>JAGUCH010000009.1:3787000-5046000 GCA_019096065.1 Paracyclopina nana
CAAGCTGGAGATTGGAGAAGATTGGGGGAAGATGGTGGTGGATTAAGAATAGTAATAAGTCTCATAATTACTCAACGTCCCCTTTGCTTTCTATATTAGTATATGAGTTGTTTTGCACATCGGTGCTTTTATGTCTGGTAATCCAATTTGACTTTCTCCACCATCCCGATTCCAGATCGTAAAGCAAGATGATGATCTCATTTCAACTTTACTCAGATTTAAATCCGAGAAGACTCATAATGCTCCAAACTATCGTAGGAGGATAGTATAGCATACTAAAAACTCGTTAATTATTGCTCTCCGATATATTGGAAAATGAGCCAAAATACTTCGATGGCCTTGGCATATTGTAATGATTGTCAAAGTCTGTTTTTCTTACCTGTACTGGTATGCGTGGTCGATAAGAGGGTAGTGAACCACAAAAGGGTCAGCAAGCAAAATTCCGCCGCCGACATGTTTCTTCCCAAAGGTGGCTCCGACTCAATTATCAATCAAGGCCCATAATTTCGGCCTGAGTGGGTAGTGCTTGCGCATGGTTACATATCGCACTGGCGGTGGTGTAAGCAGTCTATAGTGAAGTGCTTGAGATAAACCGTGTGACTGAATTGAGTTCCGCGAGCTGCTGGAGAGCCGAAATTGCCGAGTCGAGCGCGCACCACTACGTACAGCTACAGTAGCAGCACGTCGACTTAGAAAGCAGCCCGGGCTCGCAATCATGCACGAAAACCACGTTCCGCTCTTTTAAGTGCGATCAAAAGATCCAAATCCTACATTCTCATGCCCTTTGGCGGAGCCAACTTTTTGTGCCGAAAGCTCCTACCTTTTTTTTGACGAGCATAAATGATAGTTTAACCCTGGATATCAAATGGAGTTGCTTTAATTCAAAATTGCTCCAAATGACTTGACTACTAGCATTATTATGCAAAACTTTATGCGAGGCACAGCTTTCAATTTTTTCATTTATGGGGACTTTTTCTTATTGTAGGCGTACGTATGCATGTGTGAAAAACGGCTAAGCCCTGGAATGGAATGGAAGATTTTTTTTATTTTCTAACTTTTCCATCTCCCTCTTTTTCCGGAAAGGGAAAAGTTTCTCCCAAGGAGCAAAGCTGATCGATTTCATTCATTTGAAAGTGCATTTAGCTGGAGAGAGGGCGAGAGAGGCAGCAAACGAGAGAGGAGCAGCAAAAGCAGCCAGGCCACGAGGCCACTGGATTAAAAAATCGAATTTCCCACTGTGCTTAGCAGAAAAGTCACAACATTAATTCCAACCTTGGAAAACTTGGATGAAGGAGGAGAAGAAGCTTGCATTTCGCTAGATAAGCCCAAATTATGCCGCAGTCAAAGTGGAAGTTAGGCTTGAATTAAATGGGAGCAGCTATGTAGCGCGCGCAGTTTTTTCTGTAAACAAGTTGCAGCACAACTCAATCACTTTTATTTCCAGGAAAAAGAAAGGTAAACAGATGAATTTGGGGGGCTCAATTTGACAAGTGTGCTCTAATTTATGGTGTCCTTATACATTATACATCCTCAGATAAAAATCTAGCGCTAATTTGGCCAGCAGGTGGCATTGCCATACTTTAAAAACTGAGCGCTGCTGTTGGTTTGACTCAGTTTTTGTTTACAGCACGCGGGCGTGCCGGTCACAATCTCACAGATGCTGAAATGACCGCGCGCTGGCCGAGTCTAATTGCGCCAATTCTTTGAAAGGCTCTGAATTGATTTTTGGCCATCATTCATGGCATAATAATGTACAATAAAAGCAGGAGCGCAAATGTCAGGTTTTGCTACAGGTGCTGCTGACTCACTGATGATGCCAAAAGGCTGAGGAAGCAGCTGTGGGAGATGAAAATTCGGAGCTAAAAATGTTTTCCTACTGTTTCATCATGACAAGACCCCCTTGGGGGGTCACCTGCCATCCCAATTATTTGTCAACACTTTTGCGGCGAGCAAAATCGATAGTCGACGCCGTTGTTGGGATAACACTTGAAAAAGATTTTCCCTCCAGTGAGCAAACAATTTTTATTTACTGATAAGGCCACTTCTCATCTTATTGTATGTTCTCTGATAACGCGACTGCACTCTATTAAAATTATGCAGAGAAAAGCTTAATGGCTTCCCCTTTATCTTCAAATTCCACAATAATGGTCAAGGCTATAAAAACGGTTTTTTAAATAGGGGGGAACTATATGGGTCGTTTTTCACCTCCGCTTGCTCATGTCGACCATTTAATTAACTGCTGTGGTGCGATGCAGCCAAAATTCCAAGTTTGCACACACAACAGCAGAAATTGCGTGGTCAGGAAATTTCAGCCCATTTGAGCCAAATTTGAGTAGCTCTATGTATGTAGTGCCACGTAGATCGAGATGGAGACCACCTGTCAGAAATTAACCCCGCTCGAAAAATGGATGGCTCGCTTCACTGAAGGAAAAACGGTGGTCAAACCGTTTACGATACTGCAATTCCCCACTGAATAGCATCATTATTGGGCGCTGTTCACCACACTGCACCTTGGTGGGGTAAGAGGATTCAGCAAATTGCTAATAGATCATCCACGTTAAGTTGCTTAGCAGTATGAACACGAACATACGTTGAAAGGGGTATTATCAGAAAGTGGGTCATGACTTGTGACAAAAAATGGGAAAAAGGTGACAATAAAACTGATCATTTATTGCGGTTTTTAACAACAGTTCTACGAAAAATCTACATTTAGCAATTATGATTTTTAAACTTACGGTATCAGGCTGTATTTTCACATTTAAGAAACAGATTGAATATCCGATGACAATAGTTTAATCGTGATGTGCAAAGTGGGCAAAAAAGCTGGCCTAAACTTCAGCAGTGCAATGCAATTGGAACACTAGCTCATTGTATAGCTATAAATAGTATTTTTTGGTGGTCTCTTCAAAAAATGACTCACATTTGGGCTTTTTCAAGGTTGAAATACTGTTCATCATAGTTGCAGACATTAAATGAAAATAAATAGAAATTCCTGAATGATTTTTAGCAAGTCCTAAAAGAATTACAATATTGTATGGAAATGACAGTCGCGAATTTAAGAGTATTTTTTATGTAATATTGGGAGTGGTGGTGAGCCTAGAGGGTAGTTTTCGGCATAAAAATAGAATAGTATATGGATCGACCGGGAGTTCTGACAAGATCACAAAACCATGTCAACTCGCTCACATCTGGTCCAAATTGATGGTTGACATCGTCTCATCACCCAGTCTCAACTTGAGCCTTTTGAGGCCACCACACGTGCTGGAAGTGGTGGACGAGGTGGAAATTTCTCGTTTCCTAAAATTTTTCCGCGTCTTGGTGCGGCTGTTCTTTTTCCAATTGTTGCCTACTCCCTCCATGCGAAGAACTTCATAGCTGGAATTCTTCATACGCAGGGTCAACTTGAGGCTGGGCTGCTTTTCTTCAACCACAGAGGATATCGACATGCTTTGAACACCTTGGATGCCGTCTTCTAAAGAGGCAGTTTCAATGCCCGAATCGGAGCCAGAGCCAGAATGAGTTGAGCTTGAGCCATCATCACTGATTCCGGATGAGCTACTCGAGCAACTCGACGAGTCGGAGGCTGCGCGGCCTAAAATGCACCTTTTTCGAATTCGATCCGGAGTACACCTGTAAAAAGCAAGGAAAAGCACATTGAAAGCCTTTTTCACACACTATGCCAAAATCAACGAGACCTTAAAGACCGTTGGTTCACTCGAATGGCTGATGGAATTTCGAGGTGTCGAGGCTTCTCCTCGACTATTGCTGCTGGGGGCAAACTGGTTGTAGAGGTTGGAGTAGCTGTAATGGGTGCGACGTTTTCCTGATTGCTATACCGATTTTGCACCATCTCGGCATCGTATCGCGTTCCAGTGAAGCCTCGATCCTTGAGCTGCTGGTAGGTCAGTTTTGGTGTGTCTGGGCTCGACTCATTGATGGCAGCAGCATTAGCAGACACAATTGGCTTTTGTGCTACTGTAGCTGTGGCAGAAGAAGCAGAAGGCAAAATTCTCTTACGCAGCCGATTAGCTCTGAGACTGTAGCCTTTTTCCTCCGGAGTAAGGCCAGTCCTCAGAACAGTAAATGCTCCGGATTTATTGCTGCAGAAAAAAGAAAGTTAGGACCTCGTGGTGGTAATGCAATTATTTCGAGCCACCGAGTATGATACTTACACTTCGCAAGTTTCACACTCGCACTTGCAGTTTTTGTCCCCGAAAAAGTCGGTGCCATACATGCACAAAATCTCCTCGCCCGGCTGGATTTCGCGCAAAACTTTGACACAGGCTCGATCTCGGCCCGTGGGGACGAATTTGCAATTTGGCAGACAATCGTGGTTGATGTAGGCAGCAGAGCCCAGCCAAAGTTGGGCGCAATTTTTCCGGCAGGAATACATCACTGAAAAGTCGTTTTCACCCGACACCAAAAGATTGCCTTCCTCCTCTTTGGTCATTTCAGCAATGCAGCCAATCAGATATGAGATTTTATCCCCTGGACTCCATTTGCGAGTTGACACGATTTTGGCGCCTACTTGGCCTTCCATGGAGTATCTGTGGCAAGCCTCGATGATGAATCCGGAGTTTTTGTCAAACACGGACAAGTAGCGAAATATCTGCAATCAAATTTCAGGTTATTATTTAAGTTTTTTTCAGCGTGCAGGAATTTAACAACCTTACATTTGAGTTTGTGCTAGTTGCCTTTTGTGTGAACTTTTTTTTGTAGATTTTCCCTAATTATTGAGAGTACCTTGTTAAGCTTCAAATTAGAACGACGATCGATTAACCAATTGGTTTCAAGAGTAACAAAGCGAGCCAAAACGTAGGCGTTAAAAGCAGTACACAAGCCTCAAATCATAGCATAATTCATGTGGGATAGCAAATCTTGCAACCATAATCATGTTTTTTTTATGATTTATGACGACCCATGAATGAACTTTCTTATGCACAATTTTCGTTCTTGAATTGTGGTGCAGTAAAGTTTTAAGATGAGCAAAGCATGCCTTTATCTAAAGAAATTTTGGTATGGTTATTTTACTTCATGTACGTTCATTGATTAGGCTTTACATGACAAGTTGTACGTTGATTTAATTGCCTACAGTTGCATCTAAAATTAACATTAGCTTAGCCACTCCTATTCCGTGCGCTAACTTTCAACGCTTTTCAATATCGAGAGCAGTTCTAGAAACGCTCCATTTCTGTTGAAGCTTCTGAACAGATAGTATCAACTATGAACTCAACTAGACCAGATTTCGTTAAGTTAAGATTTGAAATTGAAGCCACTCCGGATGACTACTTTCGGCCAATGTTCTCGAATGAACCAATGATTGTTGGAGCAATCGTTTCTTACATCTGTGGATATGGAGGGATATTCATACTAGGAGTCGTAATTTGGTTTGAGAGATCCGGATTGGCGGGGACCTTTAGAACTCTCCTCAATATCCTGACCACATTCATACTTGAACAGGTAAAATCAAGCGTGCTATCAAAGCATTTAAAAACAACATCGCATAATGCTTCCGTAGGCCATCTTGTTTCAAGTGATTTGCGGTAGCATTGATGTGGCTCGCCTCGTGATTGGGCCTTTGAACTCGGCTATTTGCACATTTGGGGTGGTAATGAAAAACCTCATATCGATGAACATCTTCATGATAGGATGTTTGATGACCATCACCAAATACGGTTACATTTGCATTTATAAAGCTCCCGTCTTCGACGACAACTTTTTGGCCACCCTCATACACATCTCCGTCTACTTTTTGAGTACCTTGGCAATTTTCGTCAAATTCTACGGACCCGGAGCTCCCGTTTTAATAGAGGTAAAAAAGATGAAATATTGCGCCAGATTTGAATAGTTCTCTTCTCTAGCTGATTTGCATTGGAGAGTATAATCCCTCATGGAAGTCGGCACAAAAGCCCTTTAAAATTGATGCCTGGATCGGCGCAAACTGCTTCGCCACTCACGCAACATTGACTATCCTTATTTTTAAAAGCAAATACAAAATGAAGAAGAATGCAGTCTCACCTCAACCACAACAGCCAGCTCATTACCAACAAAATGTGGACTTGGGAACAATACTATACAATGCCATCATTAGCATTTCTGTTATCTTACAGGCTACTGTCGTGAGCCTTGCTGCAAGGTAATGCAAACAGTTTGTGACGAGCGAAAAAGTTTCAACTTTTATAATTTTGCAGCATTGATCCAGAGGAAACGGGCAACATGAAGGCAACAATTCTTTACTTTATGACATACTACTACAACCCTCCCCTCACGCTCATAATGATAGGGTGCATTTTCGTTATGAAAAAGAAGAAAATCAGAGACTGCGTCATGAACGTACTAAGAGGATCTAATATATAACAAAACTCACGTGTTCTTTCAGTCCACTTTGCCAATCTTTCTTTTTCCTCTTGACGACAGAGGCAAACCAATCACATCCCATCAAATCTGTATAGGCAGTCTCGTAGTTCTGGTGCTTTTGAAACTTGGTCACCACGCTTTTCAAGTAGCTTTGGTGGATTTGTCGAGGAGATCGAAATCGAGTGCTCATTTTGTGAGTTCCAAATCCCAAGTAGGGATCTACAATGACTGCGGTGGCAATGTCATCGAACTCGGACAGCTCTTTTGGAGTCATTGTGGTCGAACCAACTGCAGGGCCTACTTTGTTTGTCATTTTCAAATGCCTTTGCAAGTCTGAAATAAAAATTAACACACTTTTTAACATTGATCTACATTACGCTTAGTTCAAACTCGAAACAGGCAGCATTTAAAATGCTCAATGTAAAGAAATTGGACATGACACTGCAGTCCCATGCACGCAGTAACGTCACTGGGAGCAAATGTCAAAATCCTACCGGCTTCTTTCAGTGACGAAAAATCCTGAGAAAAAACATTTATATTGAAATCCGGAGACGTTCTGTACCTTTTCTGTTTTCATTAAATGGCCTCCAGTCTTCGCTATAAGGACAAAAATGAAGCCACTTTTTTGCCCCTCAGCAGCCCAAACTTTCTCTCTTTCTTCTTGACGAGCAGTAGTTCGAATTTTGACGAACGTCAACAAACAGTGGAAAAGCTGCGAAATCGCCGTGGTTCAGTCCCAATTACCTTGGCGTTTAGAGATTTGACAAATTTTAAGTTGAATCTTGGGATTCGAGTTATTTTCAGAGCAGAGAGATAAAACTATTTTAGAATAGAAGAAACAAAGATGGCGGAGAGCGGAGGAATCTACCTGCAACGCTATTACGCTAGGCACTTGGTAAGCTGAGCACGAACTTTTTGTTTGGGGCGACAAGAAAATGAGGCATTAATTAAAATGACCAAACTCTAATTAACTCTGCATTTTATTTAACTCTAAAAGTTTGAATCTTATATTTTTGACAAAAAGATAAAAGTAAATAAATGATTGTTTATTATCTCTTTTCCAGTTTTTCGTTTTCGACAGCTGACGTCCTCCTTTTCCGGTTTACATTACAGCCGTCAGGTAAGAAATTTTCTGTTTTCCATCGTAAATCCATGAATTGCGTAGCCATCTGCAGTTCTAAGTGCTCAACAGCATTTGAAATTTATCATTGACACCCTCTCAGCAATTGTTCAAGTCGTTCAAGACTCGTATCTTCAAGCAATAGTTCTTAAAAGCAAGTGAAACAAAAACTTGTTGTTTTTTCGCGTTTAGTTTGCGTCCATCTAATTTTGCTTCCTCACTCTTAAAGTAAGCTATTTTTTTTATCGCGAATTATATCAAGAGTAAAGGCCAACTTAGTGAAACGATTCGTTTTGACATTGCTGGAATTAGCATTATTATAACGAGTGTTGTCCTTTTTAGGATGTTGATGCCCAAGAAGAACCTTACAGCTATCTATGAGCACCTTTTCAAGGAGGGCGTCATGGTGGCCAAGAAAGACACCCATGCTCCCAAGCACCCTGAGCTGGAGTCAGTCCCCAACTTGCACGTGATCAAGGCCTTGACATCCTTGAAGTCTCGCGGCTACGTCAAGGAACAGTTCGCATGGAGGCACTACTATTGGTACTTGACCAACGAAGGTATTGCCTACCTCCGCAACTACCTTCACTTGCCCCCAGAAATCGTGCCCTCCACCCTCAAGAGGCAGAGGACCGAGACCCGTGCCAGACCTAGTGCAGGCACTGGCCGATCTTTCGGTGACAAGCCCGCCGATGGAGACAGAGCTGCTTACAGAAGGGCCCCTGCCAACGGCGATAAGGCCGGAGCCGCTGGACCTGGATCTGCTCCCATGGAATTCGTAAGTTTGAGTTGACGTTAAGCTCAAATGCTTTCATTAACATTTCTTTCTTGGCTTTGCAGAGAGGAGGCTTTGGACGTGGAAAGACGGAGTAAATTGCTACAACCGACTTGTCGTTTACCAATTGTTTATGATGAAAAGGGTTTAATAAAACCACCAAAAAAATTTACATGGCCTCTAGTTTTATTCTTAATTTGTACAACGTCATGAATGAGATAGCATTACATCAGTAGTGTAGTAGTAGTAGCAAAAATGGGAAAATAACAAATGATCACAGCGAATTGGCAAAATGTTGGCTTTAAGAGGTGACTATCAATTCAGGTCGGGGTTTCGCCACCTCGGCTCACTTTGGCCTCAAGGAAGTCGACTTTGCGTTCAAGGGTCGTCAGCTTTTCATTGAGTGTGCTCAATCTGGATCGGCACGACATGTCAAAAGAGTTGAGGAAATCCGCTATTCTCTTAATAGAGCCGGCGATCAATTCAATGTATTCTCGATTAGCCCAGTCTTGCTGCGTCTGCCTCTGAAGCGCTTCGCGATGAACTTGGGTCGCGGACTGCATTTTTGGAAGGCTTCGCAATTTTATACGTCAATTTGTGCTTTTGTTTACATTAGCTTCACTGCTATCAGCGGCGACGCCCAGGCTCTCAGACTCTCAGTTCGCATACGGTGATTTGACGAAAAATAGGTCGCCACTCATTTAAATCAATAGGCTAGCTAAAAGCAAAACATTCGATCATACTTGTTCAAAGTAAAAAAGAATGTTTTTCTCAATTGTAAGCAAGCTGAATATACGACTCACTAGAGAAAAAAGTTTAATAGTTCTATGCTCAGAATCTTTATTATTCTGATAAATGCCTGAAATTCATTTGTAAAATACAGCCAAAACCATACAAGTTTTTTAAGGCTTTGTGGTGAACAGTTGTTTACTTTTTTTTTACTCTCTTTGCTGTTTTCCTTCAATTCGAAAAAATGGATTCTTGAACTAATTTATGATGCCTTCTAAAACCAAAGGAGAAGTAGTTATGCCCTAGTAAATTGGATTTATTTGCCTTATCGTCGATTTTGCACTGTAGTCGACACTATTTTCGATCCGTGTACTTCTCAAGTTCAGAAGGTCCCCTACTAAGTGAGTTAGTAAGTTAGGCTTTCCAGTTTCCAACATTTTAGCAAAAATAACGAAGCGAAGATTTTAAGACTTTAATTGCAACTCATGCATCATTATGTCGATGGCCTCTGGATCGGTGACAAGTTCTCTCATTCAAACAGTCCTCAAGGTTGCCAAGCGGACGTTTGCTCGACACAGAAACAGCAGTCAAAAGAAATCATTCATTCTGAGCCAAGACGAGTTCAACTCGAGCCTTAAAGAGCTGAAGAGCTTGATCGACGGGCTGAGGTCGCACGACCTCGGCCTTCAGCATTCCAAGGTGTTGAATTGGCCTCGGGAGCATCCCACGTCCGAGTCGCCCGTCACCTACATCAAAATCCTCGAGGACCGTGATGTCAGCATAGGTGTCTTTGTGGTCAAATCTGGGTGTCAGATCCCTCTCCATAATCATCCAAACATGCATGGCCTTCTTAAGGTAACTTTCTATTTTGAAATCTTTCGTCTGTGAGGAAAACTACTGAAAACCAGTGTTCCCTAAGCGGCTGACATTTGCTTTCCGAGCATTAAATTGGGGCTTAATGTTATGTTTTTCTTCCTTGTAGGTGGTCTATGGAACTGTTGATATTTCGTCTTACAGTCGGTGGCGACCTTCGGCGACCGGACATAATTTGGAGATCCCTCAGATTTTGCGGGACAAAACTCACCTGATTGACCAAGGCTTCGTCTTCCCCACTGAGAAGAATCTGCTCAAGGGAGTCACTGACGAACACGAGACTCTTGTCCTAAGTCCTGGTACATACATTTTTTGTATTAATTCCAAATCTTTCCTTATGTATCTATTATTACAGATGACAACAACTTTCACGAAATCAAAACAGTTGGTGAGGATCACGCTGCTTTTTTTGACATTCTTGCTCCTCCGTATCATACCGAGTCAGACATGGTCGACCATGTGGATGATATACGCGAGTGCCACTTTTTCAGTGAAATCCCAGCTGCGCTTCATCTAAGCAACAATAATATTCATTCTGAAATCCACCATCAAATACAGCATAGAGGCCGAGGAAAGCAAGATGGCAGCATATCCTGGCTACGAAGAATCAAGTCACCAGACGAATATTTTTGCGACACCGAGCCTTACTTGGGCCCTCAATTCAACTGTCATTAGGTTTTGTCAAAGCGAAAAAGAATTTGAGTTCTTTTATGGATCGAATAGCTGTACATTGTTGGCCTCCTGTGATGCGGAATATGAACGACGGATTAACCATGCTTTTCAAAAATTGTCTTATCTTAATTTTCCTCTCTTCTTTTTTTGACTCAGGAAATGGGAGACAAGCCAATAATCGATAGCTCTTGGTAATGGTTGGTTGATTTGGAGCATGCAATGACGAAGTGAGTGGAGCAAATGCAATTGTAATAATCATCTTATTTTCCCATACATTTTCCTCATGAGCGTCTCTTTTTCTGTACATTTTCCTCATGAGCATCTTTTCCTTTTTGTCACTCACGTTTGTACTTTTGCAATCCTATTAAAAGCAAGAGTACGTTCGCATTATGAGCTGTGAAAAAGTACAAAGTCCGGCTAATTCCAGTTTCACTTAATGCATTGAGAAAGCAAAAAAAATTCTTATTGACGACTTACTTTTTATCATGATTTTACCAAAGTCAATGGAAATGTTGCATGTCGCTCAAATTGGCCAGTGTTTCAAGAAATATTGATTTTGAAACACATTGAGCCACAAATATTTGTAATTTTTTACCCACTCATGGCTTGCTCAAAATTGATTATTGTTAAGGAGATTTTTTCCTAAATACGTTGACAACTACCTTAAAATCTTGCTTTAAAAGTTTGACATTCAAGAAAGAATGCATTTTCTCCTTGAATTATCCTCTAAGAATTTCTCGTGAAATAGATCCCATCTCTTTGACTTTCCGCGTTTGAAAAAAGGCAGTTTGAATTTAAAAGAGCTGATGCCTGAGGAGAAACTATCGTAAAACTTCACCACTATGTTCCATATATCAAGATTGTATAGAACTTGCAGCTACGAACATACAAGAATAAGCAAAGTGTGCTCGCTTCTCACGTGGTCTCGTTCAGAGCTTTCTCTTTGCAATTTTTCAGTCTCAACGCTTTGCTAAGGCAGCTAGCAGAAAAATTTGAAATGCCAGCCAAATTCATCAAATCAGAGGGATCAGAGCCTGATCATGCTCAGCATAGCAAAAGCAGTGGCTAATTTTAATCGAGTTCTCGAAAGGAACCCAAGAAAGAAAGCAGATCTTCTGTCTGTCTGTTTTGGCCTCGGCGATCGCGAGTTTGAACACAGAGGCCGTCACGGCCACTTCTTTCTATACCAGTGTGTTGTGGAAAGCAGCTGACTACAGAAGGAGTCTTCAATATTTTTTCGGCCTTCATTCTGCGAAAAATCATGAAGAAACAAGTGCAGATATAGTTGAACTATATTTTTTGTCAAAATCCCAAGAAGAATTTTTTTTGAGGTAAGATTTTTCAAAAACTCAACCTCATCAAAGCAAAAATCGAGCGGTCATGAACTATTGTCATGCATTTTTACATAGTATAATTGAAGTTTTTTATTAACAGGAGTCATAGCAATATGGCAAAACTAGTTTTTTAGGTAGCAAAATGTACTAGGAGTAAAACATTCTCAAATTTTCCATTGCATGAATAATATTTGGAAGGCTCTCTATTTTGTGAAGTGCTGTTAATTACATGCAGGTAGTACGCCATATTTCACGTTTTTTTAAAGAGCAGAAATCCGGCGAAATCCGGCCTTACGAATTAGAGCAACCGTAAAAAAGTGACCGTAAGTAGTGAAGATCTGACGATTTTGCGTCAACAATGCGCATGAAAATACCTACAGTTACATCATCACAGCATTGCTATTTCTTTGTCTTTGCAAGCTACAAAAAGAAGCCCAGTGTCAAAGGATTTTCTGGATCATCTAATAGAGTCTCCCTTTGATAGATTATCACAAGGAGAGACAAAAATATCCCTATATTTCTGGCAAACGGAATTAATTAGCGCATCAGGTGCAGGATAAATAATTAGGTAAAGCTGAAATTGGGTCTATTTTTTGTGAGGCCTCACCTTAATTATCAAAGTGATTATCCGCTCTGAAAAACCTGAGGATAACAACCACTTAAAAGCACTCTAAATTGATGCTTTTTTTGAAAAAAAACGCCTCGTTATCGCATATTATAACAATGCTTCCATTTCTGATACCTTCACGGCTTTCTATTTCATACGACATAGCTTCCATAACTTCCAAGGGAACGTTTACTTTTTATCTAATGGCACCTATGTATGCGATGAACAACTTTGCAAGACAACTCTGATTAATTGAGACGAATGGTCTCTTTTTGGCTTGGTGTGATGGAAAGACGATTTGGCATTGGTGACCTAGAAATTAGCCTGTGGCTTTGTAGTTGTGCGTGTGGTTAATTAATATCTGCCTTTTTGGCTCGAGTAGCCAAATAAATCTGAGGCCACTTTTATGCATATCCCACATGCATGTGTAGCAGCGGGCTTCGATGATTGCATAATTAATGAGTTAGACTATGGCTAGCTTTCTTCTTTATCATCATCAGATTCCAGATCTGGACCACTTGAAGACCACTCCTCTACATTTACGTACGACCGTGTATATCGAAGAAAAAGACTCGGAAATCTCTGTTTGCTCTTCACCGTAGAAATGGAAAAATCAATAATTTAGTGTGAGCATAGCAAAGTTAGCAGCCATAGCTGCCTTCGTATAAGAATATTTTTTATGTGTGCTGCATTCACTTCTTGATTTTTTTAACAAGCATATCAAGATAATTGGATGTCTTGTTGAGTTTCACTCTTGAAGCTGAGTTGCAATTTCATCCCTAGATCATCATTATGACTCTGCATGATTTTCAACGATGATGGCAATCTCCCTTTCGTTACTTTTAAAATGCAGCTGTGCTGTGGTGAAAAATCTTTTTCCAAGAACAAGCCTAAATTCTAAAGGTTTTAGGGGATTTAAAATGCGGACACTAGGGCAACAGCAACAACACAGCATCTACACAAAAGAATGAATGGCTTTGTAATTTGGATTAGAGTGGCACAAAACTGGAAACTTTGGCCATGCCAAGCCTGTACTACATTTATTTTTGCCTGCCTTTTGTGCACAAAGGAATTGCATTAGGCACCATCTAGTAAATATTTTAGAGACCAGAAACCAAAAAAAAATGGCCTCATGAAAGCCAGTGCATCATAAAATATACCTGGCGCATGAAAGCATATCTTCTAAAATCAGCTCCTTTCTTCTTTGTGGCATTACCTAAATACTACACAGTTTCGTGACTAAAAATCTTGTTTAATAGGGCAAAAGATGGCGTTAGTATAAGGGCGAAACTAGAAGTACCATATTTCTGCTAGCGGATTTTAGTTGAAACCATGGAGGGCTGAGAACTGCCTTGTCTAGGTGGACTCCCAATTAAAATTGGCTGGTTCTCTGAATAGAGGTGCAGTATCTTTTGGTTCTCCTTGGTTCTCTAAACTACTTGTAGTTTAAAAGATTTCCTATGCTAAAGATACCTATTTTCAAAGCCCTAGATTCAAAGATATTATCAAGTTTTTGAGGACTATTTCTAAAAATTAGGGACAATTCACTACTTTTGGGCTGGCCTTTTACAATTTTCTTAGCTTTTGCCATGCCAGTACAACAACTATAGCATGGCCATCATGATTACCAGAAAATACTTTTTCCTCAATTCATTGCAAGAAATGGCTTATTTGTCAAAAAACTGGCTCTTTTTATTGAACCCACACTAGATGAACTTGTTTGTTTTGAACTCACACATAGTGGAGCTGCAAAAAGTAAGGCTATTTTTTCTTATTCGATCCTTCATGCTCAGGTCTGGATATGATGTGACTCATGATCCAAAATTTCTTGACTTTCATGAATCTTGCTCAAAATGGCACCATTCTGTTCCTTGAATCAATTGTACTGTTACAAGCTCAAAAAGAGAGCTTTCTTTGTGATTTTGTTGCCTACAACTCTAAAAAACTTTTTGTTTACTTTTTGTTCGAAGCGCTATTTTTGCCGCAATTGCTACGCACGCTAACTCGTACGCCAAAGAACCAAAAATTCAGCACCATCTATTGCATTTTGTCTGTCTTTTGCTCCCTATATAATCATTCTAGTAATGTTAATTGAGCAAGAACTACATTTTACCTTCGTAATGAAATATCCAACTTACGAATACAAAAAAGTAATTGGTGTCGATATTAGCCCTAACCTTGTATCATTGAGCCCTCTTGCCCCAGAACAAAGCAACTTTGGAAAATGTTGTAAATGATGGCCAAAAATACTAAATTCTACTAGCTTAAAAATTCTAAACTTCCTAAATTGAAAAGCAAAAGATGACACTACTAGTCGCAATTTCTAAAACAATCGAAGCGCCCTCTCGCGGTAGAATAAAGAAACTGTCTCTTACAACATTATTAAGTCATGGTTGAATTGGCTTTCAGGTCTTAAGATGGTGAGAAGACTGGCGAAAGAGGAAAATGGCCACTGAAGAGGTTCCCCTGAGGTCGGTTGAAAACGATGACAAACGATGCAGGGCCGCTTCAGGGGACGACTCAAGGCTCGGCCCCGGTCCAAGGCCAGCCATCAGTTGCACCTCGCTCAATGAAGGCCACCACAAACAAGGGCTAGGTGGTAATTTAAAGGCCCGACCTCAGTTTCTGAGGACAGCTACGAGGCTGTCTATTCGCCGAGGCCGCAGCAATAGCCGAGCTGTCGTGGGCAGAGGCTACTCCTATAATTTGGCCATTGAGCCTGAAATCCAGGCTGTGGTATCTAGCCCTGGCCAAGATGCGATGGAAGAGGTCGTGGAGGCCGCCGAGGCCGCGGGTGAACTGGAACAGGTCACTCAAAGGTCGGGACAGGAGAAAACCGAGAGCTTTTTCACCAAATACAAGCTCGAGCGAGGCTCCCTGACGGCTTTCAAACGCGAGGCCAGAAATATTATTGAACGAGATTTGCCACTGATTTTGCATCGTGACAATATCATCAAAGTGTGGACTGACAAAGTAAGCCATATTCTTGTATTTTCGCGTGAACGTGAAATAATAGCTGTACAAAGGCGTGGTGCAGTTTTCTGCACGCAAACAGTCGACTTGCTAACTTTGGAAAATCCAGCACACACACACAAGTTGAGTGCACAAAAAGCATAATGTCACTCCTTTTCCCTGCAGGGGCAGCCTCAAATTCGTGCAGCTGCGAGCAAAACGGTCTACGGCCTCGATTCGTTTGGCGAGAAATTCAAATATTGGTTTCAGGTTCGAAATAGATCTTCTTTAGTGATGATATGTATATATTTGAAAAATGTGCATTGCGCTGTTCCAGCATCCGTACCTGAGACTCTTTGTCTGCTATTTTGTCATCTTGTGCAACTTTATGGTGTTTGCTGAGGATCCTGTCTCGCACAGCAAAAGAGGTGAGTGTCTATAGCATTCTATATATTTCCACCAGGGCTGTTCCATAAGAAAGTTGTGACATTTGCAGAAGCTGATATTCCTGTTGTCGGAAATGTCTTCAGCTTCGTGATAACAAAATATCCACCCGATTGGAGATGGAGGCTGTTGAAGGTATCAAAGTTACCTCGATAATGCTAGTATAAAAAATGCTACAAAAATCGCAATCATTGTGCAGGTCACCATGTGGCTATTGGCTGTTGGCTGCGGAATGGTTGTGGGAAAAACGATAATACACGGCATGATTTTGAGCAGATTTCTCAGGCTCAAAATGTTCCGAGCCGATCAGGTACATTTTTAAATTACGATAACGGCCGCACGTTTATTCAATGAAATGAAAGTCCGTTTGATTACTTTAAGCAGGAAGAATTATCTCACATTTTTGGCCTTACCGAGCTTTTCAATTTTGCGCTATAATAAATTTTTGCAGGGCTCTTGGATGGTGCAGTTTTTGACGGTGATCATCTCGTTGTACCTCTTTTCCCACGCCTACAATGTCGTCCTAGTGCTTACATTTCCTTCGTCCAAACAATTCACTATTGACTCAAAGCTGGGAGTCTCAAATTCTAGGTAAGCCTTAGTGAAACATCACAATATATTAGGATTGAGCTACTTTGAGAGTTGTGTATTTTTTGCAGTATTATGAAAGCTGCAGCCTGTGGCACTTGGCTTGGTGATTTGATTACAGCCCTCATCGTGACAGACATGATGCTTCAGGACAACCTGTATCCAAATTGGGCACCGTCTGTGAGGTATTGTATTTCCCGCGAAAAATACAATGCAGCAATTGTTGAATGAATGTATCGCGTTTGCAGGAAGTATTGGAAATCCCATACGATCATTCGAATCGGGGTATTTTGGATTGGATCTGCGATCATCACTGCTGTTGTCATTATGGTCATTGCCACAGATTGGATCACTTGGGATCGCATCAACCGAGACTTCATTGCCACCTCGGGTATTTCGCCGAATACATTTTGATCATTGTGTAATTATGACCGGCTTTCTAAATTGCAGAACTGTCTCGCGCCTTCTTATGCTCGTTCGTCCTCGTTATGGATTTGATGATTCTCATGCAAGATTGGGATTTTCCGCATTTCACAAACACTCTTGATGTCAACTTGCCTGGCCTCCACAAGCACATTTTCAACTTTCAGGCAGCTGAGGTGCAAATCTCTGGCAAGTGGTTCAACTATGGCATCATTTTCCTCGTGATGATCTTCGACTTGAACATGTGGAAGAACCAGATTTTCTACTCGCCCGAAAACTACGGCCAGTACACAGGTAATTTACAGCATACGAAATACTTCTCATACTGTAGTATGCTACGCCTTTTTCCAGCTACTGAACATCGGGTTTTCACAGTTACCAATGAGTCGATTTTAATGACAGATGATCCGGACCTATGGACTCTCCAGGCAAGATCCAAGGCCAATCCCGAAACTGGTCTTCCGTTTATGGAGGGTAACTTCCTTTTTCATCCATGATATGAACTGGCTTGATATTGTTCGATATTTTTTCAGAGGATCTCTACATGAACTCGCGCTATCTGGGATACTCTATGGTCATTAAATCCATGGCATTTATTCCCTGTGTCATTGGATTCATCATATTTTTTGCCCTTATCGGATTTTACGGCCGAATTCAGAATACCACATCCAACAATGCAGCAGATACCAACAAAACGATCGAATTATAGGCATTTACCCATTACTTGTAAACACTTTTAAAGAAGTCATCTGGTATGCTACTGAGTTTCGCGTGTAAAAGAGAAAGCCATTTTTCCCGCAACCTTCACTATAAAATCACCCAACCTTGATACTCACTAATTTTCTACGAGGAAAAAAGAACGATAATTTTAAAGAGCTCTCTAAAGGGTTTAATTGGTTTGCTCGTTTTGGTTGATATTGGAGCAGTCGTCACGGCACAAAAATTGAATAATTCCACTATTCATGCTAGAAAAATATATACATGATACTGTCGGTGCTTACTACAGAAAAATGTAATGTCCAATGAAAAAAAAAGTTGTAATTTTTAGGCTGATTGAAGAAGAGATAAATACATCTTTATGTGCTTTCCATGTTACACTCTGTGGTGACGTTGTTGTTGATTTGCGAATTTTGCATTTTCTCTTGGCGTCGCCATTTTGCTCTCCTGTTGGAAAACCAGACTTGAACGCGAGCTTCCGGTACCCTGATCATGGTGGCCAATCGTTCACGCGTATACACATCAGGATAATGGCTCTTTTCGAACTCTGCAAGGGTAAACTCTCCAAATTAAGCAAGAGGAAGATTTCCTCACATCTAGCGATAGCTTCGATCTATATTACTTTATTTGGCAGTGAAACTTATGGAGATTGATGCATCAACTTTCAAGGCTCAGCAGAAACTCTTGCTTTTCTGCTCTTGTTCTCAGTTTGCATTTATTTGCACAAGGAAAAGTTCATTGGGATAAGGATTTGCCTCGACGCTTTCGTAATTTGTGAATAAGGTTAAAGGTTAATAATTCACCCACTCATACACCTCTCGAAAGTGCTTATTTTTGGAAAGGATAAAATAAGGATTATTTCATTTGAAGAATTATTTTTTCACGTGACTCAGCATATTTTTTGTATAGCTTTTGTTTGTTTTTGCTCCCAATTAATTAGACTGTCTCTCAAGGACGTCTTCATATTGCAGTTTGGTCGAACTAAAACTAATATTAGTTAAACTAAACTGATTTTGGGTAAACTAAGCACTAACATAATGCTGACTAAAGTCCGGTCTTTAGTCAGTTTGGTCTAACCAATATCAGTTTTGGTTAACCTAAAAATTCGATTTGAGAAAGTCCTTTAAGCTGAGATTTTTCTATAGCATTTTCTCAAGCTATCAAGAGGCTATCAAGAGTCCAAAGTAGTATGGATTGACATTTTTTGCTGAAATGCCGTGGAAATCAATTTGTCTTGGAAAAAGTCGATCTAGAATTTTTGGAAACAGAAACCATGACCAAAAAGTAACAATAGTACACCATTTAAGGATAATCAATTCAAATTGAGGTATGATTGTCTTTTTTTTCCATGGGCTGCAAACAAAATTTAAAGGTGCTACGTCTTTCTCGACTCTTTCGGGATGAGCGTGAACGCGGCATTCTAAACCACCAGCACTGCTGTGGATGATGCCAAACTAATAGTTCCCTGCCACCTCAGCAAAAGTTAGACCCCAAGAAAAATCCCTGAGAGGTTGGGGAAAAGGTGGTAGGGATACATTTTTCTCTACCAATAACCGAAAATCCCAAGTTAGTTAAAATTCCAAGAACAACTTGAACAGCAAGTTCGATCCGTTGTTCAATCGCTGACCTGCTTGCAGCACGAGCTCACGGCTCAGCACTCAGTCTCAGCTCAAGTTGCTTAGTACATTCTGCATAGTTCAACTTTATTATAATTCTGCAGTACAGCTAGTCTGCAAGAAAGTAGCCATTTTAAAATGCGTAAAAATTCATTCGAAATTGCACGAGGACATACCGCACCGGCTACGACCCCTACCGCATGGACTGGTCGCTCAAGATCACGATTGGAAGTTGAGGCTGCTCAAGACTATGAATTGAGGTAACCGCAAATTTAGACCCTGCAAGATGCAAATTGAGGCCGCACAAGACTATGAATTGAGGCCGCTTAAGAGTACGAATTGAGACTACTCAAGACTACAAATTGAAGCCTCTATCGAGCATGCAGACTCTACCGCAAATTGATATCAAGCTACCAATAAAGCTCGGGCAAATAAATTCACGTGGTGATTTTTTCCTGGGAAAACAAATCCCCTGGTAATTTTTTTTACCACTGATGTTGTTACATTTCGTTTTTCTTTATGAGAAATAAGCTGATCAGAGCTATTTGGAAATTGAAACCTAACCATGGATTATCGGTCACCAGTAGAGAATTGACAAAACTGATGAGGCTGTAGATAGAGGCCCTATAGGCTAGCTCAAAAAACTGTTATGGAATTATTCTATACACTAAAAGGTGCTAAGATTTGTTGTAATGTTATGTTTTTATAACTTTCACCATTCATGGCGCTAGCGCGTCCTTCAGTAATATAGTAGTATAGTAGCATAGTACAAGCCGCGCTGCCTAACCACACTTTCACCTAGCAGGATGTACAATGCAATTTCACCTTGACAGTACATTGTATATACAGTGCTTGGTTGAGAAATAAACTCAGTTGTGGCTTTGTACGAGAGAAGTCAAGGTATTGCTATAGACACCAAAATATACAACAATTGGTGGCAGCCACTTACCTACAGCCCTGGAGGGAATGAAGAGTGAGTGATGCTGTGTTCTATTTAAATGGCTGATAGTGAGGACGAATATTTTGAGGAAGAATATTACGAAGAGGCTTCATCGGAAGGAACAATTCAAGCTACTGCTCCACCACAAGACGATACTACAGAAACCTCCGCATTTTCCCAACAATTTCTGTTCAATATGGCTCAGCGTAATATCAAGGCAATTGACGTACCCGAATTTAGTGGGGACCCGGCAGTTGACAAGCTGCAAGCACGAGCATGGGCTAGAAGGATCGACGATTTACGAGCCCTTGCCAACGACAACATACCAGCTGGACAGCCGCAACGGTGGACGGACGAAATGACGGCCATGTATGCTGCCATGGCACTCAAAGCCAAGGCAGCACAATGGTATAACACCCTAAAGGAAGAGGGTTTTGCTCCTAAAAAGTGGAGTGGAGTATCTGGTCTGAAGAAGGAGTTCCTGGATCATTGGCACCATGAGGCCACTTTAGCCGAACAGTCCGCAATCGAGGACAGCCTGGTGCAGGAGGCATCAGAATCCGTGCGGGATTTCTATGACCGTGTAAAAACTGGAGTCATGACCCTAATGGAAACTTTCATCGTCCTTGGTGAGGGCGAGTACGCCACAAATGACGCTGCCGTAGAAATGTGCAAGAGGAGCGCATATGTGTTCGCATGCCGGCGAAAGTTCATTCAAGGTCTGTTACCTGCCATCAAGAAGCAGGTGATCGTGCATGACATCACGGACCTTAAGGAAATCTTTAAGGTGGCTAAGCGTGTAGAGGCCTCATTGTCAAGTGAAAAGAAAGCCACCGTACCAGTCCCTGAAGTCCATGCTGTGGAGCAAGCCGACAGTGCTCAGGAGAGCAATCCTCACGACCAGCCTCTGACACTAGGAGCACTTGTGAATCTCATCAATGGCAATGGAGCGCGAGGACAGGACCGAGGACAAGTGCGAGGACAAGCCCGAGGACAAGTGCGGGGTCCAGCAAGTGGACAGTTCCGAGCCAACGTGGTCTGCTGGTATTGCACCAAGAAGAATCATATTGAGGCTGAGTGCTTTTCCAGGCAGGCAGATGCTGCTAAGGGCATGTACAACCCAAGGCCTGGCAGTAAGAGAGCAACAGAGCAAGAGGCAAAGAAGGTCAATGAAGTTCGTGCCTCCTACCATTCCAACCCTTTAAACTGGTAAACGACCAGGGTGGGCTCCGCACCACTGGTCGTCGCAAGGTCGTTGAACTTTTCACGCAATCACAAGTTTCAGCCTGCTATCCTCGAATGAGAATACCAAACGACCTTTTGTATCAATCCACAGCCTTGGAGCCACCTTTGAAATGTTGTTTGACACTGGCTCCAATATTTCCCTGTTATCGCGTATGGCATTCAGGAGAATTGCCCCCCAACTAAGACCTCAGAGAATTACAAATGCTCCGATGTTACGTGCAACATGTGCTTCCGGAAACCCTTTAAGGATCAATGGACTTTATGAAATAGACTGTATGATAGAAGGCCGACAGTTGAAGTGGCCATTTTATGTGTGCGAGGGACTCGCACTTGATGGGATCGTGGGTATTGACCTGATCCATGCTACCGGCTTGTTTTATGATCCCATATCGATGGAGATCCGCTCTGCAAATAAGATACAACTTGAGGCGAGAACTCAGAAGAAGACGTACATACCGGCCAGAAGTGTTGCTACAATCTCTGTGCAGCTAAAGAACCAGGACAATGCGCCAATAGGCCACTTTGAAGGATGTCTCCAAATAAGCGATGCCGCCCAGCTTTGCAAGGAATATTGCCTCATCCGCTCTAATCAACAAGGAATCGCTAATATTAAGGTTACAAATGCAGGATTATTGCCTATTGAGTTAGACAAGGGTTCTTTTGTGGGGCAAATTTTCAGTGTTGATAAGATTGTCCCTGTTCATGATGTGTTCTTAAATGATAAAAATGTTTTGGGAGGCCTTCTAGGCAGGTGGAGGACTATATTCTAAAGCATGCAAATCTTAATCATCTTCCTCCTAATTTACGTCAGAGTTACTTGAAGTGTCTACTTCGTAATTCTGACGTTATTTCCACTTCAGAATTTGACTTGGGTGATTGCACCCTGATGAAACACAAAATTGACCTACATGACCACCGACCAGTTCATGCCAGACAATTCCAGATTCCCATGTCACATCTTGATGAAATCAACAAAAGCATTGAAGAATGGCTTAAGATGGGCATTGTGGAACCCTGCGATTCTCCCTGGAACTCAAGTATTTTCTGTGTGCCGAAGAAACTGCCCGATGGGGGTACTGGTTGGAGACCAGTGGTGGATTATAGAGGCCTAAATGCAAAAACAGAGCCCTCTAGCTACAGACTCCCTCTTATTTCTGAATGTTTGGATGACATAGGATCATCAGGTACCCGTTTGTTTTCGCAGCTTGATCTTCGACACGGATTTCACCAAATGCAATTGGCACCATCTTCAAGACCCTACACAGCTTTCACTATACCTGGAAAGGGCCAATACAGCTATATTCGGGCACCCTTTGGCTTAACAGGGATGCCACTTACCTTTCAACGAATGATGATGTGTGCTTTCCAAGGTCTGACGCCTTCCCGTGTATTGATATACCTGGATGATGTGCTTGTCAAGGGTAGTGGGCATGAAGACATGTTAGTGGGCCTTGAAGAATGTTTTGCGAGACTTCGGAAGGCCAACCTAAAGTTGAATTTACCCAAATGTAGTTTTGGAACAGAATCTTGCACTTACTTGGGTTTCACGTTGACCCCTGAGGGCTACAAGCCAAATCGAAGGAAATTGGATGCTATATCGAATGTGAAGCCACCCTCTAATGTCAAAGAAATCAGGCAATTTCTGGGTCTAACTAACTTTTTCAGAGCGTGTATTCCTCAATTTAGCAGACATTCAAAGGAATTGTCTCGTCTTACTTGTAAGGACAGTGGATGGAAGGGCGGCCCTCTTCCTCCAAAAGCAATGAAATCTTTTGAGATTCTGAAGAAGATGCTATGTATGGAACCTGTGCTAGCCTATCCCAAACCCGGCCTAGATTTTCATCTCTATGTTGATGCCTCTCAAGGTGCTGTTGATGCCGATGATGGAGGCCTTGGAGCAGTACTTATCCAATATCAAGATAATAGTCCACGAGTAATTGGTTATGCCTCAAGAGGTCTTCAGAAGCATGAGAAGAACTACACTCCGTATTTGTTAGAACTGCTAGCCTGCACATGGGCAATTGATCACTTTGCAGTTTATTTAACTGGTAACCCATTTACGTTATACACTGACCATAAGCCATTAGAGAAGTTGAACAAGACACATTCCAGAACATTGAACCGCTTGCAGCAACAGATGTTAGAACACAATTTTACGATGCAGTATTGTCCAGGAGCAGAGAACCCTGCTGATTATTGTTCGAGGAATATTCCTGAACTTTTGCGAGGTGGTGAAACCCACAGTGTCGCTATTGAGGCCATGGAGGACATGGCAGCTATGAAGAAGCTACAATCTACAGATTTGGTAGTTGCGGCCTTACTTTCCTTTGTCAAACAAGGACTTGTACCCAGACAACCTGAGTTGAAGCGAATTATTAGAAGATACGGCCCTATTTGTGAAGTCAAGAATGACTTGTTGTTTGTGAAGAGTGGGCCTTTGGACAAATCAGTGTTGGCAGCACCGGCTGTTTGTCATGCTGACATTATAAGTGCTGCGCATGCCGCCGTTGGGCACAAGGGCATCTACAAAACCAGTGAAAGAATTCGCGAGCAGTATTTTTGGCCTAGTTTACTGGCTGATGTTGAGGAATACATCAGTTCATGTTGGAAATGTGACAGAACCAAACCTAAGCAATCACAGCCAAATGTGGAATTGCTGCCCCACCAGCAACCAAAGGGCCCCCTGGAGCGGGTCCATGCTGACCTCTTTGGACCTTTGAGGGATTCAGATGGAAAGAAGTATATTTTGGTTATCACTGATTCTTTTAGCAAGTATGCAGAGTTTGTTGCTCTGGAGAACAAACAACCTGACACTGTTGCTGGGGCCATTTTTAATCGATGGATTGCAAGATTCGGCTCGCCAGCTGTGCTCATTACCGATGGAGGGGCAGAATTCACATCAAAGTTGAGTCAATCGCTTTATGATCTGCTCCAGAAAGACAAGCGCAAGACCAGCCCTAGCCACCCTCAGTGCAATGCGGCTGCTGAAGTTATTAATAAGCACATTATAAGTTACTTGCAGAAGATGCTTGATACATCTTCTCCTTTGGAATGGGAACCCCTTCTCCCTGCGCTTCAACTCTCCTATAACTGTGGTGTGAGTAAGGCAACGAAAATGAGTCCGTTTTTCCTCCTTTTTGGCGTGCATCCCAGAACACCATTAATGGATCCAAATCTGGTTGACAAAACCTATTATGGGGAAGACTACATCAGTGAAATCGCTAGACGGATGAAGATTGCCCGTCAAGTTGCTATGGAAAGCAACATATCTTATCGTGACTCATACAAGCAGCTCTATGATGCCAAGATCAAGCCAGAAGACTTTAGAGAAGGGTTATTGGTTTGGTTGGATCGCCCGGAACTTCTGAAAATCAATCCAAAAATTCGATCAAGGTGGGAGGGACCTTATGTTATTGTGAGTCTCCAGGACACAAATGCTTTGATTCAACATCTTTCCACTAGCAAATCCAGATATGTTCATTTAAACAGATTACGTGTCTGTAAATCTACTCCTTCTAAGCCACTGGCTCAAGCAACAAATGACTTACCAGAGACCCTGCCTGAAACTTCATCTTCCAGAGATCCTGCCCATCCAGACACAGGCTCAAAAGGAGGCTACATAACAATTGAAGATGATGACGTTATCATCATGAATCCGCAAGACCCTCCACCAGCACCCATTCCTTTCAAATCAGAGGAACCAGCTGCCAGTATTGCCTCTCCGATGACGACAACACCTCCACCTATTAAGCAAGAACCGAACTCTCCACCTGCGGAGGAGGTACTCATTCATGACGATGTGCATGAACCCCATGCACCCACTGAAGATGATGAACCACCAGACTTACCATCAAGAAGTAACCCTGGCTCTCCTAGGAAACTACTCAACCGTTTCCGTGACAGCTTCCGAGGGGGACGAGACCCCACAAGCTCATTGACACGCAATCAGGCTAGAGCTCAACGAGTTTTGATAGAAGACCAGCCTTTACCAGCCAGGGCGCCAGAATACAAGCCTGGCCGGGGGCGACCTAAGAAAAAATGATGTCTGCCTTAACATGACTTGGTCATAATTATCCTGTTTGACCTGACCTGACAAACCTGAAGTTTGACTTTACACTTTCTAACTTTTATGACTTGGTGGTGGTTTTCGTTAATACCTTCATCCCCCTGTTAACAACAGCTTTCTTTAGCTTGGGAGGGATGTTATGTTTTTATAACTTTCACCATTCATGGCGCTAGCGCGTCCTTCAGTAATATAGTAGTATAGTAGCATAGTACAAGCCGCGCTGCCTAACCACACTTTCACCTAGCAGGATGTACAATGCAATTTCACCTTGACAGTACATTGTATATACAGTGCTTGGTTGAGAAATAAACTCAGTTGTGGCTTTGTACGAGAGAAGTCAAGGTATTGCTATAGACACCAAAATATACAACAGTAACTTGTTGGCGGAATTTGCGTAAGCGACCATGCGCTCTAAATATATTTTAGCCATTCGCTCATTCAAAGCGCCAAAATGTAAGCACAATAAAAATATCAAAGCTTGAAAACACCTTCCCCCCTATGCTGGCGCCATCAAATTGTGTAGTGGCAAAACGCCTGAACTTAGCCTAGGCTATAAAAAGACTAGACTGCATGCTTCTCAGGTTGTAAATTAGCCAGACAGTAAATGATCTAGGATTGTTTACCTTTTTCAAGTATGGCGACCTGAGAGGTCACAAACGAGGTTCTAGAACGTTGGAATTTACGTTTTGATCGAGGCCCAATGCAATCCTCTTCCATGGTTGTGCTGCTTGGAGTGCGATCTAGAATTAATACGCATCAAATGCATTGAAGCTGCCATAGTAATGCATCCATTCAGGCGTGATTTGTGATTACATTGTGAACCGCATGTTCAGTCATGTCTGAAGCTGATAAAGAAGAAAATGGGCGCACGCGTTCACATCATCATTTACAAATGTTTCCGCTGCTTTCTAACTCTCATGGGGCTGGCGCCAACCCTATTTTGCACCTCATCTTACCGAGCTCCGAGGAAATATGATGCTGATTCTCATTTGCGATAAGCGGAATGTTGTGGCCGCCAAAAGGTTGCTGTTGGCACGAATTATTCTGGGCTGAAATCTCGTTCAAGGCAATCGTCACGATTTCTCCGTTCGGCTGGAAACGTTGGCTGCTCCTCCATTTGAACTCACTAAAAATACCACAATTCAATTCTCCTATTAGAATGACTATTTTAAGACAAGTTGAAAAGTGAAAATAAACAAGTTGAAATGTAAAAATGATTTGAAAGCTTTTTTTGGAATCAAGTAATTTCCATAATGCACGCCCATCTTACACTAATTAACGTATCATTTGTGGTAATTTGCTTGCAGTTAGACAAATAAATTATGAGCCGAATAATTGAGATAAATAGCATGCTTACCTCGCTTCGTCAATCACATGATGATGAAGATGGTGTACATGGCGACCAATCTCAGCCTCTTCAATGCTACCATTTCTTAGAACTCTGTTGATTGAGGATACCTAAGAAAAGGCGCGACGAAGAGAGAAAGCAATTCAATGTGGCGCACTTGGCGGCAAGCTAAAAAATGCTTACACTCGGCACAATTTCTTGGGAACAAATGCCATCTTGCACGAGCCTATCCCTGATTTCCCAGGCGAAAATTGACGGGCATTCCTGCTTGTACCTTTGCACAGCTTCGACCACCGTCGAAGTGGCCACTCGAGGTTTCGAGCCTCCAATCGCTTTCGGCCGAATTGAACCAGTCTCGTAATAGCGGCCCAGAATTTTGGACACGCATCCATTGGAGACTTGAAGTATCCTTGATATGTCGCACGGCCTCGCTCCCGAATGAGCTAATTCGACGATTTTCTGCCGAGTTGAGTCTGGTAATGGGCGACCAGAGACGAAAACTCCACCGAGCTGGTTAATTCCGGAATGCCCTAAATTATTTATTTATACCCTAAGCTTTGATTCTCGCTTGAGCTGACGAGTGGTTCAATTGAACTTTTTCCAAGCCTTAGCCTTCATAATCTGTTAGGCCACAATTTTTAAGCGTACCTTTGGTGGAAGGATCTTCAATGGTGACCGAAGCGTTGTGCGAGGCCCTGGGTATCCAAGTGGCGGTCATTTTCTTTTTTTTGCTCCACTGATCTAATAATTATTGAAGTGTGAAGCCTTGCTACATCACCTGGAAAAATTCTTGGCGACAACTTGCTTTTCCAGTCGACCAAGTTTAGTGGTGGAATAATCCGGCCTCAGACTTATGCCACCATACGATATGAGCTATATGTACGCGGCCGCAGCAGCGCAGCCTCCATTTTATTCTATATACGAGTGGGACGGCCTCCAAATCGTGCAACCAATGAGGTGAGAGCTCCTTACACAACTTTCGCGCTTTCGAACTTTATAACTATTGAAAGCCTTCACGCAAAGATCTGAGAAAAAATTTGGGTATTTCATGATTACGTATCCAATAATTGAGCGGTGTGACGATGCCCAGCATGAAAAGCATGTACGTGTAAATTGAAATGGGGTCCAAATTCTTGGACGAGTCTTTTTGGCCGAAAAACGTGAGGAAAGGAGCCACAAGGGTGACCACACTCAGAAGGATGACAACGGAGCTGAACATGTCTTGGTTCTTTGATGTGGTGTTGTACCTTGCTGGCGATGTAGACCCTTGCTGAGATGCTGAGACGCCCCTCGTTTGCCTGAAAAAATGCTTTAACCGACCGAAAAACAGCCTGGATCCTGCAAAGCAATGGATGACCACCGTCAGGCACATCACGCTCTTGTAAATTCTGGAAATACAATAACAAAAAATAATTCCGGAAAATTGTCAACTAGTATAATAATTAAATTGCCTTACTTGAAATCAGGAGCAGATGGGTCACATGCGTCAATTTCGGAAGCTCCAATCATCACCACTCGCAGCCTTTGCTCCTCACTCACATCCAAGTTGCCAAAGGTGCCCAAAACTGTCCCAATGCTCAGGTTGAGAATGAGGAGGAATTTCCCGAAAAAGTCGTCATTTATCGGGGGCACCCTTTTCCACACATATGTGGCCATGAACCTTGAAGATCACACACTTGTCAGCATCAAAAAGAACTTGGGAAAATATGCATATTACCGGAAAATGATCATTTGATTCATGGTGAGATATCCAGCGATGGTTAAGGCTGCTCTGGACACAAAGAATGTGATCTCCAACAGCCAGTAGTTTAAAGGCTGGCCAATGAGCAATCGCAAGATCAAAATATTGAAGGGGATTAAGTTGTGAGCAAGTTGAGCGAAGCCAAGTGACGAAACCAGCTGATTGAGCAGTGTTCGCTTCTGCGGATCTCCGCCGTACCTTTCATACATGATTATTCCAAGCAGCAACGTTGAGCTGACCATTTCTATCAGAACGCTGAAGGCAGCCATTGAAAGACGGAAACTGCGGTTCTCCTCATGGTCAAAGTCGAGGCTTTGATTGTAGCTCTGATTGCAAGTCATGATTAGCTCAAACTAAAGCTTCCTTACCTTTGGCTGTTTGAAGCTATCTAGATAAAAAAAGGAAAGCGCGCGCCTCCTTTTTCTCTGCCAACCCATCGGATAAGATTAAAGTAAAAGCTTTTATGTATACATGTGCAATGTCTTGCTCTTATAAAATATCAAGGATTCTAGAAAAAAGGTCACGCGGACAATTAACTTAATTGCTTGCAGCCAAACGAAAATATATATTGCTCGTAATGTCTCTCAGGCCCGATCCTTGTCAGGTTTCTTCATTTTTACCACGGGAAATGAAAATGTACTTAAATAGCAGCTATTTCAATAACTTTTGACTACAAAGGGTATTTAAATACCCGTCACTAGGAAATGACGAAAAAACCTGCTAAGGATCAGGCCTCAGTTTCCAAGTTGAGTTTACTGCGCGCGCTAATTTGGAATCAATGTGAGCTTAAGGGCCTGTTCACCTGCTTTTTATGGCCGTTATTTTGGCTAAATATTGGAGAGAAATACTGAGAAACTGAGAATTTTTATAATGGTGTAGGATGGCTTTTGGTACCAATAGACCGATTCCGACGTCAAAATCTGAAAAATGATTTTACAAATACCACATATTTGCAAACTTCATCATAATATCGCGCGTTATTTTGCTGATAATAATGCAGGTGAACAGGGCCTAAGATTCATTTGAGAGGGTTCAATTGAAATCAGGTTTTCATTTATTTTGCTTCTCTCGGCATCTGAAGATGCATACTCATCAAAAAGATGATTAAGATCCAATTCATTTATTGCCAAATTAAGTTCCTCAGGAAATGCCAAAATAGAGAGCTTGTGAAGCGTTAAAAATTCTGGCATTACTCATTTTATAGCAATAACAGATTCAACAATAATTAGCCATTTGGAATTAAGGGAGATGAAAAGGAAAGTAGTAGCTCTGAGATTTTGAACTAGGTTTAGAATTTAAAATATTATCCTTACTTCGGGCTTTTTTGAAAATCGGCCCGGGTTGGGCTTTTTGTGTTGGTATCGGGCGATCGTGAGTTGCGACATCTATAACAAAATCGTGTAGTTCACAATCGAATGTACGCTTCGAACTAAACTTCGAACTCTTTATTGTTATACTCGTTTCATACAAAATTGTCTCGTATTTGGTTGATAACAAACTTGGGGATTTCCCTATTGCGAATCCACATGTTCAAGGGGATGAAAATGCCGAGGCAGAAAACGGTGCATAAATAGACAGAGATGGGATTCCAAAATGTTTCACTTTGGGCCTGTGCCAATGCTGGCAAAAAAGGCACTACAAAAATCAAGATTGAAAAAAGGTTTACAAACAGGCTAAAGAGATCTTTGTTCTTATTAGCGTTGTTATATTTTGATGGCTTTGGTTGATGAGATGGCTGACTTTTGTTCGCTCTCCATCTTTGGAATTTATAAAATGACAACCTTGATCCTAGCACAATATGGATGAAGAAAGTCAAAAGCATGACACAGCTATAAAGCCTAAAAAAGTATTTTTTAGGTTACAAAATTTATTTCTTCAAAAATTATAATGGTTAATATACCTGAAAATTGGAGTTTCGGGAGAGCACCTTTCTAATTCTTCTTCGCCCATCATCAAGGCCATAAAAGTGGGCTCGATTGTCATCCCCATGGAAACGAAAGAGAATAAAAGCAATCCCAAGAAAACATTGGCCAACCCCAAAAATGCTCCAAAAATGTCATCATTTATGGGTGGGACTTTCTTCCAATAAAATACTGCCAAATATCTGTGAATGAAAAGAAGTCAATAAAATCTTGCCAGAGAGGTAGAAATTGATATTTTCCACCTGCAAATGATGAGCTCGTCCATATAAAGTAAAGCTGCCATAGCAAATCCTCCCCTTGGGATGAAAAACAGAAGTGTGGCAGCCCAGCAACCCAAGGGGCTTCCAAGGAATGCTCGTATGATAAAAGCATTTAAACTCGTGATATTGTGCAAGCCCATGCACAAAGCGAGCCCACTTATCAACTGGTTAATCAGTGTTCGCTTTTGGGGGTCTCCACCGTATTTTTCATACAGAATGATGCCCCCGAGCAAAGTCGCACTTACCATTTCCATCAGTAGACAAACGAGTCCCAATGAAATGCGAAACCTGCTCCATTGAGGCAAATCGAAGTCAAGCTCGGATATGTTGGAAAAATTGCTCTGCACGCAACTCATGCTTACGAAGGATTGAAGCAAAGCATCAGACATGAGCAATTTAAGAAATTACCAAATTACCTTGGCCTTGGTAGTAATTTGTGAGGCCCCACCATGACTATTTCTAAGCTAAGCATTATACGGAAATAGTTAATGCATGCGTCATTCTAACTATGAATGCAAAAATAAGGTCAGCGTCAGATTTACCAAATCTATGTATATGTACGAAAGATTGACATGAATGGCCACGCAACCTCGCTCCTATCATTGCTTACTGTTTTTGACCTTCAAAAATTATGACTTACATGAAGGTTTTTATCTAAAGCTTTAAAATTAGGATATCTCATGGCATCAAACTTGTTAGGTTTTTTCGAGCATATTTTTTTCGTTCTTCTTGTCTCATAGTGCACGTGTGCTTGACCTTAGAAGTTCACGAGATGCTTTCACTTTTCGCGTCAATTGCCAAGACTCAATTTTCAGTCGTGCCCATGTCATGTCCCTGAAAAATGCGAAAACTCGGTGCACTATCACCTGTCAGATTGGTGTACCAATCTATAGATAGCATTAATGCATTGATATCTATGCAAATTGTCGAGCATGGATTCTCGAAGACGTTGCTCAATTTCAAGCCTTCATTGTCGCAACTCCCAAGGGAGTTGCAGACATTATTAATAAAAAGTGCAGAGAAAAGCCTGGATCAGGTGTACACAGTGCGAACTTTGCTCCTTATTTGGATGGCTTGTGTGGAAAATGGGAGTATCAAAGAGATATTAACGCCAAGATATCTCTACAATGATGAAGATGGTCGAAAATTCATTCTGAACAAGCTGGGCCAATTTGGACAATTGGCAGCGGACAAAGTGGTCAAGTTGTCATTTTTTATGTACAGCTTCTACAATCATGGCAAAGCTGGCAGCAAAGGGTTCGAGTTCACTTTGAAAGGTGAGAATCGCCGAAAAAGGAGGAATGATATCCTGTCAAAAAATGAAAGCAGGCTTTCTCCAAGTAGCAAGCCCAAATAACCTCCACAATCTCCTATAAAGCTCTCAAAAGAATAAAGCTTCACTTCTCTTCGCAGAAGCACCTAAATATGAAAAAATCTCAATTTTCAAAACTGCTACATCAAAAATTACAAATTATACCTGAGATCCCTCGCGAAATGAATGAGAGGCCCCAGTAATATTTTGATTGGTTGGTATTGAACTTTGGGGAAATGCTTTCCATTGAGTGGTTCTGCAATTTGGCTTGAGGCAGCCAAAATCTTTCAACTCAGCTTGAATGTCAGGGCTGTTAAAGGACATGCTAAGAGCTTTGTACCTAGCAAATGTGTCATTGCCTCTACATAATTCCCGACCTGCTTTTTTTGGCAAATGGAAATTCCAAGGCAAATTGCAATTTAGCTTCATTCCATAATATTCATCTATGCATTCTCCAAGCTTCATTGAATTATCGTCATGGCAATCATGTTGCGCTTTTTTGAGCCTTTGAGTAGTGATTTGCTGCAGATCTTTGAAAATGAAGGTTTGCCTGTAAACAAAGGATTCTTCGTCTTTTGTTGGATCTAGGATGTAATGAAACCTGTAATGTCCAGGCTCATGAAGATGAACTAGCAATTGGTGTGCTTTCCAATCCTTAGAATAAAATTCTAGCTAAAAATGGAGACATCATAAATAAATTTCTAACTAGTTAGTTTGAAATTGAGTTACATCAACCATTTTGTTATTGGGAACTTCTCTTAAAGGGCTCTTAATTAGGGCACAAATGACTGTCCGGTAGGGCGATGTTGCATCTGTTTTGGGATAAAATGACCAAACATCTTGCATCGTTTTGTTAAAAGTCTTCTTTAACCCATTAGAATCAGCTAGTAGCACCGCATCCCTAATAAAAGTAAGAATTATGCTATAGTACTGTATATGTCCTTATTATGCATGGTGCCCTAACAATTTTTTGAATTTTTCTTCCAATAGCAAGTAGCCAAAGTACTCAGACTGAGTGACATTAATTTGAGCCTGTACTTCTTCAAAGGTTGTAATTTCGGGCTCTTCAGTATACATTGGATTTCTATGAGGCTTTCTGCAGACTGAAATATCAGGAAAATGGACTTGTTCATCAACGTACTCCTCGATAAATGTGGTCTCTTCTGACAAATACTTATCAATTGATTTGCAAATTATTACAATGCAAGTAATATTTAATATAATCACTAGCAATCTTCGAAACACTACTTGTCTGGACATTTTGATGAATACTCTTCACCATTCGATTTTGAGGTATAGGTTTTGTTAGTGAATTAACCCACCCTTTGTTCAAAATGAAAACTCTTGAATAAAGGTAGGCGTAGCCGAGTTAAGGACAAACAAAAAGATGATTACATCAAGTTTTATTGATCATGTCCATGAAAAAGGCAAATGTGCGTAGTTGTCAGAACATTGGGGAAATAAACTATTAGGAGAAATCATTTGAAGAAAAAGAAAGCTTTTCTCGAGCCTTGGAATTAAATTACTCCACTGCTCGTTTGCAAATGAAACCATTATCTTGGTCATTGGCATCATCCTTGGCATCCCAGGCAAACTTCAAGTCATAATTCATATGTGCATAGGGCTGGCTGTTAGGTTGATTTTCCACAAAATCCTTAAAAGCCATTGGTGCACCTATAAATAGACATTTTCTGAATCAACTTATATCTTTTAAGGAGCTTTTTGAGTACAGTACCAGTGACCCATTGCATAGTCTTGTCTCGGTTAGCATCGAGTCCTCCTAGCCAATAATCCGTTCCATCCTTGGGGTTGATGACGTTCAAGACAGATTTGATCCAGTCATTCTCCTCTTTGGTGAGGACATCGGCCAAGTAACCTCCAACCTGATTGCATTCCTCCTCTGCCTTCAAAAATGGAGTGTGGTAGCTGGTGAACATGTAGCAGAATCCTTTGTAGTACACCCATCCAAGTTGTCCCCTGCATTCCGGAGCGGCCGCCCTCATATCTCCGTCCTCTCTCATGAATCCCGTAGAAAAATCATCCAACTCCCGTGGAAGCCTCTCGATTTTGGCAATTGGAGATGAAGCTCCATATGCCAAGTCAAGGATGGCAAAAATGCCTATAACGATTAAAGCTAGAGCCTTCTTCATGACTTATTGTAGACTTGAACGAGCTGTGGTGAGGTCAATTTCTGAACTGACTGGAGATGTGAAGCATGTTATCTCTATTTATAGGAGTTGTCATGGGGATTATTGAACAATGCGGGCAAGGTGCTAAAAGGATTTTTCCATACAAATCCTGGACTTTACTTAGACAAACATTTTTTAGAGGAACCCAATATCTCTTAAGTCCCAGATCATTATGTTTGCAGCTGGATTTTTGTGCTTGTGATCTCATATCGAAAAATTTCATTACAGATGATCAATTGCAAGATCCGAGGCTGATGCTGCGACCTTTGGAACAAGACTTGCTTGCGCAAGTTATGTCCAAATTCACCAATGTGGAAACTTTGGTGCTGCCCACAGTGGCCAATTCAGAATTGCTGGAAGTCATCTCAATGACATTGAGCCAACTCAAGATCCTGGATATAAGCTGCAGCACTAACGTCACCGATTACTGTGTCATGTCCTTGGCCGGCAACATGTCAGTGGTGAAAATATCATTAGAGCAAATATTTTTGGAAGGCACTGGTATTTCCTCAGATGGACTTGTCATGCTGCTAACCAACGTAGCAAAGCTGGAAGTGGTTGAGTCATCTCTTGTGGAGAGAGCATTAGACGTCATTGATGAAAATCAAAGATTGAACCTGAGGAAAATCACAGTGGGCAGGTTCTGGAGGGGCGACAACGTGCTCAAGAAACTGGCCCACTTGTGCCCAAGATTATGCCAACTGGTGTTGCCCAACTTGAGCAATGACCAATGTGGTTTGTTAGACAATTTTTCTCACTTGCCTGAACTGGCTCACATCCACGTTGGACAGGTGAAATTCGAGTCACTGTTGCCGGCCTTAGTGACACTGGGGCAAAAGCTGAAAACTTTCACCTATTCAAATTTCACCGAGACCGTGGATGTGATGAGGATCACGAGAACTTGCCCCAATCTTGAATCTTTGGCCTTGAATTGCGGATGCTTAATGGCCAGCACTTCTTCATTGGAAGTGCCCAAAAAGCTGCAAGACATCAGGCTCAATGTGCATGCATTTATAGCCAAAAGTGTCTGGACGAGGTTACTCCAGGACTGCTCAGACCTGGCTTACTTGGACATGACACCTGGAGAAGGTTTAAATGACCAAGCTTTGAATGAGATCATGAAAGACAGCCCTGAGGCTATGCTTAAATTAAGGTCTTTCATTGTGCGAGGCCGCCATACAGGGGGAGACGTGAGCTTGACAGAAAAAACCGTTGAGAATTTGATCATGAGATGTCCTGGCTTAAAATGCATTGGTGATTGCTCCACATGGTCCATATGCCCCAATTCATTCAGTGAATTCCTGCAATTTTCAGCCTAAGCAATGAATAAACCAATCATTATTTATCCAACCATAATACATTTTTAATTGCTTGGAAAAGTTAAAGATGTAAGGAAAATATGCTTAAAGAGGAGAAAACAAGTTTTCTTAGATTGAAGTGAAAGTTAAATCTTTGATATGAAAATAGAAAAAAAGAGACAAGAAGAGCAGGTGCCACTTTTTCCTTTGTTAGAGACCACGTGGCTCAAAGCAGTAAATGTCAGGAAAATGGCTACTATTTTGCGGGCAACACAAAGATTTCGCGCCAATTTGCCCGAATGAGCGCTGCCACACTTTTTTTGAGTTGTGCGCTGGTTGGTCAAACACCCGGCATTTTCATTTAAACCCCCCATTGTGAAATTGAAATGAGTCGAGCTCATCTCAAAAAGACCGTCTGTTCCTCTTAACTGACATTTCAAGCTTTCTCAATGACCAAAAATGAGCAATTGCAAATTTGGTTCGTTTACATTTTTAGTATTTACCTTTTGAAGGAGCAAAAAATTCAATTTTGGGGGAAAAAACGCCAAAGCTGATGCCTCATGTTTGTATGCTCGGTTCATGCCAATATCATTTGACGGAAAATCAGTGGCGCAATCTACTCTCTGCAGCGCCCTCTGACGGCGGCATCATGTCTAGACTTGTTGCTGAAAAAGTGGCCTAATATCCCATTTTTAGTCTCACTTACCTCAAGCAAATGTGTTTTTGTTTGCGCAAAAAATAAAATAAAGTGTGTAGAGTTTCAGAAAATATAGCATTTTTTCAATTTGAAAGCGACGCTTCGGCCCTCGGGCCAATAGCGTTGTTGCTTTGATTTGATTGGCTCAAAAATTCCGCCAAATCGGCCGGCGTTTTGAGCAGCCGCGTGAGATCTTGGTCGTTTCGGGCCGGTTTTTTCGAGTTTTCGCGCTCTCTGCTTCTCTCGCATTCACTTGGAATCCGACGCGAAACTAGCCGGAATAAAGTTTTCTCTTTCTCTCCAAAAAACCAAACTCCACCGACCTAATCTTCATCAAAATGGCCGACATCAAGGAAACTACCACGTAAGGCATCTTTTGGTCAAGGAATTATCTCGCTAATCGGTGTGCTTTCCTCGCAATTTGGTTTCAAAAGTTGGGTTCAAATTGCTTTTGCCGGCATTTGCCGTGTTCACTCGCGCTCGTTGCTGAAGAAGAGAAGGGCGCGCTTGCACTTCGACTAACGGAGCCTTTTTCCAGTGAAATGAACCTTACCGTAGAATTTTTTTGCTCAATTTTGGACATGTCTCCTGTGTTTTCATGAGGTCGGCTTATTCAAACTTGTAATTGTGCTCTCATTAAAAATGCATGAGTTGCCAGTGCATACTGGATTTATATGTATGTCGCTTAGTATTTACCAAAGAGTTTTAACTTATTTTCATTTGTCTCCATTAAAGACGCTAAAACAGCTATAAGAAAGTGTTTAATTTGTGCGCTTATGTTCATGATGAAAATATCGTTTTTCTCAACTTCTGCCCACCGTGGTATTGATCCAGTACTTAAAATAGGCTCATTTTCACCTGGCTCGAATTCGGCATAGATAATCTATAATTGAGCTAATTTCAGTGCTGAGACCACCCCCGAGGTCGTCGAGACTCCCAAGGAGGCTGTTGCCGAGAAGGAGGCCACCCCTGAGGTCGTTGAGGTCGAAGAGGCCACCAATGGCCACAAAAATGGCAATGGCAAGGCTGCCAACGGTGACTCCGAGAATGGCCACTCCAACGGCAATGGCAAAGCTGCCAATGGCGACGCCAAGGAAGAGGAAGCTGAGGAGACCAAGAATGGCAAGAACGGAGATGACACCAATGGTGCTGCAAAGGAGGAGACCAACGGTGACGCCACTGAGGACAAGGAGGCCACCAAGAGGAAAGCCGAGGATGACCCCATCGAGGAGATCCCCGTTTCCGCAGAGAAAATTGCCAAGTTGAAGGAATCTGAAGTGCCCGCAGCTGCTGAGGTCACAGAGACTCCTGCTGAAGCCGCTGAAGCCACTGCTTAAAACATCCAATCTCCAACAGCATCTTTTTGTTCACTCAAAAAACAAATTGTGTACAAAGTACATTCAGCTATAGAAAACTACTACTACTACTACAATTAAGTGTGGTGTGTGAACGAAATCAAAATTTTTGGATCAAATTTTGCTGTGTGTGACAATCGACTTGCCAAAAATATCATGACCACATCTTGAATATCATCATTGTACCTTTTTTGACTAGCAATTCTACAGCAACAAACTTAGGCTTTTTTTTCTATATAGAGCTTAGCAGCGGCTAATAAATTTCTTCCCTCCATTCTTAAGTTTCTCGAAAACTCGCAAATCAACAGTATTTTTTCTCTCATTCACTCTCTCTCCCGAACCAAGTAATAAAAATGAACACTACTTTTCGACAACATCAAATTAAACATTCCTCTGACTCGTTGAGAAACTGGTGAAAGTCACCTTTTGTAAGATCATCTGTAAAACTGCACAATTACCTAAGAAAATGTGAAGGTGTGAGTGGCCGTTTCTTTCTACATATGTCAGAATAAATGTCCCTTTTTGTAGTTAAACCAAAGCTTACTTCTATTGAACAACGCTCATTGAATTTTCTCATAAAAGAAGTCTAGAATTATCATGGCTTAAGTTTGAAGTAGTTAAAGCAAGGGGCTAAACTCAAGAAACTAATACTTTTCTAAATAAGGGTAGCTCAGCAGCCTCAGATCTAAGATTTTTTCTTTTTGAAGAGAGCCTTTTTTTGCTGCCTTAGCAAGTGAAATGCTTATTGACCTAGAAAGCGGTGTGACTCCAATCACCATACGCAGTTTACTAAAAATCCATGGTATCATAGCAATGCATTGCTGACCAATTTTAATTAAGAAGGTCAAAGGGGCTAAACTCAAGAAACTAATATTTATCTAAATAAGAGTAGCTCAGCAGCCTCAACTCAGGAAAGCTCTCAGATCTTATATCTTTTCTTTTTGAAGCGCCTTTTTTTCTTGAGTAAAGGCTTCCATGTCCTTAGCAGGTGAAATGCATATTAACCTAGAGAGCGGTATGACTCCAATCGCCATACGCAGTTTTCTAAAAATCCATGGTATCATAACATTGCTCACCAATTTTAGTTAGAAGTCTATGCATTAAATTGGTTTTTTGCGCATACACTTGAAAGAATTGGACCTTGTGAACTTTTTATTATTTCCTTACAAAAACAGCGATACAAGAAATGCGCTCAAAACTCATCGTAGTCCCTTGGTGCATCCAAATCTCGGTAAGTTATGATTGGTCGCCCTGCGTAAGGATTATCCATCCTGAAATAAAACAGTAAGATGAGGCCTCAGAATTGAAGAAAATGTGCATACAGCATGATGACTTTAGATACAAAATCATAATAAAGAAAGCAAGTACATTAAAAGAGCTCAAGCCAGATATTACGTCAAGAGTTGAAAGTTATCGAAAGGAAACTAACCTGGCTTGAAGTCTTTTTACTAAAAATAATCCGCATCATTATTAAAGTCCACATCACTGTAGTCGATTACAGCTCTGGGATCAGCGATTGCCATAGCTCTGCAACAGACAAAAAATGGAGTGTTTTTTTGTGTGTCCGTTCTTGAATGAAAATACTGATAACACAACAAGTGCCCCCAAAAATGAAAGGTGATTGCACACACGACCAGTATACGTATAGTCCCTACCTTGACCTTGCAGGATTGCCAATACGATCATGGAGCCTGCAAATTATCGATTTTTAAACATGGGAGCACACAATGCTTCAATTTCAGGACACAAAATCATCGCACGTAAACGCTCGCTTTAATATAGTAGGTGAGCAAAAAAGACTGATTACCTGCCACGCCCATGGTCGTTGCGGCCTCCACGAGGTCCACCTGATCGGTAGCCACCACCACGATCTTGATTGTACCTTGGCTCGTGATATCCTCTGGATTCGCGGTAGTCATCGTAAATCGGGTAATTGGTGGCTTCACGAGGCATGCCGCTATATTGATAGCTGCAATGTTATTACTTATTCAATCTTGGGCAAATGGATAACGCGAAAGTACTTACGGGTCGCCGCCGTTATTACGGCCAGATCCACCGTCACGGCCGCCTTTTCCCGAGGCTGAGGCCGACTTGGGGTTCTCCGGCAACTGAGGCCTCTTGGGGTCCTTCAAGTAGTTGTTGTAATACTGGACCTCCTTCTTGACCTCCTCCACTTTTTCCGCATGTTTGTTGAAGATGTGCTTTCGCACGAAGTCCGGCCCCTTGAACTTCTTGCCTGACAGTGGACAAAGCCACTTGTCCTTGCCCAATTCTTGCGTGTTGGCCTGGACAAATTTCTCCACCTCGTCCTCCTCGTTTTTCATGCCCAATTTGGAGGCCTCTTCGTCGGTCAAATCGGCGCGAGGCTGCAGAAAGCTTCCCATTTTCTTCTCAAAGTTGGCGCAGTAATCGTCGACTTCGGTGGCAATGACATTTCCAGTTGGTTGGATGCCACGAGCATGCATTATTCCGCATCTAAGACGACGCAAAGATTATAAGAGGGGGGGACATCACCTTAAAAAGTCACCATAGCTACCTGTTGGGCATTTCATCTTCGTTGGGATATTCACTATGGTTGTAGAAATCCACGGAGTGAACGATGCGCAAGTAGAAGAGCAAATTGTCCAAGACCTTGATCAGCTCCTCGTCACGCACGACTTTGTTGCCCTCCTCACCTTCCTCGCCATCCTCGAGGTCGTTGTTACGACCGAGCAGCTCTTCCTCCTCCGCTGAGGCTTCCTCAATCAAGTAGTCCGTGATGTTGTTCAGGATTGGGTTGTTGGAAATGATGCCCATGTCCAGGGAAGCCTGAGCTTTGTCCGCATCCTGAGGCTTGTCTTGAGGCTTCAGCCACAACCCCCAGCGTTTGTCCAAATTGGTAATAACCTGCAAAAACAGATTGAAAAGGAAGTTCTTGATTCGATAAAGAAATCTACCTTGGCTGCCAGTTTGATGTCATTTCTCACGACTTTGCGGTCAACAGTGATGCCATTGACGGTCCGGATTCGCCTGCTCAAGTCTCGATTGACAATAGGCCCCAGCTCGAAGTCTCTGAGCCTTATGTTGTTCAGGCTGTAGCAAATCTCCTTGATCTTCACATCCCGCTCGAAGGTGATCCAGCCTCGGCGAAACCACCTCCTTTCGGGCTGTGGGTCCGCGATGGCAGCCCGTAGGAATCCTGGATAGCGCTTGCACATGGCCTCGACCTCCTGCTTGGTGATGGTTGGGGCCAAATTGCGCAAAAAGATGGAGGCCGTCTTGTGGAGTGCTCTTGGCTTTGGCTCGGAGTTGTTTTCATCTGTAGCCATCTTTTCATCCTCTTCCCCCTCAGCCTCTGTTTTGGGCTCCACTTTCTTTTCTGGCTGCTTCTCATCATCATCATCTTCTTCTGACTTTATTTTCTCCAAGCCTGGAGGGGGCTCCTCCGGGTTGTCCTCGCCATCATCAGAGCTGTCAGTGCCAGAATCCTCCTCTCCGTCGGATTCCTTGCGTTTGCGCTTCCTCTTGTTGTTCGGCTCCTCTTTTGCAACTCCGTTGCTTTCCTCTTTCGTGCCCTCCTCTTGCTTTTTCTCAGATTCTGGCTTTTCATCTTGGCCCTCTTCTTCCTTCTTGTCATCGCCCTCCTTCTTCTCTTCAGCTTGCTTTTCTTCAGGCTCTTGGTCAAGAATCTGAAGGTCCAATTCAGATCCACCTTCGAGGAAAATGACGACAGAGTCCAAAAGCTTGACCAACGCGTCGGATTGGTCGCCGTCAATGGCAACTCCATTGAATTTTCCTTCCTCGAGGAATTTCGTAAATACTTCAACGCGCTTTTCCAATGCAGCTTTGCATTCATCTTTGCGTTTCACAGACTCCTCCGGGTGATATTTCAACTTGAACCTAGCAAATGCAAACGCGTTACTAGATGACAACAACTCGAGTGGAAAAGCAGCTTGCATGGGACAGATGAGAGAGTTCATTTTGAATGCAAGGCCTGCTGCCAAATCAAGCTTTGATTTGAGCAATGTCGCAACAGTGAAAATAAGAGTGAAATGGCAGAGGCTTGGTATCCAAAGTTTTATTTTAAGTATTATGGAGTCGTTTTATTACCCTTATCGTAAACGTCGTGAGGGATTTAAAGCACTTTTGTGTTTTTATTTCAGCCAAGAGAAGGCTGCCTACCTAATGCAAAATGCAAGAGAATCCCATGATGCATAGATGGCAATCATGAGCCTACCTAGGTTTTTGATTGATCGAGTGCCACTTGAGCTAATAAAACACTGACTAAGAGAATTGGATTCAAACTGGCTCCTTTTTTTCCCTGTTGGACTGCTGATCCACGTGCTCCACTGCTAAGGGAAAAATATTGCATTAACATACAGTAAGCTTAGTGTCATCCGAGGAAAACCGCTTCCAGTGATGAAAAGCCAGAAGCAAATCCATCTCTGCAGAGCATCAATTAGGGCAGGAGAAAACAGTGGAGGAAAATGTGCCGGAAAATGTAACCACTAAACTCACCATTCTTCATCTTTGTGAGTGACAAAAAACTCGTTTAATTGCTGCCGCTTGAATTCGAGCTTGTACTCGGCATACTTCTTGATGGACTCCTCATCGGAAATCGAGTCATCTTGGGTGGCCAGAAAGGCCTTGAATGACATCATGACAGGTTGAACTCCATCCATATCATCATTGGCAGCAGCTCCACGGCCTCCGCCGCCTCCACCGCGGCCTCCATGGCCTCGGGACGGAGGACCTCGGTCATAATCGAACCGCTCATTGTACCTATCAAAGCCACGATCCTCCCTGGAAAATCGAAAGCTTGAAACTTAGGAAACTTTAGTGGGGAAAAAGGATCAAACTTACCAGTCTCCACCACGCATGCGCTTGTGCGGAGGCGAAAGGTCAGAATGGCGTCGAGGTGGGGAATATCTGTCGCGTCTGTAACCGCCTCCACCTTCTCCAGGATGTCCACCTTGCCGGCGATATCCTCCGCCGCCTCCGGGAGGTCCTGGTCTGGCTTCTCGGTACTCACGCCTTGGCCCCGGACTTGCGCCTCGGTCCCCTGGACCGTCGTAGCCTCGACGTTCAGACCTGAACTTGTCACGACGCTTGTAATCGCCATCATCGTCGCTGTCTCCCATCTTGGATGAAATGAGGCTTATTCGGTCGCTTGAGAAAATGGCGTGTTTACTTTGCGAAAAGGGAAGCTTTGGAAGAGAGCGGTAATTTCCAGCGGGGCAAACAGAGCATCGAAAAACTAAGACGATCTCAAACTTGTCAAAGTTTATGGCAAGCTTACTTAATATTTTTCAATATTCAGCGCACTAAATTGATTTCCTATATAATTTTTATATACTATTTTAGGACATTGATTCGATTGAGAGTAAGTAATTTGGCTTATGTTTACTCATATGATTCCGAGTGTTTGCCTACAAAAATGACGCTCAGTTTTCTCCTTTTCGTTTCGCAAGATTATTTCCGAAAACACTAAACCTAGCATACTTTTTCGCGTGAGTTACTGAGCCAAATCTATTACTGCGAAGAGCTAAAACGCAATTTTCTTCAGTGTTCCTAACTGTTATAGTTTTTACATTTTAAGCTTATTTTCATTAATAATGTGCACTCCCCAAATTAAAACAGTACTAGCTTCAAGTTTTAGATCATTTGCTCTGCTGATTAAGTTTATCGTATTTTTGCCACTAATTCAAGGAGCCTTCATCATAAAATTCGTTTTCAATTTAGTTGTAACGTCATCTTACTTTCATCTAACCATAAAAATGGTGAGTGCATTTGCCGGTGGCTCTAATTAAAGTTTTGTGACATTGGGAAAAAAGGAGGACAGCTGCTTTTTTCTGCCAGCTAATCCTTTATTCAATGCACTTTGTGGTTCATGAAATAAAGTTCAGCACTTCCGTTCACACAATTGAGCCAAATTGCAGTTACAGCTGTAAGAGTTGCATTACGCGGCAGCAATGAAGTATCTTTTTTTTGGCTTAGCTCTCTAACTATGCAAGGAAGCGTAACTTGCACAGTCTTCTAGCATGATAAATGTTGTAGCAAATACTAATTAATTTTATAATGCAATACGAAAGGTTCATTTGTATGCCACGCAATAGTTGATATTTTGCTGAAATGTCAAAGAAAAGAAAGCAAATTCCAATTGTGGAAAGTGCTCTCAATTTTTAAAAAAAATCAACTCATTGCATAGAATTTGCAACTTTTTAACGTGTAAAAGTTGGCCTAAATATGGCTACTTAAATGTAGCGGGTGAACTGGGCAATACTTTTGCGACTTTTGCTCTCCTTCTGCAAAATTTCGGGCTTTTAGCAAGATGCAGCCTATTTAACAAGCCGTGATTGTGTGTCTCTTGCATATGTAGAGCTGTAATTTGTACAAGATTAGAAGTGTTGCCATTAGTGCACGTAGTAAAAAGAAGAGCTGTTGATTTATTTCATCCGCCATGCAAGCCGACAAATGTCTTTCGCCCTTTTCTTCTCAAAGGCAATTGGTTAAAATAAAGGAGATCCGCATATAAATCCTACCGCTGAAAAATGGAGACACTTTTTCAAAATAGTAGGCCAACTTGACTAATTTTCAATGATGGAAAATAATGCTGATTACTACAGCACAAATAACTTTTCTTTTAAATGGCAACCACCAACAAATATGCTCGAGTGAATGTTGTCTGTTATTACATTCATTATCGTTATACTATTGCAACTGAGAAAAAAATGATGATGACTCCAAAGGCAGACATGAAAAATGATAATGAACCCCGTTCAGCCTATGCAATTCAGTGCACCGTGAGTAAAATATAGTTTCTCCAGGCAAAACCATCATCAAAAATAAAACATCAGTGGAAAATGGCAATTTGTCTCGTGAATGCACTTACTTTTTTGTATAATCTGGCGCAGCTCGAAAGAAATAATGCTTAGCTGAGAAAGATGTAAAAGGTAAAGCCAACAAGTTTGCATTCTCATCAAAAATTCAAGTGTCGAAAGCAGGCTGCTGCAAAGGGAAACCAAGGTTTTTTCCTCAAGTCAGCTTTCCTTCTTCCCCTCTTCTGGATGTCCTTCATTTTTTACATCAAAATTGCTTCTCATGCAAGTGCATTTGACACAAGAGAGCTGCCAGCCTCTTAAAAAACCATCATCATAAAATACCGTGAAATGCTTCTGAATTTAAACGAGCATACATCATGCAATTTACTATAACGTCAGTTTTTCACGTCAAACAAAGCGAAACGACGCATCGTGATGAAATTACTGCAGTTTGTCAAGCAGAAACGAGCGAGTTGCATTTAAGTGCTAAAAGCCTTCAGCAAAATGGCTATACTACATTTGGAAGGAAAGCTTCAACGCCATAGAGCTATACACTGCAATGGTGAATTTTTCAGAGCAGATGAAAGGAAAACCTCTCAATAAATGCTGCTGCTACTTCTGCCTTTCACTTGGCCTCTCAAGTGCACTTGGTGTGCTGGCACTAGAGAAAGCCTCAAAATGCACAAATTATGCTCTATTTTCCACTTTTGTAGCAAGAAACAGCTAGGGGGAAGCATGACACGTCCACAAAACACACTTACGTTTTGACAAGTTTTGGATGCTGCCATAATATGCTGCTGATGCATTGAATGGGGGAAAATGAATCTTTTATTTGTGCTGATGGGTGAAAAAAACAGGAATGTTTCTCCATGTGTTGTGCAATGCTGCAGCAACAGTTGGGTTGGAAAGGAGTCCATAAAAAGATTGGCAGACTTGATATTGGATGTGGTGTGGCCAAAAATGTCCACAGCAGCAGCAGCCCAAACCAAAAGGCGTAAACGAGCTGGAGTATTTTTTACCATCTAGTTCTTATCAGGAACCCCCTCAAAAAAAACTTGCTTTGTTAGTACTCTGGGGTAAAATGTCACCCAAAATACTGGGTTTGAATTTCAACAAAAGGCCGTTCTCATATTGCCGGAAAAAGCTAAGCTAAGGTAAAATTAGCTAAGCTAAGGTAAAAATTATGCAACGAAAACCGGTTATTTCGCTCAACATTCACAAAAAGCAGCTACTTTGCTTGAAATGTTGAGCGTTTGCTTAGCTATTTTTACCTTAGCTTAGCTATTTTCACCTTAGCTTAGCTTTTTCCGGCAATATGAGAACGGCCTAAAGTCACGCAGAGGCGGAATATTTTTTAGCTGCAAGTTCTCCAATGTGAAAAAGGCCAAGAAGATAAAAATCAGTTTGCCTAAAAAATTAATTGATTATGAGAGGAAATGTTTAAGGGCTGTAATCGCGATGTCAGCTTTACGGAAGTGTCAGTCAAGATAATGCCACAGCGCAATTGTTTACAGTGCAAAAAAGCCCGAGTTTTTAGTTTGAGGCCTAATGAGCAGATTTGCTTTACAGATATAATAAATAATTATCAAGAGCCACTTTTCGACAACCGTTTCTTTATCATTTACTGAGTACAACGTGAACGCCAAATGATGGCTTTATGAATAAAAATCAATTCCATCTTCTAAAGCTGACATTTGGCAATAATGTAGCAAATTATCTTTGCTTTTCGTATATGTCAGCCAACATTGAATTGGCTTCGTTTGTTCTCCTCTTTTTCGCTGGAAAGGAAGAAAAAGTTACTGCGTCTCTCTGTCTTCTTCTGGCCAAAAATGGGTTCCAAGCCCATCTAAGCATGCAATCTGATGGTCTAGACTACTAAAAAGAAGGGATGCATTTGGGTTGCAGTCGACTTCATCATCATCATCATGATCTCAAGGTTAAGGACATTAATCATAATTCTGCTGCTTTTGGGAACCCCATTCACCCCTGTCATAAGGCCGCCTAAAATCTTGGCTGAATTGTTGTCCCAAGAACACTGTAAACAATTTTGGAACGTCGAACTTTTCGTCCTCCATGAACGAAATTGACCGCACATTCAAATGTCAGGTTAAAGCAAGTTACGTTGTAAAATGAAAAAAGAGAAATAGTTTACAGTGCTAACCTTCAGCTATTTATGATGGCAACTTTTTTACCCCGCGCGCATCTTTTGATCGTCCAGACATGGTGGAAAAGAGTGCATTTGGCCCTTAGGGGCAGACTAAAAAATAAAGCTGCGTCATGCTATCCACCACAGTGGGTAAAAAAGAAGTAGCATTGAACCGATTAAAAACAATTTGGGCTCAAAAGTAGCGAACAAAGGGGCATTTTTTGCTCTTGGCCACAACGTACACGAGTCAATTTTTTTAAAACGAGTGAATAATTAATCCAGCATGCATGGCTAAAGCGAGCAATTCGTCAAAGTGGAGCCTGAAAAAAGGCCATTTTTCATGGCTCAAGAAAAGCTCTAATTGGACATTTTTCAGGAATTATTAGTGTCTCCTTATTGGGCATGCTTGATTCAAGCCTATACAGTGTGCAACTGACCCAAGCTCATTTTTTTCACCATCAAATGCAAAGTGACACACCTGCCCTTTTATTTAACCCATGAATCAAACTGGCCGCATATCTTAATTTCGGGAGTTTTGACAAACACAGCTGCGGCGCAACTCACTTATTGAGCGATAGTCACGCAACCCTCTAATGCCCTGTTCATGTATTGAATGCCTTTAAAAGGTATGGAAAAAATTGTCATAAGGAAAAGTGAATCAGTTGCTGACTTCCACTCCACGAGTTCAGCTTGGGGCCGAGCAGCGTTTTTTATGGCAATTTTTGCTATTTTTTCCCATGGTTATCAGCATACTTCAAAACTAACTATCTGTCATCACGTTTCTTTGATTAAAGATGAAATTTAACTTTTGAATTTGCTCAAAAGGACTAAAATTTGGAGCACTTAATTGCCAAAATTATATTTGTTTACTTTCAAGTTGGCTTAAAGTCGATCTTTTTTTTAGTGTCAGCTGGCGCTTGTCTCAAGACAATTTTTCTCCTTTCCTTGAGGTGTTTTTCGTGCATTTGCCTAAGGAGTTTGGGGCGTACATGAACAGGACATAAATGAGCACGGTGGTCGGATATGTTGCTTCATAGTATCTTGAAGAAAATCAGAAGAGCGAGGATGCATTTTCATGCCATGCAGCAAAGCTTCAGTAAATCCTCTCCCCTTGATCCCCCAGACGTCTCGGACCTCGGTTTTTTAAGGCTTAGGTAGGGTTACACACCGAAATACCAGGCAAGGAAATCAATATGCTTTGTACGACTGCGTGCGTACGAAAATTCTTCCTCTTAAGGACATTTTATTTTGCTAGACTTATTTGAGCTAAATAAAAGTTAAGCTATAGCTTCATTTTGCTCACTTTTGGAGGCCCCGAAACAAGACGCAAGAAAATCCAGTCAATCGTTGCTGCCATTATTCTTGATGTTGACTAGACACAATTTAGTACGGTTTTTCAGCCTAAAATGATGATGCTCGAGGCGTGCCCCAAAGATGCATCTCCAAGATGTGCCAACAAATTGTAAGGTCTTTTGTGAAAAGGGTTGCCGACTTGTCAACTCGCATCAAAATCTCAAAGAATGCTCCAAAGTCATAACTCACTATTTTCAGCCTTCTTTTTTGAAAGTTTTCATCGGGAACCAAAACATATTAGGCATTTTTGTCAACTTGGCGGTGGGTTCACTACATACGGCAGTGAAGCGAAAATCCTTGTATTTTGCTGAGATTAGGCGTGCGCTCGCATCTACCGTACAATAATGATCTTTTTTTCATCACATGTGAAGAAATAATATTCATTATTGTACGGTTGGCGACTTGAGAGTTCTTCTTCAATTTAAAAAAAGACAACACCAGGATTCGAACCTGGGTCTGCTGAGTGAAAGGCCTGCACACTACCACTATGCCACCAGAGCACATCTAAAAACCTTCTCTGCTATGTGATTTAAAAATGCATGAAAAAGCGCCATCTATTGAAATGACACCGCATTTAGCAGTGACTGATGACTGCTGAGCTCTTGTGTTGCTAACCTCATTATAATGCGCGCGCGCGATTGACCGCAAAGTTTTACCTGCAAATGAGCTATCTTTTTTAAGGCCAATTTAATTGATAAATCACTCAATTTTTTGCATTTAAAAGTACTATTGGGACTTTTAACCCTCACGAAGCTGACAAAAATGTCAATACTGTCCTGATGACTCGTCCATATAGGGTTTTTCGCTCATTCGTAGTAAAATTCCAGATCACTCGTGGCTTCGCCACTCGGTGATCTTTCATTTGACTACTCATGAGCGAAAAACCCTATATGGACTCGTCATCAGGACAGTATTGTTACATTCATTGGGTAAAACCGAAAAGCAGATTACTGCAAGTGAAAGAAGCTTTTTTAACATCACTTACTGTTTGACGTGTGCGTCATTTAAAAAACGCGCGTCTAATTAGAGTCGGGTTTTTTGTGAGTGTGCGTCACTTCCCAGTTTCGGTCTTGTTTTTGCCCGAAAAAAACCTTTGCCGCTCAATTCAAGCTTGATACTTTATGTCTGACAAGCTGTCAGACGTGACAAAATCAATGATTGGATTAAGATCTGAGCATTATATGAAAGAGACTGCAGGGACAAAAGCGTTTTCCATGGACTCCGTCAGATGTCCGGAAATATGAAAAAGAGTTGAAAGCTAGCATAATCATGCTAATTGATGAGCGATCAAAAAATCCCTCTCGAGAATCAATTAGCGATTATTCAGTGCCTTTCCCATCTTTGAATTGACGTTGGTTAAAAATGCTGAAAATGAAATGAATTCCGACTGTAGGGAAGCATCCGCTTTGAAAAGCGCAGACGCGTTCCAGACTTGAAAGTGCACCGTGGAAAAGGGTTAATGCGTGTCTCTGCATAACAGGTGAATTGTGCACTCACTTTCTCCTCGAAATAGTACTCACACACGCTTTTTTGTGCACGCTGTGGCCCTAAAGCCATCAAAATTCCCCATTTAAAACTCTTCATTAAAAAATTAAGATTTTCACCATTTTTACAAAGAAGGTTCAATGCTCTTTTTTTGGGTTTGTCAGCTGGCCCAGTGTGCCAAAGTTCTTTACGAGCAAATGCATTTGTGGGATGCAAAGACACCCAACGCGACGATAAGGAAACCAAATTCAACCCTTTTACGGTGCGCACAATTACCCCCGAAATGCGCAAGATACAACATTGAATGCCTTTTTTTAAAGGGTTTCTTTTTCTTTCCAAATCTCTGTCTGGCATCTGCGCTTAAGAAGGCGTTGATGATTGTTGCATTTTAGTGCATCTAGCTCGAGGAAAATTATCTCACGTTCTAATCTTGGCTGGCTGAATTTCCAGACGCGCGAGCGAGCCCTTTTTAGCTTGGGACAGGGTAATAATAAGCAGACCCTCGCAACGGCCGCCGAGGCCTCGCTGTATACTTTTTTAAACGAGTATTTTTTCTCCAAAGTCGCCCCGCATGTCATTAGCCAGATGCGAGCCTTTTTCCACGGCCGCCCACTGTGCAAGAAACTGCAAGCCATAAAGAAACAAAAATGAACCCGATGATTTATGCGGCATTTTCTCCGGCGCGTCTGGTAACGCTTCGCGCGGTCAAAAACCCCTTTTGGGACCTGAGCTTAACTTAGGCACGGTCGATTTACTCGCATAGTTCATCATATCTAGGGCTGGGCCACGACTCGATTCATTTTTGGGTCAGCATGCATGATTGAAAAAAAGATGGCGAGCAATTGATAGGAAACTCCATTTTTTCGCTCTTTCAATTTTCCCCTGGAAATTGGACAACAGTTGGCCCAACCCTAGTTTAATGCAAGAAGGTTACCTGGGGTGCATTTTCTTCTATGATTCATGGACAATGTCTGGGTAAAAAATGGGCTGCTGCTGCTGCTGCTGCTGCACATTTCAAAATTCTTTTTCCAACGTCATCAACCCCCTCTTTGATGGTGCCAAGGAGGGCACAAACGAGGTCAGACGCGTTGATTGCAACAAATCACATTTTTTCAAAGCTCATCTTGGCTTGCGCGCGCGGTGCACCAACAAAGGATTTTCACTCCCAAAAAGTGTTCCATTTAGCTCATCTCTGGTCATAATTGAGGTCATCATCATCTTAAAAAAGATTTCCCCTCTAGGCGGGTACGTCGCGCAGTAGCTGCAGCAGATTTGCTTCCATTTTTCTGCAGGGCGTCCCATAAAACTTGGCCATCAGCTCAGGCGTGAGACACTTTTTATTGGGCTGCAGCAGCAGCTCAAAAATTAAGAACCGTTACCTGGGGAAAAGTTTGCATTTTTGACCAGTAATTCAAGGTATCATTAATTTTATTAGCTGGTTTTCTTTGCCCGACGGCGTTTTATCCAGACTTGGAGATAATTCAATTGATTTTGTTAAGGCCAGCCACATGCCACAGCGGGGGGAAAAGTGCCCTAAAAGTGGCTCTAATTTTTTTAAGATGGGTGATGCAGTTTGAGGCGAGATGAAAAAAGAAGCTGCCATTGTTCCATTGTTTCTGTGGTAGATGCATCGCTGGCATTTCTTCGGTGATGGTGAAATTTTTGCTCTTCACGTTTTTTGGCTCTAATTAAGCCAGTTATACCGCAAAATTAGCAGATGTATTCCAGACGCCGAATTCCTTCTTTTCTGGAAAACGGTCAACCCGAGAAAAGGGGTTAACAGTGCATTAAATTTTACAGCGATATTATACACCTAATAGCTCCTAAAGGCCCAACAACTCGCTCAGTAGTCGCATGCAGTGACTCGCTGCTTTGAATTTCAGCAGTCAGAAATTTAGGGTCATTGTGCCATAATCGTAAAAAAGGGGAGTACTATACCACACTCCACCCATGGCGTGCATTAATTGCATGTGCAGCCAAAATTGGACAAGTGGGTCAAAAATCGTGGGACAGCCGTATCGATTACTGAGAAAACTGTGAAAACGAAGCAGCAGCAGAATTGTCAGCTATAAAAATGTCAAGCAGCAGAAAATTCGATTGTCATTCATTTATGTGTGTGAGAAAGTGACGCGATCATTACAGGATGACGGCAATTGCGAACAGATCGTTAAAAAACCAAAGATAAATTGGCCAAAAACCATAATTGAGACGCGCATAAAGAAAAAACAAGAAAAAGGCATTATTGGAGCCATTATAACGATAATCACCCTGATCGCCGCCGTTATTCAATGAAATGCCGTTTCGCTCGGCGGAGACACTGAACCACGTTCATTGGCAGGTTAAAACGCGCGTGGATTTCTAAAGGAAGCTGAGAAAAACATGGAAGAGATTTGTCTGAAGCCACAATAAAACCTCCAATTAGAGGTTGTCACCATTTTGCATGCGCGTGATTTTTTTAAACTTGTCTATTTTTTAACCAATGCATTTTGTCGTGAAGGAAACGTCAATCACTTGCACGTCGCGTGACTTCAAAAAATAGTATATCATGTGCTGCTGCTGCACAAAAATTGTGCAATCAAGCCAATGCTCTTTTGTGTGAATTCTAATTACTCAAATTGCCTTCAATTTCCACTTCTGCTGTGAAATTAAAGCTCGTAAGTCTGGCTCTAATTCAGGGGCTTGGTTTTATTTTCGGGGGGTTGTTCTTTTTATCGACAAATGATCAAGCAGTTTGCCAAGCCATAGGTTGGTGCTGGATGGGGTTTAGCTGCTGAAATATTTTGTGCCAACTCATCCGCTCAATTAAGCCCCTGAAAAAAAGTGCATTGCCCTTCTTCGAGACAACGCATCTCCCCCTTCCTCGTTGTACGCTTGCTTGCGTCCCGCAACAACTGTCCCTCAGTGCCAAAAGTAGCCAAAACTGGCTGTTTACGCCCGGCGACCACCGAGCAACGCCGTTTGTTGTTTGTAAACAAAGGACACGTGAGTTAACTCGCGGCGCAGCTGTCAGCTGAAGCTCAACTCAGCTCAAGGGATTTTCGGGGCCAAAGTGGAAAAGGGTCACGTTTGGCGAGACCTGAAGTGTCTGAGGTACCTGTCTGAAGTAGGCAGCCCCATTTTTTAGCCGGCTTATCTTGGTTGCAGTCGCGTCCTATCTTGGCCAAGTGCAGCTATAGCTAAAGGGAGAATTTGAGCGTGCAACCACAACGATAGAGTTAGACCTTGCAACGCAGGTTGGCCTGCAATGCCAAGGTCCGTAAAAAGAAGGTGGGATCAGCCTCGAAATACGACCTTTATCAAAATGACACCACGTAGCCATGACCGTAAATGCCATGGCACAGGGGTACCTAAATCATCTATGCACCTTGTTTCAGACATGGCATAGCCAGGTAAAAAAAGAGTTTCGCTTTGTCATGACTCTGCATCGGCCAACGAACGCTTTTTGTCTGATGCACTCACATGCACTTTGAACAACCAGCATCAGCCAGGTTCGTGTGTCCAGAGAGAGAGAGAAAAACGCGTTTGAGGCCCCCAAGTCATCAATAAAAGTCAGCCTGACTGCTGATGCACACTTCATCGTGCAACCCCCATAAAAAAGAACGAGCAGTCTAGACTGAGTGATTTTTTTCCGTTTTGCGTCAAGTCATGGGAGATGATTGGTTCTCTTGCTGCTGCAAGCAACAAAAGCAATTCTGCATCATGCAGTCACGATTCCACTTCCAACAACTCTAAAGTTTCAACTCATCAGATCCATTTCCAAAACAACCAAGCAGGTCAATTTCGTTCCATTTTCAGCTACTAGATATTATTATTGAGTTGCAGTTTGTTGACAGCTCAACTTGTGGATTCTTGATGGTTTGAACAAAAAAAGTAGGTCATATTCCAGTGACCTTAATGAGATGAACAAAAACAGTGGATTACCCTTAGTAGCTATAAAAGTGAAAGCTTTCCCCCCAATCTAGCTACTTTTGATGCTCGTCATAATTGTTGAATCCTGTCAATTTCACATGGGGAGCCTCCTCCTCTTCACCTTAAATCATCATAACAAGAGGCTTCAAATTTCAATTCACAATCCTCATATCACATGGATGAATTTTTCCCTCTCTCCCTTCTTCTCCTCTACGTGGCTGACATCAATTGAGACCCACTTAGAGATAAAAAGGAGGTCAGAAAGGAGGATCTGCATTATTTTCTACGCGTTCAATTGTTAAGGCTCTCAGGTAGACATATCAGACAGCTTGGGAAATTTACGATCAGCTTCTTTTTTAAATGGCCAAAAGCACCTACTTGCTATAGGGTGTTTTTTTTTGTATGTGGAAATGCAGTCTTTTTTTCAGATTTATACCTACCTGCACTTGTCTCGCATATCAACTATAAAGGGGTGGTGGTGGTTGTTGCAGCGAGAATTATTGCCTACCCGGCAATTTTATTTTGAAGCTTCCTACAGCCACTCACATATTTTTACCTACTTTGTTTTTAGTGCGCATTAAACGCAATCTAAATGTGAAGTGCATTTTGATTGAGCTGAGTGCATTTTTAAATCATGTGCGCTTCTTTCCTATATTTGGCTGGCAGCTTTCACTAATGATAAAAGAGGGCTCTTATTTGAAAGTCCATTTTCAAAAAGTTTTTTACCTCTGAAAAATTGGATAAAGTAGCAGCCGAGAGCCATTAAAAATGTGAAACTGACGGAAAGGATTAGCTCGAGGCTAAATTCGGCCAATTAGAGTGCCACGCAATTTCCTGGCTGCACTTTTTTCACCCTCTACATTGTGCAGCTGCTTTCTGCATTTTCAAGTGCATGCAATTTTTTTGGTGGTTCTTCCTTCAGTCAGGTGGCAATTATGGGCTCTAAAAAAGGAAATCCTCACCGTTTTTGTAATTGGAATTAAGCAGTCCTCTGGTACATCTTCTAGTCAGCTGCATAACTTGCATTTTCCCCCTAAAATTAAATATCGAATTTTGGCAATATTCATCACACTTTTCCGATAGTCTCAATTAAGTAATGAAATACGAGTGCATTGCATGAAAAAGGGAAATGCAGTAATTCAGGGGGAGGAGTAAAAAGAACAATTGATCCATTGCCATCATTAGGTAAGATTGGACGTGATTTCCTCCCACCTATTCAAGGAAAAATGTAATAGTACATTTACCAAACAATCTTTTCTTTTATCTAAAACTTTGGGAATGAAATCCCAATTGATGCAGCTGAATTGCAGTGCAAATTGAACAACGTTCAATAGGAAATTGGAGATGGGAGCAAAAAATCCACCCCTTTAGCGTGAACTTTAAAAACAGCCCTTTTTTGCTCTTTCAGCAGGTGATGAAGTGATATTTCTGGGGATTATTTGGACGGGGGAGAAAGTGACACCGAAAGGGTGGATTTTGGGCTACAATTAGCTTTTCATCAATCACGAAGATAATCAGAGCTTCCAGTAGCCATATTTTACAGGAACTCATGAACTCATTCAAATCTGCCTTACTCGGTTTCTACAAGCTTGGTAAGTCTAGCACAATTTGTCATTGAAAAAATATGTACGGTTATTTCAGGGGATTTTTTTACTCTACCAAAAAAAAGAGTTTTATTAGCGCTGTAGTACAACAGTCTAGACTTTTTAAAATATGTCGAAGCTGCTATAAAAAGTTGGCAACTTGCCTTCTTGTGCAGTTGTAGCTCGCAGACAAAAAGTTGCATGCTTAAGCAGCAACATTTTTTACTGCTGCCACAGGTGCATGTTGTCAAAAAGATTACTGATCTAGCGAAACCTGATGCCCCTGGGTGCTTAGAAAAGCTTTTTTTTGGTGAAACCTAATCCTTCCTGAATTTGCAGAGGTATGTACGCCATGCATTTCAACAAGGAAAAACTCCTTTTCCGGACTTTTCCTCTTGATGGTGACTTGCAAATACGAGACTTGTTTGACTTTGTAAAGTGGACACTACTGTGTAGCCTAAAATTGAGGCTAATTCACGCACAAAATAATGAGGAAAGTGAAAGTAAAGGTTAGGAGTTACTCCTAAAACACAGAAAAATCCAGGGTTAAATGATTGCATTGAACCTTTTTGTTCACAAATAAATTATCTGGCCAAACATGCTAGGTATTTTCGGTCTTGTCGTTTTTGAGCTGGGCTTGCATTTTGGGATGCAGCTTGAGACTTATTCGTGGAATTTTTACCCTTTTGCTGATGCTTATCTCTGTCTGAAAATCTCTTCTCACTCTCTTTTCCAGCTTTTTTCCACTCTTTGTTTGAGCAATACACACACACACACACACGATGGCCAAATTAATGATGTTCATTGATTGACGGAAAATTGGAAAATTGCATCGATGATCCTTTGTCTCGATAATGTTAATGAGGTCAAAGTCCATTTTTTAAACAAAACACCCTTTAGTACTTACCTGCTTTTTGATTATTCCATCATTAATCATTTTTACCTTTTTTGCCCCCTGGGGCCGTCTAGATGATAAAGGGATGCTGTTTCTTCAGCCGAGTCCACATTGAAAAAAAGCTTTGCACTCACACCCAAAAACAAGACTGAAAACAGCGTCAAGGAAAGGTCAACTTTTGAATTTAAGTTCCACGATTCCGTTTATTACAATATGCTGTCATGAAGTTATGAGAAAGCAGGAAAACAGTCAGAATTGACTTGTGCAACAAAAAATAGCTCATGTTAGACCCGCGTCCACCTTTGAGCAGATTTAAGCCAAGCCATGTGCATTTTGCTGCAGGTACATTTTTTATGAATGCAGCCCTTCACAGTGGGTAAATTCAGCCTCAAAGCTTTGAACTGACCTGGTTGAAGTGGATGATTTATAGGCAGGTTATACAAGCTCTGCTGTAGGAATTTTTAGGCCTGCATCCCCCTACAGTGCCACAATTGAGGTGCTCAAAAAGTTGAGAGCCCAACCATGACCACGACTTAGCCCCTCTATGCACCACCCTTCAACTCTCTAATGCTACATGTGAGCCATTTAGGGTCGAATTCATGCAGTATTTTTTTATCAGCTCACGAAATCACCATGTGCATTTTCCATTTAAAAAACAAATTCCATGGGTCAACCTCTTGTTTGATGGAGGTTTTTGCAAAGAAGCCCGTGGGTTCAAAATTTTTTTAAAAATGCGAAATGAAACGGCTTCCTATTCAATGGCAACAGCAGGGAGTGCAAATGCATCTCGATCTCGTGCAAGTGAAATAACCTGCTCAGTTTTTATGCCACTCCCTAGGAGCTCAAAATACAATCATTACACAACATTTTTATGAAGGAATGCAGCAACCCCATAGCTTCAAAGGATTGTTGCATGATGCAGCATAAAAAATGGACAAGCAATTTTGTAAGAATGCAGTTCCCAAATAGTTTTAGATTTATTTCAGTTTATTATATTTGTGAACAGCGAGGGTTCCATGGTGTAATGGTTAGCACTCTGGACTCTGAATCCAGCGATCCGAGTTCAAATCTCGGTGGAACCTACACTAATATTTTTTAACTTTTTTTTTCATGTTTTGTTAAGTGGTTCCTAAAGAATAAGCACTATCGAAATCCTATCTTTTTGGCTCATCAATTTTCAGTGCGCAGAAACAGAATTATTCTTTTCACTCAATCTATTGTGTCAGTGACCGTTCCAGACTTTGCTTACGCTCAAAATGTCAGGCCTAAAGTCACAGACGAGAACTTCATGCAATGTCTGGGCAAAATTTTACCTGGTCCACTTTTTGAATCGCTTTTTGTAGACGGAGAAAAAAGTATATGTAGGTTCCACCGAGATTTGAACTCGGATCGCTGGATTCAGAGTCCAAAGTGCTAACCATTACACCATGGAACCCGCCCTGCAAATTCACTATCTAATCTGGATTTGATACTAGCTTGTGTAGACAAATAGCCGAGAAATCAAGTATCAAGTTTCCTTCAGTTTGCAGGGAGCTTCTTTATTTTTTTTCTCTGTCTGTAGCTGTTGTTGCAAAGAACCGGAGAAGTGTTAGAACACACAAAGACATTATGAATGTGCTACTGTTATGCTAGTAGTTGCTGGGCTAGCTTCTGCACTTAATCGTTTTGACCTCAAACTGCACAATGTGCAAAGCTTTTCCAAACAAGAAATGCAGACGTACGTCTCCTCCGTCTTCACTCGCATTATTTGAGGCCAATTTTTCGAGTGTTTCCATGTCTGGTCAAAAAACATGCTTCAGCAATATTAGATCATCTGTTGTGATATCTGGGCCAATTTCTTTATTATTATTATACTACCATCATCTCTGGGGGTTCCAGACGCACACTACACACACATTTTTTGCCATTGCATGTCATCTATCAGACTAGACCTGACCCTATGATTTCCCAAGGTAATTATACTGAAAGAAAAAAAGAACCAAAATTACGACGACTCCTTGGCCATTTTTTGAGACTCGCGACGGAAGTCTGAAGCCTTTATTTCTGTCTCCTCAAAATCCAGGTTTGGTCCCACTTGTGCAATTGAGCTCTGCAGTCGTGACCTAGAAGCTACAAAAATGCCTAGGCCCGTTTATGACCCAGCAATAATCTAGTTAGCATGTTTTCTTCGCAATACCATTAGTACTCCAGCCGAATCCAGAATCGATATATGGTACCAAGGCCTCCTCCACCATGGAAGTTTCCAATGCAATGCACAGTTGGTCTTGATTAGCTGTAGCATTGTAAACGAGGCAGATCGTAGTCTGCTTGTTGTCTAGCCTAGTAATAAAGCATCGATTAAAGGTATGAAGCCTAAATAAGCTGTAGTCTTTAGAATGAGGAAATTATTCAACAAAGAGTTGCTGGTGATGCTACTATTTTCTCCAGCAATATCATCCAGGATAGAACATAATGGAGTCTTAATAATTGATTGTGTTGTGTCTGACTTTTCTTAGGCCCCCCGAAAAAGTCTGAAAACTTGTGTGCATTCTTTTAGTAGCTTCTCCCATTTTCCTTGGCAATTATTTATTCCCCTCACACAATTAAAGTGCAGCTAAGCCTTGAAATGCTTTCTTTTTTATCCCCATTTTTATGCCATGTTGACTGCCAATTGTTTGCTTTTTCTCGACATTGCTGCGCCATTTTCATTGACGTCGACCTCATCATTACTTGGATATATTTTATGGCAAGTTGGCTTGCTTGTGTGAAAGATGGTGAGCTGGTCTTGCGCATCGCCAGTCAGAAGAGGCCTTGCCATCTACCCAGAAGTAGGTCACATGGGCCTCGAAGCCTCATCTACCGTCGCAGAAATTTACTCTAAGAAAAGCTTTCGCAAGCAGAAAGCAATTTATCAAAATATAATTTAGACTTCAAAAGAAGGGCCTATATAAGATGTGCGTCACGAATCATTTCTCTATTTTTGCTTTTGAGGGACGTCAGGTTTGCTTTTATTGAGTGCTTTGCTGTATGTAGACTGGAAACAATTGGTGGTGAGACTGAACAAATGCAATAGCCAATAGTGTAGTCTGCAGTGCATTGCAATGCTGCAGGGCCTTCTTCTGCTTGGAAAGTCCCAGTATTACTGCAACCGAGCTGAGTTTCCTATCCTTTGCTCATTTCCATAAAGACTATTTTGAGCTCGAACAGAAAAAGAGGCTCGAGCGGCTTATTTACCTATTGAAATTCCTTTTCTTACATACTCCAGGATTCTAGAATTATTTGATCGCTCATCAGGGCAAAACTGAGCAACTGCGAGAATTGTAAATGTGCCAACATGCAGTGGTAGGTGCATTTTTATAGTCTTCTTCTTAACAAAGTTCTGGATGCCAGACGTGTCAATTAAGCTGCACACGAGTTGAAAAAAGCCGTTGGGATGAAAGATGATCAAAGGCATAAAATACTTGTCTGATGCAACTGCAACTCTGAGATGGGATTGAGCCACACTGGGCCATTAGCTGAAAAAACAGAATTAGCCCCAAAAACAGATTTGAACAAATAAGAGAGAATTAATGACTAGCCTACACCGACTTTTTTAAAAGAATCGCGGTTTTTTTAGCATTTGCCCATTGTGTCAGCCAAGAAGGAGTAAAAAATCCGTTGACTTCTTCACCTACCAGGGTTGTTTAGGGCTTCTTCTTCTTCTCTACCTGGATAGAGTAAAATGCATTATTTGATATAAAAAAGTGATAATCCACTGGCTTCAACACTCGATAAAAATCGGTGGAAAAATTGCTCGTTACATTTGCTATATGAAAATGCATGAAAAGGCATTGATTTTTTGGTGCACACATATTACAAAGTCTCATTTTGTTAAGAATGTCCTCGGTAGAAAGAATATTCTACAATCGATAATATGTTATAAAAATATACTCTAAAATTCACTAATTGTCCATTTCGATGAAAACGCTGAATTTTGAAAATTGGTCGAGCAATCAAAAAATGCTGGAATTACAAAATGCTATAGATTATTGAAGTGCGAGGCTGCTGATGCTGCATGGTAGCATCGGGTTAATTAATCAATGGTCAATGTCGACCAGATTTATTTCTAGAATCAAACAACAATGTAAGAAATTCAGGGGGCCAAACTCTTGGCAAGCCTCAAGGAAAAACTTGTCTTTGCCTTGAGCATTTTTTGTGTGGGGCTCGCAAAGCATCATTTTGCTACAAAAGTAAAATTATACGGCTATTTTGCGAATGTAGACCGGTAAAAAATCCCCTTTTGTTCGCAACTTGAAATAAGCTTGAGGGCTTTTTGTTTTAGGGGAAGCCAGGTCGGTAAATTAATCTTAGTCAAGCTATATACACACACATAGCAAATTCGTGGCCAAATTCGTGGCAATGCCTCACAGTTTTCGAGCCATATCTCATAACCAGCTCTAATTATTTCGCTAATTAATCGAGTCGCTGAAGGCTAGGTACCATAAACATTTGACCATGTATTTTTTGTCCACCTCGGCCATTTTTGTTGATTTACTATTGATTACCACACGTTTTGTGCGTGGTACCAGCTGCCGCATGCAGCGGAATAAATGAACTTGAACTTGTTTCGTTACCCCCAAAAGCAATGACATTTACTTTATTTTCAACACACAGAGTTGATATAGTGATATTTTTTTGCCAATAATCTACATATTTCTTGCAAGCCTTATGGTAAAGAAATATACAATTTCAACTGCAGAAATGAAGCTGAAGCCAAGGCAGAGACCAAGCAGTCCTCCAATTTGGGAAATGTATTGAATGAAAGTCATCCTGAGCTCCCTGGAAAACTCAAAAACTGTTGTGGTTTCAAAAAAGAATGTTACCATTGCAATGTCTTTGTCATATGCATTGTATGTTTGGGGCTCATTCTTATACGCAGTGAAAACTTCTGTGCCAGATGCAGCAGGGTCGGCAAATTTCCTCAGATTGGTCTCCACAAGCTGGCTTATTTTGTCTGGAACTTGGTCCACTTCTTTTTGATATTGATCCAATACTTGTTGACCCCAAATGGGAGGCTTGATGAATTTATTGAAGTCGCACAAGTAACTTGTTCCCAAGTTTTTGTAATCACACCTCCTGAAAGGGGCTGCAGTCACAGATGCTGAATATATTGTATAACTGCAGTCTGGTAAGCAATATGAGCATTCAGCTTCAGAAATATTGCTCATATGCTCCTTAAAAGTTTTTGCCTCCCATGGGTCACATATGCGAGCCAATGATGAGCTGTTCTTTGGAAAATACCAAGGGATGCAGGGATCAGAAGAATTCATCTGAGTCAAGATAAACTCATGTTAAGTTTTAACATTGATAAAAATATGGCTTGAAAGCCTTACCTCCTTCATGGCAAACAACATGGAGCATTCCAGCATGCAATTTGCTTGAGTATAGTTTTTGTGTACTTCAAGCCTCTTTTCTTGTGGGAACAAGCAATATCTTTTGCCACTCTCTACGCTTGAAATGTCGGGTGAAGCAGTTACTTTGGTTGCACTCATGGATACAATGTTATTATGCCCAGGCCTCAGCAAAATGGTTTTTCTTGTAGTTGTGGGATATTGGTTATTTGCATCAATGATAGCATAGAACCCATCAAAATCTTCAGACACTGTGCCACCAGATAAAAAGTTTGTGTGAGCATCCAAAATGACTGTTAATCCCTTGGCTCTTCCTGCCTCAGGCGTTGGATTCTTTTCTAAATCTAGCTTGAATCCTTGAGGAAAGTCCGCTTTTTCATAACTCATATTTTTGTCGCGTTCTTGCATGCTTTTCACAATGTCTTGGTATTGTCCATCTTTGAACATGCTCTCTGCTGCTTCCATGTTGAAAGTGCAGCACATTCCTTTGTCAGTTGGAAAGGTGGTGAAAATCCTTGAACAAGGAACTCTCACCCCTTTCCAAAAGCAATACTTTAACAGGCCGTACTGAGAGGGACTGGAAGAGGTAACTCCTTGTACATCAAAGCATGGCAGTTGGGTATACCATAGAATTTCAAAGAGGCTCTTGTAGCTAGTTTGCAAATTCATGTTTCTAAAATTTGCTGAGTAAGTGGCCTTTGCCATTGCAGCTTGTTGCTCTAATTTTTGCTTTTTGGACTTATCAAATACTACATCAAGTGTTGGGTCACCTAATGCTCGTTTTTTTCTCTTTCCAGCTGGGACTACTTGGCTAGCATCCTCAGAACAGTTGACTGGAACTCTGTAGCATAAATAATTGGCCTCTGCCTCGCACTCAACTACTTCATATTCAAATTTGCCATATTTTGAGCTGGATTGCCAGGCTTTCACGCAATATTCATCATTGAGACCAGTAATGTTTGGGTGGTTAAAGCCATCAAACTCATACATTTCGAAAAAGTTATAGCCTGTATATCCATAGATCATATCATATTCTGGGTCCAAAAATGAGCCAAGCCAAAAGCTGCTGCCATTTACTGAGCTAAATATCCCTGTAGCTGCAATAAAAGCTGTGCAAAATATTCAAAAGGCTGTAAAATATAGCTTACATTTGAATAATGCGTCATATAGCAAATTTCCGTACTCTCCGAAACCCCCAAAAGTTACCTTGGAGCCCCCATAGTAGTCACAAAGTTCTTCAGTTCCTTTGCCTTTTCCAAGGTTAAGAAAGCAAGGAGGTGGGTCGCTAATGAACCAAGCATCTTTATCAGACACCCAAGGACTCTCACAAGTAGCCGGTACATCGATGCAAGATGTGCTTGGATCCGTGATGATCTGAGATTTTAATGTCTCGGTTGGGCTGTCTGATGAGAATACATTCACCATACTAGCAGGGGAGGCTGTTGCCCCGGGATACAATGTACTAGTGTAGTTATCTTTGAATTGGTCTTTTTCCCAATCAGTCATTGCTGAAACATCCTTTCCAATTTGTGTAAGATAATCATCAAATTGCTTTTCCAATGCCTTATTAATAACATCTTGAATGAGTCCTTGGCTGCAAATTGTAATAGCAGGATATCTGATCTTGCTCAATGGTAGGCCTAGTCAATTTTTCCGAAAATACTTCAAAGCTGCCACACTAAGAAAAAATACTATTATCACCAGTAGTTGAAACAGATGTCAAGATGGGACTATCCTTCCAATGAGTGTATGCCTCTACAGACCAAAATATGCCAAGACCTGTGAAAAAGAGAACCACCAAGAACCATAATACTCTTTCTATGATGGTGATTGCCTTGTCAAAAATATAGCCAAAACCATTGATAGTGGTAGAGGCTGCAAATTGATAGGTCGTTTCTTTGCAAGCATTTAGGGGTTGGCATGCTTTCCTGCGAGGCTTTGTATGTCCGACCATGGTTAGGCCTCAACTATCAACTAATTACTTCAGTGAGTTTGAAAACTACCACAGCATATGGTCAAATGTCAGTTTTACTGCTGTTATATTGCTCCATTAATAAGGTGGAAGACTCGTTCAAATAAATGTATTTGCAAAGAGTGTTAAGGGTGCATAGTGAATAAATGGGGGACAGCTCAATTGATTAATATAATGTAGATGTATAATGAATTAATGATTTGTTCCAGTCATCAAAAGCCAAATGTTACGATGGGCATCATTCAAATACTTTTGAAGAGCTTAAAAGTGAGATAGTAGAATATTTCCAGGAATGAAATGAAGCTAAATCCCATGCAGAGACCGAGCAGCCCTCCCATTTGTGAGATGTATTGAATTGTGGTCATTCGAACCTCCCTTGAATACTCGAAAACAGTAGTGGTGTCGAAAAAGAAAGTCACCAGTGCTATGTCTTTTTTGTATGCATCATACTGAGGGGACTCTTCATTTTCAGCAGTAAAAACCTCTTTGCCAGCGGCTCTGCTGTCAGCATAATTACGGAAATTGGATTTAATGGTGCTACTTATTCTTGATGGTGTGTCTCCCAATTCTTTCTTATATTGCTTCAATACTTGTTGTCCCCATATGGGAGGATCTGTATTATCATCAAAATTGCAGAGTTGGCTTGTTCCCAGGTTTTTGTAGTCACACCTTCTAAAAGGCGCTGCTGTTACAGATGCTGAGTAGAGTGTAATGCTACAATCAGGCAAGCAATGTTTGCATTCATCATCAGAAGTGCTGCTCATGTATGATTTAAATTCCTTCGCTTCCCAAGGGTCACACAAACGACTAGTCGCTGTGCTGTTGATAGGAAAATACCAAGGAACGCATGGATCACTAACATTCATCTGAAAAATAAAGCTCTTAAACTTCTGATTAATTCTTGACTGCAGTTTTACCATTGAGATGGCAAACCTCATGGCACATTCCAAAATGCAATTAGCTTGAGTGTACTTTTCATGAACCTCTAGCTTCATTTCATTATGGAACAAGCAAAATCTGGCGCTTGGGTCAATGCTTGAAATGTCGGTTGAGGCAGTTACTTTTGAGGCACTTAAAGACACAGTGTTAGTGTGACCAGGCCTTATGAGGACCGATTTTCGAGCAGTTGCTGGGTATTGATCATTTGAATCAATGATGGCATGAAAGCCATCAAAATCTTCCACCACTGAGCCACCTGACAAAACATCTGTGTGAGCATCAAGAAGTAAAGTTAACCCTTTTGATCTTCCTGGTTCAGGTTTTAGATTGGGTTCAACAAATTTTCCATATTCTGGACCAAATGCCATCTTGTCCAAACTCATATTTTTGTCACGAATTTGCATTTTCTTAATTATGTCTTGATAAGGACCAGACTTGAACATCTCCTCGGCTGCCTTCATATTGAATGTACAGCACATTCCTCTGTCAGTTGGGAAAGTGGTGAACAGTTTTGAGCAAGGCATATTTATACCTTTCCAATTGCACTGCTTAAGCAGAGAATACTCATTGAATGTCTTGGATGTAACCCCTTCAACATCAAAGCATGGGAGCTGGGTATACCACAAAATTTCAAATAAGCTCTTGTAGCTTTTTTGAAGGTTCATTTTTCTAAAATTAGCTGCATAGGTGGCCCTGGAACGTTTGGCACTTTGTTGCAACTCCTGCTGTCTAGCCTTAACAAAAACGGAATCTAAACTGGCATCAGCAACTTGTCTTTTTCTTCTTGCTCCAGAAGGAGGAGCAGGAGAACTGCCACAGCTTTGAGGGAGTCGAAAGCAAAGGTACAGAACATCAGTGGTATTCTCACAGGAAACCACAGCATATCCAAACTTAGCATACTGAGGCAATTTCCAAGCTTTTACACAGTATGACGTGTACGGATCCAAGGCAGATACATTTGGCTGAACGTTTAAGCTGAATTCAGGAATATCAGAAAATGCTTCATAAGCATAAGGAGTTGTGCTGTAGATTTTGTTCTCCTTTATGTCAATGTATGCAGAAAACCAAAATTCAGAACTATTGATGTTGCTGAAAATTCCTAAAGATTCAAGAATAAAAGCAGTGAAAGAGGAAAATACCCCAAAATGTGATAGCTTCCATTTACCTCCACTAAGGAGATTGTAAAAATCAGTGCCCTCTCCCCCTTTGGCGGTGAAAGCAATTTTCGAACCACCATTTTCATTGCATAGCAAAGCAGAACCAGCAGCCGTTCCCAAATTTGCAAAACAGGGTAAAGGTCCATTTGTTGAGTTGGAGCTTGGCCTAATCCATGGGTTCTCGCACGTATCAGGTACAGAAATGCATGTGGCATTTGGATCAGTCAGTATCTTGGATTTCAAAGTTTCTGTAGGATTGTCTGATGAGAGCACACTGACCATGCTGTAAGGAGTAGCTGTGGCTCCTGGATACAGCTTTTCTGTATAGTTTGCCATGAGCTTATCTATCTCCTGAGCTGAAAGTGATGGCCCATTATTGATTCCAATGCTTGAGAGGTATTCCACGAATTGGTAGGTTAATGCAGCATCAATGACATTTTGAATAACGCCTTGGCTACAAATAGTTATAGCAGGAAACTTGATGTTGCTGATGGGCAATCCTAAGATTTATTTGTTGAAAATAAGCAAGGTTTTAATTTAGCTCAAATTAGCTCTTACCTGTGGTCTTGATGGATGTAAGCACTGGGCTATCCTGCCATTGAGTATAGGACTCATAGGACCAGTAGATGGCCAAAGAGGTGAAAAATATCACTGCCAAAAGCCACAGGAATCTTTCGAAGCCATGAATGCTGTCACTAACTGTGTAAGATACCCCATGGATGGTTGTGTTCTCTCCAAATTCATGAACTGTGCTTGAGCAGCCCTTACAAATTGAAGAGCAGCCGCCTTTTCTTTTAGGAATTTTGTACATTGCACTAGACGGTACGGTCGAAGTCATGATTGTGGCTCAACTAGGCTTAGTAACTCATTTCACAGTACATATTCGGCTCATTCTTTAGACCTGTCCTAATAGTAATGGTATTTAAATAATGAATATGTATTTAAGTGGCAACTGAACAAAATACATTTAAGAGGCAGATACTTACGTTTCGTAGTATGAGCTATTTGAAATTGGCGTGACTTTAATAACTGGTCGCAAGACTGAGCCGAAAGAAGTGTCCTAATTCCTCATTTTATGATGATTAATTCAAAATTAATGGTCAAAGGTTGACCATTATGGGTCCAAAAAAATTAGTGTCAAAAAAGGCCACCGGGCCATGGCATGGACAATTTGCCTACATAATAGATCATGATCTCATTAAATAAATATGCATTCTAGAGGCCGTGTCACGTGAGTGAAAAAATTAGGGCGTGAAACGCAATAAAAATTGTTGAGTACCCAAAAATTCTGTATCATAATTGGTTCGTAGATTTTATTCATACCTGCATTGAAGTATCTGATATTAGCCACTTTCCCTTCCTCTTCAGTCTTTTTGTACTTGGCAAATCACTTCTCGTTTAGATGCAATTCACTTCTATTTCAAATAGTTATTTTTTAGTCTTCATTGTTCAACTTTTTTAAAAATATCTTTAAATTCTAATTCTTAGACACTTGAAAATACTAAGTTGAAAGTAGGATAATAAGAGGCTGAAATGAAGTGAAGCAATTAATTGTCAACCATCTATCAAAAATGAGCGGAATCCGCTCAAATTGAGGAGACCTTCCGTTAATTTCACTTTTTCTTCATCACGACCCAAACGACGATCTCAAATTGGGATCAATCTTAGTAAATGTCCCACTGGTTTCCCCTTAATTGCAAAACACAAATCCAAGCCACTTGTTAGCCAGTTTGAGCCAACTCTTGCAATTGTTTGTTTTGAATTGTGTGCGAGTTGAGCGTTACTAGGGATGGTCACAAGAAAAGGACCAAGAGAGATCAAATAAAGCCACAAATCTGATCAGTTTGTTGTAACACATGGTAACTAATGGCAATTAGTGTTTTAAAACAGTGGGATGTCATTAAGTCGAGATTGCATGTGAAATTAGTGATTTTATGAGCTCTGCGGTCGGCGCAATCCTGGAACTGCATGTAATGCAGTGAAATAATGCAATTGGTGATATCACGAAAGAAGGGGAATTCGTGTGACGTGCATTTTCCTGCCTCTCCATTCAACTAACCTACAACCTCAGCAACTTCTCGGTTGAAAGTCCGCTTAGCTTTTGTTTTCCACCAAATGGCATGGCACACATTTCACACGTTCTAATTCCTCCACTTGTCTTTTACATAGTGGTAATGTATAGCGTGTTTCCTTTTTTAAAGCCCCCTCTAGCAAATGCAATTGTCTGCAGTAGTAGGTAAATGTATATATGGCTCATTAGCTCAAAAACCAGGGATCATCGTGGTTAAAGAAGAGTAAGGATTTCCTTTAGGATCAGAAGGGAAAACCTTATTCTTGACTTGATGGCTTTGACTTTTTTCAAGGGTGGCTTGTTGTTCTATTGCTTGATGTGATCATTTTCAACGCAATTTTGTCGAGGGAGGAGCTGAGTGCGGATCGAGATGATTTTAGCCATCTAAAACTCCCTTTTTTGTGTCGGAGTGATTTTTCAAAGTACACAGTCAAAACCGCAAGTGTAGTAAGCATTGCTAAAACAACCACGTACACATTTTGCAAATGTGGCAAACGTGTTCTTAAATGTCTGCACACATTTTTAGCACTCAAAGTATGTTGCTGCTGATTTACAATCAGCCTTGACACGATATGTACATGATTTACGCTCGTAAATTGACGTCGTATGCGCAAAATTCCCCAACTCGTTGTACGTTTATGTAGTAGAAGTGTTGCTACTTTGCTGGCTTAAGATGGTGACCTTGGCTGCAAGGAATCGTTAATTTTCATTCTTGTTTCGACCCGAGCTCATGCGAACTCTTTGCAAAGATTTATGGCTGTAGCCCATAATTCTCTTTTCGGGTTCAAATTATTCGCTAACAACAATCGCCTCCCATTGAGCTGAAAATACCGAGAACGAGCAAGAATCGAGGCAGGTCACAACCCTCTATGTCAAATGCGGCTTTGAACTCGCGGGTGTAGAGCTACGTAGTAACTTTTGCGCAAATAATGGCTATCGAGAAGGTCGTAAAAGTCCAAAAATCCCAAATCCAATCTCAACTCTGCGGGCAAAAACGAGATCGAATTTTGCAAGCGGATTTCAACGTTTCACAAAAACAGCTTTTTTCACAACAATATATCAGCAGCTTCTACACGCGCGCACACACACACAAAAATAAGGTATCTTTTTCCAGAATCTCAACTGGGACCCGGTTGTGTAGTATGCATGTTTTCCGAAATTGTCGTAATTCATTTTGATTTTATGAAGTCGTAAAATTGCAGATTTCGGAAAGAATGAAGCTTAGCTGCTTGAGTAGCATATATCCCAATTTAGTGGAAACTGTTTCCCTTTGTGCGCGCAATGAAGGCAATGAATATGCGCCATTTGCGAATAGCTCGCATAACTTTGGTCCATGATGATCTCCTCCAACTGCAAAATAGTTGGTGGGAGATTTGGAGCCAAGAAGATTTTGTAGCATTGCCTGCGTTGTCATAAAACTGTCCCATACGTTTCACTTTGCGCTCTCGTATTACACAGCAATACGCTCGCACTTTGACATTTTTGCCAACATTCAAAGTCTCAAACTGGAGCTATAAAATAGCAGGTTTGGAATTGTTGTCAAATTGACGCTGAATCACAATCAGAGCTTTTTCGCTGGAACACAGATTGATATCAGCTGGCATTCCACTTCACAAACCCTTTTTCCCAAAGAGCTGATGTCATTCCTGATTACTTTTTTGACATGCAGTTTTCATTTCAAGGAATCCATTTGATAATCTGCTACCATGTATTTTCGAAGAACTAACAATTTGTTCATTAGAAAAACACTTGCGCGCGTTATTGCGTTTACATACGTAAAACAGCCGAATATACACAATTTAATAAACGGCCTGCATGAATTTCATACAGAATTGGCATGAAATTCAACCCACATGAGAATAGCCTATCAAAATTTGGTTATAACTCTAAATGAAAATGTCACGGAAATAGGCTGTAGAAAGGTCTTTGTGATATTTGCATTGAAAAAGTCATTTTCATGAAAGCAAGGTTTCCCCAGAAGTCCATTGTATAATAAGTTTATGAAGGTAGATACACAGCTTTCTCAATTTAGAATTGCGTCGCAAAACAGCAGAGCGGGGATTTTGCGTAGGTGGCTCGGCTGCTTTCCATAACAACCCTCAAAAATGCGTTGCTGCTGTAGCCCCTTTTTGTAAGCTGCCAACTACAGCCAGGCTTTTTTCTCAGTTTCCACGCGTTTTATAGCAAATTCACGACGACGAAGAAGAGTTGAGCGTAGCGGAGGACCCCGACATTTTTTTATAGCCGAATGACTAGAGATGCGCCGGTGTGCTCTTCCCCACCTTTTCACTAAAAACCATCATTTCTCTCTTTTCCAGCTTGTTCAGCTTACTTTTTCTGAGTATGTTCGAAATAGGATCACTTCCAAAAACGCGAGCCTCTCCTGTAATTAAACTTTTCACTTGGATCGCACTATATGTCATAAAATATCTATTTATTTCAGAGGCTATACCGTAAAACGAGGCTGTTACTTTTCTATATAAACTGGGCTTAAAAAATTAAAGCTTTTCTACCGCGAGGGTGGTGATATTTTGGACGTTAAATAAAAATAGCTGACGTCATGGCCAACGTTAAAAATCAGTCAGCTTGAGCAGAAACCGCAAAAGCTTGGAAATGGCGTACTTCGGTTTTTTCAAAGATATCGGCGAATCCCTAGCTTCGGCCAAGGCAATTGTGTGTATGGCGGCGCGTCAAGGGCCGTTGGCCGAGCCGAGCGTGAGTGCGGAATATTTGCACGAAATTGCCAACTGGCCAATGCCGGCTCGAGGCTGGCCCAATTCGCTTTTGCGAGCACACAATCTGAGAGAGTTCGCGAATTTCAAGAGCGATCGTACGTACGTAGCGAGCCAGCAGCAGAGTTGCCTGGCTTTAGCAGAGCTCAGCAAAAAACAGCGAGGCTGATATTTGCGCAGTCAGGACTCTGCAGCCGAGTAGCAATGCCGGCTCGACAACACGTGGAACTTTGCGAAACCACAACAGCATAACATTGCTTCGCAGGAGCAAAGTGGCCTTAAGAGGCAAGTTACCTCAGAAGCATCTCAAGTTATAAAGGAGTCAGCATCATAGATTCAAACTTGGCGCCAAAAGTTGAACGGAACTGGTTAAGCCCAAAAGATGATTCGATCCCTTGATCGAGGTTGAAAAATGTGGGCCAAGAAGAAAAAGTGAAAGCTGGCCGCAAGCAAAAGTGCAAAATTTGCTGAAAAGGGAAAGCAGCTCAATTGCTCCCCCCTTTAGCTGAGCCTACGACAACTAGGACATTTCACCCAACATTTTATGACAAGGCCATTACAGCAAAAAAAAGTGGCTGTACGTCGTGCATGCAGCGCGGTGCTGGCATAAAAAAATTGCCTTTTGTTGCTGTCATTTGGAAGACACTTTTGTGACACATCTCTGCTGGTGTTGGTGATCGTGGCTGACCTCGATCGTTTTTTAGTGCTAAAGTTGTGATCTCAAATAGCTTGTGGTTGGCCGGTGGAAAAAAGTGTAATTAAGCCCCAAGGGGCAAGAAGGTTTTGCCAAAATTGCCATCTCCTAGAGGAGGCTGGAATGGGCCAAGCTCCAGTTACACATTGTGATATGATAATTACTTACCCCCAAGAAGTACCAAAGAATAAGAAAAACGAAGAAGACTGAGCGTGGAAAGATTTCTTGTGATACCCTCCTGTTTTGAGTTACAGGTTGTTCTTCTCTGGAGAGAGAAAAAGACTTTTTTTTAGTTTTTGTCAGCATTATATACTACTATATAAGTTACACCATTGTTAATAAGAAAGATGTCAGAGAGTCCCAGAAGAGGGAGTGACGAGCTTGGCTCGCCCAGACCGGTTAATCCACCTCCTCTAATGGCCATCGATCTGCCCAATCCGCCCAATATCGTGATCTCAACGTGTACAGCTATACCAGTCCAGCACACTTCAACGTTTACCTCAGCTGCGACCACTTCATCAGCAGCTTCATCATCTTACAGTCAGACTAACCAGTTCATGCTCAACACGCGGCAAATTGTGACGGCCTCCAGACTCGATCCAGATCTCCTGTTGGCAAGCTGTGCCAACAACAAAGACATCGATGATGTCGACTTGGACCGAATGTACATGGAGGCCATGCTGGAGGATTTCAAGCACAATGTGTCAAGGTAAGAAATATCCAGATTCTCGCATTCTTGGAAAAACGAGCGAATGGCGTTGTTTTTGTTTTGTTTTGATCTCTTGTGGCGTTAGCGCTACCAGATGTTCACTTGACCACAATTAAATGGCAATTTTGGCATTTTTCACAAACAATTGGGTGTATTATGATTCTCATATGCTATTTAACTTAATTCTTCTCGCTGGCTTTTTGGCTTTTGCTTTGTTTCCACATTTGGCTTCTGTAATTAGCACCGCGCGCGCAACCCTTTATATTTGTGGGATTTCCTGTGCGCAAATTTCAGCTCTAGTTCAATTAGAAGCAGTCAACTGCTATGCAAAGCCAGGTGTATAGATTTTTTGCTCAGATGACTGTGGAACATGCACAGGTAGCAAAAAAAAGGGCTCAAAAGATTTGAAGGACATGCGCAGAAACCTGCCATCAAAATATCTCGGCTTGAGGCTCACAAAAAAGGGGTCCAATTTCAAAAACGTCATTCATACTCCTTTGTTACAAGCTATATTACCAAGGAATCAATTGCAGCCTCTTATAAATGAGTCTCTTTTATTCAGCATTTCTTCTGAAATCCCAGCTCGAACTATAGAAGCTTCTTTGCAGAAAATATTCAACGAGTCAGATTAGCATAAGATTATGTATTTTTATGGCCCATGGCTTCATGGAAAGGGATTTGCTAATATTTGGCCATCTTTTGCCAGAAATGGCCAACTTTACGACTGGTGCTTTTTGGACAAAATTCCCCCTGCAGAAGATCCAGTGCTTGGCATTTATGTGAGAGGGTTTTAGGGTTGGTCTATAATTGCATTTTATTGCACTTCCACATGTACTGTCAGCACATACGCACACACATACATTGTTTAGTATATAGTGTGGGTAATTTTAACCGTCGCTAATTTTTATTGCCCACACTTTATAGTACATAGTGAATTTTCAAGAGGAGGAGGGAATTCACTCATTTCCTCCGCTGCAATAATGCACTTTTATGAGACTTGTCACTTTTCCAGTCAGGCCTGCAGAAATGAACAACTTCACGGCTTAATTCCCCCTTTTATGACTAAAATTACACTCTCGACAAAAATGAAGCCGTCAGAACGACAAACGAAATTTCCCTTTTTGCTGCAGCTTGTGTGAAATGTGTCCAACAAGTTTTCATTACAAAAGAGGTCAAAAACTGAAAGTAAGCCATTCTAATTAATTACTGCACTTCGTATCTCTTCAAATCTTGTTGGAGGAAAAGTGATTAATTATGCCTTCTCAAGATTTGTAATTTCCTCTAGAAGTGCGCCATTTGATAGCATATACAGTTTTTGATAGCTCACTTGTGTGTGACCTCAATTTTTCCCACTTTAGTGGAACGGCCATTGGGTCAGTAGGGGGAGAAAAATGAGGGCGCACCATGTGACTTTTTTATGCAAAGTTTACTTTTCGGCACTTCGTCACCCCTCCTACTTCTCTCGTCGTTGCTTTTGCAGCAGTAGTAGTAGTCCAAGTTGTTAAACGTCGTGTTTGTAATTAACTTGTCACTCCAATGGGGCCATGAGACACCCCATTTTTCAGCAATTTTAGGGTGGGCTGCTTGAAGCCTTGAATTAATCAAAATAAATTGGACCATCTGATCTGACCCCAACATAACTCATCGCTTTAAATTTATTTTGTCATCTTTTTTTTTTGGCCGGTTAGATGTCTCGTACTGTATCTGCAACCACCTTAAAAAGCGAGCAGTAGACATCAGACCTACAAATCTGGATTATTGCAATTTCACCTTTTTTGGGCACGCAAGACACCTCTTTTTGTCAAAGAACGCGTGACACACCCAAAGAACGAGACATTTTCCGAAAAAAACAAGTTCTCCTCTTTTCCACTTCTTCTAACAAGCCATCAGCGACATTTTTTGGGTTCATTAATTCCCATTCACTAATTGTCTCCGCCATCTTGGAATTTACCAAAGTTGGGTGCAGTAATTCTATTGGGCGTGGCTTAATTGATGAGCCTGCAAATTTCTGACTAATTTTTGCCTTTCTATCAGCAGAAAAAAGCGAAGTTTTTCCGTTTTTTTCTTTTCTTGGCAATCCGCGATGTTTAAGAGGTCATTTTGAATACACCGAAAATCAATTTGGCTGCTAGTTCTATGTCTTTTGGCATCCACTTGACTCCAGTGCCAAGCCATGCGAAAATAGGGCTATTATGTGGTTATTTTACCATAGTAATGCAATAATAACGGCCGAAATTGATTCGAATTCCTGTTGCAGAAAATGCAATAATCATCGATTCAGCCCAGCAGCCCCACGATATCTTTTCCAGCACGCGAACTTTTTATTTCATTTCTGTGGGTGAGTAGCGTGTGCACTGGGTGTAATTTGCTCGTCGTCTTTTCTCCATGGATGGTGGGGAGAAATGCCCGTAATTTAAGCCGATTTCTTCTTTTAAGCCCGAAGTGAGGCTGCTGAATTTACAGATGAAAAGTGCAGCAAGGCAGTGCTACTTTCCGCATTTTCCGTGCTAATGAATTTGGGAGTAATTAGTAAAAATCTTTCTGGTCTGCTGGCCAACGCTGAAAATTGAATTCGAACATGTGATTTTGCTACTACATTCATCAAGCATGATATTTTGACGCATTTTCCAATTTTCATATTTTCACTCATCACGAAATGCCATTTTTACCTACGATGATTTTCTTCTACGACAGTTTATTATTCTCACATCTTCTTATTTTGATGAATTCCACATAGCGCAGTTTCGTTTTTCTCCTCGGTTTTTTCTTGCCTTGAAGTGGAAATTCACCGATTGAACCGATTTTAACAAAGGGTTTTTTTACTTCTCACAAGGCTGAAAATTGCTGCTTTTATGTCCCTAATTTTGGCAACAATTGCAAAACCTTTACGATTTCCGCCGACAGGCAGTAGCAATTGTGGAAAAAACGCCATAGTAAAGGATGTGATCAATTACATTGTGTAAGGTTAACCAGTGAATTAAATTGCAATCAAATCTTTGTGGACAGATTGTGATCCGCGCTGATCATATCACAGATGGATGATGAAAGAAAATTGGTAATTAAACATGTCAAAATTAGAGAGGGAATTGTGTGCCAAAAAATTCACACACATTTCCTATACTGTGTGGTTTTGTGAAATAATACCATGCGCACAATAAGGCCAGAGTGGAAATGCGACGTTTACCGTATTTTCCCTATTCGCGATGACATCAATTGAAGTTCCGACGAATGTTCCGAAAGTTCCGACGCGCGTTGTTAAACACGCAACCTCGACCATTCTATAGGAAAAAGCTCAAACTTCAGAATTGGCTTTGCAATTTTTGTAAATTGTGCATGCATCCAAGCGTATAAACTTTTAGCGTAGCTGATGTAGAATATTCAATTTTTCTTTTTCAATCAATTTTTTTCTTCGATTGTTCATTCTCAATATTGCCAAGAGGTGACACAGCACAAAAAATGGTTCCTGCGGCTCGTGAAAAATGTAAAATTGGAACCCTCGTGAGGTGTGCATTTTTTTCGCAGACTAATGCACCACTTCCCACTTTTTCCTTTTGATGTAGTACTATGCGTAGAGGGAAACCAGCTCAGCACAAAACTCCAATAAATTGTGTCCAAAGTGATGTCATGTACTTGGCAAAACGTGTCAGCTTTCCCTTTCTCGTTGTCGATAGAACGAAGTCGAAGCAGCAGGAGAAACCATGAAAGAAAGGCTTTCTTCTCTGCAAAGAAAATTGCTTGGCAAGGACATGCTAGAAGCGCACACAAGTTGGTGGTGGATTACTCGACGTGCCATTGCAGCTGAGGAGATAATTTCGCCGTTGCAAAGCTGGCCACCATTATTGGTGCCTAACCAATGTACTATATGCTCATAAATTCACCACTAAAGAAATTAAGCCAACATAAAAACTAGGCCGCGAATTCTCAAGATTTACCAAGATTGCCACTATACTATATTAGGAATTTTAAAGGGAAATGTGGACTGTGCATGCTATTTTTCAAAATAAGCATTTTGACAAGCTGAAACCGAAAGGCTTACTAGGCTGTAGTGTGTCGGAAATCAAGCCAACTGTGCAGGATTGGGAAAAAACCTGTCGAAATTTCGAGTTGCTCCCAACAGTGTGTGAAATAAATAGCTCGTAAAAGATAAAAGTGAAATCACACTTGTGGCTCATTATCTTCCGCGTCTTTGATCGTAGCATGGTTGCGGTTGTTATCGGTTCTTATTTACTGACGAGGTTGCGATGTCAGTAAATAAGAAGCGATAACAACCGCAACCATGCTACGATCAAAGACGCGGAAGATAATGAGCCTGTGTGGAGCAAGCAGCGTGACGTAGCCGCACAAGTAAATTCGATTTTTCGAAAGCAGTACACTTGGACAAGTGCGTAAAAGGGAAACCAATCTAGCTCGCTCTCGATACTTCTAGAGATCAATGTAATGAGTTGCATTCTCGCAAAAGAAGCCTCTAAGCCACAGAGAAAAGGCCAACTTTTAATTGCAGAGCAGCACAATAGTCACATGAACGAAACTGACGTCTCTCTTCATTTTCTGATTTGGATTCAAGGGAGAAAAAGCAATCGGAGGCTAATTCTCGATTTATTTGCACGCACTGATCCCATAGTGCAATTGGTGGTCTGAGGGAGCGGATTTCCACGAGCTGCACCTAAAAGGCTTGGCCTTCATGTTGGAGAAAGGAGCTGCTGCCTTTAAAGGTCTAGCAGCTCAGGATATTTGCGCAAGGTTGGCCTTGGGTTAAAGGCTTGCTTTCTTTTGCTCGCGCGATCCCCCTCGCTCCCCTTTCCTTGTTGGCCTTCTCCTTTGTGGAGAAGGCCGGAGAGCCAGACATGGCACAAAAAATCGTCTCTCTGCCGCTGCACTTGCTTTTGCAGTAGCATTGGCCTTGCTGCTGGCCTTTGCTTAGAGAGCGCTTCTGCATATTCCCGTCCCTGGGGCGGGGAAAGGGGAGTGGGAGGGAGAGGAGGAAGAGGAAGACGCTTTTCCCCCGTGCTCCACAAGGATACTCGAGGCTCGAGTTTCATGCTCTCCAAATGAAACCAGTCCCATATCTTATTGTTATTTTCGAGCTCAAAAATCCGTAAGAAGCAAACGCATATGAAAATTGGAGCTTCATCGGGTGGCAGCGGGCCGAACGTCGGTTAGCACGCGCATCGTCGCGGGTCCACCTCGCGGCCATGCACCTTGTCTGGTTAAGCCAAAGTCTGGCATAACCCTTCACAGTTGGCGGTGCGCGGCGCCGCGTTCCCCCGTTACTGCACGCGGGCTCGATGCAGCAAAGCGCTAGCGATCGAGCCCCGCACTCTAGGGCCTGAGTTGGTGCATTTTTTACACGCCTCTCCCCCTCTCCCCCTTCGCGGGAGGGTTTGCCCCCTCTCCCTCCCGCTCCTGCTCCTCCCGCCCTCCCGGCGGTTCGATGTGTTGCAGCTCCTCGTCCGGTCGGGCAGGTTCGGCTCAGCCGTCGTTGACGGACTTTAAACGGCAAACACTCACATGCTCGTTGCTTACTTTACTCTCTGTCCGCACGAAATTGTCGGAGAGGCGTTTTTTTGGCGGCTGCTCGCGCGGCGGACGGGCCATACTTACTCTTCGTCTCCCTGGGTATGAGCGCAAAAAAGCCGCATGTGCATGCGCACCTTTTTATGCGAGATGCAAGCCCGTGGGGGGCTCGGGCTCGGTCCGCACAATTCGGCATTTTCGTGCCACCCACCGAAGGGAAAACATCGCTTATACTCAGCCCTTCGTGATATCGCTTTATATGCTCTGGAAAGCAGCAGCGCGTAAGTGTCATCACATTCTTGTATAACTGCAATTCGTAACGAGAGGACTGCACTCACATTTTCAGTCGCGACGGGAAAAGGGTGAATCGAAAATAGAGTTCAGTGTTTTTGGCCAAGTGCATGGTGGCGACAGATCTTGACACCACGACGACGACCTCGCCACACCCGCAGCATTCGAGGCTCAGCCTGCCCCCGCCCCCCCTACCCGTGCCCCCCCTAGAAAGGATGCTCGGGCTCAACCCGCAATTCCAGGGGTCTCAGCACCCCTTCCATTCCATGTTTCCGGGACTGCATGCGGCCAATATGGCGGCTGCCGCGGCCGCGGCCTCGTCCTCGGCCTCGAGCGTGATCCCGCCCCCGCCCATCTCCACGCCCTCGAGCCTGCCCTCCCCGGGAGGGCCGGGCTCTGCCGGTGGCATGCGAGGAGGCCGTGATGGCATGGGACACCATGGGCACCCGGGTGGGCATCATGGCGGGCCCCCGCCCCCGCCCCACCCCATGAACGTGCCCATCAACATGTGGCCGCTCATTTGGAGTCATCTCAACAAGTAAGATCGAATTTCACTTGCTTTCCTAACTTCTCGTCTCGCACTTTCCGTCGTCCTTCGTGAAAAATGGGCAAGCTCAACTCCTTAATGGACGAAACTCGTTATTTGTAGGCCGAATATTTGGCTGTCTGAGTCGGCCAGAAATAGTCCGACCAAGGGTGAACCTTGACACGTCTGAGATCGCGAAAAAGTCGTATCTGCTGCTGCTGCTACGGATGATAGCATCCATATGATCCTAAGCTGTGTAACAGCGGGAATGCAAGTGTGCTTTTCTTATCAAGATCGGCCTGAAACTGCAACACAATACTGCACACATGTTGCCATAAATAAACATTATTATGATTATTAGTTTGCCGTTTAATTTTACGTGAGCTGGCATTTTGAAGAGTGTATAACGCTGTTGCGTGCATGAAAAAACGACGACGATCAATGGCTCATTATTTGCAGTTTAACGAGATGCGCGAGCAAAAATGGAAAAAGCGGAGTCGTTTTTTCTTTAACGCAGCAATGTGCTGCTACTACATCAATTCTTTTATTGCTCTGCTATAATGGAGTGGTTTTTAATTAGAGCTCAATTTGCTGTTTCTAATTACTGTTTTGCTCAGCTCTTATTTGCCTCGAAATGAGGCCGAGAATAATCACTTTAAAACTTATTGGACATTCGTCAAAAGCAGTGTCCACCTTTTTCTGCCTCTTATCTGTGCAATAAATAAAGAATAACTAGAATAACAGTTTTTTTATCGGAGAACTGCTAATTGTGCTAATCCTTTTTGTGGGAAAAGTCAGCTGAAAACGAGCGGGTTTTTTTGGAATGACCATTTTTGGGGGGCTGATTGATTACTTTTGCGCTTTTTTACCAACGTTATAATTTCGAATTAATGAATTGAAGGCCAACAATTGCTCGGAGGGGGTTCAATATTTTGCTACATATGGAGCCGTTGACTGATCGCTCAATAATCACCATCCGTGACAATTATGGAGGCCCTTGGTAGCAATAAAAAATTGCTTTTTGGCCCCATGTCTGGATCACGTCTCGACTGATGCTACCAATTTTCAGTGCCATAGCAGCAGTCTTTAAGATTGCATTCCAACGTTTTTCGAACTTCCATATTTACTATATCCATCATTGGAATGCCCAGACGAGCTCCTGGAAAATATTTACATTGGATATACTATATAAAGCAGTGTGCCAAATGTTGAGCTCCTCAGACTTTGCTTTTTTAATCACATGCTGTGAGCTGTTGTTGTCCTTGGCTTTCTAACTCCACTACAAAGATGATGAGCAAAATGCGTTCGAGTGCGCAAAATTGACCTACGAACAATTTTTGTAGTAGCATGGAAAGATATCGATTTTTTTCTGTCCATATTGTAAAGCTCATTTTTATGCCAAATGGTCGGTTGGATGAGTTGCGTCTTTTGATGGAAATGCATTGAACAGGGTTTTTTGAGAGAGAGAAAAAAAGTTGCCAAATCGAAAAACGTGAATAATGCAATCAAATGGTCAAAGTTGTGGGCATCATTTATCAAAGTAGAAAAGACTTTCCATTTAACGAGACTCGCCTCTTGAATTGCAATGTGCTAAATCCATCCCCTATCATCAATCCCCTTCTCCTTACCGCCACCAAAAAATGCATCCAAAGATCCTTTATAAGCGAAGAATTTACACTAATCCCTCGAATTTTCGTGCGCCGAATTTTTCCGAGCTGAAATAGGCAAACATTGGAGGGCTGAAAAATGTTCAAGCTTTGGATAGATTATAATTAGGCTTTTCATATTTCTTCTATACTAAGGCATGGTTCACCTGCTCATAATATCAGATATTTTGACAAAATATCGGAGCGAAATACTGAGAAACTGAGAAATTAGATACTGTTGTAGGATGGCTTTTGGCGCCAAAAGACCGAATCCGAAGAAAAAAATTAAAAAATGATTTTGGAAGTACCTGATATTTGCAAATATCAGCATAATATCGCTCGATATTTTGATCATAATATCGCAGGTGAACCAGGCCTAAAATCCTCGTTTTTTTTTTTTTTGATGCAACAATTGCCAGACGAGGCTTTTTCGGCCCCATGACAAATGGGCAAAGATTGCAGAGTGCATTGGCCCTTTTTTAGCCATGTTGGTAGATATCTGTGAAGAATCTGACATTTTTCTTGACATTATGGAACATTCTTGAATTGCGACAATCCATCTCTATTCTTGTCGCATTGTTTTTCGTCGAAGAAAATCGCGAAATGCATCATCTCATCTTGGGAACTTCTCGACATTCTTTGCGGCTTTATTTACTAGTACAGACTGCTGACTGACATGAAATCACGATTCAACGAAACCATTAATGTGTTTGTGTCTCAAATCAACCGCAAATCAGTGTCTTGATGGCAGCTATAGCAAAAGGCCAAAAAAAAAGCTGAAATCCTGAGCAAATTGTGACTTTTTCCCTCAATAAAAACCCAATTTTCCTGCTTTGTGTGCCAGTGCTATAGCGTGAAAAATGCCTCATTCGACATGGCAAGATCCATCACTATAATCCTAGGTGGAAAAAAATTTGCCAGCCTAGCTGAGATTGAGGGTGAAATTCTTGCTGCACATAAGAACTGATGGGGGATAGATCACAGTTTGAAAAAAAAGAGCACAGTTTGGAGCAACGATGATGCACATCTGTTCATCAACACTTTTTGTTTAGTCTAGTTTTTACGGAGCTGTGCAAAAATGGGATTGATAATGATTGTGCTGACAGATCATTTCAAAGTCATGCAGTATAACACTACTTTTTTTTAAAAAAAAGATGAACTAGTATATGCAGTAGAATTTTGCGTTTTTTCAATTTCAAAGATACATATACATAATATCTACAGCTCGTATCTTTGAGCTCAATCTATCATCGCACTGTCTGCTTTTTCGATTACTTCTATCCACATTCGGTGCAATTTGAAGCACACAACAGCCGATTTTTTTCATCATAATAATGCACTGAAAATCCACCCTAGCAAAATAGGAGCAAAGGAGAGCTCGCAAAAACTGCGCAGAGCTCGCTTCGGGGCCCGCGCTCTGAAATTGCACGGGTTTGCAGAAAACGAGTGCGCCCGCGGCATGCGCGAGACTGCATAAAAGAGAGACGTGGCTCGCAAATTGCAAAATTGCAACCTTGCAGACTTGTCTGGTTGCGCGAGCGCATGAGAGTGCAAAAAGTGCAAAAATGACGTCACGACAGCTGTGCAAAATGCAAAAGTGCATTTTCGTAGCTAAAACGCGGCCTTCCGCCTCGTTTTCAACGGTTAAATTAATTTTGAGGAGTCGTGTAACAAATTATGGGCAATATTTGCTCGGGGCGAAGTCGTTATTTTTTTTTTGATGGCGGCCTAATTGAAATAATATGGCAAACATTGTTACGAATTTTGTGATGGAGAATTCACGTGACAATTATTCAGTTTGTTGAATTGGCGGAACTAACCACACTGGCTAGTCCAAGTTTTCCATCAAAGCCAGTGAAGCATTTCCGCAATAACTAATGTGAAACAACTTTAATTTGTATCTGATGCCGTCGTTGACAGCTACCTACCTACTTCAGTGTGCACCGCTAAATTGCAGCCGCAAAGCCACTCCATCAAAGTCTTAAAATTTGGAGTAGAAACTTTTAGAAAATCTGCCGAGGACGTCAAAAAATTATTGCGCGAAAATTGGCTCAATTCGAAAATGCCATCAGTGCATGCTCCAATGGCCGTAATTGTTGCATAGCCAAATGATGGAGATTAAATTGGCCGTCCACATGATTACAAATCTGCTGTGTGAAAAAATGCATAATAGCCAATGGAGTGTGACCAGATCTCCGAAATCATCTTGGCGTGGATTTTGGCAATTTCCAAAGGCGGTTTCTTCATCATGTTTGCGTCGAATTTTTTCCAACCGTAGCACGTAAAATGCACAAGCATGGCTAAACTATGGCTTCTTCAAGGAAATATGCCAACCGCATTTTCGTTAATTAGTTGCAAATGAAATCACAAGGACAAAATCATCCATCTTGGCATGAATGCGCTGCAATTTGAAAACAGCTGAGCTGCTCCACTTAGCGTGCTAATGATAGCTCCATTTGACAACTCATTGAATCCCACGGCGACACTTTTTTTGCTCCCATTTGTTGATGCTGCCGTAATGTAGCAGAAGTACACACCACCCCTGCATTGAACTCTCGTTTTTTGTGCCCATTTTTTGCTGCTGCTCAGATCCAAATGTCATATGAGCAGAGGGGAGAGTCAAGTGGATTCTTGTTCCATTTGAAACATGCAAATTGGCGCATTCTTTCTCCACTTCGCGCTCTTTCGCATTCCTGACCAATTTCACTGCAAAAAGCTAGCTCTAAAATGTACCATGCAGTGAGCACTTGGCTGTATATGACTTTGTCACGTTGCTTAATTAATTCTAATTGGCTGCTTGGTTTTCAAGATGCTCCTCCATAATTGGCCTTTCCTTGTGCATTTTTCATGCTCTACTTTTCTGCTTGCAGGTATGTATAAATATCACGGATTGGATGTGTGCTTGGTTAAATGGACGAAAACAACTCTTAACGATGAGTATCTCATGACAATTTCAGTAGCATTTTTTGGCAGCCAGAACATTCAGGTCAATTCTGAGGCAGCTAATGCAGTTTTATTAGGGGTGAGAGTTTTGCTGAATATTTTATGCTCAGGCAACCTTTCAATAAATCAGTCGCTATATTGCTAGTGCTGCACTTTTCCTTAATTATCACAGAACTTGTTCAGACCAATAGCCCTAGATTAGTATACATGTGTACTTGGCAGTAATTTGTCAATTTCCCAGTTGACATTTTGTGTCTCATTTTCTGCTGCATAAATCATGCACTACTAGAAGTTGCTGCTGCAGCAACTTTGGTCAGTAAATTGTGGCCTAGCTGAAGAAGGCGGGAAAATTCAAATCAATCAACTTGCTTCTCACTCAGCCAATACTTTGTACAAAAAGGCAATTGTGGAGCACTTCTGGTTTGACCTTTCGTAAAAATACCACGTAGCATATTGCAGCAGTGCACAAGGCATATAAAACTTTTTTGATTGCTTTACTACTTTAGCAATGCATTAATGGTTGTAAAACTTTTTTTTGACAGCATATAGTACTAGCACTACTGCTATAAAAATCGATTCCATATTTGCTGCTCCCAATTCTATTATTGAATACTAATTTTCTAGAAAGTTTGCATTTTTGTGACATTGTCCACTGACTACTGGCTTTGGGGCAATAATAATTTTGAAAATTTTGCCAAGAGCTCCCACGCAGGAGCATGATCTAATTGGATATTTTCAGCAAGCTTTTTTCTTCTTCCCTAGCCAAATGTGAAAATCTCACGTTTTTTCATATATACTATATCAGCAGAGTTTAGAGTGACATTTTTTGCTGCGTGTTTACAGCGGGCTAGGACACATTGGCCCCCCTTTGAGTTGATGTTTGACTGGTGAGGGGTAAAAAGGATTGTTACAGCTACACTGGGGACACAGAGTGGATTTGAATGGCAAAAAAGCTCCGCTTATAATAGCCAATGATGAAATGCTTGTTCTATGCTCAGACCACTGTGTATGAAAAAACGGCTCCCCCACCCTCTTGGGGTCCACTGTGCATACTCGTACTATACTGGATGCATACAATAAAAACCGACACCATCATTGTGCAAGGGGTTGTTTTAGCATGCAACTCTCGTTTCAGTGCAACTTTTTTGTTCCCAGACTGCTTTGAAAAAAAAACCGTTCATTTTTATGTGGAAAGCTAGTTTTTCTCATTATTCAATTCAGGCCAAAAAAAAGGAGCAGCAATGAAGTTTTGCAATGGAGAATTGCAGCTAGCAGCCGTTTTGGCCTCGAACTCAAAACGTAGAAGCTTTTTGACCTTCACTCAAGATTGCTCAAATTACAATGGGAGAGTAAAAAACCCGAGAATTAATTTGGAGCTCGTTAGCTTGCAGCACACACGCATTTATACTATAAATAGCTAATTTTAAAGCTAACTTGGCAAATCCACTCGCGTGCTGATTTTCTTCACTTTTTCAACGTAAAATTATTGAGTTGCTGCATGTTTGCAAGGAGGCATGTCGTCCCAAATTTTTCTGCTTGCCACTATGGGAAAATTGGCCCATGAAAGCACCCCAAAAGCGAATAACTCCTATGCATGCCTACCCTGGAGTACAGGCAGCTATGGGCAGCAGCAGCAAAAACAGATAATGAGAAATAAAAAGAAATTGCTTTTGTGGTCTGCCAAAAACGAGCCACAAAAAGGAGCACAAAAAGCTCAACTTTAGCAACAGAGGTAGTCAATCAAAATTCAAAACTGGTTTGGCTGTGCCCAAGATGAAGGAGCAGCCAGCTATTATCATATCAAGATTCATACACATATAACCAGCAGCAAACTTTATAGTGTCTAGCAGCAACAAAGAGATTATTAATGTGCTTCCAAGATGATCATTGAAACTGCTTAGTTGTCTTCAATTTGAGAAGGTGCTGAAAAGGTTGACCAAAAAATCTGCCCAAAGAGGGTTTTTTCATGATATGACCATCTGAGGCAGAAAAACGTCATGAAAAAGGCTTAGCACGCTATTAAGTTTTAGCCTGCTGCCTTCTCCAGCTTGTCTGCTTTTTTTGTCCCTTGTCTTGTTCTAGCGAGCGTCTAGTCGGGTTTCAACCCACTCAGGTCAGGTTTTGCATGCAATAATGACTGATGTAATCTAAATAGTCTTTCAAAGCTGTTGATCAGGTTGAGCAGACCATCCATCACGTCTAGCATCTCAAATGTAGTGGGCTATATTGAAATGATTCATATTTTGATATCGAAAACCTATTTTGCAGCAACGACGTCCGCAGCCTCAGCAACAGCAACACTTCTGCTACCAACGGCCAAAGGTATTTTTGGGTTTTTTGCTGTTCGTGAGTGAGATGGGTTGTTGTTAGCTAAAATCGTTTTTTGTGCTTGCAATCACATTATCATTTTGTTGTTTGGCTGCCTTGCCAAGTAAAGTAACTCCCTCCTGAAGCGAGAAAGACTGACAGGCCAGACTAGACATGCATGGCAAGCAAATTGTGAAGGGTATAGAATTTAGTACAAGCATCTTCCCTTCTTTTTGTGAGGAGAGGTGAGCAGCGGCTCTCTGATGTCTGCACTTTTATGCGAGATGATGTGGCATAGTGCCCGCAATCTAACGATCCAAATTAGAAAGCCGTCAATCTAATTAATTGATAATAATGGCATACTGTTGACGACTTTTCACAATACCTATGGAGCAAATTGAATTCGACCTTTTGCCGTTTTAGGTTAGATTTCGTGAGCTGTATTCAAGCTTGGAGTGGCCTTAAAATGTTTTTGCAAGACTCGCTCTCTCGTGTAGGCGCAAGCTCGTCCGGACAACTTTTTTGTCTGTCTGGGACGACGACGTACAGCAGCAAAAACTCGCAACGTTTGGCATATACGAAATACTTTTGCTGCCTTCAGGCCAACTCGAGCAAAAAACAACTTACTTCTTCTAGAATAATCCCGTGAGGATTAACTCACCTCGATCCTGCAACATGCGACTACTACACTAATGCTGCCTTTTTTGGCTCACATCTGCAACGAAAGTGTCCACCATCAGGGACAAGTAAAGGCCATTATAACCGCGACTGGATTCAATTTGAGCCTCGGATAAAACAACAACAACCAGCCTTCCTTCTTTTCTTTGCTGCTAATCAAGTTTTTTGTGCAGCGTCTGGGCAAAAAAGATTGCCTGTCCATCTTCTTTTGACTATAACGTATATAGTGAGCGCACAAAGGCTCAGCTGTATCGTTATGGCCAGTAATTGTTTTACAAACTCTCGTTTTGCAATCGTAGCACATAGCAGACAGGCAAAAAATTCTATGCTGCTTTGTAGGAGGCGCCAGACATTTTGTTGTGTGGGCAGTAAATGGCAATGAATCGATTTTTTGCCATATGCTAGCATAGTTTAGTAGTAGTAGTATGGTGGGGCCCCCCAAAAGATACCACTATTTGGCTCGTTTTTTCGCCCCTCAAAGCCTGTCATCCCGCGAGTTGTGCTCAGATGAAAAAAAGACGAAAAAAGTGTAACCAGCAACGATGCTGCTATATTGCTAACCCAGACATGTTTTGCAGGGCCTAAAGTAGTCGGGATTTTTTCACGTCTGGATCTTTGCGTGTAGGGGGACAAGTTGTCATCGTTGTCTGATTCCCAATTTAACCGAGAGGATAAATTGTGGCAGTCTATTCGAGGTCAAAATATTTTGTGGGGAGCAAAATCTGCACTTTTTTCTCGGCTAGCATAAGCACAAAATTGCAGTTGTCTAGCTAGAGATGATGAAGATATACCATACGTTTTATGAGCCTCGTTTTATAGCTCCCCTCATTTGGAATGGTTTGCCAGTACACACAACAACCTTTTTTTTGCATAATTTCATTATTGAGCTTTGCCTCATAGCAGATAGTTGTAGTTGTAGTGAAAAGATGAGTTTTGTTTGCACACACCACAGACAGATGGTGACTGCAGCCAATTGCTGCGAAGCTTTGTGAGAGCTGAGAATAAGCATGAAATTCTCATTAGTGTGATCATTTATAGAACCGTAGGTTTTTAGTAGCATAAAATGTTGAGCATGCTCTTTACCAAATCAATTTTTGCGTTGTTTTTGTCCTCTTATTATTAACCTTGTTTGTGCTTCGTATTTTTTTATGTGTACAGTATATATTTGTAACTAGTTACTTATGTTTGTCTTTCTTTGTTTCTTTTTCAGCAAAAGGGCGAGGTGAGTACTGCTTTCTCTTTGTGCTGCTCCTGGGTGGGGAAAGGGGTCATGCATGCAAAGCAAAACCAGGACCTTGGCATTGCTACCTCGAAGGACGACGACGACTGCGAGAAAGCAGCTCTTTGTTCTCGCATGCGAACCTCATCTTTCTCTTGCTAGCCCTGCTGCTGTTCAAGGTGAAGATCAGCAGGTCTAACTATATGCACATACACACTAATGTTGCAACGTAGCAGCATTGATCGTGCATACGCAAGAGAGGGGGCGTTGTCGAAAAGAGAACGCGCGTTTCGCAAATAGCCAAAAGCAATGTTTGCCACGCAGGCATTATTTAGAGGCCGAAAGTGCTGATTTTTCAATACCAGGCTCCTCAGGTTCGAAAGCCTTTTTTCACGGTTGCATGAAAGCTGCCATTTGCAGATGCGCCCAAAAGATCTGCATATGACTTCTGCAGAGAGGCAGCAGCTAGAAGAGATGATAGGAATTGCTCTTGAACTGAGAGATAGAGCTTGCATGTAGTGTATAGTATGTGTATGCATTGCATAAGGGAGGAGGGCCAATAACCTTGCACTTTTTCTAGCCTTTCTTTTACTGCAATGCTTTGTGTGTGTGGTGAATATGTTATCGACGTCCTCATTTTCTCCTCCGCAATCCTTTTAAGGCTCACATGCGAAGAATTATTTAGAGCCCATTTCGTACTAGCTTTTGTATCCAGTGACAGAATTACTCGTGCTTCTACTACGCATTAGTACAAGTGAAGAAAAGCAAAAAATGCCAGGAGCAGCAGCAAAAAACTACTGCTTCCCTTTTCATGACAAAAAGTGCCAAGTCCCTAGGACTAGGCAGTAGCATTGAGGAGAAAGCCAGCCATTTTCATATAACACTGCTTGGGGCCCCTGGCAAGCATTCTGAATGCAAAAAGGCCTCTCCAGTAGCGTTGTAATTGCTTTTGTTAGCTGCAGCTAGCTGGAAGGCAGTGCTGCGGCTGTGTGCAAAGCCAATTTCCTTATGGTGTGACATTGCTATCAAACACAAAGGCGCGCAAATGGCATGTCTGGAAGGGCCACACCCTTAATAGAGGCCTAAAAAGGGTAGGAGAAGGAGCTAGCTAGAGTTGCATGTGGTCTGCTCATTAGCATCATTAGGCTCCTCGGGCCATTTAGGAATGAAAATTTGGCCAGATGACAGAGTGTGCTGAGGTCCCTTTTATCGGAGAGGGAGAGAGACACGTTGAGGAAATGCGGACCGAGTGCATGACAATAAGCACAACTCATGCATATCCCTTAGAATAGAGGCCTCATCAGTCAAAGCATGCTTTCTTGCTCATGATTGCAGACAGAAAAGTAGAGGAAGGGGCCTTGGAGCCAGGACAAGTTTTTATGCAGCCAAGCCTGTGCCAAAAAAGAAAAACCACCACGGTCGACATTTGTAGGCTAGCAGAGTGCGAGTGCACCTTCTTCTTTTTTCATTAGCCGCAACGACTACAAAGACATGCAACATTTCAGCCAAGGGCAATCGCAGGCGACAACTTGCAGTAGGCAAAGCTGTCCTCTGTGACAGCATGAGAGAGCATGCAAAATTTCAAGGCCTCTGGGCAAAGGCCAATCAGACTAATGATAAGCTCCAATTAGCGGAACGAATGTTCTCTTTTGGATAGTGTCAGCTCAGCAGAAAAACTGGAAAAAGAGATTAGTGAATGTGTGGCATTGATCCCGTTTTGCTTGCACATTATTGGAGAATCAGCAGTAGCATATATATGTACTATGAGAAGAGGCATATTTGGCCTAGCTTTCTTGCTCGAGCATCTGAGTGATCATCTTCTCCATGCGGAGAAGGAGATAGGCGAGCAGCATCTGAAACCCTTTCCACCTCATTTTTCCTCTGACATGGAAATGCAGCACATAGAGCTGTATGGAGGAAAGGAAATAAGCAAGTTGAGCTTTAGCCAAATGGAGAAAACAGCTTGGCAACTCTCGTAGGCCTTGCCATTCCTCCCACTGCACTCACCGCCGTCGATCCACTGACTTTCCTTTTCCTCACGGTCTTCTTATTCTTCCCAACCTTGCAGAAACCTAGCCAACTTTCACATGCATCCATTATGCATAACAACCTCACCTGGCAAGCTTTCCGAGCGCATTTTCAATTAGCCCATTAGCCGAGTTAGTTGCAACATCAGCTAGCTCTGCGCTGTGAAAGCTCTTTCTCTCTCTTGGAGTTTGTCAGGCTGAAGGTCACTACTTCCACATCATCTGGGATGGAGAGCATAGGGTTGTGCAAATCGAGAAGATCAATATCTGTCTTGCTGGTTGCCTTTCCCCACTCCCAAGGGCCTCTCTCTCTCTCTCTTCCTCTGTGGCCAAGGCCAATGTGAGCAACCATGCAATCCAGGGAGTGTCCCAGACCAATTCCACCCTTTCCTTGCTGCAGAGCCTTGAGGGACACCCGGTAGGAGAAAGCCAGCTGGGTATCTACGGTTGATATCAGGCTTCTGGTCGGCTCCAACCTACTTTGGCTTAGGGCATCGAACTGCAGACATGCTACTCGGTTGCTGAAGGCCAACACCAACAACAACCATCATCATCATCCTAGAAAGGCCTACTTTGCACTGACTCCTTGGCCTTGGTGGTCATGTATTTTTTTCCAACGAGCAGTTTCGGGTGATGACAGATTGTTATCAGTGTAGCCGTGAAAAACATGCCAAAAAATGGATAGTACTTCTGCTGCACTTCATTTGGCTCTTGCTGCAATAACAAGCTTTTTTTCCCACCTCAAATTGACGAGCTCTTGTCACTTGCAGCTAGCTAGAAGCTTTTATTTCGTTTGGTTGCTTTTCTGTATTAATTTATGGCAATCTGCTGCATTTCAGCATAATTTTGTTGACATGTCTCCATTGCCCAAAAAACCAGACATGAAATCCTTGCTCTATGTAAATCAAGCTGCAGCAGTAAGTTTGTCCAGACATCAGCAAATGCCATATTGCTGCCTTTTGTCTAGGGTAAAAAATCAGTTATTTTTCGTTGGATTTTTTTTGACTGACACCCACACTCAATTGAGGTTGTTTTCTCCTCCTTTTTAACATCTGCCATGTTGTAAGCTGACTTGGATGCATTTTGATTATAAGCTTCACTGCTAGAAAAGAGTTCCACAAAAGAAGCAGCAGCCAGAGCATCTGCTGCAGATTAAGCTCAGTGTGTCTCCTTCTTCAAGTCTTTCTACTAGTCTAGGATTTCTGTCCTGTAGATATCAAATGTCTGGTAAAGAACCCCCCCTTTGTGTAGCAGCTCTTAGATTTATTTTCCGCCCAAAAAAGTGGCTGATCTGTGAATTCACTTAAAATGCATTAGCTTGTCCTCCTCCTTCTCGCATTATTGATGTGTAAATTTTTGAAGTTCAAAGGGAGGAGATGATAGCTGAGAAAGCCCTTATTGATTCGAGCCAGCTTTCCCTGCTGTGAGCGAATGTGTGGTTGCATTTTCTAAAAATACTTGCCTACCTTGAAATGCCAACTATTAGCCATTCTGGCATTTTGTGCAATTTTTGCTCTGGCTCTCGCAATTTCCAGCCTTCGCATTTGCAAACGCATTTTTCACCCTTAAGTCTTTAGGTTTTCCTTGAATTTCTAATAGTCTGAAACTGCATCTTGAGGCGAGATGGAAAACGGAATACCCCAGGGATTTTCAAAAGTTTTTTGGAGGAGAAAGCCATCTCCATGGTAGCATGTGCTACACTCAATGCATTTCAAGCAAGCCGGTAAAATTCATTCAAGTACGCATATTATCAAACGGCTGCTTTTTCACTCGACAAAGATGTCAAAAACAAAGTTGTCGTGATTGCTAAGCAGATTAAATATGCACTCTGCTGCGCTTGTCAGCCTCATGTCATCGGCATACGCGATTGCATGTGACCTTCGCAAATTAGATATATGCCTTTTTAGCTAAAAAAGATGATAACGAGCTTATCCTCGAGTGACGGGAAGGAGGAGGAAAATGTGCGTAATTACTGCATGCACAAGATTTTAGCTCTTTTGTAGCATGCCACGTTGCAAGTTGAGAGAAAGCCGAATAAAGAAATGCAGCTTCATCAACTTCTTTTGAATTGAGGATTTCTCTCCAGCTCAAAAGAACTCATGCATGCGAAATAGCTTTCCATTGGATACCTAAATCGTATGTATGGCAAAGAATTCTGTGCTGCTTCTGATATGGAAAATGTCTCGATTTTCGGTGCGGCCATTTTCGCTTGAGTAATCAATTTGGCAATTAGAACTGCAAGAAGAGATAAACAGCAGCAGAAGGCACGGCGCTGAAAATGAATTTGCCTGTTACCACAAAATAGGCCCTGACTGAATAATCATCATCAATTTTGTTTTGAAACGCACGTGAAACACGAGAGTTCAGCAAATACACAGAGGCAAATTGCAGAGGAAAAAGTCCATTTTTCGGTGCTAAAGTCATAATTGTAAGAAAGTGCACGGAAATGTGTTTTTTAAGATTGCACGCAACCTTGTAAATTAGCAGTTGACTCGTGTGATGAAGCATGCTAGATTTTAGCAGAGCAATTCTTGCTATTGGCTATTCATTACAAGCCGACCACTCAATCACCCAACAAATAATGCTTGTTTTTCTGTTACTACTCAACTGCTGAGCCGCACTCTCAAAAATCTCATTAAAAGTAGGCACAACAAACAGCTACCTTTTTCGGGGCCCCTCTCCCTCAAATTGTTAAAATCTGCTAAAATATGCAAGTGTGCAAGGAGGATGGAGCCGAGGCCGTTTTACGGGAAGTTTGTCAGCCCTCGGGCCAAATTGAGTGCATTATCTTTTGCAATATGATTACTGGAACCACCGTAGAATTATGACAAACTAGTAACCTAGATCTGCCAGAGACTGGCAATAATCGTTAAAAGCAAATTTTCTAATTACGAGAGCTCTACCTGCCTTTTCCCATATTTCTCTATTATTGTCACGTTGATACTAATTTGCTAATGATAGTGTAAAGTTTTTTCCAGTACGAAAAAATGGCCCATTCATTTTGCGTCGTCTCAGAGTGATGGGACTGCACCTACCGTAGTTCAAGCCAGTTTAATTAGGTATATTGGTAAAAGTAAAGGAAGTAAAGCACAGTAATTAAGTTGTCAGGTTGTAGGGTGCTGTCATTTAGCCGTATTCATCATCATCTTTAGCAGCAGCAGCAGGAGCCGGAGATTCATATAGCATGCACTTTTACATTACTCCACGCCATGCTGCAGATTGGCGGAATTCAGGTATATTGGTAATAATTATACCGAGTTACAAGCCTGTGAAAAACTTTCATGCAACTTGTGGCTGCTGCTACTGCAACCATCATGATTATTATTATTATTATTACTATGCTGCAAGTTATGAATTATTTGCACGCTAACCATCCACGTAGTAGCATGTACTAATTGCGTTATTTGATGGACCCTTGCCAAATAAGTTGCACCTGCAATGTGATTACGTGTCTTGAAACCTTGCTGAAGTGTGTACATTGCCAAAAAACATTCAAGGAATGTGTGGACAACTTCAAATGAGTCAATAATGTGCTTTCTGAAAAATCTCCAAATAATTGCCAAATTGTGTGACCATTTAAATGGCTGCTGCTGCCTGTCTGGGGGCGACTTATAAAGAAGGTAATTCTTTAGGTGGTTCTTTGTAGAGGAAAAAAGCTGGTGGGGCACTTGTCACACTTGGCCACCACTGTTATCAGCTGAGCCATTGTCACTGTCAGCCCACGACTTTTTGAGCATCGAAAAGTTACAACCTGTCCGAAAAACCTGATGCAATTTAAAATGTCCACACAAATTGTTGCAGTACAACAAGCTCGCGCGTTATCGCAATAGGCTTGCATATCGCACATTTATCGCGTACACTTGTTTGCTCGTCATCCGGCATATTTTTGCATTTGCTTTTATCATCAGACTTTGTGAATTAGGCTCAGCGCTTTAGCGGTATTTTTCACAACTACATAATAATTGCCACTTAAAATTAAGGAAAAATTAGCATGTAGTCGAGCAGCAAACTCTAAAGTTATTTTTTGATCCATAATTTTACCGCTGAGCCTCACTCACGTGCTAAGCAAACAGTTTTATGGGCATGAAAAAAAAACCTGGCAAATGGCAGCTGCGAGGAGAATTTTCTTCTATCAAGCTCTCGCAAATTGTGCTATCCATAAGGTGAATGGCCCAGAGCTTGGGGCGAGCCTACTATAGCGAGTGTTTGAACTTCCAAATATAGGCAGGCCAAACCTTGGTCTTTTTTGGCACACTCACCATTGATCCCATTGATGATGTCTACCAAATGCTAATCAGGTTTCTGCATTGAGTCGAGCGCGGCATTTTTGGGCGAAGTTTATGGAATGCCAAAAAACCGTGTCCCCAACTAGGAAATTTTTTTGGATGCTAAGCAGGTTCTGGACATGCAAAGACAAGTTTTTGCCACTACATTGAAATGTTAGAAACTGCATCAAAAACGTGTACAATTTTTTGATGTGTATTCTAACAATTTTTTTGCTGCTCTATCCCTATCTTCTGGTTTACGGCAATTCTGCTGACATTTCTACCGGTTAGAAATCTGGCGTAAACTTGTTCATGTCACATACATGTTTTCAACAATTTTCTATATTTTTCATGAACAAGTTTACTACAGGAAATCTGTGACAATTCATGTGGATGATTGCAACAGATTTCTACCCAAAATCTGGAGATGATGCTAATTGTCCTGAATGCATGTTTTCTTACATGAAACCAACAGTTTTTCTAACAAACCTTAATTCAAAATGTAGTAAATCTGACGATCCCTTTCTGAGCAAGAATGATCTGGAATTTTGCCGAAATCAGCTTGGAGCTGGCCATCAGCAGACATTTTGGTTGTGGCAAGCTATTTGAAAATTAAAAGTGTGCCAGTTGAACACATGATGGTTCTTCATCAATAAAAGCCTTCCAAGGCAAAGCAAGACCTTCCTGAGCTGAAGAACAGCAACCAAATACCCTTGATAGAGATAATTTTCTAGGGAGAGTGCAAAGGTAAGGCATTACAAAATTATAAAGGAAGGAAGTCATGTGACTAAACACTTAATTTTTAAGGTTTTGACACAGGAGAGGGGCAGAAATTCATCAACCCTTAATTTGGATGACAAATTCCCCAATTCCCCACAACTAGCATCATCACAAAGCATGGACATCTACTAAGATCCCTACAAGCCTTACAAGACCTGAATTGGCAAAAATGAGAGCAAGACAATTCATTATGTTTAAATATTATGAGAATATACATATTTCCTGTAATGCAAGGCTGTAAGAGGCCAATGAGGCCACAAAGGGCAGCAAGGCCTGAATTCGCGACCTTTTTCAAGCTCCATGCAAAGACAAGTTTTCAACAAGCAAAAAAAAATAGCATCACTTTCTTAGCAAGCTTTCGAGTAAAGCTGTTGAAAACATGACAGAATGCAACTGTAGATGGGCCTCGGTCATTTTACCAAATGTAGAAGCGACATTTTTGCTGACATGAGTGGGTAAAGTTATCGCGATAACAATTCATTTAAAGTCAGTCTTCCTGAAGCTTGCATCTCCAGATTGGCTAACATGAATGTACCAGTATAGAAGATGTTTGTTAAGATTTTGTAGATAAATCAGCTCGATATTCTGAACATGTCAGCATCATTCTGACCCTTAATTTTCCTAGTTGGGTCGTTTGCCAACTTTTGCTTGGTCGTCATGGCATGGAGCAGCTTTGGTTTTTCTGGAAAAATCACCGTGTGCGCCTCCAGCATTTTTGCCAATCTCAGCATATACTCTCGGTCTTGTTCCTGTCGTATTCCATTTTCCTGTCATGCCGTTGATTAATGGAGCACCGGGGGCCTCCGTCAAAAAATACCAGCTCTTATCTTGTGTGTTGAACAAGCCTTGCAGTGACTGTTTTGCGCGCAGATCCCCTCATTATAAGGCAAAACTGTTTCGAGTTCTCCATCGTAAGGTGACACCTAGCTCACCTTGCGCTGCAGTATATAATTCCAATTTGTAAAGAAAATGCAGACTTTTCCCACTGGAGGAGGAAAAAATGCATGCCACTTACACACACCCTTGGTAAATTGATACAGATTGCCAGTTTTAATTGCGCACTGCGCTGTGGGGACAAATGCGATGAAGGTGGCAACGCAATTATTGCAATCTGCACCGCATTTTTCGTAGCTTACAGGAAGCCAGACATCGCGTCATTTATTGCGCGGATGACACTCGAGAGTGAAAATAATGGCTCGCGGAACCATTATAATGCAATCTCCTTCGTCTTCGACGTTTGGCATCATCTTATGAAAAATTCTTATTTTTGCTTGGCGCTCGCGCGTGTTGCGTTGCTTATCAAGAACGCCTCCAGTGATTGGGATCGAGTGGGGCTTGCACACCCAAAAATCACATTTTGCTTTGAGCCAGGCTCTCCCTCATGAAATTCTTGCAAGATACGCATCGGCAGCGCATCGCATGATCCATTGGCCCGGTCAAAAGGCTGACCCATATTTTGGGTCGGTGGTGAAGCCGGAAAAAAGTAGGGTTGCTTCATTCTTTCCGGAGCTGAGGGAGAGAGGTGCTCTTGTAAAATTGGGAATTTATTGCCTCCCCTGGTCGTTGCTCAAAGTGCACTTTTTCCACGCGAGCCTGTCGCTCTTAAGCTTTTTTGGGCTTGGAAAATCCATCAATAGGTTGCCAAAATCGTGCCCTCCCCTCATGCAATCCAGCCAGGCAGGCCATGGAGCTGCAGCTGAGATGAGTTGCGATAAAACGAGCCAAAATTTCTTTTTTGGCCCGTCCAAGCGTTCGTTCGGCAGAAATCTCCATTTATAACCTCAAAAGAAGCTGCTTTTGATTGCATTTTGCCCGCGCCATCTCCTTCACCTTCCATTACTTTTGCGCGCATTCCATTAAGAATGGGACCAAGAACGGATGACACTGTCCGGCTCCTCTTTTAATCAAGGAATGACTTTTTGAAAAGCCAGGGCGCACAAAACTCGCTTCACCGGAAATTAGCACATAAATTCTTCTCTCTTTTCTAGGTAAGTCTCTTGACCTTATCGGCTGCGAGATCCTCGCGGAGGGAAAAACGCAGGGTTCTTTTTTTTACGAGCAAGGCAAAATAAGTGCACGTGACCCGCTTTCTCCTTTAAAAAACCCCTTTTTTGACCGGCTGCATTTTTGCTGCCCCATCGTGCCCACGCTCTCGATGCGACGTTTATCGACCCCGCGTCCCCACCGTGCGCCTGGTTTGACCGCGCTCAAATGCCCAAAATGGGCAGCCCTTTAAATCGGCCCAATATATCTTCTTCGTGGGCGCAGCGAAAAAAATGCTGCGAAGCAAAATCAAAATCCTCTTTTTTGTGCTCCGGAGCTCGGCATTTTTTGTGGGGTGAGAAAAGAACCTTTGCAAGGCAGGTGGTGCCGTTCTCCAAAGTTTGCGAGTTTCCAGTCGGAAAAGAAGCCAAAATGGGTCATGATTTTTTAGTGGCATGTACCTGGCTTGATGCATCTTGCAGCGAGCTCATGGCAGATGATTGCAAGAATGAGACCCACTTTTAGCCCACGACCGACACTGCGGGGCGGCCGGCCATTTAAATCCCCGATCGCCTTCGCCGCGGAGTCGGGAAACGTCCCCACCGTGCGGCGTGGAATGCCTTCTTCAACTTTGCAGCATTGCTTCGTCACGATGTCAATTTTCACCCATGGCATGCAATCTTTTTAACGCCGCCCTACCCACAGTTAGCACTTTGATTAAATCTTTCGTGTCAACTTTTCTCCGTCCGTCGTTGCCATAAAAAAGCGATTGCTCCCTAATGGCTTTGCAACCTCACGATCGAAAGCAAAAAATCGCGTTGGCATCGAGGGCTTTTTCGGGGGCGAGTTTGCATTCTTTTTTAAAAGTTTGCCTTGCCCAATCGTTCAAGTGGGTGGAACTGAATCAAAACTGAAAAGTGACCGGGAGCAGCATCTTTTTGTGGAAATGACAGTCTCAAAGAGAAATCTGCTGCGAGACTTTTGCCAAAAACTCCAGCCTACGCAGCTAGATGGATACACACATATAGAGAGAGAATTTTTGGGCTGGCAGCAGCAGCACTTATGTTGGCCAATTTGATCCCGCATGCTCGCGCCGGTCCCATGCAATTTCACCTTTTTTCACCATTTCCACCCGCGGGCCAACGTCGACCCTTAATTGCATCGCTTGGTCAAAAAGCTTCGGCCGAAAAAAGCCCGCAGCTTCGAAAACGATCAAAAAATCGAGTCGCTTTGGCAAACGACAAAAGTGCATTGACGAGCCATAAAAATGGGGCGGGCTGATCGAAATGCACGCGCGATACATTCGAACCGTTTGGCTCGCATGCATAATTCACAATTGGAATTGTAGCTTCTTAAAAAAGCGTACTTTTAGTGCGGAAATCATCGGCTCATCTCTGTTTCTTACATAAGAAACCGCGCAAAACGCGACTTTCGAAATGCGAGTTGCATTTTTTAAAAATTAGGGTCGCCGCAACGTTTCCGTTTTCCACGATGCCAATGACGGCGAGTGTACTTTGCATATTTTTTGAGCCAGCATTGGGACACGACGGTGCATTATGGATTCAATTTCCGCGCTAAGCTCGCGGGAAAAGTGACTGCCGAATTCTGCATAGTAATGAAACGCTGCGTGGCAGCTCCACAAAAAATCCGCATCATCCCCTTGAAAAAAAAACCGTCCGCCGCTATTTTGTGCATATTATGATTTCAATGGAATAATCAGACATGCCAATCCGATCAATTGTCAATTGTGAAAGGCTTCGATTTTATTTGACGGCGACTAGCAAATGCAGTACGTATTTTAGTAGCAGCATGCCACTCAACTGCGTCGTCGTTTGCAGCTAATCGATTTTTTGCTCTTTCCAAAACTAAAAAGGGAACCGACGTTGATGATTTTATGACCCTTTTTTTGCTGCCGGCCCTTCTTCAATTTCCCCAATTTTCGTTAACGGCGTTATTTCGCTTTCCTTCGCGAGGGGAGTCGTCTTTCTCAAATTAGCGAAAATCTGCTTTCTATTTCACCTAGCTCGAGCGCAACGCAGTTTTTGTTGTTAGCAACGTCGATGATGACCTCATTCCCTGCCATGCCCCTGGATACCCTTTTTGCCTTTTACGATTTTTAATTGCATTTTTCGACCGATGCGCATTTTCAAGGTTAGCATAAGCCGCAATTCGTCACGTTGAAGTCGCTAAAAAGGTCCGAGGCGAAACAAAAAAAATATCCAGACCGCTTTTTGCCGCCGTAGCTTTGGCCGAAATCGTTTTATTGTACGCACTCTAGGCTCAGCTAGCGCATGCAATTTGTTGCTTGGCAATCTTGGCCAAATAATGTACACAAAAACCGAGCAACGAGCGCTTTTATGCATTTTACATGGATGACAATTGCCACTCTCGCCGTATTTGGCCGTTTTAGCGCGACCCCCGCACATTAGCGCTCAAAAAAGGGGGTCACGCTAAAAGTGCATATAAAGCGCGCGAGAAAGGCGTGACGTCGCGCATGTCGCATGCATGCGCGGCGAGCAAGGCCATTTGCCAATAATCGAGTCGCATGCGGCGCGCTCGCGCCTGCGCGTTGCGCAAAAAATGGCGAAGAGCAAAACCGCGCAACGATCCGCGCCGCGCCGCAAAACAGCGCCGTGGCAAAAAAGTGCGCCGCCGCGCCGGGTCGCGTATTTGCGCCAGCTGCTGCGCGAGGCGCACCTGGGCCTCGCGATGCTCGCTTCGGGGCCGGTAAGGTCGTACCGGGCCGGCTCCGAGAAGGAGTTGCAACGAGACGGCGAGTGCAGAGTGCAAAAACTCTGCACTCTTCGCTCAATCCGGGGCGGGCGAGTCAAAAACGTCGAGGTGCAACGTGCACGCGTCTGCGACCAGATGGGGCTTTCCCAGTGACGAAAACGAGCAGAAATGGCGCTTTTATGCAGCTTTGACGCTGCCGGATGCGCAGTTCCAAAAAGGACCTTCTCGACCATTATGCAATAAAGAAATAAGAGAATGGCATGCTTTAATTTAAATTTAAATTTATATCGTATTACGATGGGATTGAAACTTTATTAATTGATTCAAATCTTATTCTAAAGGTTTTTGAAATTAAAAAAAGTGACTTAACTTTAACTTAAGAGTAGCTACATCCGAGTTATAATGAGGGTATGCTTCGCCTTGCTAAATTATAAAGCAAAGCTTAACCTTTTTCCATCGGAAAGTAGTTTTTTTTAAAAATTAAATCGGTTCAGCCCACACGTTTATTCCTAGGAAAAAACCGGCTCTCAGATGGCTGCTATATTGAGTTCGCATCTGGTTGATCGGCTTTGTTCGAAATGCAGTCAATGCGGATTGGCTTGCCAATTTGGCACGGTCACGTGACGCATTCCTTTGTTCGAATTTGCACGCATCTGGTAGCGCTGTTGCAACTTTGAAACTGCGATCCCGAGGGTGTGGGGCCTGTGCGCTGTTGCCCGACCCCTGCCGTCCCCTGGGTTGCTCTGCGCTCGGCTACGGCGCTGTTAGCTGCAGCAGCAGCGATTTTAGCTAGTGTGCTAAAGAATGCAATTTCAGGTTGATCACTACAACCGCACTAAAAACACACATACTCGAGCACAAAGAAGCCAAACAAGGCAGTTTTTGCAGTGATTCCCCAGTGTCTTTCAACTTCATGACCTCGTAGCGGGGGCTGTCAGTGGGTGAGTTGCTTTTTTTGCCAATTTGCAATTTTGGCATGCAATCCACGTGGATTGTTAATAATGCAATTTTTACGTAATTTTTGCAACAGTGTCGTATTTTTTCTAAAATGAGATCATGGATTCTTATCAGGATAAGCGTTTGCGATTTTTATTTCGATTGGGCCTATTTAAAATAGAATTTGGTAAGTTTAGCCATTTTTTTGTGCCATGCAATTGGTGCACATTTTAAAGGTTACTTGGTGCCGATCATTGGCTGTTGGCTGCCAGCTAAGCGGGACTTGCGTGTGTGCAGCAGTAGTCTTGGTGGCCTTTCTCATCTCGTTTTTGGCCTTGAGGCTCGAGCTCTCTCTCTTCTTCTTCTTTGTGGCCTCCAAGGCCACCGCCTCGATCCTCGCAATGCGCGGATCCAATCGCAATGCAAAAGCTCATTTTCAGCCAAGGTCGGTCGTCATCGCCATTTTTTTTTTGCCCCGTCCCCACTCGCGTTCAAAAACTAGATTCCTCGAGCCAATTTGAAGGCGAGAAGCCTGTTTTTCAAAAGCGAACCTGGCAATAGCCAAAACGATCCCAAAAGATCAGTCCGGTCGCGAATGCGATTTAAATTTTTTTTTAGACCGCAAAAAAAACTTGTAGGGGATCGGCGGTCGTTTTTCACGCCGACATTTGATCCGAAGGAGAGAAAAAGTTTAAATCGGGCCTCATTTTGAGCAGCTGGGCGTCGCAGTGTTTGACGACATGCGATACGTTTTTTTGGCGTTCGGGCCAGTGTGCAAGGGAGCGAGCGTGAGTCTCGTGGCTTTTTTTGCTTAGTGTGCCGAAAATGGCGCGCGCGAGAGAATTGCATGCAATTCGCCGGCCAGCTTTGCAAAAGGTCGTCGACTTTGTCTCCGCACACTGTACTAAAGCATTTTGCCAATCATCATGCCCCGAGGGCGAATGCGGAATAACCGCCAATTTGCAGCCCACTGCTAGCTTTTCCCCAAATCATTTGGCTTCTGCGCTATTTCTTAGGGTTTCATAGGTTTTTTTTTGCTCCTTCGCCAGCCTTTTCCCCTTTGGCAAGTGGTCTGTAAAGTTTGCAAAGGGATTGGCTGGCTCGTACTAAAACTACAGCTGCTTTGAACTCCGTCACCGGCAGAGAGCCTGCATGAGATTTTGCGCACTTTTAAAGAAATATCTTGATGCAGTATGTCTAGCTCTGCTAAAAATATCCAAAATAAGTAATAAGTTAATCCACCAAAACGTTTTGATATTTGCCTCGTTTACCCAAAGTAATTGAGGGGTATTTTTTTTTAAAAAAAATCTAGCGTATAGCAAGTCAAAAAGTTAAAAGTTCCCCTTTTGAGCAAGATCCATCGCATCAGCTTGCTCTTTCATTTTACGGTGTTCGATCAGTGTGCAAAATCTAGAGGAATTTGCTCATTTGGGTGGGAAAACGGCACTTAATGAAGGCGTTCTCAAATTGCAGTTTGGTCTGACCAAAACTGATTTTAAAGCACAACTGATTCTGGGTAAACTAAACGCTGCAAGAATGCTGACTTTTTTTCAGTATTAGTTTTGCGGCGTTCGATCAGGGCAAAATCTAGAGGAATTTGCTCATTAGTGCGCAACCGTCTTATATTTTTAAGAAAGTGCGCACCTCGCCTCTGGCTGCAGGGTCTCTTTTTTTGCGCCGAGTTGCAAAGGGGTTTTTAGGGGTTGTCTGCGTCTGGCTCCACGCGAAAGCTAGCTGGCACACCCTCAAAAAGCAGGCAAAGTGCGGCCAGCCCGGTCATTTGCGTCGCGTCGACTCCGCCGTTTTGGGAGCGGGTTGTCCGGTCGGGTTGTACGTGTCCCACATGACGATTTTGAAACTGCAAAGCTTTGAGCTTTGCAGACGACGAGACGTTGCTGCAGCAGCCAGCGAGGAGCTGGACCGGCTAGGCTGCTAAAAAGGCGTGCGCGTTTTCAGCTAGTCGAGTCGGAAAAAGCCGACATGAAAGAGTGCAAAACCAGACGACGCGGCCAATGAGGTGCAATTTGCAATTTGCAACGTGCAGACCCGTCTAGCTGCGAAAACGCGAGTGCAAAAACGCTGCCATCATAGAGACTGTCGCCTACCTCTTGCAGCAGTAAGTGAGCTCTGCTCAATCAATTTTGGGTAGCCATTCACTGCGTTATGCTTGGATTACCTGGTCTACTTTTTTTACATCAGGACTTTTGACAATAGGATTTTGATCATCAGGACTTAATATGCCAACTAGGCTCGCATTTAACATCTATTTTACCTGGGCATTGTCATTGTCAAAAGGGCCTTAAATGTTTGGGTACTTGGGTATTTTCATCAATGCGAAGATTCCTTGATTGGCCCAAATAAATGGTGCCCAATGCATACGGTCATGACTAAGATGCATGCAGGGGATTTCGGATATTTTCAAAGAAAGCCCCGTCAGACTTCAAAATGGCATGCCGCACCCCAGCCAAAAAGTAAAATAAAAAAGGAGCAGCTAAAGGGGTTGGGATGAACTTGTGGGGGAGACTTGCAAATAAAAGAGAAAGCTCGCAGTGGAGGTGGTGCGAAATATTCGGAACGGAAAAGGCGCATACTAAGCATGCTTTTTTGATGTTTCAGTCTGCTGCCCCAACTGTCCATCGCCAAGATGGACCCCTTGTCCCAGGTGTTTTGCCTCAAGTGGAACAACCACCAGAACAACTTGCTGACGGTGCTGGACCACTTGTACCAGACGGAGGCGATGTGCGACGTGACGCTGGCCTGCGACAACACCTCCATCAAATGCCACAAAATGATCCTCTCGGCTTGCTCATCCTACTTTCAAACGCTCTTCATGGAGAACACGTGCGAACACCCCATCGTCTTCCTCAAGGACATCAAGATTGCGGAAGTGCGGGCCATCCTCGACTACATGTACAAGGGCGAGGTGAACGTGGCGCAGGAGGAGCTGCCGGGGCTGCTCAAGGTCGCCGAGCTGCTCAGGGTCAAGGGCCTCGTCGAGGGCGAGGCCGGCGATAAATTGCTCAACTCGAATTTCGGCAAGAACGGGCGGCCTCTCGTCACCACCTGCCTCTCCGAGCCGCCCTCGGCCTCCAACCACCACTCCTCCGCAGCCTCCGCCACCAAGATGAACGGCGGGAGCGAGCACGCCGGTCACTACCGCGAGCGGTCAGCTGATGACCGGCGCGCCAGCTCTTCGATCTCAGAGCCCAAAGAAAACAACAGCAGCCCCACCTCGGCGGGCATGAGGCCGTTCATGCCGGGCATGCCGCAAATCCCCATGTTCCCCTTGCCGGGCATGTTCCCCAATCTGTTAGGTGCTAGTAGGGAGGGCATCCGCGGCCGCGATCATGACGGAGACTCCTCCAACGAGAGGGAAGGCTCGCCTAGTCCAGGCTCTGGTGGCAAACGCAGGAAGGTGGCTTCCGGCTCCGGCGGATCTTCGTCCTCCAAGGAGAGCGGACCAGGACACAGAGACGACCAGCCAATGGTACCCAATTCCTAGTTAAAATGTTGGCCTTTTTGTGGACTTTTATTTTTCCCCTAGAATATGGACATGAGAAACGACCGCGGCGATGAGAAAGGACTGCACCACGACTTGGACAAGGACATGCTCCCGTTGCCCCCAGGATTGGACAAAAGCGCGCTAGCCAATTATGTACCCAGTCAGAGATTGGAGTGGAAGCGGTACAAGCAGTACACGCGAAACGACATCATGTCTGCGATTGAGGAAGTGAAAAACGGTATAGCTATTTTTGCGAGCTCCTTTTTTGAGCAAGCAGGATTTCTTAATTTTTCGAAAATATTAGGCATGTCGGCTCTGCAAGCATCTCGCAAGTATGGAGTGCCATCAAGAACCCTGTATGACAAGGTCAAGAAAATGGGGATCACCACTGGGAGACAGGTTCAGCGTAAATCCCTGCCCAATTACCCATCTCAGTTTCCCGGACTTGGCGGAGGGGTAAGTTGGAAAAAAATTGATTAATGCGGCGTTTTTTTCTAATCCCTCCTCTTTTTATTAGATGATGAACATGAATGACATGGATGACAGAGAGGACACAAATGACAGCTCTTTAGGGGCTCCCGGTGATGCCATGGATGGAAGGGCGACGATGGTGCCACCTAGCGGCTTGTCAACTTATGTAAGCATACTTTTCACTCTCGCGTACGTCCTCGCATGCTAAATCCATTTTTTTGGCGCATTTCCAGATGCTTAGTATCATGAAAGGCATGCGCGACTCTGAATGTGGGAGTGGCAAGGGCGAGGGCGGCGGCCTCGGAGGCCCCCCCGAAATCAGCCTCACGCCCATGAATTTGAGCACGATGCTCTCCTCGTCAAGTGCAAAACATCAGCGAGCCTCAGAAAACACGAGTTTGAGCCCTCGGAGTCCGAGGCCGCACCAACGTGATCTCGATGAAGACACTGTCGATAGCAGCGTAGACCAGCTCCACCACCACCATTCTTCGGCCCCGCCCCTGCATCATCGGGTGAGACACTCCTCTGCGGAAAACGACCTCAAGTCCCGATTCCTTGCCGATCTGCATCACCGCATGGGCAGAAACATTCCCACTCAGTCAACTTCAGGTAAAAAAGATAATTTGGAAATAGTGCCAAATCCGGAATATCACACCTTTTTCTACTTTTAGGCAACCATAGCGAGCAGCACGCAGCCAGCTCCACTACGCATTCCCCGCCCCAGCAGACCACGCCCACCAAAATGGAGGAGGAAAACCTGCCCCCACGAAAGCGCAAGGTGAGCCAAGAGAGACCCGGTGAAGGGGGCGAATGCAGCCCCCCTGGTGGCTATAATGGCATCAACGGATCCCCTCCAGCCCCCAGTGGATCCGATGACAAAGATGATCCCATCGATTGTCGCAATTGAACGGTTTAAGACTGATGAGGTAACTTTAAAGAAGAGAAGACTGATGAAGCAACAAAACTTACGAGTCTTAATGTGACGAGAAAACAATGAAAAGACTGAAGATGATCATTGATTATTACTATTAATGAATGTACAATAGTTTAACGTACTTTAACCCAACAACCCCCGAGCCCCAATTTTTGCTGTCTCGTGCAATTTCAGAATCTCAATCACGTAATTTGCTGGGTGGATGATGATGATGATGTTTTAATATTGAGAAAGAAGAGCCGTTGTTGTTGTGATGATATGGAATATTTGTGATTTTTGAATGTGAACTTTAAAACCAACCCTCTCTCTCTCTCTCTTTCTCACCTAGGCATAACTATGTATACATTACTGCACGAACGAAGCTAATGTGGTTTTTTTAAAAAAATGAGCCTTTTCCCCCAATTACTATAGAAGAAAGCGAATGGTGAGAGAAATGTCCGATGGATAATTGTGAATACCGTCCTTTTTAACGAATTTGCAACCTTCTGCATTCATCAATGTCTGAAAACGAAAATTCAAGACTGACTTCAACCACAGCAATTCCCTAGTCAAAATTATGCAAATGCTACTACTATATACTAATATCATTTTTAGCCCCCTGCCTGGTGAGCAAAAAAAAACAATTTTGTTCTTCTTTCATGCAACCTTTTAAACCATTACACTGCACATCTAACTATATAGAACTACTGCACTGCTATTCAAATTGAAAGACTGATCCATAAAAAATTGCAGAACTTTACTTCTTCGCGACTGAAGATTACAATGAAGATATTGTTAAACCCTACTACTTCTACTATGTATATGCTACTTCTATGAACTACTGAGACCCCAAACTCAAGGAGAGAGAGCTAATTAACTTGCAAAAAGACTGATTATAAAAGAACTCACCTTTTGTCCAAAATATGCCCCACAACCACAAAAAAAATTGAATTGCGAGGCATGAAACTTGAAAAGACTGATGTTAGCATTTTCTTGATCATCCCATAAGAAATCAACTACTATAAACAATTTCTCATCTCTACACGAAAGAAAGGCAGGAAAATCACAGCAAACTATACAGTCTACCTCTGATGATGACAAGCGAAGAATTTCCGAAGAAACTTTGTTTCTTCATCCCTCCCCCGTTTTTGCGGAACAATTGGAAAAAAATTGATCATGACTGGGAAAAAAAATTGGCATCTTTTGTTTGCATCTTGATCTCATAGAACTACCGACTGCAAACAAAAGGTGGCAGCACTTTTTTCGAATCAACCCCGTTCCTCCTCTGTTCTTGTAGACTGTAAATGTTGATGAAAACAAAATCTGTATAACTGATTGCTGTGCTGTTTTTTTTCCACCGATTTCTCGCTCATTTTCTCCCCCAGACCTGATTGTTAACAATCGGTCAATTGATATATACACAACCCGAGTGACTCTTACCACAATGTTTTTGCTCTTTCAGTTTCCAAAACATTTGCGCATTGTGCTGAAATAATGATAAAAAATTGACGGCTGAGTTCAAAGGTGCCACCATGTCCCTTGAATTTCATTATATTCACACTTGAAAAAGAATACATATACAAAACAATAATATTGTGGTATGACTGTGAGTGTTTCAACCTTTGTCTCGTGTTTTTCTCCTTTTATCATAATTATTAAGAAAATGTGAGGATGTTTCCACAAAATATTCATTGTGAATGCCTACTACTATTATTATAATGAGACAGAAGAAAGGATAAGACTGAAATAGTATTTTCTAGCCTAGATAGTTGTTGCTGTATGACGTGTACATAGATCCTGATGTGGAATAAAGAAAAAGCTTTATCTTGAATTGCTCTCTCCTCACTCTCGCCAAAAGTTCCGACGGAACAATTTGAACTTCTGAACCAAAACTTTGCAAGATGTCCGCTAAAAATCATCTTGGAGAACTTGTGAACCTTCAAAAATACTAAGGGTCTTTTAAGCCCCGTGACGGTATCCTTTTTCTGATAAAAAATAAAAATAAATGTGCATATAAATAGCAATATTTGTCCTTTATCACAGGTGATGATGACATTTTTTGGCGAAATAAGTAGAAAAAATCATTTTCATAAAAGCACTTACGAATCGTATCCAAATAAGAGAGGATGGTGCAAGGATCAATTACATCTTTGAATGGAGTCACAAGATTTGAGGCTCTGGCTTGGTTGGGACCGCCTCCGAATCATGAATTTTTCATGGCTTTCCAGAAGAGCAAGAAGGCTCTGAATATTCACATCTACTAGCTTGGAACTTTTCCTGTTCACCATTTCCAGTCTTCGTTGGCAAAATAAAGGGGAGCTTGTATATATAAGTGTTTATAAGAAACAGCAATGGAATGTTTTGAGGTGTCGCATCGCAACCTTTCAAAGAAAATTACGTAATTTCGAGTCCCTTTTTCTAAAAGTATGCATGAAAATCGATGAGGAAAGTGACTTAACAAGCATGGGAAACTACCTTTCGATCATGTTTTGTCTATATTTCTTGTTCTTATTTGTGTCATTAATTTGGTGATAATGAAGTCATAATTAACAAATGATAATGGCAATCACGACATCACTGTTCAATGTGATGATATTTGAGGAAAAACAGAAAAAGAAGAAAAAGTTTCGAATAGAAGCAGCATTAGCTTTTGTGCGTTGGCCGTTTTTCGATATATTTTTAATATGTAATAAGTAATGGTGTGATATCAGTGCGCCAAAATAACATTGACGCACTCGTAGTTTGAGGGGAAATATGGTCTATTATAAGATTTCTCGCTGTAGTTAGTATTTCTCTTTTTTTACTGCTATATATTGAAAGATTCGAGCGTCTTTTATCATTATGGGTGGGAGTGCACGGTGGGGACACACCCTTTCATTTGCATCGATTCCAATTTCATGGCGGGTTTGGCGGGTTAATTTTCAATGTTTTGGGCGAATTTGGCGATCATAATATCGGCGATAATCTCAAAATATCAAGCCTTTCCTAATTTTTTTTTCAGTTTCAAAAATTAAAATGAAAGCAGCATGATTTTTTCTAGCCTGAAAATGGGAAAGAAGTATTTTTTGTCACAAAGGCCAGGAAGAAGGGTAAAAAGTAGTATTTTAGTCGGGATATTTGGCGAAATATTGGTTTTACAGTATTGTGTGACTTGGTATTAGTATCACACACCAGTTGAAGGCTGATGAGAATGATCATATAACAATAATAATGATATCAGGGAAATGTCGACGTTTCTTCACAGTTCTGCTATCATCCCCACCGTGCGCGGCGCGCCACACAGCTGTTGTATTATACATAACTGTATAGTAATAAGTAGTAGAGTTGCATATTATTGTCTTTCTATGAAAGATTTCCTTGATTCTTCTTCAAAACAAAATCTCCGCAGGGAACTTTTCAGCTAAACTGTCCTGTTTGGGGGCCGCCAAGCCAGCCTCGGTGGACGAGACAGCAGAGGAGCCTCCAACCACCGGTGGTTTGTGATGGTGGTGGTGGTGGTGATGGTGGTGGCTTGACTTGAGTTTTCGCGTCGAATTCAAATCCGGCGAATCTCCACTCACTTGGATGCCAATGTCTCGTACGAGAACCATCCTCATACCAGGCTCGAGGCTGCTCTCGAGGCCGGCCAGGGCCATGGCCTCCATTTCTTCGAGGTGAACAGTTTCGGCCTTCTCCTCAATGTCCGCCATTTCGGCCTCGTTGGTCGGCGGCCTCATGTGGTGAGCAATCGAGGCTGGCGTAGCCTGCTGACATCCGGCCTCCACAGTTGGAGGCCGCTTCCTCATTTCAGGCGGAGGATGCTCGATGGTCACTGGCACTGTGATGATTTGCTGATGATTATTGTCATCAGAGCCGATGGATAACGAGCACACACTGACATCCTCGGAGGCCAAGGCGGCCTCGGAGGCCGTCGGCAGTGGCCTAGCAGATGTAGCGATTGTAGCAATGGTAGGTGTAGGCACTTCATATGTGATGTCCTCTATACTTCCGGTCTCACTTAACGTTCCTTGAGCATTGAGCGTGTTGATGTTACCGCATGGAGGCTGCTGCGAGGATGAGGCCAGAGGCTTCGAAAAGAGGTCAGAAATGTCCGACTGTGCGTCGTCATTCTGCAGTTCACTGTACTCTGACAGAGGGTCGAACTTGGGACTGCAGCTCGAGGACACCGTGGACACCGAGGTCCGAGGCTGTGGAGGCTGCGGGTCCTCGCCGAAAATGTCCCCGTCGTCCTCTGAAGTTATTGAACAGAACGAGCCTGTTTTCATCAAACGAGTGGATCGGCGTCGCCGCGCTTGAGGCGAGGTCTGAGCTGCCACGGCCTCCGAGGTCAAATGTGGGGCTACCAATTGTTGGCCAGGCACCTTTTTGAAATTAAAAATAAAATTCAGCTGACTGATACACCTTCAAAATTGTCGGGTTAGATTATTCACCTGAAGGTAGGACATTGTGGCATTAGCAGCCATTGGCACTGTCATTTGCCGCATCGAGGTCGCCAGCGATCCTCTATGGCTGTTGTTCCTTCTACTCGAGGTTGCTGAATTGGCGCCCTCGATCTCGCCATGAGCACTGGTTATCGAGGTCACTTCGTCTTCACTGAAACTGACGCGACGCACTGAACGTGGGCTTTTGCCAGGTTTGGAGTCACTGTCGAGGTCGTCTACGGCCTTGACCTCGACCTCCACGACCTCACCATTGTGAACGACCTCGAAACTTTTCAGGCTGGCCGAGGGTGAGATATTTGGCGTTGGTTGGATGACATTTATGTCTATTGAGAGGTCAGCCAGTTTACTCTTGGTGACCTTTCGAGGCTGGCTTGAAATCACTGCTGAGGTCACGTGAGGGTGAACAACCGTCTCGGTATTTATTGAAAACGACCTCGATTGGAGCTGCAATCGATTCCGCTTGTTCATTTGGCGCCGTCGGACCTCCGCAGATACTGGAACAAAGAAGGTTGCGTGATTACGAAGGCAAAGTTGCGCAACTGGTGCGCGCCCGGATAAATGTAAACATACGTTCTGTTGAGGGATTCACAGTGAGGATGACCGGATGTGGACCGATTGGTGTAACAAAGTGGATCTGTGGATCTGACAGAGCTCGTTTCACAGTTGGCAGCGATGGAACACCCTGGTTGGAGTCGAGCACTGGGATGTACAGATAGGCGCCAGGAAGACTTTTCACAGTGTAGGCAGCTGAGATGGAGCTGACCTGAAACAGCATTAAGGCAAAATGTAGGCGTGAATGATTTTATAATGGTATATACAGATTGTCCCACAATCATCGGAGCTAAGAAAAATAGATCGGGCTCCAATAAGTTAACCCTAATCATGGCCCTTAGAGCGTTGCCTGATCTTTTTGCCTTGGAAGAGCGTAGGCTTGATTTTTATGAAAGCTCTTACTAAGTGCAACAAAGGTGGGACAATCTGTACCAAAATAGTCTGGCAACGCAACTCTTCTTCTTCCAAGTTTGTGAGAGCGTTTCCGCTTCATTTGTAGCCTCCTGCCAAAACTATAATATTCTACAAGTATTCTGCAGTATTCGCGCTTGGCTGGTTCCCAAAGTTGACGATATGGCTGCAGGATCTGAATCAGTACATAATATACCTGCGATACCCTTCTGATTGATGGGTTTAGCTCTTCAGCGGACGGGGGGCAAGAACAGCTACCCTGAATGGTATTAGGCGTCGAAACCGGAAAGACATAGTTGCCAAACTCGTCAAGGAAGTAGATATCGTCGCTATTTTCTTCCTCATTACACACACTTTGCAGCGGGACACACTCGAAGCCGAACTCGTCCTCGTCCTCATCGTCGAATTGGCAGTCGTCGAGGCCAACTGGCCCGAGGCCGAGGCCGAAAGTGGGGTCGAGGTCGTCAGCCTCGGCCACAGAGGCCGTGGCTGGCGTGGTGGTCAGCCTCTTGTGACGATTCTTCCACATGGGCTTGCACTTGGTCTTGTACATGACCAGGAGGCAGACAAAGGCAAAGAAGCCTCCGAGGACGATGGCTGTCATGGCACCCTCGACGGCGTCGTAGTTCTTGTAGAAATCCCTCTCCTCGATTTCTCGCAAGACTTTGTCACCAGGACGGTTGCTGCAAGCGTAGGATTGCACAAATAGAAACTTTTCCTTTTGTGCCATACACATATTATGAAATGTTGGAAAGCACAGAAAGAGGCTACTTCTTGCAAACTGATGCTGTGCGAGCTTTTGTGGCTGAAAGAAGCAGTGACATAAAAGAAGGCTTTCCGTGAGTGTGTACCACTAATAAACTACTATATGGCTTTTCAACAACTAATGCGGATGATGATGATGAAGACGAAACAGCAGCTCTCTTTCTTGGATGTGCCTTTCCAAACAACATATTTTTTGCACTCTTTTTTCGTCCATGCCTTAAGATCCGGATAAAACATACATAGTAAATAGGGTGCAAAATAAAATACGTGCACAAATCAGATTGCGTATGAATAATGTATGCCATATTATGGTTTTGATATAGTCATGCATGTGAATGAGCAAACATAGGAGAAAATCGGTGCAGCTTCTCAGCCACTTTTGCTAAGTAAGAATAGCGTGAGAATCTGCAAAGTTACCGAGCTAGCTTTTTTGCCAAAAAAGAAAGCAAGATATTATTGTTATTATGGCCGTGTTTCAAAAAATGGTGAGCATGGCCTAAAAATTACGGCCACGAACCGGCCTTAAAAAGAGTTGCAAGAGGTTTTGAAAAGTAATGTAGTTGAAGGAAATGGTCAAATCGTAGTATAGAACACATACATGGGGAGCACTCTATTTTTCACATACGTATACCTAACGTATTTGGGAAACGCCGACCTCGGCATGGCACCCGTGGTCGGCTTCGAGGTCGTCGTGGAAGCATGAATAGTTCGTAACGTTGAGGCACTGTGGAATTTCGTCTGCTTTTTCGTGTTAATCGGTTGGCTTTTAGTCCTTGATGTCGTGCATTCGGCTTTCGACGCAGCTCCACAGCCCTGAGAGTTGTCCGCAGCATTGGCAGCCTCGGCGGCCTCGGAGGCCGCGGCGAGGTCACGCCTGGCCACGACAACTTGTTCGTGATCATGGGCGTGCTTCTTCCAGTGATGCCTTTGCTTGTGATCACTGATTTGCTCTTCAGCAGGAGTCATCAAGTCAGCCTCCGAGGCCGTCATGATGGTCAGCAACTTGTTGGCACTTGAGTGTCCTCGTCTTGGATCCAGATGATGGCCTCCAGATCGGACATGGAGGCCGGCAAGTGAGGATCAGTCGCAACTACTTCGCATCGCCTGCAAGTTAAAATACATAAACGTAAGCAAATACAGATGAACCTAAAGGGTACTTAAGAGAGTCGTTAACGCGCGCACGCACATACCTCAAGTGTCTATGTTTACAGGAATGCGGGTTCACATTTATCCTTAGGTGAAAAATAATTCTGTATCAGAAAGTTATGCGCCGTACGTATTGCTACACTAACTTTTGGCCTTCAGCTGTAATTGGCTAAATTTCAGCAGAGCACGCTACCGAGACTTGACAAAAGGCTCCTTGTTATATTAATAAATAGCACAACGAAGGATGAAGAGGAAGCATTCTGAGCATCTGCGGAGAAGCATTTTTGAAATATTGGAAAATTGAGTGAAGCGAGTCCAATAATGCGGCTGTTGCTGTTTTCTAAAGGTTTTTCCACTCTTGGCCCTCCTATGTGGCTCTTGTTGAAGAAGAAAGCTTTCCTGATGCCAACTTCAGCAGACTTTGTGCCTGAAAAATGCTTCCCCAATATTTTTGCCAACAACACCACTCCTACGAAAAAATCAAGACTTTCAAAGAAAGATCAAACAGCTTTCGCGGAGGAAATAGTGCACCAAAATTCACTTTCTTTGTCGCAGCCATTACCCAACAACAGATGCTTTCCGAAAGTTAGGCAACTTTAAACCAAGCGCTTGCAACATGAGAAAACATCACAGCAAAGTTTTCTTCTCACTCGTTGGCAAAATGACATCGTTCTATAGCTTTCATTGTCATGCTTCATCTACTTCTTAGTATGTGTATACTAGTTACAATATTGATTTCCCCTATACAACAACATGTGTCCACTTAGTGCTATGACACTTTCTTTAGCTGCTTTCTAATAAAGAACTATAATGCACTAGTCATTTATGTACTCAGTGCTGCACTTACATAAAAAGCCAGTATTTTGTAAGCTTCTCCTCCAATGCATGTACGAACATATAGCTGCCATCAGTCTGCTTCCTCTAATATGCAGCAGCTAGTTGTAGGCATTTCATATAATACTATCTCTTTGAAGTTTCCATGAATAGACTGCAAGCTCCAAGACATCAGGAGCCAGCTAGCTAGAGTACTTTTTATCTCTTAACTATTTAAGTATTCAAAATATGCCAAATGGACATATCTAGCTAATTATTTGGTCATGGCAAACGGTTGCAAAGGCTAAGCGATTCTCTGTCTGACGTACTCGGTGGGTATCATCTAAAGATTTTCGATAATTATGGTCAGAAGAGCCCTTGGAAACATAAAAATAGGATATTTTGATTCAGCCCCCAGAGTAAAAGCTTTCACGTGCTAATTCTGAAGTAAAACGGCTGGAATTCCATCAGCCCTGATCTCATCATTATGCAAAGCAAAGTGAGAATGAAAGCTGCTGCAGCAGCACAGTCGTGGCATTATCACCTTGGTGAAACCTAGTTTTATGGAATATCACCATGTGAAGAAGAATCCATCTTCAGCTAGGACGGCGGAACTTTCTCTTCGCCTCAGAAAGGCCACATGTTTGCGCTGATGTCAACTTGTCTCCCGGATTGGGATTATTAGTGTCATCTTCGTTTTTGTTGAGAAGCTGACGACTCCTTTTTTTCTTCCTCACTTTTCGGCTCTTTCACACAATGAAGATGATCATGGGCGAAGAAGTAGGCAAATTTCCTCTCCTTCCAACTGAGGCGGCTCCATTTTCTACCGTTCGATACCTTTGCTGCAACAAAGAAAGCAGAAAATGTCATTTTGATGATCGAATTGCTCCGCTCTGCAACTCAATTTGGAAACTTTCGAGCTGTTACGGTTGTGCGCTAGCTGCTCATCATTGCAGATGCGCGGTGCAAATTTCGAAGCAGCATATCACTAAAGCACATACGAAGATGCAGAGCAGTTGATGAAATGAGCACAACATCAGCTGATAAAAATGAGAAAAGTGTCTTGTTAAGATTAGGTTTCGTTGAATCTTTGTACAAAATTCAGAAGCTTCTTCGTCCAAATTAAACTATGCTATGGACAAACCTTGCCTGAATTTCATGATTCGTATTATATCCAAGATGATCAATTACATCATAAATATGAACCCGCTAAATTGCCACATGGGTTTTACTGTAGGAAATTAGGTTAGTTGAAATGCTAGTTTTATAATCTGCATACATACATACATTGATATTATTTACTAATCTGGCTGTGATGATAATCTATTAGCCTGAGCAGCAGAACTTGGCCTAAAGGAAGTTCTTTGAAAGCCCTCTGGCTTGTGTGCGAGCTGCGAAGAGGAAAGGTAGCATAGCACTACACACTTGCTGCTGATTTTAAGCCAAGCAAATGAGAGAAACCTCATGCATGTGGTTACACTTTGTTTCGACTAATCTCCAGGGAAAAGTTGGGATTTTCAGCCCGCCAATTAGTGACTACATGACTATTTGCTAAGCTGGTCCAGATAACGAGCACAAACACTTGAAGATGATATGTCACAAAAGCAATAACATGACACTGAATATTAATAGACCTACTTGTTCAACATATTGTTAGTATACATACAGAATGCGGCTCCGAAACTGTATAGAAATGCAAATCATAACAATAACATTTGCTATGCAGCTTCCTTTCGGCCGTCACGGGCAAAACTTACAATGAAACGGACATTGAGACATAGTTACCAGATAAAGATGGATTGGTAATAGATTTTTAAATATGTCTAGAAAACGGCTGTTTTTACTAATTTCTGGCGTATTGCAAGTCACGTTGCACAGGGGCCATCGGTTTGACGCTTACTGGTTTTTTTGTATGTGTTTACATCATCAGCCTATGAAGCATAGAACGAAACAACCCCAGCCTAACACTTTTTAGCAAAGTGTATTAGTTTTTCAATGATGACAATTCTTGTATTGATAAAGACCTACATATGCTAGAGGATCAACAATAGAGAGATATGGTATTTTTTCGTATCTTCATCACCATATGTAGTATGTATTAGAATACAAGTCTGCAGGGGAACAGCCATAATGGCGCGTTCTACTATGATATCCAACTGAAAGAATAGTTTTCGTGATATTATCGATACTTCCATTCATGGCTCTGTTCTACTAGGTATATGTTGTAGTAGCGCTATGCAGTTTGTTGCCAGACACAAGCTCCTGCGTGCTCCCTTAATATGTACTCTGATATAATGAATGAATGACGCATTGTGCGAGCTTCTGAAGCATCCTTGCGTAGTTGAACTAGTATCTTGGTAATTGAAAGTTTGCAATGCTCAAAAGTTTCTCCTTTGCTCACTGGCATGGTGGTGGTGAAATCTTCTTGTCATGTCCAGGAGGTGGAAAGTTTGTAAGCCTTTCACGATTAATCGAGCTTTGATCTTTTTAGTTTCTTTCAGAGGATGACGATGTCAAAGAAGTTCAAGTCACAAACCTGCTTACAGACATTAGAAAAAAAGCCAAGTTGACAAGTTACTGAAGGTCAAATTGCCTACTTTGCAGCTGGTAGCTATGCAGTTACACCCAGTTCGATCACCACCACGAGAAAGAAACAATGCTAGGATTAAATGCTAATACCCCTATGTGCTTGTAGGGTTTCTACTTAAACCTTCACTCAACTGAATATAGGCATGTTCCAAATACATTCACAGCAAAGGAATTACAGCTCTCGTACAGAAGAAGAACCTGATATACTATACACATACAGTATGTATTCGGTGGGCAAAGAGGTAAATCCTTCTGCAGCTACAAATCCACGTGGTCGTGGTGGTCACTTTTTGTTCAATTGTAGTGCCTTAAAGTGGTCAGTCCGCGGTGTGATCATGATACGGAGGGAATTTTAAATGCATTCTTTCAAGCTGGCCATTCTGTATTTCCGACATTGATTTTGCTGCTAGGGCTCAAAAGGAAAAAAGTGGTCAGCACTTTATGCTACGGTACTTTTTTGTCCTTCAAAGAAAAATGAGCGGCACGAGATTGCCATTGTTGGTCGCGTCTTCACATATAGCATACTAGGATATATGAGAAAAAAGCAACTCTGCTTTTGACACAGTTTCGCATAGAAGAAAGCTGAAAAGGTGGGCTGAGCAGGTCAGAAGTTGCATGGCAACGTGGCATAAACCCATTTCACTGCTGGCCATTGATTTTTGCAGCAGTCAGCTTGGTTTTATGCATGGATTGCAAAGAATACTGCTACTATTCTAATTTCCGTCGTCGTCGTCCTTCTGTATTTTTGTGTATTATAGTCTATGTTATTATAGCAGTTGTATTGCTGCTAGTATATAGTTCTGGAGCCGCAATATTGTTTGCAACTGCTGCTGCCTCGAGGGTAATCCAAAAGACTTTCCATTTAGCCTTGATATGTGAGCATAACAGTGTTATTGGCAAACTTCTCCCACTGTAATGGCTTGAATTTCTCTCATTACTCTTGATTTTGCCTACTTTGGCGCGCTGACCACTTGTGCCCAGTTTTGCCAACTTTTTTGCTGGCATGACACAGGGCCGATTTCGCATCACGGACAAAAGTTAAGCAAGAGGTGACATTTTTTCAAACTAGCTGAGTTTAAGCAGGAGCCTAGCTTAACCTTTTTAGGCAACTTTGCTTAGTTTTCTTGGCAGCCTTGCTTAACTTTGCAGCACTTTTAACCGTGGTATGAAATCGGCCTCAAAGCTTTCATTCCAGAGCCTGGACATCAGTGAGTAGAAATAAGAGAGAAGCCATTTCATGCATCTTCGATGCAGAAGCTGCTGCAGCTTTTCCTCAGTAATGGCACTTGCCTCGAGGTAAGTTAGTTTGGGTATAAACAAATGAATATATACTCCTATATGTATATACATACTGCTGTTGCTCGCCCGCTTTAGCCTGGACATACGTGCATGTGTACTCTATAAAACCATTTATTCTCCTACATCATCTACTTCTTCTGCTACTACGAGGAGCTACATAATACAATAAGGAACGATGGCGTCTGTTACGTAGTACAGTCAGCGCACCCTAGCGTGAAAAGCCGTGAAGTATGTTCACTACAGAGGCAGCTAAATAGCAATTCGAAATTTGCCAAAAAAATTGGCCTTCCCATATGATTTCTCAAAAATTCGATAAATAATACTTGATCCCTATTACATTTCATGCTACTTAGGGCCTGTTCACCTGCTTTTTATGGCCGTTATTTTGGCTAAATATTGGAGAGAAATACTGAGAAACTGAGAATTTTTATATTGGTGTAGGATGGCTTTTGGTACCAATAGACCAATTCCGACGTCAAAATCTGAAAAATGATTTTACAAATACCACATATTTGCAAATTTCATCATAATATCGCGCGTTATTTTGCTGATAATAATGCAGGTGAACAGGGCCTTAGTTTTAAAAAATCAGGCCAATCAGCAGAAAATAGCGGGGAAATGATGAAGTTCTTCAATTGCAATGTAATTTGAAATTTTCCGCCTTTTTTAGACCAATCAGAGCAGAGTTAAATAATGTTGGCTTTTATGGCGCTACCAGATAAAAACTTTTTTCATCACGTAATTAGTGATTTGGGCTGTTTTATGAAAATACTGGCAACTTTTAGCAGCATTGGAGTGCGTAGCCTTAAAATATTTTTTTCACACTTTTCCGTCAAAGCGTCATGCGTAAACAGCTGCACTACCTTACTGTGGCGCCATCTAGCATGATAAATTTCAAAATCAGCTCTTATATCAGGGAAGAAACGCAGAAGCTACCTTACTGCCACCTTTACGCCACTGTAAAATATGTCATTATCCCGTGCTCTAACGTATACACCAGATCCCGCGCGCACGTCGCGTTGAGAGAGCAGAAAAAAGATAACCTGATTTTCCTCATTACATCTTTTCAGCTGTAGTCGGCTAATTTTGGACCTTATATAATCATAACGTGGTTTGCATCATGACTGCATATTTTAATTCTCGTTGAATTCATCATCAGTGATTTGGAACTTTTTGCTCGATTCACAACTCCAAAGTTGGAAGATGAAATTCAGCAGTCGTCGCGGATAAACTTATTTAATGCCTGAGGGATTAAAAAGAAAGCAAGCTGATTTGCGTGCATATACCATGGTAGTACGCTCCAACTGCTGCTCTTCCTTTATGTGCCGAGAGGCATGCATGTAAATGGGAATTAGCCTATGCTTCTTTCGGTAGCCCCAGCTTCTGGTTGAGGAGTCAGCCCCAATCAAGAAATTACTTAATGCCCATGCAAAGCAGCATCTGGGTCTTCTTTTTTTGTGGGCGAGCTTAAATGATTTCCCTTTTACTTTTTCCCATATAGATTGGTCAACCCCACCGCAGTAGCAGCCAATTTCTAATCCCTAACGTCCAATAAAGCCTTTGGTAGTAACGTAAGTAAAGATTCCCTGGAGATGCACAAACGTAATACTTCTACGTAGTAGCAATGCTATTGCTGCTGCCAGCCAGCTCATAAATACAGTTGCCCGAATACAAGTACGCTACAGGATCAGAGCACAGCTCTGAGATTTCTTGACAGTGCAGAAAAACAACAGCAAAAATGGTCCTACTTTGCATTCAAAGCAAGCTTTATGTTGTGCTGTCAGACGAATTTTTTTCCAAGGGATTAAAACTTTCGCCAACTCGCTTGACATTCTGAAGAACAGGGATTTCGTACAGCAAATGAATGTCTTCAAAGAAAATCGCATCTTCGGGAGATAATGGCTATTATAGTGGGTAAAACAAAGGGACTCCTAAATGACGGACTTTATCTCCAATTTCCGAGAAAGATGTCGCCAACAGAAGAAAAGCAAGTGAGAGTCAGCGTTGCAAAATAAAAGCAACAACTTTATAATGAAATAAACGAGGTTCTCGTGACAGACTCATGATGATGGAGCAAGCTAATTTGCTGTAATGTGCAGCGTTACACAGTTTTTTTAATACACTGAACGCTGAAAAATGGGGCCACGTTAGCTGATGTAAAGCCATAATTTTTGTGAGAATTGATGCGTGTATATCTGGCGAGTTTCATATATATACCACGTGTCTCATTCAGGGAAAGAAGCTGAAAGTTTCATTGTTAGCCAAAGTTGACCCTGGGAGCATATCTGCATCTAGCGAAAAGAAGAAAAGGTAGGGAAAAAGTTTTTTCAGAGCTCTCTCAGAGATATCCTTGTTTGTTTAGTGGAAGCCAAAGTTTCATCCGAAAACCCTCAGATATTTCAACCATCGATAAGGGCCCAGAAAAAAAAAAATCAAAACTGGGCGGAAAAAGTGACAAGTGCTAGCACTTCCCTCGCGTCTGCAGAGGGCGGAAGTTTGGCGGAAACTTTGCTAATGTAAGGTCGAAGTTCGGCCTAACATCTCGGTAATTAATCGAATAACGCGATATGCCACCTGGTCTTTGTCTTTCGATGCGAGTCGGCATGGAGGAAAATGAGCGGGGCTTACCTGAAGGCTCAACAATAGGGAGTTTTTATTGAGTCGTGAAATCTGGTTTCTGCCCGACTTTAGCGAGATTGACAACGCACGTCAATCCGCTGCTGTTGTGGTGGCAGCAGCAGCAGCAGCACAAAAACGCAGCCCTTCTTTGCTACTGGAGCTGCGCAGGGTTGGCAGCTGCCATCGGGGCCAAAGGCCTTGGTTGATTCGAGCCCGTCGAACGGCAGCATCCACGGCGAGCTAAAAGGGGCACGGTTCGAGTCGCGACTGGGGCAACAATTGGGCAATTTTCACTGCTTCTGCATTTTGTCGTCAGCGGCTTTCTTTCTGAGCCTTCAGCTTACTCAGTACTAAGTAATAAGCAAGCTGCACATATTTTTCCGAAGGCAGCCGAGGCTGGATATGGAGAGCCAAGGGCAAAGGAGGGCTTGCCTTGCGACTCGAGCCAAGAGGCCTTGTCTGCCCTTAACGCACAAAAAGCGCGCGCCCTCGCCAACTTTCACCGCGGGGAAAGGTCCCTTAAGGACGGCCTTTGGCCGTTGAAGGCCTTCTTGCGGCCGTTTAAGGGGCTGCCGGGGGCTCCCTGGGCGTTTAGCCGGCCGATTTAGACATCTCTGGCGCCACGGGTGAAAACCGTTGGATCTGCGTCTAGACGGACTGGCGCCGCGAGGGTGCTTTACGGGGTTCACTTTCCCACGTGCCATTTAGAGCGCGATCCGCCATGAAGAAAGCGCGCGCGCGCACCACGCGTAAAAAGGGAGGGAGAGGCGTGGCCAAGGCGTTCAGGGTTCCTTAGAAAGCAAGGTCAATGGGACTGTTTTCACGTTGGGAATTCGGCACCGGGAGATTGGAGAGGTTTCGAACCTGGCCAATATGCAATCCGCGCAAGCCAACCAAATTCTCCCTTCTTATGCGTATAATGTCTCGAATATCTGGAATGGTTCTTTCAAAATTGATGGTGGGACGGAACTGGATCACTTTGGTTTCGGCCAAGGCTAAGCGTGCGAGCCTGAAAAACGGATAAAATGAAGCCCGGCCACAGTGCGAAAACGCGGAAAGTTAATTGGGAGAACTTGAGCTGCAAGCAGAGGCCGTTGGCGCATCAATTGGTGAGTTCCGAGTCCTAACTTGGCTTATAATATCCCGTCCATCCACCATTGTCTGTACCAGGCTATACACGGGGGTGCCGGCAGTAAGATTGAATTCAGGGTGGATTTTAAGACAGAATTGGTCGGAGATTTTAGAGTCCGATCAGACTTGCATCAACCGGTAAAATGCTTTTTGAACCAGCCATGTAGCAGTCTAAAGTCAGATCACCGAGATTTTTGACGGCTGTAATATTCAGTGGAACAAATATCTGCAAATGTCGTGCTGTCGAACTGAGTCTTGAGAAGTTTTACTCTCATCCAAGATGATCTAAAATATAAGATCACATACTAACTGAGCTTCACTTCTAAGCGCTGTCGGACCTTAGAAACAAGTAGAGCTAATATCAGCATCAGTGCTACTTTTCTCATCTACTCCTTTAATCCAATGTTGCAAATTGCTGAAACTGTTATTGTTGATTGGAAAAGTTCAATCGCTACTTTAGCGCTCCGACCACGCAACCTGGAGACGTTGGGCGCAATGAAAGGAAGGTTGACAGACCAATCCTAAGTTGCTCGACAACTTCGTTAATGCGTAAAGTATAACCTAAGTATCCTTGAGGACTTAGAATGACGTTGTAAATAAACAAACGAACGGGGTGAAACCTTTTTTAAGGCAAAATTAAAAAGTAGTAGTATCTCGATCCCTCAATGACAAGATTTTCACCTACTATTTTGATGGCTGCCTCAGACTCTGGGCTGCCTCGCTAGTTGATTGTTATTGTTATGAGTGAGGAGTCTGTATTACCAGATTTTTTAAAATGATCAAAAGCTCTCCATGCAATGATGGCATTTTCCGAGAATATAGTATGGCAACAAAAGAAATTACTTAAAAATGAAATACAGAATTTTTTCAATCATCAGCTCCACTTTCTACTTTAGTTCCCTCTTTCAATGACAGCAGCTCCATCGCAGTTATGGCGAACAGATTTCTTGATTTAATGTCACTTTGTCCCATCAAGAATAGCCTTACGAGATGGGGTTGCTCTCATCAATTTACTGCCCTGCTTCGATAGTATTGCAGTTTCCCGTGCATTGGCCTTTTCGCTCTGGAGTGGTGTGGGCGCGCGGGATTGACGCTTAGCGCATATCCTGCTTTGACATGGCCGGGATTTACCCGGCCTCCTCTCTTTCCTCGCTTCTCTCCCCTTACAGCCTTCGTCCGTGGCCTTGCTTCGACATAGGAGCCAGGGGCTCGCATCAACATGGTCCCTTAAGGCCCGAGGAACGAATGAAATCATGGGAGAGCCAATTGAGACAGTCCACGCGTCAGCATTTGACGTAGCCATGTCGCATGAAAAGCGAGGCCCATGCGGTTACATCCATTGATTATTGTTTGCTGTCAAATCGGCCTCGCGTTGACGGCTAATAATGACCTTGCCTCCGGGTCAAGCTCGCGTTATAAATAATCCCAACTTCAGCGTCGCGGCTTTCCTTTTGCTCGCTGCGAGGCCGCTACAGGCTTGGATATGACGATGATGAAAGACTGAGAAAGAGGCTGCAAAGTCGTGAAAAGAGCAACCATGCAGCGTGAACTGCGCAACTTGTAAAGCATATGCTAAGGTTGACAACCAACGTTGCCTATTGCGCCCTTTACTCTGCTCCAAAATGTGCTTTCGCTTATCTCGCCGAGAGATGGGCTATCTGGCTTGGCTTTGCGATCATTAGCAACTTGGCCCGCTCGTAAATCTTGCCCGATCATAATATCATGACCCAAGAAAACATATTAGCCGCATCACGCCGCAAGGCGCCATAAGGGAAAACCGTTGCAACGCAGTCTAGACATACCGGCGCCCTCAATGCAAAACATTTCGAAATCCACATTTTATTACGCTTAATTTACGGCCTTCTCTTGCTCGGCCACCGGCGCGGTTCGTGGAGAAACCTGAACGAGGTCATTTGCCACTTCCTCGTCCTTGACAGCCTCTTCTTCAACTTTGATGTCGTTTTTGATGTCGTCTTTGATGGCAGCCGTTTCTTTGTTGTCCTCCAGGCCCGCTCCATACGAGTAGTCGTACTCGTCCTCCTCCTCGCCTCGGTTTGGCACTTCAATTTCAATGCAGTTTTCCTTCACGCAAGCCTTTCTGGCCTCCGAGCCAACGTCAAGTTTTTCGCATTTGGTGTTGCACTTCAGCCTCTTGTGGAAGTCCTACAATGCATGTATATTTTTATGCATACTTTGTATTCATTCTGATTCAGAGAATTGTCAGGCTTAGCAAAAAATTGACGCTCAAGTGCTGACAATTCTTCACTTCAGGCTGCGTATGGTGTACATTTATATGGCCTGCCATTGCAGGCAGTTAACGCCTTACATTCCTGCCAAATGTCTTTTTCCTACCAAACTTTTTCGACATGCCATGCGTTTGCGTTTTTTTCGTAGATTGCGCACGTGAAGCATATCCTTTATTCCTTGTAAAAATAAAAAACAACCACTTGCATTTTACCATGCCAATTTTCGGTAATGAATGAATATAAGGCATGATATTATGTACGCCATGATATCATGTACTTCGTGAAAAGCATACTTTCCCCAAGTTCAATGCAACTTTTTATAAGATGTGCAAGTCACACATAAGTAAAGAAACTTTGAAGACAAATGAGCGTTTTTCTCCTACTATTGACGCCATTCCCACTCCTCGACTTTGTTAGCAAGAAACCGATTTTTACTACTCACAGTTAAGAACTTGGTCAAGTTATCAAGTGCGGCTTCTCCGTAAGTTTTGGCGATGGCAGAGGCAACTCTCGTCTGAGTGCCAATTTCGTTCAGTCCCTGAATAATGAATAAGCCTTATATAGGATGGGAGTACATATCTTTATTTCATGTTAGTTTCATCATTAGAGACTAGACTGGAAGGATCTGGCCGCGTTAGATAAAGTATCCGTCACCTTTTGAAAGTTGAGGGTTAGTTAAGAGCATGGCAGTATCAGTTAGTCAAGAATATCTTCCAAGATTACCTGCTTCACTCTTCCACCATGTTCAGCCACAGTTTTTCCCAGACCTTGAACAAATTGGGCTTTCTCCTCGAGAATCTTGGGAGCTGCGCTCACAACATTCACTCCAATTCGAGCCGCTTCATGGGTGGCATTCATGCCAAGCAAAACGGCCTCCTCAACTGTGTCTCCAAGTTTTTTCTGCAGGCAAATTAAGATGCATTTCAACTGAATTAAAGTTGACATACGCTTACGTCTCCATTCGCAACGCCTTGAATCATGTCAATGCCCTGCTGCACCAGGAATCCAGCTCCTGTCAAAATGTCTCCAACGATGCCTCCAATGGGATCCTCTTCATTATAACCAGTTCCATTCTTGCTCCCATTCTTACCTTTATTCTTCAGCTCGTTGCGAGTCGTCACATTGCCCTCAAAGTCACCATAGTCTTTGGTGGCATCCTCTTGCTGTGGCAATGGATTGGAGGCAATGAGGAGAACCAACCCCTAAAAATGAAATTATTCTGGGGCCCAAACCAACTTTCCACCTTTTCACTTTATCATCATGGCTGGCCATAAAAAGCTGGCCAAACTGGAAAAATCTTACCATAAACGTGGCCAGAAAGAAAATCAGGTTAGATGTAGATTTCATCTTTTTCGTGATTTGAATTGCTCTGCTTTTGATCAACCAACAATTCCAACTGAAGCAGGTTTTTAAAATTGGTCACGCTCACGCTTCCAAAAGTGAGTGTGTATGTGTGTGCGTGTGCTTTGTTCACCATCATAGTGGCCTAAACCACAGAGGAGGGATCAGGCCTCAAAAATCACACCTAGCTTTGAAGCATTAGCCACGGTGCGTGGTTTTTCATGCCTGCTCGTACCGCTTGTTCATTCCGGTGCTTTTGCAATTCTGTACAAATAGTGAGATGTGTCCTGATCTTATCTAAAACGCAGAAGGTTTTTTCCCCTAATGGAGCTCCCATGAAAGAAGCTGTACTTACAAAAACTGTGTGATTTAAGTTTAGCAAATGATCAGAAGGTTGTATTTCATAAAAAGCATCATCTTTGTACAAAAATGAATTCACAGAAAATGCATCGAGTCATCATAGTATCATTGAGGAGGAATGTTTTTGGTGATAAAAAAATCAAATGCATTTAATTGATCAACTACGGATACGTACGTGTAGCCAAGTGGGGAGAGACATGGAGTAAAAATTATTAGGCCTTCTAACTAACATGATTGTGTAGAGAGAAGACTAGAAAAAATTGCATGTGTGTTTTTTTTGGTACAAAGCTCATATCTCATTTCAGTTGGCCTCTTCTTCTTCTTCTTCATTCTCATCATTCTACAAATAAGGGAGAAAGTTGAAATAAAAAAACCCGGTTTTGCCAAGCTGAAAAAATTACCCATTCTGTCTCATCGACGCCATCCATGTCGTCCTGTTCCAGCTTTTTTGACACTGGCACCAAATTGCTGACAGATTTCTCCAAATTGGCTTCAGCTTCGGAGTTTTGAGCTCCATACGCGATTTTCTGCTTCGAAGGGTCGGTACCAGCCACGAGAGCAGCAGCAGCCACCATTTTTTGGCCAGCCGGAGTTGTTGTTGATGTGGTGGTCTTCTTGTTGTTATTGAAGCCTGATAACGCAGGCATACCTTCTGGGCACAGGCTGATTAATTTGGCTTGCCTATAATTGAGGGTATAAGAAAAAACAAATATTGCATTACAAACACGTTTCACTGTACTTTCACCGCGAAAGCAAACATAAGCCAAGTGGCAAAGATCCATTGAACAAATTTTGAGAAAAATGAAAAATCCACCATGACACTCACTTTTGGCTGCCATTAAACCAATCCTGCGAGGATAAAGTTGGCTCCCATAAAACCTTGGTAGGCGGAAACAAATCATCTTGGAAATAATCAGTTTTGACTCGAGGCACCGTGAAAGAAATGGGCTCGATTGTTGTATTGGTGAGCCGATATGCTCGCGCAAACTCCACGTTTTTCACATCCAGCACGTTTTTGGGCAGAAACACGAAGCCTTGGTGCAATCCAGCAGGTCGATATGGAGACAGAGGGAACAAATGAGGACTCTCGAGCGAGACTTCAAAAGTTGTCACAGTGCTTTCACCCTGAAACAGGTAATCAGTCAATTGAAAAGTTCGCTGCTAGTTTGACTTTGATTTAGTAACTTTTTCCACCTCTAGTTTTTCGTATTACCTTGCTGTTGATAAACAGGGTGGAAGAATCCTCATCGTAGTGTGGAATCAAAATGGCGGGACTAACATCCAGCACTGTGGAGTTGAGCAACTCCAAATCAGTCACGTTGTACACCATAACTTGCCTTTCGGATTGCCTGGGAAGAAAAAAATACATACAATACACACATAGCAGCATATAGGGAATAACTGGCTTACTTGCTGAATCCAGTCACGATCAAATATTGGCCATTGAGAACCCAAACCACACGGGCCCCCTTTTTGGCAACGATTTCTCCGCCCTCTAATTTCGGCTCCGAGCTTTTACAGGGCTCGTAAATGCGAATTTTCCCGTCTTTGCAAACGGTCGCAATAAACCGACCGCACCCACTCCATTCGGCACTGAATATTTGATCAGTGTGACCCTAAAACAAATAATCAAGCAAATCTATAGATTGGCATCTGTTTATCAAGTTGCTTACCTCAAGCTCGATTTTAGCCGAGCTCGTGTCATTCAAATCCCAAAGTTTAGCAGTGCGGTCAAAAGCCACAGAAAGCAGAACATCTTGAGCCAAAGGATGCCACTTGACGATTTGCACTTTGTCCCCATGAGCTGGGAACATGGCCAGCGGCTCATTGACTTGACTGGTTAATCCTCCAGGTGGAATTTTCCACACCCTAATGAATCCATCATCGCAAGCAGCCACAATGCGAGACTTGTCGAACGGGTCAAAGGCAAAGTCCAATACAGTTGTGCCGTTGATCAGAACAGGGGTAACCCCGTCCGGAATACGTCCAGGCTTGCTTGTTTCAAAAATAGCCAATTTTCCTCCTGGGCCGGTCAAGGGCACAGCAATTCTCTCCGCATTAGCTGAAGAGACATTTTAAAAAATTACTCAACTCTGTTTTGATATTAATTCACCTTGGCGAGTTTTCCTACCTTTGATGAAATTACACTCAGCTGGTACAGTCCGGCTGAGATTTTTTAAGTTTTCAAATTTGCCCTTAAGGATAACTTCTCCTTTGAGATGCTTGAATTTGCTGACTCGGACAAACATCTTTGAAGTTGGCCTTTTAGCAGGTGGCTTTGCTTCCACCGCTGGCTCAGATTTGTCCATTGCCAAGAAGATATTCTTGCGAGCATCCATAGCTTCAGTCTTTTGAATAAGCGGCTGCTGTAGCTGTGACGATAATTCCTCAGACTTTTCAATGATTTTCTCCTGCTGGGTACACACTATGTTTTCTTTGTTGCTTTCATGGATGGTTGCAGTGCCTGCGAGAAAAAAGGGGCCATGAAATATGAACGAAAAGAGCAAAAATGTCAACTAGATTCACCATTGCTCGCACCATTGCTAATGCTATGTTGCTGCTGTTGTTTTCGGATGTTCTCCTCAAAGAGCTGAAAAATGAGATAAGAAATTCAAAGCATATAGTCACACATGGGAGAGGCTGTCGCTATCAGCCAATTCTACCTTTTTCCTGTCCCTTATGCTGGGCTGACGTCTCAAAATGGCAAGGCCATCATCGACAGAATCTGCGCCATTATTGGTATCGTGGACACCGTTGTTGGCATGATCAGTGCTCAAGCTGGTCTGGAGCTTGGGACGATGAATGTTAGTAGGGGACGACGAAGAAGTCACATTTGACACCTTGAGAGAAGGCAAGCATAACGAACAAGTTTGAAATTAGTGGAAAAACACAAGATACACGAAAATTAGGCAGCTTTCTACATCTGCATAAATAGAGCCTTTCAAGGCTGAGTCGAGTAAGGGACTTACTCTTGGGGATATTGCTGGCTTCGGGGAAGTTGGAGGATTTGGTGGTGGTGAAACAACTGAATTGGCCTTTACGACACATCTAGGCCTTGGATTGGGCTTTGGATGACCATTCGTAGAAGCCACAGAAGGACTAGACACCTGCTGATTTCCCCACAAACAAAGCATATATTTAAAGCGCACGAGTTTTTTATGCTCCATTGAAAGCTTACCTTGGGCTCCTCAATTTTCTGATTCGTAGAGCTGAAAATGCTATTAGGATTTCTTTGGCTGATCGGCCCTTGAAATACTGTTAGAATTTCCTTTGGTCTTTTCTTTGGATCAAGGTCAATTTTGGCCACTTTGGCTGCGGTGGCGCCATCCTTCCACCATATCTCAGGACCACAGGCTGGATCCAGTCCAGTAGTTTCTGGATATATGTCAGCATGGTACTCTCGATAACTCTGCAAAGTTAGAAATTCTTTTAAGAAGACCATATACCCATAAACATTGGAAAAATACCTTTCTTGGCACCTGCCAGGTGATGGGAACAATCGAATTGTCACATAACTGAAGCACGCGATTGACCTCTCCCTGCATGACATCCATGGCTCTCTTGGGAACAAGACAAGCCCCTTTGGTTTGCTCACCGCTATACCTTAAACCCTCGATGATAAAGGGATCCTTGTCACTAAGCTCAATAAATTGCACATTACGATCGCCCTTTCCAGCCAAGAAACACATGTTTGTGTCGGGATCATAGAGGGGAACCAAGATTCTGGAATATGACAAAATTCAGAAAAGGTTAAACATATTGTATACTATAGTATTAATGAGTTTTTGTCTTGACTAAAAATCACAAAACCTTACCCAGCTGACATATCAAGTGTCAAGTTTTTCTGCGGGGACGACAAGTTGCGCAAGTCTCGTATGGTGATTTCTCTTTGACGATCCTAGATATAAATATAAACACGGATGAAATTGATCCAAGCAATGAAACCAAAAGAGATGCGGAATATTACAGCGCTGAATCCAGTGGTGAAAAGCCTGTCCAATTCCCCGTTGATCCACACAACTTTGGAGTCTTTCATTCCCTGATGCGAATCGGTTTGAGCCGCAACTTTGCTTGATCTGGGGTCCAGAATTCGAAGTTGCCGATCCTTGCTCTGAGTGGCCAACAAAGCTCCGGAATATTGCCAAGCCACAGATTGGACTTCGTCTTCATGCCCGGAAAAATTGTAGAGTTCTTTGGCTTGAATAAGATCCCATATGACTAGGGTTTCGTGGGAGGTAGTAGCTAAAATGCAGTCAGCGATAGGATGAAAATTCACTGTTTCCACGCGTCGAGGCTGTGATGGCAAAACCAATTCGGGTTGGTTCAATCCGGACTCGGGAAGGCCGGATTCGGGGATTCTCCAAAGCTTCACCTAAAAAAAAACATGAGCCCAAGACTAACTATTGCATATTTCTTGCACTGCTTACCGTCAGATCTTGAGATCCAGTGGCCAACAGCCCATCATCAAATGGAGAAAATTGGAAATCAGTCACGAAATCAGCATGAGCGTAAATCAAAGGAATGGTGGCCTTGTTTTGACGGCCTTTGGTGTCCAGAGGCAATACTGCCAAATTTGAGCCTTGCGTGTCCCAATTAAAGGCCATAAAGGCGGCTGAAGCCGCAATGAAGTTGCCATGACTCCTATAGCTCCCAATGCTAAGATCTCGAACCAGGTTCTCAAACGCAGGAACAATGGGGGCAGAATTTTTGTACTTTGATGCCTTGAAGCGCCACGCCATTTCTAGTCGTCAACCTGAAAGTAAAAACAGGGATCAACAACAATAATTCAATAGCTAGGCTGCTTCTGTCTGTATGAATATTTTGTATTTTCAGCTGCTGATGCGGCAGACATTCATCATCATATATGGGGAGTATTTATCACTTGTTCACTTCTGCTTCCTGTAGTTTCTGTGTTGACTTTTGGAGCCTCCTCCTCCATTTTTAAACAGAGAAGCACTTCTGAAAGAATAAGCATTATCTCGTCAGTACATTAAACATAACATCGATCGTTCTCTCATTAAGCTGGAGAACTTTTGACATAGCATGGTAATTGAAAATGGCTAAGGAGCACGTACATGTATTTTAAGTAGCCCGAAAGAAGACTTGATGATATTGCTTGTCAATCTAAACGCAGCTCACTCACTTTTCCTCAGCAACTTAATTAATATAAAAAATTACCTATATGAGTCACCATTTTCTTCGTCAGTATCTGAAACTGTAGGCTCATCGATGACATCGAATTCGTTGTTCAATGAGCTTAAAATGTCTTTGCGTATTTCCTCATTAACTTTTATCGGAGGAGATTTTGCCAATTCCAATGGTAATTTCACCTCAGTTTCAATTAGAGCTTTTTTGGCAGCCTCAAGAACCGATATCACATATTCACTACACGTTTTCCTGCCTTTTTTCCTCCTTCTTTTCACAGCTTTTCGTTTTTTTGCCATCAATGCATCGACATTGTCAGGCTCTCCATCATCAGAAGACAGCAACTCAGGCACATCATCATCAGAGTCCGAGCTTATTTCACGTTGCACTAAAGTGTCAAAAAATGCAATCATCTTCATGTTTTCCTCCACGGACTCGGAACCATCAGGGTCATCAGAGAGCTCTGTTGAGGCCAAGATCAAGCGAAAGTAATCCATTCGTTTGTGCAATTTTCTCATGCCAGCATCAGGCTGACTAAAAGCTCTGTCAACTTTATTTGATATGTTGAATGGGGACCAAAATTTGATTTTCTTCTCAACACCAGAAGTAGCTAGGACGTTCACATTTTCACAGAACCGAACTTGATTCACGATTGACAAATGGCCCTGCAGCACCAGATCAGCACGGCGGATGCATAATGGCTTTTGTGTACTTTCAACCTCATCAATATTGGGAATCTTCCACCCGTAAACATTAAAGTCATCGGAGCCACTGAAAACATAGTCAGAATAGCAAAAGGTTCCTGACTTTATGGTGCAGTTGTTGAAATAGCCAGGATGATCAAATTCAACCAATGGCACTGGATTGCCAAGATTGTAAATCATGGGATTCGTTTGGCGTCCCAGGGTGAATATTCTCGTGCCATCCGGGCTAAACTGGGCGCACATCGACGACTGATTTTCTCCATTACGTCCATAAGTCAAGATAGGCTGATTAGGTTTCCGCAGGTCAATCAACGATACGCCTTCTCTAAGGTTGGCTGTGATCACGTATCGAGGGTCAATTGGGTTGTATTGCACTCCATGATATCCAAAATGAGATTCCTTGATAACAATTGAATCACTCTGAAAATTAAACATACCAATCTCCCAGTTACTAATTACAATGAAAAACCTTGACTTTGTCTCTATTATGTGCAAAACTCTCAATGTCCTCTCACACCAGCAGCTTTTAAAGGAAATGACAGAAAGTTTTCTCGCGATCTTTTTAATAAAACCAATAGAGTGCATGAACCATCAAACCGAAAAATGATCAATTTTGTGTGATGCACAAAATGCACTTTACTAACGAGTCGATTCTCCAAGAAAAAGGTTGATTTTTTGCTGATCTATTGATTTTATAAAATCCAAATCAAGTCAAACTTTCCCCGCAAGCCCAACGCAAGTAGAAATTAATAAGGCTAATGAAGGTTGCATCTTACATTGCTCATTCGGAGGTCAAGTTGGAGAACTTTTCCATCGGCTCCAGCCGAAGCAAGCAGGTTGGACAATTCTGGATGTCCATTCACACAATTGATGGGATCAGTGAAGTTGAAAACATCCTTCAGTTTGCCTGTGCTCAGGTCGTGAATGATGATGATTTCATCGTTACCGCCAGAGAATACCATTTCGTCTTGGCAGTCGAAATCTAGGCAAAAAATGTTGGAAGAATGCTTGGTGGCCAAGGCTTCACTTGCAGACTTGTCCTGCACTTGAATTGCTTTGCAAACATTCCAAAGAAGAATGCGCTTGTCGTCGCCTCCAGAGGCCAAAATTTGCCCATTCTTTGAAAAGGACAGGGCGTTAACACACCCAAAATGAGCTTTGAGGTCGAGGCTGTGACTATTGCGAGGCCAATTCTCGAGGGCTGAGTGAATAAAAGAATTCGGCGGAAGCCCTTTTTCTTGCCGAACTTGAAGGATTTTTAAGAAGTGGCTTTGATTTTTTGCCCTCTTCATTTTTGCGGATTTTTTGACATTATTTTATATTGCCCGAGTTGCTATGCCGACTGAATACGAATCGGATAATCCCAAGTATGTCAATGTCTAATGTAAACTCAAATACTTAATTCGCATTTTGCATATTATTATGAAACTAAGATGCCAAATTAATTTTTGCGCATCTACTTCAGATACTTTTTTAATGCAAAGCATTGTTTTCTTTGGGCTATTTTCGAAATTGGATCGGTTTTTGAGCCTCAAAATTGTACACCAAGTTTCCCAATCAATCGGGATGAATGGTGGATCGAAAAAGTCATGCAAGCTCAAAAATAAAGCCTTGTAACATAAAAAAAGCTCAATTTCAAAAGACCATAGTTGCTTTTTTCATAAATACATATACTAGCACTTCCAGAATAGCTTTGAAATTGATAGTATCTGTTTAAGGCGAAAATGTGTGAGTAGAGTAAGTAGCTTTTGCCTTAGTTTTGTCTAGTCGTTTCAAAGCAGAAAATTTCTGAAAAAAGTCGTGATAAATTAGATTGCCAAACCGCAAGTTGCAACATACTTTAGCATTACTAATAACAGCAATTTTTTTGCTTCGACCATGGATTGTCTGTTCACATATTTTGCTAGCAAATCCAAATTGCTCAAGTGGAACCAACTACGCCGCATTCTTTTCTTTGTTCCCTTCTGGCAGGAGGTTGTTGATCCGGATCATGTAAAGAAAGCCCCCAAAATATTGAACGAGAGGTTGCGCAGTCTGATGAGCCGGCTTTTTAGAAAGCCAATTTTCAATCTGATGAGGAGCTTGAATGAATATGGTGACTAAATTACTCGTAGCTAATATCATAGTTTCCGTGCCTTCATTGATTTTTCCTTCACTCTGAGATGACTTTTCACAAGAAATTAATTTGTGACGGAAATATGTTCTATGATTAGGCACAAATGTCTCGCTAGCTCACGCTGTAATCAAGATTATGCAATTCATAATTTGGTTGCATTTCTCTGTAGAAGTTTGCCTCTTGATCATTACGTAGTTATGAGATCCTGAAGCTGTTCAACAATCATTTACCTCAGTATTCATGAATTAACTTGAGGTTCACTTACAACAAACTGAGGCTCATTAGCAATGTTCTTTCTATTCGTGGTGTACATGCGTACCGCATCACTTAGGTGAATAGCATTCATGACACACAGAATGGAAAAAAATGAATGGAACCAAGATGGAGATGAATGCTTTGGTTACATCTTAGCATGCGCCTATTTTTATGGGTGGCCGCACAGATTACAATAACATTTTCTAGATAAAGTACGCACATCAGATGCAGAGTAACTTATACATTTATAAAGATAGATATTATATTCATTAATTCCTAACTCTCATATAGTCATTAATCCCCAGCTATTTACAGAATTCTTATGATCTCAGTGCCTTAATTAAGATATTAACCATTTTTGAAAACATCAGAAGAGTTATTTTTCTCGTTCTGTTCAAGCAAAGCTTGCTGATGAATTGGCCAAAAGAATATCTTAGGCAAGCACGCAGTACTTCAATGGACACGTAAAATCAGCTGTTTCTTATGGCGGGTCGACCTTGCTTTCTCCTTCAAAACAGAGGAAGCTGAATCCGGAGCTATTCTTGGAGAAAAAGGCAATTTTTGGTGTCTTCCCTCAATAAAAGAACGCAACAAGGTAAGCTGCAATTTCAGGTCTTCAGCGTACATGGGTGCACGAAAAACCAGTTTTTCCCCAAATGCTGTTTCATACTGCCTCCCGAAAACTAGTCTTCTAGCTATTAAGAGCTGTGCTGCTTCATGCAAAAGGGGATCGAATAACGAATTTGCTTGAATTTCACTCATTATCTTTGCTTCAGAGTCTAATTAACAAGGCTGACAAAAAGTGTTGGTAAGTGATGGCTGCCTAACAAGTGTGAACTCAGGCGCCAAATGAGCTCGTAAGAAATATTTTCAAATTTAACAAGATCATTTGAAGGTCATAAGGCATCTTTTTAAAATTGGATATTTTGAATGTAGCTTTGCATGGCAGATCAATTTCATGGATCAATATTGTCAATTTGTGCTATTTAAATCAGTGCTGTAAGTACGTATAGAATAATGTTTGGGCATTGGCCAAATAACGCAATTTGAGAAAGTGGCTTATATTCTCGTGACTTGTGTTAAGGCAAATCACCCAAAAAACACAAATATTAAATAGAGCGCTTAATTAAAAGTGAGAGTGAGCTGATGCAGCAATGTCAACAAAGTTCTCTCAGTTTTAACCAGTTTTGTTTTTGTTTTAGCATGGGAAGCATGGAGCGTCAAAACTCTTTGGGGCTTTTGAGTCGAACCTCGCGAAGATTTTATACCATGGGTTCTCAGGCTGATTTGAGCCGATTCTGGGATCACGGGGAGCATTTCGCCAACCAGAATCGGTGGGTGTTTGAGTGTGCCTGGGAAGTGGCCAACAAGGTTGGTGGAATCTACACCGTCATACGATCCAAAACTGGCGTTTCAGTCAACGAGCTTGGCGATCAATACGTACTTTTGGGCCCCTACTACGAATCGAAGGCTCGAACCGAAATTGAAGAGGAAGACTTTCATTTCCATCATCCCTTGGGACAGGCAATTGACAGGTGATTTTTTCTCCTTTTGTAGGTAATGAACTTTTTCGCCTAAAAGCATTATGGGCTACGATTCCGGAATCGAGGGAAATCGAAGACTTGAATAGCATAATCTGGCCTTTGGTCTTTTTTTGATGGTTGTCGTATTTCGTTACGCCATAGTACTAGCTACAGCCGAGTGTTCTCATACATATGCATACTACTATAAAAGTTGATTCCTTGTGCACGTAAGGCAATGCCGGGAACCAAGTTTTATTACGCTTATCTGATGAGTGAGGCTTAATTTTGAAACCAGATCCGGATCAGATTCTTAATGACAATGTAAATTAAAAAGGTCAATATAATGGACCTAAGAGGATTTGTTCTTGAGCTACATGCAGTAGGTAATTTTCACAGCAACTTCGTTATAGTTAAGTCTCATTTTCCTTGCCTGAGTGATCAATTTTGAGTGTTATCAAATTAAATGCTTTCCTCCCCAAAGCACCATAAGTCATAGAGGCATCCTTGATTTATCCAGGATAACACTACATTTGTCATTGTCTCGTGCTAGGCAAAAGAGAGAAAAAGTTGTATTTTCGGTACATTATTAATCCGAAATCCTCCGAGGTGGAAGATAAAGAAGTTGCATGGACTCGCTTTCTTTTTACTTATAAGTTGAAGCAATTGCTTTTCAGGGCTCGCCAAAAAGGCTATCGAGTCCACTGTGGCAGGTGGTTGGTGGAGGGAAATCCTCAAGTGATTCTATTTGACGTCGGCTCTGCAGCATACAAAATGAACGAATTCAAGCAAGAGTTGTATGACAAAGCTTCCATTGGCATTCCACATGAAGACGTCGAGACGAACGATGTTGCTATTTTCGGGTAAGACATACTGTAAACTTTCACCCACGAATGATCGAAGAAGAAAGTTTGATTGAGGGATTCTATCTCGAATAAGTGCAATGCCGAGTTCAGTGCAGCAAACTAATGCGGGGAAAAAAGCAACTTGGTCAATTTGTAGCAAGCTGAAATAGGCAAGAAATTTTCCTCGTTACTTTTAAAAGAGTTGAGCAAAATTTCGTATTTTAGACTGATGTTAAATAATTTGTCAAGTATGGCCTAGCATGCAGTTGGAAGCTGATTACGCAAGTTATTGTGCTATCGTAACATTACACGAGAGGTTATAGAAGCCTCTCGAGTATGTCGGGTATGTAATTCCGTGTAATTAGATAAACCTTCTCACGAATTCTAATTCAGGTTTATGGTGGCCGAGTTTCTGGGCGATTTCCGATTTTTATCTGAAAACTACGCCGACAGCCCACCTCGCATTGTTGCGCACTTCCACGAATGGCAAGCTGGTGTCGGTTTAATTATGTCCAGGGTATGGAAAACGGATATTGCCACTGTCTTCACCACGCATGCAACCCTCTTGGGCCGAATGTTGTGTGCGGGCGCCTGCGATTTTTACAACAACTTGGCCAATTTCAACTGCGACGAGGAAGCTGGAAAACGAGGCTTTTACCATAGGTAAGTAACCTTCATGGTATATACCGTCTGACCGTTCAAAATTGAACGGTGCGGGAATCAAAAGTTTGTGTTCTGAATTCATGAATTTCGAGGCTTAATGGGTATCGTTGGAAAGCTTGAAACTTTGGGCATCTTTTTTGTTTTCTGACAAAATGAAAAAAATTATTGTGAATTCCGCGTGACATCAAAAATAAATGATGCATCAGTTTTTTTATGACAATTTCATGGGTTGCCTTGGGAAAATTGAATTTTCCCAATTTTTTCCTCTTTCAATTGATTTTTTCTACTTTTACAAAAACGGTGGAAAAAGGCTCAATCTTTCCAACGATATCATTTAAAAGTCCTGTATTTATTGAATATGTGACAAAAAGTTTAGATTCCCGTACCGTCCAATTTTGAACGGTCAGACTGTATATGTTATACTATAGGAGTTGCTAAGCTAAGTTGCTCTTTAAGTATTCCGATGCTTCCCGCATGCCCTAATGATCGAAATGCATTTGCTATAATTCTTCTCGCGTTCTTCGCGCTCACTACAAATGTTGCTGGATCAGTTTTCCTCATCGTATGCATTGTGTGCTAATGAGTGCTGTATCTTTCAAGCTTAATTCTTAGCTTAACAATGTCAATTATGCAATGAGCCGATGACAGCCTTAATTATCATAGTACGCATAAATTAGGCCTTCTTTCTTCTTGTGCTGAAAACGATATTGGCTTATAGATGGTATAAGCAATGCTCAATTGGAAAAGAAACGATACTGTTCTCCATATCAGTCACAGAAGGCAGCAAATCCGCTCTATACCAAAAGTAAAGTAATTGTTTACCCCCTACGTTAATGGGTACTTAATTTTTAAATCGCTCAAGTAGGTAAAATACCAATTGCTGTTCCGATGAAATTAACTTTATTGAGGTTTTCTCTCATGCCACAGGTATTGCATCGAGAGAGCTGCAGCTCATTTGTCCCATGTATTCACCACGGTGTCCGAGATCACTGGCCAAGAGGCTGAGCACTTGATAAAACGCAAGCCTGATATCATTACACCGAATGGTCTGAATGTATCCAGGGACCTGCACGAGTTCCAGAACTTGCACGCGAAATGCAAAGAGAAAATCAACCAATTTGTGCGTGGACACTTTTATGGCCACTTTGACTTTGACCTGGAGAAAACGCTCTACTTCTTCACTGCTGGAAGATATGAGTTTGGCAACAAGGGAGCTGACATTTTCATCGAGGCTTTGGCAAGACTCAACCATCAGGTACAACTTTGGAGTTTCTTTTGCAAGTGCCTTAATAGGATAGAGCTTGGAAGTTTTCCTGACGCCAAGCGTTTTCATCTGATATTTTATGGCAATATAATGTATCGGAATTGACGAATTGACTCGTACGTTTTTTTTTTTGAAAAGCTTATGCAACTGCTGAAAGAGCGAAATTGCCTTCGCTTTGTGAAAGTGGCTTTGTGTTGCATTTAGTAACAAGGCAATTTGGCAGCCAATTAAAGATGGATTTAGAAAGCTTTTTTGCGATTGTATTTCCATCTCCTGATGATTACGAAATGTATACCACCGTGCTTTTACTCTTAATGAAAAAGCCACTAAATATTGTTTGTGCGTGGTACAGCCTTGAATTTGTTCATCAGCGTCATTTTCATATTGTGTTGCAGCTAAAGGAGAGCAAATCGGATAAAACCGTGGTTGCGTTCCTCATTTTCCCCACAAAAACGAACAGCTTCAATGTGGATTCGTTGCGGGTGAACGCTGTAGCCAAAGGCTTGAAGGATACAATTGACGAAATCCAGAAAGAAATTGGCAAACGAATGTACGAGACGTGCTTGCGAGGACATATTCCAGAGGCGGATGAGCTCCTCTCAAAAAATGATATCGTTCGGCTGAAAAGATGCATTTTTGCACAAGGCTCAAGCAACTTGCCACCAATCACCACGCATAATATCGTCGATGACCACCTCGATCCCGTCATGAACGCGCTACGAAGGTGCCAAATGTTCAATAATCACCATGACAGAGTTAAGGTAACGACATAGCTGAGCAAATGCCTACTTGAGCACATACATAGCATATTAACATGCATAGGATACATTTTCTGTACGTAGCATATTTGTGGTAAGCACATAATGTAATATTAGTGAACTTACGCTTATGCAAGGAGTGACAAGAAAAATGTGCTGTCACAAGGCTTGAAAGAGGCTCCAATTTCTTCTCCTGCAAAGGGAGAAAGTTTGCCTATTTTTTCTTTTGTGGCTTTTTTCGATCTTCGCTACATACACTTTTGAAATTCCAATATCTGCAAATTCCACAGATTGTCTTCCACCCAGAGTTTTTGAACTCGACCAATCCTCTGTTTGGCCTCGATTATCAAGACTTTGTCCGTGGCTGTCATCTCGGTGTCTTCCCGAGCTATTACGAGCCGTGGGGATATACGCCTGCCGAATGCACAGTGATGGGAATCCCAAGTTTGACCACAAACTTGTCTGGCTTTGGATGCTTCATGAGGGACCAAATAAGTGACCCTCCTTCCTATGGTATCTACATTGTGGACAGGCAAAATATCGGCCTGGACGAGTCCATTGCCCAGCTCACTCGCTACATGCACGATTTTGTCAAGCTCAACCGGAGGCAACGCATCATTATGAGGAACAGAACAGAAAGGCTGAGTGACATGCTCGATTGGAAATCCCTAGGAATTTATTACAGGTGAGACATGGCTCATTTTTCTCTACACGTACTCCGAACGCATCTTATGCAAGAATTTGTATTTGTATTCTTTGCATCAAACGTAAGAGCAGGATTTATTTTTGTATTTCACTTTGAAAGTCTGAGCTTCTCGTATTTTACTAGTATTGTGTTTTGCAGTCAGCGAAGAATTGTTCTAACCGAGCGTTAGCGCATTTTCATGCTTAAAATCAAGCTGACATCATGTTTTCTAGCTTTTTTCTATATAGCATAATGGCTCATTATCTTCCGCGTCTTTGATCGTAGCATGGTTGCGGTTGTTATCGGTTCTTATTTACTGACGAGGTTGCGGTGTCAGTAAATAAGAAGCGATAACAACCGTAACCAAGCCACGATCAAAGACGCGGAAGATAATGAGCCTCTGGCTTAGTCTCTTCTGGAGATTTCATAGTGACCAAGCCACGGTCATTATCGTTTCTTATGTACTGAGTAGGTTGCGATGGAGCTACATGAAGAATCGATAATGACCGTGGCAATGCCACTATGAAATCTCCAGAAGAGACTGAGCCTATATATGTACTTCAATTTCGGTCAAGTGGCGCATTTCACGCTTCCGTGGTAGAATTGCTGGGTGTACCGCAAATCTGAGTGATTAGAGAACTGGTTTACCGTACTATACTATGCTGATATTCCTTGTTGAAACCGGGCTACAAGAATTGCTCTTACCTGATTAGTAGCAACAAGTTAACATATTTGAGTTTTTAGGGAAGAGTTGTTCAAAAAAGCGTGATCTAGGCTTAGTCTTTCGCACTATTTGTATAGTCACGCTATTTAAATAGCTCATAGCATACAATGTATTTAAAAAGCATCTGAATGTATAGCGTAGCTATATAAAACTTGCGAAAACTAAGTCTAGATCAAGATGATCTATACTTATAAGGTGAGTTCTTATCGCTGCTTTACTATAGCGCACAGTCTGACTGAGCTGTGGTAGGCTTCAAGACGAAATTTCAATAGAATTCTGTGGATTTCACTTCCAAAAATTTCCTTAATCCACCATAAATTAGCAAAATGTGCCTAAATCGCAACTTTTTTTATAAAAACAGAACTTATCTGGGAGCTCTGTTTAAAAAGCGAGATATTAGCCCGCTCGCTTCCATCACTGACGTCACTTGAGCTCACGCGCTATGTAGTAAGAACTACTAGCGCCACCGCAGCTAAGACGAACAGATTTGGTGATTTTAGCATGCAAAACTTGCGTCAAGAACTCACTTACGAGACCCCCCTGGTCTAGATAACGCTTTTTTGAACAACTCTTACCTAAAAACTCAAATATGTCAACTTGTTGCTACAAATTGAGCAGACTTTATAATGAGCGTATTGAACCCGTTGCCTAACTGAAGTAAAACTTACGAAATTATGTTAAACACTCAAAAATACTGATACCTGCATAATTTAGTTTTCCAATTTAGCCAAAAACATGTCATTGTAATTGTACATCAATCGAAGATGTTTTTGTACCGCAATGCATTTTTTGTAATTCATCTTTGTGCTAATTTTAGGCAAGCAAGAATGAAAGCCCTACAGGCCACATTCCACGATGTTCAAGAAGACGAAGAGCACCCTGTTGCCCGCAAATTCAACTTCCCAAAGCCCATCTCTGAGCCTCCATCCCCAGCCTCCACTCGTGCCACAACCCCTGCGAACTCAAGGCACGGATCTGATGATGAAGATGATGCCAATTCTCATGACTCGGAAGAGGAAACCAGAGAGCTTCAGGAGGCTTTGGAAAATGTTCATGTCTAGTTTGTTTTTCCATATGTATACAATGTGGGGCATAAATAATGCAATAAATTCGTCGTAGCAATCGGCGCATCTGTTGAGATGTTTCGACATATGAAGAAAATCGTATTTGCGTAGCGAGCCTGGTTTTGAGTTGGATTTGATCTTTGCTATACCAGCGGGGAATGGTAATAAGATCGAAATTTTAAGATCGAAATCAACATGGGATTATAAAGTCGAAGCTTTTTTAGAGACTGGGTATTAAAGTCGAAAGAGTAGGGTATTAAGTCCGACGGATTTTGAGTCTCAGGGTAATAAGATCGAACGGTGAATTACAACAACAAACTATACCTGGATTTTAAGATCAAATCACCTGGATTTTAAAAACTCAGAAATTTGCGTGAGTTGCATATTGTATTATGACTTGAAATGGTGCCATTTTATCCGTAGATTATGTCATATTTTTAAAGGTTTTAGAATTAGTGCACCAAAAGCCAAAAAAAGCCCATTAGTGATCGCCTATGTGAAGATTACTTTTAAAAATAAAAAGAATTAAAATTAGCCCCACTAGAAATTGACTAACGTGGAACCAACTTTTTCTATCTTTACACCACCGTGATATTCGTAACTTGATCAAGGTAGGTTAAAGTAACTTGTACAGCTATAATTCTAGCGTGTTAAAAAGACGTGCACGTTACTTGAAATTTGTTTCTTGAAATAGACATGCATGTTACTTGAAACCATCTTGACTTTTTTAACTTGATTTCATCTTCATTGCACTATCATAAACGTGTCATGTATGTTACTTAAAATTGTGACTTACATTCCAGTTTTTTTTTAATGTTAAGTGTACATGAAAGTTACTTTCAATATTAAATTTCATATTTTGACGCAGTCATAGTGATTTCAATTCATGAAGTGCCCCTCAAATATATTTGCAAGTTAGAAACTTAAATATATTCTTATTCTGTTTCAATCATATATTTCACAAGAACAGAGCTGAAAAAGGCACGTTAATGATGACATCATTATACAAAACGCCTTTGCCAAACACATTCTTCTTTTGAATGACAACACGTTGCATGGTCCTTTATTGCACGAATCTTCGAACACCTATCTTGTCAAAGTTGAGGTGGGGGACGTCTTCGTGCTCAAACCTTTCCGTCAGCAGTGTTGAACAGGCATAACTTCCGTCTTCAATGTATTTCACTTTGAAGAAGTTCAGTTTGCCATCCACTTTGGCATAAATCAAGTCATCGCAGGTGTTCCTTTTCTTTGCAGTGGCAGCAATTTTGATGTTCCGTGCACAGTAGTGGTCGATGAACTGAGAAATGAAGAGCTTCTCCATTGCCGTTTTTGAGAAACTCACAGTATTGTTTGGAATTATCTTTTTGACTTTTTGAAATGCAGCTTCAAACCTTTCTGCGCTTATATCGTCTAACTTTTTGCTGCTTCGCACCTCTTGAAGATGGTGAAACGTGTGAATGTTGTAGGAACATGCTTTCAAGCCAAAAACCTTTTGGTATTGCTTATACCAAGACTCGTGAAGGAGCTCCAAGTAGCGCTGGTCAATCAGTTCATACATACTTTGAGGCATGAGTGAAGCCAGGACCAAGTAACAAAATGTGATCCACACCTGCCGGAGGTCCTTGTTGTTTTGGCCTCCAAAAGCATCAGCAAAAGTCAAGAATCCGCACGTTGCAATGGAAATGTACTCTTCCGATTTCAGGTGCACAATTGATGATTCCAAGCATCTGGGTCGGCGGCTGAATTCTGTTGGTATGTCAAGTACCTTCCAAGCAGAATCAAAGTTTCGCACAGTGACAAGGTTGGCCTTAGAAAAAGTCACTTTTCCCTTCTTTGGTTGTAGCATGAGAACCACCAATTTCTTACAAACACCTAGTGCAAGCATATGCATTGGTTCCAAATCACACGTTTCCACAAAGTCAAAACCAGGGTCGGCCATCAAGACAGACTCGCCTTTAATGCCATAAGTGTTGGGGTCGTTGTCAATGGACTCTCTTCCAAGTGACTTGATGTACTCGTAGATCTTTTTCGTATCACGGTGAGTGCGTCTTTGGTATCCAATAGTGTCGGCACCATATACCACGTTCTTGCCAGGCTCGTTCATTGGATCAGCTTCACGTTTCCTCTTTTTGGTCGGAGGCTCGAACTCATCAAGAAGCTCGTCACTGTCATTATTTTCCGGCAATGGCCGTTTCTTGGCTTCACGCTCCCTTTCGTCCTGCTTCAAAGTTCTGCCCACGGCAAGGCAGCGGTCGCAGGCAAAGAAGCCTGAATGACCTTTCATATTTTTGACTTTGCTCCTCATTGGCGCATCGGCGATAAAGTGTTCCAGGAAGAAACCCAAAGGGTGACACTTCAATATTGTTTCTTTTAACATTTGAAGTTCGCACTGCTCCTTGTCTCGTCTGTGCACAAATATTCCAAGTATGTGCACGAGTTTGCAACCAGAGAAGCGCACGCACAAAATTGTCATTTGGTCGATACCACTAACTGAAAGTGGCACTCCATCAAGGCAAAGATCATATTGCATAGCGTAAGGACCTTTCACGTCTTTTTCACCATGCAACAAACGGTGATACTTGTAGACCTCTTCAAGGTCAGCATGTGTCCAGATTGATAAGGTCTCATATTCAGATCGTGGGTACTTTTTCTCCGGATAGGTCTCGCCTTCCACATATATCTTAGTGCCATCGCCATTTCTTTCACGTAACTCAAATCGCATTTTAATTTTGGGTGCCATTTTGAGAACGCGTCGTCTTATAGTTTTATAACTTTTCAAGTTTCTTTCAGGCAACAAGCTTCTTATTAGATCCCACATGACTTGGCTCTGCGTCTCTTTCATGTAATGCTTGGCGCAGACAGTCAGAAAACGTTTTTCAAGAAGAATGTTGCGCACCTCCATTGATGGCTGCCTGCACTCTTCTTTGTAAAGGTCAGTCAGTTCTTGATATGTCACTATTTTCCCGCCAAACTTGCATAGTATTTCCTCTACTTGTTTGTACCGTTCCTCAGCGTCGCTGTCCTCTGAGTCAGATAGTAGAATTGATGTGACCGTGTCTTGTACACCTTCATAAATTGGCGCGGTCTGTTGAAAAGGAGAGAGAAACATTTAATTGAGAATGCCGAATACGGATTTTTATATTTATTGCAACTTTCCAGTAAATCACATTTTACGCACTTTGCATTGCATGACTTTAGAAAAAATACTGTTACATAGGGAATTTTGCGGACTTTACTATATCTATGCTTTCAAAAAGGCATATCTGCACTAATTCTCACATATCGCACATATTGCACATATTACAGTTTGTCATGAGAATACCTTCAACTCTACTTGTACATATTTTTTATAACTTATAGGCCTAACTTGAAAACATGAAATTTAGTCAATGTTAATCACCTCAAGAAGAAATTGGATTTCATCTTCCAATGCGGCATTGCTTGCAACGCTGTCAGAATCACTAAACTCAGTTTCGGTATCGAGACGGAGATTGTACTCTTCAGTATCACGTGCAGCTTCAATGCAAGATTTTTTAACTCTTCGCATAGCAGCCTCCTTGTCATTTTCTTTAAGCCGCTCGCAAAAGTCATCAAAAATGAAGTCACCGTCAACTAAGGCTTGGCTTACCTCCACATAAGCATCCATTAAGACAGGGTCTTCAACTGGAGGAGTGCTTTGAGGAAAGTTGCCTCTTTGAGCGTCATCATAATTATCGGCAGCCTGCTGTTTTGCCATATTAGAAGCTGTTTCTAAGATAGCTTCATGTTTTGCAGCTTTCGTGGGAAGGTAGTGATTATCAAAAAACGTCTTGTCCTTAGCGTAAAGTTGCTTGGGCGCCATGTCAAAGGCTCGCTCCGGATCTTCATGTTCAAGCAAAGGACGACCGGCATTGTCTCCGGATTGGTAGCGCTCCTTCAAGTACCTTTTGCCTAAACGTACTTGACGCTTATACTCCTCAATCTTCTGAGTTGACAAATCCGGAGCTGGAAACGTGCATTTTGCCAAAGCGGCTTCCACGGCAGCTTCATTGATGTCATCACTATCCGAGTTGTCTCCAAAGAAATCTTGAGTGGCCTCTGCATCTCGCTCGTGCATAGGACTCACAAAACCTTTCAGCTCTTGCAAGCCAGACGAATGAGGCGACTCGTCAGCATGTTCGCAACAATTTGGCCCAATGTCATTCACATTGAAGTCGGCAATCACGCGCAAGTCATCTTCCACGTTTATTTCATCAGACGAAGAAGATGAGGCCAGCGGTTGAATCCTCACTCGTTCACGGGCTGAAGTCAAAACCTGCCTTGTGCGGGTCAGCAGATCCTGGTCATCGCTGGTCAAAAAAGAAAATTTACTAAAATTTAATCTCTCATAGTATCAAAATGATTTGTACAATAACAACAATGCAAACTTACTTTTCGTCTATCGCATCCTGCAAAACTTTGTTGGCTGACAAATCCGTTCGACATTGCATCGCCTTCAATTCAGCCTCAAGTTTTTTCATTTCGCGATGCTTTCGCATGCGAGTACTTGGACCCTTCTGCTTGGACGACGATGACTGCGCGCGTGGCATGGCGTCGACTTTTTACCTGTAATCAAATAAAATTACTTACAGCGAGGTTTATTTTTTGTTGCCAAGTATTATTTAATATAATTTCCGAATTTTGAATTTCTCGTCAAATCGTAATAGGTTTCCGGTTCACAGCAGCGGCAAGTAATAAAAGAAATCTTACCATTAAAATCGCTGGAATTCCTCAATTAACTGTTAATTGACGTGTTATCGCACTTTTCTAAATTGCTTATCGCACTTCCTTATCTTGCAGATTCGAATTCTTGGAATTGGCGAAAAAACCAGAAATATCTGGAACGGACAGAAAAGGACGCCAACTCTGAGAAGCGACGCCACCAACGGTTTTTTTCGCCCGCCCGAAAAAGTTGGTGCTACCTTGGGTGCACGCACGCCCAACGCCAGCCTTAAGCACGCCCATTGTCAGCTGACGTTCCAGCGCTCTGGGAGCTCAGTCACTCAGCAGCACTCAACCTCACAACACGCACTCAGCTACGCAATAGTAACTTGACAAGTTAACTTGAAAGTAACTTGCATTGACTTGCAAGTGACTTGACGCCATGAGTGACGTTATCGAGTCGTCGTACTACTCATCGCTGCTCACGGTGAAGACAAGCCATGCCAAATATGATGCCGTCATCATGGTGGATTTGGAGCGCCCCCTCCCATTCTTTGAGCTGCCCATGCAATACGTGGACACCAAGTTGAGGTCTCTGAAGGAGATATACAATTTTTCTCCCGATATGGAGCTGAAAAGGAATCACCGAATTGCTTTTCGTCATGTCTACCGGCAAATGGATCTGCCTCCAAGAAGCTGGGCAGTGTTTGCTCGTGTGCAAGAAGGTAAGACGACGTGTATGCTATCGTTAACTTTGAGCGGCGTGTTTACCTTAAACGTTACGTTACAGGCGTGCCTCGTACAGTTCGGGACAGCAACCTTAAGGAGCTGAACAACGAGATCAAGAATATTCCAATTGAAGATCGCAGGCATTTCTACATTAACGAAATGACAAATGACTTCCTTGAAAAGATGGCGAAAGACTTCAACTACCCAAAAAGGGACAAGAAGTCAAAGAAGTTCTTGATCATCAAGTACAGCAGTCGCACCATGAGAGGAAAGGCTGAGCCGTTTCCTAGGACAGGAACCGACACGGAAGGTGCTGCTAATCCGGACCGAATGAAATTGCCGTCCACATCAATGCCAGGAAAGTCTCCATCTGCAGGCAAGAGAAAGGCCAGCGGAGCCATTGAGCCACGGACCAAGAAGCCATCGCCTGAGAAGGCTCCTGTCCGAAAGTCGCCAAGAAGTGGCCCGTCGTCTTCTAAGAAGGCTTCCCAAATCTTGTATGAAGGCCAAACCGAAGATGACGTCTTCATTACGGACCCAGCACAGGTTCATGAGTACATGCTCAAACGTGAAGCTGCCATTAAAGCTGCCAAGAAGCTTTTTGAAGACGATCCGGCCGAGGTGGACGAAGCCAGAGCAGTTGAAGGGACCCCAAAGAGGAGCAAGAGGCCAGCAGCTTCAACAACAGGCATTGAGAAAAGCAATCTGCCTTCCACGTCTACTCAAAGTCAATTGACTGCCGAAGTGAACCTTGTTGACGAAGGCCAATATCACACTATCGACCTGACAACTAATGAAAGCGTCAAGGGTCTATTGGCCATTTTTGGAAGCGACTTGAATGACATTTTGAAGGGCATCAAGGATGAATTGGTTGCGACTCACAGGGCCCAACTGTCAAAAGTCATGAAGGATGAGTTGCCTCAAACTCTGAAGAATGCCGTGAATGAGCGACTCGAATTTTTTGAAGCAAGAATGACCGAGCGTCTTAATGCAATTGAGGCAAAAGTTGATGCCAATGCTAAGGACATGTCAAAGTTGCTAAAGAGATCAACGGTAAGCATCTTTCAAGTTTAACTCATGCTACAACTACGAAAGTGCGCAATAGCATTGATTTAATAAGTGCGCGCAGTCGCATTACTTAGCGAAATAAGTAGGCGCAGTATACAAATCAGAGAGCATTAGGAGATGTACATGTCAATTTTGATTCTCACTAGGATAACAAGAGAACCACTCAAGATCTTCAAAAATCTTTTGATGGCGTCATTAAGAGGCAGACTCATCTTGACAAGAACATGCAGAAAATCCAGGGCAGTGCTGCTGATCGTAGAGCTGCGGGTGTCGAAGCAATTGCTCAGATGCTTCCATTCAAGCACGTTGGAGTCACCTTTGACATCTTCATGTCGGCTGACATTTGCAGGAAGTACCTGCTTCATTACCTGGAGTCATCCCTTGACTCAATTGAGTACGAGAATGCAATGAACAACATTGCGCAGACAGTTGTGGACCTTTTGCTCACGCCCGTGGCCTCAAGTCACTTTGCACTTGGCGATACTAACATGTGAGTACCTTTTCCCAAACTTCAAGCAAAGTATAAGTTGTTTTAGGCAATGTTCATTTACTTTTTATTGCTTTTGTGCATTTGGTAGCATTAAGTTAACATGCAAGGGTAAAAGATTGCAACATTTTACTTTTCTTAGCGGTCGCCAAAAAATGAACTGGATGAAACGATGCGTGCCTAAAGTCATGCTCAAGTGGTTGAAGGGCAGCGTTGTTTCTTATGTCAAGAAGCAATTCAATCTGAAAGGGCTTGACGTCATGGAGAATTTCGTCAAGTGTCGTGGAGGGTTGCAAAACCGTTTCTCCAATGACCGACAGAAGACTCTGATTCATGCCGCAGCTAACTGCCGCACGGTTGATGACTTAGTCAACTGCATGTTTGCGGTCGACCGAAGCTACAACGAGGAAATGATTGTGAGTTTTTTTAATGCTTTTAAAACAAACATGTACATTAGTTTCATTGTACTTTCTTGCATTCTTACCTTTTCTAGCATGCTAGCCCAAACGGTCTAAACCAGGATAGCTATGAGGTATACAAAGCCTCAATGATCAGCAAGGGACCAGGGAAGAAAATGTTCGAAAATGAAGAAAGAGGCCTTAGGCCCAAAGATATGGATTACCCTGAGCTTGATCATGTCATGGATGCCTTAAACGAAGGTTCCAGCGATATTGCTACGGACGTGGACATGTACAAGGCCATTGCCAATCTTGCTCGAGTTGTTGGCCAAAACCCTAAAAGTGTGGTCTTCACTAAGTCCCAGTTTGTGCCTAATGTAAGCATATCATTTAATCATTGCTACTCTTTGCAACCATTTATTATTTCATTTGCTTCTATACAAACTTCCATTGCAGATTCATGCCACGTACATTGAATTGATCAACAATGGCACAATTAAGATTGAGGGGCCACCCAAAAGCTTCAAGATTGATGACCAACAACACACTGTCCGAGAAGAGTCAACTTCCACGGAAGACGGCAAAGCTAAGGGAACTGAATCCTCAGTCAACGAGGCTGAAACAGCTGCTCCATCTACTTCTGTGGAGGATAAGAAGGTCGTCAAAAGGAAACGAGCGTCCAAGTCTGCTAGAGGTTACCGAAAGAAGGAACGGGAAGGGAAAACCATGCATTTGAAGCCTCAATCTAGCTCCAATTCAAGTAAGCCTCATGACACTAGCAAAGAAGAGCAGGAATCAAAGGAGGACGAAGAAGACGACAACGTCTTTGAGGACAGTACTGCTGAAGACTCAGACTATCAGCCAATTGAAGATGTCCATGACACTGAAGAGAGCGTGGAAGATGAGGACATTCCAGAAGTTGACGATGACAATTGTTCAGGAGTGGAGAGTGTCTCTGACAATGATAGCGACCATGAAAATGGTGCCACTATGCCCCCGCCGCCGGTCAGTCCAAACTTTTTTTACCCCAACTTTTCCTTACCTAGCCTTAAGAAAGGAATTTCTTGCTTAAAGTTTTTAGCTTTTTAACGCAGTGTACAGTTATGTACAACATATTTACATATTGCTTGAGTGCACGCACGCTGTCATAATTATGTATCACAACATAGCTTCCACAGTATCCTAATGACTCTCCTTTCCTTTGTAGCCTGGATTCTAGGACTGAACTGATGCTCCTGAGCAATTCTAGTCCACCAAGCAATCGATGTGTCAAAACAGCGCAATACGACTTGAGATTTGAAACTACCTTGAAGATGCAATGAGTTGTGGTCGAACATTTGGAGCAAAAATGGATTCATCTTAAGAAAATAACGAGTACGAGGGAAATTTGACTTAAGATTGTCGTCTATAATGCATTTGAAGATGAAATGACCAACATGAAGAAAATTTGATAATTGTAATTAAATATGTAATTTGCTGAATTGACACTGGTAACAATGTGAAAAGTAAATACAAGTCGTAAAAACAGTACAATTGAATTGTAAGCCCATGTTGGCAGGGCGGGGCCGGGCGGGGCCGGGCGGGGCAGGGCGGGGCCGGGCGGGGCAGGGCGGGGCCTATCCAGGAGGGTAGCTTGAGATGTGGTAATTAGATTTCATCCAAGTGACGTCCACGTTGAATTAACATTTGACCTGCAACATGAAATAAATATCTTCAAACAACTACTTAAGTAACTTTCACATTACAAAATTACGGTTGGCGAGTCACTGAAAAAGTAACTTGTTAAGGCAGTTTAAAGTAACTTGCAAGTTAAACATTTCATGGTAGTTTAAGGTATCTTGAAAGTTAAAGATTGACTAACTTGGCGTTACCGCCACGAAGCGTTCACGGTAGTGTAAAGATACCTCGGTGATATCTTGACACCAACTTGAAACCGTCTTGGCTGTCTAGTGGGGAGGCTTTTACTATTGACAAAAAATTAAGATAATTTGAAGCAGCTTTTGAAAAAAGAATAATTTTCTGGCTCAGCAATATCGAGGTGTTTTGACTTTAAAATATATTGGGTTCGACTCTATTTAGATGTTTCGACTTAAATTTTAGGAGAAATTTAGCCAACATTCTCAGAGAATGCCAAAACTGACCAATTATTTGTACTTGACTTTTAAGTTACTGAGAAAGTACTCAATACTTGATTGCTTGCACTGCGCCGATTTAGTTGTCGAAACCGCCACAGATGGCGTTAGATGCTTGGCGCTCTTAAAGCCATTAGGTTACGTAATAATCTAAACTAAACCTAAATTGCTATTTTGAGCTTTTTCTGTAGTGAATTCCTGAAAATATTATATCACAGCAAGAAATTTGCCAAAAGGGAAAGAAATAACTCCTTATAGATATCTGTAGTGGCTGAATAATTGTCTGTCTGCATTTGTGTGAGTGGGAATGGCAATCTTTTTTATGGTAATTTGAGCCCATATTTTGGATTTTTTGCTTTTTTCGGGTCTGATCTACTTCAATGGTGCTAGAAAGATTGTAATGTAACCTTTTATTACTCTTACTATTTATGAAAGAATCAAGAAAAGCGGAAACTTCTTTGAACCCGCTTCATACGCCAAAATTTGGTGTTCGAATTTTAGCAGCGCCCCCTAGCGCCGCAACTGGGCTTAAAATAAAGCTTACTCCAAGCAATCAAGTATTTATGATAATTTTGATCTATGCTGTCGGCGAAATGGGTGGTATCATTCTGGTTCATCATGTGGGTATGTTAGTTTTCCAAAAGTTGCCATAACGCGCAAGTTTTCAACTAGAAGTTCAACTAATTATTTAATCATCATACCCATGTGCTTTGCTGTCTCATCAGTGCATTGCAGTGAGAATCAACCAGATGATGCAATCATCTTAGTAGTGACCAATCGCGATTAGCATAATTGATGATAGCAGATAAATGCTTACAAGAGTCGACATTAGCGTATGTTTGCATCAGATAAGTACCATTTTTGTCAACTTGGCGGTGGGTTCACTACATACGGCAGTGAAGCGAAAATCCTTGTATTTTGCTGAGATTAGGCGTGCGCTCGCATCTACCGTACAATAATGATCTTTTTTTCATCACATGTGAAGAAATAATATTCATTATTGTACGGTTGGCGACTTGAGAGTTCTTCTTCAATTTAAAAAAAGACAACACCAGGATTCGAACCTGGGTCTGCTGGATCTTCTCTTCTATGTGATTTAAAAATGCATGAAAAAGCGCCATCTATTGAAATGACACCGCATTTAGCAGTGACTGATGACTGCTGAGCTCTTGTGTTGCTAACCTCATTATAATGCGCGCGCGCGATTGACCGCAAAGTTTTACCTGCAAATGAGCTATCTTTTTTAAGGCCAATTTAATTGATAAATCACTCAATTTTTTGCATTTAAAAGTACTATTGGGACTTTTAACCCTCACGAAGCTGACAAAAATGTCGATACTGTCCTGATGACTCGTCCATATAGGGTTTTTCGCTCATTCGTAGTAAAATTCCAGATCACTCGTGGCTTCGCCACTCGGTGATCTTTCATTTGACTACTCATGAGCGAAAAACCCTATATGGACTCGTCATCAGGACAGTATTGTTACATTGTAACCTATATTCCTGGGGGCATAGATGCCATTAGGATAGGATCTAAATAGAGCTCGATAAATTACAACATGAATACTCCATGAGGCCGCTACTTTTGTCCCTCTTTAACTTTCAGCTGCTTTCTAACTGACCTCGAGGAGAATATTTTTTGTTCTAGTCAAGATGGTTCTAATGTTGATTCTGTAATTCTGATGTTGCATAATCCACAGCCAAACAAGTCTTTGGTGCTCCCATGAAGAATTAAGTCTATCCCAGAGACTTATATAGAAAGAGAAGTGCTACTTCTTGCATTCTCACTGCACGCGAGCGCGCGCCAAGTGCTACAAGTGATTTTGATAACGTTTGGGTCAGCTGTTCTAATAAAGTAGTCAACAGGCTGCTTTGATCCAGAAAGGAAAACGCCAACTGGCACCTCTGTTTTACAACTTTTAATTCCTAATAGTTGGGGAAATATTTATAAAAGACAAAAGATAGCCCTAGCAAAATTGAACAGCTCGTAAAATAGGAATATTTTGGCTAAGTGGACTCATTTAGGAGTTATTAGCAACCAAAAGTCTGCCCCGGCCCAAGTTCAGGCAGCCGCGACCAATATTCCATTGTTGTCTCTTTTGGAGCGTGCAGCAGATCTGCAAACGCACCCCCATAAGCCTCGCCCAGTAGCACTTCTCTTGTTATATAAGTCTCTGGTCTATCCTATACTTTATAAGAGAAATATCCCAAAAGAGTGCTTGAGATCAGTAGCCTTTTCTCCAAAAATCTACATAAGGGAGTTAGGGATGCGATGGACGCGGAGATGATGATTAAAAAATGAAGATAAGCTCACTAAGACTGTGCGGTAATTGCACGGTATATCTGTTAAAATCCGTGTCCGCAAAACTCCGTGCCGTTATATTCCTTTCCGTAAAAATCCTCACCGTGAAAACCCGTTCAGTCAAAATCGTCTCAGTTAAAAACCATTCAATATACTTTGATCAATGTCATCTTCTAGTAGAATTTGTTTCATCCTTATATTACACATCTTGATTTTTTTCGTTTTTTACCAGAATTTCGGGATGGCTACTTTGAAGAGCAGGGATAAAAACATTAGTGTTTTATGGCAATGAATCAATGCAAGGCCTTTCAGCCTGAAGTGATCGAATAGACTGGTAATTGGGTCTGAAAAACCTAGACTCATTGTAATAGAGATTCTAATATAAACATTTTGACAGGAAGTATTGGAGTGAAAAGGAATGTGACGACTTTTTCGTTGAAAAAACAGTACAATTTTTTTCATACGAACAATTCTGAAAAAAGCTGTAATCATTCTGTTTTCCTTGGAAATATCAAAGTTAACAAAAAATAGAAGAAGTTTTGTAAATAGTCATATTAATTGTTGTTAGTTTCAAGCTAACTATCATTAGTGAGTGGATAGTAAGCCCAACACACACCAAAGGTAGAAAACAGCACTGCATCTTTTGATAGCTGATGCGCAATCACTGACACGGATTTGAACAGTACATTCAATTGCACTAGTATATATTTTTTTAGGTGGAAAATACAAATTTAGATAAGAACATCAACAATGGTAATCTAACTCAATCAGAGCTGCTATGCGAGGATTTGTCCACGGATATATTCTGTTTTTCCTCCTCGGTCTTTGCTTCATCTCTCTTTTGTGGGTTCATTTCCACGACAGTTTCCACTTTGTTGGATTGAGCCTGCAAAGGGAAGAAAATTTTTCAAGCTTTTAGCATACCGCATAGTATAACCACTTTTCAAGCAGATGTTTTTCACGTGGCTACTATCAAAATATCTAGCATTGAATGGAGAGTTGCTAGGCTAACAATATTCTCATATCTAGTAAGGATAAAAAGTCGATTGTACAATCTAGGTTATCTCTAGAAAACGATTAATCCAAGGGGATATCAAGCTTGCTCGTATAAATGTAGCGTTGCTGTGAACCAGGCAAGCAAAACGGGCAGCTGAAGCTTTAGCTGAAGCTACTGAGCAGCCAAAAGCAAACAAAGTCTGGCTGAATGCGTTTTGTTGCTGTACCTGAGAATTGCCAACTGCAACTGAAGTGGTGACAGCTCCAGGAGAGGTTGTCGTTCGAGTGATAAGCGTTAATGGCAAGGGTTTGTTTTCCCCGGGGGATTCCTGGTTCGTGGGGTAGCAGCAGCCTAATTTTGACTTGAAGAAGTTGCCAATCGTTGTCTTGAACTTGTCTCCCACTGAGACGTAGATGAGAAAATTGCAGCTCGCGTTCACAATCAACAGCCAGTGGTTGAAGGAGGTGAAGCAAAAGAACCACACTGGAGGCGTGAAATCTACAAGAGAAAATTGTACAATGTATTGAAGAAGTGCTATGCAAAGAAATGATATTACCGACTCCGCAGACAATCATGTTTTCGAGCATGAATAATTCGTGCACATTCAGCAGAATCCTTGGGAAATGGCAGACAAGAAATAGGAACACGATACAGAGAAGAATAGCTGCCAAATTCATTTCTGAAGCCCTCTGCTTGTTCTTCTTCTTCACTCGTTCATGGGTCATCTAGGAAGTTGGAGGAAAATTGTTATTCTGAAGCAAGTGTGAAAAGCACTTTAAACGCATGCTCATAAGCTCCAAAAACTATGCTAATATTCCACTTCATTTGAGTGCAAGGCAAGCAACTGTATTTTAACAAAGGCATTTCATCTCATTCTATTGGCCCATTGAAACCAGAGCTTTGAATGTATACCTAGAATGTCTAATAGGATGCATGCAGCATTTTCAGCTGAATGAGTAGAGATTCTCAGACCAATCAGCAAATCCACAAAAACAAGCTTTCACAGCACTTTGTGAATACCAGAGCAGTCCTCTGCCAATTGGCTTCATTCACCAAAAATACTAGCGTGTTTTAGCCTGTATTTGTGCCACGTTATGTAAAGTTGGAGAGGAAAATGTAATTGCGAACACCTCCGCAAGCTCTAATCATATCTTAGTAAGGTAAGTTCACATGCCTGAGCCGGTAAAGAAGATTTGGAAATCGTACTATCAGGTTCCATCTCATCAAGATTATATTCATGATTGTATTTGCAAGAAAAATGCCAAAACGTTTTTTCGCTACTGTAATGCATTTAAAAACGAACGTGGCATATTAAGTAATCAGAGGGGGAAAGGAAAAGCTTGATTGTATAGCTCTCTGCAGGAGCATTGTTTGAAAAAAGTTATTGAACTCGACAGCGAAAATGGGGCAAATGGAATAAAAAACCTTCTTCGAGTGCTTTTTCTCTATGCTGAACGCATAAGCTAAATATTTTAGCACAATGTAATCCTCTGCAAGCAAACGCATATAAAGTCATAAATAAGAAAGCTCTCAGTTGTGAATGCCAAATACAGGTCTTTTAGTTTTCAAATCCTGCATCAAGGATAGCAGCCATTTTGACTGACTGACAGACACACCCAAAAGAAAACTAAGCAAGTTGGGAATTCTGTTATGGCAGCTACAACTTTGAAGATGGGTGGTATACACACTTACTTGGATCCCTCTGAAGATCCCAAAGTTGAAATAGATCAGAGCTCCCATGGGAATGAGTCCAGTCGTGATGAGCCTGGTCCAGTTGATGTAGAATCGGATGTAGTCTGGGTCTTCACGTAAGTCAGACACTCCAAGTCCAATGGCATATTCGATTTCCTGATCTCCAGAGGAATTGGCAGAAGAATTGCTGCTGATTGCTCCAGAATTCAAGGGCGTCCACGTGAACTTGGTTTCCATGAACTTGGGAATGTTGAGGATCACCGACAAGATCAACACAGGAATAACATAGCTAAAAAAGATGGAAAAATAAATACAAGAAATCAGGGAGGTTATGTGATATTATGGCAAGATAGTATCTAATACTTTGCTTTGAAACCCTTTGTGACCCAACATGAAGTATCATATAGCCTCGTATCTCCTGCCCTAGAAAAGGCTATGTATTCTTCTGTATTTGGACATGTAATATCATACTTCTTCTCCCGGCTCTGAATTACATTTGATTATGAATCCCAAAGGCCTTTCTGTCACTATATTCACATCAAGAAAGTGGCTAAGACAGCATGAAAGCACATCTTTCCAGCCACTGTACTTTGCAAAATATTGATGTACTTTTTTGATGGATGAACGATATTTAACGGCAACAGAAATAAGTCAAGCCACCTAAGAAACATCATTGAAAGATACGAATCATGTCCTGGTATTTTTCGATATTCCACACATTCTGCGTATGAAATATCCCTTTTGTAAGCACCAACACGTAATATTATCATTGCATGAAAAAATCTGGATTTATCTCAATTGTTCCAGTATATGGCCAAGTAAGCGTTTGGTCATGCGCGGACTTTTGCAGCCGCGAGTAAAAACTTGGCCTTGTCTTCAGGCAATTGAAAAGAAAATCACGAACAATTGTAAGGATGATTTGCAGACAACTCACCATAAAGTTCTCCTTCGAACAGTGTATTTGGCAGTCACATTACGGTAATGGATGGGCTTGCATACGGCGCTGTGCCTTTCATATGCCAAAGCCACCGTGGTGAAAATCGAGGCGCAAAAACTGATGTTGTTCAATGGATAAATGATGAAAGGAAACGTGTAGATGAACGTTTCACTTGACCACTTGAATGCCCTGAAAAGAGTTGCTCTTTCTTGTACTGAGAGTGGAAGGCTTTTGGGGCGGACACTTATAAAATGAAATCTTCTCCACAGACAAATTACTAAGGGACTTATGCTCTGCTCACCTACCAAGGAAATTTCTTCCTTCCGTTAAATTGCGTTTTACTTAAGCCTCCTATTTCAGAACTGATCTTTTTTACTCACTTTTCATAGCTTCAATTAGACCACTTTCCGACCTCTTTTGGTCATATGAGCTAGAAGTGTTTTGATTAATCAGAAATACGAAAAGCATTTCGTTTAAGGCTGTCGTAAGATTTTAAGGAAACGAGGCATAGATGAACACCCTATTAATGGCGGGCAAGAAAATCGGATAATATTTACGTGCAGAGCTGTAATTTATTGCCCTAATTCGATCGTTTTTCATTCCGGAGTCATGATTAATGCAACAATATATACATACCTGTTGAAAGAGTAGTCCACAATTGCCAAAATGATGAATACTGAGTCCATTGTTGAAAGAGTTATGAGCAGCTGATTAAAAGAGTTGTACATATCCGGTTTGGAGAGGATGACAATGCTGAGAATGTTGCCAATAAGTCCTATCATGCCTAAAATAAGAAAGCATCCAATAGAAAATGAGAAGCTAAACATTCACCAGCGCCATCTAGTGATTATTATTATTTGAAGTTTACCAGTTCCAGTGAGAATGACTCCTTCCATCCAAAAACTGCATGAATGAACTTTGGCTTGAGTATCGTCGTCCCAGTTTCCACAATCAAGGTTTGTCTTGGCATCTAACGAGTCTTCATTACCTTCTTCAACCGTTGAAGAGTTAGTGCCCATTTCAAGAGGCTCATTTTCCTGCTCCTGAGGAGAAATAAGGACACACTTTTACTCTTGAGGCCATTAAAACCATTACATTTATGGTCCATAAACAAGAAAGCCATCAAAATGGCGGTGCGTTAGCGCTGATATTTCTTTAAAAAGTCTGTTTTTCTTAGCATTGATTGAGCATAAGAGTCTAGCTTTGCTTGTGCGTGTTATGTCAACAATCAGGCCTATTTATTAATTCATCACAATTGCACCATGAATTATGAATGATGCGTGAAACGACAAACAACGCAGAAGGCTTTGATTTCTAGTTTTTGCCCCTTAAAATAGTGAAATTTGTTCCCCATTAACACGGTTAAATTTGCTCTCTGAGCCAAAATGCAAAGCTAACGATGGCAGTATTTGGTTGCGGGTTAATTGGGTACTGTCCTAAAGGATTTTACTGCAAGAATTTGATTTACGTAATTAACATAGTAGTTGACCCGAAACAAACACTTACCAAGATGGAATCCACTTCTTTTTGAGCATCACCAGATGCTCCTTCACATACTTGGACCAATAAGAGCCCTACCACCAATGACCATTTGATGGCCTCAACCGACAGGTTGTACTTCATGTCTGGAAGAAAGAAAAAAAAAATTGTGAGATGATTTATAATTTTTGTTTTGCAGTTTTTTATGAAGCAATTTGATCAGGCGTTCATTTCCCCTAGTGGCTGGTTATTACGCAGGGTAGGTGGCATTTAATAGCAAAAATGGCTTATTCATGGCAACTTGATGGAAGCAAATAATTATTTAGCGACATTATTGGCTGCAGATTGATTTTTGAGGAAATCTTGTAGCAATAATTAAGGAGAAAGTCTCTTTATCCCTTAGAAGCTAATCAAATTCCTTTTCTTAATGTAGCCAAGTAAATAGTTAGCACCGAAATTGCGTTACCGAAGAAACGACCCAAGCATTATTGTGCAGTTCTTTAGCTACTTACTTCGTTCAAATATGTAGCAATTACTGTTTCAATTACTGTTTCAATTGCTATTGTTTTGGTTGGACCAATTGTAGAGTATGTGGTTATTTGGGCATTAAAACCTTGACTCAAATAAAATGCTCAGTAAACATTGCTCAAGAATTATTTTTTGATATTCTCTGCAAGTATTTAGCAAGAAATTCGCTAAAAAAAGGCGAAGAATGTCCAATAACATATTTTCCTGCATTTTACAACATGGGTGAAAACTTCTCTTAAAAAGGTTCTTTAAAGGAGAATTGCTTAATTTGCAGCAAAAATTCATTACTCAAATGTAAAGGCACGAATGCATTTATGTTGCACATTTGCATGCCTTTGATCCTTTTTAAAAAGTCCCCATTTAACAACAATTTTTTAAAATGGTTTTGTCTTCCGCCAAAGACAAACGAACACTTTAGCCATCGACACTTCAAAGCTACAAGCGCAACTGAAGCGTAGTTTCAAACAATTTCATTAGGATAAGCAAAATACGCACCGTTTATCATACACTTTTATAAAAAGAAAATTTGGCTCGTTATTAACAACTGGTACTCTAAGTTATTGGCCCAATGTGCTAAAATTCACCTCAAAATTATTCATGTATTTTATCAGGGCTATCTCTAACGAGCAATCCTGACGGAACAAAGTTATATTTAATCACGAAACTAAATTAAGTTTTTTCGTCCTCACCTAGTTGGCGCTGCAGTTGCGCTAGAACATGAAAAATGCGGGAAATTTTAACTTCAAATTTGGATTAACTTTGCGCCATCGAGCACTCCCTTCACTTGCTTACAAGCGCAACCAGAAAAATCCCCAAAAAATTAACCCTGGCTTTTAAAAGAGATTTTGGCATAAAACACAGCTGTCATTGCAAAAACAATAATGAAAATCCACAGATCTGCCTTAAAATTTCGTCTTGAAGCCTACCACAGCGTTGTCATTCAATTAGTAACAGTGCAGCTGCCCTAAGAGTTCACCTTATTAGTATAGATCATCTTGTATTTTATTATGATCGAGCGAAGAGAAAATACATGGTAGTTTCATAAACCTTACATAAGTATTCTTTAAAACAAAAAGTCGCGTTACCTATTTGTTGCAATATTTTACTTCGATGCAGGTTGCTCCTTGTAGACCGTCCACAAAGCAATGAAACCGAGGCTTGATTTGCTCGTCGACCTCGAAAGAGGCCGTTGTCGAGAGGCCGCTAGCGCCTGTTCGACTTACCGATAAAAGGCCAAGAGCGTCGGGAAGTTTTCAGCATTACTTGATGCTTCAGTAGCCCTTGCTCTCCCTTTTACCACGGCTCTCTCTTTTGTGTCTTGACGAGATTATGCCGAAGGCCCATTGGGCCTAATAAACTTTTATGTTTCTGACCAGCTTGTGGACCAAAGTTAGCTGGAGACTTTCGCAACATGCTGTTCTATAATAAATCAACACAAGTAGGAAAGTTGAGCTATTCAACATTAATATCCTTCTTAATGTGCACCTCTGTTCAGCTGTTGCGCGCACACGCAATCAAAAAGCGCGCGCGCAAAAAACGAAAACATTGCGGCTTTCAAAGCTCTGCTTTATGTGAGCAAATCTGTCAGGAAAATTGATCCTTTTAAAATGGTGCATGTTTGGGTCTTTTTGCAATGCAACGGGGACTATTAAAAATAGACATGTACTGCTACTCAAATGAAAGGAGAACCACTTTAGTGCCAAAGAGACAAACATGTTTGACCATTCGATACATTTCATTATTCTACTTGGTTTATTTGTCAAAAATAATAATGGTCACATCACAACAATTTGTAGTCTTTTTGCCTGGCCTTTTGCACATGGTTAAAAAAAGGCAACGACAAATAATTTGCAATAACGATAGTTGACGCCACATTTTCCTTCCGGCCATCTTCTTTCTTTTCTCATCATACAAGAGTCACAATGTCTCTGGAGACCTCGTCATCATCGTTGCTGTCCTCAGCCTCATCCCCATTGTTGATCAGAGACACTCTTACTTCATTCGGATCTATTTCTCGACTGCTTTCTTTTTCACTGGCCTTCTCGTTTAGAGCAAGGACATTAGTTTCCGAATTTTGTGACACCGGTGTGTAACTGTTGCGGCTGATGGCTCCTCGGAATACCCTGAAAAGAGGTCTGAGATTAGCCAATAAATCCTTTGTATTTTCCCACCGAGTCACAGAAGGGTCACTCCTAACAAAAAAGTCGCATCGTTTTCACTGAAACTAAAGCGAAAAAGGCCATCACTAAATCGGCTCTAGATTGATGCTAACACTTCAAAATTGACTTCCATGATGTTTTTGGGCTACTAAAATGTTATCTTTGGAGATTTTATTTTATCAAACTCAGATTTTGTCTATGAAAATCTGTCCCAAAAGGCTGCACGAAAATCAGAAAAAAATTATATGTGCCTAGATCCCTTGGACCTCAGCATTCCTCAAAGGTGCTTTCCAAAAAACTTCAGAAGGACACCTTGGAATAATTTAGTACCAATGTTGTGTTCATATATCCACATTCTTATGAGATATGGCGGAGTTTTTGCAAACCAAACTTGTGGCTATTTTCATTAAAATTGGTATGTTTTTGATCAATTTAGGCAATTGGCTGCCTAAAAACCTAATTTATTTAAATTTTTCTGGCTTTAAAATGACTTTCATATGATTTAGAAGGGGATTCATCAAGAAAATGCCAATTTTTGGCATTCTTAAAGTTATGGTGCATTTTTACGTACTTTTCAATGATGCGACTTTTTTATTAGGAGTGACCCTACTGTGCGAGTGTGCGACTCAGCTGAGCGCGAGAAGAAGAAAAAGAAAGCAACGATTCGCCTAATTAACCGCAATAACGAGTTGTTTGGACACATAAAGAAAATACTTATTAGGGCGATCCCATATTCGAATTTTTAGTCAAGTTACGTTGCTAAAACAGCAACATTACTTGATCAGTTAAGTTCAGCTTGTTCCAGCCAAGTTCGGTTCATTTTAGCAATGTTCAGTTGACCGCTGAGCTGACACGCCAACGCGTTGTACATCAGCAGCTGATGAGCAAAGTTAGCTTTGCTCAATCAATCGAGCTTCAATGACTACGCATCTGAGAACACTTTTTGTAGCTAAGTTCAGTTTGGCAACAGAACTTAGCTAGGCAAGCAAGCTAGTACTACATAAAATCAAGCAAAGTTAAGCTCTACCTACATAAATATCTGGGAACGGAACTGAACTAAACTTAACTTTCTACCTAACTTAACTTGACTAACAGGCCAATACGGGAACGCCCTATTGAGAAATGAACTGCTAGAAACGGAATGATTTTCAGGCATGCTACATATTCCGGTTATGAAGGAAATCTCCGCTTCTCCACTTAAGTAGAAAGCAAGGTTGAATTTAGGCAAAAAAATAAGCGATGAAAAATGATCTTTCGAGACACAGGATGGGAAAGATGTGATATGATTAATCCCCCGATACCGTCACCATCATCAGCCAAAATCCATAAATAATCAATGGGAGGTGCTCTCCAATATCATATCACATAGAAAGGGCCCTCATTAAAGAGGGCTGAGACGGAAACGCCTTAGCAACACTTGGTTGGATAATAGGCAATATCCGTATAGTTGAACGCCTCCCAAAAATTTCCCTAATAAGGCTGTGCTGTGTTAAAACTCAATTTCCCCCACACAAAAAGTTACTTTTCAGCACTCCACACACGAAATTTTCTCACAGACGAGGCAGAGCAGTTTCCCATGTCTTCAACGTACTCCAGAGCATTGGCGTTGGCTGGTTTGTAGCCAATTGATATTTTTTTGAAACTAAAGGGAAAAGTTTGAATGAATGCAATTTTGGGCCAAAGTACGCCTCCCACTCAATCAATCTTGAGATCCAGTCGGCTGTCAGCTCATTTTGGCCGACTGGAAAGTTAAGACAAAGCCCACAGAGACTAACTCGTCAAAAGCGTCATCTGCATAAGCACAAAACTTTTGGTTTGCTAGCTCAATTGAGGCAGCATGAAAAGGGCCTATGTGTACATGAAAACCACTTTTTGGGCTGAATAATGTAGTTGTGACCTTTTAATGACGGTTGCAGTACGCAAACAAAAGAGAGAGCATCACGTGGCCAGTCCTTTGATCTATTTCTGCCCGCGAAAATCCCCCTTTTATGAATTGATTGATGCCTAAGTGGGCCTAAAAATTACCTCGACAATGATGATCGACTCGTCCTTGCGAATAAATCAATGTCAATTCCGCGGTGGATCTCCAAATTCGGATCGTCCATTTCCATTTGATGTGCAGCTCGCGTCGCTTCTTGGGCTTTCAAGTACTCAACGTTTTCCAGCTGGGCTCGAGTCTTTTTCCGATATGTCTTCAGCAGCAGTGAGCTAGCGACCACGGAAACGGAACTCAAGGCCATTGCAGCTGACCCCATCCAAGGCTGCATCTTGAAGCCCCAGGGGGAAAATATTCCCGCGGCGACAGGAATGCCAATGAGGTTGTAAAACGACGCAAATACAAAGTTCAGCCAAATCCTATTGACTGTTTTGCGTGAAAGGTCAAAACAAGCGATGACGTCAAGCAAGTCATTCTGCAAATAAGTCATCAAAATACATGAGCACTCCTCAATAATGCAGCACACATCGATGATAGCTTTTCTGGCAATACAATCATGCCTGGCAACAACAAAGGCCTTTCGCTATATCCTTAATTACCAATATGTATCCGTCTAACATGGTGAATAATAGACCTTTACAACAGAGTTGAAAGGAGGTATAGTTAAATAACCATCAGATAAAGAAAAAAAATGAGCTTTCACCTCTCTCTTTTGAGGAGAAATAAATGAGCAGCCATACCCACAAACGTAATACATGGGCCGTTAACAAATATAACCATCGTGAAGGTAAAACGAATTTCCAAAAAAACCTGATTTTGTGTATCAGTTTGATTAATACTCATAATTTGGGATCTGGATAATTAAGCTGATAATCTGTAGTTTCAATTATATGAGATGCCACTCTGGCTGCTATTTCTAGTTCATTTCCAAAAATATGATCATTAAGGCCTTGCTTACCAGAGATATCATGAACGCGATATTGGCTCATTATCTTCTGCGTCTTTGATCGCGGCTTGGTATCGCTTCTTATTTACGAACATCGCAACCTCGTCAGTAAATAAGAACCGATAACAACCGCAACATCAAATTTCAGTTTTTTTAGTATTTCTCCCCGATATTTTGTCAAAATATTACCTAGAATTCTATGTACAAAAGAAAGCATTAAGTAAGACATTACGTTGCACCTCAATTTCCATTCCTGGTACTATGAATGGCAAATTAAAGAGCTGCATTTGTTCTTGTGCACCGTAAAGGGGAAAACACCAGTTAATAAAGACTTACTCTAATCAGAACAACGTCTGCAGCCTCGACTGCTACATCAGTTCCCGATGCGATTGCGAGGCCAATATCAGCTTGTGCAAGAGCAGGTGAATCGTTGACTCCATCTCCCACCATTGCCACCTAAAAATGCAATTATTAGCGTTTTGTAAGCGCATAGCTTCGACCCGATCACCTAGGAAATATCATCGAGGCTCTTATAAATTAATATTCCTACCTTGTGGCCTTTTTCCTGGAGCCTTTTAATTTTGGCTACTTTGTGGCTAGGCAAAACTTCAGCAAAAACTCTGGAAATTCCGGTCTGTCTTGCGATGGCAGCGGCGGTTTTTTTGTTGTCGCCCGTCAAGAGAACCACGTCCATTCCCATTTTCTTAAGCGTGTAAATTGTTAGATGAGCCTCTGGCTTTACAGTGTCTGATATGCCAATCATGCACATCAACACGCCTGAAAAATAAGTGAAAGCATGTGATGTGTACGAAGAAAGAAAAAATAAGCTACATTTCCTGTGAAAAGCATACTCCTAGGCCTATTCCCTAATGCGTGTTCCACTTGAATCTGCGTTTTAGTCATCAACGCAGAACTAATCGGTTGAAACGAAGAAATATTAGCATTTAGTTCTTTTCAGAGCATACTCATGCGTATAGTAAAAATAAGGCAGAATATATGCCTTTGTGAGGAATTGTTAAAAATTGAATTCAATAGCGAGCAATTGTACGCAGTATTTCTTCCTCAGATTTCATTCAAAGTTTCTCAGCCGTGAATAGTGAAATACTTTATTATTAATACGCAATATTGCAGCATCTACCAAGCACCAATGTGGTGTTCGCCTATAAAGGAAAATGTTATCTTCCGTTAAATTGCGTTTTCCTGAAGCCTCCTATTTCAGTACCAAGCAATTAGGACAAATTTTGATAGCTTTAATTGGACCATTTTTGTCAAATCTTTTAAGAGTTTTGATTTATCAGAAGCACGAAAACTTAAGCATTTCATTTAAGGATGCCATAAGATTTTAAGGAAACGAGGCATAAAAGAACGCCCTGTAATAGTTTTTGCAATTTTGCTCATGTACACTGCGTACTATCATCCTATGAAATAAGTAGCCAAATCCAAGTTTTTCAATCAATGAGCAAAGGAAGCTCGCGCTCTGATTACACAATTGCCTTGGATGCACGAGAAAAAAAGTACGAGTACACCCTCTATAAATAGTAAAAGTAATTGAAAACAAAAGTAAGCTACCAATAGTGAATAAAAGTGAATAGTTTTAAAAGCATATGAAAAAGGAGACATTCTGGATAAAAAACAGAAGATCAATTAGACTTCTAATTAGAAGATGTCATCAGCGGCCTTGATCTCTGCTGCGTAAGTTTGTGTCCTCTCCAAACTGATACGACAACACCAATTGAAGAGTCCTCAATTAGTGAAAGGAACACAAAGCTTAAATTATATCAAGAAGACCAGTTCTCTTTCTTACCGTCCACAGCCACAAGCAGAGCTGTGTGCCCAAGCTTTTCTTGAGAAACCATTTTGTTTTCCACCTCTTGGGGAATGTCGATGAAGTTCTTTTCTTTGATCCATTTTCGATTGCCAACGAGGACTCGATAATCTTGGCAAGTGATGATTGCAGTTGCTTCATCTCCAACGTTGACAAGTGGTGCAAGATTGGCTCCATTCAAACGGTGGTGGCTTAATGAAAAATCTATGGTTGCACCAGCCAACGAAGCATTAGCTGACGGAAGTGATCTGAAATGACATCATATTATGCACCAAAACAATATGAATGACGTATAGCGTAATTTGAGTGGTACACACTCATGATAGAACTTCATTAGCATGGGAATCAAAAAAAGACAATTCAATTTAAATCTAACAGGCCTAAAACGGTGTATGGCTTGCATTACACTATTTATAAGCAAAATTAGTACTTGAGTCTTTGTAAGCCCCACAAATAGGGCATTATGTTTTTGTGGCACAAAATTGGGGTCGGTTCAACATTTGCTTACGACTTATTTTGCTTCAAATTGTTCCTAATGCAGATTATTTTACACACAAGTTTAGGTATGCATCAGGAATTATTTGCTTTTTCTGGGGCCGTACCCTAGTACTTTTTCATAACTCACTCAGCAATGTTGTTTCCCCTGAGCTGTTGCAGAGTAAGGAAAAACTGCTTGATTTCCTTGCTTTGCTCCCCTTTGGCCTCCATTTCGTCCAACTGTGAAACGGTGACGGAGAGACCACAGCCGGGCACAGTGCGAAAGTTGGAAACTCGAGCCGAGATGTTTTCAAGGCCAAGAGTGGCCTTCACAAAGGACACAATGGCCTTCGCTAGAGGATGTTCTGACCCATTCTCGGCAGCTCCGAGGATAGCCAGAAGTCGACAAAGTGGCACTTGAGTAGTGGAAATCATGCATAGAAAGGACACGGTGGGCCTTCCGTGAGTTATTGTACCCGTTTTATCAAACACCACGGTTGTCGTTTTGTGAGCATTTTCCAGAGGTTCTGCGCCTAAAAAAGAGACGATAATGATAACAAGTTGAAAAATCATCAATTTCCACGACGACGCCGAAGCTATGCATAAAATAGGCCTTGTATAAGGATATGACGCATTTTGTGGGTGCCTTTGATAACTTGTACATGCTCTTTTGTAACGCTCAATAACGTTTTTTAAACCACTGCTTTTTCCTAAGACCCATTCATTTTAATTTTTAGGTAACGTTTTTTTATGAGAGAGTACAATCAGCGCAGAAAAGTCCACAAACTACGGTTCAATAGCAACCTAGGGACCCAGTAGGATACCATCTGCAAATATTGCACATGGCGAAAACATCCGGACAATAAATCCCAGCAAGTATCCAGAAAAGTGTAGTCTCCTTTTTTATCTTGTAGATCGTCCCATTTTCGGAGGCTCCCAACATGAATCGCTTTTAAAATGAGGTTGGCAAAGAGATACGAAAAATGGGATTGGAGAAAAGAAATACAAGCAAGATGCACTGTTATACCATGATTGCGGACTGTAGCCTATCTTGACTGCTTAAATGAAAAGGACCACTACTTTTCATATGGAAATACTAGTATCTCTCAAATCTGAGAGTGCATTGAAGCATGCGTCGCTCTGGCCCAGCCACAAACTTTTGTCTCGCTTCTTGCCAAGTTTTCCACAGAATTTCCCAAATGCGAATGCTAGGTAACTTTCTATATGCATACGGTACCTTTTATTAGAATGCCATTGACAGCCCCCACCCCAGTGCCCACCATGACAGCAGTGGGCGTGGCCAGGCCCAGTGCACAGGGGCAGGCGATAGCGAGCACAGTCAGTGCCATTCTGAAAGCATATTGCCATGTCACTTCTTCCGCATTGAAACCCTCGCGCTCCATTTTTGTGACGGGAAGCAGGTCGGGATTGACATAACCAACAATTGCCCAAGAGATCAAGGTTACCGTAGCGCATACTATCACAGCAGGCACAAACCAGCCAGCAATCTGGAAAAAGGTACATTTATAGCGTCGGTTATTTTGGGACTTGATCGCTCTCAAGAGACGAAAATAAAACAAGCCTAAATAAAGGCACTCCTCCTAACGCAATCGAGAGCCATTTGAGTGGCTTTCTAAGGATAGTAGCTTCAAATGTAATTTTAATGGCATGCCAAAATGGACCTAACTTAAGCTACAAGAAGCAAGCATATTGGCTACAATATTTTTAACCTGAATCATTCTGATTATTCTTAAGTGCTGATCAATTTACAAAAGCTAAGCCATCATTATCTTGATAGTGACTGAACATGCACCCTTAATTGATCCAAAAACTAAGGCCTCGATCATCTCGTAATTCAGCTTCAATTATGAACGCCGTTAAATCGATCGCAACAACTATAGCATAACATGGTAATTTAAGAACGCTTTTAGGCCCAGTTCACCTACAAATTACGGCCGAAATTATGGCATAATGTGGCTCATTATCTTCCGCGTCTTTGATCGTGACTTGGTTACGGTTGTTATCGCTTCTTATTTACTGACATCGCAACCTCGTCAGTAAATAAGAACCGATAACAACCGCAACCATGCTACGATCAAAGACGCGGAAGATAATGAGCCTGTATTTGCTTGTTCTCATAAACATTTCTATAAGGTTATGCAAGGCACTTTTCGCGCTTATATCTCAGCATCTACTCGTCTGATTGGAACCAAAATTGGAGGAATTCATAAGGACATATTGAAGAATCTTCATGCCAATTTTCATCCGGATCGGAGGCCGCCAAGGCCGCCTTACTGAAAGCGAGGCAAATCAGTTAAGCAAAGGAGAAAAATCAGACCTCCGATCCGGATGAAAATTGGCATGGACAATTCTTCAATACGCTCTTATGAATCCCTCCAAATTTGGTTCCAATCGGCTCAATACTTACTGAGTTGTGAGCTTCCAAAGTGTCTTGCTTTGCTTACAACCTGCCTTACTGAGTTTTATGAGAACAAGCTATTACTGAACAGAGATAAGTTCAGGTTTTTTTGGCTGAATATTTTTAATTAGCCTTAAGGGCGTTCTCATATTGCATTTTAGTTTAACCAAAACTGATACTGGTTAGACCAAACTGACTTTTGTCCGGACAAAAGTCAGCATTCTTGTAGCGTTTAGTTAAACCAGTATCAGCGTGGTTTAACTAAAATCAGTTTTGGTTAGACCAAACTGCGATATGAGAACGCCCTTTAATTTAATAGTACAATTTTGAAGACAAAAATGTAAAAAAGTTGTTTCGTCCCCTCTAAAATTGGCAAATATCAGCGTAATTTTACTCAAAATTACGCCATAAGTTTGTAGGTGAACCCAGCCTTAATTGGGTTAAAGATTAAACGTTTTTGCAAAACGTCTTTTTCGCAAATTAGGCAGCATTACATTCGCAATTCGACTCGTGGAGAAAGGCAACTTTTGTTTCTTTAAAAATTAACAAAAAATTGGCTCATTATCTTCCGCGTCTTTGATCGTAGCATGGTTGCGGTTGTTATCGGTTCTTATTTACTGACGAGGTTGCGATGTCAGAAAATAAGAAGCGATAACAACCGTAACCAAGTCACGATCAAAGACGCGGAAGATAATGAGCCATTAAGTTGTAGAGGTTTAGTGAATTGCCATTAAAAATTGCTATGCTGATTATTTGCCCCGCATTACTGTTTGAAGATGATTCACTATAATTTAACCCCTAATAACAAATTGAAGCTGATGTTTCGATGATAAAATTTCCTGAATTACAAGCAGATGATTCTTGCCTAATGTCCTGTTCATGTACGCCCCAAACTCCTTAGTAAAATGCACGAAAAACACCTCAAGGAAAGGAGAAAAATTGTCTTATGACAAGCGCCAGCTGATACCAAAAAAATCAGATCGACTTTAAGCCAACTGGAAAGTAAATAAATCTAATTTGGGCAACTAAGCACTCCGCATTTTAGCCATTTTGAGCAAAATCACTAGTTAAATTTCATCTCTTATCAAAGAAACGTTAAGAAAGCTAGTTTGTTTTAAAAAAAGCTGAAAACCATGAGACAAAATAGCAAAAATTGCCATTAAATACGCTGCTCGGCCCCAAGCTGAACTCGTAGAGTAGCAGTCAGCAACAGATTCACTTTTCCTTACGACAATTTTTTCCTTACCTTAAGGCATTCTTAGTACATGAACAGGGCATAAATACTATCTTCTTGAAAGCGTTACATAAGGTGAATTATGTCCAGAACTCGGCCAGAGATGTGTCCACAATTCACTCTAAAATGCGTAATTCAAAACAGTTTCAAATGTTGGCCCACTAAAGGAATTTTCCCACAAAAAAGCCTCTTTAGAAAAGGCAGTACAAATACTTGCATGCCACTTTCTATTTCACCTTGTCGGCCAATTGCTGGATTGGGGCTTTAGAGGTTTGGGCCTCTTCCACAAGTCTGACAATTTGGCTCAAAGCTGTGTCCTCGCCCACATGGGTGGCCTCTATTAAAAGCATATTACTCTGATTGATTGACCCTCCGATCACCAAAGATCCCTCCTTCTTCTCAACTGGCATAGACTCTCCAGTAATCAAACTCTGCAAAAAAATACATTATATTTTTGTACGTTAATTAGGCAAGATTAGCCACTAGATGCCAGAAAATGCCTCTTTTGAACGCACGAAACACAATAATGCGAAATTGAGATGTTTAGTCTGCTCCTACTTTTTCCTGCGAAATGAGTCTTGATGACTTCTACGAAATGAAAGCAAACTTAGGTGCCTCACACTTACATAAGTTTCCTAAAAAGTGCAAGCAAGTCACTTTAAAAATTTCCCTTGAAATTTAGCTTGTTTTGGAACAATAAATTAAAGAAGAGTTGGTTTTATGTTGCTAGCGACCTTAAAATTTTAAGGCAATCTTTAGCTCCGCATTGTTGCCTTATTGGATAAAGCTTTGCCTTCAACTGTAGCAAATCACTTCATGCTGTTTGGTTCGAAGAAAAAGTGTAACACTATAGACAGTTTGCACTTTAATCATAGTGTCGAATTCCCTCAGAATAATTGACATGAACAGTAACTAAAACGCCATTACAGAAGACTCATACGCAGTCTTTTCCTTTGCTTTGCAAAATTGCCTCAAAAAGCTAGTCTAATCTGATCTATAGGAAAGTCGAATCCTAGTTTTTCGCATTTTTGGGATGCCGGCTGAGCTAACGTTACGTCATCAGCGCGTGAGCGGAGTTAGCCAGTTTTCGTTAGAGCTACAAGAAGTAAACTAAAATAATCTAAAAGAGCCAACTTTCTCTTATGATAAAGCCACTTTTTCAGCAATTGCCATTCGAGTAGCACTTTTAATTAGTGCTTCACTTGCCCAAAAGCAAGACCAAGGCCAGCCTAACTTTCTCAAAAAAATTGAATTTCTAGCAAAATAAGGCTCAAAATATGGTACAATGGTAAGATAATTTGGTGTTTTTACTCCAAGACACCAGCTTAGACAGCAAAAATCCTACCTTTCAGAAAATAATTAAGAGAAAAAGCTATAAAATAGTTTTGGGATGCACAACGTAAGAAGTGATCGGGCATCCAAAATGTTCTCTTTGTTGCCGGTAGGATAGGTATGAACATGGCTCATTGGCTTAGTCTCTTCTGGAGATTTCATAGTGACCAAGCCACGGTCATTATCGTTTCTTATGTACTGAGTAGGTTGCGATGGAACTACATAAGAATCGATAATGACCGTGGCTTGGTCACTATGAAATCTCCAGAAGAGACTAAGCCAATATCTTCCGCGTCTTTGATCGTGACTTGGTTACGGTTGTTATCGCTTCTTATTTACTGACATCGCAACCTCGTCAGTAAATAAGAACCGATAACAACCGCAACCAAGCCACGATCAAAGATGCGGAAGATAATGAGCCCATGTTTACTGTTTCCTATTGTGCCTTTAAGGTACTGCAAGGGGACCTCTCAAGACAGCTACAATTCTACTGAAGGGACTTGAAGCAATTTAAAGCTCGGCACACAAGATGTCGTTAAATTCAGATGGCTTGACGTCACTATATTTGGTGCAAGCGCAGATGCCCATCAGTCATTCTGGATATGAATCGCTAGAAGAATTTGGTGCTTATTAAAGCCCAAGACCAAGCTCAAGAAATGAAATCAGCCACTTTTGTACGTTCCTAATTGAATTAAGAAGCGCTAGCTATCAGCCATCTGACAATAGGGCGCTAGCTCGGGCCCAAGTCGAAATATTTGCCAATTTCCATGTCCCTATAATCTTCGGCTGATTATGCTATGTATGTATGCAGTCATCTGCAGTTGTATGAAAAATACTTATAGAAAAAAGCCACATTTCACCAATACTTGCAGCATAAAATAATCCAGAGAGTGAAAGCTGCGATGAAGAGGCTCATCCTGCGCGAGCGCTAGAAAATTGGCACCATAATTTGAATTTCTCGCTTTTATAAATGGAGTTACAAAAGATAACTTAGGTGAATCAAATTTCAGTTTCTTCTAGAAATGCCACAGCGGCCATGCAGCCTGGAAATTGAAAACTCAATTACTTAGGCAATGTTTCAGTAACGCGCAAATCTTCTTGGCACAAAATAAAATGAAAGTGATATGAACGGAAAAGTAATATGCTGCACTTTTCCTTATTTCTTTTGAACTACAAAAAGTAATATCACATCCTTGACATCTTTTATGTTCAGCCTCTCGGGAGATGGGAGCTGCGTCCCAAAACACTGCAACGTACATTGCGTATAAAAACCCTATGTACTATGCCCATGAGGAAAAACACGAAAAACCTCAACATTACTTTTAGTACCAACATAATGGGCCAACAATTGCAAAGATTCGTTGCTTCCAGTTTTCATTCTAGAGTCACATGACACTTTTAAAAGTCGGGTTCATTTGCAGGGAAATCTAGGCAAATCGACGACAGCCTTGCGACAGGTTAATAGTTAGAAAGCCTTAATCGAAAGTCACCTCATCACAGCTGGACTTTCCATTCACCACTCGCCCATCGACAGGCACTTTGGCTCCAGGAAGCACTTTGAGAACATCTCCACGATGTACAAGATCAACTGACACGTCTCTTTCACTGAGGATGGTTTTATGCTCGTCCAATGTGACCAGTATGGCCTCAGTGGCTTGCAAAGACATCAACTTGGAGAGTGCATCTGAAGTTTTAGCTTTTGCTATATGCTCAAGCCACCGGCCCAAGGAAATGAAGACAAACAGCATTGGTGGTGTATCGAAAAAGGTCATCGGTGAGGTCTTTTCTCGCATGGCCATGGAGGCCACGACCACAGCCACTGAATACAAGTAGGAGATGGACGTGGCCATGACCACCAGCACATCCATATTGCTTGTCCCATGCTTGATAGCTTTGTAGGCTTGTACGTAAAAGTATCTTCCACCAATGAACTGAAAGCAGTGAAAAATTATTCCTTTCCTGGCCTTGCCCTTTAGTGATAATGCAATGCTACAACGAGCCTTCTTAGCTTGCCTGCTTAAAGACTGCAGAAAGGAAGACGCTCATTGTGTTCTCAAGTTGCTACGTTAGCTGTCCAATAGATGAGCATGTGACTGAAGAAAATTATTTGGCCCAGTTCACCTGCATTATTATAGCAAAATAACGCGCGATATTATGCTAGTATTTGCAAATATCCGGTACTTGTAAAATCATTTTTCAGATTTTGACTTCGATATCGGTCTATTGGTACTCGAAGCCATCCTACACCAATATAAAAATTATCAGTTTCTCAGTATTTCGTCAAATATACATCAAAATATCAGCTAAAATAAGCAGGTGAACATAAGCCGGCCAATTTTAGACCATCAATCCAGCTAGGTTTAGAATTTTAATTGAAAAGCATGGCTTGCTAGTGAGTGGACAAGCCATAGCACTTCTCAATCAACTCCTATGATAAGCTCACAGAAGCCGTGTGCTGCATGGACAGACTCAATGATTTGAGATAATCCTAAGCTATCAGCCTTTGAAAAGAGGGCTACAAGCTTCTTTTTATACATTGCTACATCACATGGGCACATGAAAGTACGTTACAGCCATTTGAAAAAGCACTAACCAACACGGCTAAACTAATGCAATTATCACACCGCATACAGCTGTCCAGAGGCCGACTTGCATATTAACATTGAGCTGCCACTCCTCTGCAGTAGCACTACAATAGGCGCAATTAATATTCAATGTTGGTGGGGCTATCCCAATAAACAGCCACTGAATCAATACGTGTAAGCTTCATTATGTAAGGTCATATCTTTTATGGCAGAAAAGTATTTTCAATACATAGCACTAGAAATTCTTCCTTGGAATTATTAAAGTAGCACTTTTTCCTTTGTATGGCCTGATATGAAACAATTGATGCCAAACTCGATGCAGTAGCGAAGAATGTATGCGAGCAATATGAGATCGACAGCTTAGCTCTGAAATTGCTCTTACCTGGACTGGAGTTGCCAACAAAAACAGAAGGAGATTCTCCAAAGATAACCCATCTATGACGCAACAGTCGTTTTTGTGGTGGTGGTCCTCCGTAGACATTTCCAGCATGTAATACATCATGATGACCATGCAAGGCAGGCCAAAAAACATGGAAATGTAAAACGAATTCCTCCACTTTGCTATTTCCTGCTGGTGGCTTAAATAGTTGGCCGTATCGTCCAGCCTCCTTTTATGCATTTTGGCCTCGAAACCGAGGCTGTTTACCATTTCTATGACATCTCGAGGACCTGTCAGTAAAAAGAAGTGAGAATGTACACGGATTTTAACTAGGAAAAAACCAAAACAATTGAGTTAATGGGTGCATGAAACATCAAGCACTCAACCTAAAACATAATAAAATATCTATTTATATATGTAAACAATTTATAAAACAAGCTAATAAAATAGCTGAGCAAATTTTGTAAAGTAAAAATCGAGTGGCAACTTTGCGGGCTCGAGCTTGCGAGAGCCAAGTAATGCTACGAGATTTTTACTTAGTAAAATGAGCTCAGACATTTTCTAAGCCTGTTTTATAATTTGTTTACATAAATATACGATTTTATATGATGGAAAGTAATTTTCAAATGTTAATGAAGTTACCATGCCTGGCAATCTTGACCTAGCATTTAATCCATTACTTTGAGGGCTTTTGTTGAGACTCCCTCAGTAGTGCAAGAGTAGCCGAAAGTGTTAATCAATCACTAAAAGTGTGCATTTTGAATTTGGCACTTTTTGAAGCTAAAAGATGTTTTAGATCAAGTTTTGTCTGGTATCTCTGATAGAGACTCTACTCCTCTGCTAATCTTAGCTCAGTTTAGAAGAAGAATAAAAAGGAATTCTAACAACAATTTTTCTATCTGTATTGGTAGCTCAGTTATTAGAGCGTCGGACTCCTAAGCTAGATGACCAGGGTTCAATCCCCATGCAAGGCATTTTTTCTCCTTTTTTCTGCAATGGGATTTACTTCTTGGACAATATCTGGTCAAACAGAGGAGCAACACACCTTATAAAATACTTTATAATGTGTGTCACTTGATAAAGTTAAACATCAGAGCTTTTATACATGTATAGTTATATGAACTGAGACAAATTGGTAAACTGAATTATACATGCGAAAATTGCTTTCCATCATATAATATAAATAATTCATTCCTAAGCTTTCATTTGTAAAATGAGAGTTCGATGTGATGATGAATCTCTTATTTTGACACAAACAACTCTTGCCATGTGGAAGCCACAAATTAGATCAGAATGAATGCTTCTCATTAGGAGAGCTTGGCATGAATTGGAGATTGATTCGCAAAAAACATCTCAAATGCAGTACGCAGCATCTTTAAGGCGTTCCCGTATTCAACTGCCAGTCAAGTTAAGTTAGGTAAAGAGTTAAGCTTAGCTCAGTTCCTGACCCAGATATTTACGTAGGAAGACCTAAACTTATGATGTAGTACTTACTTGCTTGCCTGGTTAAGTGAAGGTGCCTAGCTTAACTTAGCTGCAAAAAGTTTTTTCTCAAGAGTAGTAGTAAGTGCATGAAGCTTGCTTGCTTGAGAAAAGCTAAACATGGCTTAAACGAGCCGAATTTGGCTGGAACTGGCTGAACTCACTTGTCAGGTTATTGTTTCAGCAAGGTAACTTGACTGAAAATTCGAATACGGGATCGACCTTTTGTTCCAAGAAATGCATACCTAATAGTGAGGGGTCGAATTCCACCCGAGCTCGTTTGGTAGCTAGCGCCACTGACGCTGATTGGATTCCATTATGTTTTAGCAGAGTGGACTCGATTAGATGAACGCAAGAAGCGCACGTCATTCCATCAATCTACAAGAAAAGAAGAGGTGATTGAATTTTACGCCCTTTCCTGTAACTTTGTTATTACATTTTTTCCCATCAAGGCCAACTAGAAAATTGGCTACTTTTAGGGCGTTCAAAACTTTCTAATACAAGTAGATGCAGTAGGCGAATAAGCAAATTAACAATCCACGAACCCAAAAAAATTTACATGTCAAAGCCAGTTTTGAATGAAAATATAAATTGTCAAACGTGTTCTCAAGAATTCAGCTACGAGAAGAAGCAAAGAAACTGTTTTCATTATTCTGTAGTAAGGAATTTCTTGTGAGAACACAGGGTGGCTCATGCATTGTATGGTGGTAAGCATCTGATGCTCTACCCTAAATGGCAAGAGAGGTTTAGGCAAGACACTCTGTACATTGAAACGAGCTTGAATAAAAGCATCGCATAGCGAAGCTCATCGTAATCGCCTTTTTCCAAGGACAATTTTCTAGGAAGCTATCACACGAACGGCAAAGGAAGCCAATTTGGAACATTTAAGAGGTTTTTCGAATTGAATTCAATCATTTTCTATCTTTAATGGAGCCAAATTGGACGAAAAATCGATGCCTGGGCTTAAAACGAAAATCACACTCACTAAACAGCTGATAATGAAAAATTACAAAATTACCTCCAATTCAATTGTTCCAGCTCCATTTTCGTCTTCAATTACCGTCGAAGGGAATCCCAAGTCAGTGATTGAATTGGCAATTTGGTTTGGCAAAATCCTCGATGGATCAAATTCAACTTCAGCTTTTGCGGCCATCAAGGCAACAAGCACATTATGCACGCCTGAAATGAAGCAAATAATAACGAGGCCTCAGGCATAAAAAGGATATTCTTAAAACCAATCAAAGCTTTTCAGCGCTAATTGGCTACTTAAAATTAATTGTGGGCAAAAAGCGCAAAAAAGTACCATCAATTTTCTTGCCATGCTTTTCAATGGCAGCCACGCAACTCGCGCAAGTCATGCCTTCCACTCGTAAAAAGCATTTTTCCAGATCGGGATTGATCTCGGTCTGATTTGGAGCCACGCTGTCATCGAGCTGAATCCCTGTGATTTCTGGGCCGATTGAGTCGTTGATTTCCAGGATTTTTGCCTTCATCGTTGACTCTGACCAAGCTCGGTCGTCAAATACGACATCAATGTGATTTTTCTTTGGATTAGGTTTAGCCACAATTACTCCTTTTGTCGAGAGTAGCTTGCTTTCCACAGCCTCTGGGCTATCTATTTGGTCCACCTGGGTAAACAAGGTATTATTCATGCAAAGTAACTTGAAACATATTAGAATCTCAAGAGCTGTTCTCATATGATACACCAGCAACAGTGCTTTGCTTGCTGACAAACAGATTATTTATGGCTGCACTCAAGCAGAAAAACAGTGTCTACAATTTCTTAACAGTTTTCCAACAATTCAGCAACCGCTCGTAAAAAGTGCAAGTCGAGAAAATCCATTGGCAGAAATACTTTCAAAGTTTTGAGTAGCACTGGATTTTGAAACAAGCATAATTTTTATGGCAACTCTTGATAAAATGAGGAACATTAGGATATTCCAATAACACTTACTTCTTTTATTTTCCACACTATAGACAAATGGCTCATTATTTTCCGCGTCTTTGATCGTAGCATGGTTGCGGTTGTTATCGGTTCTTATTTTCTGACGAGGTTGCGATGTCAGTAAATAAGAAGCGATCACAACCGTAAGCATGCAGCGATCAAAGACGCGGAAGATAATGAGCCAACGTTCTGTCTATTCATGATGAAAAATATAAGATTCATCGCTTTGGCATCAAAGGAAAGAAGAAAAAAAACCTATTGGTCACATCGGGCAAAAAAGATTTTGGCAAGCAAAACTATGAAGCCAGAACAGTTGTGCCAAATCAAGTTTGCAAACAGTTGGAACAATTGAATTGGACCAGCTTCTGACAAGGAAAAAATTGGCTGAATATCAAGGTACAGAGCTGAATGAAAGCAGACATATAGCAGTAATTCTGTAATTGAAAAAGTTTTCAAGATAAAAAAAAGTTGCCTTTAAGATGGATCCTTTATATGGCCTTGCACAAATCGTTTAGAAATTGAGGTTATCTGTACAAGTTAGCTCACTTTAGTAGCTTTTTTGTTGGGAATTTTCCCTGTTATCTGAGTTGTTACATAAGTATTTTTTCAGCAAATCCCTCCACTTTCTTGAGCCACTTGTGTATAAACAATAACAGAGCCGATGGAATAGGGCCTTTCGCAAAAAATACATACAAGACCTTTGCATTCAATAAGCGAATGCGTAGCTTCTTTCGACTTTGCATTGCGAGCAAAGCGATGCGAAATTTCTTATAACCGTCTCACAGCGTATGCGAAAAAACTGTTGCTCATCTTTGGCTTGAGCTACTTACATTCACGAGCACACGTCCTTGATGGGGTTTCAAGGGATAAGCCTTGAATCCTAATTTTTCCACAGCCTGTATGATGGATTTTTGAGCGTCTTGGGTGTTTTTTGCAAAGCAAAATGCTTTTCCTTGAGGCAGGCTCACTTTGACGTTGGTGGTGTCAAAAGTGGACTCTATTTTGCTGACGCAACGCCCGCAATTCAGGCCTAGGATTTGAAGAACAAACACATCATTTGTGATCTCCGAGGCAGTAAAGCCTTCATTCAGGTCGTGAATGTAGTCGAGAATGAAGTCTGCTGCTGTGACTTCAGGGTCGTACACAACGCTTGCAACTTTGGTGGAAAGGTCAACATTGATGGACGTGACGCCAGGTTTTTTGCCAACTTTGGTCGTTATGGTAAATACGCACGAGTCACAGGTCATTCCTTCTATATTCAGGTAACATAGCTTCAAATCTGACCTGAAAGGGGAAATATCGTTCAATTATTGGTCTGTCTGTCTCTTCATTGAAAATGACACAACCATGTAGATCAGTGACCGCAATCGTGTCAAGTTATCTAAGGATCAGAATTCATCTTCGGCTCAGCCAATTGATTTGTTCAAGGCAATAGATTTAGCTTATAAAGAGTCTTAATTAGCTACAGGAGCAAATTGACACCGTCAGCAAATTATCCTCGATGACGACTAAAGAAGAATTACGATTTTTTCGCACCCTTCCCTTTCTTACTCATTACTCCTAACAAAAATAATTGGTGTCCAACAAAAGAAGGGCTATTGTTCAAGTCTTTTTTCAGGTCTATTCAGAGGATGTAAGGTAGTCTAAATTAATGTTCTTTGCTCCTGTATCCCTGGCTTTACTCAGATCCCCCAATCGAAAATATGCAGTACAATAACGCAGCATCATTATTGTCTGTTCTGAGGCACGAAACAATGAATGCAATCTCATCTACAATCGAGCTATTTGGGATTCTTAGGAGTAAATACAACAGTATGCAACAGAAAGGTAGCCATAGGCTATGGACATCAAAACACGTGCGTAATTCGCCCGCAATATGGAGCAGAGATTTGTTAAGCGGAAATGGCGAGGGAGACTCAACTGTATTCGCCATTTGCCCGTCAAAAATGCCAAACAGATAAATCTGGTAAATTTTCGGTTTCCCTATACAGAAGCAGCATCCAAAGTGGCTGTGAAAAAACACCAGAACTAAATCTCTTGATCTAAGCTGTTGCATCATTCAACAGAGGTAGTAGCTCCATTGGGGAAAAGAGCCTTTTTTTCATTAAGGCTGTTGATTCCAATTCCACAAGGAGTCAAATTCAATTTAAAATTTGTTCCGGAAACGAACTTCAAGAGCACTTACAAATGAGAGAAACTTAGGTTTTCCTCATTTCAATTTGTGGCAGCTTCAGGCAGTGGCCAGATAACCAGCGCACAGAAATCCCGAAATCACACAATGCACACACCAGCCTCATTAGCCATAGAAACGCACAGAAATCCCAAAATCACACAATGCACATCAACCTCACCCACCTCACAATCCTCACTCGCCTCATCAACCTCACTCACCTCACTCGCCTCATCAACCTCACTCACCTCACCCACCTCATAAACCTCACTCACCTCACCCACCTCATCAACCTCACTCACCTCACTCGCCTAATCAACCTCACTCACCTCACTCGCCTCATCAACCTCACTCACCTCACCCACCTCATCAACCTCACTCACCTCACCCACCTCATCAACCTCACTCACCTCACTCGCCTCATCAACCTCACTTACCTCACTCGCCTCATCAACCTCACTCGCCTCATCAACCTCACTCACCTCACCCACCTCATCAACCTCACTCACCTCACTTGCCTCATCAACCTCACTCACCTCACTCGCCTCATCAAACTCACTCACCTCACTCGCCTCATCAACCTCACTCACCTCACCCACCTCATCAACCTCACTCACCTCACTTGCCTCATCAACCTCACTCACCTCACTCACCTCACTCGCCTCATCAACCTCACTCACCTCACCCACCTCATCAACCTCACTCACCTCACCCACCTCACCAACCTCACCCGCCTCATCAACCTCACTCACCTCACCCACCTCATCAACCTCACTCACCTCACTCGCCTCATCAACCTCACTCACCTCACCCACCTCATCAACCTCACTCACCTCACCCACCTCATCAACCTCACTCACCTCACTTGCCTCATCAACCTCACTCACCTCACCTACCTCATCAACCTCACTCACCTCACCCACCTCATCAACCTCACTCACCTCACCCACCTCATCAACCTCACTCACCTCACTCGCCTCATCAACCTCACTCACCTCACCCACCTCATCAACCTCACCCACCTCATCAACCTCACCCACCTCATCAACCTCACTCACCTCACCCACCTCATCAACCTCACTCACCTTACTCGCCTCATCAACCTCACTCACCTCACCCACCTCATCAACCTCACTCACCTCACTCACCTCATCAACCTCACTCACCTCACCCACCTCATCAACCTCACTCACCTCACCCATCTCATCAACCTTACTCACCTCACTCGGCTCATCAACCTCTCTCACCTCACTCGCCTCATCAACCTCACTCACCTCACTCACCTCACTCGCCTCGTAGTACATCACCCAGTACTTAAAGCTCGGTAATGATGCCAAAATTAGAAAAATGCTTTGAATTTTGATCTTCTTACAGTTTTGGAATCTAGAGACTCAGCAGAACAATAAATCAACTTCTGCATAGCAAAGTTGATATATCAGCTTCTGAGCAAGCGGCCATATGAATTGCATAGTAAATAATAATGCTGTTTCGATCGTCTATTCAATGCCAAAATTCCAAAATTGCAAATGGTCCAATTTTTTATCTTTTTATAGTTTTGGAATCTAGAGACCAAAATGAACACTTTGTGGTATTCAGCAAACTCAGCATCTCAGTATCTTGCCTCCGTAAATCTCGCAGACAAGATGCTGTTAAGCCGTAAACTGGCGCGCGGCATCTCAGCACGCTTCAATTTACTGTTTAGAAGTCACGAAAAATTTAGTCACGAGCAACTCTGTCGATTTTGTCCCGAAATGCAATTTTGCTCTTGCAATTATTCACGTTACGCGAGTTTCGCTCCTAGCTCGAAAAGTTGCAAAAAAAAAATGCTAGTTTCAGTTCTTATTCTGCACTAGGAAACAAGTCTTGTCAAAACTAGATGAAAAAAGGCCAAAGTTTGGCCTTTGTCCCGAAATGCAATTTTGCTCTTGCAATTATTAACGTTACGCGAGTTTCGCTCCTAGTTTTAAAAAATGGCCAAAAAATAGGCTAGTTTCAGTTCTTATTCTGCACTAGGAAACAAGTCTTGTCAAAACTAGATGAAAAAAGGAAAAAGTTTGGCCTTTGTCCCGAAATGCAATTTTGCTCTTACAATTATTCACGTTACTCGAGTTTCGCTCCTAGCTCGAAAAGTTGCAAAAAAAAATGCTAGTTTTAGTTTTTATTCTGCACTAGGAAACAAGTCTTGTCAAAACTAGATGAAAAAAGGCCAAAGTTTGGCCTTTGTCCCGAAATGCAATTTTGCTCTTGCAATTATTCATGTTACGCGAGGTTCGCTCCTAGCTCAAAAAGTTGCGAAAAAAATATGCTAGTTTCAGTTCTTTTTCTGCACTAGGAAACAAGTCTTGTCTAAACTAGATGAAAAAAGGCCAAAGTTTGGCCTTTGTCCGAAATGCGATTTTGCACTTGCAATTATTCACGTTACACGAGTTTCGCTCCTAGTTTTAAAATATGTCCAAAAAATATGCTAGTTTCAGTTCTTATTCTGCACTAGGAAACAAGTCTTGTCAAAACTAGATGAAAAAGGCCAAAGTTTGGCCTTTGTCCCGAAATGCAATTTTGCTCTTGCAATTATTCACGTTACGCGAGTTTCGCTCCTAGTTTAAAAAAATGTCCAAAAAATATGCTAGTTTCAGTTCTTATTGATGAGGCGAGTGAGGTGAGTGAGGTTGATGAGGTGGGTGAGGTGAGTGAGGTTGATGAGGCGAGTGAGGTGAGTGAGGTTGATGAGGTGGGTGAGGTGAGTGAGGTTGATGAGGTGGGTGAGGTGAGTGAGGTTGATGAGGTGGGTGAGGTGAGTGAGGTTGATGAGGTGGGTGAGGTGAGTGAGGTTGATGAGGTTGATGAGGTGGGTGAGGTGAGTGAGGTTGATGAGGCGAGTGAGGTGAGTGAGGTTGATGAGGTGGGTGAGGTGAGTGAGGTTGATGAGGTGGGTGAGGTGAGTGAGGTTGATGAGGTAGGTGAGGTGAGTGAGGTTGATGAGGCGAGTGAGGTGAGTGAGGTTGATGAGGTGGGTGAGGTGAGTGAGGTTGATGAGGCGAGTGAGGTGAGTGAGGTTGATGAGGCAAGTGAGGTGAGTGAGGTTGATGAGGTGGGTGAGGTGAGTGAGGTTGATGAGGTGGGTGAGGTGAGTGAGGTTGATGAGGCGAGTTAGGTGAGTGAGGTTGATGAGGCGGGTGAGGTTGATGAGGTGGGTGAGGTGAGTGAGGTTGATGAGGTGGGTGAGGTGAGTGAGGTTGATGAGGTGGGTGAGGTGAGTGAGGTTGATGAGGTGGGTGAGGTGAGTGAGGTTGATGAGGCGAGTGAGGTGAGTGAGGTTGATGAGGTGGGTGAGGTGAGTGAGGTTGATGAGGTGGGTGAGGTGAGTGAGGTTGATGAGGCAAGTGAGGTGAGTGAGGTTGATGAGGTGGGTGAGGTGAGTGAGGTTGATGAGGCGAGTGAGGTGAGTGAGGTTGATGAGGTGGGTGAGGTTGATGAGGTGAGTGAGGTGAGTGAGGTTGATGAGGCGAGTGAGGTGAGTGAGGTTGATAAGGCGAGTGAGGTTGATGAGGCGAGTGAGGTTGATGAGGTGGGTGAGGTGAGTGAGGTGGGTGAGGTTGATGAGGCGAGTGAGGTGAGTGAGGTCGATGAGGCGAGTGAGGTGAGTGAGGTTGATGAGGCGAGTGAGGTGGGTGAGGTTGATGAGGTGGGTGAGGTGGGTGAGGATTGTGAGGTGGGTGAGGTTGATGAGGCGAGTGAGGTGAGTGAGGTTGATGAGGTGAGTGAGGTGAGTGAGGTTGATGAGGTGGGTGAGGTGAGTGAGGTTGATGAGGTGGGTGAGGTGAGTGAGGTTGATGAGGTGGGTGAGGTGAGTGAGGTTGATGAGGCAAGTGAGGTGAGTGAGGTTGATGAGGTGGGTGAGGTGAGTGAGGTTGATGAGGCGAGTGAGGTGAGTGAGGTTGATGAGGCGAGTGAGGTGAGTGAGGTTGATGAGGTGGGTGAGGTGAGTGAGGTTGATGAGGCGAGTGAGGTGAGTGAGGTTGATGAGGCAAGTGAGGTGAGTGAGGTTGATGAGGTGGGTGAGGTGAGTGAGGTTGATGAGGTGGGTGAGGTGAGTGAGGTTGATGAGGCGAGTTAGGTGAGTGAGGTTGATGAGGTGGGTGAGGTGAGTGAGGTTGATGAGGTGGGTGAGGTGAGTGAGGTTGATGAGGCGAGTGAGGTGAGTGAGGTTGATGAGGCGAGTGAGGTGAGTGAGGTTGATGAGGCGATTGAGGTGAGTGAGGTTGATGAGGTGGGTGAGGTGAGTGAGGTTGATGAGGCGAGTGAGGTGAGTGAGGTTGATGAGGCGAGTGAGGTTAGTGAGGTTGATGAGGTGGGTGAGGTGGGTGAGGTGAGTGAGGTTGATGAGGCGAGTGAGGTGAGTGAGGTTGATGAGGCGAGTGAGGTGGGTGAGGTGAGTGAGGTTGATGAGGCGAGTGAGGTGAGTGAGGTTGATGAGGCAAGTGAGGTGAGTGAGGTTGATGAGGCGAGTGGGTGAGGTTGATGTGCATTGTGTGATTTTGGGATTTCTGTGCGTTTCTATGGTGAATGAGGCTGGTGTGTGCATTGTGTGATTTCGGGATTTCTGTGCGCTGGTTATCTGGCCACTGCCCAGCTTCATAAAAGAGCAAATCCCTAATCAGCCCAAAATACTGATACATTACATAGATCGACAGCTATAATATAACGCCATAATGTGCATTTCTTATCTCTCGAGCAGCGCATCATTATCAAAAACTACAGTTAACATACGAGTGCTAAAGTTATATAACCTGCTCAAAGGTTAGTTTAGTTTTAAGATTGTCAAACTACGAAGATAAGAGTCATGATCTGCTTCAACTCCCCATACTTCTCAAACATGGACGAAGACGAAAGGTACGTAAGTTTTTGATTAAATCACAACACTGCCATGAGTAACAACTAAACTACTATCTTTAGGCCTTTTTGGCAGAGGCTAACAAATTATGAGGCTGCTGCTGACGAAGAAGAATTGTTGTCTTACACTGAACACACTGAGCTACTTCCTCTAACAACAAACAGATCGAGCTCCTATGGAGCTCTACTTCCAACGAGAAAGCCCAGGGATATCAACTATCGAATTATGAAGCATACGGTATTATTTAAGTAACAACATTATTCAGACATCACCTGCATGTCCAAAGAGTAATTCGATAACTAGATTAAGCGAGAATATCAAGTATATTGCAGTTGACATCATCCATCTTCTTTGGAAATTATCAATAATAACTTCTCTGCACTCTTTTCAACTTTCGTACAAAGCGACTTCTTTCAAGGAACACTGATAATAAACAATGCATGATCTAGTTGTCATTTTATAAACTGGCCCACTATGATTTAATAAAAAGATGAGACTGTTAATCTTTTCAGATACAAGCAGGAGAAACGTTGGCAGGCATAGCTATAAAATACAACTGTAGCCTGGAGCTGCTCAAGAGGGAAAATGGCCTTTACAAAGATCAAGACGTCGTTTTGAGGACTTGGCTAAATGTTCCTGTTGCAAAAAGAAGAAACACAGAGGAAGTAACAACCACAGAGTCGGATTCAACGACGGACAAGAGCCTAGAGGAAGATGGTCAAAAATGCAGCAACAGCTTTCACAAAGGCACCTACAATCACCTTGATTTTTTCACAAATTTTGATTCTCACGTTCAACAGCTCGCAAAAACTGCCAAGAGAACGATCAAAGAAATCAAGCAGCAATAAATGTATAGGATTTCTGAAGTCGAACAATAAACAGACAACAAAGAGAAAATTAACTAGTTTGCGGCACTAGCACGTCTCATCATTAAAAGAGAGACTTTTTAATAAGATCCAAGGCTTCCGGAGAAAAGGCCAACTTTGACATGAGTATGTTTCGTGCATTTTAACTTTTTTTCGCATTTCTTTGATCTAAGTGCAAAGGCTACTACAGAAGTAACAGAAGAAAAAAAGCAATATTCCTAAAAGCATTTCGCACGAGGAAACTTTCAGCCTTGCTCTTTTTGTTGGAAAAAGATTAATGATTTTTGAAAGTGAGCAACGAGTGCTTGGCATGTAACGAAACTGAAATAATTAATTATGCCTTTTCATCAGTGTGTCAAAACTTACGATTCATCCGGATGAGTGTCAAAGTTTGCAGCATCGACTCTTTGAATCCCCGCAGAAGCTTCGATATCGACGAGAATTTCTTCAGGATGATGAACTAAAAAAAGGAGAAAAAAAGTGTGAGGAGTGGAATCATTTATTTGCAAAAAAATCTCAACAACCTTGCTCAATCGTGGCTTTGAACTTTCCATTGACGAGAGAATTTATTACGTCAAGAATTTTAGTTTTGGCCTTTTCCAATTCGTTGCCAGCCCCGCAGTTGAGGCAAACTTTGGCTGTGCCTCCTTCGCGATCGATTTGGACCTCAGTGATTGCGGAGACTTCCTCAGAGATGCCTTCCCTGATTAGTTTTTCGCATTTTCCACAAGTCATTCCAGCAATGCTAAGATGCAGAATGGTGGACATCTTGATGCTCAACTCTTTTCTATAAAGAAAAAAATATGAGAAGAGGTGTGGAAAAAGTTGGATATGCTATATTCCAGCGCATTAATTCTGTCGGCTTTCTCGAAGTTATCGGGGCAAAAGTTGCCTTTGCCGGAGCTGAAATGATGTGCAGTGGCAACTTTTGTAATTCTCCGGAATTGAGCCAATTATCAAAGGAACGCTTCTGAATACGCTAATTTTGCTAATTTATGGGCTTAGTTCACTAGGCAGAAATTACTTAGATTACCTGGTAATTTGTATTTCTCAGCGTAAAGAAACACACTAAAAGAACATATTTTTACGGTGAAACATCTGTGACAAAAGTAGCTAGCACTTATTCCGCAATTATACTATCTAAAAGATATGTACATTTCCATCACGTATTGATTTTGGTGAGAGCGGTTTCTAAACAGAAGGAAAATCCCACAAAAAGGATCCAAAGCTTTTACAAACCGAATGGTAAACCAACCTATTCAGTCTATATAGACGAAGGGCTTTTCTAAAGCTCACAGTACACAGTTTTTGCAGAATCTGGTTGGCAAAAATGGATATATCCTCTAAAAGTACACAATGAACTGAAAACTGCGTTCCTCACAAACAGGAGCAAATGGGAAACTGGAGCCAATTTAGTCAATCGACCCATAGCATAAGGGAGCTCCAACGTCAATGTAGTCAAAGTTCCACAATGTACATTTACTACGCCGAAAAATGGCTGAAAAGACATTTTCTGTCTTGGCCAACGTTGTTGGGCTGAACACAAAATTAATTTGAAAATTACACAACCTTTACTAGTTTCATAATACAGGATTTTGTTATAAGACAAAAATTTACCTAGCTGATGGCCTAAGCAATGTTTCGACGAGAAAAATCTGGCTATGCAGTTTGCCTCAGTAAATTTCGATTTATGAATCACTTTAATTTTGCACACTCCACCAAAACGAGGAAATGATTTTAAGTTGCATGCTTGAATAATTTACTATGTGCTAAATAAGCCTTGACTCTAAAAAACTGACACATTTAAACTAACTTTTTACCTGATTTGTAAAAAAAGATGATTGCCTCCTAAAGTAATCTACAAAACACGTTTTAAAATAAATCTAAAGCGTTTGAAATGTCAAATCGAATTAAAAGATCTTAAAGCAAGCTGAAGCCTTTCTTCATTCATTACAGCTATTATACCAAAATAAATCTTTAAAATGAACATCAAACGATGAAAAAAAGTTCAAAGTTACCTTAGGAATGAGTAAATCAATCAAAAACTGAAAAACGTCACTTTTTGGACAAAAGCCAGCTAACATAGACGCTTCGAAAAACCTGTCTAAATCCATATGCGACAAAAGTTGACAATCAAATCGCACCATTTCAACCCCATCCCCTCAATATGTAAAGGATTAAAAAGATGCAATCTTGCTTACCTTCGAATTGACGGAGCGAAATCTGTTTAACTCACTGATAGGCGGAAAGTTTTAACAATCGACATTTTGACGGAAAAAATAATGCACAACGATGACGCCAAAAATGCAGCAAATCGTACAAGTCACATGCTTCAGCTTAGAAGGCCTAAAGGTCAAAGCGAAAAACTGAGATAATTCAGAAGCAACGGGCAGCAAAATGCTTACGATCTCAGTTTTCTGCTGCTTCAGTTTGTCAGTTTTGACAGCTGCTGTTGTCAACAAGATCGGAACAATTTTCGTGTAACTCGCGCAACCTTTCTTTACGACTATTACTATTAGTACATAAGTTTTGGTGACATAGTATTCTGCCGAACAAAATAGGACTTTTTAAGAGACTTGATCAGAGTTTTTTTTGACATGCTGAAGCTAAAGAATCGGCAGAAATAATGAGATGCTTTTTGATTCCAATTTTTATTACTCGATTCGATTTAAAATCTGAATTATATTATTGTAGGAGCATAGTCGTTGTAGTATATAATGCGTCAAATTTGTAAAACATCTAGTATGTATCATATAGCGTAAAGTATATGTAGAGTATAAATTTGCATTTTCTATCCTTCTGTGTCAAGGGAATGGGTTTTACTCATGCGCTGGCTTAAATAGCTAGGAATGACATATCATGCAGTATCCTAATTAGATAGTATATGTTATTTTAGAGCTTTCTTCGTTTGGCCTAGTGAATATAAGTTTGAATAAAAAGAGAACACCGATCGTTGCATTCATCAGTTGTGCTAATTCAACAGAGCTATTTCAGCCTCTAAAAAGATCATCATATTATTAAGAATGGTACAATATAATAGCTGTTATATGGACGGCTGGAATGCCACAGTAATTCGCTAGATTTATAGACATATCAACTAGAATCATCGTACAGAGCAGAAGTCTTGTTACTTTGGAAAGTCCTTGCTGAAATGCTACGAGCATGTTGAGCATTCCAATGCCACAAACAAATGTATCCATATAGTGACATAGTATATAGGGAATCTTGCCATGGAAGGATTAATCCAATTAATAGCTGCATTGCTTTCTCCTTCGATGATTTCTCCTATTATAGCTCGTCATCATTGGAGTGTTGGTCCTGCATTATGTTGCCAGCCTCACTGGCATCGGATCATAACCATCCGGAATTGACCTGAGGTGTTCTGGAACGAAGGCCAGCTGGCACAACCCCTGGCACTGGCGAGGACGAGGATGACAATTGTAAGCTGGTGTTCTGGTCACTTTTATCCTCGGACCATCCTCGTATTCCCCCACAATTTTCAGCTTTGACGATGGTTTCATGAGAAGACAATGGCGATGTGGATGATTGTTTTTGAATCGTGTCCATTTCGAGGGCATCCAAAAGTAATGGCTGCTCCGGGTCGTTCATGTCCACGCGGAACGTTCGATGCAGAATCCTTTTGTTCGAGTCGAGGCTTTTCTGCGTGGCAAACTCGTTTTCCTCCAATAATTGGCCCGCTTTTGAAATGGAGGCCGGAGGTTGCAATTGAGTGGGATTGAGACATTGGATCGGACTGCGGTTTTTCGAGAATTTATCCGAGCCCTTTTTGCCTTGATTACTTATGCAATTTTCTGCGAGTGAAGCAGACTCGTCCTCGTTCATGGCGACCGAATCTTTGACATCATTGAGTCCGGACTCCTCTTCACTCTGCGTAGATTGACCGCTCAACTTTCCACCTCTGCTCGAAGAGATCTGCAAACAAAAGGAGTCTAGTTTTGCATTTATGCAACAGGAAAAGTTGGCAGGTCTGAAGAGAGGCAAGAAAGTTTGATGCACATAAATTAAGCTACAAGTTAGCTTTGGTCCTCACTTGAATGAGATTGCTCCATTTTCGGCCAGCAGCAGAGGAGGCCAGATTGTTGGCAGAGCTCGGCTTGTTCAGTTGTCCGTTTTCGGTGTTGCTATCATTTTTGTCTCCAGAGGAATCGTTGCCAAATCCCATGAAACCGTGAGCCGAGAGTCCATCTCGTGCATTATGACCCGCCAACTTAGCCAGCCGTGCCAACCTAAAAAAGGGTCTTGAAAAAGACAAGAAAAAAATGACATCACTAGCTGCTGCCAAAATTCAGTGTCGAAAAAAGTAGTTATTTTACAGACAAGGAATAAGGGGACTTTTTCTAAATAGGCAGCAAGCTACTTGTTGTTGTTCAAACTAAGACGGGATTTTTATCACATTTACAATTTGGCCGATGTTTTAAGCAAGATATGCAATTATTCATCCTTTTTTTAGTAATTTTTGAGATACCTATTATTTTTTTCTCTGGTTAGGCAGACCACAGCCATGTTTTTTAATGTGTTTGTTAAGTAAAGCAATTATATTAAAAGTCTATACACATACTATAGCTAGGAAAAAATAACAACATTCAATGGCATGTTTTGGGCACATAATTTCAGATTCAATTAGTTCCATTCCCTAGGTTTTCAAGACCGAATAAAAATATAAGGTTTATGCAGGAAGACTGGGGAAAATCTAAGAATAACAAGGATAGCACACTGATTCAATCGAGTAAAATTGTCGAAAGAGATTTTTAGCTGTTGTATCAATTAAGTAAAATGGCAAGGGCACCACGTCCTAAAATTTTTTCCTTAAAGTGAAAAAATATGCACTGTTTTTTGTGATGTGCTTTTGAGTGCCTCATATCATCAAAATGCACCCAAATATATATAGCAAATGTTTAGTTATTGTTGCAGGTCTGTATATGTAGCAGGATTGAAAAATCTTGACATTGACAGGAAATTGTGTGAAATGGGTGTAGATAATATGGATATTATGCAAAGAAGTATGCTGGTAATGACCAAATTACTTGGATTACAGCTCTCATTAAATCTTTGTCGATTTCAGTCTGAACAATCTGAGATTGAGTCCCTCTCTCTTAGTGGTAGAAGATCTAGAAGTAGAAATGGAGTTTGATGCCACCAGGGAGTCGACCAAGGATTAACGCAAAAAATCCAAGCCAAAAGTTTAAAAGCAAATAGTGCATATAAATCAAACAAAAAAGGCACAGAGGGCTAAAAAAGGATATTTGCTCAGCTGTCGGGTTCCCGCAGAGTACGCAAGTATTACATTTATTGCGAAATTGTCGATTACGCGGTCGGCAGCGCCATCTATGTAAAGTAAGATTATTCGGGCTTACCTTTGCATGGGCGACTTTTTCACATTGGCCATATCTATGGTGATGTCCGCTGAAGCTATCGTTAGCGATGATTTCTTGGACAAACTTTGCGGCAACAAAGGATTGCTCACTTGCGAGCTGAGCGTGGGTAAGCCCCCCGCCCCCAGGGGCGTGGTCACACTCCCTCCAGCACCCCCGCTCGATAAGTTGAAGCCTTTCATTAAGCGTCGCTCTTTCTGCCTGTTTTTCTTGCCTGCAGCACCTGAAAATGTGGTTTATCGGGGATTAGGAAAGGACTTTTGATTAATTTCAATCAATGGAATTGTGGCTTGTTAACAATCCCACCTTCTAAGCCATTTCGTAAACTGCAACAGCATTGAAGTACCGAGCTCTCTATTATCAAATCCTTTGTGCCCAGTTCATTTGTCAGAAATGCCTTGATTTATGAAAAAAATGTGTTATTTTTGACTGCTCTCAACTCGTTCATTATAGACCGAGCGACGTTTTTGTGAGTAAATCGGGCTTGTTCGGCCATTTTTAGGATTATTTAGGTGTTACCTAGCTATTAATACGATTGTTGCATCAAAGTTAGATAAGCTTACCATATTAAAAATATGCCAGTATAAGGACACTAATTAGCGAAATTAGTGATAGTTAATTTGCAAGCTGAATCGAAGGCGATCTAATTTTTGGCGTCAGCTGAAGATTCATAAGCCAATTTCAAATCAAGCTTGAAAACACAATTGAACTGGGCATTATGACTGTATGTAGCTACTAAAGTCGCCCATAATTCTGAATACACAGAGCCTTTGTAGATCCACTTGACTTGAAGTATCAGACTGTGGCATGGTAATAAAGAATGATTTTTGTTCATGCTTTGTTGGGTGAATAATGGCATGCTGTCAATAGTCACATCAATGAATATATGAGTATATATGATCACTGACATGCTGCTGCATTGTAGTACGCTTTCAAATACTCCGGCATCGAATTTTTTCCAGAGTCAATCAAAAGTTATTGAAAAATTCCTGTTAGCTGATCTCCTCACTCTCTGATCTACCTTTGCATATTGAAGGCTCTATATCCTCTGAAAAGTAATGCATATTCAGTACAGCGATTCTTTTATCATCTTTACAAATTGCACATTTTTTTAATGTTTTTAGGCCTAATTGGTCTATTTTACCTGAAGGACCCGTGGCTGAGGCAGTATTCATTCCAGAGGATCGCATGATTTCAATGAGCTCAAATCGGAACGCAGAAATATCGTTTTTGATCTCGTTCACATCATCTTCGGTCACTCCTTCATTTTCTGCCTTTCTCTGCTCCTGCGTTACGTAACGCCGCACTAAATTTCTCATCACAGCCTGAAACGTCAAATGCACAGATGGAAATGAAATTAAGAGAGCTGTTCCTTCATGAATTCTGATTTTTACTCACCTGATACCGAAAGTCTCTCTCGCTGGCTTGTCTAACTTTTTTCTGGAAAACGAAGAAAGAAAAGGTCTCATTTAGTTGTGAAGCTGTCATGAAAATTGAAAACTTTGGTATACAGCCTCTGTTATAGCTAAGGAGCTAAGACGAAAGGCCATCCAAGGTCAAGGGAAAGAAAACCCCGAAAACCAAGAAGGGAAGAAGAAACTGGAGAACATAAAAAGAGAAAGCCAAGGAGTGAGAGCTGCTGTTGCGCTACTGGCAGCCAAAGCTGAGGAGAAAGTAATTACAGTGCATTAAAGAGAAGACCACAAAAGGAGCCAACTGATGATGGATTGGGGACGAAAGAGCTATACTATAGACATTTATGTACCGTTTTGAGATGCTCCTTTTTTATTTTGGACGACCTTCCACAAAGCCTTAAATAGGCCCATCTCAGCCCATAGTAGAGACTTTTGGGAGTTGGAATGATGTTGAAAGGAGGTGGGACAGTGCCACCATCTTCGAAGTAGGATATCCATAATTTGCTCCTGGCAAACTTCCACTCGATATCTGCTTTTTCCTTTGAAGAAAAAAAGTAGGATTTTTCATATGGATATAACTTTTGAATAAACCGCGCGCGTAATACTAATATCAATGCTCATGATCTACATTCTTGCAAATGTAATAATGTAGTACGTACATATATTGTCAAAAATTATCTTACTGAGCTGACAGAGATGAGCTGATAGGAGTGGTTCATCATGGCAATGAGAAGGTTGAGCAGGACAATGATGTTGATCACGGAGAACGAGCCAAACATCAGCAGACCAAAGAACCTCGTGAACTCCTTAATGCCTGTCAACTCAAAGTTGTCAAGGTCGATCAGGCCAAAGATGGCCCAGAACAAAGTTTGGCAAGTTTCCCATAAGCTAGAAAAATAATGCATTATATATTATCAGAAACTTAAATTCTTTGAAATGCTAAAGGCAGCTAGAGGCCATCTATTGTACATTAACTTAATTTATGCAGTGGCAGCAATTACTTAGCAAATCTCCTCCAAGCCAAGCAGTGATTGATGTCAACTTCAATGTTTTTGTAGCTTCCAGTGATGTTGGCCAAACTAATGTTTCCTGGCAGCAAATCCGTAGTTTTGATTCCAGACTGTTGATTGCGGCATCGTTGCTTTTCCAAATCCGCATAGTACCACAGCAATTGATTGGCACCTATCAATAGTGAAATCCTTCATTTCACTAGCAAAATAATATTCCTTTTTTTCAAAGAAACCAGGGATTTCAAAAGGAAAGCTTAATTAAAATAATTTGTCGTAGGAATCGTAGGAAAGGTTAACGAAGTCTATAAATTGATACTACAGTCGCAGTTGGGAAATTGAGTTAGCTTCATATTTCACATATCAGTAGCATAACACTTGAGAAGTATCTGCAAAGCTAAGCATTAAGCTTTTAAAACAGGAATGACTCTAATAGGGTGTTCATCTATGCCTCGTTTCTTTAAAATCTTACGACAGCCATAAACGAAATGCTTAAGTTTTCGTACTTCTGATTAATCAAAACACTTCTAGCTCATATGACCAAAAGAGGTCGGAAAAGTGGTCTAATTGAAGCTATGAAAAGTGAGTAAAAATGATCAGTCCTGAAATAGGAAGCTTAAGTAAAACGCAATTTAACGGAAGGAAAAAATTTCCTTGGTAGGTGAACACAGCATAAAAAAGAAATACTATATAAGCTGATAAAGTGGGCGTAAAGAAGCAAAGCCTCTTTTAGTTTTTTCCTAGTGGAATCGATATACATACATCTTTCAATTTTCCACCAAATATTAATCCTTTGTAAGCTGGATTAATCCCATATCCTTTGAAATGTATACTTGTAACACTTGTATCTATATAATTTTGCACTTGCTAGAGGTGAGGGATATTTTAAGCGTGGCAACTAAAGCAAAAGTAACGATAAATCAAGTGGAGAGCATGAATATTCAATATATACGGGAGATCCTCCAGGTGTGTGTACATATTTGTGCTCGCTAAATTAATGATAATAATAGAGATCTCGTCAATGTTCTTACCACAAGAGAAAGCAAAGAGGACGAGCATGAACAGCGTCACAAACTTGAGAATATCCATGACCATGCGACTGAGTGACACTTGCAGTGGTCCCAAGTATGGGTTGACAGAGAAAATATAGACTAATTTGAGATTTGAGAAAATATTGGCAGCTGCAAAGAGGCCTTCGGAGATCAACATGGGATCCCAAGTGTCCCAATGCTCCCTTGGGAGGTACGCAGTCGGACTGCCTCTCCTCAATTCCTCTTGCACCTGGAAAAAGAACAAAATCAATTATTGGCACCGTAGAAGAACCGAGTATCTTTTATGGCATGGATTTGCCATGGTAATTGAATTGCACTGACCTTGTAGTAAGCCACAACCCTCAAAGCCACTGTGGCAACATAAAGGGAATTGGTGACAAAGTCTACAACATTCCACATGTCTGCAACGTATTCTCGCAAGCCCACATCCCACAGCTGCTTGATTTCACTCCATATGAGGCCTAGAAATGGCGAAAATCAATGCACCGCACAAATGGAAATCCACTGTCACTCTGACATTTCGAAAATCGCATTTGGTTAAATGCGCGCGCGCGGGAATTTGCAGCAGCGGAAATGTCAACAAAGAGCAGGAGTAAACAGTTAGCTTACCTCCAACCCAGGCCAAAATGGCCCATTCCACCATGGTCGGCGTTGAGCCTCGTTTCACAGTGACATCATGTGAAAGCCACTCTTTGAGCTTTGCATTGTCAAACCATTCTGCGATCACGACCTCGATCCTTTGGGAGGCCAAAATCAACAAAACTGGAAAATTCAAACAAAGCCATTATATGCTATTAGCGCAAGAATGTATATGTATACAAGTAGTCTCCATTTCTAGCACTTCCAGCGTTTTGAGTTGCTTAATAGACCTTGAAGGGCTCATAGTAGTAAACCCTGATGAAACATCTGGTAATGCTGCAACCTCACATAATTGAGGTGATTTGTGTCCCAGTGAAGTCTTTTATAATACATTGCTCTCTGTCATAGTAGTGGGAAAGCAAATGGATGAGACACAATGGAAAGACAAACCACCATCACTGATACAGAAATAATCATGATTTTGGCTCTTTTGATCAACATGTTGATGATTTGAAAGTGTACAATTTTCACACCTGGTACCTCCCTGTTTTGGCCAACACAATGAAAAGTCATATAGTACAATTTTCTAAGCCTGATTTGTCAAAAATATTTGACACCAAGTGCGTTCTTGAGGAATATTCAACAAGACTTTTCAATGACTGACAAATTCATCATAGCTAGTTCCTTTTTATCGGTTGGCTGGAACTTGGGGAGAGTAATTGGGTTCATTCTTAAGGAGAAATCTATCATGATGGTAGCAAATGTTTTCTCAAGATGGGAAATTGCAATGGTCAACACCAAAGGCAGAGCCCCATACATACAGCTTCAGGGAACAAGGTTGCTTCCAAATCGGTCCACAAACGACGCAAACGCAACAGACGTCGTCGACGCCGACGAAAAACTCTGGGATTGATGATACATCAAATGTGTGAGACACTCAAACGTCACCACATTTAATTGTCTCCCCCTATCTCCAATATCTGAGCTGGAACTTGAAGGCAACTGCCAACTGATTCCAAGGATATTCACCCACCCCTGAATTGACCAACACAATGTAAAGTCAAAATATTTTATTGTTGTACATAGTTTATACAATGAGTTCAGAAATAGAGATGGGAGAAAATTCAGAATGCAAAAACTTGCCATCAATCATTGAGCTTCCATCTAAGCTACTTATGGTATACAGTGGAATGGGAAACTTTTTGTCAATGGCCACAATACGAAATACTTCATTAGCAAATTGTTCATGGTAGGCTCTCTGAAACCTAGAAGTTGGTTTTGAAATCAAAACAGTTTGTCCAATTTTAAACTTTGGTTTCTTGGATTTCACTTTTTTATATTTCACTTCATTGAGTCCACGCACTTGTGTTTGTTTCATTGCACTTGCTTCTACTTCATTGGGAGTGCATTGCAAAGATCGATGCTTGGTATTGTTGTACAACTCTGTAAGTTGGCCAAGAACATCCACAAACTTTGAGGTTTGATTTTCAAGCAAGTACTTGGAAATCTTTACTTGAATGGTCTTTTGAAAGCGTTCAATCATTGCTGCCTTCCCCAATCTTGTTGGATGATACATTTCAATACCATGCTTTGCTAGATAGGTCTTCATTTTCATATTTACAAACTCTAAACCCTTGTCACAAGTAAGAACTTTAAAATCACCAAGGTGAGTTTGGTGCAAGTTGGTGAATGCAGCCAATACTGCATCAGCACTCTTTTTTTGGAGGGGAACACACCAAGCTTTTTTGGTGAAGCAATCAATGACAGACATGATGAAAGCATACCCATCATTGGTTTCTTCTTGACGATGAAAGTAAAACAGATCTAGGGCTAAGGTTGCGCGGGGATGATAAACATAAATAGGAATATGTTGCTTTGCTCGTCTAGATTCACGAAATTTAGCAAAAGAATCATATTTTTGGAGGAGTTTTTCAATTTTTCTGTGTGACAATGCCTTGTCCAAGTAGTTGTAGATTTGCTCTACACCACCATAGCCAATGGGGCTTTTGTGGCTGAGGTAAAGCTTATCCAGAGACATTAGCTTTTGTGTGTGAGGTCAACAATGGAGAAACACTTCTTTTTTTCCTCTTAAAAGTTTTAATGGTAGCTTCACGAAAGGCTGTGGCTTCTGAAGCACCCTGTGCTTCTGAAGGCACTGCCCCGGCTAAGGTAGTGACATGAGAGTCTTGATTGGTGTGCACAAGACCAGATTGCATGGACCCAGTAGTTTTGAACATTTTCAACTTGAAACGTGTGATCGCTTCTTTGCCGATGCCAGCAATATCTTGAACATCTTTGTTCTTATGAATACTCTTTAAGTGACTGTAGTAATCATCGTCTCTCAATTGGGCCAGAGCAATTTGAACTTGAAGCTGAGATTTTGATTTCAGCTGATCAATATGCTGTTTTCTTTGCAAAGGACTAAGTTTGGAGCGCTTAGTTGCAATCTCCTTGCGCACAAAGTCTCCAATATGACCGGCCACAATTGTGGCAGGTGAAAAAGAATGATCACTTTTCATGGCAGCCAAACGTTTCTCAATCTTGATGGCATCTTGACGCTTGATGCCAAGCTTCATGGCAAAGCGAAAGGCCAACTGTTGAGGCTCAATATCAACAGACTCTGGAAAAAACTGTTTAGTTTTCCTCTCCATTCTTTGCTGCACACATCCAGAAGCTCCAGTCATTTCTCTCAAGGTGAGTGGCACTCCCTCGCGCTTCACTGATTCCATAAAGCATGCCGCAAAGAGATCTTTGCAAGGTTTAACCTTATGATCTTTGCAAGTAGAATTGAACAGCTCATTTGCATGCTCACCAAACCTTTCAGGGAGCCCAATGCGATTGCACAGCTCTGCAGCATCCATATTGTCCTCATACAATGCTGATGCAAATGTCTGTTCTTCCCTCTCTTCATCATCTTTGAGTTGATAAGGCTGGAAAGCAAGACTGCCCAATTCTTCGCCGCAATCCGTACAAACAGTAGCAAAGCCATCAACATTTTCAACTGTATTGAAGTGTGGACATCCAGAAGCAGATTTGAGAGATTGTGCAGACTTGCGAAAGTGCTGACCAACTTCAAAAAAGTCCAAGACTTTGAGACAGTCTAAACACTTGGTGTACATGCCATTGGAGCTGTCCTTGGTTCTCGGATGCAAACATCCAGAATTGCCAATCTGACTTGATTGACAAAGTGTTGACATTGTGGAACAGTCTTGCAGCCTAGAATCACAAGTTTTTTATTACGAAAATAAAACAACCCTGTGGGTCCTCCAACGGAGCCATGGCTCTGGAGTTTTATGCACACTCCAGAATAGGACTCGCGATTCTGTCTTATCCAAATATGGTTGTGTGAGGAGTGAAGGAGATGATGTAAAATAGCTTGATCAACTTGGGGAAGAGTGGTGGTGACTGAAAGATTGTCAATCACAAAATCAGACAAGTTTGCATCCCCAACCAATGTTTGTAATGTGTCAATTCCATATTGGATGCTACCATGATTTTTTATTCCAGTGAGATTGACATGATGACTTGCATGCTTGCCCAACTTGAAAACACTAAGTCTCAATTTGTCTCCACTCACAAATATTAGCACAAAGTTGTTGTAGTGTCGAACTGTAAAACCCCTGTCTTGACATCGCATCAACAAATCAGACATTGACATAGCACTGCAAGTGACATGACCCTTGATGTTGACAACACACAAAGGCTCTTGAAACATGCTGATGAGGACACTGTTCTTAAGAAACCATGCTTGTTACAGTGACTGCTCAAATGGATTCAAAGAATTTACCAAGAAGGGTGGGTCTTGGCTCATTGAACTCTGATGAGAATGTTCTCTTTTCTTCAAGGCTAGACCTCTTCAAGCCTGAAAAAATAGATGCATCCATCATAAATTCAAATAGAGTCCAGTACTCCACCCTCTCTCCCTTTGATGGATCAGTTGATACAGCAGGGAGAGTGTACTCATTTTTAGTGACTCCCCAGGGAACGTCCTACATTGACCTACAATCTGCAAGGCTTGTGGGAAGCTGGCAGCTAGTAAAAGTTTCAAATGGGAATGATGTTAGCATATCTGCAACAGATGACATTTCAGTCATTTCTATGGTGCCTGCTTCCCTTTTCAAGTTGACAAGCATAAGCATAAACAATTGTGAAGTTGTGTCAAGCGCCAACTTTTTGGGACCCATCAAAGCCTACTTGGAAAATGTCTTTTCATTTAACAACACCCAAAAGTCCACCTATTTGAAAACCACCCAACATTATTTAGCTGGACCTGATGATCAAGATGATACAGTCAACAAAGTGGTAGCTGGAGATACAACATCTGGATTTGCCAAACGCAAAGCCCAGTTTTGCAATAACAAGGCACATGAGTTTGTCATACCCATCAATGCTGATTTATTCAACATGAACTACTTGATGATTCCTGGAGTCACCATTCGTTTAGACCTAATGAGAAATGACGTCAACTTTTCATTGCTTGGCACAAGTTCAGACACATTTGCCATCAGGCTCAAATCTCTAAAATTGGAGATGACTCATGTATCTGTAGCTGAAACAGTGGCAAATCATCATGCTAGCCTCATTCTAAAAGCACCCTTACGCTACCATTTGCCACAAATTAAAGTTTCATCACATACTGTTCCTATTGGTGTCTCAGGAGCAACAATCAACTTGGCTCAAGGAACATTGCCCAACCTCGTACTGGTTGGTCTCATGCACCAAGACCAGCTAACAAGTCGTGCAAAGAATCCTTTCCACTTCCCTCATTGCAATCTCAATTCAATTTACTTCTCAATCAATTCAGCCATGTATCCTTCACGCACCTACCAACCAGGATTTGAAAGCGGAGGGAGCACATTGAGAGAGTATTTGGACCTTGTGCAAACGCTCAACCTCGACAACAACCTAAACACTAAAGAATTCACATACCAACAGTTTCGTAAGGGTCATTCATTGTATGCATTCAACTTGTCAAAGTGTTGTCTCTACCACCGTCATCCCATCAAAACTGGAGCCTTGGAGCTCCACCTTGGATTTGCAAGCTCTCCAACAACTCCACTGGAAGTCATTGTCTACTCACTACATGCTTCAGAACTTGTCATTGATAAGGACAGAACTGTCAACTTTATGATTCATTAATAAAATATACATCAATGTTGAGTTGAAAATGCATTTTATTTTACTTTTTTTGAACAGGCCATAATTTAAAAGAATTATTTTTCTTGGGTCTTCCTCGTTTTCTTGGCATTGATTCTTGTGTAGGAACTTCATCTGTTTGATTCATTTTTCGCTTCTGCGGCTCAACTTTTGCTGGGGGTCCAATGCTTTTCCCTCTTCGTTTACCAGAGTTACGCTTACCTTGAGCAACTCTTTTACGTTTGTTTTTTGATTGGTTCCAATCAGGATCCTTTTCATCCAAACCATGAACATTCATCATGTGCCTTTGTCTAGCACGCTCAGTCTTGCATCCTTGGTTGCAATAAATGCAAACCAATTTTGCTGGAGCAGAAGGCACCGGTGTCTTTGGTCTTTGAGGTTGGTTAGTTGCTTCCACACGAATATCGAGGCTGTGATGAGCCTTGCAATGTCGATACAGTTTTGGTTCACTCTCAAAGGTTGATTCGCATAAATCACAACGCCAAACTCTTTTAGATCTAGGTTTTGTCATAAAATTGTAGGGATCAACATCAGAAATACTCTCAAAGCTAATTTCAGATTCAACTTGTGGCTGTGCAGCCTCAGCTGCAGCCTCAGCCACAGCCTCAGTCGCATTATCATGTGCATTTGTTGTATTTGTTGCTTGTGTGGTTGTATTTTCATGGACTCTCTCCACATGGTAGGTAAGCAAAGATTGGGTTTTGTAGGATGATGCGCAATAAGGACACTCAAATCTTGGGCGCTTTGGTGGGAGGGAAGGAGTCTGTGAGAGTTCATGGCTAGTGATCTCTGCTGGAAATGGAGTTGATGTGTGTCTTGGGTCATCTAAAGTCTGGGAGATGTCTGGTAAATTATCAGTGACCTCTGAAGTCTCTAGAGTCATTTGACTCTCATTGGTAGATGCTGGTAGCTCAGGAGTGAGTGAGGGAGGAGGAGCTACTGAAGACTCTGGAGTCATTTGACTGTTATTGGCAGATGGCACAATGTTTGGCTGCAATGTGATTGGTGCTAGAACATGTGGAGTGGATGGTGGCACAACATCAGCAATTTCATTCATCATATTTTCTTGCCTAAGGTTAGCTGTGGGGTCTGGATTTAAATTATACAGCAAGTTGACTTCGTCTTCATCAAGCAATGCCAACAGTCTCGTATAGAGTGCAAATGGAATGAGAGCTAGTTTTTCAATGTTTTGCGTGTCCGTTGCCCTCATGAAAGCAAGAAAGACCTACCCAAGCGAGCTTAAAGATTTCAATCAGACTTGAGATTTGGCACAACAAACGTTTTCTTTTTTCAACAGCGACAGATTTATTGCAAATTTTTTTTATCAGCTTATGTTGACTATGAACAAGCTTTCTTAGTCTTGTCTTGCTTCTTGAATCAAAAGCTACAGCTGTGCTGTAGCAAACGTTAAAGATGGCTTCACAAAGAGCATTGACACCACATGCATCAAGGTTTTGGATAATGTCAATGGCTCCTTCTTTACAACGTAGTAGGGCCTTGATAATACAAAGTGATTTTTTACGAGACATTTGTTCAAAAAACTTTATCTTTTACCTTAAGTGCGTGCATTTTTTTCAAGGTAAGCAATCAAAGGTCGTTCAAAGCTAAACATGTTTGTCCGAAGGCGTAAATGTTCTGGGCACTGTTGCTGAATAAAAATAAAAAGTGTACACAAAGGAAAAATCAAAAATGCAATTGCATTACCTGAAAATCAATGACTAGGTAACCATAGCTATGACTTGTGGCGTCTTTGTAAGCATCAATGACAAATCTTGTATGGTAAGGACGAAACTGACTTGCAATGCTAATCATGTCTCTGGTTGACCTTGGATTTTTTGTCAGGACAAACACCTGACTTTGTAATGAGATTTGCTTGTAGACAGGACTTTGAAAAAATATAGATTGACTGACAAAAATGAGCGAAAGCTTGAGATGGTGAACACAAACAGTGACCTAAAATGAGAAGAGAGTATCATGCAGAGGACATGCAAATGAATGAAAATGACTTACTGCTTCAATGAATTCAATAGACTTGAGAGTGGCCAATAGTTGATCATCAAATATGATGAGGAGTGAACCACCCTTGTTTTTTTCAGCTCTTGCCAATGCTTTCAGCTCTTCCATGCTAATCATTCGTGCGATGGAATCATCAATCAGCCCTTCACGTCTCATATCATTATACATTTCTTGGTTTTCCTTGTACACCAAAAAAACCCGTGTTGGTGCTGGTGAAAAAATACGATGCTTCTCTTTGAGGGCATTGTACACAAATGTAGTTTTGCCAGACTGAGCGAGATGAAAAATATTTACAAATGTACAATTTTTCTTTATTTTCTAAATTGATACTTTACTAGGTCCAGCAATGAGAATGCTACAAGGTGTTTCAAAGGAACATGAATACATGACGAGTCTTGAGATCATTTAAATAGCAGTTGGCTTTCTTAGGCACAGTGGATAAGTTGTACAAGTGATTGGATGCACAAAAGTGCTAGTTAAAAATGGAAACGATGGGGACAGGTGGTTGACCAATGCCACAAGGAACCACAACGATAGCATTGGCCAAATGGAGGTTGTGGGGGATAGGGCAGATTGTTCATGTTTTGCCAAGGTGCAGTCATCATAGGATTGGATTGAAACTGTTGTGCATGCTGATGAATATGCTGAGCATGTCGCATGGCCTCAAAATGAAATGCAGATGGTCCTGGCATAGCTGAAAGCAAGGGTGGTGGAGCCAGCACAAGAGGAGGTGGAGGTGGTGGAGCCAGCACAAGAGGTTGTGGAGGTGGCTCAAACAACTCAAGTGGTTGTTCAAACAATGCTTGAGCTACAGCCACTTCTTCTATTGCTTCCTCATCTTGAGGCACTTGTAAAACAATTTGAGCAACAGCCTCTTCTGCTATAGCATCCTCCTCTTGAGGCTCAAAGATTTGAGCCATCGCCTCTTCCAAAACATTTCCAGGCTCCTCAAATGCCAAAGGTGATTGTGCAATTGGAACTGGAGCATCCAACACCAAGGGAGCATCAATCCAGATTTGATCCTCTTCCAATAGCAATAGCTCATCACCCTCTCGCAGCTCTATTGCTACCTCATGTTGCTCCAATAGCTCATCACCCTCTTGCAGCTCTATTGCTACCTCATGTTGCTCAATGGGTGTGTTGGCCAACAATTGAGTCTCATCTAGCTCTCTCTCATCTACATTTGGTACAACTTGAACTGGGTCTTGAACCACATCTGGTTCCTGTACAGGTGCTTGCTCCATCCACAAATCTTGAGCCAACCAAGTTGGATCAGGATCCTCTGGACGCCCCAAGACTTTGCGAGATGCCCATCTCACAAATTTGTAAGGTAGCACAAAGCCTCGAGCGTCAAAGGTAAGTTGCAAGTCTGCAATTCGAGCCGGAAATAAGATGCGGATCATGTTTGCCAGAACCACATCACTAGACACACAACGAAGACGTTCACGACAGATGGGGCACACAACTTTATGCCTTCCAATTAGAGCAGCAGTTCGAGTCCAGTTTGTGAGACAAAAGTTACAAAATGAGTGCGAACAATTGGTCCTAAAAAAACACACAAATGATGACTCTTGCCAGACCGAATACAAAAAAGCATAGTTACCTCACTGGATCAATCAAAAGATCAAGGCACACTGCACAAGACAACTCTTGCTCAAGAAGATGTTGGCGATGATGATACATGCTAAAAGGAAACAGGAAAAAAATGATTAGATGCCATCAATAAAGTCTTGAAACATGGTTTGTTGAACATTTAATGGTATGCCATCACAATCTGGACACTTTTCTTCAAAGACTGCAATTTCACAAGATCCGTAGGGCAAGGTATGGATGCCACATGGTAGCAAATGTCTTTTATCATCCATGGCAGCCAAAGCTACTTTGCGAATGTTAGTTGTTGTCACACAAAAGTCTTTTTTACGAATCACATGAAAGCTGCTGTAGACCTTTGAAAAGTTTTGCAGACTTTCCTTGTAGTCTTCAAAACTCAATGTCTTCATGGCATGTTTGCCAACACCTTTGCATTTTTTAGTTGTGAACACATCACCATTGGTGGCATAGGCAGTTGGTTCACACGACAATGCATATACTTTGCTACGAAGACAAACTGCAGCTCTGATTGTGGCTACACCTCCACTTTCATCCTTGACCAGTCCTAGTTGTCGACTTTTGCTTGCATCATAAAGTGGATGATTTGTGGGGTAATTGGAAAAGTCAACATGATTTCTCAGTGCCTCCAGCTCAACTGTCTCATCTTGACTTTTGAAATAAATCAAAAATGAATCTGTGTCAGATGTGAGAATTTGATGATCCTTGAGAATGGGTGCCAATGTGTGGTAAAAGCCTTTGAGCATGATCAACTTGCTGAACTCTAGGACAGAGAAACCACTAAAGATTGGTTTGTTGAGGTAAACCTTCTTGGGCTTGAAAAAGAGAAAGGCTGCATTGTCACCAATGATCTTTGTTGCCATCAAGAAAGCATCACTAGCATAGCGAGCCCGTTGCCGATCGGATAAAGTAATCAGCAACCTGATGTAGTTGCGTACACATTCAAGGAGCTTTCCTGAAATACAAAATGCAACTTAACCAATACAAATCATCATTGCTTGCTCACCATAATTTGCGTTGGACGTCAATTTCATCTGCTTCTCCTCAAAGGGAGAACCAGCATTTGCCCTCATGATGGTGCAGAGTTCAATGAACACTCTAATGTAATCTTCTTGATAAAAGCGAACAATGCGATGTATTTTTTTCAGAATGATGCCGCGACTGATGTAATACTGCAATAGTGCCAAATGGCAAATGTAGAGGGATTTTGGCTTAAATGTGGCCGTGAGCTTTGGTGTTGGCTTGTAACAAGATCCTTCTCCCAGCATTGTCCAAGCAACTTTTTGATAGTCTGAAAGATCATCAAATGTGGGTGTGTATTTTTCTGTGATGAGAGGCATATGACGATCACGTCGATGAAGGTGCGTAGGATATTCCAAGTCCACTTCGCACACATAGCCATACCCTTGATTGACAAGAGCATCAGGAGCCATCGGATCAAAATTGATGATGTCCTCTTGACTCAAAAAGCTAAAGTCTCGGAGGGGTAAAGGAAAGCACTGAGCTTGCCTGAAAATAAAATGATTCAATCAACCATTGTACAAGTTCAAACAAGTCTTACCCATAAAGGTTGTTGAAATCAAAGAGTTTGAGGCAGTCCACACCAGGGGTTGCCTCCTGATAGCGCATCCCAGTGAAACAAAGACCTCCACGTAAACCTTCTTCAAACATGCGATACATGCTGAGATCTGTGAGGAGCTCAATGGAAACCCCAGTTGATTTCAAAAATGAATTGAATCCAAAACCAGGGAGACTAATAAATTTAAAAGGGTGAAGACCAAAATTTGCCACCATCATCTTGTCATAACGCTGGCAGGCCTCTGCCATGATGTAGACATCAACTGGAAAAAAACAGCTAGAAAATGTATTGAATGCATGTGTCACTGCTTACCCAAGTTGTACAACAACAAGTATTCTTTGAGGTTGGCAAGTTGAAACCTGTGGAACAAGGCTTCTCCTTGTGCATGCTCCTCAAGGGTTATTGGGATGGACTGGGTCAAAATGGAGTAAAAATCCTCATAGGGAGGAAAAGTGTCCCTGTCTAAATAGTTTAAATCAACCAATTTATCATATGGAAAAATTGATTTGCGGGTCAACAGATCCACTCGCTGAGGTTCATAGACACCATGTTCATTTTGGCAAGCCTTAGACTGCTTTAAAAGTGTATAGTCATGACCACTTTTGTGCAGTGTCTTGCCAACTTCAGCCAAAGAAGAGTTGAGATGAGCATAGGCATCAATGAAGGTAAACCTTGTTGAAAAAGAAATATATCATGCATCACAACAGTCAAAAAAAGTTGACCACATTTACCAATTAAAATCAAAGCCTCGCAGTCCCTCAGTGTTCTTGGCCAGTCCAGTGGCATACTTGATCCTGGGATTGTCTCCCAAAGCCTTGTACAGAAAAAAGTAATCATAGTTGGCTCCATTGAAGGAAATGACTGGGATTTTGCTCTTGGAATCCATTTTGAGCAAGTTGCATCGAGCATGAGCCTAGGGCAAGGATTGCTTAGATAGATTGTTGAGTGTTGCCTTTTTGCATTACCTTCCCTAAAAAAGTACCATCAAAATGATTGTGGTCCCTGACCCCATCTCCTGGCTCCACGGGTTCACGGCACAAGTGGCAGGTGGTGGCCTCTTGAAAGGCTTGCTCGTTTTCTTGAGTCATTCGCAAAGGCACAATAGTTTTGACAATGCGAAGCAAGTCTGCTTCCAAATCAAGTAGCCTTTCAATGAAAGCCTTTCCAGCATCTCGTGTGAAGATTGTTTCTTCATGCAACACTTTTCCCCCAGCATTCACAATAATGAAAACAACACTGATGGCTTCATGTTCTCTAACATTGCGAATGTAGGATGTTGCACAACGACAGCGACCCAAACACACATTGCAATCAGGCTGCAAGGGATGAGACATGGTCTCAAAATCAAAATAGATTGAAACTGGATAAGCCACAAAGGCTGAAAACTTGTTGAACTTCAAGGTAGGTTTTGCTCCGTCCTCAGTCAGGGCTGGCATGGTTTCAATTGGAATTGTAGATGGAAAACAAGCAAATTGAGCACAGTGATCCCTGTACTTGGGTTGTGAGTAAAAAACTTTGAGACATCGCTCACAAATAAAGGAATAGGCATTTCTACGTTGATGCACATGTCGTTTCAAAAACAGGTAGGCATTCTTAATCAACAAGTAGCGGTAGTCTCCAGTGTGGGTCACAACCCTCAAAATGTTTGCACATTTTTCACGAAATGCATGATGTGGGTTGGCCACATCCATCAAACAGACAATGGGTTCATTGTCTCCTGATAAATGAAACAAGTTGACTGCAAAGCTGTGGGCTGGTCCATGTTGAGCTGTCCATGCCTCAAGAGCTTCAAAATTGCCATCTTGAGCATGGGCTTGATGGTGCAGCCAATGGCGAAGGGGTCGCAGTCTGTTTTCTGCGCAAACTTTTGAGGCAACAGCAAAGTAATAGGATGCATCGTTTGGCACATTCAAGTCTTGCAAATGATGACTGCGAGGATGATCCAAGTTGATGAGGAATTCCATGATTTCACTTTAAAAGAAACAAAAAAAGGATGGTGTTAAAGTAACATCATGTTTGTGCGCAAGCAATTGTGCTCCTCTCGAGCCATCTATCATGTGGAGTAAGCTACTACAGCATCATTTACAATAACATTACAAAAAAATTTCTTTTAGCCACATTTCATGTTGCAATGAACGCCTATTTGCAAGTTGGTGTTTGAGTCAAGACATTGATCCAAGATCCCAAACCCAGCACACTGAGCAGGCCGTGGAGACTGCAGCGCAGGCCACGAAGACTGCAGTGCGGATGGCGGAGACCGCCGTGCCAGCGGAGACTGCCGTGCCAGCGGAGACCGCCGTGCCAGCGGAGACCGCCGTGCCAGCGGAGACCGCCGTGCCAGCGGAGACCGCCGTGCCAGCGGAGACCGCCGTGCCAGCGGAGACCGCCGTGCCAGCGGAGACCGCCGCCAAGACCGCCGCCAAGACCGCCGAGACCGCCGCCAAGACCGCCAAGCCCGGAGAGACTGCCGAGACTTTTGAGCAGGCACCCAAGACTCTCTTAACCTATCCTCACTTTAAACCTTTACGCTCATGTCAAGGTCATGGAGATGATGCGATTGATCATCGTAAGCTCAAATCAGCCCAGCTACCATCATTTGAGTCAGGTTTTTTTTTTTTTTCTTTCTAGCCTACTGCTGCAATATTCTAGAGTATCAAGAATACAAGCGCAAAAAAAGCTTGGCTTGGCAATGTTGATCCAATACACGTCTGGTCTTGAGCATACACTTGAGCCCTTTCTTGTTGGTCGTCATGAAATTGCGATTGCTGAAGCATGGATTCCCAATGCGTTTGTCAACACTCATTTTCCAATCCACCAAGCTGATGTGCCACTCATTGCAGTGGAAACGTCAACACCTTCCAAAGCCTTCTCGCTAGGCTTTGAGTGCATTCATCTTGTGCCTCACAACAGCATCAATCAATTTGATTTGGCCAAGCAACTCAAGTTGCTTGACTCAAATTCAATTCGATTTTTTTATGATGCAGTGTTTGATCGATTGTCCATTGGCCTTGCACCAAACACCAATGTATGGTTACATGTGTCTATGGCCAAAATCATGTTTGGGAAAAAGGAACAAGTGCTGACACATGCAGCCTTCAAACAACGGATGCTTGTGAATGATCAAGTGTACTTTACATTCTCTGCTCAAGGTTTGAGAAAGTTGAATGGTCTATGTCATCTCGATGGCAATTTTAGCATGGATGACTCATTTCCATCAACTAAAGTCAGTGATTGCTTGATACAATGCTTTGAGACTGAGCAACCTTGGCTTGCACACTTGCACTTAGGTCACAACTTGCCAGTGCCAAGAGCCAAAAACAGCATGCTCCACTTGGTGGTCAAACATCTCAATTTTTCCAGCTTGGTAGCTAGAGATGTAGCAAAGTTGCACTTTGCTTTAGTAGACCTTCATCATAACCCCCTTCAACTGTGTCCTTGTGCTCCTCCCATCATTTTGAAGGTGTACATTAGACGCTTGACCATGCCAATCTGTGAGTTGACAAGAATTTTTTCAACTCGGCAAGGCACAGAGCAGAGGCTTGATTATCCTTTGCCCATGACCAATGCAAGGTCCAATTGGATTGTGGGTCTTTCTTCCTTGAGTTTTCCGCTCACATTTGACATTTCATCTGATGATGCGCAAGTTGAAGCTGTCATGACACCAGGTGTCGTGGGTGCACCATCATCAATCATCACCTTTGCATTTCCCTCAAAGATCTCATCCATTCATGAGCTTTTAAACTCATTGCGATTTCAAACAAATGGACTTTTGTCAGCGTCTTCCACCTTTCCTATTGTGTTGTCCTCCAAGCAAGGCAAGTCCTTTGACCTTAAATTGTCAAAGTCTGTCCTTGGTGTATTAGGTGGCCATGGAGAAGGCAAGATTCAAGTCAACCAAGACTTTACATTTCCAAATTTGCCTCAATTACCCATCAAGGAGCCAATCACCATTGAAACAAATGTTGTGGTCAACAAGATCATCAAGATATTACCACATGTTGATGTGACCAATGGATTTTTTTCAACTGAATTCCATCATGTGGACTTTTATCCAATTGCAACCAATCAAGTCTCTAGCCTAGATTTGACCATCAAAGATGGGTCTGGTCAACCCTTCATGACACGAGACATTGTCGCTACCTTCATCTTCAAAAAGCTAGGGCCTGATCAAAGTTATATTGACACATGTGCCACTGTTTTTACATGATTCTCATTTTATTAATTGCATCATGTATCATAATAAAAAGAGATCATCAAGGACGAGCTCTTGGACGAAACGTCTTCCTCCACATCTGTAAAAATCCTCATGCTAGAATCTTTGTCATTAGATCCTCAAAGATGGGTACATTGTGATCATTGACACATGAGTCACAAGTTCAATTCTCTGTCATTCTGACAATCCAAGGTTGGCAACAATTCAAGCTGGTCCTTGCAATGTGCTTTGCATTTCCTTTCGCCAATAAATGTGCGCTTCATGGCAAAATGCGTGTAGCTTCAATTTCAAGGGAGAATTCTAAAAGTGCATTGAAAATCCAACCGCTTCCTTGCACGTTCTCAAGACACTCTATGCGCAATGCAATTTCATCTAGGCAAGCCAATAATGCTTCATGGATACGATAGATTGTGCCTAACGTGAGTTGGTGTCTCGTTGCTCTTAATGGAACTTGAATATCTTCTTCTCGCTCTCCCTGTGCATTGAGCGAGTAAAAATGAGAGATGAGGACAAGCGAAAAGGCCATCCCTCCCATCCTATTGAGTTGGCTTTTGAGCAAGTTGACTCCTGCTTGAAAATCTGCTGATGTTTTGAAACTAGCAAGTGTGCTGTGTTGAATTGACTTTGCATAGTGGACAATATTGCCGCCAAATGCAGTCTTGACCAACGTGAATGCGTCAGTTGCGTTGTGCCTCTCCAAGTGGTTGAGATAATCTGCTTTGGACTGAAAATGTGGGTGAGGTGCAGGACACACAAAGCACTCAAATCGAATGCGTATTCTGTGTCGCTTCATCTGGTGCCATTGTAGCCCACGCTCTGTAGCAGAGACAAATCCACACACTGCACAAAGCACCATACTTTAAGATGGACTCAAAGCTTGCAAGAGCAACTGCAGTCATGACAACTCCTCCATCCTCGCTACATCCTAAAGACAGTTTGCTCGTTCGCTTCATGAGGAAGAAGGCAAACTGCATCATTCTTTTTTTAACTCTACTCATCTCTCTCCTGGGCTTCTTGCAACTGGTGACAACAAAAATTGATGATCAACTCATCTCTGCGATTGCAGTCCACTTGTTGGCATTGCTCAATGAAACTAGCCTCGACGCATCAGTACAAAATAATAACTTGACATTTTGTCATAAACCAATGACATCTGTATTTTAAAAAAATGTTTTTATTTCATGTCATTATGTACATGTATAAATAAATAAAGAAATGATAATCGTATAGATTGAAAAAATGTAGTATGGACCTTCTTCATGTTGCCAACATACTTTTTTTGGCAACAAGACAAACACAAAAACTCTTTGTTCATTCATTCATTCAAACAAAATTGTTTGGATACTTTGGCTCAATGTTCCTGCTTGCCCAAGGGGGATAAAAAAGGTAAAATTTCCACGATTGGTACAACGTTGCAGGCACAAGGTCTTGGAGGAAAATCCTAGTCGCATTTCATTAGCAGGTACATTTTGAGTAACTTTGAATATCCGGAGCGAGTCGGTAATATTAATGACACGCGATCTCAATTCTCCTTCGCCCTCCAAGCCCAAGTGTCTAATGTGGGACCCAATAGTCAAGGGAACTGATGGTGAGGGGATTTGCGTATTATTTCGCACACTTGGGTATGCATCAAGTCTCCCTTGATTTTGCGCGATCCATGGGCTTTGTGTCCCTTGAAAGTTTTGGGAGTAGTTTTCTTGTGGGGCACCCCCTTGGAAGCTTTGGATGGCTTGCGGGGCTTGCGGACCCTGTGGGGCTTGCTGAGCTTGTGGGGCTTGCGAGTTTTGGGCATTGCTATACATATAAGTGTCCATGTTTTTCAAGTTACCATTTATGTACAATAACTTGTCCTAAAGTACCATTCCATTTTTGAATCGCGAGTTTCTGGAGTGATGTGTTATTGTTTAAAATGTCCTACCTTGGGTAGATCCGTGATGATGGATGTACTGGAGATACCTAGAAGAGAGATTTGAAAAATACATGTTGCGAGTTCTTACAAGAATTTACCTAGGTCAATCAGAGCAGTAGCCAGATTCTAGGTTAGGCTGATCACAATGATGAACAGGTGGTGGAGAAATTTCTTCTCTATCAAGACTGTTACAGCACACAACTAGGAGCAAAAATATTGTTGTTCCAAGGATTAAGTACAAAAAGGGCTCAGCTTCCTCCAAAGGATCCATATTTTAGCAGATGGAGATAGCTAAAAGCACAAGTGGTCAAAAATGAACTTGTCAAACTTTACAAGCTTATATCTCGGAAACGAATAATCCTAGATTTTTGCAATTTACATTTCTAGAATGCTCATGTAAACATCTATTATGATGCAAAATTTCAAGTTTCTAATGCAAAACGTTTTTGAGTAATTCAAATTCAAAAGTTGAGTAATTTTGGACAATAAGCTCGCTTTGCGCACTGAAAAATGGGAGGAGCTTGGAGTTGGATTTCTTCCCGCCAATTTTTGAAAATCCAAAGTTGATTCAGTGGAGCTTTTTGTCAAAAATGAACTTGTCAAACTTTACAAGCATATATCTCGGGAACGAACAATCCTACATTTTTGCAACTTACATTTCCAGAAAGCTCACGTAAAAATCTATTAGCATGCAAAATTTCAAGTTGCTAATGCAAAACGTTTTCGAGTTATTCAAATTCCAAGTTGAGTAATTTTGGACAATGAGCTGGCTTCGCACTCTGAGAAACGGGAGGAGCTTGGAGTTGGATTTCTTCCCGCCAATTTTTGAAAATGCAGAGATTCAGTGGAGCTTTTTGCCAAAAATGAACCCCTCAAACTTTACAAGCTTATATCTCGGGAACGAAAAGACCTACATGTTTGCAATTTATATTTCTAGAAAGCTCACGTAAAAATCTATTTGCATGCAAAATTTCAAGTTGCTAATGCGAAACGTTTTCGAGTTATTCAAATTCAAAGTTGAGTAATTTTGGACAATGAGCTGGCTTCGAGCTCTGAAAAACGGGAGGAGCTTGGAGTTGGATTTTTTCCCGCCAATTTTTGAAAATGCAGAGATTCAGTGGAGCTTTTTGTCAAAAATGAACCCCTCAAACTTTACAAGCTTATATCTCGGGAACGAAAAGACCTACATGTTTGCAATTTGCATTTCTAGAAAGCTCATGCAAAAATCTATTTGCATGCAAAATTTCAAGTTGCTAATGCGAATCGTTTTCGAGTTATTCAAATTCAAAGTTGTCATTTTTTGGGCATAAAAATCTGAGCAGGCTTCGCGCTCTGAAAAACGGGAGGAGCTTAGAGTTGGATTTTTCCCGCCAATTTTTGAAATTCCAAAGTTGATACAGTGGAGCTTTTTGCTAAAAATGAACCCCTCAAACTTTACAAGCTTATATCTCGGGAACGACAAGACCTACATGTTTGCAATTTGCATTTCTAGAAAGCTCATGCAAAAATCTATTTGCATGCAAAATTTCAAGTTGCTAATGCGAATCGTTTTCGAGTTATTCAAATTCAAAGTTGTCATTTTTTGGGCATAAAAATCTGAGCAGGCTTCGCGCTCCAAAAAGGAGGGCGGAGCTATTGTTTCCGCAAAATCAAAATTTGAATTTTCCCCGCCATATCTTTCGAAAATGCAGAGAGGATTCAGTGGAGCTTTTTGCCAAAAGTGAACTTGTCAAACTTTACAAGCTTATATCTCGGGAACGACAAGACCTACATGTTTGCAATTTACATTTCTAGAAAGATCAGGCAAAAATCTATTTGCATGCAAAATTTCAAGTTCCTAATGCGAATCGTTTTCGAGTTATTCAAATTCAAAGTTGTCATTTTTTGGGCATAAAAATCTGAGCAGGCTTCGCGCTCCAAAAAGGAGGGCGGAGCTATCATTTTCGCAAAATCGAAATTTGAATTTTACCGCCATTTTTCCACTCCAAATGAGGGTTGAGGAGTGCGACTTAGCATTTTTTCCTCAGCAAAAGTCTCAGCTCAAGAGCTTACCTTTTCAGCTTTGGACATGCATTTGTCATTGCAGTTTTACATTTTCCGACGCGAGCACCCCATTTTACACACAAACTCACTCACACACACACACACACACTCACACACAGTTAAAGGTAAATATTCTATGCAACAATTTATTAATTTATATGTATTCTAAGTTATTCTTCATCTTAATTCTTAATATTCTATTCTAAATTCTAGCATGTCTGGAATCAGTGATGCTGCTTTTCAGCAAGCCGTCGCCAGCCTTTCGGCCGCCAGGGATGCTTTGGGTGAGGCTTCAGGTGGCTTCCAGGCTGCTGCTGGCTCCATTTGGTCAGCATCAACTGTACTTTATAGTAAGTTTGGCTTTTTTTAAAAGGCTTTTTGTGGAGCGTGCCATTTTTGTCTGGTAGCAGTGTTTATTTTTTACATTTTCAGCTTGTAGTGGAGGGCTGCTGCTCGCGGGCACAGGCTACGGCCTGTACCAAGTTTGGTGCAAATCCTCGTGCACCTGTGGCCCGAATTCTGCCACCATTGAGGCTGCCAGGGTGACTGTAGCCGACCCCAACAACCCCAGCTCTGATGGCAGAAACAGGCCCAAATTGGCATGGAGGTGGCCATTCAAGTTGATAGTAAGTTTATATAATTGGGAAAAATGTGCTCAAAGGGAAAGAAAAAGATTGAAATGTTCTCTTTATGTCAACAAAGCAAGACCTAGTTAGAATCCATTTATCTAAAGAATTGTTTTTAAAAAGGGCTTTTTTTTTCAGCATCAGCATGCGCACTCCCAAGAGGCTTTGCCTCAGGCTGATGTGGAGGCTGGACAGGCCATTGACCATGAGGTCAGGCTGCCACTCCACCATGTGGTCCCCTCTGAGCCCCCCACTGGCCTCCAGGACCTCAGAGCCCACGCCTCTGACCTTGACAGTGAGGGAGAGCTGGTCCAGAGGCCACCCATACCGGGATTTCGTCAGTTGGTATGTTACAATAGATTTGACAAAAAAATGTTCGTAGCTCAAAAAGTAAAAAACTTAGGAGAATGCTGCAACTATTTACAGAAAGCTCTCAATTTCAGCTTTCTTTTGGTACCCTGCTTGCTAGTCTAGCTTGAGTGGTTCTTGAGCAATTGTCAAAAAACGAATTGAAAATGTAACTTTGAAAATCGTTTTTGTTAGCTTTCTCCCCAAAAAACATTCGTAGCTCAAAAAGTAAACAACTTAGGAGAATGCAACAACTATTCACGGATAGCTCTCAATTTCAGCTTTCTTTTGGTACCCTGCTTGCTAGTCTAGCTTTGGTGGTTCTTGAGCAATTGTCAAAAAACGAATTGAAAATGTAACTTTGAAATCGAGTTTTGTTAGCTTTCTCCCTAAAAAACGTTCGTAGCTCAAAAAGTAAACAACTTAGGAGAATGCAACAACTATTCACGGAAAGCTCTCAATTTCAGCTTTCTTTTGGTACCCTGCTTGCTAGTCTAGCTTCGGTGGTTCTTGAGCAATTGTCAAAAAACGAATTGAAAATGTAACTTTGAAATCGAGTTTTGTTAGCTTTCTCCCCAAAAAATGTTTGTAGCTCAAAAAGTAAACAACTTAGGAGAATGCAACAACTATTTACAGAAAGCTCTCAATTTCAGCTTTCTTTTGGTACCCTGCTTGTTAGTATGGCTTCAGTGGTTCTTGAGCAATTGTCAAAAAACGAATTAAAAATGTAACTTTGAAATCGAGTTTTGTTAGCTTTCTCCCCAAAAAAAACGTTCGTAGCTCAAAAAGAAAAACTATTTCCATTTTTATTTCTATTTTCAGGAAAGTGAGACCATAGGTGAGGAGGCCAAGAAGGTGAAGAAGAAGAAGAAGAAGTCACAGCAGGCCAGGACACCTTCCTCTTCCTCCTGATGTGATGCTACTACTACTACTACTACTACTACCACTACACTTTTAATTCCCTAGTCTCCTTAACCTACTTACTTTACCTTGACTAGAATATGACATTTATGTTTAGAATATATAAACAGACAATAATTCTATTTGTTTTATTAGCTAAGTAGTATCTCTACCAATTCTACATTTCTTTATCCTACCTTTGACTGATGAAATTAGATGATTAAATTGTGGAGGTGACCTTCTTACTTCAGTTGAGATGGAACACTGTGTGCACAGAACAACATGCTAAACCCTTTATAGGTGGAGTCTTGCTCAATTTCTTGTTTTGGAGCCAAAACTATTGGTGACCAATAGAAATTAGGTAATTGCATTCACATTTTGGAGCCAAAAATATTATCCTGTGATTGGACTTTCACATTTGGGGGGGAAATTTGCGCAGAAATTTGCGCGGTCAACTTTGGTTTCACATCTTGTGCTACTGAATTACTGTGACACAGATGGATACTTACTGGTCAACAGGTCAATGTTGTGGTGTTGATTTCAGTTTATTTTGCGTTGACAGTCTCCTTGATTGATGTACTCTAACGACAGTGTGCTGAGTGTGTGAAATATGCTACACTTGGTGTCAAATATATTTTGGCAAATCCAATGAGTCTTCAATTGTGATAGGATGACTCAGATCTAGTAAATGTATGCAGTTGTGCAAAAAAATAAGATATTCTTCAAGCAAATTGCTTTTCTTAATCATTATTCAAATGCTATTGTTTTTATTAAGCTTGTTCATGTCATTTTTACATCACTCATTGCAACAAGTGCATTCATTATACATGATAACTTTATTTGCTCTATGGCAAAACTTGTAGGTTCCAGCCATCACACCAAATTCTTCATATTCTTGTGTGTATAGTTTCGAATTGTGTGTCAAATATATGGCAGTTGCAACTTTTGTGGGGACTCTCAATTTGATCTCAAGCCAAAGGATATAGAGCTCAGGTAAAATGAAAGAGTTGACAATAGTGAATTTGTCATTCATTGAGAAGATTTCTTGAAAATTCATGGTTTCCAAAAAATCATCTTCTATTAGCCATTGTATATCAGTTGCAAAGCAAGTGAATGAGTCATTCACCTTATACCAAATGGGACATTCTTCTCTGCTAATCCAGTTGACAAATCTTGGATGGGCACTTTTTGAATTTGTCAGCCATTTAATTCTTGTTTTGAACTCTTCACTAAAAACCATTTCCTCAATTGACTTGAAAGTGTCTATTGGTTTCAAGCTCTGGTTGATGACTTTGAGGCAAAGACACTGCAGACATCTGGGTTCCCTAATGCTAAGGTCACGAAGTGTTGCCCTAGGTTTCTTGTAAGGTGGAGACATATTCCAGTCTTTGTGGTCAAGAGGTCAACAATGAAATGAGAGTATTGTGATTTTCCAGGAAAGTTTTCTTGACCCCAGATGTTATGAAGGTTAATTGTCATCGCGCTGAGCGTTAGAGTTACAGCACTTGGTGTCAAATATTTTTCGCAAAAATCTGGCCAGGAAAAGTGTTAGCATTGCATTTAGATGGATCAATGAGCAACCATGAAAGACATCTAAGCTATAATTGTGTACAGGAGTGATGGTCAATGCTTTATTAATATATGCAAAAATAGTAGCACCAAAGTTAAGCAAGAAATAAACAATTGTAAGCAAATGAGAATAGTCTGAATATTGAATCCAGCTTCATCCTTGGATTGGCAAGGCATGGCTTCCTCCAGTTGTTCTACAATAGATTGATTTGAATCAGCTGGTTCAGCAAGCAACATTTTGAGGAAATCTTCTCCATAGCTAACATTGGTAGGCAAAAAGCTGGGAGCTTTTGCAGAACCAAGTAAGGAGAGCAGAATTAAGAGTGTCTTCATTCTAAAGCTTTTGAAATAAAACTGAGGATGACTACATAGCAAAACATAGCCATAAAAATGACCAGTGTCTCTCTAATAGAGCCGTTGTAGTAGGATGGGAAAAAATATCTCAAATTGCGAGTGGAAATTGTGGCAAGCTACCAGATAAAAATACTGAACACAAATAAACCATCACATATTGACAAAAAATGCCTCAATCAGAACTTTTGATATCACACTGAGAATGCACTTGGTGTCAAATATTTTTGACAAATCAGGCTTAGAAAATTGTACTATATGACTTTTCATTGTGTTGGCCAAAACAGGGAGGTACCAGGTGTGAAAATTGTACACTTTCAAATCATCAACATTTCGATCAAAAGAGCCAAAATTATGATTATTTCTGTATCAGTGATGGTGGTTTGTCTTTCCATTGTGTCTCATCCATTTGCTTTCCCACTACTATGACAGAGAGCAATGTATTATAAAAGACTTCACTGGGACACAAATCACCTCAATTATGTGAGGTTGCAGCATTACCAGATGTTTCATCAGGGTTTACTACTATGAGCCCTTCAAGGTCTATTAAGCAACTCAAAACGCTGGAAGTGCTAGAAATGGAGACTACTTATACAGTCATTCGTCCCCATTAGTGAGCAACTTTTTCAGCATGATCATCCCTCAAGTTGGGGCTCATTTTTCAGCAGCAGTCGCTTGGCTATCAGCAAAGGGGAAATGTACCAGTACTTACACAAAAATGTAAAATATGATGCTGAAGTGCATATGAACTTGATGAATGGTTTCCGCAGCTTTTGAGAAAAGCTGGCCCAGGGGCAAATGATGTAAGCCAGTGAAAAGAAGGGGAACAAAAGGCCAATTCGACAAACCTCGAGGAATTGCAAAATCATGTTCATTTGGCGGAAACCTGGCAGGCCTTCGTACCACATGGACGCCAACAGTTGCTGAACATTGGGATGAGCCACGAACTGCAATTACAAGACGAGAGATTACTGCCCCCCGATCAGGGGGATCCCTCAGAGAAAAAGGAGAGATCTCATTTACGTTTTTCCTAGCTCAATTTCAAGGCCTAGAAAAACCACTATAAATAAAGGTGCAATTAAAGGCCTCTCAACGACAGCAATTGAGATGGTCTGTGTCGAATTAAAAAGAGAAAGCCAGGCCTTCCTTAATTAGTTGGAGAAAAATAGATATCAGTAGAGCATAAACTACTTGGCCAATTTGCTATTGGACCCGAAAGCAAATCCCAAAAATAACGAAATCAAGCATTCCACAGAGTTGGCTCTCCTCGTCCTAAATCCCACAAAAAACATACGGGTCTAACATCAGCTTTTTTATATAAATACACACGTTTTGATTTTTCTACAGATAATCTGATGCAAAATACTATCAAAAGAATTTCACGGGCTACAAAAATAGTCTCCCAATATATGTGAAAGGACTAAGGGTGAAAATCCAAAGGTTCAAAGGCAAAAAAAGAGAGAGCAAGGGAGAGAGGAAAAATGCACGACTTTTGAAATTGCTTTTGTGAGCCAGAGAAAAAATGTGAACAATACCAAGCTGAATAGGTTCAATGAAGTTTGAGCAAAAATGGCATTGGAGCCTGTAACGCTAACGATGTTGTGCAACTTTTCTCATTTGGGTTCGCTTCCCTGCAAAGATCGATTTAATTTTGTCCTTGGGAAAGACAACTTTTGCCATAATAGTAATAATAATGGAAGTGACAGCAGCGCATCTTTCCAATTCACAGGCCTTTTACGCACGCGTAGTGCTGAGAACGCGACAACCCATAATGTAATGCGATGGCCTCGTATCAGCCATGCTTTCACATAAAATCCAAATAATGCACGTTTTACGTCAAACGCACGCCCTCTTTGGGCCTACAGAGCTAGGCTCCAACTGAGTTGAACAATTAATAGACTGAAGACAATTGTCGAGGAAAGGCTAAATAAAGCCTGCTGACCAGCATTATTCTGCACGAGGACTGAAGTAATCCCTGGATATGTTAAGCACTATCTATAGTACGCCTTATAAGAGAAGTAGATTTACTGCCTTGCATCACTAACTAATTAGGTAACAAAAGAACGTCTAAAAAACGTCAATTGTCTCCTTGCTCTGGCTTTAACTAGAAATTGTTGCTACAGCAACAATTTATGTAAAAAAAGGCCTATTATGGCAGTTGGAGGCAAAAAAGTTCCCTTCACATAGTACTTTGTTGTGATGCTAATGCTGCTCTACACATTTACTCCGATTCTTCTGCTTCTTCCCCAACTTGCTAGTTATAGTTTCCAATTCAGCTCTTTTACCGTCGCAAATCGCCAATGTTATTGCTCCTAATGCTAAAAAGCTGTTTGTAAGGCTAGAGGCAATTTGAAAAAGTTAGAAATACCTTTTTTTGCCTGTATTTGATGGCCAATTTGAGCCTGTTGAGGTGCATTCGTTCACCATGTTGAAACACTGGTCCAGTGGGGTCGTGATTGAGCAAGATCTCCAATTCCGTGGAAGATCGTGTGTGGTCCAAGAGTGCTGTGGCAAATTTCTGACACTGAGCACGAAGTTCCTGAAAAATACGATTCAGAATGCTTGATTGGCCTAAATGTGTCGTCGAAGCAAATATATGTGGGGCCTTTTTGGCGAAATCAGCATAATTCATGCGGGAATGGCAAGTTCCGGGGTCGAGACAGTACTACATAAAAACAAGAGGAACTTGCCAAAAAAACAGGTACGTCTGATTTGGTGAAAACGGTTGACATATTCTTACCAGGTACTCGCTTTTGAATTCGTGCTCTGCAAAGGACAGCCTTCTCAATTCCCAGCTTAATTCGAAAGCTGTGAGTATTGGATCCTTGCTTGAGAGAGCAATCAAGGATGGACTTGCCAAGGCTCGATACGCATTTATGCGTGATCGAGAATGTCGCAGGCTGTCTTCTTGTCTCGACGTCATGCACTCGTCGCAGCCGCACCTAATGTAAACAAATGTCAGCAACGCTTTCGCGGAATTTCTGGGACTGTGGCGCGGGATGGCTATCACGCAACCTACTAACTTGTTTACCTCACGTCGTGCGGCATTGGCAAGGTTGCGCCTCGGTCTAATAGGATTTTTATTATCTCATAATTGTCTCTATGGGCGGCCAACACCAATGGCGTTATGTCTGGCGTGAAGTTAGCAGTATCGGGCGGAATGGCTTCCCAACTCTGTGACAGTTGTATTTGCAGTGAAAAAATGTAATTTACTAGAAATGATGCTGTACTCACGTGGGGCTCTCCTTCTTTGTGGATGGTTTCTTCGTGCTCAAGCAGCACTTCTACAGCCTCAACAAACTCCTCATTGATGGCATGCAACAAAGCATCTTTTGTCTCGACCTAAATCGAAATTGGAAGTACACTTGCTCACTCTTGATTGAGAGGCTGTATTTGCGCAGGGTGGAGATGTATTTACCTGGCGTACCTTGTTATCCAAGAGGAGCTCAACCATTTCCAAATTTTCATTGTCAATAGCCATCAGAAGGGCTGATCGACCAAGAGGATCACAGCAGTTGATGTTGAGAAGTCCAGAAGCTGTGGCTGGACTCTCCAGCATTCTGAAACAAGGGTTTTCATCAACATTTTCTGATTGGGACTAGGGCGGCAAATATAGAAGCCAAAAAAACCAAGGGCCTCGTCATCTTGTGAAAATTGCAGCTAAACAAAGATATGGTCATGCAAGCAAATATAGAAGTCTATAATAATATACAAGCAGCTGATGGATTGACGTCATCATGGAAGTGTAGGATTGACTATATGGGAAGTGTCTATATTTAGCAATTGTATGGTGAGAAAAACACAATTGCATCAAATGTAAATGAATGCGGAAATCCCACACCCACAAAAAAGTCTTTAAGCAAAAATTCTAGGGTATGAATATGAAGCAGCTTGTCTTCTTCCATGGAGCTCTCATGGCGTAGGAATGAGGTGAAAGTAAGCAAAAATGTTTGTATAATATGTATTAGTGATTGTCAGAGCTGTATATGTATATAGTACCCAAAGTCACTTCGTTTCTCCTTTTCTCCATCTAGAATCCTGAAATATTGCATACAGAATACAGTTTTTGAATGGGAATCTTCTCTTGCTCGCATTATTAGCTATGAACTGGAAACTTCCTTCTTTTTTCTCAAAGTTGTTGTAGGCCATCTCCGCAAGTTGGGCGAAACTGCTTTCACCGGCAAACTTTGAGGAAAGGAGTTTGAGGAAGAATAAATGAGCTACTACAACACATCTACGACCACGCAACCCATCTCCATGATACCTATGAGGCTACATGTAGGAGTTAATTGCCATTTGTCTATAGAGAGTGGATGTTTACAATCGCATCATTCTCATATAGGAATTCCTACAAATAGAATAAATATCTGCCTTATCAAAAGTTGTGGTTGCAAGCTATATAGAACGAAAAATTCGAGCAATTCCTGGCATTGCTGAAATTCCAACCCTGTGTACGTACGACAGCTGACGCCATCCCCTAAAAAACCTGGCATGGCAGTTGAGTTGCTTTCCAATATAAAAAAATCTATTGATATTGAAAAAAGGAAAAAATACGGTTTGTATAAATGGTTTGCTTTCATCGTAGATCAACCTTGAAGGCTTTCCAATGTTGGGTTATTACAAGGTCGATTAAGTCGTACGGTTTCTTAAGTAGTACATCAATCTGCGAGAAGTAGTGCTTGTGCATTCGGAGATCAAGGCCGCAATCGCGCACGCGCACTCAATATGTTGAGCTATCTCCCATGATCATCATATCAGGATACGTGGGAATTTGCGTGGTGATTCCCAACTCGAGCTGATAAATGATAAATGGTCAAGCTGTTGTATGTGCTTGTCCTATGCTAATGTCCAAAGTTGCTGCTATTGCTTTTTTTCTGCTCGATGAGAGCAGAAATAAATGAGCTGTTTAAAGCACCATTGGCCAAAGCCACAGATGCGCGACGAGGATCTTGTACGTACATAAAAGTTGTGTTCACAACTACGCGTACAGCTTGCCCAGGGGATAAGAGAAAGTCCGGTGTAGTTGAAGTCACAAATCATCAACCACAAAGCTTGTAATGATGACCCAAGGGAAGAAGTAGGAAGATGATGTTATAAGATACTTTTTCTGAGCTACTTTCTTCCATGCCAAAAAGAAAATTGCCTTATTACAGAGCAATGAATGGTTGCGTACATTTAAGAGATGGCAGTGAAATGCACTAGCGCTTATGTATCGAGATGGAGAGAGCAAAAAAAGCCTATTACGCGGCTCGTAACAAATCTAATTAGCGTTCTCCAATTTACGATTCGTTACTCAATTAAAGTGGTGCGCGCGCACTCTCATCAGCACATACATATCATCGATCGCATATTCAAAGCCAAATCGACACGTGCGATCTACCTCTCATTTCATAGGAGAGGTTTTCACGTTCTCAGCTTGGGATTTGATTATCCTGGTCCACACACGCCCTCATGGGCAAATTGTGGTAATATTTTCTGGAGTCGAATACACTTATGCAGGCAGCGAAAGGAAGTGCCAAGAAGTTGCACTCATCAAAAACCAAAAACTCCATTATTCATAATACAGCTCATTTTGGAAGGCAGCTAGCTTGGCAAAGTCTCCCCACATAGAACCTCATAATTGAATATCTTAATGAATACCTTGGTACCAAGGTACTTCCTGCAGCATTAAATTGATTACAGTTATGTTTGCCAAAAGTTCTGCTTTTAAATACATTTTTTTGAGAATTTCACAAATTGTGGTCCTCTTCTTTGAAATAAAAGTGGTGAAACTAGCTGCCAAAACTTGGCATGCTCAAGTGGCGCTGATAAAGTATCATCTGCACATATATCCAGGAAAAACGTTGCTGCCCAAGATATCTCGCATGGCTTAAATAAATTGAAGCACATGAGTGCTCTTTGGAGACCTCCTTGCCAAAAGTAAGAAGGGAAAGCAATTGCTTTCTCTCACTCTCTTTTTACGCAGAAAGTACAATCCTAGATTTATTTCCTTCATCTCCTTGAATGGGAGCATTTTGGAACAAAAAGCATCATCGCGCTACTGTTGTACGAGATCGAGATGAAATTGCACGATTTCGATGCATGTGTAGCATTTGCGCGCGCGCGCGCTTGCGAAAGCTAAAAAAGTGTGGATAAAAGTATCGTCCAAGAAAAATATTTATAGGACTTGCTGTCAATCGACAGCATTTTTCCCATGCATTCACAAAAATTGCTATCACCGCTTACGGTAAAGAAAAAACTCTGAGCCAGAAATTCTTTTCTACATGGGCCGAATAACAAGAAGTGTGTTAAGTGGCCCCTAAAGCAAAATTAGCGAGATGAATATAGCTATAAACACATAAGGCATTTCCCTTTAGAAGTTTGCCCCAAAAAAGTCTTCATAATGGCGTATGTTAATATTGAGAAGGTTGTCATTGAAAAAACATGTATCACATCAAAGAGGAAGCATTTATCATAGGCTTGCTACTTTGTAGAATTTTTTTGCCATAAATAATTGAAAACACTAATGCTCTGTTCATCTACAAACTCCTTTGGGAATCAGAACGCGAAATTCAGTTCCTTTGCACAAAGGAGTTCTCAGTACATAAACTAGCTGCATAGAACTGTCATTATTCATGGTTTTGACATAATGCATTCCTAAAGGAACGGTAGATGAACAGAGTAATAAGTAGTGCTGTCAAAGTTTTTGTAAGTCCTCTCCGCGAGATTTCAGTTGGCAAATGTCATTTTCAGGCTCTTCGTTAACTTTTCTGCTGCGTAAGGACCTTTGGCGACAGCATTTTACATTTTTGTCAGCTTAGCGGTGGGTTCACTACATACGGCAGTGAAGCGAAAATCCCTGTATTTTGCTGAGATTTGGCGTGCGCTCGCATCTACCGTACAATAATGGATTTTTTTCGTCACATGTGAAGAAATAATGGCCATTATTGTACAGTGGGCAGCTTGAGAGTTCTTCTTCAATTAAAAAAAAGACTTGACTGGGATTCGAACCCGGGTCTACCGAATGAAAGGTCTGCACTTTGCCAGTGTACTAACAGAACTTACTTAACACATTGTACGGTGGTTCATTAAGTGGTTTTCACGCGCATGATAAATTCTGCCAAATCGCCAATTCTCATTTGCCACCAACTTTCAGCTTCTTTTTGGGAGTTTCTTAGCCATGAAAACAGCTCAAATTCGTGAAATTAGGTAGAAATTTGTCCTTCAAGTTTGTCTGAAACTGTTTCCATGAGGGAAAACAGTAGACCAGCCAATTTTGTCACTAAAAGTCAATTTTTTGCTTAGAGCCCTGTGAAAATTGGCTCCGACTATTTCGTGAGTGTTATTATCTGTCTTTCAAATCATTTTTATCACAGAAAGACTTCCAAAAAAGGAATAAAAAAGTAACATCTCTTTATTTTCAAGCCAAATGCGACTTTTGGCACTTTTTTGAAAAATTTTGTCTAAAAGTGGTTCAAAATATCTGGTTACCCTGCAAATGTTGAGTTCTTGTCTTGCTAAGTGGAAACTCGCGTGCGCGCACAATTGACCGCAAGGTTTGACCTGCAACTGAGCTATCTTTTTTAGGGCTATTTTCCAGATAAAATCAATCAAATTTCAACATTTAATAGTAATTTAGGGATTCAGAACCGTCACGAAGCTGACAAAAATGTCAATACTGTCCTGATGACTCGTCCATATAGGGTTTTTCGCTCATTCGTAGTAAAATTCCAGATCACTCGTGGCTCCGCCACTCGGTGATCTTTCATTTGACTACTCATGAGCGAAAAACCCTATATGGACTCGTCATCAGGACAGTATTGTTACATTTTTACAGATATATGGTAGCATGATAAGTATTTAGGGTATACTGGCTCATTATCTTCCATCGCAACCTCGTCAGTAAATAAGAACCGATAACAACCGCAACCATGCTACGATCAAAGACGCGGAAGATAATGAGCCACTGTTAGCAGTTTGTGCAGATTGTCTGCGGATGCATCTGGCAAAAGGTCAATTGTGTCCATTTAGAGCCAAATATAGCCCTCCAAAAGATAGAACAAGGTCACCCACATGTATAGTGACAAATGGAAAAATGAAGGACAAATGAACAAAAGCATCTGGTTTTTACGAGCTTAATTGAGCAGGAAACCATTTACCTAATCTAGCAGGATTACTTTCGGCGAAAAACCGATTGCGCTAGCGCGATGGGACTTTTTGAGACGCAATTTCCCACATTGGATAACTGTCATATCTAAAGAGTAACTTTAAGGCCTGGTTCACCTGCGATATTATGATCAAAATATCAAGCGATATTATGCTGATACTTGCAAATATCAGGTACTTCCAATAACATTTTTTAGATTTTTTCTTCGGATTCGGTCTTTTGGTACCAAAAGCCATCCAACAACAATATCTAAATTCTCAGTTTCTCAGTATTTCGCTCCGATATTTTGACAAAATATCAGATATTATAAGCAGGTGAACCATGCCTAAGTACAAATTGACACTTGTCGAGCAAGAGAGGATGTTGGCTTTTATTACCAATTATTTTAGTTTATGTATTGTATTAGCAGTGTTTAAGAGTTCTATAAGGGGTAGGTCAGGAAAGGGCGCCTTTCTGAGCTACTTTATGCTGTATTTGGTGTGACACAGGCTTCAAATGAGTTTACAAGTCTTCAAACAGAGCAAAAGAAATATCCTGGATTTTAGAAGAAGGTCTAATTTTGTTGGAAGACAGAGCTTTCTTTGGTTCAGTTTCCATATCATGCTTTTATGAACATGATCAAGAACTCACAAAAGAAAGGAAGCTAGTGAAAGAACCTTGTCATCATCATCTCCTTCATACAGATCTAGCGTTATTGCTTATATCAATCCCTTCTACCGCATTAAGATATAAAGTTAAGATACATAGAGCCTGTACCTCAGCTATCGAGGTTGAGTGTTGGGTCATTGGATCAGCTTTTTTGGGTACGTGATGCAGAAAAGGATTGATAAAATAAAACAACGCAATGGATCTGAAGATGAGGGAAGAAATCAATAATATTGGCTATGAGATTGCAAAAAAGCTTTCACGTTCGAAAGGATTGGGAATTTTGCTTTGATGTGGATGATAGTACCAACATCAGCTAGGTAGTCACGTGCGTTCTCTCTCAGCTTTTCTTGAGGTCATGGTAACGCTCAGTAATTGAAGCTTCGTTATTTATCTGAAGTTGTTTTCTCCTTTGCATTTGCCAAATTGTACCAAAAAAGAAAGCTCTATCTGTCAACCTATTTAGAAAGCCTGTATTCAGGTTTTTTAGAGTTTCACATCTATTAAAAAGGTTTTTTTATAATTATCTGGTGAAATATACATATTACAGAATTCAGCTAGGAGAAAGTGCTATACCTTCTGACAGATGCCACATCTCCTCTCTCAACAGCCAAAAGGAACTTCTTCTCCTCATAGGTGAGAATGCCCATTTCCTTATAAGGCTTGATGCCTGCTTCCTCTTCTGTCATGCCGTGAATGCTGTGACTCTGAAAAAGGCAACGAAACACATGAATAAAGGAGACCTCCTCACACATCATCAACAAGGTAGGACCCCTGAAGAACACACATTGTTCTTGCCCTTTTTGTTTATTTGGCTTTGGGGCTTTGATAAGGAGAGATCCGTCAAAAGTCAGTGCTCTCCCTATATCACAGAGAACAGTGAAAGCAAGCTTAGTATCATAATACGCATTGAAAAAAGGCACTTTTTCATACATTTTTATGCAAAAGTACAAGTAAACATGTTTTTTAATACATCACGAAAACTTGAACACTCTTGAAATTGTTTGGAAATATCAGCTCATATCAAGAGTAGTCTGAGTTGCTTTATTTGCAGATTGGATGCCAAAAATTGTTGAAAACCAATGAAGTAAAAAATGGGCAGTCTATCGTGAGTTATTGCTACATTAACCAGTTCAATAGCGTGTGATGAAGGCTCAAAGTTTGGTGGTATCTCGAGCCAAAAGAAGACACACTGTAGTCGATCTTCATGAAAAATCACATAACATTTTACGAAGTGTATCAGCAAACAGAGCTACATTAACCGAGCGAGCACAATCATTTTTTGCACAAAAATATTTTCTCAGTTTTACATTAACATGGCACTTCCAAGTTGAGTCACATTTTCTACTTTACCTGCCAGGGTGATTCCCCGTAATCTTGCTGAAAAGCGAAAAACATTTACGTTTTCAATTAAGTGGCTGAATGTATTTAAGTATTTCTTGCTTTGCGTCAAAACTTTTAAGTTCCTTGGGTGCATGCTTTCACTGTAGATTCAAATTAGTGATTAATTGCTGGTCACATGTCCTAAAGCTAAGTAAGTCATTCACAATTAAAGCTGTTGCCCAGAACCATTTAGCGCTTACAATGAAAGCCTCTTATTTATGGAGACATGACTGCATATTTACTACTTGTAGCTTTCAAAATACATGAGTGCGGTGAGTATTGTGTAGTGTACAGATAACTAGTGCATGTTTTTGGCTGTGTTCAGCTGCATTTCATAGTACATACTAGAATTTGGGCAAAATATCAAAGAAAAAAAAACTAATCAAGATTGCATCAAAGTTCATTTTTTTCAGTTTGGGCCAAAAATGTAAAAAAAAGCAAAATGAAATGGGCTTGACTTTGCTTTTTTCTATGTGCAACTAGGACAAAATATTTCATATGATGTATCAGGTGAACAGGGCCTTGGTGTACTTGAAAAAAAGGTTACATCAAATCATCAAGGTCATAGGGGTTCACATTTGCCTCTGTGAATAAAACCCTTTGATTAGTCTAGAGCAGATGATTGAGGAAAAGTGCTCATGTGACAACATTAAAATGTACTGAATGAGGCACTGTGTTTGTAAATCTGTGTATTTTGAGGAGACACAAGTGTTGATGTTAAGTGTAACAATTTTCTACATGCAATTGGTATTTTTGGGGATTCTCTGCCTTTTTTTAGAGAGAGAGAAGAGATTGGCAAACTTTTTCCAAGGCCAAAAGTATTGGCAATTGGTGCAAACTCTGCTTGAACAACAGTCTCTCAAATAGTGCGTAAGTTAGTACTTTTTAAAAGATTTTGGTTTTAAAAAGAGGTTAGTTGCGTGTTTAGGTGTAGTTAAGGACATTTATGATGCAGTTATTGTAGAATCGCTTGTGTGAACAAGATAGGAAAGCCCAAGAATATTTTTTTACAGAAATTATGCTAACTTACTCTCCTCCTAGACAACGAGCTGAAAAACATAATTCAATCATATGGTATCAAAGGCACACTTCTAAAGGGATATTTTTTCAAAAACAACAAAAACACTCGTTTTTTCTAGCAAGTGGACTATACTGCTTCATGATAGAAAGGTGATAATGGGGTGTAGTGGAGTATAATAAAAGAAGCACAGTGAGAAATGGGCACTTGAGAATTGCTGTATTCTAAAGCATAGCAAGGCTTCATCACTAAGCTCAAAAAGTCTAAGCTTGCTAAAACTTACAATTTCCTTTGCCCTGCTAGATCTAGAATGCAAAATATGAGTTAGGGACAACTTACCTAAACATTTTCACAAGCCTATGTTACTAGTATATGCTTTTTACGGTTTCTACTTTTAAACATTTCATCAGTTGCTTTACCATTGCTCTATAGTATAGCCCGACTGTTGTGCGCTCGCAAATGCAGATTAACCTGTACATAAAGATTGCTTAAAGAAGTACTCAACTTCAGAGCATTTTTCATGCACTTAAAAGACACCACTAATAATTTTCACCACAACCATCCGGGCCATTGCGTTGCGCAGCATATTAAATCATCGGGATATGTAGCTTTTAAAATAGAAAATAAATCACCTTAATTTTGGCCTTATTGCGGGCCTCATGGATTCGGACAGACGCTTGTTTCGCTTTGGCAGTCTGTTGCTCTGCCTCCGCGATGCGAACACTCTTTTTTGGAAGGGGAGGTGACGGGGGGAGGGACTCAGAGAGTATTGATCCCCGCCCTGACCCTCTTCTAAATCCTCCATGATCTTGATGCACTTCAAAAAAGAGGCCTGATTGCCTCTCTTCCTCCTCCATTTTCAAACATTGGGTTCTTCTCTCCTGCGTAGCTGGCTTGAAATGGGTGCATGAAGAGCCTTGACATCTATTGGCAGAAAACCATTATCATGCCTCCAAGAGATTCATTTTGAGACTTGTGAGTGTGTGTGTGCACCAGCTGGCCTAGAATGCAAGAGAGAAAGCTGCTTTAAATGGAGCGCCCTTTTTTATAATTGCCACGCGGGTTTGTTTTGACTGCTTTTGTTGTGATTTCCGGAAGCTGCAATTGCTACCAGACGGAATCCCCATAAACGGCCAAAAGAGCACAGTTCATAAATAACGCCCATTATCGCAATTTACCAGCTTCTATGATCCAATAAAGAGGGCAAAAACCCAGCTTCCCCTTCTCAATTTTCTGGTCAATTGGTTATTGGCCTTCAAGGCCATTCTGGAGGTCATTTTTTAGGCATGACATTAAGTGAAGTAAATCGTTCTGGCAGCTCGTTTTGGCACCTTCAACAAATCCTTGTTGACTTACTTGAAGCACTGCTGTAGTGCCCAGTTGCACTTGCTTTCTACCATTGAGATGATGCAGCGATTGGCATTCACGATGCCCATCTTTTCTTATGATATTCAATTTCCTTTTTTCCCTTTTCTGTGCCATTTCCGAGGCGAAATGACCTTCCAAGCGTACCCTCTGCATGCAAATAAGATCAGAGAGAAAGCTTTACCCACCTAAAGCAACTGTGCATCCATACAATTGTGATTATGTGGCTTTAGCACGTTTTAAAGCCCCTAAGTGCCACTTAATCCATTAGTTATGTTATAGCTTATTAGTAAGAGCCCAATCACTGAAGGAAAAGACTGTCTCAATCAGCTGCCAATTCACAAAATTGTCTCGGGAACAAGAGAGCTTTCTCAACCACGATTCCTTGAAAGATGATGATGCCCTTTGGTAGCAAGACATTGAACGAAAAAGATTTGGGTGACACCACAAGCACTACAAATGATGGTGAATAGTGTCTGAAAAAGCATTGTAGTTGGCAACCACCTAATGGTATTCGAAGCAATTCAGCACATGAATGATGACTTGCTTGCTTTGATCTCTCATGTTATGTCATCTTCTGATAACTAGCAGCATTAACGGTAGCGTTTATTTGTTTATCTTCAAATTGCCAGACATCTCCTAATAGATACTATATACTCCGATCTTTCTTGCAAGGAAAAATCCGCCAAGGAAGTATACTTAGGTGGTGAAATGGATAAACAGTGTGTACGGCTTTTTTTAGCCCAATTAAAATATTTGGCAGGAAGTCTGAGGACGAAATAATAAACTACTGTACGAAGAGGATGATATGATTATTGTCACTTTATGATGCAAACTTCTCCTCTCAGTTGGAATTTAATTTGGAAACTTTTGGAAGAAAGCAACGTCGCTGAAATCACATTGGATGAGGAAGTAATTTGCTGGCAAAGTTTGAACTCAATAAAAAGCATTTTGCTTTGAGTTTCGCAGTACAGGATCTCCAAGGAAAGGGTTGGACTCAATGGAAGCTTTTCCTCGCAAAATCACATCATCAAAATCTGATCAATGGATGAGCCGCATTTTTCAAATGGATACTATTTTTCTTTTGAGTGAGAAATCCAAAGGTTTTTCAGTCCACCCGCATATGGGTATTGAAAAGCATTTGGACACTCTCGATTGGAGGTTTATGTGCATCGCTTTTCTCTTCACTTCTATTTGGGTCACATGAAATATGCATAGATCTATCTTTTGCTGATGGAAATGCTGGTCAAGTAACCGTGACTCTAGACCTATTTGCTGGGTCTACAGGATGCACACATAGGAATACGTAAATTGCTCTCTCTCTCTCCTCATTCCCAAAATGTATTCAAATACAAGAAAAGCAGAAGAACTTTCTGGTTTCTGCATATAAATCAATGCCTTTCAAAAATCCCCAGGGAAATGTGATGAAGTAAGAAAGTTGAAGCTTTCTCATAGTTCACTTGTAATTTCCCTATTTTTACTGCCAGATTCCTTCATAGCCCATGGGTATACCAAATATTTAGCGCACATAAATGTAAGGTATAACGTAAAACGGGCTTACAAATAGCATCACTATTTATCAAAAGACGGATGATGCTTTCTTTTCGCAAATCGGTTTTTTGCTCGCATCCGTTTTTCATGGGTCTTGATCGTTTCGCCATTTACTTGGGCTTTTATGGCAGACATAAAAATCAGTTATAGAAGCAGCTACAGAGAGGCCAACAAAAAGATAATAAAAACGCTGTCTTAAGGCATCAAGCAGCTTACGTAACATGCATCACCGCGAGATCTGAACTGAGCTTTCTTTTGCATCTAATCTGCATATGAAACGCGCAGCGGATATTAATGTCGTACAGCACAACTCTCATGTTAACCTCAGTTATTAAGGTTGTTGCTCTATTTATGCATGGCCTAAAAAGGCACTGTAAAAACATTGCTTATAAAAGCAATAGCCTACTTTCATATTGTTGCTGCTGTGAAAACCCTCTCAAGATTGCACAAAAGTTACTTTTTTTCCAGTACAACCAATGTGATACATCGTGCTGTAATTCCCTCTTTCATCAAGGGAACGAAGCTGAGAAGGGGAAAAAAGATGTCACCCATTTCATCTTTGAGAAATCTTACCAAAAAAGCAATTTTCTATAGAAGAAAGGAGCAACTATTTGCTAAAGTTGCTGCTCTTAATGTAAGCTGGCATTGGAAAACACGAGTGGCAGAGGTCAGAAAATGGCTGTAGAAAAGCTACATCAGCTTTATTTGGTCGATTTCGACAATTGCTTTCATCACATAAAAGCTCGTTTTTTATGGTCAAACAACAGTTATTTTTCCCTCTTCCCCATGCAGCATACTGCGCCCAATAACTTGCAATACATAGTACATGCTACAGCGTGGCGACAAACGAGTTTTAAAAGCAAGGACCTTTTCCTTTAGGTTTCCATTTAGCAGATGAAGAGATGCATGGCCTTGAAAGTTCTCCAATGATGTCGACATCATTGATGCTCTACCATTTTTCTAAGCACTAACAAGGTCAATGGTAACAACTTTCGACCCCCCAAAAAAAAGTTTTTTCCTTTTGAGGTAACGAAGAAAATATTTCGATTCATAATATGAGAGAAGGATCAAAATGTCCCTCAATCTCTCTCAAGTTGGCCAAATGGACGATGTCTGCTTGGCCTCGCGCAAACTTTACGAAAGCTGGCGTTTCGAAAGCCATAGTGGTACTCAGTGCAAAGCTGGACTTGTGCTGTATACCAAGTTTGGTCAAGTCTCCATCTCTGGCACTAAACAAGCCCGGTGCACTTCTAGCACCGTCAGAAGTGATGGTTTGGGTTTTAACTGTTGAGTGGCACTCATGGTGACAGCTTTCACATCTTGAGGAAAAGCCTTGCTCTGCATGCTATGTGGTAAGATAAGGAGGCATAACATATGATATACCAGATATGAGTGTACCCACGCGCGCAGGCAATTTCTGGGAATTCCTCTGGTGGTAAAATGTCCCCAACTAGGAAAATTTTTTGGATGCTAAGCAGGTTCTGGACATGCAAAGACAAGTTTTTGCCACTACATTGAAATGTTAGAAACTGCATAGAAAACGTGTACAATTTTTTGATGTGTTTTCTAACAATTTTTTGCTGCTCGTACCCCATCTTCTGGTTTGCGGCAATTCTGCTGACATTTGTACCTGTTAGAAATCTGGCGTAAACTTGTTCATGTCACATACATGTTTTCAACTATTTTCTATATTTTTCATGAACAAGTTTACAACAGGAAATCTACGACATTTCATGTGGATGATAGCAACAGATTTCTACCCAAAATCTGGAGATGATGCTAATTGTTCTGAATGCATGTTTTCTTGCATGAAACCAACAGTTTTTCTAAAAAACCGTTATTCAAAATGTAGTAAATCTGACGATCACTTTCTGAGCAAGAATGATCTGGAATTTTGCCGAAATCAGCTTGGAGCCGGCCATCAGCAGACATTTTGATTGTGGCAAGTTATTTTGAAAATTAAAAGGTTGTCAGTTGAACACAAGATGGTTTTTCATCAATAAAAGCCTTCCAAGGCAAAGGAAGACCCTCCTGAGCTGAAGAACACAAGCAAATACCCTTGATGGAGGTTATTTTCTTGGGACAGTGCAAAGGTAAAGCATAACAAAATTATAAAGGGAAGAAGTCAAGTTACAAAATGCTTAATTTTTAAGGTTTTGGCACAGGAAAGGGGCAGAAATTCATCAACCCTGATTTTGGATGACAAATTCCCCAATTCCCCACAACTTGCATCATCACAAAGCATGGACATCTACAAAGATCCCCACAAGCCAAAACCTTGACAAGACCTGAATTGGCAAAACCGAGAGCAAAACAATTCATTATGTTTAAATATTATTAGAATATACATATTTCCTGTAATGTGAGGCTGTAAGAGGCCAATGAGGCTGCAAAGGGCAGCAAGGCCTAAATTCGCGACCTTTTTCAACCTCTATTCAAAGACAAGTTTTCAACATGCAAAAAAAAAAATAGCATCACTATCTTATCAAGCTTTCGAGTAAAGCTGTTGAAAACATAACAGAACGTAATTGTAGATGGGCCACGGTGGTTGCATCGAATGGAGAAGCGACATTTTTGCTGACATGAGAGGGTAAAGTTCTTGCGATAACAATTTATTTAAAGTCAGTCTTCCTGAAGCTTGCATCTCCAGATTGGCTAACATGAATGTACCAGTATAGAAGATGTTTGTTAAGATTTTGTGGATAAATCAGCTCGATATTCTGAACATGTCAGCTTCATTCTGACCCTTAATTTTCCTAGTTGGGTCACCTTCCAGGCATTTTCTTTGTTTTGCCAGCAGCTCGAGAAAAATGTGTAATTCGGCTCCCTGATGCGAACATATGCCATAAGGCAGTATTAAGGCAAAAAGTTCAACTCTGGGAGGAATGGACGTGGGCGCTATTGAGCTGCTTTCAGGCTATCCACGTAGCTCTGGATTTGATCAAAGAAATCGATTTTTCCATTGTCCAGGAGCTACTTCTATCTTTTTCACTATTCATAACATATGTAGAATTCTCCAAATAATTGAATACTTATTAGGAAGCTACTAATTTGAAGTAAGCACGGCTATTTCGTAACCTCACTTATGAAATCTATTTTTAAGGTACCCTAATCATGAAATTAGGAATGTGGTAATTTCTTACCTGGAATATGGTAGAGGCCGAGAAGCAATTATTTTGCTAGCTGGTTGCAATTATTTCTTCGTTATCAGAGATCAGACACACACACTCTACAATTGGCAAAAGTTATAGCAGTGACCACGAGAACTTGTGTACACACATTGAGGCCGTTTTGTGGAGGCTGCGAGAAGGAAGATCGAGGAGGGCGCAAAAGCCTCTCTTTTGACAACACCATCACGAACGACGACGAAGGCGACGTTGTTGTTGAAAAAGAGCGCGAGTAGGAAGAAGGCTTGCGATTTGGCAAGAGAACCCTGCTCAAGTTTTCAAGCGTGCTACCCATTTTGGCTGGAAAAGGATTTCCCCAAACCTCGCCAAATGTGCGTCCTTCGCGGTGTTGAAGTCGAGGATGCACTTCGAGATCTGAGCTCCACTGTATACAGAGGCCATACCGAGGCCGTCTGCACGTCCCCACGGTGGCCACTCATTCGATCAAATTCCAATATTTCTTACACCAGCCACCCTTTTGCTAAATCGCCAATTTGCAAGCGAACTGAGAGTTTGCAAAAATCAGCGCTCAGTGCTTACTGCGAGCGTGCGTCAGAGCAGTAGATTTTGATGAGTAGAACGTTATCAAAACTCAGTTCTAAAGAAACAACCCTAGCACGACATCGGCGCTTTTTTGTTACCCCGTTTATTACATTGTGTTATGCTATTTTTATTAGGTATTTGATAACTTTACTGAGAACCCACGAACACTCAAATTTTCGTTCCGATCGGCGCTGTAGTTTGAGCTGTTCCTAAGTAATTTTTCCCCAAAAAAGTTCAGCTGTTGTTGAGAGCGAGATACGCTCATAAAAATCTACTGCTCTGGCGTGCGCGTAATCATAGCAGTAGTCTTAGCCAGTAGAGCGCAACAATCTCAACTACTGAATTGATTTCACACCAAAGTTTTAAGCAAAAAGCCAACAAGACTGACGGTTTCCCTTTTCTTTTTTTTCTCTTTTTCGGCCGGTGGATTGGACTGGTAGCTCTTGAAGGTGCGTGAAAGGATAGCTCACTGTCGAGCGATATTAACCAGATTTCCAGCTTGAATTTTTACTTTCCACTTTGTTGAGCATCTGTTTCCTAATTTTTTTACATTGACTTTTGTCGTCCCTTTTGCCACTCAGAGAACCTAAAAGTATCGCCACCATAGTATCCGTATGCTCAAATTATCCCAGTCGGCGAAACACCGTTCCCCGATTTGAACACCTAAGTTGTTAATTTAAATAATAATGACCTCGGGGTATCATCATAGCATTCCAAACTATATGAGAGCTTGCAGGTAATTATCTGGAAGCTGATGATGTTGAAGTTGTATTATCTGTACAATTACAGCTCTATACTCAGCGGTGCAAGATCGATTGCGAGGAAATTGTTGAGGCAAATTCTCACAGTTGCTTTTTCTTTCCGCGAAAATGTGCCAAGCCTTTTAAGTAAAGATAATAACAAAACTGTAAGGGTATCTTAGTACAAAAAAGAATATTTAAGACCGTACATCCAAGGCATCTCTAGATTCCACGTGTTTTAAAAAGATAGGCTCATTTTTTAGAGCTTTTATGTGCCCACGAAACTAGATAAATAATTGATATGATGATGAAATAATAGCGTACGCCCATAGTGGATTTGCCTTATATCGTATATAAGGAAAGATATGCTACATATGTATCCACGCTCTACTTCGGTATTATGTATGTATCGCATACATGTATGCCACATTTATCGGCTTTTCCTGTCATATGTTCCAACAGTGGTGAAGCTACAGGACCCACATCTACCTTTATAGCATAGTAATGATCATGATGCTCTGGATTTTTCGGTGAAGCACTAGACATACCATATACCTCTATAGCAGAACACGTTACGCATGGAGCTCCAAATCGTAATTGACGAGAGAGACCCCGATGATTCTGAAGAGAGGAGGTCAGAAAAGGTCATTTGCCGGCCTTGATGGCAAAACAAGCACATAAGTTATACATTCAAGGCTACAAAACCCAACCACCATAATGCTTACAAAGCCATTTGCGAGAGAGAGAGGAGAAAGAGTATAGTATAGCGCACTGTCAACTGCCATAAATAATCCCATGCACCAAAAGCCTAGCAAAATATGCACGAGAGCTCGAGGATGAGGTCATCTGAAGGAAAAGCTGGAAAAAGACTGAATTCGTTTTTTCCCTTTATGTTTGTTCCCTCCTTTGATTAATCACGATTTTGTAACCCAAGTAATGATGGCATAGATGAAAATAGTACATTTATTCGAGATTTGGCGTATATACATTTATGTGATGTCAGAGGCAGGCTTCGATAGTTTACGAGATCTCAGAGCAAAATCAATCTTGTCGAGTGCTTTTTTCATATATATCTTTCGCCAATGCAATATTGAACAAAAATATCGAACGCTGGGCTTAAAAAATGCAATGGCACTTCTGTTTAGTATATGATGCTCACTATGAATGCAACCTCGTTCAATTTTGCAACTAGTTGTGCGGATTCAATTTGCCAGGAGAAAAATGCATTTAATCAGCTCGCAAACTAGGGCAACCCAACATTTTAATCGAGGTTGCGAGTGATTATTTGAGAGGATTCAAACGTATAAGGCGAAATCAATTTCCAAGTATTCTCACCTTGATGGCCGTTGATATAAAGTAAACATTAGTTAGGATTTCAAAGGCTTAGGATACTCAAAAAAGATATCTATGATGCCTGCAAAACTTTTTTCAAATCTGATGGATTGATTTTGATTGAGCCTGGCATCAACTTTTGGAGCTATGGATATTTGATATATGATATGGAGAGATCAACTTGATTTATTTTTCTTGGCTGCTTTTTGCTTGAAAAAGAAAGATTTGACTTTTAAAAGGGGCAAAAGACCATTTGTTGGTCGTTAATGATGCTCACATTTATCTTAGGCTCTGCTAAAGTGGAAAAACCTCAGTTTTTGCTCTTTACCTAACCTTTTTTTTTTCTTAGCCAGCAAAGATCGAGCCGCAGTCTATATTTCATCAATAAATTTTCCCTGAAAGTTGTGATTCGGGTTTGCAGCCTGATAGTCCTTCGGGAAAAATAATCAAATATGATCGCAGATAATTGTCGAAAAACTGTATAATCCTCCATCAATCATCTTAACCTTTAGCAATTTTCATAGATGTCTCATGATTCATTTTCCTGTTCAATCTTACTAATATATCCAATCTCCTTCCAACCAAATATTTCAATTTTTTGAGGTCATTTCTGCATTTCAAAATCTAAAAATAGGTACATTTACGATTGCGATGTATGTATCATGCCATTTCCTACTATGATTGATATAATCGTGATCTGCATCAAGGGTTCCCTGGGCTCACCTTCAAGCCTAAAAGAGCGAAAAATTGCTCTATCTCTCCAAACTTGACAGGATGATAGAGGGTGGCGTGATTCAATGTATACATATGAGCGCCAACATCCACTTTCTTGTTATTTCCACTTGCATTGCTCCAATCTTGAGCATTATTTTATTTCACCAACAAAAGGAAATCGTTGCCCAAATACCGCACATTGAATTGGCAAAGGACCTAACCCAAACTTCTTACAACACCCAATAATTATATATTTTCTGAAAGCTTATGTCCCAAGGGTTCATTTGGTGATAAAATAAAAATCCTGGCCTATCGCTTCCAATAACATTTAAAAAACGTTTTGCGCAAAAAGGCTCATATTTTTGGGGATAGTTTGCTTCAATGACCCCCACTAAAATTCAAAAATAAAACTTAAGTTACTTCATTGTAAAATGGCTAGGATGAACAGAAATGGAGATATAGCAATGCTAAAAGTTGATTACTGCCAACTTGATTAATTTTGCATAATAAGTTTGGCAGCGATATTTCATTTTGAGTGCATTTTACAGACTTGCTTTGAAATAAAAAAGTTAGATCTTCTTTTTTCAGAGGGGGTCATTGCTATTAATAATCTCAAAAAATAATAAACTGTAGGGGCTAGACGTTTTTGAATATAGGAAGCCAGGAAGGCCAGTATTTTTAAATTACTACCAAATGAACCCTAAGAACAAAAGCTTTCAGAAAATGTATATTTTTTGGGTGTTGTAAAGAGTTTGGACCTTCTTCAAGTCAATGTGACCGGCAGTCCCACAATATTTGAAGTTAACAGACCTATCACATTACGGAAAGTAGATCGAGATCTACGTCGAGCTGACAGCATTAGTGTCTAATTGAATACCTTAAAAACAAAGGCTACTTTGAATTTTGTGGGACGTACAATAATGTAGCATGAGTGCTGTAATTTTGTGCAATTGGCAAATTTCTTTCTCTTTCTGCAAGATAGGAAGGGTACGTTGAAAATTCAACCTTTTTTGCCTTCCTTTGGCCGTACAAGAAGAAGTCTCAGTGAAAGTCATGCTTATGCATATTTGCATAAATGCAGACGTGTTTTGCATAATGCACTGTCCACGATATGTACAGTGGAAAAAAGTTGAGAGAAAATTATCGCGCTTCAGTGGATTACTTACTATTGAAAAAGCAAAAAAGGAGATACACTTATTGCAGTTATCCACGGAAAATAACCTCTTTTGTGGGGATAAACATAAATTGCCTGTCTTAGGAGTCATGAATTAAATGCATCTTAATTAAGGTGAGGATATGCCGGTTCAATTATTTTTAAGATAAGTAAATGCACTCACTGGCTGTGGTGAGTCCAATTACACATTATGGCCCTAATATGGTCGTTGGTAATAATTGGCTGTGATGAAGTTGAGGCTGCTCCCCATTAAAAAGGTCGTTGAAAGTAAAGTTGACTGAGCTACTTTCTTGCTAAGAAGGTTCTTTTAGCAGGAAAAAAGACTCTGCCATGTATTTTTAGTAAAAAGAGGCTCCACTGCTAAGTAGCACAAAGAAGCACTTTCTCTTCACAAAGTGACACCTCATACAAAACAAAGGATTAGTTAAGGCTCATATTAAAATTTGAGGCCTTTCCCAGCATCAAGCTATTCATTTTTCATCGATGAAATGGAGCTTTTGTTTGAGTGGCTTTCTCTTTTTTTCTGGTCCACAAAAACTGGTGTTTGGTGCTCTCCTTTAAAATTGCGCTATAATTGTACGTGTGGAGAACAAACGGACCCAAAGAAAGCAAAAAAGTCCCCAAAAAAAGGGGAAAGTGCATTCCAGGAGGAGCACTTGGCAAAAAAGGTTACTGAGGCATTATTTGTCACGCCTTGGTATTGCTCACAGTATATTGGTTGTCTGCAGTCTTATATACTATAGTGTACTATAGAGGGCCTCAATAATGCACAATTGTTGTTGGTTAAGGCCAACAAAGTCTCCTTGTCAACAAGGGAATCTCGACTCCTGCATCACAGCGTGCTGAATGCAAGTTTTACCCAGACTTTCAATTCCGCGAAAAGAATCCAATTTTCACGCACTTTTAATATGATGTATAAGTAGTAGCCTTTTTAAGTGAAATTTCCACCACCTTTCAGCAAGCTGTGACAAAGTGCTCTTGTGGCGTGAAACCCAGCCCCTTTCTTAGCTCACCCCTTAGAGCGATTGGAAGTGGCTCTCGCCACTGGAGGCCTGCCAAAGATGTGCACATGAAAAGCTCGTTGCGCGTCAATATTGCCAAACTTTTTTTATTACATCAAATAATGATTAGCAGTGCCATTCGCAAGACGGCTCCATATCCAGACACCCATCAGCACTTGATTGGCCTTCGCCGCAGCAAGGAAATTCTGGCTTTCCAAATGCATAGCATTTCTGCAAAGAAGCTTTGCTTTCAAAAAAAGAAATCTCTGAAAAAGCGAGGTAATTACTTGTTGATCTGGAGAGCAATTGGGCTGTAATTCAAGACAAGCCATCCAGCACCATTGGTATCCATGTTGGCACAAATCTTTTGTGGATTCCATCCATTGGGAAGAAGGATGATGGGAAGAACACAAATGGGATGATTTGTAGCCGTCCACAATTGGGTCCTCATGCTGCTCTTGATTGGACCGGAAGAAAGACTCGAATGTTGGTGGAGCAGAAGAAGCATCCCTTGATTGAACAAAAAACAGCAAATAAAACACAAATATCCAAATTATCGTAAATCAGACATGACACCACAGGAAAAGTGCAATTCTGCATGCTAATGCAAATTGTGAATAAATAGCACTTACTTGTGGTAGGTTGGCAAAGCATCCTGATGAGCAACATACATCCTTGCATAAACGGATCTTTGTTCGTAAATTTGCCCGACTGCGTGAAGCGGAGCATGAATCTTTTCTTCTTTCTCATCAGAAGAGAGAATCCAATCCGTCAAGCCAAGACCAAATAGTACAATGACAGATGAAGAACCTGAAGCCAAAATCTCATCTCCTGCTTTTGTCTGAACTCGCAGAGGAGCAGCGGATTTTGACGTAGTGACGAGCAAAAACAATCCATTGTCCACGTGATAAGGCACTGAATAAGGGAATGAGCCATTTTTGGCCTGATCGCCCAAACGATCATACAAATGCAAATGATTCAAGTAGGGAGCTTCTGATAATTCGATTTCCTGGCTGCCTACTCTATACGTTGGCAGCTTGCCGAAAAGACTCCTTAGAAAGTTGAATACTCCCACTGATACCTATATGCAGAAGAAAAATCTAAATAAGGCAGAATTCAATTATTTGGCCTGTATAAATTAGGGCACCTCATCAAATTGGAGATCCACTTCGGTTGTTTGCTTCCTCACGCATTCCGGATGAGCTCCAAATGACTCTGAGCCAACTTTGGAAGTGGCTGAAGTGGTCCTCAAGGTTCCAGGAGCAATGGCCTTTGTTCTGACCTCACCTTTGAATTGCTCGGATGCAAAACACGAGGACACCAAAGTTGTGTCAAGAATGGGATGATTTTCGAAGGAGAGGCCAAAGGCTCCAATTTGCCCAGCCGCAGTTTTTGCCTCCTCGAAAAGTTGACCCCGAGCAAAGAGGGAAAAGTCAAAGGTTGGCAGATCTGAGGCTGCCAAGCAATGATAAATTGCAGTTAGCTGGATCAGCAGTAATTTCGACGTTGACTTCATTTTGACCGAGTTGATATCTTCTTCGTACTTCGAGTAAGATCCTTCTCATCCAAAGATTGTTGCTACCGCTGAATTTTCCTGATAAAGCAAAGCAAACATTTACGTAGGGTGGAATATTTATTTCTCTATCAAAAAATTCACATTGTCTTTTATAAGGAGGATCATGTTCTTCCAACATCATCCGGAATCAAGTTTAATATATAGGTATGTCATGAAAGTTGTAATAATTTATTATATTAAGTATATTTATACTGAATAGAAAAATTGGAGCATTGTCGCGGGCGAAGGGCGAGGATATTCATCATGTTTGTTCTTTCATAGTATTTTACCGGGAGGAAATATATAAATGTCTGCTTCGATTTCACACTATAATATTTTGATAGGGGGAAAAACTGCGAGTATCACAGAAAATCTTGTTTTTTGCTGTAGGTTGCCGTGAGGTATTTTCTTCAATCACCCAAGAAATTCGACGTAGTTTTCCGGAACGAGACCTCGACGGCCATCAAGAATTCCTTCTAGCCAACCTGGTTCCAAGGACGGACGAACTGCAAAGAAGAAGACAAAAATTAAAATCATACCTCATAAACTTAATGCATGCAATTCATGGAAACACTCATTTTCGAAATTTCGGAATCCAATGAAAAAAAAAGCTTTTGTAGAATGGTCAGCGCAAACAAAATGATAATAATAACAGAATTGGCACAACAAAACAATAAATCAAACAATTAACACACAAATAATTCGGTTAGTACTTTTTTATGAAGGCACATTTGCTCAGCTTTTCGAGGAAATAATTGCGTATTGTCTTTTTCACGATGGCTTGCTTGCTTGTCTTTTTAGATGCTATTACAGGTTATACTTTGGTTAGTGGCTAGTCATGGATGATCGATAGGATATATTTACCATCAGTGATGACTTGATTGGGCTCAAACGACAATTCAGTTTCATGTTCGCCAACGCAAGCATACAAAGTTCGCACTTTGCGCTGATTTTCGTCCCCACCGCTCGTTTCTGGAATTACCAAAATATTAGCCTTTTATGGAGGAGATCAACGCTAAAGATAATTTAGCTAGGATCATTTGGTGACACGAGCAGATAAAGAAGAGTCTCATTCATTCATGCGTGGCTTAAATACCTCTTTGTCGAGAAGAAGTCGTGGAAGAAGACGAGGACGAGGTAGTGTTGCCACGTGGATCGAGGCCAAATCTAGCTGCAGCAGCAGCCACCATAGCATTTGTGGCCGCAGATGTTGCAGCAGCCTCAGATATTGCAGCAGCAGCCTCATTTTCAAAATTGAAGTCTTTTCCTCCATGGCTCGAGTTGGACGTCAACGATTCCTCTGAGGATCCAGAAGAGCTACTCAAATGTCTCACACTCTTGCGAGGAGCTGCCTGCGGTGGCTGTGGTGTCATGGAGGCCAATGGAGGCTGCTGGGGCTGGGGAGCCTGGTAGCGAGGCAGAAATTCTCGTTGAGAATTGTTGAAATCCTCTGAGCTGCGATTAGGAGTCAGCAAGCCTACGGCGAAAAAGAATGAATGAAAAAAAATCATATTTGCATACTACGCGACCAATGAAAAATTAATCTTGTATTGGCTAAATACATATCAAATGATTGCTGATCAATTACCCGAAGCAAGGCATGATTGAAATTCCCTCCAAATTTGCTTTTTCCAATAATTTTTCAATCAAGCCTGACATTATGATAATGACGTAGTCAGACGATTCTGATGAAAAGCCTGATGATAGATATTTACCAGGATTTGAGTGAAACGTCCCAGATCCGGCTGATAGTTGTCGATGGAGCTGCAGAGTTTTGGCAGTCGATATCTTATTGGATCGATACGACCAGTCTTCATTTGAACCGGGAATTTCAGGAATTCCCGATTGAGAGCCACTCAGTGACGTTCGAACTGGCTTGTGCCTTGGACTCAAAGCTGTCGTGGACGGAGGCGGGGCCGAGCCCAAGGGGGGCGGGACCACGAGGCTCGAGGAAGAATTCATACGCAGAGTTCTCTCCCATGTGGCAGAATTGTACGAGTTGTTGTTACCAGCTCCAGGGGGAGACAGCATCATGGCAGAGCCCTATGAAAAGAAACAGTTTGATGTACGACTTTATGCGCTGCCAAATTGAAGGCTCAGATATCATTACAATTTTGTAGGCTTTATGAGCTGCCATGTCATTACCGTGGCAATGGCACTTCCACATAAGTCAAGTGGGGGTAATTGAGACAAGGAGCTCATTAAAATATTAAATTTAGAGCGGATTTTTCAATCTACGCAGTAATCCTCCTTTTAGTCCGTCATCCTCTGCCTTTTAAACACTCTAAATGCGGGAGTTTGAGTTGAGGCGAGGTGGAAAATGTGCGTGGGAGGTATGAGAATGAATGAGTAGAAAGGCGTTTTTACTACTAGAGATAGAGCGTAGTAGAAAGCCACCTACACACAACCATGGCAAAAGTGGGCATACCATGAATCACTGCTTGCAAAAAATATACACAAAATTGCACCAACCTTTGGCCCATTGCTGTAGATCACAGAGGTACTGCTGCTGCCTCCGGAAGGCGGGGGAGGTGGGTGTGGGTAAGGGGGTGGCACCCTTTGTGGCGGAGAAACGAGCCTTGGGCTGACTCCGAAGGATTTGGGTGGAGTCTGGTTGTTGATGGGTAGGACAGTGAGGATGGGATGAGTGGAATCGAGGCTGTATCGTTTTGGAGGCTCGCCAAGCAGGATCTGCCTCCAATTTTCAATGAGGATTTCCACGACGACATTGGCAAACTTGATGTCCATGATTGCTGCCACGGTCTCCTCCTCATCACGGAGGAGAGTGGGACCAAAGCAAACTCCCAAGTTGGCCACAGTCATCATGTTTTTGTTCGACTTCGACGCCACCTTCTCGAGATGGCAACAGAGGACCTCGAGCATCCTCTTGTGCGGCTCCGGAAGCTGATCCACCAATCTGGCCACCTCGAGCACTCTCTGCTCGTACTTGTCCAATTCTGCAATTAATCAATATTGTCATTCAAACATCTAACAACGAGCGGCTTACTAAACAGCAAGATAGAGATTTTTTCTAGAAATTGCTCACAAACCGAAATTACTTTTCGTCATTCAACTGTCCAAAATGGCAAAAAGCATAAATAGCGAATAAATCCAATTTTGCCATCACCCCCAACCATACAGGGGCGCCATCTAAGTTGGAAGTGAAAATCTCTTGACATAAAAACCATAGCTCTTACTGGCTGCTGCGATGAAGCTGGAGTGCATTTTGAAGGTCATCAAAGGCTCAGGAAGGTTCCTGAGGAAGGTCTTGGCCGCGCTCGTGATCGTCTTGGTCTCCCACTCCAGCGGATCCTCGAAACTGATCTTCTCAGCCTTTTTCTTATCGAGGCCCGTGGTCAGCAATTTGGTGACCTTGGACGATACTCCGACAACTCGATACAGCCCCTGGTCCTCGAGTCCTCGATTCTCCAAGGTTTGAAAGCACCTCGTAATGAAGTTGAAGCCCGACTCATCCAAGTATGTCTGGTGAGCATTGGAGGGTTTAGGTGCGTGCACATACATTGGCTCCTTGCCATCCATGGCATCCAACCAAAGACCACGGTCTTCTTCTGACAATGCTTGGAATGTGTAGATGAGCCCAGGTCTGGATGAAAGATAAAGCATGAAGAAAATTGATGTTGATGCCAATGTACTACTAGTGGTGTTTACTTGTCTTCTGGAGTGATGTCGAAGCAGAACCGCTTGTCAATCGAGTCCGTGATTCTGCGTGTGCAGGTTTTCAGCCTGAAACTTTCCGTGGACTGAGTGGACATCATTTTGCCCGTGGCCTGGTTGTAGGGAATCATGCAAAACAGTCGGCCTTCCCGCTGGTAATGGCAATAATATTTGTTCCAAGTGGTGCCCAGGGCCTTTTTCTCTTGCAAATACAAGTAGCCTGAACGGGTGAACATTTTGTTCAGGATTCCAGGATCGACAGTTTTCTGAAATTTGTTGACAGTCATTGACTATCGAAGGCAATTTTGAGTTACTGTAATGAGTCGATAATTATTGTGATTATTTACCGACTGCCGCACTTCGAGCATCTTTCGCATTAGTGCGTGAATGTCTTCTCGACTAGCATTGAAATGTTCACGAGTCTGGAATACATTTGAGAAAATTAAAATAAGCGGGAAAAAAACAGCAAATCTCCTTACATTTTGGATACGCGATTGCAGTTCAGTCATATGTGGTTTAAAGTCTTTTGCCACTTCATGGCCTTGATGATAGAACGTTAACCACGAATACATGAAGCCCAACAGCTGAAAAATAATGAAAAATATGAGTAAAAAACCACGAAATAAAAGCAAGTGGCTAAGTGTTTTACCGTCTCGACAAATTCGAACTTTTTGCGTTCTTGAACCTCTTGGATGAGACACACGTATTCCAAGCCGGCCCTGACAAAATCCCTTCGTTCTAGTTCCAACGAAGCATCAGCCTGCGATTAAAAAAGGTGGATGAGGATTTTGAGTGCGTTCACCGCGAAGTGGTTCATGTGACTGATGGCTATAGCGTTATGCGCTACGAAGGAGCCGCAGAAAAGAGAAAGCTCCTTGGTTGTTGTACTAAGTGGGCACACCGAGGCCTCACGCTGTAAGCAAGGCTAAAAAATCATTCTCTCATGAGAACTGCGGAGAGGCAAGGAATTCTTCGACTGCCAAATCCTTGCTTAATGCCATACTACTGATAAATACATAATATCATATTGAAGAGCTTTCCAGTCACTACATTGCATGTTAACCCTAAGTAAGCTTTGCTAGGCAACAAAAGCATGCCTATTGTACTTCATTGTCCACAACATAACTAACAAGTAGAAGAAACGCTGAAATTGAATGTGCCAAAAAGGTCATTCGGCTCGAGCGTACCTTGAGGAATGCACCTCTGAAAACCAGGGGCAAAAGCCGCACAAATTAAACAGTGAAAGCCATCGGCTGTGAATATTTAAATAGTACGTTCACGAAAAAAGCTAATAATCATGAATTGTGAGGCAGCGCAGAAACAAGCAATATATCAGGCCTCGAGGGACTGGGCCCTATTTTTGCCGCACTAAGCGTTGAATGAAACTTGATACGAGGGCTGTCGAAATTAACCATGTTATGCCAAGGCAAATATGGCTCGCCTTTCAGGAAGAAATGAAGACGCTTCAATGTACGACAAGTTGTAATGGCTCCTCCTGACGCTAAGCAACGAAACGCTGCACAACAAAGTGCTCTAAAAGGAATTACTATTTTATGAGGTCAAACATGAATGAGGGCTCACTTAGGCTCGGCTCAGCAGAGTGCATTAGCTCAAAATCCATGCGAATTATATTAGATCAAAAATTTACGGGTTGTTCTCCTACATTCCCTAGGCTAAGCAAAAGCAAAAATAAAGTTGGAGGCTCATAGCTCAGTAATGGCCAATTGGCACCATATTTGCTGAATTTCAAGAGGATCACATGACAGGTGTAAATGCTAAATTTGGTTGAGATGCCGACTTTTTACGGACTTTAGTCATAATCTAGGTGAACGGGCCATAGCCGAATTGGAGCTTTTCTGTAGCCTATAATACAATTAAAAAGATCCCGCTCTGTTTCATTACTTTCAGGCCTTTTTCCCCACTCAAACAGCAACTGACTGGGAAAATAGGTATAGCTTGTCTCATCGAGTTTTCCCCCCTTTCGTGGAATATATTGGATCAGCCGTAGCAGTCGAAGCTGTCTTTTCTCAAGATCTATTAGCCCGTTCTACCAAGTGGAAGCATGCTAATCCTTGGCTTCTAAGAATAGAAGATGCAAGTGGCTGACCCTAAAAATATCTATTTTCTGCATATTCAGGAATAATAAGGCCTTCCGGAAATGAATCAAGCCATGATTCATAGTATTTTGACTAAAAGAAATGGCAGTACGATCAATAGATAGTACGTCAAAAATAATGAATGACAGCCTACATTCGCCTATCTTTTTCTACGGTATTTTGGGTACATCCGAATGAAAGGAGTTCACACGATGCTTCTTCACTCGAGCTAATGAGCACTCACAAAGACATCAAAAGAGGATGATGATGACACATGATCATTAGAGCTGCAACTATTATGTACTCGTTGTCACCCAGCTAAAAATAGCCCGTATAAGATAAAGCTGCATTCATCGTGGTTCAAACTCCTTTTTGATTGGTATCGATCAATATTTCGGAGAAGCAGTCTGAAAATACGACAGCTACGTCAGAAGAAACTTTTCTTGCTTTCTTCTTCGCTAGGTTTAGTTGGCTGGTGTGGGGCCATTGTGTCGAGTGGAAAAAGGAGGCCTATTTTTAGCATCTACAACTGCTCTTCTTCTTCTTCTCTTCCTTTTACTGCTAGTATACTAAGAGCATGCTTTGGCCTTAGGGAGAGAGAGAACATGCACGCATTGACGTCATACAACTGCTACAGCATCCCGAAAAGCAAAAGCCCATGGCACTTCTTCTACCATGGGCAGACAACGCCTACACTAACCTATCATGTCAGGGGCCTTTCTCATGGGGAAACTGTGACGTAACAGCACATACAGCTCGAATATGTACTTTCTTTCACTCGGATTTTTGAGAGAAAAATCGTCGTGAAATAATGACTCATACTTGTCGAGGATGTACCAAAATGGCTCAACAGCATGTTTTGTCCAATATTTGAAAGATCCAGTTTTCATCTATTCAACCAGTTCTGAGGAACCTTATATAATACGTCAATGGTATCAATGCCAGGAATGCCACACTTACATGTCCACTAAGCATAAGTGGGGGATATCGAATGGATTCGGTTTTCGAATATTGTGGCTACTCAGTTTCTCCGTTTTTCCTCCTTTCCTCAATTTTATTTTAGAAAAATTCAGTGCTGTTCTCTATCGTTTTCGAATATGTGTTATAATCGCATTGGATTCCAGCATGACATTTAAATTGAAATTGTTCATGAACGAAAGCTCACAAATCAAAGTCACATTTGCGTATATTACGACTCTTTTCAAATATCGGCTGGACAGATGAAAATGGGATCGCTAAAATATTGGTAAACAACTCCATTGGTAGATTTCGGTACATACTTGAAGAAGATGAGTCATAATTTCATGATGATTTTTTCACAAAAAAAGCAAATAAAATAGGAACCTTCTAATTAAAAAAGTGCTCCTATGAATAGAAGAGATTGGCTCTTTAAGTCTCACCATGCATTGTGCTGCACGACTCTTTTCAAATGTCGACTGAATAGGTAAATAAATTATGAGCAAATCTGTAAAATATGCCTTTGTGCCTTTTTGCTACATGAATATGTAAAATAACATAATTTTAAAGAAAAAAACCATCTGAAAGGAGTGCTTTCTAATCATGGTTTCTTATGGCAAGAGCAAAACTGGCTTAATGCATGACTTCTCCCCTTACCTCTTGCAGTACGGTGTCCTGCTTTTTCGTTGACAATCCGAGGTATCTTTCCTGGCTGGCACAGAATTTGGCCGTTTGCTTTTCAAACTTTTTCTTTCGCTCCTTCACAGCTCCAATGTGTTCTTTTCGAAAGTTTTCGAGTGGAACGATGAACTGTTCGTATGCTCTGTCCAAAAGACGGTCTTTTTCGTCCTCGATCAGAGCTATGAGCTTGCCAAAGTCCTTCAAAGAGTTGGCAATCACCATTTCATCTTCCGTCTGGTTGTTCCCAATGCACTCAAACTTGAAGTTGATCAAAGTCTGAGACAGTCGACGTTGAGCATTTGACAAATCTGCAAATGAACAATAATATAGTTTTTATTATTACAGCTGTAATTTTTTTCATGGCCATTGAGTGTGAAGCGCCAAATATTTCCCGACAATTCCCACAATTACTATCAGGGCAACGATCGAATTTCACTCCATAAAAAAGCTTTGTTTCTGAAACTAGAGAAGAGAGCAAAAATAAGGCGACCGTATCTACTCTGAAGATTTAAAGGTCTAATGCGAATATTTTACCTAGTGTGTACTTGGGCTTGCTAATTTAAAAAAATAGGGTCAGAAATGAAGCGACAGCCAATTTAGAGCCAAAAGAGATTTTCCGACCAGAGTACACATGAATGTCATTACATTTGAGAGTTACTTAAAAAATAAGCCGCTGATATCAAGACATCTGCCTCTAGAAGTTACATATATGATTTTTGTTGAAACTAAATAATAATGCTTTGCACAATTTTACATACCGAGAAAATTGTACCAATGGACTCATAAAAAGAAATGGCAAAATATTTCTTCTTTTTAAAAAACACATCCAATATTGGTATAATAGAGAAAGACAGAACATGAACAATAGAGCTCTTACTTTTGGCTGCTTGAAGCAAATTTTTGACCTCTTTCACGAGGTCCTTGATGTTATTGCTTGTCCTCTCCAGCTCTTTCTCATGCGAGTGAAGAGAATCTCGAAAGTACGGAGAGTCCTGAAGACAATCCGTGAATTCCAAGGGTAGCAAACCCATGCTGGTCGTCTTGTCCTTCAAACTTGAGCAAATTGAACTGACACTTGTTGATTCTTCCTCCCTGTTTGAGCGCGGAGTCTGAATTTGGCACTTTCCGCAATCAAGTGGTGATCATTGGTGACCGGTTAATTCGAGGCTGGGCCTCCTAGTTGCGTGGACTGACAGGAATTTGCACAAAAGATCGCCCTCAGAGATCACCACCAATTGTTATTGCTTAATAATGAAATCATTCAAGTGATAATTGGTGGGTCGGAAATGAGTCGAGTCAAGCATTCTCAGCTTTTTCCACTTTTCAAAATACTGAGAGTCTCGCCTTAGAGTCGTGCATTATAACCAATTTCAAAGTTTGAAGAACTTGAAAATGATTATAACGGCCTTAAAATGATCAGTATGACTTTTTGCGATTATTCATTCGGCACACAAGTGGTTTCAAAGCTCTTATCATGTGTCAACAACAACGTGCACGCAAAGATCATAAAATTGATTAAAGCCCTCCCATCTTATCCATATTTAAACGCTCCTTTGACCTTTGCCAGCTTTCAACAAGTTAGTTTCACAAGCCAATTCTCATCATTCATGAAAGGACAGTCTTGAACAAAAGATAACAAATGTGGTTTGAACTTTTCACACAGGAAAATGCCAAACTGTCATTTGCCCAAGAATTTGTAGCTCGCTCCATTAGTTTATATTTTATGCGTGTCTTCAGCGAAGGAGAGAGTTCAAAAGAACCTCGCCCACAGCAAAAATGGGCTCATGAAGACGCGCAATATTTTTTTCGCGTATTTACTTAAAAACAACAACATTAAAACTCGTCAAATCACTCGAGGTTAATCATAGACTTGTAATTACGCAAAATCAGTTCTTTCGTATTTTAAATTTGTAAAAGACGTACGAAAGTCGATGGAAATTGTAAATTAAGCACTCTTGGCCCTTTCCGAAAAGCGCGACCGTTTGAAATTCAAAATAGCCAGGGCTCTCAGCAGTAAGGGCTAAGTAGTGAATCGGGTGCTGCAAGGGCAAAAATGATGAAGGTTAAAGCCCGAAGAAGGTCCAATGTGACGATGAAAAGGTCGCCGATGAAAGGCCACCGACCTTCGCCGATGAAAAAGCGTGGGTTGTCGAGGCTGGCGCAACAAAGTGGAATTGACATCGGGGATGACAATGGCGCTGAAGCCATTGGGACTGCAGCCGCTGCTGGACCCGTTCCTGCAAATATCCGTGTAGCTGTCCGAGTAAGGCCTGAAAATGAAAGGGAATTGGCCAACTCACAACACAGGTAATTAGTTGTTGCAAAGGTACATTTAGCCTACGCAAGTTTGAGATGATCTTTAAAATATTGGACATTAAGCTTTCAACCTTTAAGAAAAGTTCCACAAGTTTGTGTCTTCGTTTTATTGCCTCCCACTTTGTGTTCACAATTCTTTAAATACACCAGCAAAAATTTCCGTCAAGGCTTGGTAGTTTTCCTTTGTCTTTATGTTTGAATTTCTACCGTTTTTAATGTTAAACTGTCAACTATTTTTGGGCAAAGTTGTGCGTAGGTGTAAGCAATCCGTTGGAAGATTTTCTGTTGGAGATTTCTGTCAGTTTTGTTGTCGTCGTCCATTGTCTAAACGGAAAGGATTTTTGACACCCACTCAACCTTGCTTTCAAAACTGACCACTAATTCCTTTTTCAGAAACATTATCGATGTCGTCGATGAACGAATGCTCGTGTTTGACCCCAAAGAATGCAACGATGACTTTTACTTTCATGGGCAAAAGCAGCAACGGCGAGATTTGAACAAAAAAGCGAATCGTGACCAAAAGTTTGCATTCGATTGCGTTTTCGGGCCAAACTCTACGAATGAGGATGTATTTGAAGGCACCACCAAAGATTTGGTCGATGTCATCTTTAATGGCTACAACTGCTCCGTTTTCGTGTATGGAGCCACAGGAGCTGGCAAAACTCACACCATGCTCGGATCCGATTCGAATACGGGCATCATTTTCAGAACTGTCATGGAGCTGTATAGTCGCATTGAACAAGTGAAGCAGGATTCGGACTGCGAAGTTGTCGTCTCATACCTCGAAGTGTACAACGAAACGGTCATTGACTTGATCAATCCAGGAACAAAGTTGGATATCCGAGAAGACGGGAAGATGGGTGTCAATATACCGGGCCTATCAAGCCATCGACCTTCTGGTCCGGATGACCTTTTAAGGTTGAAGCAGAGAAGCATTTAGTCAAATTTGGTTTAACATATCGTTTCTTTTTTAGGCTTTTGCAGTACGGCAACGGCAATAGATCGCAGCATCCTACTGATGCCAACAAAGAAAGTTCGCGATCCCACGCCGTGTTCCAAGTCTACATTAAGCAAACCAACCGCGATTCTGGTTTGAGTGCTGATGTCAAGGTGGCAAAACTTTCGATGATTGATTTAGCTGGATCCGAACGCGGATCTGCGACTTCATCAAGAGGGGCAGCAAGATTTCGCGAGGGAGCCAACATCAATAAGAGTTTGCTTGCCTTGGGAAATTGCATTAACGCCTTAGCGGAGGGCTCCAAATACATTCCTTACAGGTATGCTAATTTTAAGTGTTTTTTCAACTTTTCGGATTCTCTAGTAACAATCTGCTAGCTTAAAAATAGGCCATAGTGGGAGTTAACTCCTCCTAATTCTTTTTTTAGAAATTCTAAGTTGACCAGACTATTGAAGGACTCCATCGGAGGCAATTGTCGCACAGTGATGATCTCAAATATTTCCCCGTCAAGTTTAACCTACGAGGACACATTCAACACTCTCAAGTATGCGGATCGAGCCAAGAAAATTAAGATCAAGCTCAAAAAGAACATTTTGAGCGTCGACTTTCAAGTTAGCCAATATGCTAAAATTGTGGAGGATTTGAAGTCTCAACTTGGCGCTTTGAAGGCCAAGATTGTAGCCCTCGAGGAAGAAAATTCTGCTTTGAAGAATCAAGTTGAAATGGACGACCAACTGAGGAAAGAGCAGTCTGTTATTTCGGTGAACAACGACGAGTTGAAAGCTCTAAGAGATCAATTATCCAGCCTTGAGGTTAGCTCTATATCTACTCAAATTTCATCATTAACTCTACATATTTTCATAAAAATTTTCAGGAGCGACAAAAAGATTATGACGACCTCCAGAAAAGAATTGCTGAATTCGAGGCCAAGGAAAGGCTGCAGAAGATGGAGGCTGAAATTAACAATTCTTCTGTGGTGGAGAAGAATGACAAACTCCAAGAAACCATTATCGGCCCCTACTTGCAAACCCTGTCCAAATTCTACCAGTTTGAGGGGCAAATTCGCTTGCTTAAGTTGAAGCAAGAAAACTATCAGCACTCCCTGATGAGGGCACGCATTCTCAGCTTGGACGATGAAGAAAACGAGGCGAATCGGTTCAGGCTGGCCAAATTTGTCAAGGACTTGGACAAGAAAATGCAGAGGCTGAAAAAGAAGCAAAGCTCAACCGAGCTATCCCTCAAAGTCATGGAAACTGAAGTGCCCATGAAGGATGCCGATTTCCTCCACCAAGTACAATCCCTCAAGATGGAACAGCAGAGCGAGCATGCTTTGAAGGTCAACGAATTCATGTTCCACGAGCAGGCAAAGACAGAGGAGCTTTTCAGAGACGCCATGTCACAGCTAAAAATGCTCTACTTGAAGTCCTACGCTGCACAAAGTCTCACCATGGATCCTGAAACCAGACGAGCCTTCGAGGTATGTGGTATATATCAAATTTAGGCTCTTTATTGCATGCTTTCAATGTTGGGAAGGTCCCATTTGCAGCCCATAAAAAGCTTTTAAAAATTGTGTTTCCAGGGTCTGCTCTCAAAGGTGGCTTGCCAGACAATTCAATTTCGTGATCACAAGATCACAGAGGACAACGAGGAATCGAATTTTGACCGACTCGGCAGCTTTTACTCCAACATTGTGAATCTGGACCAGCCCATGGAAGTGAACTACTGCAACATGAACGAGACTATGGGCGTTGAGAAGGCCAACGAAACGGAGCTAATTGTGACAGTTGAGCCAATGGACGTGGGCGAGAATGACGAGGAAAATCCCGATGAAGAGGAAATCAGTCCTGTCAGGTGGAGGCCGCCAACTCCGCCAAGAGTGGATAGCAGTTCGGCTGAAAATACACCAGTTTCGCCGAAGAAGCTCGATTTTGGCAAGGGAGAACTGACACCAACCTTTCCAGAGCTGAAAACCATCGAGACCAAGCAATTATTTCGGGCTCCTATTCATACCTTGGATTGTACTTATGACTTGAGCGAAACCAAAGAAGTGCCCACAGATGACGTGAAAAACGCAACCTTTGGCATTGATCATCAGAATGAACTTCAAGCCAATGAGAATCTGGAAGAAACTTTTGAGGCAAAGTCAGAGAAGATGCGACTGTTTGACGTGCCTGAAATCAAGGACGAGCCAGAAAAGGCCGCTCATGAAAGTGCTGAATCAAACGTGTTGCAGCAGCAGTCCATGTTCAGCTCACTTAGCACTCACGAAGATGCATATGTGAATTCGGACGACGCAAGGAAAAAAGATGCATTTCAAGGTGCCGTTGATGCACCGTTTTTAGGCAAACAAGCCATGTTCGACAAGCCTTTAAGCCCACATGAGGTCAGTAGCAAAGATGAAACTTTTGACGACGCTGATGCTCCGGACAGCATCAAGCACAACAACGACACTTTGTCCATCTCGGGAGTGGAGCCCTTCGATCATGTTCCGCTTATGGAATCAACCACTGTGATAAGTTCTCAAGATCATCAAGAGCGACCTGGTTTGAACTCGACTATAGTTATCTGCAAGGAAGAGCCAACTGCTCCTCCTGCCCCCGCAATGATGTTTGCCCCCACGCAAATGTCACGGAATACAGCATCTCCAAAAGTGGCTAAGGTTTCGCCCATGGTTCCAGAAAAGCCAAAGAGTGAGTATTTTCCCAAATAGACTGAGGAAATGGCTCGTTTCTTCTGAAGTTCTCTCCACTGCCAAAATGTTGGAATATGCTGTCATTGAGACAGCTTGACTGAATTTTGATCGACATGAATTTTGTTTTTCAGATAAATTACCTTCCTCCGCCCCAATTGTGGATCGCAGGGCAAAAACCCTGATGCAACAAGGCTCACTGCATCGCCCTGGCATGAAAAGGCAGCCTGGAGTCAAGTCCACCTCAAATCTCCTCAAGGCACTGGAAAATATGGGCCCAAAGCCGAAGCCCGTTCACGAAGCTCCAGCTGAGCTGTTTTCGAGCGATTCCAATTTGTCCACCCCAAGCTACCTGAAACCGACCTCGGCTTCAGTTCGTAAATTCAGGGGTGCCCAAGCGGGAACTCCCAACAGCCAACACCAGCCAGCCTCTGGATCGAACGAAAACATGGGACTCATCAAAAACCCTCAAAGGCCCACGGGAGCCTATCCAAAACAAAATAGGTATGAAGCCGTTTGTATCCTGTTGGCCCAATAGATCGTCCGTTGGTGTTTTATTTTTATCTCAAGGGCTTTCTTTGTGCCCCAAGAATGGTGTGCTCCAAAATGGCTCTTGAAGCCTTGAAACAATAGAAAACAAAATTAGTTCTCATCATGAGTGATGTACGCATGCAGTGTTTAATCTTGATCTCTTTCAGGGCACCCGTGCGCAAGGATCCCGTGGCCTCCACATTGAAGCCCCTGAACAAGTAACAATTCTCACTGACTAATTATCATAATTTTATGTTTCCTTTTAACCCACCTGAAATCGATATGAAAATAAAAAGCGTTAACTGCATTGTTTGAAATGTCACTTGGAAGCCTAGTGGCAAGTGGACATTGAGGCAAACAAATTGGCTACTTGAGACTTTGAATAGGGAAAAGAAAGCTGTATGCGTCCCAGTAGCTATGAGAGGGAAATCATAATTTGCAACTTGTCCGAGAAGAATGGCCATCCTCAGTTGCAGATAAAAAGCTTCATGAGGAAGTATCAACATTAGGTTTGATGACTATTTTGATGACTTCTCAACATTAATATTTCCACAGTTGATAGCTATCATGTATGCATGAATGAATTTGCTTGACTGCACTCTATTTATAACTAGCTCTGTACCTGGCTTGATGTTTTGCAGGAAATTAAAAGCATTTTTCTATGCATATGGTGTGAATAACACGAGAGAAAAAGAGATACGATTTTATCTGGACGAGCCTTTTGCCTTGCGGATTTTTCTTTTCGTAGGAAAATATTGGACACCTGCTTTCAAGTTGCCCCCCAAGTGTTTTGCTTGAATTTGAGTGAATTTGAGCTAGAAGTGTGCGTGACAGTGACAAGATGTGGCCAGTAGCTACATTTTCTCGCTGACAACATGCTAGATTGGCTATGCTAACAATGCTACACAGTCATCATGGCTGGCTAACTTTTGAGCAAAATTCTCCCCCCGGAAAAAAATCGCCTTTATTTGTAGTTGTGCGTTGCTTCATGGTCATCAATATGTCAGCTGCGAGAAATGTGGCTACTTTTTGCGCCCTTGCCACATGCTTAATTTATCATTTCGCAAACCCGCACCTAATGATGCTCGTGGAATACACTAGCAAAAAGTGGCTAAATACTTTCATGCAATTCTCGAAAATATTCAACCTTGTACTGGTCAATTTTAGGCCGGTTAAAACGGGCGCAATATTTCTTACTTAATGACCCGCAATCATTCAATGAAATCAATTAGCTGTTTCAGGTCCGAAAATCTGCGGGCGGCAAATCTGCTAGATTTTGGCCCTTCCCCTTTTCAAATGAAGATTGCACTTTTTGGCAATTTGCTAGCCTTTTAAAGTGTCCAGAGTAAGTTAAGTGCAAGGAAAATTGTCAATCAGACTTTCCACTATGAGGAAATGTTAACCAAAAACGAGTCACATTAGTATTTGATATGGCTTCTCCGTAACCTTTTTAGGGTAAAACTCAAAAAAGTGCTCTCAAGGCAAATTTTAGTGAAGAGTGTAATTTTTGCGAATTCAAGGCCGAATTCTTTCCTGTTCTGACCAAGAAAAACTACGCAATTTTAATTGACAATTTTCAGGCATCGCACAGAAAGTCACACTAGGCCAACTCGGGTCAAAATAGTTTTCACGAGCGCACTTTCAAAGGTAATTCTAGTAGATCAGACAAAACAATGCGAGGCTTATTCACACAAATATCAATTGTGTCTGAATGTAGTAAATGATGAGCCATTCCTAGAATTCATGAATGATTTCACGAAAAAAAGTAGCCCATTTTTCTGTCAGCAAAGCATAAAAATTGGTGAAAGATGTGATGCCCACCTAGCAAATGAATGCAATGAAAATTCAGCAATTTGCATTTCATTTCCGTTCATCCATTACGAAAATGTTCAAAGATTGGAATTTTTCAAGAGTCTTTCACGAATGTTTTCTGCTTGCTGATATTTGTGACATCACTCGTAATTAAGCTTAGATTTTTAATGGTTATTTCGCCCTGTAATTAGTTAGTCGATCAATAGAAAGCTATAATTGGACGGACTTTGGCGTGAAAAGTGTTTTCAATTGGTCAATGACGTAAATGAGCGTATTATTGCGGGCAGATAGCTTCTAGATACTCATCATTCATACATTGTATGCTAAAGCCAATCCAATACTTATACTATATGCTTTATGTCTTGATTGGCCTCCATTTTGTATCGGTTCACCGTCTTATTGGGCAAGGAAAAGTAGCTTTTTAAAAATGTTGACATTTTTTAACAACATTTTCGGATGGCATTTGACAATCTGAAATTGTAACTAACTATTGTAATTTTTAGTAGTTTTACAATGCGATCATTAAAATAGCAATTTCAAGCTTATTTATGTTGTGTTCACTATGAAGGAAATTTTCATAAAAATTAGTCATACCATTAACCAGACAAAATGTATTTTATGAGCATGAACGAACTCCGTGAAGTAAAAAGCATTTTTGCTGCGCTATATAAAAGGGCTCTCGAGGCTGGCGATGTCTCATTCGACGATGAGCGTTCTCCAAAGGCCGAGATGGCCTCTACAAGTGGCAACTTGGCTCCTATTTGCCCTTTTTCTCAAAGGCCATGAAGCAGAAGCTCGTATGTTTTGGAACGCCAGGCCATTTGACGAAAATGTCGCACATCAGGTTTGCACGAATACAAATTGAAAATAATATCGAATACATTTTAAATTGATTGTAGGTCGACGGATCACTACCACAAGCAATGGATACATTTCCAGAGCGAATGGAAGCGGACCAAGAAGAACCGATTTCCATGCTACCAACTGACAGCTATCAAAGGTATATCACAATTTTGGGCTCTGAGTTGAATTTACGTGATGCTTCATTTCTTATCTCAGGCCTAGCCAAGAATCAGTTGCGGATCCACCTTATGTCATCAAGCAGTTTTTTCAGGCCCCTTTTCATTTCATCGCACTCATAGATCCAATAACAAACAAGGTATGTGTATAATAGTACAGTTGAGCTTTAACGCACTGGTTAATTTCTTGTAAGGTGATATCAATCAATCGTGTGAACGCTCTCGACAATTGGAAAGGTCTGGACAAAAAGGCCATTTCCAAGCTGATGCGACCCAAGAAATCCCGTTTGAACCAGCAACTGGTAAAGATACTATTTTTAAGGCTGAAATACAGTGATATAAAGCTTCGTTGATAGCGCGTGCAAGACGGCTATGGAATTTTGCGGTACAATTATTAAAGATATGTCAACATTGGTTGAAGCTCACCTCTATTAGCGTTACTACTTACTATCCACTACTGCTACTACTACACATGATACATCCACAATCTTTGAAATACATATGATGCCCTTCACAGTGACTTTTTTGTACTCTGAAAATGATGTACGCACAATGCTAATATACCAAATACAATGTACTATGCTTCCACAGTTTTCGAATTCATATCTAAGCGAGGCATAATTTCAAAGTAGTGTTCTTCAAGATCTGCAAGTTTTCAATGGTAGACTTGATTCGAGCTAAGAAAATTAATCAGGAGACTTTCGTTCGTCAAGTGAACAGGGCATTAGTGCACATATTGATATGATTTGTACAAATCTAGCTACCTTCCTTAAAACTGGTAGATGCGTACATTTTTATGAGCATACAGGCAAGAGCTTTCTAATTTGAAAGCTTAAATAAGCAATGAATTAGCAGTGCAGTGAGCTTGCATATGACTTTAAGGTTAGTAGCTAATATACGTACCAAAAGGGTAAACACAACTTAGCTTTGAGCTGATCGTGGGAAATGTAAGTACCCTGATATAACTTATGCGAGCGTTATACAAGTGCTAAAAAGCCTTTGCTATTTTTCGTTTTCAATCTGAATGTACTCGAGGAAAGTCAACGTGTATCCTAAATTGTATTCAATCTGGTATTAAAAGGAATTGAATGCTTACCTGACAATATTAAAAATGGCATTCTCAGCGACTTAGGTCATATGACAAGCTTATTGAAATTATCGAAATAAGTCAAGCCACAAATTGATTTGCTTGACTGGGTCAAGCAATTCGAGGAGAAGATGCTCTCGTTTGATTTCGGACACTTTTTCTCGTGAGAAAAACAGCTTTCCCTTTCTTCATAGGAGATTAATAGTTTTCAAGCTTCTGACAAATGTGCTGCTCTTTCCAAAAGGTTTCAAAATTTGAATCATGACAGTTATTCACCGATGCTCGCTTATCATACAATTCGCAAGAAATAAGTCACATTTTTCCGCTAATTCGCTAGCGCTACACTTACATCAATTCTAGTTAGCTTTGATGTTACGCTTTCCTCCGCATAATCTTAAAAGCCACAAATATTGCCATTAAAGCATGTTTTGAGAAATTTTTTTCGGCCTCAGATCTTTCCTTTTTTGTGAAATTCAAGATGCGCTTCGACACTTCTCTGCAATGTGAACGCTCGAATTTCCCCAGGAGGTCCATTTTAATTAGCTTACACCAGTTGGCAAGATAATTATGCACAGTTACTATAAGGCTCAGTTCTAGGCATGAATCAGTGGGCCTAGGCCATATCTGAAGTATATATCAAAGTGCGCGAAAAGACTTCAACTAGCTTTCTGCCTTTCTTTATCTGTTAGTTGTACTCAAATTGCTGGACAGAATGGCTGATAGCAGTAAAGGCATCACTTTGTCGAAAATCCAGATTATCATCAATCCAGGCAGCAAAGATGAAGAAGATGAGCAGCAAAAGCACGAAGTTCCAATGTTTGACCAAACCATGTCCATATTGGAGATGATTAAAGAAAAGAAGGTGAGTATGTATGATGATACCAAGCAACTCGATCATTTACGTCAGCCGTTATATTATTGGAGATTTGGTTTTAGTATATGCTGAGCTTAATTACCTCATTGTGCAATAGTGTATAATGTTCAGGGACACTTTCTCAATTTGTCATACTTACGTACATTCATAAATGGTATAAAATAATAAATAAAATCTGGTATGACAGAGTAGATTTATATTATTTATTGCATTGATATGTTGCAATGTATTTTGCAGGAGAGAGAAAGGCAGCTAATCAAGGATGAAAAAATCAAGCAGATGGCAATGGCACAAAAAGCTAAAATGGCCAAGAAAAGCGAGCAACGGCTGAGGCTCCGTTAACTTGAAAAAAAACAAAGATGCTGAGTATTCTTGCATTGTACTTTTGTCAACCCAATCTCGCCCATTTATTGCTAGATCATGCACTCAAATACAGTAAGATGGTATTTTGCAGCAGCTTAAAACGGCTCTTTTTTCATTAGCTTAAAATGTCATGGCACTTTTTTGCCTCCAGAGAGTAACCTCTACTCATGGCACCAAAAATGCGACTTTCATCAACTGTTGTTGCCTGAAACGAAATTAGTTGGTTTGCTTAAGTGGTTCAAATGTTGGAGTGGCAACTTTGGTCTTATTATAAGTCGCACAAGCAAGGAGCCCCTAGAAAAACTCAGGAACAACAAAACTAGGCGCTTGCTATGGGCAGAAAACGTGGAAATTGCTTATGAAATTACCTTTTTAAATAGCTGAGCATAACCTCGAGCCAGCTCATTGTAAAGAAATCCGGACCATTCTGTATATTTGCCACCAATTCTCTTGATAACTTTGAGCATATCTTCACTGCAGTGAGAATATTACATTTTAAGGACGCAACTAGGTCAGAAAATTGACTTACCAAATTCGGAGTTTTTCGTCCAAGTCCAGCGTTTTATTTAGCGTAATTTGATTTCTTTGAGCAATAAGTCTGAGAAAATGGCTTTGGCCAAGAACCTTGTTTTGTCGAGATAAGAAATCCTCAATTTGGCCACAATTTGGAGATGACGAATGTAGGAGGCTAAAATTAGTTCAATGATCCTTAGGTTTCGTGTTAGGCATAAAAAAGTGAAAAATAGCCTCTAATACCTTTTTAGTCCTGACTGAGCAGCTTGTATGACCTCAATCACCATTTTTGCTTCCATTTGGTAATTGCAACTTGAGCAAGTCCAAGGTTTACTAAGCTTTTCAGCTCCTTGAGTTTCATATTGTAAAGTACCTTGTCAAGTGAATTTATTTCAGTGAATTCGTGTGGGTGTGAAATTAAAAAAGTTGCTACACACCTTCACTGCAATTTTGGCATTTGATGCTGCTTAAAATGCACTGATTCGAGCAGCGATGGCAATTACAGTGAAAGTTCCACTCACTTTCAATATGCTCAGTTCTCAAAGGTTCGCCCACAATCAATGGAACATACGAAATAGTTATTTCTTCATTTTGCCTAAAAACACACTATTAGCTAGCTTGTCTCAATTTTTAATTTTGCAAAATGTTTCTTTCTTCGTAATTTAAGGCTAAAAGCTCACCTTATTGGCTTACTGGCCTTGAAAGAGAGCCTGCAAGAAAACGAACAATTCTTTTTTCATAAACGATTTTTTATGTAACAATGAATGGTAATATTTACCAAAGGTTAATAGGACTTATGCTATGAATAGCGTTCATTGTGCACTGATGAGAGGCTAAAGAAGCTAGTGAGTATAATCCTCTTCCTTTTCTATTTTTCACATCAAAGCTTATAGCGTTGACACAAATTATCCCAAAGCACTGAGCAACCAAATCCTTCGATAATGAAGGCATCACTAAAGACTCCATAATGAAAGGAATGATCTGAAATGTCACACCTCACTGCTTAATTGGTAGAAAATCAATTATTCAACCACACCTTTTCATGAAAAACAAGCCAATCTGGAGAATTTAATTTCTTGTCAACATGAGACTGAAGCCGGTTCAACTGATGCCAAATCTCGCTGCCCTTGCGAGCCTCATTAACCAGTCTCAAAGGGAAAATGGCTTCATACAAGGCCTGCTTTCCTCTCAGCATTTCACATTCTTCTGTGGTATGCCAGATTTTGACAGAATCTTCCTTTCGAGCGCATTCCGAACAAATTGCCCAATCACAATTTGGACATTTCCTTTCGGGCTCAAGTGAGCAACATTCCAAACAAACAGGAACTTTGCTATGGTTTGGTCCTACCAAAGCAGGACTTTCACGAACAATCACATCACCAGGCTTGAATCCTTTGGCAGCCACCAAATAATTGCCAATTTTGGGGTCATGCTTGCAAATTGTTGAGTTTTCCATAGCGAGGAAGTTAGTGAAAGCTGGACACTTGCCAAAAAATAGCTAATTCTTAATGATAGAGTAAAATGCTAACTCTATCAACATACAAAATGTCTAGCAATTGCTTTTAAGGAAAAATTATTTTATCGAGTTTGATACCATGGCTTATCTAATTTTATAAGTTATTTTATTAGCAAAAAGCATTCCGGAATTTGCATTTAAGGCGCAACAAACTTTCTTACATCACGCAACCTTTCAAGCACGCAAAGTTAAATTATCAAGTTTTTGCATGTATTTTAGACTGACCACTCGGGGAGGGTTGTTGTACATCATATCTGGCAAACAGTTCTTTTTTAAATTGTGTAAACCTCATGCGATTTTTGGTGTTCTGCCTTTCTCTCCACGCTGGTCGGCCTCTTTTCTTTTGTAGTCCCCAATGAATGGCAAATATTGGGGACAACACCTCGAAAGTCCATCCTGCCAAATGCATCTCGTAGACCTGAAAGATGAAAGGGATAAAAGCTTTCCCAGCTATAACCAGCTCCTTTTTTAGCACCTGAGTGTTCCTCGTGAAGCCATAGCCAACAAATCTTTCGTCATATTGCGGAGCAGTGTCCAATGATATGTAAAATGGCTCATAAAAAAACTCGTAGTTCGTCACAGAATGGCTGATATGCAATTGAGTGTCATTTTGCGCCCTTTCAAACCTGTGACGAAAGATAGAAGATGAATTACGGTTAAACGCAAAAATTATCATAAATTCAACTCACTCAGTGGAGTTGGTTGCAAATTGATTCAATTTGAAAACAGTGTGGTGAAAAGGCCTCGCGAGATTCTCATGCACATATTTAACCAGTTCAGTCTTGTCTCTGGGGAAGTCAGCTGATGCATCTAGTTCATACGTGGCCACTACGTATGCACACTTTTGGCATTTGGCCGTGGCCAGAAACTTTGAAACTTGGTGGGCACTCTGGATACTAGGAACAATGTCAATGTCTGTAACAAAAGTGTATCTGGTGTTGGAATTTTTCCTGCCCACATTCCTAGCCAAGTTTTGGGGATATGCATATGAAGTCCGCCATTTTTGAAAGGCCTCATCAGAGAGGTCAGTGGATTCAAAATAAGCAGCCATTAGCTTGGAAACATTTGTTGAGCAATTGAACCTTTTCTTGAGCATTAAATCAGTTGATGCTTTTGGTGTGTAATTCACAGGGAAAAACAGATGCACTGCCAATTTCTGCTTCAAAACTTGATCACATTGCATCAAATGGGCTAAAAAGCCGGCAGTGTATTCAAATTCAACGTCAGGTACAAATAGTGTCAAGGATATGGGACCACTCCAGGTCTCAGATACCTTAAAAAGCAATTATTTCAATTGAGCGCCAATTCATATTCAAACTAGTTAATCGTTTGTACCTTTGTGATCCAATGCAGCTTATTGAGAGTTGATTGGCTAACAAGAGTGACGTCATATTCAGCTGACAGTGACTCGTATTGGCGCCCTGTGATCACGTGATCAAATATACGGAAATTCCTCGATTGGTCCAACCTTCCTCTGGACAGGTTAAGATGCTTGAATAAAAATCTTCCTGGCAGAACATGAGTGACTCTGCTCAAGTTTACCAGACTTGTTGTGTTAGTTACTAGCACTTCATGTTGCTCCACTTGACTCGGGAAAGCATCGTTGATTTTGGGCAAACCAGTTAGCTTGACTGTCAAGAACAAATTGAGGCAGCCTAAGAGCAGCAGCCAAAAAATGCCCTTTGTTGTGAAGCAAAAAATGTGAGATCGGTTGAAAGGCATGGCATTATTTCTTCTTGGATTCCTGAAGAGGAAAAAGGAGATGTGAAACACAAAGGAGGAGTATTATCTAGCGCAATTCCTTCCAAGATGAATAAGATATTTGGTAGACCTGACCATTTCTGCCATCCTGATAGATCTAGCTAAAGAGGTACTAAGAATAAATGTCATGGAAATACATGACGATCAATCTCTGCCATTGCATCTGCTGACTTTGCAAAAAATGGTACCAATCAGATGAATGTTATCAACCACAGTGGCAAAATAGGTAGAAAAATAGAAGCTGCTGTTTTGTTAGTTGCTTATTTCTTTTAAAGTGCCATAAATTAAAATTAAAATAATAGGCACTCGTTTTCACTTTATCCTTGGATGACTAGAGGGCTTTTTGCGAGAATAAGATAAAGGGGCATGGAAAAACCGGTGATAAATAGCAGTCTAAGAACCAGAAAAGACAAACACATAAATGTACCATGCGGAATACGTTCAATCGCGTTCCGAGAAAACAAGCTCTTACACCACATATGAAAGCTTTCACAGCTCTCATTCTCCTTCATATAATATGTGCATGAGCTTCCTTCTCTCAAGAATGTATATGGAGGCAGCCTATTGATACTGCGTCACTTTTTCATAAAATGTTCGCTTGATCTACACCGAATTCCCTGCTATAAAACCCTGTGAAAAGTAGTCAATACGCTCCGGGCTTTCTAAAACTTCCCCAGGCTGTAAAATAGCTTTCACCTAACAACACGTATACACACACAATTTGAGTGTTTTGGTATGAGGGTCAAACTTTGCAGCCAGCTTTGTTTGATACATAGTTGTGTAAGTTTTTTTTCTTAAATGCAATGATTTGATATCTAGATTGCCTTGGCGAAGAAGCTTATTGACTCCTAAAATAACAAGCTTCTCATAATGCTAGAAAAATCGAACCGCTGCACTTCCAAAAAAGCATTTACGAGCGTAATATCGGAAATTACTAAATAATTTATGGGAAAAGTAGAGCAAACAACAATTATTTTTCTGTTGCTGGGGCTTTGCTACAATAAAGGTAAAAACTACGAAAAAAACTAATGGGATCTACCAAGAAAATGATAAAGGATTTTTACTTTGGCATCAAGATGCAATTGCCACATTTTTTGCTCCTTGCCACATCACACGGTTTGCATTACAACAAGGTAGAGTCAATGCTTGATGAATGAAACTTGCTTATTATAGGCTAGATCAAGTAATAAAATAGTATGCTCCACATTAGAAGAAAATTCTAGTAGACAAAGCTACTGTTCAAAAACATTTACCCTCGGATCGAAGTTATCACTTGCCAAGATAGGTTCACTTGCAGTCTCAATGTCTCTAGCTGTCAATTCAGGTCAACCCTCGCGTTGACACTGATGGCTCCAAATAAAGGGCAGTGGTTTTGCTGTGTTCTTTTCTACGGCATACGACAGTGGAAAGTCGTGAATCAAGTGTCAGTCGTCGTCGCGCGTTGTTGTACCCCTCCTTGTGTGCAGTGTATAACTGAAAGTAGTTTTCTGGCTCTATATAGAAAAGAGGGGCGCCTATAACAAATCGCATACACTCATAGTAGTGCAAGAAATCTCCTTCACAATCGAGCTCCTCTTCTTGAGTGCTTGCATATGATTGCCGATGACAATGGGCTAGGAGTTGCTTAATCCATTTGCAATATGGTGAACAAGTAATAGATATTCTATAAATTACGCAACGCTCCTTAGCTATGAGAATTTGGGCTACATGTGCTTTCTTACAAAATGGCTGTATTTACTTCATGATTGGGAATTTTCAGAGTGAACTGCTTGGCAAAACAAGGGATTTGTTTAGTGGATTGAGGTCCTTGATGAGGACCTGAATATCTCTGAAATGAGGACTGTCTTTGGTGCCAAGTAGGTTCAGTATGACGGCCTCTGATGTTGTGATGTGGACACCTTTCAGTTTCAGGTTTTCTATGGAGATTTGCCTGTCTAAAAGACTCCTGCTTGATGTTGCATCCACTACCAAATGCACCTGGTGCAAAAATGTATTTTGTCAAAAGTCAAAGTGACTAATGATGTTTTACAATTATGTGCAGTCTTACGTTATAGTTCTCATTGAGAAGCTGGATTATGGTTGATGAAACGCAGACATGGGTCTCCAGGCCACAAATTATAATGGTGTCAATTTCAGGGTGGCTTTTGAGCCAGTTAGTGACTTCTAGGGTCATCATGGAAAATTGAGTTTTGGCAACTTGAAGGCTTTTGGAAGGCTCCAGCAAAGCCTTCACTGAGGCCACAGTCGACCCAAGGCCCTGACATAAGAAACTTATGAAAGACTAAAAAAGGCTCCAGGAAGTTTTTCTCACTTTAGGATATTGCTCTGTGAGCACAATTGGGATGCCAAACAATTTGGAAGCTTTCACAAGCCTCTCAGAGTTTGAGACGACCATCTCAAATAGTTCAATGGATTTTGAAAATTTCTCCTGAATGTCACACACGAAAAGGACGGTTTTGGTCGGATCCAAAAAGCCCAGCTTTCGTAGACTGGCCATTTTTATTTTGACCTGGCTTATCTTTTTATTTATACAGAGGTTGCGTGAAGGTGCGCATAATTGTTGCGCTGCAGTGAGCTTATTTCAAAACCGCGTGCAGCATCGAAAAATCCAGAAGATCATTTCAACTAAGCTGAGGATACTCATGCCAGAAAAAAGTCCCATGATGCCACCTAAAGGAAAACGATATAGTGAAAAATCATAGGTGTGTATACTGAGTTTCACCAATGTTGGACAAATGAGCTGCAAAGCTGACCTTTTTATCTCTGATGATTTTAGTGACAAAAAGGTCAGATATTTCAATTGTGACTACAGCTGATGCGTTTCTTCTCTTCTGGACAAATTCCTCCATAGTTACAAAAGGCTGCTTTTTGACATAATGGTCATAATTTATGCCAAAAGAAAAGTAATCATACATAGCATTTCCAATCATTCTATCAAGAGTGTTACTCATTTCCTTTGACATAGGCTCCGAAGATATGGAATACGAGTAAGAAGTAAACGAGCAATCCATTAAACAATCACACTCATCAAAAGTGAAAGCTTTCATTTTTGAAATGAAGCATCCACTTGATTCCAAGAAGCAAACCTCTTTGGCGGCCTCTGGATCATTTGGAAAATACCAAGGGGTACATCCACATTTGTCTTCCAATTTAGCTACTATGCATTCCAATTTGCAGCCATTTTGAGAGTATTCCCTTAAGATTTTGAAGCCTTTCACTTCGTCTCTAAAGCGGCAATTTCTCTTCCCAATGGGTATATCTCTGAGTGATTCAGTTGCCTCCACTTGAGTAGGGTGCAAATAAATTTTCGTGGTCATCCCTGGTGGAATGGTGATTCCGGAGCCCTTAACATCTCCAATTGAGGTTGGATCGTGTAAAGTAATTGTAAACTGCTGGGGAGTAGGAGAGAAATCCGCAAGCTTGGTAGGGTCATTATAGAGTACGAAAGTAAACGTATTTTGCAATTTGGTCCCATTACTGAGACGAACTCCTAATCTTAAATAATCACTTTTAAGTGATGCAGAAGCAGATCTCTCACAGATGTCATTAGATACTTTGGGTTCGTCATAGCCTTTGGGTTTCATAATGGACGCAAATAGTCTGGTGTAGTCGGATTCCTTAAAAAGGCTCCAAAACTTGGGGGCATTATAGCTGAAACCAGGCCCAAATGTGGTCATTGAGTAGGTGAAATGGCTGCAATCATAGTCGATATTTTCAGCAAAGTAGCATGCAAGAAACTTTGCATAATGATTTTGCAGCACCAACAAATATACCAAGTCTGATTGTTGAAGTCTTGAAAAATCCCAAGGAATGGCTGAAAAATTGTCAAACACTTCCTTGATGACCTCCTTGTAAGGGGATTTTGTTGATGCTGGTCCAATGGAGTACTTGTAAATTGTCAAAATTTGCTTAAGACCAGCTTGCATTGACGGTCTTGCGAGGCAATAGCAATAATTCTTTTTATTTCCATTGAGTTGGCATTCGTTGATTACTTCTTTGGAGGCAATCCTCATGTCTAAGGTTAAGTTAATGCCGGAAGTTTCAAGGCAGTTTCCAAAATGCTCTTTGTAGCTGAAGAAATGTCCATTAGCCAAAAAATTAGCAAAATAGTCAGGGGTCAGGAAATCAAAGTGATGTTTCATGAATTCATGGAAAAGCTCAGTGAAGAATTTGCCCACATTTTGGGGACATTTCCATGATGCTGACCCCGCCTTTCCAATGTCACAAGAGACGGTTAAAAAATGGCCCAAACCAAGAAGCTTGAACTTTTTTATCCAGTGTTTGTGAGACAGCCAATGTTTCTCAGCTTCTTGATAACTTTTAAAGCAATTGCTGAGAGGCAGAAAAGCTTCATAGCACTCTGGGTCCCATGTGACATTGGACAAATTATATTCAGATGCGAGCAGATCGGCATCCATTTCCATATCATCTAATTCACGAGGATTTGAAGGATACTTGAAAAAAGTATTGATGAAATTGTCATCTAACTCATTAAGGATGCTTTCATTTCGACGCAGCCTTGTTGCTATTTTAGCTATGGTTTCTTTTTCACCCTTAGAAGTTATAGTTGTTTCTCCAAGCTCGAGAGATTCCACTAACCCAGTTTTCAGGCCAAGCAAAACTTCCTTTATGATTGGTGCAATGTGCTTTCTTATTGCTTGCGATTTAAGCAAGTATTCATTCGAGGGCTCGTCTTCAATTTGCCCATAAAAATAGATCAAATTTGCCATTTTTTCCAGGAATGAGCTCAGGATATTAACATCTGTGACGTATTGGAGGCCTTTCACCGTTACAGCTGGAAAGGGAATGTTTTCCAAAGATTCAATCTCAAACGTGGTTGCAATAGGGTTCATTGATGCTTCTTCATATCCCTTGAAAATCATATAAGCAGCCAGGAAAAAGGAAGTGGCTATGCAAAGGCCCCAAATCAGCTTCTCGCAGACAGAAGCCCCCGTAGCTAAGTATTTGAAGCCATGTATAGAAGTATCTGTGAAAAATTGGTTCACCATTGCTCTATTCCACATTTTCAAGTGCGAACAAGTCTATAGTTTAGCCATCAAATTTAACAAACTCTAACAGGCTGAATTTTAAATGAATTTTATTCAACGATAAAGATCTTTTGAGGGAGGGTGACAGTTTATCGATACTTTATTCGGAAGTAGTACATACAATGCAGCTTTAAAACATTTCATTCATGGCCTTTTTGAGGTGTGAAGGCCTCTTGAGAAAATACAAAGATGGCAGGATAAGACAAGCAGCAGAATAAGTAAAGAATGTGGATATACAAGTAGTCCTTGTACTGGTCAAGTTGAAGACTGTCTTCATGAAAAATTGAATTGTCAAAATCACCGAAAATGCAAAAACAATTATTGAGGATGTGTTGCTGACCAAGCTTTCGTTGTAACGTGCAGTATTCATCTTAATAGGAAGCCCTCCGATTGTTGAAGTGTTGGATTTGAAACTGACCACGGAATTTTTGCAATGCTGTTTCAGCTTCCATACAAGATTTGCTATTAATGCAGACAGTACAACAAAAAGCAAAATAACAGCTGGAATATAGATAGACCAAAGGTACACTTCGTCGTGAAACTTTTGTCCTTCTATGCGCTTATTAACGAAAAAAATGTAAAAAGGGCTAGAATTGTAAACACCTAAATGAAAATGGATGCCACAAACGCAGAAACAGTAGGCAATGTTGAAGCAGCTCAAAAATGTGGTAAGAAAGTAGTCTTCAATCTGCGACATTTTCGACCATTTGAGGCGGTAGAGACTTGACAAAACTGCAATTTCTGCAATGTACCAATAAATCAAAGTGAAAACAAAAATGGCAGTGTAAGCAGTCACAATTGCCCACCAATTTCCTTTAAGATATATCTAATTTGGTAAGCATGACTAAAATTCTTCATGCATCATTTATTCTTACCTAAAGGACCAACAAGCAGCCTCCAAATAATGGATGGAAAAAGCATAACGTTTCCTGCAATCAGAGTTAAACAAACCGAAGACAATAGCTGGTTAGTTGCATTTCGTTTTTGAGGATCCATTGCATTTTTTCAAACATGAGAATTGCCCAAAATAAAAAGTTACCAGCTGCTTGCAGTAGGACAAAGGTGAATACTATTAAGGAAAACAGAGCAGGGTTTCCACCAAAAGTGACAGTACCATCATCATCAATTGGAAAGTAAAATCCATCTCTTGAGCCATTAAAAATTGGGCAAAAAGGGAACTTTATTATACCTTTTTCCATTGCAGAGTTGCTTTTGACCTTTAAGGATACAGGGGAGATCTGCTGAAAAATTTAAGTTTTATCAGCAAAGGCAGCAATCAATTTTGACTCTCTTTTCAACATCATAAGAAACAACAGGTTTTTAACTTACTATCGGAAAGTATTTTCTTGTGGCAAGTCTGCTATACTAAAGGCCTCATAAGAGATTGACGAAAAGAGTTTCTACAAACAATTATTTGAGCCAGCTAAGCAGAGAATGTCTAACATGGCTACAATCATCTAGACCACAGGGGAGAAGTCACTAAGGCCTAAAATAGGGGTAGATTTAAGGATCTAAAATCATGTTGGGTTTTAGAGCCTACATTTTTTTGCTCTGGGTATTAAGATCTAAAGGTTTGGATGCTAAAGCCTAATAGCTGGATGTTAAGATCTAACCATCTGGGTTTTAAGTCTACATTGAAAAACATCAACTCTTTATGCTTTTTAATTCAAGTTGACTGTTTTTCAAGATATTTAAGCTCTGAAAAGTTAGTTTCAAAAGGAAAACTCGTAGGAACCTGATATTTTAACTTTCTCCGTAAATATATTTTAGGCCCTTGTGACGGCCCCCGATCAAAGTGAAAGAAAAGTTTTACAAACATTTTCATACAAAAGGACAGTTTTTGGCGGAACAAATCCTACTTCTTCACGCAACTTTGAGCTGAAAAACGCAAAACATAAACAGCAATGTGAAGCTCTGAGCATTGGCTTTATGCAATCATTTGCCTAAATTGGCTTTTTTTGGAACTACTTGGCCTCTATCGAAACTGCACATTTAAGAAGATGGCTCAGTCACTTTTTCCGCTAATGTACAAACGCAATTTTGAGCTGAAAGCACGTTAGCCTATAAATGAACGGAGCTCATGCCGAACAATGCTTAATTTGACTAAGTGGTGCATGAAATTGTGCTCATAAGAGTGTTTTATTAAAGCAACATAAATTGAAAGTAAGTGAGCTGTTTAAGAATTTGTGACAATAATTATTCCATGATGAAAAAAATGCAATGCTTTTTGAAATACAGCATGCGTTTATAGCCCATATTGTGTATTTGCATATCTTCTTTTAACGATATTTCTGATTGCCTTAAATTGTCTACTTGCTTTGCGTTTTGCATGTCCAATACAAAAGCTCAACCAAGCTCAAAATGCTGATTCCAGAGAAGAGCCCTAAAGTTCCACCTAGTTGAAATTGAAGTGTAAAATTAAACAATAAAAATTATTAAATTTTCTTACCGATGCTCGAAACTTGAACAGCCAGAGTAACCCTTTTGTCTCTGTGAATTTTACTTACAAGGGTGTCAGGAATTTCTATTTTCACAAATGCCACTCTTTTCATTCTTTGGTTGATAAATTCCTGCTTGGACACGTACGGCTTTTTCTTAGCAAAGAAGTCATAGTAGAGCTGAAATTCATTAACATCATAAAAACCAGCAAATTCAAATATATTGCTCAGCCAATTCTCATCTGGCTGAGTCATTGGCTGAGAAGAAACTGAATAAGAGTAAGAAGTAAATGAGCATTCTAGTAAACAAGAGCAGTTTAGGTCAGGATTGAAGGTGTTGAATATTTTTCTGTAGCAGCTGATTGAGATAGTGAAGCAAATTTCTTTGGGAAAATCTGGGTTATTAGGAAAATCCCAAGGAGTGCATCCGCATCTATCCTCTACAAGCTTGATCAGGCATTCAAGCTTACATGCATTTTGAGAATACTCTTTGAATATTTTGAAGCCATCAGTCTCATCACTGAAACGACAGTTTCTCTTTTCTAAAGGAATATCCTTCAATGACTGAGATGATTCCACTTGTGTAGGATGTATGGAAATGGATGAAACATAGCCGAATTTGATTGGTATGGCAGAACCAACCAAATCACCAATTGTCCGAGGATCATGCAAAGTGATGTGGAACTCATTTGTGTCTCCGGAGATTCGGTTCTTTGCTGGCTCATCATAAAGCACAAAATTAAGTGTATTCAAGTATTTTGTTCCACCAGACATCCTGATATTTTTTCTCGAGTATTCACTTTGAATATTGGGGTCATTAAGGATATTTTTGATGGGCTCATTGTATCCTTTGGGTTGCATAACTTTGGCAAATAACCTTGTGTAATTTGATGGCTTCAATACATTCCAAAAATCAGCTGTATTAAAACTGTATCCTAATCCATTTGTGGTGAAGGAGTATTTGAACATGTTGCACTCATCTCTATCATTCTCACCAAAATAGCAAGTCAGAAACTTTGAGTTATAGTTGGATAAAACAATATTATTCAAGGTGAAAGGCAAATCTGTTATCCTGGGGTATTCAGGTGGTAAAATTGATAAGTTCTTGTAAGTATTGACTACTATGTCCTCTTTGCTGTTCACTCTCATAGGCGGCTGAATTGACATTTTCATCAGCTTCATAATTTGCTCCAAACTCTTGTCTAATGAAAGTCTTAGCTTGCAAAAGCAATATTTGCTGCTACCTTCATATTCATTGCAATACTTAATTGAATCCCTGGTCTGAGTTCCTTGAAGTAATTCTGAACATTTTGTTTTGAGAAACACAGTGTTTTTAAAATACAAAAATGGGATGCTTGCCTTTGTCCTCGTGGATACAATCATCCTTGTAGCTAGTTGAAACAGATGTTCCAAATAATATTTCTTGAAATGTGGGAGGATTGATCATATTAAGTTTCTGCTCCATAAAATTGTTGAACATAATTGTGACAAAATCATTTACTTCTCTCGGACACTCCCAACCATTTGTTATGAAATGGTAACATGGTGAGAAAATGAACTGCCCAAATCCTAGAACCTTAAATTTGTTGATCCAAATCTTATATGATTTCCAGGTCTCCAAAGCTTCAGTGTATTGGATATTACAAGCAGTCCCCTGCCATCCAAGACTACATTCTTCAAATGTTGGATCTTGTTCCACTTTAAACCTGTTCTTCAATTCAGATATGCACAAATCCATATCATTTCCACCCCTAGGAGAGGAAGGGAATTTAAAAAAAGCCTCAATGAAAATTTCATCAATCGCCTCCTTAGTTGTTTGATTTTTGAGCAGCAAAGTTGCTAAATTGGATATAAGCAAATGCTCTTCTTCAGTTAAAGGTTCAATGGTTGCATTTGGAAGTTTCTTGGCTCCATTTTTAAAAACCAGGATAATGTCAGTGATGAGAGGCTGAAATGCTTTTCTAATTGCTGAAGACTTGGCTATGGCATTTTCATGAGAATCATAAGACCCATAAAAGTACAATCCATTGGCCATCTTTTCAAAGAACTGATTCAAAACATCAACTTTGTTGCTCCATTGCAATGCTTCAACAGTTATGGCAGGAAAAGGAATATTTTGTATTGGCTCTATTTCAAATGTAGTTGCTATAGGATTTTCCTCGGATTCCTTTAAGCTTTGATGAATCATCAATCCAGCCATTGAAAATGATGTCAAAATACAAAAAAACCAAATTACTTTTTCCATGACGCTTGAATCGGTGCACAAGTATCTCAGACCATGCACAGAGGTGTTTCGAAAGTATTCCTTTCCTCTTCCCTGAACTGTTTTGAGGCCATAAAAGTGTGGCATTTTCAAACAATTACTAGCAACTGAATTCATTATTGGCATAACATGGGAGGTTCTGACATTTTTTGATGGGGGCTAATTCAGAAGTTGATCAAAGAGGAGGGTTGATAAATTATTGTTAACAATTGACCTTTCACTATAAGCTTTGTGATAGCGGACAGCCAGCCTGGTTCCAACAAGGAATATCAGCATAGTGTTTAAATACAGTAAACCAGTTATGTCAGGTTCCTTGATGAAACCGGGCTTGAGTGTGCGATAATGTTGCCTAAATATTATTTTCATAAAACTAACATCTGTTTAGGTCTTTAATTATGTTATGAACTATTATGTTACGTTAAAAAAATGCATATGAACTTTGGGCGTTTTATTTGCGTGCCTTTTTATTAAGAATGTGGATGATATCGAGCAAAAATCAATAACATCACGATTTTTAAAGACTCATAGTGTGCAAAAGTGTCTGGAATAAAAGGATTTCATGGGCATTCATGTAGTTGCACATTTGTAAGCTTATTGCCAACAACATGGTAACATATCATCTAGCCTCTCATTTTCCCTTGGGATCAATTATGATTGGGGGGCTGTCTTTCTCGGTATATTGGAGTTTTCATGGGTTCGATTCACGTATGAAACACAAGTTGATGTGAAAAGAATCCCCCACAACCTCAATTGGTTTTTTAAAACTTGAGAATGTATCTTAGAGATAAGTAAAAGTTTCAAACAAAATATATTATATGGGTTCATCCCTACACACTCTTTATACAGAGAGGGCAATAATTCGAGCCTTCCCTCGTGATCCTAGCAAGCAATGATGTCTTACGTCTATCTGACGGTTTTTACTTGATCCCCAAAAGCATTCTGGAGAAAGCCAGAGACACAACCAATTCATCATCCGCATGTGTTGAGAATGAGACCAAAAATGGACTAGAAGATATATCCCACAAAAAGTAGCACTACAAGGCATCAAAGAGAACTGCTTCCTCCATTTTTTACTGATCTGAAATCAATCTGAGGCTTAGAGGGCTTCCAATAAGATTCAGTTGGCTGGTGATGATCTTCACCACGACAACCTAATTTTCCATATAGGGAATTTTTGTAGAGCCCAGGTGTGAATAGATGACATTTTAAGCCTACGAGTTAATTGATGAGAGGAAAAAGCACAATTTTCGCACATTTTTGGGTATAGTACACAGCACAAAATGTTTTAAATGCGAGGTTTCTTGTTGAATTGTAACTTGTCAAGACGACTCGCAAGATTTCCCCTCAAAAGAATCAATCCTTTGCTAGGCAGGCTTTAATGATCCAGTCATGCTTGAAATTATGTCAGCAAGCCTGCTTTTAGTAGCAAAAAATGCTTAAATACATTTCTTGAAAGGAGACTTTCCCTCTTCCGCCTTCCTAATTCAAAGCAGATGCTCCATGACGTGGTTTTGATCCAAAATCAATCTATTTTTATTCGTGGGAGGATTTCCCCTCAAAAAGGAAAGGGTTATAAGCAAAGCAAGTCTATCAAAAAAGAAAAGTAGGAGGATGTAGTAGGACATGACCGAAAGGTGGCCACAAAAGCTGGATCACAGCCAACCGTCTTTTTTCTCAAGGGGAATTCGCTTTCTTCGATTCCTATATAGTAGCTAAGAACATGATTTGTGACACTTTTTATAATGTCCCAGATCCGCCCTTTATTACTAACTAGGCTGGTGGATGACCCTGTTAAACCTGCTTTATACGAGCCCCTTCAATTGAAGAGGCGCAGTAAAGATAGTGCGCAAAGAATCCAAAGATAGTCACGCAACCTCGCGTGAATAACCTTGAACTAACGTTGCCAATTACAACAAACCTATAGGACTCATGCACATGGGGGAAAAATATCATAATACGGATAATCTAAAGACAAGATATATTTTTGAAAAATTGCTCTTTTCTGGTTTGTTTTTCAATCTAGTTTGAATTTTTTTTATCTACCTTTTTTTCACTTGCGCGGGTAATTTGGTTCTCAATGGAAAAGAAGGGGAAATTGGCGATTAAGAGCAGATCTTTTTGGCGGTAATACTTGCGTGCTTTCACTTTACATTCACTTGGAAAGCACAAGTACACAGGTCAATTACCAGCTGTTTTTGCAATTGTACGCATGGCTTCTTTTCACGTTTTTTTGTTGAGCTAAAAAAAGCCAGAAGTTGTGACCAATTTGTGGGAGTGGTGACAGGTGGACACTTTTAAATTGACCTTAATACTTCAGTTCATCTATGAAAGAATTCCCATAGCAGAAAAGCTACTGTCGACTATTAGATGCAAATTTCTGAAAGGCCATCATGCATTGAGAACATTGCTTTTCTTGAAGTCTTGAGGCCAGCTTGAACAAAACTTTTCGAAAGTGTCAACAAACTTGAGCATATTGGACAATTCTAAACCATTTTATTGCTTGTTATAAAAGTTTTGGTCAGCACAAAGAAGCCACTTTGAAATCTTGTAAAATGGGCATGATGATGATGCTTTTTCGCCACCCTTTTTTGCAGACTTTTTCTGCTGCTGTTTCGGCAGCCAATGAAGGTCACTTTGTATTCCTGTCACAGATCCTGGCTGCATGGCCGTTAAAAAGGGGAGCGAACAATAAACCGCCAAGTTATTATTGGACTCTCAACCAGACGCAGCTGTAGGGAAACTTGCATCCCCACTAATAAAAATACAAGTGTGAGTGTACTTTAACGCTACGAAGAGTATGTGGCCAAACTTGGTTCATAAGTGGAAAGCAGCATCAGCTCAAGTTGAGCTGCTTCTGCATAAAATGTCTCCATGCTTAATGATGCCTGAAAAAATATACCATTAGGTATATTGTGTGCTGCCAGTCACCTTTTTGCTGCCCAAATACAATGATGCTGTTTGCCTTGATTGACTAAGTAATGATTTTGGAATGCTCTTTCCTGTATGCTCAGCACCATCATCAATACAAACAGTGAGTGGGCAAAAAGACAAAGTAGCTGAAATACTGGCAAAATTAACAACTTTAAAGCGTGCATCAACGAGAAAAATGGCCAAATAATTAGTGCTTTTTTTTCTTTGCTCGTCCTGCTAGAAAGGCTTGGCAAAAGAAGGCAATTCCACATTCATGGGCCGCTTCTTTTTGCACATTTTCTTTTACTGGCAATTAATCCTTAATGTGGTCATTTTCCCGTCTGATCTAGACGATTTTCTGTAAATGACCCCAAAAGACAACAAGAATGCAAATCACTCAGCAGTCTGGTTTTTTGTTGGCGTAAAGGAATTTTACGAAATTCTACGCTGCAATGATTTCCTTGAAAAACGAAAAGTTTGGTGAACTATAGGAAAGGGGAACCAATGTTTACGGACGTCAGTTCAGCTGTAGTGACGTCAAGACGCGCGAGCGTAGTTGACCCGTGCCTTTTTGGTGTTACAAGACATGTACTTTAATATCAGGCCAAAAGTAGCCAAATTCATCAAACAATACTGCCACTTTTATTGAGCAAATCAATTCCGGAAGCACTTTTAAAATGTGCTTTGGCTTACCCGAAAGCCAGCCTTAAAGCCAGCCTTAAATTTCACTAAAGATTGGAATTTCAGACAATGTAAGGCTCAAAATATGGTCAAATCATAATAAAGTGCAGCCATCTATTGCCTCAAAACAAGTGGAGCATGCTAAAATCCTACCTTGCCAAATATAATCATGAGAAAAATTAGCTTAATACTGGCGTACGTCCCAACTTAGGCAGCAGAAAGACGTCCAAAAACTTACAAAATTAGTCGCTAGGCTAGATATGGGGTCTGTTTACTGTTTCCTATTGGGCTCAAAGAAATATCAAGATTCCCGAAGGCTTTTGAGCTTAGCTGCTAACAGACAAATATTCAAAGAAGGTAATTGACAGCTCAACTCTTTGAGAAAGTGAATTGTTTTGAGCTCGGAAAAGGCAGAATAAAGTATGTATCTTTCAGTGCTACTCTGCAAAAGTCATGTAGTATGAAAACACATCATGCACAAGAAGACCCCAAAGCTTGATAGATTATTCGAAAGCATGCATTTCTGTATGATGGTAGAAGTGTGACAAGAAACTCATTAATATTAGCAGAGACTGTCTTCATAATAAATGACAGACATCACAGTGAGCCCATGCAATCACTTGAAGGAGAAAAGATGCTTTTAAAAAAAGTGTCAATTGTCAGTTTGGCTTTAGTCAACATAGCCTATACTTTGTAAAGAATTGAATAGCAGCCTAGAAAAGAGCCAACAGTGATGTCTCAATATACAATATTCATCAATAGACACTTCTATAGGGGAAGTATATAGAGAAAAGTATCATAAATTATTCTGAGTGAGTCTAGACCCCTTCCAGATTCTTAATATTCAAGTCATACCAGAATACCAAGTAATATAACTGATCAGCTAGCGTTTCCCCATTTGTAGTAAAATGATCAGCTGAAAATGTCACCATAAAGATGGGTGGGGAAGAAATTTAGCTGCACAAGTCCTCAAGAATCTGGGGCAGGATTTTAAAAGAAGTGACCAAAAAACCTAAGTAGAAGCTCAGCAGCAGCTTTTTCCCTAAATTAAGGGGGAGATTGAAAGTCGTAAACTGAGATAAAAGTCGAATACTTGCCTCGACACTGACAGGAGTACAAACTGAACGCCGAACGAAGGGAGGAGGGTGACCAAAGATTGATTTTTAGGACATCCCGAAGCTTTTTCCTACAATATTCACTTTATGGTCCGCGGCGCGTTGGATGTTTGTTTGTAAACAATTACCACGTGGCTGTCGCGCGGTAGCTCGTCCAGTTTATCAATGCTACTAGATACAGGCAGCCAAAAGCAGCCAATTATACAAATTGTGAGCATGAGCAAATTTTCTCAGGTGGCCAATTTTAAAAGTGGGGCTGAAGTCATTTAATTCATGCGGTTTTGTTTTCATTTCCGAGGCCATGTTTTTGCATTCTCCTTTGTCACCTTTGTTTGTCATGAGATTATCTTGAATATATCCAACAGTTGTCCATGAAAATAAATGAGTACAACCCCTTTCTTGTTTGGATGCCTTGAGCTATGCTATTATCTTTGGAACAACAAGCATTGATGTATTTACAACTTCATCATCTCGACACAAAAGTCCAGTACAAAGCTTCTTGAACCAGTGCATATATTTGCCAATATTGTTCGTTTACAGGCTGACCTTTTTTTCTGAGGCAAAAAGTCTGTTTTTTGTTGCCTTTGCTGACATGTAGCTTTCTTGCTTCAAGTGCTCAGTAGTTACACGAGAAAAAGTGGCGGTTCTTTTGCCTGAATAAATTAGCCTTCACGTGGCCGGACATAGTAATCAATTCTTTAGCCGCTGTGTAGGTCTAATTGGGTGATGCTGCTTCTTTGGGAACCCCGGGCTACATTTTGTCACTTGCCATGCAAATCTCTTTAAGGGCCACACACGAAGATCAGCTAAGGGTTCCTAATGGAGAACGATTGGAGCCGATGGCCTTTAGCAAAAATTAGCCAAAAATGATATAAAAATATGCTAAAGGTAGGAGAAAGAGTGGTTTTATTTCTGCTTGCACAAATCTCAAGAATCTAGTAGAATTGCACTTTTATATGACCCATGGGAAACTTGAGAATGTGGACTAAACTGTCAGTCAAATATGTCAAGAATCACAATGCCTGGCTAATTGGCAATTAAATGGTCAAATGTGGCTCCGTCTTGCCTTAACGCTGAAATTAGAATTAGTCAAACCACTTAATTGAAACCGTAATTGTTTATCCGGAATCCAAGCTGAGGCTCGATGAAATTGGACACGAAAACTAGATAATAAGTATCAGTAAACAGAACAAATTCAAAACACAAAAGCTACAAAAAGACTGACCCTGAAAATGTGACCTACATTCTTTGAAGACAAAAAAGGCAAAGATGAAGTAGAATAGCAAAAATGAAAGTATGTTTTTGCATTAATGAGTAAAACACTCTATTCAGTTTAAATCATCATGTTCGGTAAAGGTTCAAGTTGAGCCGCGAGAAAAACAAGAGCTGAGTCGAGTCGCAGCGCATCGGAATCATCTGCTTTCTAAGCGAGCTCCGCATGGATTCTTTCTGAGCTTTAGTTGTGTCTTGAAAGCCACTCCGGACTGATCTTTGGGTCTTTCAAAAATTAGAAAGCGATTGATTTGAAAAACAACAACTGCTGTTCCACTTGCCAACATCAGTGTTATGTGTGTTCCCAACTTGCAAACAAGTGAGCTGCAGCTTTCCAATTTCTACTGAGAAGGGACAAAAAATCTTACATAGGTAAGTAATTTCCGCAGATGACTCGCGTTTAAATTGTGCAAGTCATTTCTCAATTGAAAGTGGCTATTTTTCTCGATGGTTTTCTTCTTTTTAATTTTTGCCGGAAACGAGTGTAATGAGGAGATTAACATGGGAGCCGGGCTGGCTAAATTAAGGCGTTTGATATCACTTGGTTATCTCAGAATGTAAATATTCCTACAGCCTCTACTACATAATGAGTTGTGCAAAGTGGCCATCGTAGAATAGAAACGTGCATATTTTTACGGTGCTTTCACCCTCGGACACTCGCAGTGAGGAAATAAAAGAAATTTCAAGGTTATTTCACACTACATTCAAAGCTTTGGGCCAAAGTTGCACAGTGGGAAAAAGCTGGGGAAAACCTTTGCACCATTTTTTCAGCTTGTAAATATTTCATTTTGGATTCGAAGACTCAAAACCTTGCAGTAAATATAAGAATTGGAGCCATTAACGACAGCAGAGTGTGCCAGTGCAAAAAGCTCAAATTGGAAATAGGTTGGAAAGTGCTTTAGAAATCTGCACCGTTGATCTCTGAAATTGTATAGGCCTGTCAAGACTTTTGCTCAGCTTAGCACATTCCTAGCACTCAAAAATAAACTATCATCTTTTGAAGATGGCCTGAATTAAAAACCTAAAAGGGATGCACTTTAAAATTACTATGCATATTTTTAAAACGTTTTTCAACTCATGCAAATGCTTTTAGACGGATCATTTCTCAAAATGGAATCAACAGCAATATATTCTTGAACTTTTTTATCCATTACTGCCAAGCATAAAGAGGATGAAGTGTATACCAGTGGCGGTAACATTAAAAAGTTTCTCACTAAAGGAAGAAATGCTACCAGTATCAACTATTTTATTATTTATGTCCCCCAAAGTCATTTGTTTTTATTGGATGTGCAAAGTTCTCTATTTACACCGAGTCGGTGGCGCTCTTTTGAATTTTCGCGCGCTTCGCAAGAGCCCATCATCAGCTGATGTCGCTATAAAAGACACCTCCCTACATATTCACCCCTCAACAATTCCATTTGAGGTAATGTTCTGTAGTAAAGAAGCATATTTTCGTCGTGCATAAAATAACCATTTTTCAGTCTCGATCCTGCATTGCTAAACTATAGGAGTACTAAGCGCGAGCACATGGCGAAGTATTTTAGAGGATGTTTTTAAGACCCTCCATACCCATCAAAAAGAATTTGATTCTGCTCAAAATTGCAAGTTTAACTTGACGTTCCTATGTAGAACTTTAAAATTGTGGCAGGGTTGGAATAACTTCGATGAATGAAAATGGACTTTTTATTTTCTTTGAGGATATTATCTTTTGGAAATAGCCTTGAAATTAGTAAAAGTTCATTGGACAGTTTTTTTTTTGTTTTTCAAGTCTGATGAGGATCATTTGCAAAGAAAACAGTTGAAATTACTCCCAAAAAAACACAATGAGGGACTGATTCTATAAGAGCAAAGTCATCAGTAAATGCAAAAATGTCTTGGACAAGTGCTGACTGATTTGCCATTAATTCTTTCCTCTAGTTGGCACTTAAAGCCAGAAAATGCAAGTAGGGTACAAGTTTATAGCTACTTAGCTTTTATGGGCCAATTTGAGTGTAAGCAGGTGGGGCTTTTCTTTCAGTTCTTATTGGCTTTTTGAAAGGACATGATGCATGATTTTAAAATTTCTCAGAAAAGGACAAAAAGCAACAAATGTCAATTTTGGACAGCCTGCCGAACAAGAACTGCATAAGACAAAGCGTTGACAGACACGCAGAAGCAACAATAGTACACTCGGAGAGAGCCAAATTCCTTGTATTGTTGTTTTTACGCGAACAAGACCTCAAAAAATGCGGCGCAGCTCCCACTAGATTTTAAACATAATTTTTGCATGGATGTATATGAATACATTTTTAGATATATATTGAAAAAAAATATTGTATGGTAAATCTGACAAATTGCAGGCTAATTATCGAGTTGCTCTTAAAATGTTCTTCGTTGGCCGACCAGCGTTTCCATGGGCTAATTTAGTTATTTTTATTTTTATTTTCATCTTTCTTTTCTATGCTACCTTTTGAGAAGCTAAAGCGTACATCTTTATTTCTTTATATGACACTGGCTAAAGATTAGTATTCCTTGCCTTTTTTAAGGTTTTCTCGCCAGGCTTGAACTGGGCCTTATAAAGGATCTTGATTGATGGGCCCTCTGATTTCTGGTTGACCCTCGCTGTTAACTATCCCTAAAAGGTTGTTTTTCTGGCTGATTTGAGATCACAAATAGCACTTCCAGCTCATTAAGGAAGTTGGCTGTTCCTGCAGGATCTCGTCGAATTAAAAGTGAGTGATGCACTCCTACAGTGCTCGTCTTTCTTGTACTACTACTGCTAGTGTTAATTTATTCTGGCCTCCTTTTCATTAGTAGCCTTGCAGCTCTCAAAGATGATCAAAAAGTATCAGAAGCTCCCTTAAAAAGAAGCTTGAAGTCAAAAAGGTGAAATCAATTTGAGCTTCCTCTTTTCTTGCTGATAATTTAAATTGTAGTGTTTGCTCAGCAGTGGCGCATCTTTTTGGGTAAAAGGCTTTCTAGGAGGGCAAGAAGCTCTGCAAGACACAGGATCTTCCTGCTGCTGCAGTAGCATCAAAAAAGCTGTCTCACATTGTAGAATACAATTAATGGTTCAAGCTAGTGTAGCAGAGCAAAGTAGTGCATCATCATTAGCAGCACTTGTTTTAATTAATTGGAAGCTCCCAAGATTCATGGCCAAAACAGTCAATGGCATTCGGTGGCATCCAATCATCGGCTTCGTAGAGAAAGTCTGCGCCTTTCGAAGCATTTTGGCACTCTGACCTTCCCTGTATCTGTCGGTGTTATTCACTGCACCAACGACATGAACGATTCCTTTCCAAAACAAAACTGTCAAGCTCTGAACTATAATTGGATACGGTGCAAGGGTTTCCCAACTCATTAACTTCTGAAGAGTAACAAAATGAAACTTTGTCCAAGTCATGTCCAAGTTATAACCTAAAGTAGTTCAAATAGGTCGTTTATTTAGTGTAATAACCATCAACTTGGTTGGAAAGCATGCGTCTGTTGGCCAATCGTTGACGTCATATATTCTCCCTTATAGAGAGCATAAGGGGCTAAGCCTTAAAAATGAGAAGGATTTTGCGAGGGTCGGCCAAGTTGATGATCTCAATATGTATCCCGTGAAAACTGCTCAAAGTAGCCTGATTGTGAAAAAAGTGATGAATTGTGGCTTAAATACGAAGCTATTGATTCTGGTACTATTATTGGAAAGTCAATTTTAATTTACAATTCTACAACCTTCACGAGGAGCCACATCAATATTCAGCCCTCGTGTAGAATGAACTCCCATTTTTTGTCAACATATCAAGATCAGCTGTAGAATATTGATTTTTGAGCCGAAATGCCACGAGCGTTTGCGCTCATTGTTGCACAAGAATGGGCTAAACTTGCGCTACAAAACGATCAAAGCAGGGTTCACTTAAAGGTGGGAATGTCATTTTGACTGATGAGCTCTCAAGTAAAGACAAGCTCGCAAACTCAGAGAATTTTGCTGCATTACTGATCTTACCTTTTGCATAAAGATTTAACAGCCGCAACTTCGTGGCATTTAAAACAAAAACTGTACTGACATGTCGTACTCTCACAACAATAGTTTTTAGTCGTCAAGGCTTTTTAACCCAAGGAAAAAAGCAAATTGACAAAATGCTCGTTGAAATGCGAGAAGGCCGAAGGAAAGTGAACACAGGATAAAACGTGTAAAAAATCAAGCGTTGCAAAGAAATGCACCAAAGATCGTCCATTTGTCACGAGCAAATTCCCGTCAACTAATGATGTCAGTATTTAAAAGGGGGAGGCATTTTTCTTCTTCCCTTGAGACAATTTCGAGTGACTTAAATAGTACCATAAAATAAATACCTTCCTCAATCTCGCCGAATTTATTGTTCTATCGGAAATCAGGTTAAACACAACTGCGTTTGTTTATTTACTTTTCACTTGTGGCGGGAAAATTCAAACACGATAAAAGTGCAGTTTTTTGCCTGTCACTCTTTCAGTCATTCTCTTTGGCTTTACATGTACTGATTGCACCAAAAGAAGGCTGTCGACCTTTGGGGGATCTGATATGATGCAATTGTTCTCTTGAGGTGTGCCCAAGGCCGAGAAAGAAAGCCGCTTTTGTTGAGCTGTGTAACAATGTGAGCATGACACTGCTTCTAGGTCTCAGTTTCATTTCTCAGGCTGCCAATTTTTGGGAGCATGTGCTACTACGACTGTCCGGCAAGCAACAATAGGACGAATGAACGCTTTTGTCCCAACTTGACTTTCACTCTACTTTCTGAGATTAACCCATATAAAGGCATTTGACCTTTTTAAGGTGCTTCAAGCAAAAATATGAATGCATATTCAACAAAAGGCTGACGGAACAAGTTCAATGGCTAGCTCCTGCATTGCAAAAAAAATTGTGCTTTGCAAGTAGCCCAAATCTGCTGTATTTCAACATAGCAGCTTTCTAATTCTAGTTATGCGTGCTGACCAAATTTGGCAATCAATTTCTGCCATATGCTGAATATTTGGCCTCCGACTTTTTTTGCACACTTACTAAAAAGGTCACAAGACAGCAAGCGAAGTAGAGGTCACTTTCAAATGAGTGGCCATTCAGCTAGGGGCATAAGAAAAAGTCAACAAAGCAAGGAATGACGTGGCGTTATCTGGCTAGTGTCACAGTGCAACACCCGAATGTCTACCTGCAGTAAAATCCAAGGATTGGGAATCTCATGTGACATTTGAAAGGGAAAATAATACACTTTCCATTTTAAAACGTTTTCTTCTGAGCTTTCACGTCCTACTTTAGCTTAAAGCAACAGCATCAGCAGTAGTAGTAGTGTAATTGTATTTAGGTCGTGTTTTTTGTCAAAACACAACGAGAAAAGTTTATAGAAAATCAAGGCTCTGTCAGCAATGCAATCCTGATTAGCATTCTGCCCTCGAGTTGCCTCGTCGTTTTTTGAAAAGGAAACACAAACAGAGGCCAAAACTTTCTAGGAAACTCTAGTTTTTTTGCCATGAATTTGGTCACACGAAATATACAGTCTAGATCAGTGTTGAATTGTCGCATTATTTCTTTGAGTGGTCTTGCTGGCCCTGGATATGTGTTGTGTTGCTGTACTCACAGCCCAAGGAGACCAAAAAAAATAAAGACCAACGAGCTAGACAAATGGTTCCCAAATCCTCCAGACTCAAGGGGAAAAAGGAAAGCTTGACAGACAAAAAATAGAGGAAAACAATAAGTAACCAATTTACCTGAAAGCAACATCTCTTGACAGCTTGGTTGATTTCCAAGTTAAATCATGCAAAAACAAGCTCTTGACAAAGTTGCCCAAAACTTCAAGGCTGGAACTAATCAATTGAAAATTCAAGTTGGAGCTTATATGCACTTGACAAGGCTGAAGTTTTGATGAGAGAATGACTGGGCCATTCAGCCTGAGCTGAGATGATCATAATGGCAAATCATGCAATTTAGCAGCATAATGTCCCCTAAGGTTTAGCCGTGACAATTTTGATGAGAACATGTAGCGAAATTGCAGTTGTTTTTGTGGGGAGGAGGAGAGCTTTCTTTTTCTGATTAGATAGCCCGAGAAGAAGAAAATGGCAAATATTTTCGTTTTACTGTTCAGCTATTCTAATGGTTGCTCTCCATCTTCGTCAAGCAAGCTAGGGAATTTTTCGACAGCTTTCATTTGAGGAAAAATTCCGAGACACGCTAAATTGTCACTTGTACAATTCAAGTGGCAAAAACTTGACCACTTTTCAATGTGGGTTGTTGAGAATTGTTCAAATTCTACGACAAATTCCGATTTATTCACTCTGGCAAATTCAGAAAGTTTTCACAATTTTGGAGCATATTTTTTTGTTGTGCCTGTCATCCTAGGAAAAGTGTCATTTCTCGCATTTTTCGCGCCAAACATCCCTTTGGGACTTTTTAATGATCCAATTATGTGTTTCTGCTCTCTCTCTCACCGTTGTTGTCATTGTGTGGCCATTTGGGTCCTGCTATACTAGTTAATGAGCATTGTTTCTCTTGGCATTTGGTACGACGAGCTCAGCTTTAGAAAATGTCAAGCAAAATGTCTGTCAAACTGTTGGATATGCGGATAAGGGAAAAACTAATCCGTAAGAATAATAGGCTGAAGATCTAATTTGATGTGGGCAGAATACACACACTATACAGTAGATCAATTGTATTTTATTGGATCTATTTGGGTCAAGATTGAGGGAAAATAGTACTTTTGCGTTGACAAGTATTATTATCTGACTAAATAGAGGATTTTCTGGCTGGTGAAACTTGATTAATTTCTTGCTTGCCTCGCATTGAGCCATTTATGTATTTTATGAGGAGAAGAACTGCTGTCTCAATATGGCAGAAGTCCAATAAAAGCCAGATTCTCCTCCAGCTCTCGCGTTTGGTGTAGCTATAGTACGATAAAGTATGTGTATGTGGTGGGGGATAAATAAGCAGAACTTGTCACAGCAGTGGAATACAAATTGTGGCAGCCACGGCTATTATTATTACTATTATAAGATGCTTCTCAGCCCTGTTTATTTGACCTTCGCCACTAATACCTGCAAATGAGAAAAAAATGGCTCAATTGTCCTAGCCTTGGCATATTCACTGCAATAACAATGCATATACTATGTGTGTGACGGAAAATCTGAATATCCAATGCAATACAAATGTTATGTATCTTGATTACTGCATGCACTGTGGATGTTCTGAGCCCTAAATGAACAAAATTCTTTCACTTCCCAATGTTTGGCCTTTTTTCATGGGTCGCATAAAGTTTAGCTAAGAAATCCCTCTGACTAAGGAATAATCACAATTTGCATCCACTTGAGACTGTCGTTGATTCAAAAGCCCAGTCGCCCTGAAAAAGAGCAAAATAAGCTCTTTCTCTTGGCTGGAGACAAAAATACATCCAGATACTACAACTTGGTACATAGATTGGGCAATACTTTGTGCGGTAAAACATGCATGCATGACATTGGCATAAATGATACCATCGAAAGCACATCTGTTTGTGCTTCTGTTTGAGGGGCCACGACGACGAAGACGTGGGAAACCTTGGAGAAAAAGGCTCTATGCCAAAAACTTTGGCTAATGGGCGTTGGACCATGGCCATATAGAGGAAAAGAGAAGTTTATGACTCCTAAGGGTCGTACTCCCAGCACACTGTGTGTCATTTGTATCCAATTGGTCTGATTGCTCCCTCTATAAACGTTCTAATCTCTGAGAGAGCACTTAACAATCAATCTGAATGTACGAAGCAAGGGGCCAAAAATGGGGCTTTGGGAAAACGCGAAATTTTACGAGTCTCAATGCAGCCTAGCCCACTCAATGACCTGTGACATCACCATTTTTTCTCGAGCAATTCTGCACCGTGTGGGCTCCTAAACTGGAATTGCACGAAACTGCCATTTTCATGGCTTTATTGATTTCAACCATGCAAGGATATGGAGCAAATGTGGGAAATCCAAGCAGATTGATCGTTTTGAGGGGAATTTGTCCTGTCTCCGCATAGCCTGCTACTGCATGCTTTTGGCAGAATCCACTGGATATATGAAAACGATTCAGAATCGAGGAAAAAACGAAGAGGTCACAAAAGACGGAGGGGAGCAGCCTTAAGATCCGGTTGAAGCTCTCGTTTGAACTTTGAATGCTCAATTTTACTCAAGAGCTGCTGCTGCTACTGCTGTTGGTTTGGAATTTCACAGAAAAAATCCAGGGGGCCATTTTTCAAATGCCTTTCACCACGATTGGCACCATTTTTCCAATGGATTTCGCCAAGGAGTGAGAGCTTCTATTCCAATCATTATCATGAAAGAGCTAGGCTGCTGGACGACTATTTTGAACAAAAGAATGTGGGAAAGGCTTTTCTTGTTGGCCATTCCCCACTTTGCTTTAGTACAGTATAGAAAAGAAGGCCACTCTGCCTGTGTAATTTGCACACAATACATTTTGCTAAAAAGAGTGACCCAACTAATTGCACTTCTCCATCTGGAGCAAGAGTTATTTACTGGATCTCTAACAATAGTACACTGGAAATATTTGGATAAAAAGCAAGGAGCATCTGGAGGGGTGTGCAAGGTGTCACCCAATACCTTAAGCAAATTGAGGAAATGTAGCCAGTCCATTCAAATCGTGGGAACTCGCATGGATACTCTTGAAGCACGCGAGCTGTGCAAGAGAAAGGACACCTTTTTTTCAGGACTTTTTTGCTGCAAGCATCTGTATTTGCTTATTTTTTATGGGCAGAAAATTCAGCAGCAAAGCGTCCCTTGATCACTGGGCAAAATCAAAATTCAGGTCTCACACTCGATTGCAAAGAAGGTCCCTAAAGTAGTGTGGAAGCTGGGAAGTTTGCTGTATAAAAGCTTGCTCTAAACAACTTGCAGGAAGAGGGTTCCACCCGAGAAAAAAATTGTTTTTCTTCAAGGATGATACTGTGCAAAGAAGGGATTAGATTTTTCAAATGAATATTTAATGCTGTGGCTTTCTAGAGTCTCAAGGGAGAAGGCTCTCTAATTCATCAAAGTAAGCTAGATCCTGGATATGCATGTTGTCACCTACTTTGCCGTAAAAGTGAATAGGAAAGCGGAAGCAGGATTTTTAAAAAACCTACATAATTATGGTACACTGGTTATAACAAGGCTTAGCTGTAAGCTATGTGAGCGAGCCAAAAGTGGCGATTCCCCAGTGGCATTGCGGGATCGAAAAGGGACCGACCATGAAGTATTATTGTCTTGTGTCAAGCCCCTGCTCAAGAGCACCACTGTCCGCAGCCTCGTGATTTATTGGTCGGACGCAGCGCGCTAAAAAAATCCTCTATACGTAGCAGTAACTCTTGGCAACCAGCAACTTATATGGACTCGATTATATAATGACATTGATAACTTTAAAAGATAAATAAATTCTCTCTTTTGCAGCCTATTTAATTTGCGTCCTCATTCGGTTGGGGCAAATCACCTTGGACTTGGAATATGAAGAATTATGGACGAGGCTGTTTCGTCCCCGCAAAATGAACAGTCTGGAGAGTCCGGTACACCTACAGCAACCTTCGGAGGAATCCCTTACGACAGCATCTACTTGAGCCAAGCAGGAGTGGTGCCCTCTAGCGACCAGGATCCAGGATTTCAGGAGCATGTCAATAGCCTGAGAGACACAATGTTCTACGTTTGTCAGGGCTCGTGTCTTTGTGGAACTGTCAACAACCGTGGCAAGGTCATCTACTGCTATGGTGATCTTGTCCCCAGACATGGGGAGTTGTTTGCCGAGGGTGCTGAGCAGCAGGGCAGCACTTCCAGCAAGGATTTGCTGGCTGCTCAGCTTGGAATTTGGACCTTTGGCATAGTTGCTTTGTAAGTAGCTCAATATGTACACAGATCTACTTAGAGCCTCATATGTCATTTCCTGCACACTCCGATAATTGAGGGACATTCTGTATTTTACCCACAATATTCAAATGATTACTTTCTTAGAAGATAAGTCTTTCTTTTCTGTTATGAAATGCAACTACTTAATTGGCTACACTTTGAGCTCGAATAAACTTTTCCAATAATTTTTTCAGTTTCGAGAGCTGTGAAATCATAAGATTCCTTGCAATGAATAAAGAAATGGATGAAGTAGGGAAGGAAAAGCCAGAGTATTCCATTATATTTCTCTTCCAGATTGATAGTTTTGATATTGATCCGCAAGAGTATCAGGTCCATGAAACGTCACTTGGAAAAGATGACTGACCGACTTCCCTATCATTTCGACGATGACTCCAGCTCCAATCATTCGGCCACTTCCCCAAATATGCATGGAAAAGACACCACCATGGACACGATGGTGGGTCAACAATCGCCCGATGCGGAGGTGGTGGATCTTGTGACCTTCTTCATATATTTTTTCACTTTTTTATTTCGCTCATTTTCTTTGCAAGCCACTGAATCACTTCCTCACTCGTCAACTATAGAGAGTTTTTTTCAAACATACGTAGGATTAGCATTTTTCTGATATTCAGAGGCATGCAAAAAAGATATTTAAAGCTTTTGATCTAAATCTTCTTTTTGAATTATTCAGCTACTTCTCAACGGCATGTGATAGACCAGGATATTCAGGGCACTAAAAATGCATTTTTTACAGTAGTTGCATACTTTTTGTATCAATATTCTGCTTCAACATTGCATGGTAAATTCAGTTCCAAGTTCCATTTTCAGCTGGATTGGAGGTTTGTATTTTTAGTGCCATTCAAACTGATGAAGCTTTTCCGAATTATAGAGCATAGAATTTTTAAAAAAATATGGAAGGAGCACAAGAAGTCACTTCCGCAGACGCGAGCATTAAAAAATCATACATTTTACTACATAAAAACTACCAAAAATTGTTATGTAGTAAAAACTGTATTTACATATTTCTGTTTGTATGACCTTTCTTTCTTTTTTTCTGTTGTAGAAAAAGTAGTGCCCATGTCCTCTGTTGCCACCAAAAATGTAGATTTGCGAAACAACTTCAAGAACGAAATTCTGACAATTATTATGTAACTGGTTTTCAATCTCTCAACTTTTTTCTTCACTGCTGTAATAATAATCTTACTCCATGTTGCTTTGATATAAAAAAACTACATAAAAAGCTCCTAATTTTTGGCATGATGCATGGGGTCTCTCTCTTGCTATGCAGCTGTGGTGGATTTTCCTGGATTTTTCTTCTGCTCGGTTATGATCACATTGCGACAGCATTAATATTTTAGCAACCATGCATAATACATTCAGTCCAGAAATCTAGATGGCCAAAATTGCGAGTCATGCAAACAAAGAAAAAACTTACTTTTCTTTTCTCTTAAAAACTTCAAAGATCATAACAGCAAAAAAGAGCAGAAAAACATTTAATTTACATGGGCAAATCCGGAATGTACTTAAAGATGTGAAGATTCGGGTAAAGTATGCAATGTACCACTTTTTCTGTTGCTTCTTATCTTACATTAGACCCCCTGCATGTATTGCCAAAAGTGTCAACTAATAATAATAAGCTGTTTATTTGCTGTGAACCTGACTAAACCGTGTAACTTTCAACTCATTGCTAGCTCGTTTAATTGTCGTGTTCATCCCTCTTTTAAAAAAGTAGACTTAACTGCAACAGCACACCAGAATATACTTGAAATCACCACGTAATTGATAGTCAAAGCAGCACGGAGTTGAAAGTTTCGCAAATTGGCCCAAACAGGTTGATCCACTTCAAATATGATTCTTATTTCTAATGGATCAGCCTGTATAATTGCTATGTATAGTCATGTACCATGTAAAGGTGTGCAAGTGTTCTTGAAAAGGCTTTCCGGATTTGGCATCAACTTAAGTCCATGGAAATCCGGAAAGCCCGTCAAATCCTCCAGTGTGTGCCATAAATGAGCCCATTTGACAAAATACTTCACTCAAATGTGTCTCAGCACCTGGCCTGATGTTTCTAATATCAAATGGTGCTTTTTTCCTTCCAGGATCCCCCAGATTTATTCAGTGATGATGGCACCCTCACCCCCGACCCTTTGAGAAACGACGGTACCACAGACGAGTCTCCCCTTCATTTGGACGGCAAGGGAGGCATGATGAAAGGCGTGCCCACGGACAAATTGAAGAAGATCCGCATAAACCGCAAGGACTTCAAAAAGGGCGGGGATGGGCTGCGCGGCAAGAATGTCACTGAGCAATTCCGCGTCAAAGAAAAGGACGTGAAACGGACAATGAAATGACGAACGCCCGAATTCAGCATGAAAGTTTTGGCGCAAACTGCCGTGTCAGCCGCCTCTGACAACCGGCTGTCATTCGGGGCGTCCAAGTCGCCAAAATCAGCTGCTGCAGTGGCGCAACTCGGAAAAGCGCTACCAGAACGTCCCACAGATTTGCGCCTCAAGAAGCACGAGAAGCCGCGCAAAAAGCCCAAACAACGCGGCTACCACAACGAGCTCACCACAGACAATTTAGATGACAATTCGAGTGAAGACATGCTTGATGGTGACGAAGCCGAGGATGAGGAAAGTGTGTACAGAAAAATATCCGAGCGGAGATCCGAGCTGAATCGAGCACGCAGAAATGGCGATGATTGCCACGTCAGCTGATATCAAGCCCCTCGCTCCGCAGGACAACTAGTTAATCCACATCAGCACAGCTATGAACAATATGATGAAAATGCAATTTTGCTAGTTGGCCAGGATCAGCTAATGGCTGTCACGAATGGCAAGAGTAGTTCCATTGAAAGAGCTAGGTCCAAGCGAGCGAGTAAGGTTTAATACTGCTTTCACTGCTTATTAAAAAAACCAATTTCAACAGTGTGCTAAAAATAGTATGAAAAAGTGGCTATTTTCGGTTCGCTCCGGATTCCATTGACTCCGGAGTCATAGTGGCAAACACCTCTAGTGCCCGCAACTCTCAAGAGAAAGAAGTGCCAAATTATGACCTCTTTAAAAACCATGCTGTATATCAGTTTGTGCATGTGAAATCATCAACGAAAGTGCTACAAATAGTTCACTCCATTGAAGTGATAGTGACATCATTGAAAAAAACTCCTCTTCGTCCTTGTGTTTCATGCATTCCTTGTTGTGTTATCATTTCCAATTGCCATCTTTTTGTTTTTGACTGCTTTCCTTTTTTTGGCCCCCGAAAAATTGCTATTTGTAAAAAGATCCAATTGACACCAAACAATTCACAAAACGTCGTGCTGCCAAACATTGCTACAACATGCAAACATAAAGTACATTTAAAAAATACTATAGATGGAAATTTTTACTGAATAAAAGCCAGCCATCAAATTATATAGGTTGCTTTGAAAAAAATCATGAAGATTGAACGTGAAGATATGTGATATTGCGATAATTATAGCCATTTCACCAATTTCTTACGGTTTCCATCATTGGACTAGATATGGCATGGTGTGTATTACACCTTCACATTTTTACGCAACCTCACAAAAATCGTCGGTTAGTGTGGGAAAATCTTGCCTCCTGATCTCATATTAATACCAATTGTCAGGTACAACTCACAGCTAGGTAGTCATTCACTTTTACGAATTGAGTGGTCACTAGCTTATTCGTATTTTTAAACGTTTCATCACTCTTATAAGAAAAAGATGCGCGCCCGCTTGTCATATCTTCTTCATTTCCGAAATAATTAGGTAGACTTTGCTTGGAAATAATTCGAGATTGGATGTGATGCCATGACATGAAATTATTATGCTCCTATGACAAATCCAATTACGTGGAGAAAATGACGCACGCGCGTCTTTGATTTGAGAAAAATTGTCTAATGCTTCTACTTTTTCTCTGTTTGCGCACGAAAGCAAAATTAATTAAAATTCCTGGAAATCGCAATTTCAAATCTATGCATTTCGGATGTCTTTGTAGCACAAAAAAAGCAAAAAAGCAAAAAAAAAAAAAAAAAACCAGAACAACATTAAAGGAAATGATAATTTGATCGCGGTTATTTCTTCATTTGGATGTTTCACATTCTTCATAACAATAATAATAGAGAGTGAAACACCAATTGCATTGTTTGAATCGGGGCGCGTCTCTGCGTATTGAGGTCTGTAATAACCGCAACAATTCAACCCGACCGGATGCTCATTTGTCGGTATACTACGTGATCACGTGACCAAACTTGTGTCTGGATCTCACGGGAACGATTATTTGAGTAATGATTTGCCGTTCACATAACGTCAGCGAATTTTGCACGGAAAAAAGAAGTCGTAAAATCGCCATTTTTTACTCTAAAAAAGTGATAAATGTCGAGACTTTTAAAAATGGCAGCGCCATAAAATTGCCCTTTTTTACGAGCCGCGTTTTGTGGAAATTGAATTTCTAATTCGATCATGACATTGCTTTAGCTAGGTAGGAGAGTAATGTACTGAGAAGCGAGGCGCAATGGAGGAAAAACTGGTTTTGGATTAAGAGAAATCGGAATTTAAAAGTTCAGTGTCAAGCATAAACTTCGAGACTGAAAGATGATCAAGATCAGTTTGGTGGGGAGACGATGTTGGCCAACTGATTTAGATGTTTCGCTGAAAACCTCGGTAAAATTAGCAGATTGTATTCTCTTTCTCTTAGAAAGAGCATTCAATTTAAAAAAAGTCCACCTTCGTTTGCCACTTAATAACGCGAGAGAATTTGCAGGCGAGAAAAAGTCTTTGTGAGTGATTTGTGCCCGATTTTTGAGGGGAGAAAAGCAGGTCATTTATGCGTCAAAAAGTCAACGTTTTACCAGTATGCGGTGGTGCGAGCATGACCTTTAAAGATAATTGATAGATGCAACCATCTCACCACGCACAGTGGGGAAAACTGACGCAAAATGCATAGCTTTGTCCTTACGTGAACATTTCGAGTTCATATGGCCCACAGAGTGGGCGAAAAGTGTGAGCCCTGTAATCACATTTGCAACGTCGTTTTCCCGCACTTTTGACCGAAAATTCAAAAGTGCATCATTTGACCCTTGATTGGCACACTCACATAACACGCGCGTGTGTAGCTGCTCACACTTACGTATATTTGCTACAGTGAATATGAGAATGCGTAATGAATGTCCTTGTAAAACAAGATCCAAGTCGTGTGATGATGAAATGTGATGCTTAATAAAAGTCTGGCTAATTTGGGGCTGGTCTCATTTATGAGTGGCAGGTGATGATCAAAAGTTAATTGGGGCTTCAATTTCAAGCACACATGAGAAGGGTCTGCGGTTTGATAAAACCTTGGTTTTTAAATTTCCAGAGGGCCAGTAGCACTTTATGCTACTAGTTGAACATGGGAAATGGTTTGAAGTTGCCCTGCAGAAAAAATCAGTTGCCAGGATCCTTTTTCCGTTGATCCAACAGCAGAGGAAGTTTAAACTACAGGGTGACGCAGCAAACAATGCAACAATGCAAAACAGGGTGGCATTATTGCATTGAGGTGCTCCAAAAGGAGTAAAGTTTTTGTTAGCAATAATGAACTGTGATCTGTTTAGCTATTTGGTCACACTCCTCAATTTATTAGCTGACTTTTAGTTTCCGCCTTTATTCTTTTTAAGTTTCAAAAGCAACATCTACTGGTACTTTTTTATAGCTACAAATTTGCCTGAAAAATACATTTCACAAATTTGGGTGAATTTCTGGCAATGGAGTAAAATTGCATCATGCAATCAAATAAAAAGCATCAAATGTCATTTTATTTTTGAAAAGGTAAACAAAAAAGTATGCTGCTTATCTAACGAATTTCCTTTCCTCATTTCCTGCTCTTTGGGGAGGGGAGAAAATTTAAAAAGTGTCTTTTTCTCTCTTGTGATTTTGCCTAATTTTCAAGAAGTCCGTTTATTATTGAGCCTAATGGTGGGAAAATTCCGGCTTGGAGCACCCTATTTGCGGCTGCAATGAACAAACGAACTTTTTGATTTGGAAAGTAAACAAACCACATTTTGCCACCTCACTCTAATTCACAGCAAACAATAGATGATTCGAATTAATGCAGATTATTTAGGGGACTGCTGGCATTAACTTTCATCAGCAGTTTATTTTTAAGCTAATGGCTCATTTATCAAGTGGCAGATTTTTGCAAACAATGTATGAGAGAACAAAAGGGGCTTTTTTTCCACGCTCCTTGTAAGTCTTGTCCACTGTTGTAATTCCTCACTTTTAAAGAAGGAACAATGACAGATGAAAGTTGATCTGGACAAATATAGAAGGCGCGAAAAATTCAACTTATTAACCTACAATAGTGCAATTAGGGGAACGTGCATTGTTCCCTCCTGTGGCCTCCAATTTTATAATGAAACAATTTGCACCAAACAAACGATTGTGTCAGTTTTCTTTGATCAAGGCAAGACATGGATTTCCTGAGCAAAACTCGAGCTTGCAAAGACCTTGACTTTCGAGCTGTTTTAGCTCACACACAGAGCTGGTAAATAATGAAAGAATTGCATGTGCCATCCAATTCACACATCAAGATTGTTTCCTTTATTTCCCATGCTGTAATACATTATTTTAATATAGCAGTTTCCGGATGTTAAGAATGACGGTAACTTCTAATAATTATTTTTTTCAATTCTTCTTATTGTGCAAATTGACCAATAGCTGGATTCAAGAGTCTGGAAACAATTTGAGTTCATACATATATCAAATTAGGAAACCATAGCAATTAAATAATTATCCAATTTGGTATGGCTGCTGCTTCAGCTATTGTGAGAGCAATAAATACAGGAGCTTTATTTTAAAGGCCGATGAAGCAATAAAATCACATGCAGTAAATCTTCCTTTTGTCCGTATGATATTTCTGTTTGTTTTGTAGCATGGCATCAATTAGATAGAGGGAAATAGAGAATGCATTCAAGTTGGTTTTTAGGCTCGGCCTTCTGGTCATATAGCCATAAGGTTAAGGAAAATGCTGGTTGAATAGATAACATCTAGAATTACCTAAAAAGGAACAAAAGGTGGATCCCACAACATTAGGCAGCTAAGCTTAAGCAAAGGCAAAGTAACTTTGATTGCGAATTTCTCAGCAACCTCTCAACTGATTCGAACCAAAATTGGTAGGATTCATCAGAGTTGCCTCATAATTGTTCATGCCTAATTCAGTCCAAATCCGAGGTTACATTCAAAAGATTGGTTTTAAGCAAAGCAAAGCTGGGTTAAGCAAAGGGAAATTGGATACCACTTAGCAGCCTCGGATTTGCACTAAATTTGACAGCAACAATTATAAGGCAACTCTGATGAATCCAACCAATTTTGGTTCGAATCAGATGAGAAGTTGCTGAGAAATATGCAATCAAAGTTACCTTGCTTTGCTTAAGCTTAGCTGCCTAATGTTGTGGGATCCACCTAAAGTTGCATCTGGTTGAAGTTCAACCAGACATTATTGTGTGAATGAATGTAAATACTGTTTTTAAAAAAAGGTTTTTTGAATTGGGGCAAAAATGCTTCTTTTGCCTGCCTTTGCCAAGACCCAAAATTGCCAATCAGTTCCACAAGATTGCAGATTAATCAGATTGAGCCACCAAAAGTTTACACCTGTTGCACAAATTAAAGCACAGAAGTAAACTGCTACAATCTGGCCGAAATCCATATATATTTTGACATTTCCATTTGAGAGAGATAATTGACAAGGCCAATAATTCTGTTGTAAAACTGTGTCAGTTTAATCCGATTTGACAACAAACGAAGGCCAGGAAAAGACGTGGAATGTAAAACAAGGCAAATTTGTCCGCGGAAGTACGCGAATAAATCAGTTACTTCTGTAAGAAAAAAGACCAAGGTTGGAAAATCTGATAAATCTGCAAGGTTCGCCTGCTTGTGATCATTGGCTTTATTCGGTTTCATGGCTAATTTGGCAATTAAGGCATCTCCAATTGATGCTTGGACGAATAGGAAGATTTTGCCTTGAAACGTCCCGATTTTGCCATCACAATAGTTAGTGAAGGAAATGGCACCAATAAATGCAACATGTCTCCCCAACAATCGAATGTTCAAATCAATTGAAAGATCTTTTTTTAAAGAAAACCTTGATCTCCAACACATGTCTGCGGAAATATCCTTTTTCTTCCCATCACCAGCACTATATGCAGCCTGAAGGCTTTTTGTTGGGCCAGGGCCTATTTGCAAAAAACAGCTTTAAAATCGAAAATCCATTTGCACCTCGTGGTAAATGCAAAAAAAGCTAACCTGTAATGACTCTGCAGTAGGAAGTCATTTTAGCAAGAATTCCCTTCAATTTGTTTTGTTTTCTTGACACTTTAATAGGATCTCTAGCTAGATATGGCAAAATGATAAGGCCTGCTAAAATGGGGGGAAACAAACAAGCCCAAATAAATGATGCTATAATTTTATCTACACTTTGGCTCGCAGCATAAAGCAGCAATTTCGAGTTCAGCACCAAGAGTCTCACATAATCATTGTCAAATGGAAAAAGTAGGGCAAAAGGTTGACAGTTTATTATTGCGAGTGAGCAGCTGTGAAACTCAAGACCAATTAACAAGGTCTTCCCTTTAAAGTCATGAAACTCAAGAGGGGCTGAATCAGACGAAAAAGATTTCCTCATGGCCATGTTTTGAGTGCTTTTTCCCGCGTTACTGGACAACGAAAAATAACTAGCAAATGCACATACTTATTGCTATTATTCACATTGCGTTTGCATTGTGCTGGTGATGATATCTTCAATGTCACTCTCATGTTTGGACGCGATGGGTCAAGATCTTGCACTGCGCAGTCGTGGGATTTTCCTTCTCAATTCTTGATGACTATCATATTTGACCCTGGAATTTCAAGATGGTTTCACATAGTGCACTGCTATTTTTCCCTCTCTCTCTCTCTGTCAGAGTGCAAGTCAAGCATCATTAACTGATTATTTTACAACCTGTCTTCAAAGACATCTCAATCTTTTCGGTCACACAGCTTTGGCCAAGCGCAAACAATCATGCTAAATGGTCCTAAATTCGCTGAAAGAGTGTGCAATTTTTTTTTAAGCAAAGCTCATTTTTTTAAATGATAATAATTGAGGAGCTGCACGCCCACCCAATTAAAAATAACAGGATTATTTTTAGCCCAATGATTGAACCGGTTGGGCTCTTGTCAACCAAACTAGCATCTTTGTGCATAAGGCACGCGGCGACTCGTGGTTGAGCATGTCGCTGGTGGTTCAGCGCGTTGAGCTCGGGCGAGCGCATCGGCTTCGCGCTCTCGCCCCCAAAGGAAATTGGCTTGCGCCACCAAAACAATCTCAGTCAACCCAGAGCGTTCGAGTGGCAAAAGGCCGCTAATAATTTTCAAAGATATCCACCTGTTTGTCCCATCAGAGGACTCTTCAACCATGTTCATCACCAAATTAGTGTTGGATCACACGTGATCACGACATTTTGTTGACGTATAGGTGTACGCGTGCTGTCAGTCAGGAGCGGGCGGACTTTCCCCGAAATCGAAAAAATATACTTACACAGTGCTACAAGTCATCAGATCACATATGTGTTCAACACTGACATCTGCAGGTGAGACTTTTTGCACCTAGATCAATTTTTCGCAATCTGCTTTTTTTGGCGAGGTCCCCTCTTAGCAAATGGCCTGTTAGATGACTATCTGGCTGTCCTGAAGGTATCTTGCAAAAAAGTTGGCAAAAGTGCGAAGCAGCTCAGTGAGGACACAGTGAAAGGGTTCAACTTGCAGGGATCTGGATCTAGGTGAACTGGGCTGGGTAGCCTAGTGAAACTTGATGAGCTGCATGAATATTATGGAAATTTATGCTCATCATCCTATACTAGTCAATTTTGGGGTCAGAAACTACTCTCATGATGATGGTCATGCAAACTTTTTTTTGGTCTTGGCAGATAAGCTCTATATGGAAATGGAATGGATGAGCGCGAACCTCATTATAACAGCTCTCTTCTCTAGAACGCGCAAAATTCAGCATACTGCAATGAGTTGTGACCAAAATGCCTGTCCACGAGACAAAAGGGGGGACCCTTAGATTTGCTATTATGTGTTGGGCAAACCTTATCACTTTCAGACTTCATTCACATGCGAGAATTTGCACTTGGAAATCCGTATATTGACTCAGGGCAAACATAGGAGCCTACTGCCATATAGCACTTGGGGGAAAAGACAAACAACTTCTTCTTGACTTGGCATAAATAGTGAGACTTCCATAATTCAATACGTACGACTCTCTTCTGATTTGATATTGAGAGCATGATCGAGGTGGTTTTCTAAAGAAAACCTACGATGCCATTTTCAAGGTTTTCACGGCCCCAAAATTTCACCCCAAATTACACACATGTTTGTTCCTATTCAATCCTGGATAGGGGCTTCGTTATGGCCAAGATCATTAATCTTAGGACTTACTTAGACTTGTCCCCAAGAAGTGGAAGTTGAAAAATGGCCGCAGAATTGCATAAAAGTGTCCATGTCATCACTTTAGATGGCTGGAAAAAGAGGTTTGCGCGGTGCCTCTCTTCTGTCAAAGGGTTGGCTGGAAAAAGGGGCCCCCGAAATAAAGGTGCATTGTGATGATGTTGAGATACTTTATCTTGGAATTGCCCCTAGCAAAGACTACGAGATTTCCTTCATTGGAAATCAGCTTCTTCGGGCTACTGAGAAGCAACGTCGTAATCAAGAAGAAAAGTAGGAAGCTTCCTTTTGTAGTGAATAATGAAAAATGAACATGGAGTAACTCTGATCAGAAAAATGCATTGTTATCAGCCAACTACAAGCTGCTGACTACCACTATTAAGCAGTGGAAAAGTTCAGCGTTTTCTCCAAACCACACAAATCAGAATCATTACATAATTTTTGTGCGTTAAGTGCATCCACGCCACCAGCTAATTGCCACGAAGCTAGCGAAATTTATTTCCAAGTCTGGATCATAAAGTGAGAATTCGCAGAGTTGTCCTGTAATAAATATGCTGCACAGAAACAGCTGTCTTTCAGAGCCAATATTGCTCTTGAAAAGCCGGAGTTTTTTCAGGAAAACTTCGAATCGCACTGAAAGAAACATGACATGATTTGTGCACCATTGTCCAAACTGACTTGGCAAAGTGTGACAAGGGGAAAAACCACAGAAATGTGTATTTCTATGATTAAAAGTGACAAAATTTCACTTTTCCAGTAAAGTTCAGGACCTTTGAAAATCAAGTCTGGGGGCTAAATTAGGACTTTCACCCCAAAGTTGTAGCATAGTAATAATAATGAGCAGTATCAAGTTTCTGACTGTCAAACAAACCGAGGTTGAGGCCTCCTTAGCATTTCTGGCTTGAGGGGCCCAAAAAGGGCCCCGGAGGCGATTCTCTCATCACGATTTTGACGGAAAAAAGTTCTCTTATCATCATTATCACCAATGTGCTGGTGACAATTTTCAAATGACCACTTTCATTGAAGTAAGGAAATGGGCGAATAAGATATTTTCCATCAGCTGACTAAGGCCGGTGTTTTTGCTTATTAAGAGCCTAATATTAGCTAAATTTGCAAGATTTTTACGACTCTTGCCAGAGGGAATTAATACAATTGGCCTGGAAAGGCCCTTCGTAATTGTCTAGACAGTAAAGAGCCGACTCGTTGCACCTAGAGGGAGATAAAATTCAAGTGTTATGCAATCTTGAAGTTAAGTGGTCAATTATACCTTTAAAAGGGCTTTAAAAACACCTCCTTTTTCTGGAGGAAAAAAGGTTATAAACAAGATTTCAATCTTGAATGATGAAGGCAGCAGCCCAGACGAGCCAGCCAATAAGGAAAATGCAGTGAATCACAAATAGTACAATATTGGAAAAGTTGCCAAATGGACACATTTTATGAGGGTATGGTAGAGTGTAAAGTGCTAAGTTTTCATTTCTTGCATTGAGATCAGCAAAACCAGTAGTATGCATTGTAGTTTAGATCGTAGGTGCGAAAAAAAAACTTTCACTCTTGTTGAGCCCAGTGCCAAAAATCTGTTTGAGCTCGTCACTGCAATAGCAGCAAGATGAACAATTCTTGAGCCAGACCTAGTGAGAATACATTAGCACCTCTTTTCAGCTTCCTTTATGAACCGTAACACGATTTCCTACGCGCGTTCAAATCTCCCACTAGCCCAACTGCGTTATTCACAGAATAGACCCAGATTGATGCTTGGCCAGCAGCTGTAAAAATGGCCGGCAATAATTATGAGGAACATTGCAGCTTGAGTACAGCTATGCTAGTACGCTACAAGACCATAATGAGAGTAATTTTTACTCTCTGGTAATTGGTAACTTGGCAAATGTTGCAGAAAGTATGTCATTCTTCTGATATCTTCTGCTGAAAATTCCCCCATGTCAGCTAGTTAATGCAGAGGATTTCTTCGAATGTAATGGGGGGCGTTGTGGCTAATTCGGTGCTTGAGAGGAACTCCCAGCTCCGGTTGATAAATTGAAATTATACCCACCAAGACGAGATTTACAGTTTGTCCAAGCAGGAAAAAAAAGTTGGGCCCCCAATTATGTGGACTACTCAAATTAGGCCACAGACAGGTGGTATATACACAACATGGCGGAGTGATTAACAGGTGCAAATTTTGTGTAATTTGGAATTCACTTTTTAGAGATGCGTATCTTCATGACTCTCACACGCACGCAACATAGCAAAATTGTTGGATAGCCCAAAAAAATATGGGCTGGCCGCCATCAGCTGTCCTACATGTTGCTCATGTGCCTTTAAACAAAGAATAGCAGCTCTGATGATGATGATGGTGAGGCTCATGAAAATCTTCGAGTCATGCACACAATTGTTATATTGTGTCACCCACTTCTGATTGGCGGCATGAGATCGCCCATATCATAGCCGTGCTAAAACAAATTTTAGCTCGCTTTGCATTGATGATTCATCTTGCATGAATGCAAATACTACGCCATAAAAAAATGAGATAACACATTTATGGGGTATTCTAAACTCAAAAAAGCTCCTCGTGGAAAAAACACTCAATTGGCCAAGTTTATGAAAAATGAAAGTGACGCTAGTGGGTCACATGATAAATGGCACATACAGAGTTTAAATTTGGACAGAAAAAATGATGCTGAAGCGAAAGTTTTCTCGTGTTTGCGTGACAGCACCAGCCTTTGCATACATGTACCACGATGAGCATGCGGCGAAAGGGCAACATCGAACATCATCTTGCGGTTTGACCCTTTACATATTCGAATGCACGGTGGATTTCCCCATAAAAAGTCAGACACATCCAGGCACCCTCTTGCAGGTTTTATGGCCCACTGTTCTTCCCTCCATCATGTTTTTATTCATGAGGTGTTGCTCGTTTTTAGAGCCTTTTATAAAGAAAGATTGATAGGCTCTCGTTACCCCTTGCGCGCGTGCTATAGAGTATATTTGGGCACGAAAGATAGATATGCTCATAATGTGACATCTTCCTGGCTCCGAAGCTCTCTAGCTGGATATAGGCAATGGTGCAGGCATTAAAGGCTCGTAGCCTTTTAAAAAATTCCACGCACATTGTGAGAGTAGCCGCCGCGAGTGAGTGGGCCATTGAAAACTGATGTGTCAGACCCAAAAGTAGTTCACATACATCTACGGATTCAATCCTGCATGACGTAACAAGAAAAAAGCAAGAGTCATGATCATTGCACGAGTTTTACTCCATTTCCATTTCGCGACACTTCCATTTCATTTGAAGCCTAAACGAATGAAACACTTTTCGCATTTGGGACTGTGCATGAAATGGACGCGCACAAATAGCCAAGGTCTTTTGATCGCAGCTCTATAATATGTAAAATGCAGATTCATTTTTCGAAACTTGGGAAATTGATTTTGCACACACACTGAAGAAAATCCTTGATGTGTTTTTCAAATTTGAAATTACACCGCGGGATAGGAGCTAGGCTAGGTGAAAAACAAGCAATAAAGCGCAAATCCCGGCCCAAACTGAGTAGATATATTGCGTCAAAATTCAAGTGTAACAGTTAAAGCTCAGCAAAGAACGCGAGCATGACTATGAATCATCTTTGAGGCTATGTGTTTTTCCTCTTCGAAGAAAAGTGTATGCGTGATTATTACACCACTTGGCAAGGTTGTAAAGCCCTCCTACATACATTTTCCACACTGGGAAATCTCAGAATAATGGCCTAGATGCTAAAGGCAGAGTAGGACATTCATGCAAGCTATCACTGCTGCAAGTAGCCAGCCATTCATGCACATAGTTGAACGAATCATGTGGTTTTTAGCCAGCTGTAGGCCCAGTGTGTTAAGAGAGTGATTTAAAGTGGAATGGAGGTGATTTCGGTCAAAATAATTACCCTCCAGGTTAGACCTCACTCACTTTCCTCCTCGCATCCATTGCTCATTCTCCTGCAGCAGCAGCTGTTTTCTCCTCCTTTTTATTTTGCATGAGCTGATGATTTTCTAATCATTCCTCCACTATCTCTTTGCAGTTTGAACTGAATTGTCATCGACAGCATGGCAGAAATCCCGTTTTGGGTGCATGACCGTCCCAAATGGGTGTCTGGCATCACCAAGAGTACCACGTGCCAAGATGTGCTTCATTCGCTGGTTCTGGCCGAAAGGAGAGCCAATAAAAGTGACAAAGCTGCGACTACCAGGAAAAAGGAGGCCAGGGAGGAGGAAACTGCAGCCAAAGAGGTCAGCCGAGGACTGGCTCTGGTGGAGCAATGGAGGGGTGTGGAGAGGCCCCTATCCAACTCATCAAGAATCCTCAAATTGTGGTTGGCCTGGGGAGAGGAGCGCAGCCAAGTTCGGTTTGTGGTCAAGAGGATCAGCAGTGCCACCATGACTACTTCCACAGCTTCTTCTTCCGCTGCTCAAAAGAGCGGCTCAGTTCCTTCCCTGGTCAGTACCAGGAGCAGATCCAGGCCCAGGAGACGAAACTCCAGGGCCTCAGTGACCAGTGATACCAAACGGGCTGATACCCTGCACCCGAACGTGCTCAAGGGCAGCAGCTCCAGTGAGCTTGAGAGGCTGATGAGGATCATTCTCACCCAAGGTGAGACCATTCATTGGCAGCTCAAGAAGCTGCAAGAGAGGGAAGGCCAAATTGATACCATTGAACAAGAAGTGCATGACACGAGGACCAAAACTGCAGGCAAGGACTACCTGCTCAATGCCTACCTAAGTCAGGATTCCAAGAAGAGCCCAGTCAAAGATGGAGGAGCTTCTTCTCTGGAAGCCACAGCTGAAGGACTTCATGACATCCTGGATGCTCTTGGCAAGGTGTTCAAGCTCAACGAGCAGCTGCAGGAGGCCGAGGAGAAGATGCAAGACTTGCAAACTCAGCTGACTGTCCACAATCAGCAACAGCAACTGCCTGAACCTTGTGAGGGCAAACTGCAAAACGAGCTCAAGGATCTCAGGACCTGCAATGAACAGGCCGGCCGAGAAATTGACTACAACAGGCACTTGATCTCCAGCATGAGGCTGGCCTATGACGAAAGAAAGGCCCTGATGGACAAGCTTGAGCAAGATGTGGACAACATCGAGCTGGAAGGGCAGAGATTGCAGAAAGAGCTTCAGGCATTGACAGCGTCGAAGAAATCCAGGCAAGAGCAGACCTTTGACATCCTCAGCCAGGTGCCAACCCATCCCAATGATGACATCGAGGACTCTGATGAAGAGGAGCCCATCATCTTCGGTGGAGGCTTCTTGGATGCAGACAACAACAAGCTTGGGCATTACAACATCCTGACAAGTGAGCAACTGTACGAAGGGCCTTCCCAGGAGCCAGGGGCTTTGTATGATGAGCTCCAGAGGAGACTGAGAATCAAGACCACATTAGACTTGAGGCTGCAAAGCCCAGATGACCACAGTACAAACAGAATCAAGGCCACAGGCAGCCCAGGCTCCAACTCCTCGTCGGGCAACTCTTCGGGCTCAGGAGCCTCCTATGAGAAGAGTGTGAGGTTCAATGACAGGGAGTTGATCTTGAGCACCCCTGAACTGCCAGTCGTGGTGACTGGGCCTTCAAAAAAGTCCATTTTGAAGCCTGGTGAAGTGACCACAGGCTCGACCAATGGGCCTGGAGACAATACAGACTCCAATTCAGATACTGGACTCAGCTCTTTGCATTCCAGTAGTGATGAGGGTACTTATGTGCTAGACACTCTTGTGTGATGATGAACTTAATAATTTTTGATGAAGAACAGATTTCTCTATATATTTCCACCCATGAATAAATGAATACACTATTTTCTGATCACCACATATCATTCTTCTTCATTATAATTTATGGCTTTGCAGTGCAAAAAAACCAAAAGGAAATTGGGCGGCGGCACATTCATTTGAAGGTAAAAAAGCAAGCTCCAAGCTTCCTGACTGACATCACGTCACCCATTGCTCAAGAATTTCTGGGCCATAACGTGAGCTGACATGGCTTCGAGTTTTTGGGCATTATCCACTTTTCCGCTACATTCTTCAAACGATGATACGCGTTGACTTTTGGTCTCTTCGAACACAGCTATTTAAGCAAAATCATAATTCTTTCTTTTTTTGCACAAACATTGAAACCCCTTTTTCCTTTTTCTCTAAGCATCGATGCTAGCTCTCCCGAGGCAATGTTTAGGAGAAACTTTTATGAATTCAAATGTCCAAATGGGGGTCGTAATGACCAAGGTAAATTGACCAAAAGTTGTAAACCACATTCTAGGTCAGGTCCTGTCCCAGCACTCCAAAGCACTCATGACATTTGATGGCTGGTTCTCTGTGTGTTTTTCACATTTTCTCCGTTCATTTTGGCTGTGGAGGAGAAGAACGTCAAAAAGTGATGCTCAGTTTGTGCAGAACATGAAAAAAAAAACGCGCGCAGCTGTATTTCAATCACGCAGCTAGATGATTATTACTCTAAAACAGTAAACTTTCATGAGGAAAAAGCTGCTGGCTTGACATCCCGACTAGGAAAAAAGAGGGTCGGCATGTCGCTGACATCGCAATATTTTCGCGATAATTTTTCGTCAAGTTCTTAACAAAGAAGTCCCACTATGGTACATTCATGTTAGCCTCCATGTAGATCTGAGCTTCATATTTAGTACATAAGAGCGTCAACTTTACGCAAGAAAATGATCATCAATTGTCAGAAGAAATGTTGCTGCTCATTCACCTGATCCAGCATATGCTGACCACAGCAATGAAAGACTAATGCTGCAATGTCACTATTTTGCAAAAACCTGTTAAGAAAATGGAGTAGTTCAAAATAGTTTCGAGCGCTTAATGGCGAAACCTTTTCACTGCATGTAGCTCATGCGGCCTCCTTCAATTGTGCCTTGATGGCCTCTTAGGCCTGAAAGGCCTCAACTGATGTTGCAATATTGTCAAACTTGTGTTTATTTAATTAATGCATTAATATAGCTGCTGAATAAGTGAAGTCATAAGGAATTTGCACTTAATTATGTACAATCGAAAGTCATATTGAAGAATAATTGCAGCAGGCATCTTTTCAAGTCCATTAATTGTTCTTTGCTTTTTCAGAATCCGATCCAGATGACGACGAACCTGAGAGGATCTCAGCAGGAACTCCTTGGCTTCTCTTGGGCAGGATCACCTTCAATCCACGCTTGGACACAGTGGGTTTAGTTCCTGCCTGCAAAAGAGGAAGATGATGAGGATGGTCATGTTTGTGTGAGGGTTTTGGAACATAAGTTGACATTGTTTGAATAAAACTTGGTTGGATAGTAACTGGGACTTACTGGAGGGTTGGAAGGGACCTTGAAGTCATCCATGCTGCCATTGCTATATCGTCGCTGTCAAATCGGAAAGGAGGCTTTCATCGATCTTTGCTCTCTGCAACAAGTTATTGGCATCAAAGTGTATTAAAGTTTCAGCCATGACTAAATTTACCTTAGAAGTTGATGGCTCAGTGAAGCTCAGTTGTCTTGTGGCTGTGGCTCTCTTGTTGCCTGATGTTCCAGGCCTTTCAGGTGAGAGTTATTCCTTCCACAGTAATTTCTGGCAATTGGGCACTCGCATCTGCCGAATACTTTGCCACAAGTGCATTGATGTCGAAATGCCATCCAGGACTTCTCGGTACATGTCAGGAGCTGCAAAGTTAAAAGGGTCTCTCATGAAGAATAGCGTCATCAGCATCAGATAATGTCGATATACTCACATCAGGTACACAGTCCAGCTTGTCAAACTTCAAATTGGCATAGTCCTGACCAAACAAATGGGCTGCAACAATGATCTGGCGGAGCATTTCATGAGGATCTAAGATCTCGTGACTTGTTTGAGTCATCATGTCGGCAAAAATCTTATCCTTTTGCACAGGCACCGTTAGAGGCTTGCTTTTGCTCTTGCCAAACTCGATCGAGTCAACGTTTTCGCGATAAACTCTTCACGACTTGGCACCTTTGTGGTCGCTTTTGGTGGTGCTTATTGTACTCTCTGTACAGAAAGTCGCAATCAGCCACAGCCTCGGCAGCTTCTTGAAAAGAATGAGTGTTGACAATTGCAGTAGTGATCATTGCCGATCTGTCAGTGCTGAGCGTAGTAGAGCAGGTCCGCTTAATGTTGGCGATGTGCCTAACCTCTGACCCATGAGCAACCTTCATGAAATCCTCGAGAGCTGGTGCCATGTAATTATCGATCATGCTGTGAAGACCATCTGGCAATGGGCGCTTGTTGAAGTACATGTTCTTCGTTGAGCTAAAAAGGATGCATCAATAATAAGTGCAAGTTATTGCTATAGTTTTTGACATTACTTTTTGAATTTCCCAAATATGAGATGCGCTCTCGCCAATGGCGTAAAGCATGTCAGTAGGCACGTTTTAGCAACTGCATGGTTCAGGAACCCAAGGCAATCCGACGCAAATATGGCAATATGTAGTTGCATAGCTGCTCTTGCACAAAGTGGCAGGCAAAAAACATCACATGCGGCGCCCATATAGTTAAACTTGAGGTGTCTAAACAAAATCAATCGAGCTTTGCCACGGAGGTCAATGCTTCCACTAAAGGATTTCGCCGGAGAGAATTTGCTGATGACCTGTTGCTTGAAGTTTGCCAAGCGAACCTCAATTTAAGCTGACTGATTTTTGACATCCTGCAATAGTATAAAGTAGAGTCAAGCCAAGCAACATTTCAATGACAATATCATGCCAAGATTTTACCATGACATGTTGAAATTTGTTGTCAATCTTCTTTTTCAGAGTGGCGATTGCTCATCCATCTTCTCCTCTAGGGCCTTCTGGAGATCGTCCTTCATTGCCATGGCGGAGTGGTGCAGTTTATCGAAAAGAAGTGCCAATGCTGTTTTCAACATGTCGCCTGTGACAAGTTCGCCTCCCCTCCGGAATAGGGACTTCCTGAAAAGTGATTACAGGTCATTACTGATTCTTATACATGTTCTCGTAAGGTTTACCACATAAACATTGCTAGGCATGTCTTCGCTAACCCTGCTATTCTTAGGGCTGAATACATTCATTGAAGCATCCTTATTGCTGAATGTAAAATTGTGGATGTCTTCCGGAGCTTCAGCCTCAAGAGCACTGCACTGAGCAAATGTTGCCTCATGAGAAACAATGGGGATAGTTTGCTCAGCAGACCTACTTGGGCCAGGAAGGCTACTTGCATCGAGAATGGCCTGATTGAGCTTCTCCATTGAGCTGGTCGAAGGTGCGACAAGTTGTCGTCATCAGCGCTTGAGGCGGCGTCGGTGATGGCTGAATTATGACCGGCGGTCCTGGCTGATGAATGACTGGCACCTGAGCTTCAATGACAGTTGGTGCCAAGGGCTTTGGCGGGGCCATAAGAATCTTGTCAATTCCTCGCGAGAAATTCCAGAGATCATGGAGGCCGGTGCTGATGATGGCTCAGCAGTACTCCTCAAGGCCGCTTTGGAGGCTGCTCTTTTGGAGCTTCTGGCGCAGGTGATGAAATCGGCAATGTTTGAGAAACTTTGCCGTTTTAGAGCCCGCTGTCGAATCATGCTCTCTGATCGTCTGATGATCGGTCGTCGCTCATGATGGGCATCCGCACTGTTGGATTCTTGGCCTTTTGTCTCGATTGCCTCTCGTCAAAGGAATCAAGGAGTTGAATGCTCCATCTGGTAGTCGCGCTCGTAGTTTTCCAGCCATCAACTTTTCATAGAAGTCGTCAACTAGAATGGCGTACTCTTGCGCCAATTGTGTCATGGACTCCCTTCAGCAGATTGTTCCACTCATTTATTTTCTCGTCGAGGCAGTACTTTTCAAATCCTGAAAGTGGAAGAATGAATTTTAGCTTCATTGAATTCGCCAAGTTTTGAAATAGTACCTTTTTCTCTGATGCAAACACACGGCAGTTCCTTCGGTCAATCCAGGAATCTTGATCAAGACATAGCGGTTTCGATCCTCATGAGAAATGTAGCTCCTCAATTTAAAGGACACATTCTTGGAGAGTTTTCCGTCGCTGGATCTCAATTCATGTCGATATAACTAAAAATGGGCCAACTGTCCAGGCAGGCGATGACGTACCTGTCATATTCACCCTTTTTCTTCTTCTCGGGCCGCTTCGTTCGGATTTCCTGCCATTTTCTTCGGATCAATTTGATGCGTGATTCGTTTTGCAGAATTTACCCTATTGCACGTTGGCGAGAAAAATAATAAGCTCTATTAAATTTCCCAACGGCTTTTGGCACTACTGTCACTTTGACAGCAAGAAATGTCGTAAACATGCACAGGTACCTGTAGCTAAATGTAGCTGCTGCAGCTGCTGAATTCTCAGCTTTTGTGAGGCTGTTCGAGCGAGCACGCCATCTGCAGCTAAACAGCTTTTAGCATGTTATGAAGAAAACCTTAGCGAAAACTTGAAGGCATCACAGCACAAATAGCAAACTGTTGAAACTTGCACATCCGTCTCAGTTTCATCCTAATTACTTCCTCCCGTTCTTTTGCTAGCACGCCATTGCTGCAAATATTTCAAAAACATTATTTCAAGTGCATTTGCAGCGCTAGTACAATCATGGCGCGTGCACGAAAAGAGGAAAGAACATCCGAAGAGTATGGCGACATGGCACGTCGCCCGAACCACACGCATTTTGAAGGGGAAATTGGATGATGATCTGGATCTTATAAAAACTGGTCTCCGTCATGAATCTCTTAAACTCGAGCGGTACTGGGTTCGAATGAAGCTTCTTGTATGCGAGTTGAATTTTACTTTGCAGCGCAAAACCTTATCAACAACTAATAAGTACATTTCTTAGGTTCGAGGTGACGACGTTGATGCTCAGAGTTTGATGTGCAAGAAGAGGCAATCAAAAGCGCTCAACACAGAATAAGAAAAGCAATTGCATCGGACCTGATGAGTGCATCTACCACAGATTCTGGTTCAGAAGCTGCTGCTCCCATTGGGCCACTTGGATTAAGCGATCGTATGCCTCAGGAGCTGAATTCGTCGCTGGAGAAAACAATGAGACAGTTCCTGCGCCTGTTGCGAGACCACCGTCAGAACTTGGAGCACGTCCAAAAGAAAGACCAGCCAGTAGCGCTCAAGGAACATTTGATGGATTCCCACGATCACTTCCAGGATCAAGCCAAGGTTTCAACACTTCATCTGTCTCTGTTACTCCTGATACGGAGGATCCGTTTCCAAGGCCAACTGCTTGTTGACAATGACGCAACTAAGGTCAAGATTAGAGACTATGACTCAGCATCATCTGGTGCCCAGACTGATCTGGAAGACAATGATTATCTCGACTTCTTGGACTTGTTTAGCGAAGCGAGATGGAGGCAAATGAAGATCCAGGCGTCATTGCGGCACGAGAGCAAGTTGAACAGTTGAAGCTCCGAGAACGTGAGCAGCTGCAAGGATGCTATTCCCAATGCGCAAGATCCTGGCCGATCCTCATGCTGCTGATGAGTAAGCATTCATGTACACTTGAAATGACTCATACCTTATAAAATTTATTTATACTTTCCAGCATTCCCCTGCCACCAGTCAGTCCTGAGATAAAAGAAGCATTATGGATGCAGTCGATGCTTATTTCAATCAGCGCGAAAATGATGAAATTCCACGTTATGGTTCTGACGAGGAATTTGACATCCCGATTCCAGAAGATGTTGTCAAAGCTGATGCAACTATTCAAGGTGCCGTCAACATGCCTTTGAACTTCAAGACTATTAAATTGCTTAAGAGGCAGGAGCGGGCATTGGAAAGCGCTTGATGAACAAAATGAGTTTTTCTACAACGTGTTTGACTTGGCGGCCAGATTCACATACATGAATGTGAATCAAATGGACATCATGATGGATATCATTCGAGCTGAAAGCGATCAACGTGGTCTGAGAGGTAATCGCTTTCAGAAACAAGTTCTTGAAAGATAAGGCCGATGTCAATATGATGTACGAATTCAAGAACTTGAGGACTGGCAATGTTGTCCTTGTTAATAGCAAGACTTATCCTCGTGGTTGCTTCCCAGCTGAGGAATGGCAAAAAGTGTCAGAATACGCATTTGTTTTCGCAAAAGCGTCATGTGAACATGCTGCACGCCAACTTTACCCAAACTGCGACCCCAGTAATAGCGTAGCCATCTTCTTTGATGGCTTGCCACTAGCCAAGAGTAGTCAAGACCAGCTTAACATGGTTGCCTTGAAGGTTTTGCCATGTGTTAGCGTGTACATCTTAGGAATGCACGTGTACAAGAAAAGTTCAGGTCTAAATGCGAACAAGATAATGGGTCAGGTCATTGAAGAGGCGTGTCGAGATAATGTCGTTCTCAGGAGGGTCATTGGTGATGCTCCCGTAAGGGCTAAACTGAAAGGCTTAACTCAATTCAGCCAGTACAGCTGTGAGGTGTGCGAATGTGTTGGTGTCTACCTTGAAAGAAGAATGGTCTTTCCTGCTAGCACAATGGATGCTCCCTGAGGACCAGAGAAGGGTGGTTTGATCTGGCGAACAGAATCCAAGCAAATGGCATCGAGTTTTTCTCAAAAGACGAATTGAAGGGCATCCGCGCAGCCACACCATTGGCGCTGATGGAGAATTTGACATTATGAATGATTTCATCTATGAGCCGATGCACAATATTTCTGGAAATGCTCGTAAGATGTTGCACTTGACTCTGAGCATTGGGAATCCACAAAGAACATGTCTATTGCTCAAGCGGCTCGTGTTGCGCGGTTTGACCAGAGGTGGATCTTCATCAAATTACCGCGTGAATTCAACAGAACTCCACGAAAACTTGGCGAGGAGTTTGTTAACTACAAGAGCCAAGAGTTGGTGTCAGTTGTCCTGGCTGGCTTCATTGCCGTGGCTGATGCTGTCTCTGCCACTGACAAGTACAGCGAAGGTACGCTCACTGTCTGGTTCCAATTTGCTTTCATTGTGAGAGCAGTAATGTTTGACAATGTCAACCTGGACCTCATCATCAACACATGCAAGCTAGAGCAAGTGTTCCGTTACTTTACATCAACTTCGAGGAGGAGCATGGGCTCATCAATTGTACATGGAACATCCATAACTTGTCCCATCTCCTAAAGGGCTCGTCGGATCTCACGATTGCCAGCCATCAGTGCGCTGAAGTATGAGGGCCACTTTTCCTTCACGAAGAAGGTGATGAAATCGAACACAACGTCATTTCCCAAACAGGTCATCGAAAAGGTTTTCCGCAAAAATGTTGGTCCTCATTCCTGTGAGAACACAGTGAGCTTTAATAGCAATAGCTCGGCACGTCATGGCGATAACCTTGTGTACACCAATCACAAGCAGTTCTACCAGATCGTAGCTATCCATGCTGACTGCTACATTGCAGAGTCTACATCACTGAATCTGTCAAGTTTGATGCAGCTCCAAACCTCAATTGGAAGGCAGTTGGTGTGGAACGTTGGATTTCTGTCTAAGCCCTACTGAACAGGTTGTCAGCAAGTCAGTTGTTATTGGCAAGGCCATCATTGATGATCACTACATCATCGCTCTGCCTTTTGACTCCTTCTTCACCTAAGATGTATGCAATTCTTGCCATTACTTTGTGAAAACATGATTTAAATTGTAGTGATTGGCTAACTGTCGAGAGCAGCAATGCATGACAGTGATGCTTTTTTTGGCCACTAAGGCCCAATCAGTGGAATCAACCTCGTTTTCATGTTATAGCGAATAAAAAAACATGATGAATATGTAAAAACATTGTGTATTTTATATTACATGTGTCACATCATAGCAATTTCAGTTACAGTAGAAATCTCTATGCGAGTTGCATTTCTACACGCTCGCCTATGCAAAATTGGCACTCAGGCCTCCTCACCAAAAGTCCTCAGTAATCATGAAGTAAAAATGCATTGCATTGGCGTGAATTGAGGTCGCCACATTTGCGAGGCCGAGGACTCTGTATTTGAGAGGTCAAGATCGCGAATTGGCGAGGTCATTGTCGCCGCATTTTGAGTCGAGGTCGCCACATTTGCAAAGGTCAAGGCCATTGCATTTGCGAGGTCAAGGCTGCCACCTTTGCAAGGTTGAGGTCGCCGCATTTCGAGGTCAAGGCCGCTGTATTTTTGAGGTTGAGGTCGCCACATTTTCAAGGTTGAGGTCGCTGCATTAGCGAGGTCAAGGTCGGCTCCATTGGTGAGGTTGAGGGCGCTGCATCTAGTGATGGAATGAGCTGAAACCTTGCAATGCTCATCTCACTTGTGAAGAAAAGCTCGATCTAGAAACCAAAACCAAACATTGTACGGAAGAGGAAAGATAGATCAAAATAATTGATGCAAAACATGGTGAATATCACAAATTGGTCGAATTTCAAGTAAACAAACCAAAATATGGGAGGCTAAAGAAAGTTTTCATTCACTGAAAAGATAAGCTGTGCCCTAAAACTGCCGTAACATAATGCTCATCTCATTTGTTAAGAAAATGCTCGATCTTAAAAACAAGAACTAAAAATTGCACAAAAAGAGTTTGATAGATCGAATTAATTGATGCAAAACATGCTGAATATCACAAATTGGTCGAATTTCAAATAAACAAACCAAAATATGGGAGGCTATATAAGAAAGTTTCATTCACTGAAAAGATAAGCTGTGCCCTAAAACTACCGCGACGCAATGCTCCACTCACTTGTGAAGAAAATGCCCAATCTCAAAACAAAAACTAAAAATTGCTCAAAAAAGGGTTTGATAGATCGAAATAATTGATGCAAAACATGGTGAATATCACAAATTGGTCGAATTTCAAATAAACAAACCAAAATATGGGAGGCTATATAAGAAAGTTTCATTCACTGAAAAGATAAGCTGTGCCCTAAAACTGCCGCTGCGCAATGCTTTACTCACTTGTGAAGAAAATCAGAAAATCAGAAAATCTAAAAAAATAGATAGCTGTCACAAATTTAATTAAGGCGTACACTATGGATGGAAATGTAAATGAGCATAACTTTTGCACAACATTTATCTAACTTTTTTGTCTAAGTCGACCAAAGGCCAACACTTACTTGTAGTCAAGGTGAGACATTTCAAAAAGGAGAAGTGGGGTCAGATTTCATATTGAAAACTTGCCCCTGAAAAAAAAAGAAATTTGGCGTAGTCATGTGAATGAAACCTACAAGTTTACAACATTTTTCTGCGACAAACACATGTTAGCAAATCTGTCTTAATCATGAAGATGAAAAATCAGCTACAAACCAAAACCTAGAAATACGATCAAAAACTTGTACATGTCACGTATATGGTTTCTGACATGCACATGTAGTGGCGAAAACTTGAAGTCACATCGCGTAACCTTGCCTAGCATCTAAAAAATTTTCCTAGTTGGGATTGTTTTGGCAACAATGCAAATGCATTTGTCGTCGTCGTGATGCAAGATTTCAAATGCAATTTGAAGAAATCAAATAAATTGACCTTTAGCAGTACACAATTGCATTATACGCAGCTCTGAAGACTCGCGTTGCTGAATGTAAATACAGCTCATTTTAGAGAGAAGATTTCTCTTTCTTTACTTTTGTCACTTTTCACTGCTGCTCAGCAATCCTTTGAATTATGCATTCAGTCAGCATCCGCGTGAAAAGAGACATTTTCAGTCTTGTTTAAAGGTCCTAGGGCAATAAAAAGTGAGAAGACTTCATCATCAACAGCAGCAGCAGCAGCAAAGAAGGTGTGAATTGAGAGGTCATAAACTGCATCATTTTGTTGCTCAACAAAAATTTCTACTTGAATTAGTTAAAGAAAATCCGGATTATCGTAGGCCATCCATCATGCTAAGCTAGTGAGTTTTGTGAGAGTGGATGCTTTGCGCTATAGGTGCACACACACACACACATGAACACTGGGGGTAAAACCAAGGCTTCAAAGGGCTCATTTAAAATGAGACAAAAATCAGCCACTTGAAGTTTCACCAAAATAAAGGAATTGCCTTTGATCTACCTGCTTTGAAGCTCCTTAAAATAAAACAAAGAGGACAAATGAGAACGCAAATTGCCGCCTAAGTAGCCTGCAAATAATAGTTATGATACAGTTTATGCACAATTCATTCCCTAACTGTAGTGGTAAGCTTGGCTAGAAATTTCATGAACTCCATGAGCCTGAGGAGATTGCTGTTTGCTTTTAAATTACTAGGAAAACATGGAAATATCGTGCTGAAACTGCCTCATTTCACAAAATGGCCACCAGGTCCTTTTTACTGCATTTTTGTACCAGGTCAAATACTGCTGCTAGTATGCCATGAATTTTTTTCTCCAGCACTTTCTCGAGTCAATCTGAAGACATTTAAAAAGTAAGTGGATTGGGCACAATTTTGTGCCTGGGGCACTGAAACAACAATTGATAGACTCGATGCTACAAATGATGCGAATCACGAACATTTTCCAATTGATAGATATGCCCAGACTCTGACCACGACCGCGGATATTGCTTGCCCACCACCTCAACCTTGGACTGAAAAATAAAACTATTCGTTTTTCAATTAAGCATAGCAGACTGTTGATAACGCATTTAATGATTGATATTCTCAGGATTGCACAAGGTTTTCAAGGGGAGAACTTGAAAAATGCCAGTATATGCAAAAACTCAGCGCTCAATTTGTAGCTCAAATTCATACTCATCTCTTTTGAGGCTGGGAAAAAAGTCTGACCCCACAGGCCCTCATTTCTAGGAAAAAATCCACATGAATATATGCCTATTTGAAGAGAAACTCAAAGACCGAGGAGTGCAAGGAAGTTCAGCTTAAAAATGGGAACAAGAAGAAGAGTGAGAAAAATTGTCAGAACTTGTCTGCTAAATTATGCATTAGAGAATTGCAGAAATTGGTAAGAAAAAGAATGAAGGCTGGGCTTAGATACTGTTTGTGAGGCCCAACACACAACTTATTTGTTTTTCAGGTCATTGAATTTCATTTTAGAGTGGGGCGGGCTTCTTCTACTGCATCAAAGCAGCAGCATTCAAAAGGATAATCTGAGGAAATTTGAGATTTGTTTTTGTTGTTGTTGCTGTTCACCCCACAGCCATCATGTTTGATGAGAATCAATTTCAAAATTGATTTAACCTGCTGAGTCTGTAGACATTCACAAAAAAGATCTCAGCAATCATATTCTCAGTGGTGAGCAACATGAAGAAGATGAGCGCGGGGTTTCCGGTTTAGTCACACAATAACAGCCTGTAAGGAGAAAAAATGAAATTGCTAATTAATAAAAGTGAAAGAAGCAAATCTTGTTAACTCACCATCTCGGTGTACTTAGAAGGGTTCATCAAGGCACTTTTTGCTGCTCCTTTAAAGAACGGACCATAATGCAAAAAAGCTTTTTAATAAGTGAAATCCTACACTAAATGCGTCACTTTTTGCGGCATTTCTGGCTCAATTTTCGCGAATAAAAAGTCCCGCTTTCACTGTATACTCAGTCAACCAACAAATATATCCTCTTAGGTAGTGTAGCAAATTGTTGCCAAAATTTGTGGCAGTTCAGCAAATGAAAAAATATACTGTATTGTGACTTTTATCATTAGCCATGCGTATAGGAGAACTCGTTTATATTTATACTGTCAAGTAATTAATGTTTGCAGCATTAATTGCTGAACTTGAAGACCACCATGTAAGAATATCCAATGAAGTTGCTGCACTATGAGAACAACAACGGCCGTTTTAATAAATATCCAAAAACAAATGGATGTTTTGGCCCTTTTAATTGCATTCACTCCGGGGCTTTGCAACTGCACAAAATCTCGGTGAAAATCAGCATCGTTTTGCAAGAAATAAAAAAAATATATCGTTAATCAAAAAATCATATCAAATGCTTTTTTTTTATTTGGTAGCACCACAGTGCAGTGGCTAACATGAGATGCATTTTGGTGGTGAGCTGCAATTCCGTAAATTCCGTCCCAAAAAGGCCTGATGGTATATTTGTGGATGTTGCAAAGATGATTCAGCCGCCAAATGGATTCAAAGTGAAATTCCACAAGGAAAATTCAAGTGGAAAACGTGCAATTTCATGCAACACACAAAGATAGTATGCCATGATAGCAGCAGCACCATTTTTATATACTCTATGCCCACCTAAAAGGTTGTTGCCCCCTCAAGCTTGATTTCTATTAAGCTCCTACTTTGTCAATGACAACCTAGGGTTAATTTGAAGGCGTGAACATAATCAATTATTAGCTTATAATAACTACGCACATAGCCAAAGGGGATTTTAACGCGTGGAGATGCAAACCTGAGCCTCCCTATCAAAGCACATAGTAAAATCGGCTGATAATTTGGAGCTTTGCTGCCTCTACTATGAGCAGCATAATTAACCAATCAAGCTCACTTTTACGATGGGACGAAGGAGCCAATTTCTGTTGCTCTTTTCAACACCCAGCATTGTCTTCTGAAAGGGCGATAAAGCCTCATAACTTCATGTGAGCCAGACCAATTGCTCATCCTCCAAGCAGTAAAAAGTGGCATTCAAATATTATGTGACTTCAATGTTCAATTTTTGGACACTTTTGAGCCAGATTAGATCTAGGGAGGTCGTGGTAGGGCAGCAGCAGTGGATGAAGTTCTGAGAAGTTCCAATCATGGGTTTGTGAAGAGTGCACAATAGAAAGTGCTCGGCCAATGCACATTTGAAAGATATCAAGGTAGAGACGTGTCGAATCGAAGCTACTCCGAGGTGAAACTGACTTGGTTTGTAACCATCACTTCCTCAGTAGCTCTATGCCATTGTCAGATCAGATCTATTCAACGCAACTGCAGCACCAACGAGATACCCATTGTGCAAAGAAATCGAAAAACTTGTGGAATACCTGTAACGGCACACATATGCAGGGCAACATGGAAACGTCACTCTGTTGTCGTAAAAACATACATATGAAAACCACATCCGTCCTCTATTAATACGGAGACAGATAGAGAACGTTTATAAACCAGAGAGGCTAAGAAAAAGCAAGTACCTACATTTCTAGGTGTTATTTCGAATCGTAAGCAGCAGGAAAATGCTGAATAGCTTTGCTCATTCAGGCTCTCTACTCAAAGCATAAATCGAAACCCCTTTGCTTTGATTGACTCCCGTGCAGAGCTTCTCATGATTCCTGCTTTCCGGGAAACCAGATTTTTTATGGGTTGCCCCAATAAACAAATGCAAATTCATTTTTCAAAGAAATCTGTATGCTTACAAAACATATCGGAAAATTCTTAAAGTAATATAAACTGTAATTATAGCATTTTTTTGCTGAGAAAATCCAACTTTTCACTGCCCAACTCTGACATGGTTTCCAAGGCTGTAAGTTCTCAGGCCAACACTTGCAACCCAGTTTAGCACAGCAGACCCAAGATATGGTTCTCACCCTCTTGACTCCTGAGGATTTGCATGATATGGAAGATAGACAAGAAGGCAGGGATGATCAAAGAGTCTTTATTTTGAGTTATGCCAAAGCGAATTTCAGTAATAAGCTGGCTAAGCAAGGTACGTATATATTCCCCATTACGTTGCGAGTTCTTTATGACACTAGAAGCCATCAGCTCTTGCATTCAAATGGCCAAATTTCACAGATGATGAAAAAACTTTCAAAACCCATTCAGAGCATGTTACTATCTGCTTGATGTCTAGAAAACTAAAACCTTGCTCACCATGTATATCTAGTTTGTTTTTCCGAATACAATCTAGTAACCGCAAGGCAAGGTTAATTAGGTTTTTCTAATAATATCATCAAATTGCAAGTTTCATTAGCTGCAGAATTGACTAAGAGTCAAGGACAGGTGTATTTTATCAGACACCTTGAATTGACGCCTTTTAATGGTATGTATTAGAAAAACTCATTTCTAGCCCACATTTTAGTAGACATAAGGGGGCCTCGAAGAGCTCAGGCCAGCTCTTTTGCAACTAAGGTTTTTAGATCACATCCCAAGCACCTGATTAGCCATATTTACATTCGGTTTTGGTCTGGACCCACATGTATCATGTTAAGGGGCAATTATAGGGATAATGCTAATAATGATGGATGATATGATTTTCGATAATTGCCCCACTGACCGACTTGTTCCAGCCAACATGAAGCTGGTTATTATTACTGTTTTTCTTCATCTGTCCAAAATTGATGGAGCTGAATCAAAATTTCGAGTCTGACTAGGTGTTAGACAAAAAGGCCTCAGGGCTTGGCGCACTCTGACTGCATATAATAATAACGCGCGTATACCAGCTCAAATCGAAGAAAATCCTCATATCATACACCCCCTTTTATCTTTGAAGTAATCGGACGTGAAGGTCTTAAAAACTTTCTGATCGCTATATTTGGGTTGGGCCAGTTTAAAGTCTGGATATGAAATTCATTAGACACAGATTTTAATGACCTCAGGCTTTTTAAAAACAAATCAGATACCACTATTTTCAATATAGGAAGATATTTTGCAACTGTTAGTAGTTTCATAGGCTCTAGTCACTCTGTCCTAATTAGTCATGTTTCTGTGATGGTGGTCATTAATGAGAATTCATCTAGAAATACTTTCTAATTTGCAATGAGTGATGACAACTTGTCATGTTTTCACTTCTGTAAATAATTAATTCTAGCATATTCTGCAAGCATCTGGTTGACAATTTGGTGCGTGTTCTTTTTGCTGCCAGAGAAGTTGCCACTACCACAGCTGATAATTTATCATTGCGAGCCTATATTTTTTGTCATTGCTGCCAAAATCTATTAATCAAGTAGGCATGGAACTTTTCCCCGTTGCAGAAGTTACATCACAGAAAATGCGTACGTTCTACTGCAGCTATATTAGGCACAGTGGGAAAATTGCCTATAAATAAGTCCTGTGAAGAGACAGTGTTCAAGGTAAGAACCCGTTTGTGAAAAGTAATCCTTTTTTCCCCTCCTAGCTCAAAAATACATTAAACAGAGGAAGTAGAGTTCCATCCCTCATCTCAGAATATAATAATTGAGTTTAGTAGTGAGGAGGATTCTTGCTGCGATTTCCTTCATCATCTAGATATTTGAAAAACTCATGAATACCATATGAGTAGCGCGCAGGCAGGATTATATGCTTGAGTATATCTCAATTAAGTATGCATCAAAATCTGCCTGAAATATAATTTATGCAGCTCAGCCTAAAAAGAAAATTTGTACTGAAGGACAAAAGAGATCACACACACACACACTAACTTTTGAGGATGCAAAACTATGAATTGATTTAGGTATTAGCAAGGCCTCCTTTTTAGCCTTCTGCACTATATGGAATACATATTTTATACTGGCACAATAGTCAGAATTGAGATAAGAGGATTAGGGAGGCCCAATATTAAAGTTGCCAGATTTTACCACCAGCGCAGTGGTCCACAGTGGAGGCAGTCAAATATAAAATATAGGCTAGACACTACTGGACCACTTTGTCCAACCCCCAATTCTTTGTGGCTCTTAACAAGCAATTTATTTATTTGCTTTTTGGGTGGGAGATTTTTCATTTTAAGTTTGTCTTTTGTTGGCCTCAACCTACACAGTGATCATTTTCTCTCTCTCCCTTTTGACTTTTTATTGGAGTCTGCCCTGCTGTCCCACACCCTTTATTTTATGACCCAGAGTGCACAAATTCAGTTTATCACTTTGAATAGCATCAAAAGCTTTAATGTTGCTGAGAGTAGACTAACTTGGCATCATCAACCATGATCAATGTCACAGTGGAATTTTTAGCATGCGGAAAAAACAAGATGGCTGCTGGTGTTTCATGAGATTCCAGAAAATGCAGTCTTGTCACATGACCCTAAGGAGATAAGAAATTCCAAGATAAAACTTTTTAAAGTGCAAAATGGCTAGGAGAAGTGCAGCCACGTTGTGGTTTTTTTCTTGGGACTTTAAACAAAATGCACTTACATCTATCCTTGACTGCTGGCAACACCACCTACAATTTCCATTTTGCATACAAGAGGACACAATAAATGAAACTATTAATGATGGAGAGCAATGTCAAGGTTATTTTTTGACAAAAGACCATTAAGGGCCTGCGATGGAAATCATCATTGGATCGATTTTGAAGTGAGCCCACACCCACAAATGAATAAATGAGGAGGAAAAAGTGTGAAAGAAAAATCACCCATTTCCTGAATACGATTACCATTATTCATTTCTAGCTTTGCTAATGATTCTAGCAGCATCTTCTTTCATTTTTGACAATTGCCCCAAAGCGAAAAGCACAAAAATTCATTAGTATGAATGATGATAAAAGTAGTCCACATACACATAGAGAGTAGTGCTAAGTGTCACACACATAGCAAACTTCCGGAAAATAAATGAAAATTCTATACGCTTACATAATGTAGGAAGATATGACCTTAAAAACTAATGAAGTATGGGGCTCCTAAAAGTTCAAGCTTAGTGATGATCAGAGGATATTTACAAATAGGTCAAGATTTATATCTGGCATAAATGTCATGTCATGCACTTGGATTCCGGGAAAAAAGGAATGGCTCGATTAAAAATCCTTTTACAACATCTGATCTGAAATTCTACTTTCAAAATTCCAGCTAAAGTACTAATTTCCATAAGTGTCACTTGTCAGCAAGAATAGTTGGAAGCATTGCCACTTTTGGTATGTTAAGTAGCCATGAAGATCGAAAGATCTTCAACTGAAAATATTTATTTTTTACGCTCGACTTTTGAGTGCTTTTGGCAATTGGCCTACTTTTTCTATTGATTGGATCAAGACGAATGTTGACAGGATTCTCATCATCATGCTTTTAATCATCAAACAGAGCAGTTTTTTCACCCATAAAACCCATCACAATGGGCCGTAGCATTATTATAGCCTACATAAGAAAACATTCTGCTTGTCGTTTCTTCGTGAAAAGTTGGAATTAGAATTTGTCAGTTTGCCCTCAGAAGACGAAAAAGAAGAGGAGGAGGATGATCATTCTTGACGTTGGCTCAGACAATTTCAAACCTTGTTGGATTTAATGATTGATCTGAAACGGTGTCGACGACATTGAAAATCTGGCGTGGCCGAAATGTGGCCAATCTATCACCCAAGTTTGGCGCCATAAATAAGCACATTTTACATATAGTCAAGAAGATACTTAAGGTCAAGGCATCATCACATTTGATATTCCAATGAAGTATGCTCAAAATGTGAGGTGAGACTGTAAGCCAAAATGTAGGCATACCACTTCCTCAGATGTGATCAGAATGATATACTCAAATTAAAGTATCTATGATTTAGTAGCTCATGTTTTTCATGTAATAAGGTACTTGCATTTTTATAATGCATATTTGAAATTTACCTGCATGAGAAGGATTTTAGACAAAGGGGATGTGTGGTTGTTGCTGTCTGATTTAGCAGATGAAAACATGCATGCTGCTTCACTATAAATTAGAAGCCTATAAACATCATCTGGAGGCCTCCTACTAGCTAGCCAGTTTTAATTTATTTACATGCCTAAGGAAGCTCCAGCCAATAATAATTAACCAACTCCTTTCAGTGGGTAGAGCACTAGGAAGTATTTCTGATAGAAAAACTGAATCTTTCAGCACACAGAGAGAACTATTTGCTAATGAGAAATGTTTCCTAGAAGGAAATGTTTCTCGGATGTTCATGTGGCTTATGCACTTGACAATGGGGTGAGAACTAGAGTACTTGAGTACAGAGAGATAAATGGGCATGGCAAATCATACAATATGTCTGATTCACAGAGTTTAATGATACCAGCATTAATTACTGCATGCTTCAAGAGACAGAAATGAAGAGCCATAAAAGGCAATGTTGTAGCAAAAAATCCATTTGTTTCCCTCAAATCTTCTCATAAAAAAATGTGTTGACACATTGCAGACTTTAGTCTGAGTTCATGACCAGGATTACACTTTTTTCTGGCCTTGTTATTGCAGATTTGAAAATTACAGGGATATCAACGAGAAGAGCAGAATTCTGACAGCAAGCATGAACTTATGGAGGTGCTGAAAAGGAAATATCTTAGAGCTACCAAAATAAGATGGAAGTGAGACCTTTTTTTGCTAAAAGGAATGATGTCTCCCTTTCCGCGTTCATCATAGCATAAATGCCTAAATTAGGGGGTCTGGAGTGATGCAGTGTAGGATGAACAGAAGCCAGCATATTTGTTGGATGTGTGTCCAAAATTGATTGGTTAAAAGCCCAGCAGCAAAAAGCATTAAAAACAGACGCAGTTGCATAAACCCAAAAAGCCAATTACTGAAACTATTAGCAACAACACTCAGGAGCAGCCAGCATTTGGAAGTCAGCTGACTTGGAAGTAAACTACTCAACAAAAATTCGTTACAGCATTGGACTGGATGTTGGCGGTGGTGGTGGTGTCAAACCAGTATCTTTTTTGCTGTTGATTTTACTCTTGAGTGGACCTCTAAGATAATTTCTTCTATTGTTGCTAGTTGTCAGAGTCTGTTATCCTAGCTTTGTGTTCAACCGAAACCCCTAATCTCAACGCCTGAATATTGATAAGATTCGCGGTTAATTATTCTTTTCAAATAAGACACACAGAATAGTCCCATTTGGCTGCAATCGTTTGGGTCATGGGGAGTGTTCATCCTTAAAGTTCAAAATCATCATCTATGCCACAGTACATGAGCCAGAGTGCTTGTAAGTTAATTGACTTTACATAGGAATGGTGAAGAATGGAATCACAGCCCGGCCTGAATTGCTCACTGGCCAAAGAATAGAAAAAGTGTGAAGAGCTGGAGGCAGAAAATTTCCAGTAAAAAGCTCAATTCATCATAACAAAGGGACTTGTAGGAGACATTGTCCTCACACTGAACCACAAAAACTTGGTCAATTGAAATTAGCGTTCCATGTGAAAATCCAACTTCCTTCTGACCTTCTTGGGGTTATTTTATCCACTCAAGTTGTGGGCGGGGATTTTGATAAAAAATCAAGGATACACACTGACCGCCATAGCTTGGATATGATTAGAGGTGTTTTGGTGACAATTGCTTATTTTAAAGTGCGGAAATGGCTAGAGGCAACAACGAAGCCAAAAGGACCACATACACCAAAAAATCACTTGGGAAATGTGAAGGCGGACATGGGCAATTTGAGAGGAGAGCAAAATAACAGAGAATTAGGACATGGCAGCCCACTGTAGAATGCTATTTAAAGTCAGATTTAAATTAAGCTATCCTTTTTGAATAGAAGTCACCAAACCAGGAACTGCTGCTGCAGCAACACCAATGTTGCTCAATTCATATCTGCATCTTTTTATGACTTTGCATGATATTTACATTTAATTTATAGGCACGAAGTTAGCATGTAGTAGTAATTCGCAGGCCAGAATGCCGCGGCAAAAATGGTGGAGAAGTTTTCCTCTGATATTACAATACGCGCCAGTTGGACATTTTTTGCACGTCAGCTTAAACAATGCAATGACAAACAAACCTCTTTTTGTTAAGACCAGCCGCGGCTTTTCCAAGAAGCATTTCTATCACAGAATAGGCTGGCAAAAATAAGAAGCAAATGAATTATTATTCTCAGCTTTGGTCAAACAATAGCCTTTAAAAAAGCTATCTTTGGCTACCTCTACAAATCAAATCGAAATTACTGCGCATAATGTTCAGGCTAACACAAATATCAAGAAAAAAGTATCTAATATGTAGCTTATGAAAAGGTGAGCCAACGGTTGAGCACGAAAAAAACAATTCTTGAAGTGATGAGGGACACCCAAAAAGCCAATTCTACAGGGTGTTCCACTAATGATGGTTATATGGCATTCTCAGGAGAGCCAAGAAGTCTTAATGAGAGGCTGAGACGAAAAAAAGAATCTGCTACTGCTTGAGAACTGTTAATTATCTTGTCGTGAGGGAGTCTCTTTTTTACGTTTGCTCAAATGTCCGTGTGATTGACTTGGTCGGAGCTCAAAACTATTTGTAATCACAGCTGCCGTGAAGAGTACCGTTTCGGAAATCTAATCAAGTTTAATGCTCAAATTGAGTGGAGACAATTTTAGATTCATCAAGTGCTGCATATGATTGCCAGCTTTGCCAACATCAACACTGGAGCAATGGAACCAAAAAACCTTCACAAATAACCACGGTGTATGCATTGATTTATGAGGTGGGACCTTGACGCGCGGCGGCATGTTTTATGCCCAACTATTAAGGCATAAACAAAGATCCATCATGAGCCCAATATCATTTCGTGGTTTTGCAAAGCCTCAAGAGTCTCAATATTTTGGTTGGTGAAAAATTAGATTCCGAAGAGGGTACTTTTGAACATTTATGGACCACCAAAAAAAGGGACAAACAACTTTGGTCATCTCACGACATTCCAACGTTTCATTCAAAAAAATCAACCAAATTTTGACAGCAAGACATGCTAAGCAAACACAATGAGCGGTGCCAAAAATGTGGAGAAGACACTTTCTTCTTCTATTTGTTTTTTTCTGCTGTGAAGAATGACAAAAGGTAGACAAATGTCATTTGTCTCTTAAAAAGCAGTAAAATTATTCTTGCGCGGGTCCTTTACACCTCTAGGGCTGGGATCGTGAATGGAATATATGCACATTTTACACTTCCGAGCGATGTACATTATTCAAGCATAAAAATAAGTTACTTTATCTTATATAATTGGAGTAAGTGCATCATGCCAATAACTATGAGGTTTGTTGGTGACCTCACCAAAAAACTTGTTGGTGCTACACATAAAACGTAGAGCTCTTTAAGTATGCAGAATGGAGCAAAATAGGCATGTGTACTAAAGGCTAATTACCACAAAAATGCAACTGTGCATGAACCTGAACAGCCCTACCAACTGTTGATGCCTGCATAGCACAAAATGTTATGCTATGTGCAAGTGATCCCTTAGCAATTTGCAAATGACCATAGACTTAACAGTGTCGTAAAATTTGCAGTGCGGTTGTGGACTTTCACCTCCAGGCCAAAAGTTATTAGAACTGGCTTTAAAACAACTATTGACAAGAGGAAAATTGGAAATTGCTTGTACAACTTCATTATTACTGCTGCGACCCCGCAAGCTGCTCTTCCCTAATTGCTGGGGATGCTGCTCCAAATGAATCAATATTAATGGACTTTCAATAACTAGCAGATTCCGGCTTCATCCAAAAATAAGTAGCATTTCTCAATTTAATACGTGACAGCATTTTCCAACTGCCTTTAATATAGCTAGTGAAATAGCAATCAAACATGAAAGACTCTTTGGAAATGTCTGAGCAGATTACAGTGGCCAATTATTATCAGGTATCAGAAGTTAATCATTTTTAACAGGAAAAGATGAAAGAAGCTTTTCAAATGCTTCTCATGCCAGCCAGGTCAGAGCAGCATTTTTATAGTTAATTAAGGCAGTTATGACATTTTAAAAGAAAACGGCCACTTTTTTTCAATTAGGCCTCTTTTTTGCAACATCAACATTTAATTAAAAGCCTGACATATACTGGAACTACGCACATCCACGATTTCCCAGCTGGATTCTCCTTTGTGGGTGTAACTTCATCATCAAGAGGGCTGAAAAAATTGAGAGGCCTACCAGGGAAAATTAAGTGTCATGGTGGACCTCATTGTGGTTACCTCCAAAAGATATGAGCAAAAAAGCCACCAGCTACTTGACTGATACTCTTGGTGAGTTCACCTTCATGCCTGCTTACACCCTTGAAATGAGAATTTTCTGACCTTGAATTGTCTACCAAGACTGGATCATCAACTCCTTCTTCAGCAACTGAAATGATTCAATTTACATTCTTGAAATTAGCCCTCCTTGTGCTTGGCCAAGCATGGCTCATTTTTCTCTCAAAATGTGCTCAAGAAACTTTGTCAGTTCAGCAAAATCAATGAGATATGCCAACAGTTGGCCACAATTGGTGAAATGCCAATTACTTTTTAATCAATATGCTATAATAAGCATGTAAGAGTGAATGCTTCATCAGCAATAAATCCAACATATGCTGGCATGAAACAGCAATCTAAGGCCTGGTATTTTTATGAAAGCTTAACTAAATGGTTATTTTTTATTGCAAGGCTCTTGTGCATTTTATTGGTTGCAACTGACAGTGCAATTCTTATCAATTAACCTGATGATCATCAGTTACTTTTTACTAGCTTCATTGTCTGGGAAGGGTTGAAAAATCTGCACTGCATTAGACAAGCGAGCTCTAAATAGGTGAATTTTTAGCATTCAATTTCCTTATTGAAATCGCAGCCCAGTTATTGGCCACCAGGCTCTTGGGGCCCTTTAAAATTTGTTATGAATAGCCACCCATTGATAGGCTGATAAGGGGCATCAAGCCACAAATTGGATCGTTTTGAATGCCTACTAAGCCCAAAGGCAACTCTGCAATTGCTGATAATGTGAGCAATAAATAACTTATGGCGATTTGAAAGGAAAAAGGCACACCTTGTGCACGCTTTTGCGGTAGGGCTTCCCTGTAACCGAGACAAAAATGACAAATAATGTGAAATTGATGAAGATCTTTGCAACGACTTCAAAATTGCAGACCTCAAGAAAACTTGTGGAAGGAAGTATGGCAACTGTTCCTAGTATTTTTTAAGTACGGTAGCAAAACGATAATTAGTAGCTGTTAAATATAATATACCTAGATACACCTGAGGCTCTTCAGTGTACGAGAATCTACAAAGGAAGAGTTCTGTTAGGCTCCTTCCACGGTTAATAATGTGTACTATACTTACAGTCATGAATTTATTGAGGAACACAGATGCATTCTTCCCACGGGAAGCACTAGCACTTGTAGCCAATTTATTTTGCATACAGTTCTTGTAGGACTCCAAGGCCAAGAATTCCTCCAGCTCATTGAGTTTGCTAATTAGCATGGGAGTGCTTCAAATCGCCATACATATTGTTGACAAATATTGGCAAATCACTGCCAAAAAAATCGCTATCAAGTAATAAAATCCTGGGTATGGCCATAATTTGCCATCACTGTCAACACGGCATTCTTAAAACGCCTGCTAATTGGGCAGACGAAAACAGAACTGGTTCCCAGAGCATAAATTCGCTTGGACTTTTATGCTGATCTGTCAGTTCGCCAATTTTATTGGTTATTTCATTATCGGTAGCAAGTCTACAGGCTTTTGCTCTCAATAGCCAAAATGTAAGATACTAATAAGGCTGTTGGATTTTGTACATTAGCAAATAAATGTCAACAGACGGAGAACAAATGTCAGTCAAACTGCAATTTTTGGCATTTTTGGAGAGCCATATCAGCTTTCAGAACCAGTGGCAGTTGGCAAAGCTATTTGATGCTTTGAGCATCTCAAATATTTATTCAGCTGGGGTCCTTGTCCTTACAGCTTATATCTATAGCTGAAGAAAATATGAAGCATTTTTTTCTAATCTAATTAATGTGAACTCCATAATTGTAGGGGAGAAACAATGCTGCTCTCTTTATTTGCATACCCAAGCCTCAATAATGAAAATAATTGGTATTTCAGGGACTGTTGGAAGACGAATGATGATCCCGCCTGCAACGGACACTGAGAATTGTAAAACCAAACATACCCAACGTGGCAATTGACGTTTGCAAATCAATTTGGGACACCAGAAGATCGTTGAGCATCATTAACAGCAAGAATGCAAATCTTAACTGACATTCTATCGATGTGTGCACTGCAGGAAAGAATATTCGTGAAAAAGCTATATACTAAAGCACATCTTGGGGCCAAGTCGAGTTGATTTTCAGACACGTGGGCATCGTCACTCGCGTAAAAAACCTCGAAAGTTTTCGCGGGATTTCTTCTCACAGTGAGGTGATGGCCTACCCAAAGCTCATTTCAAATAACTCATGTTTATGCACGAGATAGCCACAAAGTACTGTTTTTACTATCAAGACACGCCGCAAAATCTCAAAGGATATAAGTTCTTTTAACTCCAGTAATTGCCTGGCGTATTACAATTCACGGTGGGATGATGAGATTTTTATCTCAAGTCATGTTTAGACTTGGCAAATTTCTGATGGAGCTCCAACGGACATTTCAATTCTTTGATGCCCCATGACAATATTAATTCTTCTGGCTTATATGCAGAACTTTCTGCCAACGGATTTTTGCACACATAGACAAGACACCTATCTTATTTATACCTGTCTCTCCTCTGCCAGTCTTATCAAGAATTTATGACTTGATTACCAAGCCACCTGTGCCTCAGCTTGGTTAGACTTTGGTACCAAGCAGAAATGTGGTCAAGCTGAAATCTGCTATTTAACAATATTTTTGTGGCATGTAGGACCTGCAAGGGTTGCTACTGGTAAGTGTAGGGATTCCATCTGCTACTATCCATTAACATTGCATTGGATGTGCGTGAAATGATAAATTCTGATCCTTGCAGGCCTCTAGCAAAGCCAGAAAGTGGCTAAATTAGTGGGCACGTACCAATTAATTGCAGCAAGTGGACATCAGTTGCTCACTTTGAGGATTGATAGTTGAATATTGCCAATGGCAAGAAAATTTCCTAGGACTAGATTGGGGTCAAATTGAGGCAGCAGAACAAATTATAATAATATTTACTATATTGTTGTTTTAATCAGCAAGGAGCAGACTTTCCCCCCACTTTTTCCATGCCAATAAAAAAGGTAGTCAATTTACAGCATCACCCATAATTCAACTCGGAGAGCCCCACTTGGGGGGAAATTGGCTATCAAAATCCATCTCAGGTTATACAACATGAAATGGATCTCCCCAGATTATACAACAGAGCATAATTCAGGAAGAAAGATGATCATTGATGTGTGTTACACTTAATTAAAAGATAAACTCATTTGGCATTTTTTCTCACAGCGTAGCTGACAAGTCATCGTCGTCATGATGGGGTAAAAACCCCATTCATTTGACCACACAGGTGTAGGTCATTAACAGGTGAGTATAATTAACTGTATGTGGTAGCCATACAGAGTGAATTTGATTTAGTGCAAAAAACGTTGCAGGTCATCATCTCACGTTTCTGACATTTATGTTAAAGGCACATGATTTTCAAAAGTAGCTAACATCAATTGTCATCTCGTTGCAGTGACTCCAGATGTGTCAGATGAACACAAAGGTTTTTGGGGGACTATCATAACCATTTGTGGCCTTTTTAGCCCACTGGTGATTCCAGACCTCCCGTGGGGTAATATTAGAGCCTGCTGCCCCCAGAGAAGACATTCAAAAATCACGAAAAAAAGCTTGGAGTAACTTTTCTGAGGAAGCAAGCCTTCAAAGAAGATTAGAGCAAGGATGGATCCTTGAGAATTGCTCGGAGATGATTAAAAAGTGTGAGGAGATCCATTATCATGCAAAGCTTTTGTGGAAGTGCTCCACGAGCACTGTATGAATTCCTTCTTAGAAATTAGTGAGCTACTTGAAGCAGTCATATTTCTCAGAGCACCAGTGGTTGCAGGGAACAATATATGTCAAGTCGCAAGTCACTGTGCATGCACTAACCTTTATTATTCAATCACTTTTCCATTTATGGATTACGCTGCCGAGAAACCCGAAACGCATCTCTGGTTTCATGAGATTTCTACCTCATAGAGCTTTTGATATTTGAGATGAAATTCCTTTGGTGGCAATTTTCTTTTTGGTGAAGAAGCTCCATTTCATCATCATCTCTGGAAAAAAAGTGGCTGCAGCCATCAGGGTGTTCCTCCAAACCACTATTAAACAACCAATTTGTCATTGCTGCACTCCCAAGCCGAAAACAAAAAACGACTTCGATTCCCTATTTGGCTGACTTTAATTGTTTTAGCAGCAATAAAAATGCACAAAGCATTGCGAATATTATGTGGTTACAAATCATAACTTTACAAGTTTTATAGCCATTATAATAGCATTCCAGTGGGATGACGTCACAAACGAGGACTTCTTCAATTGATCGCCTAGTTAAATATTTAAATCTGGGCTTTAAAAATGCAAGTCTACATTTTTCTTTCTGTGCTAGGCCATGGGAGGTTGAGACACCCCATTTAGTTTAAGCAAAGCATTACAATTGCCCGAAATGTCACTCGGGTTAATGATGGTGATCATGCAACTGCACAGCAGTCATATCCTAAAAAAATCTGAAAAACCTTTTGCATAAGCATTAGCTTTTCCAATAAAAATAGTCGAACAAAATTCAGGCCATTTTGTGGCAGAATTGTGTTCCCACTGTGCAGCTCAACAAAGGCATGTCACAGTAGCATCTTTTGAAAGGAATCATCTTCAACTATTTAGCTTCTTTTTAAAGGTGTCAGCTGGTTGGGATTTGAGCTCAGTGATTAGGGATGACAGTGATTGTGGTAGGCACCCAGTTGGAAATGTTGTGAGAAAAACCGATAAAAGCCTGATTATAACTCTCATTTGCTCCAGATGATAATAAAGTAGCAACGGTCAAAATCTACTAAGGAGGTCCTAATGATGAAAAAATGGACTAGCTTTTGCATGAATGCCAAACCAGCACGATAGGAGAAGCAGAGGAAAAAGGGCCAAGGTAGGAAAATTTAAAAAGAGGTTTTGTGAGACGGTTTTCACCCAGTGAATTGGCCATGTCATAAAAAATCGTGCTGGCACCTCTGGGGTCATTGCACAAACGTAAAAAGTGAAAAAAGGTCGACTATCATCGCATAAATAACCGTAGTTTTTTAGCATAATCATCTGTCACAGCGAAGAATGGGGCTTATTAAAAGGGGCACCAAGTGAGACACCTTGCATAAAGCATGCAAATTATCTGCCTCTTACCTTTCCTGAGCAATTATAAGCTGACAGACAACTTGTGGGAAAACGGCTCGACCTATGTAATTTTTTTGCGAGACTGGATCACAAAAGAACTATGAAGATCTTCTGACCTCACAAACGTCAAAAAGCGTCTGTGTTTCCTAATATTTCAGTGAAAAAGCCGCGTGGCAAATTATTTGAGCCAAATTCATATAATTACGAGGAGGTTGAGAAAATACTGCGGTAGCCGTTATCTTGTAATTAAAAGAAAATGATTTCAGAAAAATCGGTTGAAATTCCCACCAGACGATTAGAAGCAGGGAACAGGTTCAGTTTTTTAGGAATGCTACTCATTCAGGCAATTTGACAGCCACCAGTTGGTGGAATTGCGCCACCTTAACGAGTTTGTAGGGCATCAGGAGCAAATGACACAGCAACTTGCATTAAAATTCCATTGTAAAGAAGGGCCATGATTGCCCACAATTTGAAGAAGACATCAAGATTGGGGTAAAAGTCGTGACATGGTCGTATCGCTTAATCCTTTGGTCGGCGGCATTTTAAGCCCAATCTCATCGTTATTTGTCCGTCGTGGGGCTTTGAGAAACAAATGCAAAGCAAAAAGTGCAAAAAACCAGCTCAATCAGCTCCGAAAGGTGCACTTCTAGCCCATTTGTGCTCAAAAATAGGAGAGAAGAGGATCCGATTTAAAGGGCTCACCAAGCAATGGAGAGAGACTGAAAAAAGGCTCCATCTGTTGTTCAAATCTTACAATATCACCTTTTCTGGTGGTTTCTATGTAAATAAAAAGGTTAATAGCCCATATGGCATTTGCAGCAGGACTTTTCCTAGGAGGGAAATGCCAGGTTTCTGCACACATGTGCCATCGAGTCAAGGGTTTAATTGCAAGATCATTAAAAAAGCCCCAGACTGGCTAATTCATGTAGCAAATTGTAGACTACTTCATTCGGAATGATGGCCACAGCAAAGAGCACGGTGCATGTTTGAAAGCTTCTAGAAGTGGTAATCTATCAGTAGGCATCTTAAAAAGTCATGACCACCTTTTCAATTCGGAGAGGTAAATTATGGATGCATGCGCCTTGAGAAAGAAGGCTATCTATCTATCCACCGCGAATCTTTTGCAGCTGATCACGCCGATGGAAGCCATGAACCCCTCTCAGCTTAAGCAGTACAGTAGGCGAAGTAGACATTGACAAAAACTCGTAGGCCTTACTGAAAAGTGAGCAAATTTGGCAAATAACCTGATGAAGTATGTCAAGACCCACAAAAGCCTTTGCTACTGAAGATACCAGCCACAAAGCAAGTTACTCAAACAGGATGAATGAAGACAAAAACGTTTCATGCAGATCAGTCAGCGCAAAAAGTTAACCCAGCCTGACAAGTTGTCACCACAACAGAAAATGAGCAGGGTAGATTTCAGCTCTTGTACTTGCATGGTGGATATCAGAACCAATATTCCATGATGATATTTCAGCAGAGTGATCACGCTTTTATTGGCCTGAGCAGTATTTGCGCACGTGGTGGAGATTGCGTCAGGATCTTCAATGAGAGGCGTGGGCCTAATGCTCAATAATAATCGTGAAGGCACATATGAAAGATGGTTGGAGATCATTGATCGAAATATGCTTCAAAGGAGTGAAATTTGGGAGGAGTACAGCAGCAGCAGCCTCAAATTGTTTCTTTTTTGCACACATCCACTATCTGCCATCTAGTACTGCATAATGTGAGAATGTATGGGTGCATTCAGTGCTGGCTTTGGAGTTGCTCAAACTTATTGAGGAGCTGAGCAAAGCTAAAAATGGGCGAAGGCAGTGTGAAAAGAAATATCACCAAGAAGAGCCCATGATTGTGTCTCAAATAGCGAGAATAGGATCGATCAAGAGATAAGGCGTGAGAAAGTGCACACCGTTACACTCCTCGGTTATATAACGTAATGTGAGCAATTTTTTCAGTGTTCACCCATAATAAATACATCTTAAATGGCAAGTCATTTGGGCCCAACGCGATCCATTTCAAGCAGAAAAAATGCTCAGCATCATGCTAAAATTCGGTTCAGTAGGCGTGTGTTAGGCCCTTGTGTGAAAAAAGCTCTAATGATTCATGTGGGTGTTGCTGAGTTCATTTTCTGTTTTCAATTCCAATCTGTAATGATGTCCGTGGTAATTGGTTTCTCAATACATAGTATACCTACAATGTAACACCCCACTTTTTACCTTCTCTCGCTCTAATGATGATTGGCAAGTAAAAAAGGCTTTATTACTGCCAAGGCGGATTATGGGATAACCAACATAAATAAGTTTTTTGCTGGTTTCACCAAAATTAAGCCGTTTTACTGGCTGATGGCTCGGAAAAACGACTTTTAGGTGTTAAATTGCCAATTTCAGGGTAGGCGAGTCCATAAAACAGAGAAAATTGCAGGTAAAATGAATTTAAATAATTATAACAAAGAGACCCTTTTTTGCCGTTAACTACCAGGGAATGTTTATTTTCAAACGCTCTCTGACGCGGCCACTTACCAAAACAAGCCAAAAAGAAGCCTTTCATTGCATACACAGAGAAAAGGTAATTTATCCTATCTATTATTTGGAAAAATGTACTGAAGATCCCACCATTTTGACAATTTTTCATGTCAGTTAAAGGCGACCCAGATTTATTAAAGCCCAAAGAATTGCATCATGAAGTTCATGAGATTGGGATCCTGGCATCATAAGACAGGTGAGACAGATCACAGAGCTCCCATGGATCACGCAAGATAGTATTTCCAATATAGGCTGTTCTCAAAAATCGTGTTGACAGAGATTTATCACATTCATTCAGCTCCCGCCATCACATCGACCACTCTGGGGGAAACACACAATGAATGAACAAAGTGAAGGATTCCAATGAAGAAGAAGAAGAGCCACTTTTCATCAAGAAAATGAGAAAAGTTCGCCAAAAGCCATAAACCCGAATTTTTTCACCTGCTCACAGTGCAATGGCTGACATTTCAAAAAGTTACGCAAACATCCACGGAAAATCGCGAAAGTACCAAATTATTGCTCTCTTTCGGGTGATAAATTACCCTTGGAGCTGATATAGCGTACTTCAAGTAATTTCTGTTGAAAAAGGCTTTTGCATGGGCAAACCGTGCACAAAATGTGGTGTTGTTCAAATTCCTGATTGATATTCCTGTAAAAATGTTTGGTATTCAGCAAATACCAGCCATTTTCCTCCAAGAAAACCTTCACGAGACTTCCTGGCAAGTGCAATGGATAAACATGACTTCGTAGAAAATTGATTAGGTGTTGTCCAAACATGTAACAATCTGAGGTCATGAATTTTAGGGAGAAAATTGAGCCTAGGGCAAAAATTAAAATAAGTTCATGCTTTTCATTTACCATAAAATTCCAGATGATCTAATTATTGGTTTTCAATGCGGAACTAATCTGGCGGGAAAATGATGTTTTAATTGCAATTTACCCTTTAAAACGCCCATGGTTTTTCCTGGGAGGTCTGCGGAATTTTTTTCTGCAATTTACGATTGGAGAAAATTGAAAATGGAACCATACTGAGGCACTGAAGGACGTTTTCAAAAGGAATTCTTTTCCCGCAAAAAAGGTCAAGTAGGGAAGAAATCTTTTATGCATATAAAGCACCCAGCAGGACTATACCACTGAAGCCATTACTGCTACTACAGAGGTGGAGGTAAAAAATGTTTTACTTATGCGGGATAAATAGTGTCCTAAAACAGCTTGGCTTATGCCCTCAGGACCATATGAAAATTGCTTTTCAGTGAGGCTTGCAATTTCCCTCACAAGAGCCAAGAGAAGTAAATCCAGATTTGAGAGAAAAGTCCTTGCTGGTGATGTATAATGTATGGAAAGACATTAGAAGAATGTCACAAGACACATGGAAAAAATCTTTTATTCATGAAACCTGATATGCTGGCTATTTACTAGCACTAAAAATATCTTCACCTCGGGTAGCTCGAAAAAAACAAAACATCTGTGTTTAAAGCTCAGTTGGAGCCACACACAGCTGGAGAAACCCTTTTAAGGGTCAAGGCAAATAAGATGAGACCTGGATAGGTAAAACCTTGGAAGCATCGATTTAGATGAGGTGGAGTGATACAAGACAAGATTTTTCATACCAGCAGGATTGGCCTTGTCAACCCCCAAGTTGACGACAAATTCAAATATATCAATACTCCTGCGATCACATCTCCAGAATAGGCATTTACAGACAATAAAACAACTTTACAAGCAACAAAGAAGATTGACGATTGTAACCTGCTTTGAAGGGCATCACAAGAATCAATTCTCAATATGGGACACTTTTTGTAAAAAAAAACCAAATTACAAATGCTGTTCATTTAACTCTTTACAGCGAAGAAACGCTGACTTTTTACTCGAGGATAAAAAAGGGAACACAAAAGGTGGGGTGATCAGTTTAGGACTGTGCAAAAGACCTGCCTGACTGACCACCCTTGGTCCCAATCCTGGGAAAACTCGTGAAAAAAAACCTGCGGAGGGAAAAAATTCCGCGAAGGATTGATTTTATGACTGCGTTTCCTGAATCTCCTTTGTCTGCTGTCCTTAAATGGGGCAAAAGAATGAGATTGACGAGAAAAATGAAAGTGAAGACAAGCCAGGCTGACAAAACTTGTGTAACTCTTTTTCTAAATGGGCACTTAGCTCTCGGCCTACTATCTATTTAGGGTCTCGAAAATAGTGGGTTATCTATCTGGAGGTACAAATGTTCTCGTGGGTGGTTTTCTCCCAGACATTTTGCGAAATGAGCCCAGCACCCGTGCTTAACATATGTAGAATTAATCTATGGTCCTGCAAAGGAAAGTAGAGCTAGATCGAAATCTCAGCTCCACTTGAGCTTTCAGCATTCTCATAAATAAAAATGGAGCAACATATTAGGGGCCAGGGCCTAAAACGAAAATCACGATCAGATATTCAATTTATGCATGCAACCTATCAAGTAAGTCAATATTTTTTAAATTATCAAGACTGCTGTGCTGAGGTTTCAAAGGGCTTTCAGTCAACTTGCAGCTACATGTGACAATCGTTAGATAAGAAATAGTTCAGTTACACCTCCATTAAGAATGAAAGAGTCAAGATTGGACTCTGTGAGAATTATTTGGAAGTGCTAACAGGTTGTTGCATTCCCACTGTCATGTCAATCAACCAAACCAACTTGTGAGAACTGAAGGCCAACAGCAGCAAAATATGAACACAATCTAGCACCCTTTGTGAACAGTATTAGCTACTGTTATATGATTTTGCACTCTAATTGAGGCAGAAATGCTGGAAACTGGACACAACGATAAAAGGATGTTTTCCCCCAAATTCAGGCTTAGTGCAGGCATTTTCGCCTTTATCACTCAGCTGCGCACAAATGTTGGCAAAGCTGTAGTACACAGTTAAGCAAACAATGGCCAGATTTACAACTCCTTCGTACAATATTTGCCAATTTGTTATCAAGATCTTTGTGTGCAAGCAACCGGTTGATGTCGAATGCTATGCGAGATAGGCGAACACACGCCCATCTCTTTGCTCATGTCTGAGAAAATCATGCGAACTTGATTTTGCGTAATTTCCTCGCCAGACAGGCTAGACTTAGCTACAGGGCATTTCTAGGAGGGGTCATGCACAAGCAAGTCGTGAAAGTTAATCAATTATGGTGATGGCCAAGCCAGAATTCTTAAAAAGATGGACGGACACACTCAAGAGTAGGTTTAAAGGGCGATGCAAACAAAGCCCATCAAAAAGTCCCATTTTCTCGTCAATGTAAGATACTTGAAGCAGCATAAAATCCGAGAGAAATGCTATAATAAGGCCAAATAAATCTACACTTGCTGCAGAGCTGAAAAGAGGTCGGATTTTAACTGAACCATATGTACCAAAATTTTAAGTACAGCAAATAAAATAAAAGTAACAGAACGTAGCTGTCAACACTGCAGATGATATTGGCTCATTATCTTCCGCGTCTTTGATCGTAGCATGGTTGCGGTTGTTATCGGTTCTTATTTACTGACGAGGTTGCGATGTCAGTAAATAAGAAGCGATCACAACCGTGAGCATGTCACGATCAAAGACGCGGAAGATAATGAGCCATTGTGTTGTAAATTTTCCGGGATTTAAATCCGTGACAATTGATTGAAGATCCAAATGCAAGATTTATCTTTTCCATATTTTTTAAAAATGCGGAGAACCAAAAGAATTGCTCTTTTTTCCTTCATTACGGCAGAAACTCGACTCTAAAGTGAACTTAGTCTAGGGCCTGGATTACAAGATCAATATTAGCCACTTAGGAACCTTAAAAGAAAATTCACCAAACCTCAACTGACCCCTTTTAACCAAAACAAAGACATTTTCAAAGTCATAATCATGTTTGGCTAAGGCCTGAATCAGCTGGTCGTTGTTACATCGAAACTTTGGTCTTGCTGCTGTCGATCAGCCACTATTGCATACATTGATAACTGTGGTGCAATATAAGGCTAGCTAAGCATCAGTGCAACTTTTAAAAAAAGAGAAGTCAACAAAAATGGACAATTTTTTTTTATTTTATTTGAAAGTACTCATCTTTGACTGACTCTGTACAAAAAATGAACAAAACACATCTGGGGGAAGTTCCCTCAATTTTGCTCCAAAGTTAACCCCTATAATTCGCATTTTGCCCCAATGACACCCTTAGGGGGCCTAACAATGGCCAAAAATGGGTAGATAAAAGTTGCTTCATATGGCTGTGAGAGGAGTCAAAAGTTTTACTACATAAGAATTTCCCAAAACTTTGAGGGCCAATATCTCCCCTCCCAGGGGCCCAAGGAAGAAACCCTTTGGCATGGTGACTATGTAGTGGTAGCCCCTCAAGATGGCCCATAAGATTTTCAAAAAGCTCGCGGTGTATTGAAAATTATGTGAAGGCTTTCCTTAATTTTCAGTTGATCGCAGTTATGTTGGCAATTTTTATCACAATTACGGCGCACCAGCTGATCCAGGTCTAAGTTTTAGATCATAATACTAAGGTCTGACCCATCATTACACCTCAGAGCATTGATATCTCTGGTCTCATTGCTTCTACAAAAATTATAGCCATGCACCAATCGAATCTCAATCAAAGCACTAACAAGAATGGATAAGATGCTAAGTCAAGTTTGCTTGGCCAGGCAATGTTATTAAAATTTGACAACCCTGCGCATAAACAAAAAAATTAAAAACATGGACGAGTCAAGGTAGTAGCAGGAAACTTTTTTTGTACCGAAACACAATTCAAATTTGACTCTATGAACAAATGATTTTTTTTCACCAATAACTTTTTAAAGCAAAAGTTGCAGTATGAAGAATCAGCCTATTGAAATAAAAGCCTGGTAGCACCTAAACTGCTCAGATCACGTTAATTTAATTTCGCAATTTTACACATACATCTGCTAGAAATTTAACGACGGCAATTCTTCCATAAGCTCGCGAAACTGATAAAGCACAAAATTGACACAACTTGGCTTTGTTTATGATGTGACATCTTTATAATCCATCTCACGCGCAGTACACATGTATTGCGCTTGATAAGTTATTTTATTCATTCCGAAACATCGTGATCATTGTATAAGTTTTAATGCTACGTAAGGGTTTCCAATGGTTGAGCTACAACATCTGTGAACTTTTTTTTTGACACTTGTCTTTGGTTCAGACTAGGCTATAAAGGTGCAGCACAATCGAGGCATTTGCAGTTTAGAATCTAAGCATTGAGGACAGGTAATATGTGGTTGCTCCAACTTGTATTTTTGAACTTAGCTTTGAAAGCCCATTCCGCTAGCTGGGGATACACAGCAGCCGATGGTACATATAAAAGCTTAATACACATTTAGCTGTAACTACTTGATTATTTTCGCTCAAAGGCCCCTTGACTGATAGCTGGGGAGACCCTTATTGTAAAACTGGACTCAGCCAATCACCAATTGATATTTACAACGTAACCAAAGTGAACAATTGGTTGCCTCTTAGATTTTTGGGCTACAGAGAAAAGATTGATGATATTGCAATTTTCAATAATGGCCACACCATTCAACTGAATATGCCAGAAACTTGCCAATCAAGACCAAGAGTAGGGCTAATTTTATATTTTAAATTGAACTTAAAGACTATAAAGAGCATCCATAACAGATCATTCAAGGAAATCTCCCAGAAGAGTACGAGCTTGCACAGCTTCACTTCCATTGGGGATCAAAGCATTCAAAAGGATCTGAGCACAAACTCTATGGGGTAATTTTTAGAAGATAAGCTCGAGCTTTTGAAATAATGGGTGTATCATTAAAGGAGCAATACCCTGCTGAGGTGCACTTTGTTCACTACAAGACGAGCTGTGGTATTTCTCTATCCGAAGCCTTAGCTAACTGCGGCACCGATCCTCAAGTGTTGGCTGTCGTTGGAGTGTTCATAGAGATCGGCGATCATAATGAGGCATTTGAGCCCATTGTGGACGGTAACTTAAAAAAATGGCTAAGTCACCAACTGTTGCTTGATATTTTACAACTCTTCAGTGATTGACGCTTTGGAGTTTCCCAACAAAGACAACCCACTAAACTTGAACAATATTCAACTGCGAGACATGCTACCCAGACAAGTTACCGAGTTTTATAGATATCCTGGATCTTTGACAACTCCCGTTTGCAATGAACTCGTGGTTTGGACAGTCATGAAAGTATGTATCGCCATTCAACCAAAAAAAACCATTCCATTTAAAACGCTTTAGTTAAAATACGAGGTTTATGAATGGTGCAGTGTGCGCCTAGCGTAAATAAATCATGCAGCGCAAGTGCAAAGGACAGAAATGACAAAAACCAAATATCAGAAAATATTGCAACTGAAATTTTTTTGTAGCGGTGTCAATAATAATAGCGAAGCTGCAGCAAAAAAAGACACGTAAGAGCTAAAATATCACCATCCTTTCTAGAACACAATTCAAATGTCCTATCAACAAATGAGCCGTTTCTGGACAACCAAGACTGCCCTTTCCGAGCCCCTCATCGATAACTTTAGGCCAGTTCAGCCAAGAAACGACAGAAATGTCTTCTACGCTGATCTCCACCTCCATTGCCATTCAAACTCATGGAAAACACAAGAGCAATGCGATATCAAATACAGGTGTGTGTTAGCTAATCTAATTCCTCCCTATCTGAAAAGTGACATATGTTGTTGGACTAATTTAAGGGAAACCTCCGAAAGCATGAGCTTCGAATCAGCTGTGAAAGCCTGCGTGGGAAATCAGGTTAAGCACACAGCTTTTGCTGGCCTTATCCCAGTTGGAAAGCTGCGATGCCTGAGGAACAGATTCGAAACCAATGGATGGAATAACGAGCATGACTTCTGCAACAGATACTTCCATGTCAATGCAGTCAAGGATGAAACTGGCATTTGGAGGCAATATCCTGATGGCTCCCCAGTCAGCTTTAGCCACTTCCCTGACTTCAACCAAGAGCAAGGAGGCCGAGGAGATTCACTCGTCTGGGATGCCCTGAAAAATCGACTATTTGTAGGAGGAGATGAGCACTTCAATGGCCTTTGCTACCAAGGCCATAATTATGGTAGAATAGCGAGCTTTCTCTTATCTCAATGCGCTGATAGCAGTACATGTTTCAGAATGTGACAATTGCCCTGGATACAATCAAGGCCACGAGTGTTCCGATGCTGGAGATTGCTATGACAGCGAGTGTGCATGTGATGTTGGATTTACAGGACACAGCTGCCAGCTTGGACGTACGTAACACCTTATACTGCAGCAGTATGCTACGCAGTACAAGTGGCGTCAAATGTTTACACATGTTTTGTTTTTTATAACAGCTTTGCCTGATAATGATATTGTTGTCGTTGGCAACATTGCTACAGCAACAACCTCCCTGGCTGAGAAAGCTAACACCATTGCTGAGACCGTTTGCGCAGTGACCGAATATGAAAGCATCAACCCCAACGGAGTTTCTGGAATGTATTGCGATTTCGTTTTTGGCAGAGGCATTTGCTGCGGTGGCATTTCAGCCGATGGAACTTCAACTTCAGACATCTGTGCCATCTACAACTGCAATGATGGCACATGGCAAGAATTCCATGATCTTCCTTTGGCAGTATCCGAAGCAGCCTCCACACCCATCAGGAACAAAGGAAAGGACCATGCCTGGATGATTTCAGGAGGAGTTGGTAACTGAAACATATTTTTGCGGGGAAAAAATTAGTAAACTAAAAGGTTGTGTATCTACTTACAGTTTCGGGAACAACCGATGTTCAGCAAAGCACCATCTTCGTCTTGGAACGCGATTTGAAATGGGAGAGGATTGATAATCCAGCCGTTACACCAAGATCAAGTCACTGCATGGTTCAAATCAGCGACTGCGAAGTAGCTCTGATTGGAGGCTACGTCGATGGTGACTTGAGCACAAGCAGTGACACCGTCGAAATTTACAATTTCAAGAAAAACACTGTCAAATCTGGACCAACGTAAGCGCTCTTAAAATTGACTCAAAATATGTGAGGGTTACCCCAAAAAACGATCTTTTTAGACTTGTCGCAGCAACAACGAACATGGCATGCAACTTGATCAAGGAAAAAATGACTGACATGGACAAAGTTGTCATTGGTTGTGGAGATTCGGATGATTCCGTTCAAGTGTGGGACTTGGAAACCAATGAAGTCTACTTGAGCACCTACACTTGTCCAGCCGATTCAACCGGAGTGAGCCAATTTAAAAGGCTCGATGATCAACATCTCGTGTTAACAAACGCCGTGGACAAGTTGTACACCTTCAATTTGATTGATTCTTTCACAGAATTGGCTACCACAAGCGCTGATCACAGCGATGGAAATGCATTTGTTGCCCCAAGAGGACATGGAAAATGCATGCCAGCTCCTACTGGCCCCTAGATTGATTTTTTGACACTCTTTTTATGCCCCTGTTCATTAACGCATACCTTGTGCAAGTTATGCAAGGCTGATCGTTATTACAAGCAGGCAGCAAGATTTACATACTGAAATGCATAGATGAACGGGACATTTTTCGTCATATGAAATTATGAACTGAAAATACATGGGCATTGACATGAAAAAAAAACCCATTGTGTCATCATTTAAATTGAATCCTACTTTTTTTTTGAAAAATGGTGCTTTATCCTTTGATGATGTGAAACCACCCTTTATTTAGAGGCATCAAGCCGAGCATCAATTTGTGACGGAGAGTTGGACAAAGAAACAACTACAAGGGAAAACCTTGACTACATCAACCTGCAAGCAGTCTGTAAACAAAGGAGGGTTTTTTGGGGGGTAAAAAATGGTCTTTTAAAAGTGCCTAATGCATTCACTATCTATTTATCTCGTTTAAAGAGCTCGATGGAAAAAAGAAACTGATTGTTGCCAAGGTTTGGAAATTTAGCTCAAAAAATATTCAATGGCTGTGAAGTGTGTGCCATCAACAACTCTAGCCATTAGAAGCTAATAAAAAGCTTGTGGGATGTCTAGGCATTTTTTGCAGTGAAATTTGTAGAGTGGTTGCCCACTAATTTCTGAACAAAGTCCGACAACAAGCAAGGAAAGATCAACAACACTGCTCACGTTGCGGGGAGGTGAAAGTGCTCAAAATCGGACACAAAGGAAGCGACCGAGCTTGAGTATTCAAATATTTTTCAAAATTCCTTCCTGCTTCAAAAAGTCCTCATAAATATAGAAGGGTCAGCATGTCGATATCGAGCCTTTGGTTTTAAACCTTTTTAAAAAGAAGGGAGGTGTCACTTACCTTTAATATTTTCTTCATGCTGAAGGAGACATTGAACTTCGAATTTTTAAGCCACTTGGTTAAAGTCCACCAATTTTCGAATCCGGACGCAATGAAGGCAACTTTAATGGTCTTTTTTTGGCTAACGAGGATGAAGTCATTAAAGGGCTCGGACCTTGCTGCTTCGGGTCCCAAATGTCCCATTGTCTGCAAAAAATATCTTGTCAATTAGCCGGAGGTTAACCAAACGTCACGAGACAGGATTTGATGCAAATTTGCACAGCTACACGTTTTGGGAAATAAACTTGAAATAAGCCTGTTCTTATTCTAAAAAAAGGGGGGACATGATTCTTGGCAGTCACAAAGGATGACCAAATTCCCAATCTAATCACTTGAAGTTATTAAAAGGTGAACTTTTTTCAAAGTGTGTGGAAGATAATATGAAAAGCAATCAATTTCAGCCATTTATAGTTAGGCGTTAAATTAAACCCATTATGATGCGTAGACCAACTTTCGCAAAATTTCTACAAAAGCATCCCGATGATAAAGCTCAAATTATAAGACATTACCTGATTGAAATCAGGAAAAATCGCCATTTTTCTTCCTGCTGCTGCAGCAATCGTTATTAGAGAAACCTCACTCCATTGAACTCGCATCATTAATCACGGTCTGCTGTGGATTTTTTTCGGCAAATGAAGGATAATTTGGGTTAATGACCACGAGGTTTTTTTTAAAGTTATACGACCACCGCCACGATCCAGAGCTAGCTGTAAAACAGAAAAACTGTCATGATTCAACCAAAAAATAGTCAGCCGGGAGCTGGAAAATTCATAATGCGCCCATGAAGAACACGGGTTAATTTTAAAACCCGCATTTTCCACAAGCCAAATGGCTTTTTGGACTTTTCCGCGCTTTAAATTACGCACCTTTAGAGCATATATGGCCAGAAGGGACAATTAGGGCGAAGTTTCGGCTCAAAATTGCTCACTTGAAATGGTTTCACTATGACCCTTTTCGCTTTTTTCCTCCATTACGCCATGCCCGGCAAAAGGTAAACAAACAATTATTTTTCCGCGAAACGACACCGTTTGAAATCGGTACGATAGTTCAAGTCGAGGCAAAATTATTTTTTCCTCGGAAAAGCAGGATGTGAAAACTGAAATTGAAATTACTCATGCCTACATTTTTTAATAGTTCTATTTATTTCGATGAAATAATTGCGGCTTCAGTTCATATATAGTATGCGTATCAGTGAGAGAGGAGAGGAAAATCTGAATACATGATGCCCAAAATTTGTTGAGACGGCACTTTTGTTTTGATTCTCAGCAAGTTTTATTGCTGCCAGACAAAACAACTTAGTTCGGCATGGAAATTACCGTTTTTTGCCTAAAGTTTGTAGGCACTTCATTTTTCCGTCCAAGTTTCACCTAAGCTGGATATAAAATTGTGTTGCTGGTTTTTGTGTCGTCAAATTTTTGGATGTCTCAATTTTAGACAGAATTCTTGGCATGAAATTTTCGTCCATAACAATGCAGCCAGCTTGGATTCTTTACATTCTGGAACACAATGGGCGAGTGAAGGACCAGAAAGAAAGAGTTAACAACCTAATCTTCTTCCAATTTACGACTTTTCTGTTACCTCTTCCATATTGTTCTGAAGATGCCTAAAATCCATCCATTATGGATTTCATGGTCAATAGATTCAAAAACCGTTTGGGTATAAAAAGCTTTTCTTTTTGAACTCATTTATGACACCTCATTTATTATCTAACCATTTTGTTGCAGGAATAATTCAAAGTGAAGTCCTGCTGAGTTTCAAGATTAAAGGCATTTCATGCTAAAAGTGGCTTGGCACAACAATTTACAATTTTTGCTGTGGAGGGTCGAAATGTTGAGTGATGTGTTGCCATCATCACTCAAGATCTTTTTCAAACAAAGGCAATCATTGGAGTCCTGCAAAAATAATCTGTCGAATTTTGACCTTGCTGGGGCATTTTTTGAAGACCTCTGGATAAGATTAGGGATAACTATTGTCCGGCCATCATCCACATAACGAGGAGTTAGGCATCAATCATTGAAGAGGCTACCTCCACCATGAGGAAAATGGCAGCAAAAAATGATGACATGGACGTGTGCTCACCAGGTGATTAGAAAAACTAAGCCCTGCAGTGACACAAATCCGGTTGATTGGCTTAAATAATGAAGTTCTTATCTTTCATGCCTAAAACTGGCTCATTACAGGTTTTCAACAGATTCGTCGGTGATTCTCAAAACAAGCACTAGAGAGGTTAGCCCATTTTTGGTCATTTTTAGCCAGGCTGATGTACTATAGCTACAGTGGTGTGTCATGTCACATTCTTCTTCCCATCAACCTACCACCACCCAAGACAATTTTGACCTTGGAAACTAACCAAATTCCACGATGAGCATCACCACGCTAAAACCTATCAATTAAAACAGGTACGAAGAAGAGGACCGCATTGGCCATTGCTCTTCTAGCAGAAAGTGTGATATTTTCATATTTTCAAATTTCAAACTGATTTTGGTCCCCAGAGTGCTGTTCACTTTTGTTGCAAAGTGTTGAAAAGTCGGCAGCTTTTCTATTCTTTCTTGACCTTGGAAACAAAAGAAGGCTGGCCATAATTTTCAACAAGAGCAAAGGGAGAAGATTTTTACGAGCTTGTAATGATAACCGTTGCTCTAACAGAGCCGTATGCAGATTGGGATCTTGACAACCACTTCTAAGAACATTTAAGGGCATAAAAATCTTATGCTCCAATTGAGCGGGAGATATTGGGCACCCAATATTTTGGCGGGAATAGCCCCCAAATCCCTTTTTTTTGGCCAAGCTTGGGCACGCATAATTTGGAGAAAAGAAGCCAAAATGAGCATCACTTAGAGAGCGCCACAGTTTAGTCTGATTTTTGCAGTGACCATAATAGATATTGCCCAGGCCAATCGTTTAACGACCACTCTGTCTGGTAGTTGTAGTAGCCGTTTAGTTAGAAAATAGCTATTATTATCAGCTCATAAAGTAATATAGTGGGAGCAGAAGATTGAGTTTAAATTGAAGAAGCTTTCAAGGTCTGCTAACTACTATCAGACTTTATGACTTTTTCTGGACTCATGCAGTGAGCTCAATGATGATCCAAGGGACTGATCGATGATTTTAGAAAAACCAGATCAAGGTCTCCTCCGAGAGTTTCTTTGTTCATGCCAAGCAAGGCACAAATATCCCCACGTTCAAAGGGTTAGTCCGCCAACTTTCTTTTGGAAATATTGAGCAAATCAAAAATCCTATTTTGGGTGATTTAAAATCGCATTCTGCTGGAGGAATCCTATCTGTTATCAAATTGAGTGTATGAATTGCAAAAGCAGACAAAGGATTGTTGAGAAACTCAGTGAGGCATTGAAATTGATAAATTCCAATCCTTTTGATCATACTAGGAAAACAACAATTGTGCGGTTTATAGACGCGTCGCAAAGAGCCAGAAGAATGAATATTTTATTGCTTCATAAAAAGAGGAGTAATTACGTTTTGCTCATAAACTAGTGATATACTTGGTAATTTTTCTCGGTGTCTGAGCACATCTCGACATTTACTACGTATAAAGCCGGAATTGATTCTCTCGAAACATGCGAACTCCGGCAAAGGAATTGACCTCATAAACCAATAAAATAGTCATGTCATGATGAATTCATTTATGCCCATGAGAAATGGAGTAACTTTATGATCATATCAGGATCCGGAGAAAGAAAGTTGGGCCCTTTAAAAAATGGGTGCATTCATGATATTTCTGCCACAAAAACAATTCGTCATTCCTTTCCACTTGGCCAATTTGGGAGCTTGCAATCATCATTTCGTGGCCTCACAAGTTACATCAATTTTCGATCTCGGTCAGTGATGAAGGTGCGTTTGAATGGACTCCTTAATTTGATGGATGTTTTGATAGATGTCCCACTGTGCATGAGGATGGGCGAATTTTCACACATTTGAGGGGATTGATTTTGGAAAATCCAGCATGGCCAGAGTCTGGGAAATAACACGCGATTTGCAAAGAGGTCATGACATGTGATGAGATCTGCATTCCCAGAAAAGATAATTCTCATCATCAAAAACATCTTCTTGATGACGGTAGTAATTAGTTTAAAATCACCACCCTAGCCCCTAAAGAACCCAACATTTACAGAGATTGGTCATGCCAAATGAGCCGGATTTCCTATTAAAATACCCACCCAAAAAAGTGGAATTTTTGCAAAGTTTATAAAGTTTATGCTTTCTTGAATATTAAGATGTGAACCTTCTCTTCTGTTAAAGTATCATTTGATTAATATAGTATGACCCCTCTCTTCTTTCTAGGTCTTCAAAGGTTTGTGTGCTAATGAGATTTTCCGTCCAGTGTGCAACTAGTAAAAATTGATTAGAAGCATGAGAGAGAAGAAGCAATTTCTCTCGCAAATTCACACAATTAGCATTAACCCAAGCCATAACTCGATTTTCTCTCACTCATTTCAAGAAACGAATCGATAATTACAGGGCACTGATGCTGCAAAAAAAGGTATCAGCAATCAAGGTGAAAGCTATGAATAAAAGGGTGGACTGTGCAGGACTCTAGAAAGATATGCGTAGAAATGATCTAGATTTGCATGGCTTGAAGTCATAAACGCCAGAAATAGACTGTTTGAAGCTAACAATTGTGTGATTGTTATGGGCCAAAATGGGCGAAGTTTCTTCTATGAAAAACCACCCAACCATTTAGAGAGGTCCATTCATTGCCAAAAATGGAGCAAAAGGAAAGTGAAAAAATTACAAGGTTTATTTTTATGTAGCATGATCAAGATTTTGACCACCACTTCATCTGGAGCATTTTAAGCTACGCCATATTTGGCTAATTATCGTCAACTACAAGCCCCATCTTGTATGATAGTTGAAGAGGGATTTTGAGTTTATGACCAAGGCGAGAAAAAAGTGCATTTTTTATAAGTATTCAGAAATGACCCACGTAGAATGTCTCTCATAAAGACCAGCTTGAAGGCCAATGATGGCGGCTTTGATAATCACAAGAAATGTCCACAAAATGAAACTCAAGATCATTGTCAAGTACACGCATGTGCCTACAATGCCATAACTGTACAGCCATTTTTATCACAACCAAACATCAAGTAAGAACTTTTCCTCAAAACTTATCATATTATTGTGCATTTTCCAAGTAAAAAGCAATGCATCTGCATGCCAAGCTTCCTAATAAATCCATTTTTACCCTCTATACAGCTAGTTTTCCTCGGGTTAATTTTTGACAAGAGCCAAGAGAAATCCAATTAATTTATGATCAAGATCTCATGATAATTGATTATTTTAAGTAGTATTTGCCAACGAAAACCCACGCGCATTTGGCTCTCTCTGTGTAAAAGATCTACTTGATGATGATGAAGAACTATGGGAGAAAACTTTGCTTGATGGATCTGCAAACAGCTCCATGATCTTGCATCAAAAGTGCTCCTGCACTTGGCTCTTTACTCTCCCTTCTTTTTTGGCACAATGGTTATTAATGAGGCAAAAGGATGCCTTGTTCTCTATGTAGCCATTAAAAAGCTGCTAGAAAGTCTAGAGCATTGCGAAAGTTGATTGTCATTCGCGCTGCTTAAGCTGGGAAAATCTTTCCACACTTGTGCTGCTAAACATTTGAGAGACTTTAGTCATGAGAACTCTGCTGAGATGCTAAATGTGAAGACCGAGATAAGTCTCTCCCTGCCAATTTACACCATTTTGCTCAATTCTTCCCAAGCTGTCATGTTTGAGTTTCTTTTCAGGCAGCCTCATTATATGAGTTACTATTAAAAATGTTTAATTGTTTTTTATGTCCCCAATTAAAGTTATTGATGGTATGACCTTATGTCACAAATAATAATAGCAGGATTTCATTTCAGGCATGTACCACCAAGCTCTGGCAACATTTATTACTTTCCACAATAGATTCAGATTGATGATAGCTTTCTTTCATGATTGATTAGTTGTGGAACCATTCTGGAGCTCGGTGCTAGTCAAGGGGGTTTCCTAAGCTGGAGGTTGTTTTCAATCTTGTTTTTACCTTGTGTACTAATGTGCTTTTTTGTGCTGCTGTCCTGGGCATTATTATTTCTCGCGGAAAAAAGCTAAAAGAAGGAGGAGGGGCGTGGACACGCATAAAAATGGTCCACTTAAAAAAGGTGGCAAAAAACGAGCTTCATAAGTAGTGGTCGCACTCAGTGGACACATCTATCTTTTAAATTGGCATAAATATGGTAGTAACATAATAGTAATCGGTAACTTCAAAAGAAATTACCGAAATTACTACTTGTTTTTTGAGCCGTTTTACCTACTACAGAGAAGAAAATTGGTCTAGTATATATAAAAGGGTTGAGGACAGCAGGCAACACACAAAATGGTATATTAAATTAGGGGTGGTTAACTAGCCTCTTCTGCTTTGCTCGAAATGAGGGAGAAATCGGCCCAAATGAAATCTTTTTACATGTATGAAGGTACAAACGAGTCGAGCTTCCTAAAGCCGCTCGCTGAGATTTTTTTCAAGATGCTGACAAGCTGATAAATGTGGCTCAATATATTCATCTCGACGTAATTGCCCTAATTAATTTGGGCTCGCTTGGGCGCGAAAGAGTGAAATCTCTTGACTAAATAGAAAATTGGCCTCAATGACTTGCGATCAATCAAGCTCACTAGCTATGGGCTAGGTTTCATTAGGGGCCAATTTTTTGCAAGCTGGATGGAGGGAAAACACTGTGGGAAACTGCTAAAAACAGACCCCAAAAGCTAAAGGGAAGCGGGCTGCTTTGACGAATGATTCAAACTTTTGTAACCCTTGATTATTTGCAGAGGGAATACAATACAGCAAGAAATTATGCCCATTGTGAGAAGTATCACATCATATCCTCCCCTTTGCTTTTTCGTGATGAAGATCTCTTCGTGACCTGTAATTCTAGTATTTTCCCAACCCAGTAGTAGTTGCTGGTGATGCTGCAAAAAAGGCTACTACCATTTTAAATTAATGATTGCCTAATAACAGCCTTGCCTTTTATGACGTTGTTGGCTGCTATAAAATTCAATATGATAGCATATGGAAATTATGGAGATGATGGCAAAAAGAAACCATAAAGGAAGCACCATGGGCATGCTTATTAAAAAGTAAAATTAAGACGTGGTGCATAAATGGTGCACTTTAAAATTGTCTCGGAGGAAATTGAATTCTCGTAATTACAAGCTAGCTCATGATGCGTTTATTATTAGGCACTCCAGGATTTGGGTGACTTCAACGCTAGCCAGATTTATATCAGGCGAAACCTCGAATCCGTCATATTGAGGTTAGCTCTGTGCGGGTGATTAAATGGGCCCAAATGCAAAGGCCAGTTTCTCTTTTAGGATTATGGGTTAGGCCTAATCTGCTGATTTATACTCCAGCAATATGCTCCAAGCAGGCAATAATAATTGCGTATTGAGCATTTTTCTCATATCCCCCCTAAATTATGGGAGTTTTCATCATCATCAGCCATACGCGCGGACTTTTAATAATAATAAGCGCGTTTTACCCGTGATTTACGCGCGCAAATCGACCAGAAAGCTACACGCCCTGGAAATTAGAAACAGGATTCCTCTCCTCGCCATTTTGCATATTTCTGCTGCGTTGACGGCTCTAATCATCATGGTTTGCAAATGCGCCACAGTCGGGCACATTGTGCTCTGAAAAATTCCCTCAGCTTTTCCCACCTTTCCGAATGGGCGAATTTTCCTCTGTCATGGCTGATTTTTTTCAATTTATGCCATCTTGAGTAGCCTCACTGTGCGGAATGTCGGTCAGGGTTTGGCCGAAACACTTCTTCATCTTAAAAGTCCCTTTTGAGATAGATGAACCGCAAATGAGTTAAACCGTGCACGTCGGGGTCTCCTGCTGAGTCAGCCTGTCAGCCAACTCCCTTGGCTGCCATCTCAGCAAAAATCTCCGCAAAGCAAAACTGACGGAAAGAGCCGACATTTTGTTTATGGAGATGAGGCTGTTTATTCAGTTAAATTAGTATATCGAGTGACCGGGTTGTTTTGATCGAAGGCAGCATTTTTCAAGGCTAACGATCACGCGAAACGTGACTCATAATGCCAAATGCGAGATTGGAGCCACCCAGTGTAATTTTTGGCACACTTTTCGGATCAGATCATAAAGTATCTAATAGCATCGTGGCTGTTGGATTTTATGCTATGAACGACAACAGAGGAATTTAAGAAGCTTCCGCAACTGTAAAATTAAAAGTAATTCGAGTCAATTTTTTCGTTTTGACTCTTCGCCAACGCTCTTCTAACCGTCAAGAGCGCAAGAAATATGGAATGTGTCACGTTTGTGGTCGTTGTTTTGCATGAATTAACCCTTTTGCCGCCTGACCCTGAATTCACTCAGCAGGCAAACGAGCGCGAAACTCGTGTAAATCGTGCAATATGGAAATTCATTATACCCAAACCAAATAACAACAAAGCCTTCTTCTTCGCATAAAAAACTGCACCATGCCAAATAAACAACGGTTTTTCCCTCCAAGAGCTTGCATTTTTAATTGCCAAATTGGAAAAACTTCATTGCGTTACCTGATATGAGCTTCAATATAGTATGATATTTGAGGGACTTGCCCTTTTATGGGAGGTGGTGACCTTAGACCAAAAATCACTTTGGGTAAAGGGTAGACACATATACCCACATCTTCTGGTATGACAAAGCCTTTGTCGTGCTCATAATTTATGCTTTTTCAATATCTCGCATGTTGCCATAATTCAAAGTCAATATTCACGCTCTGTCTCGCAAATGTCTCTACGTTTTTTCTCAACGTTTGTGCGCATCGAGGATTTTTGCGCGAAAACAAATACAAAATATAGCGCGAATTTCCACAGCCCCAAAAGCGCGCCATCTCTCGCTTTTTGGGGCCGTTCCTGCAGATATTGCGCAAATTTTGGCAAACAAACAAGTAATGGGCCATTATTTTTCTCCCCCTCGTTTTTAGTAGGTCAACTTTCATTCGTCTATCTCGTGTCTGTAAACGCTGAGATAAGCGTAACACGCAAGCTTTTTTGATGCAAGAGAAATTGGGAAACTTTTTACATCTAAACAATGACCCCCATTTATGGGTGAGTAAACTTAGCCGCATTTTCAATTGGTCTTCTTTGAAGTTTGAAACATCGAGTTTCGTGAAATCGCCGCAAGCAGAGCCAGTGGCGCTAGTGTCTTCAAAAATTGAGGCGCTGGGTCAAAATAAGTCAATTGTCGAGAGTGACTTTTCCTCGCACAATAATAGATTTGTCAGAGCGATTTCAGATTTTCGAGGGTGTCAAGTTTTCCACGATGATGTCAATTGATGTTAGATTTCCCGGAAGGGTTTTGGGTCACAGTACACGAGTCCTGATAATAATGGTGGCGTGTTCAATATTGTGCCCATTCTTATTCTTGGGGTCTTGAACCTACTCAATCATTAAAGGGAAAGTCCATCATAGCACAGTGGTCTAGTCCTGATCATCGCGTCATACCAGTCTGTATTTCATTATCAAAGTGCCCAAAGGCAAACTTTTTGCGAGAGGAGCCCCGGAAACCAGGTCAAAATTCGAGGCAAGCGAATTTTCCGACCCCCCAAAAAATGGCATCTTCTGGAAAACAATGCTGCATTCCCAAAAAGAGACAAAAGAGAGGCTTTTATGTTGGATGTGCAACTTGCTTGTTTAAGCTCGGTGGCTAATTTGAATTTGTGAAACTGAATCTCAAATTACAGTGTATTAAAGCAGCCAGACAGATGATGGGAGATGCTCACGAAATTTCTTTTGTTTGGTTGCTCAGATTTATGCCCAGATTTGATAGCAGGCTCGATTTTTGATCAGAGTCCACTTTGGGTGAAATTGCAACAAGTGATCTTGATATCCAGACATACACACTGGATAAGATATGGACACCAACCACTTTGCAAAAGATTGCTATCAAAACACGAGAATCGTGTGAGAAAAAATACTATCATCAATTCCGTTTCAACTTTGCCTCAGCACAAATGAAGTGCTGTGATGAAAAAATATTAGATTACTAAAGCTTTGCTGCTTTCCTGGACCTATAACTGAAAATGTCGAAAAGCCATTTTGGAGTGGAGACAAAAAAAGCCTACAAGGAATCCAAATGCCTCAAATGCTGGCATGGAATCCTGAATCGATTGAAATTGTGTGACCACAAAAAATAATACTATACCTCTTTGAGATGGGGACATTTTTAGATTGCAATCTGAACAAGCCGAAAAAAAACCGTTCACGTTTTTTGAAGACAACCACTTTGTCAGCCATTGATTTACTGACAGCAGCTACTTAACATCGTCTGACCCTTCTTTTATTCAATTTTGAGCCAATTACCGAGCCTTTGGTTAATTGTGTGCTTCTTTGTTATCACCTCGTTGAAAAATGTCAAAAAACTCAAATCAAATACAAGCTCGGTATATTTACGATTTTTCTGCAAATCTGCGATACTACATGAAATTAATGCAACTAAAAGCTATTTTTTCAGTATTCCCTTAATAAAGAGTAATTTATTTAAATATTGCTGGGCAACGTTGTTTTGGCCTTTGTTGTGGCTTCTTTTCAGCAGCTGACTCAGCCGAGTTGACCAGTCACAACAATTCAGCGCGAGCAGTTGATGTTTACACTCGTGAGGTGAAATTCAATTGTTTTTAAAAGCGGATGTTGGTTCGCTCAAAACCAATACTACATGATGGTCAAGTCGAATTATCTCAATTTTGAGCAATAATTGCGGCTACGCGAGTACACGCCTCGGTGTGTCAATACAGTGCAGTGGTGAAAATCAGGCCCCATTTCCACGGACAGGAAAACAAATAGTGACTGAGAAATCTGGTAAGAAACTCTGTGCGCATTTCAAAATTACGTTTAAAGCTAGGTAGCATTATAGCAGAGAATTATGCAAGCGTAGAACTTCTAGGAAAAATTTCACCTTGATGCACTAATGACTATTTCATCTCATGCTTGTTTAGATGAAAAAAAGTCTGTCTCAGTGTGAATCCCAGGAGACGAGAGGCAAAAAAGTGCTGCGCGCGCCTGGATGACAAATTATTCAGAATCCTTTGCTTGGAATTTGTTAGCTTGCCAGCTTCCTTGGCTCTTTTCAATTATCATATCTTTGAAAAAGGTGGGTTCTTTTGCCACCATTTCTCAGCTGCTCACAATGTTTAAAATTCTTAAAAGAAAATATTCAAGTGCTCTTGAGTCTTGATGTTAGTAGAGGTTTTTTTCAAGCTGGCCTAGAAGCAAAAGGTGACTGGATTTTTTCCGGGAAAAGGGGGTGAAAGTTATCAATAATTTGTGGGATCTCATAACATGCAACATTGGGGGGTCAGTGGAATGGTTCACCATTTCTCTTCAGATGTGTAACCCTTTTCCTCAAATATTTTTCTCATCACACTGATGAACTCTCAATGGGGGTTCTCTTGTCATGGTCAGAAGCTATATGAATGATCCCATTTTTCCTCCACTTCCAAGTGTGAGAAATTTTGGCTGAGGCTTCCATTGTCATGTCAATGCTCATTTCACCATTGAACTCCACAAAGATTTTAGGAGCACTTTGTGAGTAGAAGTAGTACCCACGTGCTCAGCTCTGAGAGAGTGAGTAATGGTTGTGAGAAGGCATTTGAAAATAGCCTATTTTCACTATGGCTACGGATTCCGAATTCTTTCCGGTGTAATTTAGTGCCAAGCTGGAAGTGCCACTTTAAAGTACATAAACGCATTAAGAGAAAAAACCCGAGGATTTGGGCTGTAATTGGGTCCTGCTCCACCTTCTACCATTAATACCAGCAAAAAAAAGAATTCTAGAAATGAATTCATAGCCTTTTTTAAGGATGCTTTGGCTGACAAATTTCCCAGTCTTGGCTCTCCTAATTCATTTCATTGTGTTTCTTTTGGCAGCATCTTCTGCTGCTGTGATTTACTGTGAAAAGTGGTTAACATTTATCCCTCGTTTATTCTTGGATGTCATTCTGCCTTTTAGGGGGCTCTCCCTCGAGAAGAAGCTTTATAAAACGAGACCTAGGAATTTTTGTACTTGATCTGCGAAGCATTCTTTAAATGGGCATTTTGACGGGTTTGCATCCTTAGTCTGGTTTATTAGATGATGGGGAAAGTCGATCCCTCCTTATTGAGGGTGATCATTAAAAAGCTTGTAAAAGATGCACTTGCAACCGTTTCAAAAGTAGGAATCTGTGGGAAACCAAAGAGTGAGAGACGAAGGCCCTACTCATTTAACGTAAGAAAAAATACGTAGTGAAACGTCTTTGACTGAATGTCATACTTTCATTATTCATTTATGCAGGATTGCAAAACGTTTCATGTCCTACGAGCAGATGACAAGGGCCATGTCTACAGAGTAAAACATCTTCGTTTTTCTTTGATTGTGCTGAGGCGCATTTTTTGGCATCGTTTCTCGTTAACTTTTCGGCTTCTTGGCATGGGGCATGACCATGACATCTATCCAAAGCAACACTTTTTGACCCAAGCAGCCTCGCCGGTCATTTGTCTATCCCCAGCATGACCTTCAAAGCTTCCACCAACACCATTTGATTTATTAAACGCACATAATAATCCCATTTATACTTGTAAAGCAAAATGGCAGCAATGACACACAACAGCCGCAGCCATTTATTTTTCGACTGCTTTTATCTTTGGGCTGAATCTTCCAAAACATCGGACATAACTCTCACTTTATCTCTGGTTAATGGGGAAAATAAGGAAGTCCCTTTCTTGGCCCGGCTCAAGGATGTCTTGTTGTTTTTATTCGAGGTTGCGTGACTATTGCGAGAAGAAAAATATTCCGCGCTGCCTCAAGTGGCTCAATCTTGGAAAATAAAGGCGGGAAACCTTATAAAAAGCTCATTCTCTTGATCTGAGGGTGGTCTGTGTTGAAGCATTTTGTCTCGCCACTTCAAATGTGGTGTATGACAGGTAATTGTTTGCACTCCTGAATTTTTACCTTTTTCTCCATGAAATTCTGGAGGGAAAAATCGTTGAAATTCAGGACTAAGGGTGGTCAATGATAGCAGTAAATGGCTTCCCAATATGGCCTTATAAGTATATTATATCAAATGGCTTCTGATAAGCGATCTCGTACCCCCTAAAGTCTAAGAAACCGTTTGTCAGATTGCAGATTCATGTTCGTTGGATGAGTGCCATCTTCGGATGCAAACTGCACTCAAAATTCTGTCTAGTGAAGTTCACTGTGGGGGGAAATAGCTCCTCTCTGCTAGTTCTTCTCCTTAAGATGCCCACATAGGCTTTATTGCAAGCTACATGCAATAGTGGCCATTTTCGGCAGAATTACCCCAGTGTGGAGCCTAAAAAATATTTCTCCCTTTCTTACATTGGCGGTCATGCCTGCCATAAAAATCGTCTAGAATGATGTCTAAAGTTGGTCAGCTAAAATGTGGACCAAAAAGACTTTTTAACAGCAATTGACTTCAAAATTATTGCCAAAAGTGCTAATATAACACTGGAATCAGCTTGTCCTTGCGCATTTCCTATCCGAGTTTTTGCCAACGTTGCTTGAAAACTCTGCTGCAGCTCACTGTGGGGCATTTGCCTCAAAAACGACCCAATGATAGGTTAAATTTTTCTTCCTGTGTCAAAATTTGATGAATGGTGGATGATGGAATGGATCTAAAGCTGCCAATCATGTCTTGGGCCATTTTGTTGCTATATTCAAGTTGGCACGCAAATGTGTGAATTTCCTGCATATGAAGGCTCTAATTTTCTGTCCAAGGCCAATTTCATGATTGGCGTTTGAGCGAAGCCGCGCGCGTCTTCTTCTGCTAGTGTCAAAAAGGCAACACTCGTCAATTACTGTCCATTTTCATGAATTGATGAATTAAATCTGGTCCAAATTTGGGTCCTCTCATATTATAGATCTGATTGAGGTTTGATTGCACTAGAACTTCCAAAATAAGCTAGGGCCAAAATTCGATCACTGAAGCATTAATCTAAAGTGAGCTAAGCCTCATTTATGCAATTTTTAGCCCTGACCAGCTCTAATTTCATTTTGAAAATCCAATCTTCATGCTGCATTTGCGCGGAATTTACAAGGTGGCAAGGACAGAAGCTTTTAAAAATGCATACTCCCTCTTATAATATTGACTTGGCAAATTCGTTGTGATGATGACTTAACAGATAGAGATCTGAATGCATAGCCTACATAAAATGTGGAGGTACTATATGGATGTGTCTTGAAAAATGGGTCTGTTTTTCCTCATCAGAGCAGAATTAAGCATGCTTATAAGGGTTCCCAGACACGCGTAATAGCTTCAAAAATTACCACACTGCTCCAAAAGTAATGACACTCGAGTGTGTAGAACACACCCTCATTTCACAGATCTTTTCTCCTCAACCTCGTCTGCATTCGTTTTTGACGAGCACCAGAATATGTCCTATTTAGTTTATTTTTTCCTTTAAATCCGTATATTCCTCCAATTACTTATGGTCCCAATTAAAATGGAGTGGATTTGAATTAATCTTTGACACTCCAAAACTTGTTCATCTATAATTATCTCTTTTTTATTTTTAACGATTTTTTGCCACTTTGCCTTTTAAGTTGGCTTTTCGTTAGAATGGTACCCATGCATATATAACCTCCAATTTGGTATATCAGCTCGCTTAAATTAGAGTCTTGTCAATCGTAACAAAAGCCACATCAATGGGATCGACTTTTTGTAGGCTGTCATTAGAGTTGTTGTTTGCATACAAAGTCAGCCATCAATGGCAGCTGGTGAGTTTTTTTTCCAGCTCTCTATCATTATTTGGATAAGGTTGTACTCGGTTTTTTGCTCTCCCAAAATTGAAACCGTGGGCCGTGACGTCACTCAGTGGCATTGCTTTTTCACTTCAGAAAAGCTAAAGCGGATCAGCCCACTGTGCGCAATATTTTGGATATGTGTCAGAAAAAACGTGGCTTAATAAAGTCATGTGTAATGAAAGATCAATATCTGGAGTTATTGGGTTTCAAAAAACAGCTGCTCTCTAGGCATCAGCCCACTTTTGATATAGTATACTCATTTCCAGATTGCCATGGCAATCAATCTTTTTATTCAGCAGCTGACCAGAAAATAGTATTATTTTATGCCCAGGTTTTTATGATTGCCCAAGAAGCAACACCTGGAATGCATTCAGATTAATGGAACTGATTGGCACAATAAAAAAGCCCAAAAGTTAGCCTATGTTTTTCATCTCCTGACATAGATTTGTAAAACCTCAAAGTTAATTAAGCTTCGATTTTGGCAATTTGCTCCCGTTTTCTCACTGGAGGTATCAGGCCTATGCTAGGCTTTCAAGGCCTATTTTGCTTGTAAACGAGTTCTTAAAGCCACTGAAAAAGAAGAAGTTATGATTGCCTTTATTGCAAGCTTCCGTTCCGCTTCTTCTTTGTAAACTTTGTTTGAGCATTTGTGAATTGTGAGAGAGGTCAAAGGATATCAAAGTCCCGAGAAGTAGCAAGAAGGGGACATATCACAATAAGGAAGACGTCGTCGCTTTAATGAGCATCCTCTTATCGTGATGACACACAATGGGCAAAGAATTGTTCCACCATCCCCACCAGAAATTAGCCCAAATGTAAACACACGAAAATGAGTCCCCCATTTTTACACAGAGGCGCTGCATACACAGTTAGGCCCTGTTCACCTGCATTATTATCAGCAAAATAACGCGCGATATTATGATGAAATTTGCAAATATGTGGTATTTGTAAAATCATTTTTAAGATTTTGACTTCGGAATCGGAATATTGGAACCAAAAGCCATCCTACACCTATATAAAAATTCTCAGTTTCTCAGTATTTCTCTCCAATATTTTGCCAAAATAACGGCCATAATAAGCAGGTGAACAGGCCCTTAAAGGCCCCCTACATCGAAAATTTAAGCCCTCAAAAAGTCATGATTTGTTTTGTGGGAGTAAAATTATCTTTTCCACATTGTTGCACTTAAAAGTAGGCAAATGTCGGCTTATACCGAATGTAAAATTCGTCTTCGGGCCTAAAATGTTGAAAAAAGGAATGGCAATAGATAGCAAAGTTTACCCATGAAAATGCAGCTCAGGATCATGTTTTAGAATATTTAGGAATGATAGCAAACCATGCCTTTTGTAAGGTTGGTGGGGGAGAAACGCCGTATGCTACTACTGTGCACATTTGTTGCTGAGCACATGTAACGTAATTTTGATGGTACACACTCAATTAGTTGCAACCTTGAACTTCATTTGCTTCAGCTACATTACAAATGTGACATGTCTATTATTAGCACCATTATCATCATCTTGCTACTTACAAAATTGGAATTACGTACGGTCTGTTTTTCATGCGTCTTCTTCAATTTCAATTTTACACTTGCTGTATTAAAGCCATTAATCCAGGAATAAAAAAATACTACGTACGATCCAAAAGTGCGTAATATTTTGCTATCCTCGGCCAAGGTGTTGAAGCCCATCTTTATTGGTTGAAGGTTTTGTGTTTATGCTCTTTTTGCAATGATCAATCACTTCACTTTATGCGGTATCTTTTTACATAATAGTCAGCCTTGAAGCCCAAGCAAAAATATTGGGCCTTTTCATGCTCGTTTTTTCACTTGAGCTCATCCATGAGAAATTGAAGTGCAATTGATTACTATGCTTCTACGCTGATGAAGAAGTAAATTGGAAAAATAATTTTTGAAGGCTGCAAAGAAGCAGAAGAAAATTAATTTCCTTTGTGCTGCTGAGATATCACGATTTGATTTCTGCTTAATTCAAATGTTGCTGCCATTGCTATGATATGCTGCAAGCAATCATGTTTGCATTAAATTGATGACTTTTGAACTCAATTAGCCCACCGCACAGTTAATCTTCGGTTGGAGCCAAAAAAATATTGCATTTTGCAATCCATACAGTCTTTTTTCAGGAGCTCTACTAGAGTCGAACCTTAAGCAGGCTGCCTTGATTGATGAGCAGGTTTTTTCGTCCTCCACAAGATGATCAGATAAATTCGGGAATTGTGCCAATTAAATCTTTTTTATTATCAAGCTAGCAAAATTATATACCAATGACTTTTCACAGTGGAAGAAAATTACAATACAAGCTACTTAACATAAAAAATATCGTTCACTTTTGTTGATATCATAAGTAGATAGCAGCAATTTTTTTCAAAAAAATGTCACTTTGTCACTTTGTCCATGCATAATGCATAATATTTCTTGAACAAGAAAGGTCTCACACTATACTGACTTTCATTGTTGGAACCGGGCGGGACCAAAAGTAGTTCAACTCCAAATATTAATAAAAGACTGCTTACATATCTTATGGCATTTTTTATAAAGGAGCACGGCACTAGAACAATTGGTACACGGTTACAAACACCTTTGGCTTATGGATGAAGTACATTGTGGGCAAACTTACAGCACCAAGGGAATAAATGATAAGAAATGTCTGAAGTCCTGTCGGTTCATAGGCAAATAGTACATGAATAAAGGTTATTGAAATTAATAAAATTGCTAACATTGCCAATAGCATGAAACCCCCAATACTCAGAACACTTTCATTATGTGACTGGTTGTTGATGCCTTGCATTGGTGCCAATTGTGGAGTCATTTGATTTTTGATTTGTAGCTTCTTGTAGCCGATGAAGAGACTGGACATCAATATTGTGGCTGCGACAATCATCCCTGGTAGACGTATGCAGCTGTAATGGGATAATAGGGTGTTCATCTATGCCTCGTTTCCTTAAAATCTTACGACAGCCTTAAACGAAATGCTTAAGTTTTCGTACTTCTGATTAATCAAAACACTTCTTGCTCACATGACCAAAAGAGGTCGGAAAAGTGGTCTAATTGAAGCTATGAAAAGTCAGTAAAAATGGTCAGTTCTGAAATAGGAGGCTTAAGTAAAACGCAATATAACTGAATGAAAAAAATTTCCTTGGTAAGTGAACACAGCATAAAAGAGGGGAAAATGACGAATCAGACGCTATATAAAGACCGCATAATTTTTTCTGCAATAATCAAGCCATGCTTGTATTTGAGATGATTTGCTTACTAGAAGTGAACTGTGTTGTGAAAGTCATCCCTTGCTGCGTTCATCCCACGTAGAGCAGCAACATAAGGATTTGTGGAAAACTCTACCAAATAGATTCTTGTCAGATTGACCAAGCAGGCAACTAAAAGGGTCCACGTCCTCAGGAAAAAGCTTACGAATTCATCATTGACCAGTGCCATTCTTGGCCAATGGAAGATTTGCAGAGTCTTCAAGACAAAGATCAGTGCGATTGACACAGCGACGCTCCACATGCTAATTGAAGTTGCAAGCAGTGCCCAGTAACTTGCAAATTCCCCTAAGAAGCAATTCATTTAGCTAGTTTGCGCTTTTAAGGTAATTTTCTTACCGATTGGCTCGACCACTAACGCATAAAACAAAAATGGGATTGCAGCAAAATTGAAGGATAGGGTATGTTCAAAGATCCAGCTAGCCAGTATGTTAGAGATACTCCTTTTTTGGGGGTCCATTCCATACTTCTCATAAAGAATGAGACCCAACAGAAGTCCATTGCTACCGGTTTCAATCAGACTCAGCAGAGCCGCAAAAATCAGCTTTGCAGCAACAGAATATTCGTGCATTTTAACCGACCTTATGGCTAGATGAATTTACTGAAACGATCCTGCTCGAATGGAATTGATGCAGTGAATATTACCATAAGGACGTGGACTTCAGACTTTATAGAGAGAGGTTAAAAGAGAGAAGAGAAACATGGCGCGATTTGTTGAAGAGCTTTTATGAAGCTCTTGAAGCAAATCCCTCTTTTCATATTGAAAGCTAGCTCTTTAATGCCCTGTTCATGTATTAAGAATGCTTAAGGTATGGAAAAAACTTGGAGCTAAGTAAATGCTCAACATTTCAAGCAAAGTAGCTGCTTTTTGTGAATGTTGAGTAAAATCACCGGTTTTCGTTGCATAATATTTACCTTAGCTTAGCTAATTTTACCTTAGCTTAGCTTTTTCCGGCAATATGAGAACGGCCTATTTTTTGTAAGACTTCTAAAGTTACAACTGAAATAGTCGTTGTACATGAACAGGGCATTAATAAGCAGCTGAATAGCATTTATCAAAGGAAACATTAAACAGCGATTTTCAACTTTGCCTAAAGGTTGTCAGCTCGGTTCTTCTAGCTTATGGTTCAATAGGTTTTACTGTCTGAAAAGCAACTTCGTTATCCAACAAAAAATGGTAATATTGCATGCCAATTGTTACATCACTTTTGCTGCCATGATGATGGCACTCCAAAATGACTCAGCATAAATCGGAAATTGGAATTTTGCATGCATTTAATATCTCCCCAGATGGTTTAATCCTTATTCTGGGAAAGAAAGTTTTTGATGATGATATAGAAGGTTTTCGACACGACCAGGTCAGCAGCACAAAAAGTCTCATGAATAATTAATGGAGCCATACCAAGATGACACATCAGTGCAAAAAATTCGGGTCTGAACGGGAGAGTGCCAAAACAAAATGAAGAGGATGAGTGCAAAAAAGGGCGAGAATTACATGGTTACATGGAAACCGACAAAACTAATTGCTGTCGTCCATCAAGCATGGCTGACAAGCTCTTTAACGCGATCAAATAGCCTCGTACTTCATCAATCTCTAATCCTTTCCATAGCTGTTGCAATATACTACTAAGGTAGGCTCCCCGGCCTCATGAATAGGCAATTAGAGTTTCGGTGGAACAAAAAGTTTCTTCACCGATTTTCAATTGACTTTGAGCAAATAGTGCCACTCATCCTTTGGCTTCCACATGCGTTTGCAGTGATGCGGCGTTCATCTACAGACCCACAGAAAATCTGAGAGCGAAAAGCAAGATGTTAGGACATTTCGCGTCGTCTCAGCGATCAAGTTCTTTCCGCATAGAAAAATGCGGGTTTTGAAGGGTTTTCCTAATAAAACGTAAAGTAATGTGTATCTATGTACATGTGATGCAGATGACTGTCGCATTTGTGCTTTGAATATTTTCTACTGCAGCAGGAGATAGGAGGGAATTTGCTTTGTTGACTTGTTGTGACTCCAATCTGTTAGGGGTCATTAAAATGTTTGCATTTGAATTTTTGCTTATCTCTGTGCGTAGAAGTCAAGCAAGAATTTATATGGCACGCTAAGGCCCTTGGGGGTGAAAATGCCATTCCTCAATTCGCGATCGTGTCACCAGGAATTAAAAGTGTTTTAGCACGCCATTAATTTCTCCTGCAGCAGCCAAGTTTAATTTACGCGAGCTTCCTTAATTGTACAATTGAGTTATTTATGCTGCACAATGCTGGGGGACAAATTTCGCGAGGCACAGATAAATTTGGTGCAGAATCAACATGCACACTGCACGAATATGAGAGCTAGGAAAGAAAGTGCGAATGAAAGAAAATGTGCCATAAAAAGGCGTGAGATATTTCATAGCTTATGCATTTTTTATTTGCATAGTACATGCTATAGTGGGCTGCGATGGCTTGTTAAGGATGCACCTGCGTGCGTATTTCGAACCCTTACTTCAGTGTTTTAGCTGATTTCTTTTCTGTCCTTACAGATTTGTTTCCAACTCATACGAAAATACCAGTACAAATCAACTGAAAATGTGCAGCTGAGAACCAAACATGAGCTTGCATAGCAAGGTTACTTTTAATTAGACGCCCAAAACTGATTGAAAAATCACGATTCGAGTAACACACTCTATTATCATTATATTATTATCATTGGATTGCCTCTGTGCAGGTTTTCCAGCCAGCTTTGCATTGTCATGATGCCTTATAATGATAAAAAGGTCGGAAGGTAAGAGAAATCGCTCCCAGCATGAGTGGGCACGACAAAATGTCGTTGGTTGACCAAAACTTCTTCTTCTTCATCTCCACACTGTGCACACTGGGGTCGGTCAAAACCACCACATTTTTGCCACGAATTCTCCAGCTCCGGATTGGCCTCAAAACATCAATGTATCTAATTTAAAAATTGGCCGCATTCAATGAAATGGCAATTGGATTTCAATTTGTCTCTTTTGCACACAGTGGCCATAATTTTAGGTGGATTTCTTCACACTCAGCTAGTGATTGAAAACTCACCCGCTCTTTTGTGGGACAAATTACTTGCCTGGCTCTCTGGCCACTTTTCTTTATAAACATCGAATTTCTTCAAGCAACCTTTGGAAGTTGGAATTGAATAGGCTTTTTTAGCTACTTTTGTTGGACTTCACACTCGTGTTGCATCTGGCGAACAATCAACACGTTTCAGCCCAGAAAAATAATCAGCCTATTCCTTTATTCAGCTATGCAATGAGAAATGCTACTTCATTCATTTTGTTTATTCTATCAATTCACTTGGTTCACACATTTGGCCAACCAAACGGTAATGACTGCTGTTGCCTTGTTATTGTTGTCACTTCTGATTTATTGACAAGAAGTTCGTTGAAATTCCTTGTTGCCCACAAAGGCGCTTTTGGCCATCTGGTGAAAGCAGAAAAGGAAGCTACAAAACAATAAAAAAGTCATTGACACTACTCAAAGCATTTCCTTCTTCTAACTTGAGCTCTTCCCTGTAATTTTGGAGACATTCCTCGAATGCTGATTAGCTTTTCAGCAGGAAAATTGACTTTCGGCTCAAAGATGAAAAAAGACTTCCTGTCAATTTCCAAATACCATTTTGGACACCTTTGGAGTTGAGAACAAAAAATTAACAAGAAGGCGTTCACCGACTCATTTAGAAAATTGAAAAGAAACTTTATTGTTTTCTCCACCTCCTTCTAGTTAAAATAGCGCACTGTGGGGTAAACTGCCAATAATGGATATGTGCATTTGAACATGATAAATATAGCCTGAAGCTGAGTTAGTACATATATGGATGTTTGGTTTTGTTTCTCTGCAGCTTTTTCTGCTTTGCTCACAGTGAAAAAAGTCGACTGTCTCGACCTCTCAAGTCAAGGATGCTTTTGTCAAAAGGCGTTATTATCACTTCGTCTTTTTCAGCTTGAACTGTTTTTTCTCCAACAAAAAGTTCAAGTTCAATTATTTTCTATTTGAATGGACTGCGTTGAAAGGAATAACCAGCTGAAAAAACTGAAGGGGTTGCTCACCTTTTCACAACAAGTGAAAATTATTTGCAGGCAATTGTCGTTGCTTCCAAATAATAATAGCCACTTTGTTGATGATAACATTATTATTGGCACCTCTTTTCGATTTACCCTTACACACCCTATAGCATTAATTAGAGATTAGCTATGCATTTGATGGTGTCAATCTAATTTGATGGCCACTAATAATTATAATTCAAAAAGAGCTGTAGTCACGCCCAGAAATTCTAATTATCCAACCAGAGGAACAAATTGGGTCAGATTTCCTCCTGATAAAAATGCCTTTTGGGTCCTCCAATTCAATTAACTGTAAATTCAAGCAATTTATATTGAGAAAGGGGTAAAGGGCGTTTTATTCAAATTGTCACGTGCCTTCTGGCCTAAAAAAACGTCTACAACTTTAAATTCTGATCACAATGGATTTGAGCAAATAATAGATCTGGAAATGCATTTAGTGAGCAGGCAGCTGTGCATGAAGCTAGTACGCAAAAAAGTGCGTAGGCTGCTGTTCGTGCTTTAATAGTGAGATGATGGCAAATTGGCATGCGTAACGTGCAATTCACTGTACCTATATGTTACATGGACCCGAATAAAACAGGGCCTAGGGGGCAAAAAAGTAATGTAGAATCTATTTTTCTCCAAAATATCTTGCGCGCAATTCTTGACATTTCTTTAATTGTATAGAATGTACGAACGCAGAGGGCAGTAGAACAACAAAGAGAAATCTAAAAAATTGCTTGCACTCATGCGAGATGCTTTAATGCAAGCACGGTTGTCAAAATCTCATTTATAAGAAAAAGTTTTCCAATTTGAGCAGGGTCATAATGATAATTTTCAGCGGGAAAATATCTGCGCCAGCATTATTAATGATGTTTGCCCTCCCCTATGATGTTATTAATTCGCCTCGTTACCAAAGGTTTATATATGCCTCCCTAAAGGTGTAATTGAATTTCACATGGAGCAGCAATGAAAAAACGTTCTTTCAAGAAAACCTCATGGCAGTTTGGCAATTTTGGTCAATTGTTGTGGGTCATCTAGTTCACAATATCACGCAAAGTCAATTTGGTAAGCACGAAGAGAATATTGAGAAGTGATAATTAGTGCGCAGAAAAAAACGGTTGTAGCATAATTTTCATGGGAAGAAAGAAGGTAGCTGCTGATTGCTTCAATGGCTCGGCTCATTTTTCTCCGCGTGCGTATGAAAGGACCTGGTTGACAAATGGCGGCATTTTAGCCAATTTGCAAATGCATTCAGCACGAAAAATATAAATTATATGGGCCTTGTCAGCATTTGCCGTGTGAAATCGGAGAAGACGTGCATCAGAACTGCACACGTGACATTTTTTATTGCGAGTAGTGGAGATTTCAACGCGCGGAGAACGGCGAAAATTCTGAGCGTTGGGTGCAAATGGAAGAAGGTGATCTCCAGCTGATTTCCTGGATATCTAAATCGATACGCGGATGTTGTTAAAGCTAATCAAGACTTTTTGCATCCTTCTCATTCCACCTTGATGTGTGTACGTATAAATAAGGCGCGTGTGCAATTGCAATCGGTTTAAAGAAGAAGATGGTCTCATTAGATAACCATTTTCCATTTTATCTGAGTGCTTTGACAAGGACCATTCGTTAAATTGTCTCGTGCCCATTTCGCGAAGCCAAACTACGTTTAAGGCAAGATTTGGGGTCATATAACCATTGTCTGCTCCGTTTTCTCCGTGCGATAGTGATCTGCAGCGATAGAAATGTCACTGTGCAATGCACTTGTAAAAGCCACAAAACCATATCTTACTACTTAGGGTGAAATTGGTTTTACTCTCTTTGTTCTTTTCGCATGCTGCAGGGACAGTTATAAAGGCGATGCTACACTTTTTTAGGTGAAATTCGGATTTGTTCCCAAGATTTCGGTAATCCTCTCCTCACAACATAATACTGCCATGGATTTAAAATCAATCTTGTGAAATCTTTGGTCTCGTATTTCATGATTTGAGATTTATTCGTCGTGCTGCTGCTGACTGAAATGCATTTAAAAATACCTACTAAAGTCCCAATTAGTGAGAGTCTTGTGTCTAAACAACAACTTGGCAGCCATTCATTTGTCAAATTCATTAGCAGCTAGTGCCAAGCTTTGGGAGCAATAAAGTGCAAGAGACTCCAAAAAGTCCAACATTTGTTGCACTTTTTTGGCAATCCCTGTACCTGCAGTTGTATATTTTCATTCTGATAACGCTTACGTAAAAACTGTTTTGAATTACAGCTAGGTTTGCTATAATAAGGTTAGCACTTTCAATTTATGAGCTAGTCCAAGCATCTATCCAAAGCTGATCTTGACCACCCAAGAGCTGAGATTTGCAAACTTGTCCACCAATGCATTAAGGCACCTCAGTGCAGTCAAGCTAGCCAAAAAGGCCTCTGCACATTATCAGAAGTCTACGAGAGATAACATTTTAGTGTACGCCTTATAACAACTGGAATTAGCCAGATTGCATCATTTTGATCTTGGTTTTCGACAACCCAATGACAAACACTGTATTTTTGACAGCGTAATCCATTAAAAAATCTGCTTCGTTGTCATTCTGGCGGGCAAAAACGCGAATACACATAAGCACTTCTTCAGCACCAGAGATCAGATTAGAGCATACTATATAGGAAGCTTTGTTTTTATTGCCTTTTCCTTTGTGCGTTTTCGTCATGGCAAATCAAAGATATTTTACTATAGCATGGTTTCGCGCGCGGTCTCCCCATTGCATTGTGAGTTTTACTGCGGTTTTCGCCTTGACCCAAAATGACACAATAAAAGTGACTTCTCCAATTTCAAGGCCATCATCATCTGATGATCAATAAAAGGAAAAAAAGGATTGACGAAGATGTTTTCATGGTGAGGACAAATTGCCCATCTGATGGCATTGCTTGTGTCATTTAAGAGTAGCTTTATGCCTTCACTCTGAGCTTTTATGTGCATAGTGGCTTCTTGATAGCAAATCTTGGCAGCATCCTTTTTTAAGTCTTAATTCAAGGCTAACTTCCTTATGTCACCATCATTTGATACTGCACACATGGTAAGAAATCTGCTTGAGTTTCTTGTCTTTTTGCAGCTTATCTCAAATGGACATCACTTCTTCTTTGATAGATCCAGTTGCAAATGCACTTCTCAGATTGTATTCATTCTAAACACTTTATATTGACAGGCTTAAAAGGTGGTTTATCGTTGCCAAAGGTATTTTTGATTGAGTCAGCTTATATGCATTTCTCTCAGTGTTTGCTGTTGCAGTTCCGTTGGTAAGCCTGATTGCTGAGCCTTGTATATATTTTTGCATTTGCTGCCTTCAAGTATTACAAAAACGGTGGCCAACATTGCTTGGCCAAGTTAACTTTCACCTCGGACGAAAATTGATTTACTCCCATTTTTCACGAATTATGACCCAACGTGTCAGTGAGAAACCATGAATATTAACTCATTGCCAAGTTCATGAAAGGCAAATGAAGCAAAAAATAGCAGACATTTCTGAACTAAAAAAAGAGTTTCTAAAGTTCTTTTTTTGCACTGCTGTGCCAGCAAAGCTTGAGGCTGCAAGGCATTTTTCTCAAGTTCAGACTGAGTCTGGGTTAGATTTGTCTGACATTTGAACTTCAGCTGGACATTGAGCAATTTTGTATTCATTGTTACGAAAAATGCACGCAAAGTTTTCTCCCAGTTCATAATTTTCATGGCCGAAATTTGGTGAATATTTTTTTGGTCACGCAATCCTGTGCTGCGGCTACTCTCCCAGTGTCTACCCTAAAATACTCAAGGATATTACATTTTCATCTCCGAAAATTTCCAAGTCAGAAAATCAAACCAATGTAAGTGAAAATCTCCATTAAATTACCATTTGCTTAATGATGATTTGCGTGTGGTTTCAGATGTCTTTAAGGCATTTTCAGAGGGAAGAAAATTGGGACAACAACAGTTTATGACTCACACTTCAACATTATTTGGGTCACCCTTTGAAATGCTGCAGTCCAATTGATATTTACTCAATCTCAAGCACGGTTTTCCGGGCTTCGCTCAATACCGTTAAGGGTTTGTTTACCCTTTCATGATTGACACGTGACAGCCAGTCAATTATTTATTTACCCCTTTGCTAGTATAACAAGCCCTCACACAGCTGCAGCATCTTCCGTAAGCCAGTCGTGAGAGGCATTCCAAAATTTTTCAAAGAACACAAAAAGGGCCAAGCAAAAATCTAGCCTTGAATTAAAGCACAAAACTCAATGTATTTATTAGGGGTGACACATTTGCTCTACTGTTCTAAAACAATCCACGGAAGCATACTTATTTCAATGGCCTTATTCTTTCAGGATTCTGTCTAGATAATCATTATATTCTTCTTGATAAAGTAATGGCCCTGTATTCGAAAATTGATCTATCAAAGGCAGGGCGGGAGTTTTTAAAAAACGAATCGGAATGATTAATATGGCCACGTTTTTGCCATCATCATCTCGAAATCGTAAATTAGGTGCAAACTTGAGCATTTATCCTCGCTCCAATAAGTACGAATTATGGTCCAGTTCAGGCATACAACGCAGGCTTCACAAAAATGACTATTTTCTAGGGCCTATAAAATTGCTGAAGTATGCCTAATTATTTCTTGAAAAAAACCAAAAGTGTCTTCTTGAGAAAATTAATGAGATTTTTAACTGCCAAACTTCCATTTGGAACTATAGTTTAATTTCTCGTCTCTTGTCCCCAAGAGGAGCAATAAAAGTTGATTTTTGCAGTTATAAAGTCACCTTTATGGACTCTTAAAAATTCTTACAAAACGACTTTTTAATTTTGGCCCATAGCGAAATTTATTTTGTTGCTGAAGAGATCAAATAAATGCAAACATAGATTGAAAATATAATGCATTTTATCAAAATACATCATGGCAGGAATGGCGTGAAGTGACACCCAGACTTTTTCCACAGTGGGTTAAACAGTCAGCTTTTTTAAATGCTTCAGCACACTGTGGCAAATATGTGACGCATTAAAGTAAGCAAACCGTGAAAGTTGCTTTTTTACTAGATTTCTTACAATGCTAACATTTGATAAACAATCCACCAATTCCTAAGTTTGAATGTGGGAGGTTTGGTATTGAAAAAAGCACTCTGATAAATGATAAGAAATCCTATTGTTTACTTTTTTCTCAAATTGTCAACATAGCCTTCATAATAAATCTTGATTTTCGGTTACCTGAGCTCATTGTCCCTTTGAGGGCAAAAAGCAAAATGTGTGTGTAGCATTCAGTATTGGTCTTTTGAATTAAGAATCGTTGAAGAAGCGAGCAGATTTATTAGTGCAAAGCCTGATTGATTTACTAGCTTCAGTAGGCTTTATTTGCTTCACTAACTGGTATCCTCATAAACTGAGCTCTGCTGACAAATTCCCAGATTGCAACGAACGATAAGTTTTCCGCTCTGAATTTCCCATCCATAAAAGACCATCATCAATTTTCTCCTAAATACATACAAAAAAGAAAGCTTTTTTTGAATGCCCTCAAAATGGTAGCTGGCTGATAGGTACTAGCAAGGAACTTTATTTTCCTCTGATCTTTGTCTCCAAAGGCCATAAATAGCTTTTGTTTCAGAATCAGGTTGTTGACTGCTATACAGTTGAGCTGTTGTGTTTTGCAGCATCTTGTCAAGCTGATTACATAACGAGGTGGGCATATGTGATGCACGTGCGCAAAAGAGCCTCATAAGGTCAAAAAGAGCCTATGATTAGCAAATTGACGTGGGCATTATTTTATGGCTATTGCTGCATCATCATAATCATCATCTCATATTCTTCACAGGTCATAAAACCCTTGCTCATTATTTTGTGTCAGCTCCTCTTGTCTCAAGTTCAAGGTTGTCAAGATTCATTGCTATCATTTTGCAGGCACAAATCAGCACCTTGGCCACACAAGCACGCACAAAAAAGGATCGAGTGAAAAATGCCCACACATGGGTGGACGCTAAGTACCCAAACATATTTTATTGGACAGCCCTTTCTTCTTCCGATTTAGGCTTAAAATACACGAAAAGGAGCCGTAAACGAGGTGTATTTTCGGCTACCTTTTGTTCTTATTTCCGTTGGAGAAGTGGAATTGAATGAAGAAAATTCTGCCAGCTCACGTTACACAAAATGTCCGCAAACGAAGAAGAAAAAGAGCAATAAAACAATTTCTCTTTCCATGGATGATGAACGATGCTGTGGTTGAAGAAATAGTCGAAAAAAGAACCCGACAACTCTGAGTAAAAAGTAGGGCTTCCCAATTCCCGGAATCGGCAAAAAATCAACCTTCTGATGATAAAGGGAAGATCAAAAAGAGCAATCGTTCTCATTTCTGAAGGCTTGATTATCTTTTTTACTGAAAAAGTCACTGATTTAAGGCTCTGCCTAGATTTTAGCCCGTAATTTTCTTGCAGTATTTTTTTTTTTGTAGAGTCACGCCCATTTTTTATTGCTCTGCCATAATAAAGCAGTTGTTAGGCTAAGGATGCTCTTGGAAATAATGACTGGACTTCAAACTGTGAGAAAATGCCGCGAAAAAAGCTGCCAAAAAAGAAATCCCAGGGTGCTCGCCTATATTGTAGCATTATAGCAATTGGTGGGGGATGAACCTTCCTCCAAGAGCAAAAGTACTAAAAAGAGCAACGAACTTGCCAAAATCACCTTTATTGGTATTCTTCCCAATAAGGAAGAGCTCTCTCCTTGCTGGGAAACAAATTGCTTCAGTTTTTTCCATTCATGGATAATGACATTTGCTCTATCTAAATGACTCGAGATAATTGCTCAAAAGGTCAATAAAACAGTTTTTGCGATGGTAAGCAAGGGAATTTTGGCACTTTTTCATTGGCTCAGTCACGATCATGCCCATTTCGTCATAAATGAAAATACATGAGATGCACGATGCTAATTAATTGTACAAAGTAAACTAGAAAATCGTGAATGGTGGAAAAAATATATTTTAACTTGCATCATCATCATTACTACCTAAAAACAGAAGCCAAGAGAATCAAGACGTCATAATTATTATAGTACATCTAACAAGGTGCCCGGGATTTCTTTGAGGTGGAAAAACATGCTGTTGAGAGTCTTGACAGACGAGCAAATGAGCAAAGAATGGATAATTTGTTCAAAAAGTGCCTCTTCCAGAGTACGATTCGTATTCTGCGTTGTTGTATGTTATTTTTAACTGGCATTGACGTTGAAGGATGTAATTCCTTTCAAGTGCATCCTTCTGATATTTGAAGGGTTGGCAAGTTTAACATACTGGAGTAATCCAAAGATATCATTAAGATACTAAAACTACGAAACTGGTAACAGAAGAGTCAAGTTGTTTGAATTAAAAATCAAAAAGCTTGGTTGTTGCCTTAGCCATATTATCAGTCTGAAAGTCACAAAATCCAAAGCCCTAAGTTTCAGCCAATTACTGATGTAGTAGCCAAGTCATGAAGTCCTCAAGTACCTAAATGCTTTTTAGCACAATGAACAAAACTCTTAACAAATACTTTTGAATATGGCCCAAAATCGCATTGGTAAATCATACTAAAACTATCAGCTCAACTGACATTCTAAGCTACCTAACCAGAAATTCTGAGCCCTCATACGCCAAAAAAAACCTAAGTGAAACTGATACGTTTTATCAACATTAAGTTTAAGTCATTAGGGCGATCCCATATTCGAATTTTTAGTCAAGTTACGTTGCCAAAACAGCAACCTTTCTTGATCAGTTAAGTTCAGCTTGTTCCAGCCAAGTTTGTTTCGTTTTAGCAATGTTCAGTTGACCGCTGAGCTGACACGCCAACGCGTTGTACATCAGCAGCTGATTATCAAAGTTATCTTTTCTCAATTAAGCTAGCTACAGTTACTGCGCATATTAGAACACTTTTTGTAGCTAAGTTCAGTTTGGCAACTGAACTTAGCTATGCAAGCAAGCTAGTACTACATAAAATCAAGCTAAGTTAAGCTCTACCTACATAAATATCAGGGAACGGAACTGAACTAAACTTAACTTTCTACCTAACTTAACTTGACTAACAGGCCAATACGGGAACGCCCTACTGAGTCACCTCTTTCAGCTGCCTTGACAACTAGGTAAAATCGAAAACACCAATTTTTCGTGTCACCTTCGATTTTTTTCAATTTTTTTACTTAGGTGGTACGGAAGTTAATGTTACATAACGACAGAAACTCAACCTGGGTAAAACGAAGGAGTGCGAAAACGTTACAATAACTTTCAGAAAACTCGGGAAAATTTCTGGTTGGGTAAATAGTGAGAAAATGGCGAAAACTGAAATGGGCGCGTGCCAAGTAGGACAAAGGCCATAAACGTTGCAGTTCCAAATAAGACAATCATTGTTGTTGTTCCTCATGATCAGCTTGACAAATTGGCCCACCCTAATAGAGCTGTTGTTAAAATCGTTGCAGTGAAATACACCCTGGAGAAATTGCAGGCACTATAACTAAATATTCTATTTCAGCTCAATCTGCTTTAGTGTACTTTCGACAATCAAAGCCATTGAAGTGAAATACTGATTTTAATTGGCAGTCAGTGGAATCCTGGAAACCCTGAAAGTTTCACACCCACAATTGGAAGACTCGAGCTCCATGGCTGGCACAGTGTGGCTCAACATTTTCTCAAATACGTTTTTGAAATCCACGAGCCAAAAAGCACAATCCTAAAATTGGATAATGAAATTGATCATTTCAGAGGAAATTAATTTTTATGAAGTATACATTAGCATATTTGCTGGCTAGGTCAAATCCTCGTCCTTTTTGGCAATTGTCAGGCTGGCAAGAATCATCAAGTCCACAGGTATGATCTAGATTGCAAGTAATTTGCCCATTTTCACTCAACGATAAGTTGTAAAACATTTCAAAGTCAGTGTTGAGCATGAATCCAGCCTTTTCCCCAGTCCCTTTGTAAACTCCATCAAATTGCCATTTTGCAGTCTTCTCATCGTCATCCTCTTTATTCTGGTGAAAATGGCTTTTGTTAAACGCAACATTACACTCTATGCTCACGCAACCTCGCTGCACGAAAAGTTCCGCTTCATAGCTAAATGAAAAATGGCTTACCACGTTGATCCAGGATATTTTTTTGTTCACCATAATTGAGTAGAATTTTTCGTCAAACACGAGATCCTCGTTTTGCACCCAGTCACCAAGATATCCGGAATGCTCCCTAGCAGCTTGGCCCAAGGTGTGAGCGCCCATCAAAGCCACCACTTCTGGAATGCTCATACCAAACTCATTTTCAAAGTATTTGTAAGTGGATGAGCTGTCCTTTTTGGGATCTGGGAAAATGTTCTGGTCATTCGAGCAGTCCTCGCGATCCACTCTGCCCCATTTCAAATTAAAGCAGACTTTAGGACACCTGAAAATCAATCAAGTTCACTCAACACTGAAAAGTCATTCAGTACGAAAAGTACGTACTTGATGGGATCGGCCTTATCCAGGCCAAGCTCGACTCCAACAACTGCAGCCAGAGCGTAAAAATCGGCTCGACTCACAATTTGCGAAAAACCTAATTTTTCATAGATTTGGTCTAATGGCTCAGTGATCATGAGCAAACCGAAATTATCTGGATTATTGTGATTCACACAACCATTGCATCCGCCAACGCAATCATGAAAACCTGGTAAATTAAGTATTTAATATACAGTATGTTTATCAGAAGAAATTTTGGGAGACTTACCCAGTCTGACAGCTTTGGGCATGAGCATTTCGTTGTCGAAAATAATTTCAGTGATGGCTGCTTTCATTTCCTGAATTTCTTCGCATGTTGGCATGGAGAGTACGAAGCAAGGTGAGATTGCCAAGAAGGCAAAAATGAGGCTTTTTAGCATGTTCGATGCACGAGGGAATAAATACAACTCGCGCACCTCAAATCAGGGCCCTTATACACTACATTGGTGCTGTTGCATAACACATAATCTTGTGGAGCTGCAATTATGTTCGACGAAAACAAGCAAATCAACTTGCATATTCATCGAGTCCCAGTAAATACTCACATTGTTTGTGCTTGCTTGTAATGGAATTTAGATTTCTTCAAATTAGGCCAAGGTAAAGAGCAATTAAAATTTCATATTGTAGAGGCAATTCTGCGCTCCACGAAACAGCTAGAATATGATTCGGTTGCTTTGAATTTTTGGGCCAACTACTGAGTACGCCACAAATTCGAGTAGCAACAAGCCCGGTTTATAACCTGATGGTACATTCAGAAATGGCCAGAAGGGGAAGTGGACATGCATTCCCTACCCTTTTTGTCCGAATTGCATTTTTGTCTTACATGGACAATTGATGCAAACACAAATTGCGCAGCCATACAAGAATACGTACATGAAATGTCTTTGTTATCGTCTTATGTAAACCATCTATAGGTGGTCGCAATTGATTGTGTGGCTTTAGTTAATTAGTCCTAATGTCTATTGGCAAACTGTTTTGTAGTTGCTTTGCATCTTGGACAAATACTGTGATTTACTAAGGGATTTTTCAAAAACTTGACGCAACGGAAATCATTTGTTAATGGAATGTTCTAAATAAAGAATATTCTTCTTGAGTACACAATCATATAAGTATAAAGCTTGATATTTGCTGATTCTACTAGCGTAGAATTGAGCATTTTTATTTATTTTCCCTAATCTGGATAATCATACGAGTCCAAAGTATTCACTTCAGCCTCCAAGATAAAGCAACGTTAGCTTGTTGGTCCACAAAATCTGGAATTGTCTCAAAAATATCTTTGAAATACTGAATATATTAAAAAAATGACACTATTAAATTGACTGAGAAAGCTCGAACAATAAAATTAAATCAAACTTCAAAATTGCTGTTGCAGCTTTTGCAAACATATGGCTTCTTCATAGTGAATTGTGCTCAGAATTTTCCAGCCACGAAATCGATGTCAATGGATCATTCTTTGACTTGGTCTCATCTGCATATTTCATAGCGACCAAGCGACGGTTATCATCGATCCTTATGTAGTTGGCAGTAGTTCCATCGCAACCTACTCAGTACATAAGAAACGACAATTAATGATGTGGCAATGCCACTATGATATCTCCAGAAGGCCTTTATCTGGCAATTTGTGAGCACACCAACCATCATATTTGCTTACTAACACTTCTGTTGGGGTCACATTTGGGTAAGTCTGGTCTGAATGCATGAGTACGTCTTTATTTGCCTCACGTTAAAAAAAATTGGTTGCGTGAGGGTTAAAAAAGTTGCGTCTTGTCCTTTAGAATGATAAAATCCGATTTAATTTAAAACATTTAAATTTGGCGGTTATCTCTGGAATATTAGCTTTAGGAACATGTGAAATACCCAAACTCGTCCCAACTTTTTTTAAAATAGAAAAAAAATCAGTGTATGAAGCTCCATTTGCATTAGAAGAGCAATAATATGCCATTTTTTAGCCCAAATCCAATGGAAAGTACTCAATAAAGTCATTATGAAATTGAAAGAATACTTTATAATAGTCTGTTCGTCCAAACCTTTAGATTTTCAAAATTCCAACCACAAAAGCTCCGTTATGATGAGGAGAGCCCAATTAAATTTGCAGCTTCCAAATCCAATGGTTAGTGGGTTCATTATTAAGTTAAACATTTGAAATTGCAATTATAAAAGGAGTTGGGGCACAAAATAGCCAAAACCTGCCCAAACCAGCTCAAACTCTCATAAAAAGTGTTTTTCAAGTTGCCTAATTGCTAAGCGTTTAGTTTTTTTAGCTACTTTTGGCATGGTTCACCTGCTTATAATACATATCTGATATTTTGTCAAAATATCGGACAGAAATATTGACAACTGAGAATTTTATACTGTTGTAGGATGGCTTGTGGCTCCAAAAGAAAAAATCTAAAAACTGATTTTAGAAGTACCTGATATTTGCAAATATCAGCATAATATCAATCGATATTTTGATCATAATATTGCAGGTGAACCAGGCCTAAACATTGATTTAAATAAGTAAAAAATAAAAATACTCCGGATCATCTATTCCAATGCCCAGGTTCACCAATTTTAGACGGTCAAAAAATTGACAATAATTTGGGTGACTAGTCACAACTTGAAGAGCAAAGTAAGGTTAGTGCATCAAAAATCAAAGTATATAATTTTTATTGTAGTATATTCCAAATGAATAAGGTAGAGTATGATTAGACTCTGGTGATTTGCATTTGCGCAATTTTAGGAGTGGACTCGATGTAGGGCATTCCGGATCCTTCTGCAAACAGCAATAAAGCAAATATTTGACATCTTTTCTTTCATACCTTTAACTTAGTCTATTTACTTTTGTAGCTCTCCTGTAACTTGAGCTCATCATTTCCTTGAAGCTTTGTTCCTTGATTCTTTTCTCTTGGATTGGAATGTGAAGAGTTGGAGGATTCCACTAGAAAATTCACGTCTCAAAAAGGCACAAAATTCAAATAACACATAAAGAATTACCCGATGCATTGGTTTTCATGGAATTATTTCCAGAATCGTCATTATTGCTGCTGCTACTCTCAGTTTTCTTTGTATTTCTCAGGAAAATCCCCTTCTCCAGGTCAATGCACAAATCTTGGTCGCCAAAATCAGGCAGCCCAATATCACTCATCACTACAAAAATGCTCTTTTTAAGTATTCAATTTGAAAAAAATCATGTTATAAGCTTACAAGATAACCGGTTAATCCTTTTGACTTTGTTTGCTCTTGGTTTTGATCTCATTATGGGAGGCGAGGAATTCACCTTGATTTGAGTGACTAGGTTGCAGCTGAGCCTTTTCGAGGTCGCCTCGGCCTCTTTTTCAGCCTCTTCACTTTTGTAAAGGTCATCAAGTTCGTCCAGAGTTATTTCTGACCGTGTCGTTAATCTCGTGTCAGCATTTTTCCGCCTCGTGACCTGATGCAAATCTTCGCTGTGGTGGAAGCCTGGTGAGAAAAATCCCAAATTGAATTCGCCCCAAATTGTGTGGTACGAGCTACTTGCCTATTTTTTTCCTTGCCAGCAGCCACCGATCGACAATAGATGGCTCTGGCAGCAATTTATTGGGGCTTTGAACTCGCTCTGAACGTCGTTTTTTGCTGTTTTGAACGCATTCCTGGAAGAATGAAAAATATTGGTCACATAGAGAGGAAATAACAAAATTATCAGCAGCTCCATCTACGTATTTGGAATGAATTGTTTCCATTCATTTTACGGCAGGTCCAGCTGATTATTGCTATGCTAGATATGTGGTATTTAAAAAATCATGCGTTACTAAAGCAATAAAACTTGTTGAGATGTTTGATCAAGAACCGGAATTTTTGGCTTTATCAATTTTTATTGTCTGCTGCTGCTGACCACTGTGTGTGCATTTTGTCCTTTCCGCCCACTGTGTAGTACAGCTTTTTTATTTACTTCTTATGGCTCATAGCTGTGCTATTGCAACAAAACTCAAGCTCAAGTTTCAGTGATGCACTATGGTTATAAAAAGCAGTTTATTTACGATTTGTTTTCTGGGAGAGCCAAAAACGTGACTCATTTTTCCGCCAAAAGATGACTAATTAGCCGATCATCAGCTGATGATGCATGGTGGAAACCACGTGGTTCCTGGAGAAATTCACTTTCGGGCCGAGAAGAGGCTCATAACAAAGGGAAACACTTTTAAACGATTCATTTTTCCATTGATTGATAGCCATCTTTACAAGTTTGGCCCGTCAATTACACTTGACTATGTACTAATTGATCTGTCAGCTTTAGCGCCATTTGAGGTGGTGAAAAAGGATTCTTTTCAATCAGGCCAAAAAGATCCTTTTGGCAAAAATGCATTTCTTCTCTTAAGCATAGAAGTACTGGGGAAAAATGGCTGTCAGAAAAGGCTGGTGTATGGTGCCAACTTTACAACTGGTGAGAAATTGAATTCGATTTTCGCGGACATTTGGCCTTGATGCTCTGTAATTATTAATGGCAACTCTAGCTCACACATTGTGGGTCTTGTACACTGTGTAGGAGAAATTATAACATTTTGACGTAAATCTCAAGTAATTCATGAATTGACCTTGCTTCATCATTCATTGGTCATCTGTTCTTTGACACGGTGGGCGGAGCACTCTAAAGGATCACTCAAACATCTGACCTTTATGACCTTTTCTACTTTGAAAAAGCACCAGAATTTGTTCACGATAAAATCTTGACAGAATATCCTATTCAAATATAGGAATATAGCACACGAGGCATAGGAAAAAATCGTACAGAATTCCAAAAGGATTTTTGTCGCTGCAAAATATGTCCTGATGATGATGATAAAAATGCGATTCTCGTGCTTAGAATCTATACATATTTTGCACATGCATCGCAAGCTGAATTTTTATATATTTTTTTAAAATGCATTTTGAACCATAAGTTAATTAAGGCAAGATGCCTAAAAAGTCGTTGCACGAATACTCCAAACGAAAAGTTCCAACAGATCAACTGGTTTTTTGTTTCATTCATGAAATTGGCCAATTTTCACTAGTGCGCAGCGCGTTCTCTTCGCGCTCCGCCCAGTGTGTTATGGAAGATTTCAAAAAGCAATCTAATACGCAGAACATAAGTGCTAGGTCTGAATGTTGACCTGTCACTCGTATACACACTACCTGTAGAGAGTTGAACCAATCTCTGATGCCCTCGGTCTTCCGTAAGTAAATTTTGCCCTCACTTTTACCCAAAGTGATGCTAATCACCAAGTAGCCGCGTCGTTCGAGCAGGTCAATTTCATCCACGTCACACAGTCTGATCTGTAACAATTAAAACATGTATGCTATGTATGCGCTTTTGACACATTTGGCTGGCGGCGCCAAAATTCAAATTGTTCGTTTTTGCATATGCAGATTAACTTGTGGGCCATCGAAGTCTCCGCCGCCGTAAGCCACGCCTCCTTGCCTTTTTTCAATGAAGTGATGCAAAAGAAGCCCAAAATTGATAGAAAAAAAATGAATCTTGTTTTTTAAGGTCAAACTCCACTTTTAGGATTTTAGAAGAGGGAGAAGATCAGGGTCAATTTGCTCGTCAAAAGGTCATTTAAGGCTAATTACCTTAAGAACCGATCAAGGAAAGTTTGGGCCAATTTTGGTTGCGGATTGGGCCTGATCTGATTTAACAGGGTTTTTTCCTAATACACCCAACCAGGAATTCTGAGCCCTTAAACGCCAGGATAATACTCAGCGAAACTTAAACGTTTTTTACATAGGTGGTAAGTCAGTTAACTCAACCTGGATAAAACGACTGAAAATTTCTGGTTGGGCAGCAAGTTTATTGAATTCTTTTACCGGCTGAAGAAAAAGAATTTAAATGAAAGTTGACCTTAATTCTGGGCCTGGGTTTCTGCAATTACAAAGGCCTATTCATGTCAGTAGAAAAGCACCACCAACCTTAAAGATGAATTCTCCCATTTCAGTAATCCTGGACGATCCTTTATTAAAGCACTGAAGGTAGTCTGGGGTGAGAATGAAATATCTCTCCTTCCACTGCGAGAACAATTTGTCCTTCTGCTGCCACAACATCCCCTTTCTCACCGTGGATTTCCTATCAGATTCCAAATCTCCATCTGGGCATTCCTGAAAATGAATGCAGCAGGTAAAAAATTAATAATCCCATGTAGACCTTTAGGGCACTTTAGCAAAACGACTTTCAGCCTTGTTTGTTTTTTTCCTCAATCTGCATTAGTTAATTGTGGCCATAAATCCCTTTATACCAGACCACATCAAAATGCCACCAAGCACACTGGGCCGTCATGTTGTAAAAATGCAAAAAAACACCTTTTAAAATCTCAGTCCTAATTATAAAGCTCCTAATAGCCTTTCTTGTGAAATCATTGAAATGGGATTTTTTAGCCCTTTTTTTTGGCTGCGTTTGTGCCCCGAGTAAATCACACCCACGCTCTTGCTCTTGTCAGAACAACAGAATATCATCTAAAAGGGGTTGTTCTCAGTCAAGGCCAAGTATGAACAATTTGGGTCTCATAAACAAACAGCTGCTCACTTTGGCGGAAATCAATGTGTGCGAATCGCTCAATCAACCTAATTTTCTGATCAACTTTGATAATTTAAGTGTCAAAAACAAAGCAATTAGGATTAAGGCATTTTGGCTTGGGCAGCTAATAACAACAACAAACTCTGAGGAGGTATTAGGGCCTGTTCACCTGCTTATTTGGGCTGACATTTTGGCAAAATATCGGAGAAAAATGCTGAGAAACTGAGGATTTTTTATATTGGTGAAGGATGGCTTTTGCTAATAGGCCGATTCCGAAGTAAAAATCTGAAAAATTATTAAACAAATATCAGCGTAATATCGCGCGTTATTTTGCTGAAAATAATGCAGGCGAAAAGGGCTTAAAACTAGGCACAAAGTGCTGTTAATTTCGGAGGAATTTCACTTAAGATATGCAATAAAAGTGAAATGATTCTGCGGTCCTTATGTGGATAGGTCATCATCATCTTTACGAGTCAAAACGAGGCCGCAAATATAAAGTTTAGTTCATTATTACACAACTTAGCGCCTTATAGGGGGGCATTGCGGCAGGTAAATTTCTTCTTGCGACTACTTCTGATGTTCTCAAGGCTCATCATCCTGGGGAATGATTGATTTTTACTCATTTCGACCGAAATTCAAACTCGTCTAGCTGCCAGCCAAAAGTCCTACTATAAGTATGAAGTGCAAAATATGGACTCACCTGGGGGTCCGTGCACGATTTTTTTGAAACCCCTTTATTTTTATGTCACAAGAGGGCGTTGTCATTGTTTTCAGCAACAACTCTCACCCACTGTGAGAATCGGCCTATAAAACTCACTAGAAAACTAATCCAATGCTTCCTTTTATGCCGAGGCTTCATTTTCATGCAGGGATCTTTTTCAATGTGTAATAATGATGCTTTCAGTAATTTTACACAATTCAATGGTGTAAGCCCATTGTGGCCACACATCAAATGTGACCTTTGAGGCCAAATGGCAGATGAGAGAACAAATAGCATACGTGAATTGACTGGACAAAAAGGGATTGCCAAAAATGGCTTAATTGATGCTTGTTCTCCATTCAAGGGCAGCAAAAGTGTGCCAAATGTTTGACTTTTGCTCTAATTGATGCTTTTGAGAAAGTCCAAGAAAAGTGGTGTCATAAGTTGGAGATAAGAGCTGGGGTGCTGAAACAATAAAATCACCCTTACGTGGCGAACTGACACCCATTTCTCAGCTTTTATCTGACCCAAAATCTCGCCTCAGCTATTTCACACGCCTTTATATTTTGCCAAACTGGATTGCTAATTGGAAAGTGGAAATAATCAAAGCTTATGACTCTGCAGGGCCTCAAATTCAATTAGGGGAAATCTTGATGGGGCAGGTTATTTATATATATTTTTTAATGGCCTAAAATTAATCCACCCTTCTCATTAAAAGGAGCTTCTTTAAAGACTTCCCGCGCGGTGCAGAATAGAGATCGGTGGATTTCCTATACATCATTGGCGTGTATAATTAGCTCCCATTATAAGTATGCTCCTATGTAATTTAATCTGGAACACAGGCCTAGTTGATTAATGAATTGTCCTGGTTGTTATTTTTTCAGCCTGACCAAAGGGTATTTTTGCCCACGCGCCCAAAAGTAGAGCTCTGTGGATGCTGATGATGATGAGGAACAATCGTTTATATTTGCTGCTGCGTCCGAGGTCAAAACTCAAAAAATCCCGCCTTCAATTATCTACGTGACTCTGCTCGTTTTTGAAGATGAAATTAAACGTTTGGCTACGTAGGAAATTGGTCATAAAGTAAGCTGACATAATTTACGAGACGTAACCAAGTGAAATCAATTTGAGGTGGCGCAGAATTATTGCCCAATATTCTGCGCTGAAAGCCATGCTATTGTGTCCTTTTTCACGACGTAAAACGATCTGTATGGTGCAATGGGATTATTGCAACGTATTATTATTATTATTTGGTTGGCTTGTCAAGTGCCATCATGGCCACCAAATGTAAGCTCTAATTTTTTAACGGAATTGAGCTGAACCTTGGCAAAAAAATTGCCAATGTCACAGATATCCTCGCATATAAGGGCAAATAATGGGTTGCCTGACACGAATTCAAAGATGCTCTAATCCTTATATGACGAAACCAGGTGTTGGACATAATCCATAGAGCTCAACAAATTGATTACTCCCACAGCCCAAATGCCATGCACAGATTTCTAGCATAAATGCACCGACCTCTAATTTGCATTGAGGCAGCTACTGCTGCACTTACGAGCTTAATCGTACAAATGACCTGAATTCGGATAGGGTTGGCCTCAACTGTAATTAGGGTTGAATGATGTGCTCTTAACGAGTTTAAAAAAAGAGGGGTGCCCGTAATGAAGTTCAAATTATTGCATAATACCACTTGGCCCCAAGTGATGAACTGTTAGACTGACATGGCTATAATAAATAGGTTGGTTTTTGACTTGGACCAAATAAAGAGTTCATCCCTTTTTTTGCATGTGCAGCTGTGTGTGGTGAACAACGTTTCTGGCAGTAAAACATGGTCGTGATATGGTGAGCTGGTTTTGTACAAGATTGTAATCTCAAAGTGGTCAAATTTGACTCTTTTGATGCTACCACATATATGCAGGAGAATATTAAGTGAACTGCAAAAATCCTTGAAACGGAGAGAATTAATCTGTTTCCTCTGTGCTGTGATTTTTTCTGCCAAAATCATGGCCCACTTTTACTTTGTGACGTTGAGCATGATTGTATTTGAGAAGGATAAAAGCATGACACCAGCAAAAAATGCGGAACTGAAGAATTTGTAACTCGATTCCAAGACAATGCAAGATCAGTCAAATCAGCTTGTGATTGTATATTACTTATGCTTGGCTTTTCAAATCTTTTCAAAAAAAGCAATGAATCTGCAAGTCATCATTTTATTGTCGAAATTGCTAACCCCTCTCGATCAAGTTTATTATTGGAGTAGCTGCAGTTAGTGGGAATAAGGCAAATTTTTGGCCGAGCCATGAAAAATGGATTTGACAGCTTGATGTTCTATAGAATTCCTTCTTGTTACATTCCCCTCAATCAATCAAAAGGACCCACAAATTCAAGTTCACGCTATTTTTGCTGCATTCTCGTAATACAAACTGTTTTGAGAATAAACATGATGATTAACTTGCCCAGTGCAAGAAAAACGCATCAAATGGATCAGTTATTGCCCGATCTGCCTTAAAATTGCTGTAACGGTTTACCTTTGACATATCCGGTGAAGATGCCAGAAATCGCAAATCGGTCAAGCTTCTGGCTTTGTTTGCGGAATAATTATTGCACTGCTGATTGACACTCACTCTGGTCACGTGTCTTCGATCTGCACCACCAGCAAAAAACGCGTCGAAATGCATCGGTTCGTGATTGATCACGACGCGTTGCGATCCAGCACAACCCGAATAATACTGCCACTGTGGACTGCCACTGACGGAATTGTTGTTGTTGAATTTCACCAAATCTTTGGCTGTCAGCCGAGACTTGAAGATCTTTTGCTGAGCCATGATTACGTGAGTCTTCGGATTCTTGGGCTCAAATAAATTCGGCTTCTGCAGCAACGATGAGTTTCAAGCGCGCGCCTGAAAATCGAGCGCCTACCTCTCATATGTGCCACTGTGTGGGCCAAAATTGAAAAACCAAAATTATTGCCTTGATTCCATATTCATTTGATTCAGTTGTGGTTCATTAATTAAGGTCAACTTTATTTACGAAATTCCAAATTCAAGCTGCTAGCTGGCATTTTTAAAAAATCCCTCCATTAAAAAACCCATTGAAATGTACTCGGTTTTTGTGAGCTATATGAGAATGCTATTAGCAAAATTCCTCTTTTTTTCCACCGTGTACAACTTAATGACAAATGGCAGAAGATGTAAAGAGCTTAAAAGCTTTTTTTAACTTCAGGGTGTAATGTTCCAATAAACTCTTCTTACTGCTCAACCTTGAGCTTGAAACTTTTTATCTTTCGGCCTCTTTCAGAAATTAGCCACGCATTCAAGTCAGATAAACAGAAATTGTCAATTCTTTCCAAATATGGCCATAGGAACACAGTAGCTTAAAAACTCACCTTGGCAGTTTTCAAGCTATTCACTAATAAATTCTCAGCGGGAAAATAGAATTAACTCGAGGTTGCGTGCGGGAGTTTTTAAATGTTCCGCTCGCGTGTCTATGCCTGCTTTTCTCAGCAAACGCGAAGCAACTCGAAATCTCAGTCCGAAGCTCTCAATTAGCTCAGTTTTGAATTTCCAGTGCGAAACGAGGAGCGTAGTGAATTCAAGAGATCGAGAAATTATCTTGATTTCTCCGGTCTCTTTGCAACATTTTAATTTGAAGCGAGTTCAGAAGTCACGAATCATTGAAGCACCAGAATTGAAGGTAGGACCGACATTTTTTTGTTTTTCTCCTTAATCTTGGCGATTTGATTTTCGATCGGAAAAGCATGTGCGTTCTCGTATATGTTCATTAAAATGAGCAATTTTGTCCGGAATTGATTGAAATTCCCTTGAAGACAAACTTTTGCCGAACGGAAGGTTTATAACAAAGAATCACGCAACCTCTCAGTAAGACGGAAATCGGAACTTTTAAAAAATATTTTTGTACAATCTCTTACGTTGAGAGCATAAAATATTTTTGGACAAATGCTGAAAGACACATGAACGCAATTTATTTCAGTAGTCATATTCACAATTGGAAATTCTGTACACGTTTGAGAATTGATGGCAACTGAGTTCTACAATCTGTAGCTATATCCCCACGAATGCCCTCCAACATTTCCCCTATAAAACGAAACGTATCGATGGTCTCCCGAGCTCCGCCTGCCCAAATTAACCGATTTCACTGGTGGAGGTCTATTATGGCCGAATCTGGAGGTCAAAGGTCTGGGCTGAAGGCTGGAAATAACCGCTGAGGCCAAAGTGGGGCCTTGATTGTTAAACAGCAGACTTTTTCTCCTCTGTCTCAATGGAACTGGAGGAGGCCACACCTTTGCATAAAAATGGTCGTGCCTCTCCTCTGCCACTTTGTTGTCAATGTCAATTTCATTATTGACATCCTCTTTCTTTTGGCCAAAATCTTCGGGGCTATTATGGTAATTTGTGGCAAAGTAGTAGTTTTTGGGCGCCCTTTGCCTGGGCTCCAGAGATTTGACTATTGTTGTGGAAGCCTCTGTTGTTGTTGTTGTTATTGTTGTGGTTGGCGCTGTTGTTGTGCTGCGAGCCAAAGATGGCACTTTGTTAATTCCCTCAAAAAATCCCTCCATGTGGACTGGTGGCCTCTGCTGGCTCTGCTGTTGGTAAGAGTATGAAAAACTGTGGGGCGTGGTGGTAGACACGAAGAAGGAGGGCGTGGCCGTCGTCGTTGGGAACGAAGGCTCGTCTTCTACGGAAGAATCTTCGTGGTGGTTTTCAGTCGAGCGAAAGTTAGTGAATGGAGCCGCGGTCGTAGTTGACAAAGGGGGCGTGGCCCTGGCTAAATTGCCAAAAGGGTTAAGAGGAGGCGGGTCGATATCAAAAAGAGGGCGGGGCAGCTCTTCAAGGTTGAAATTCTCAATTGTGGTTGGCTCAAAGAGGCCACGTGGCGTGGCAGTTAGGGCTGCTTTTTTAGCCATTTTGGGGGGGCGTGGCACTTCCACCAAATTGAGAAACTCCGCCCGACGTTCACTGTGAAAGTTCTCCATTTCGTTGATGAACTTTTCCTCGTCAAAGAGGAAGTCTTTGAAGATTGGATTAGCTGCCACCTTGTGCTCCGAGTCTTCTGGGGGTAAGGCCACGCCCACCCCCGTGTCTGAAGGAATAAAGTCGGGAGGTGGCAATTTTGGCTCACGATAGGGTGCCACATAGTCATCCAAGGGCTTCCAGGGAGGGTCAAAGGCTTTTCTGTTTGGCGTGGCCCCGCCCCTCAGAACAAGTAAATCCCCATCACTAAGCCACACCTCTTTTGGCTTGAGATTGCCCAAATCCTGGGCGTTGACCACAGTTCCATTTTTGAGCTTTTCCTGGAAATGCCGTTCCATAAATTGGTGATTGAGCTCTCGTTCCGGAAAGAACTGGTCAATCAGGGCATACGGCGAGTCCTTGGAGCTGACGTTCAGGGTGGGGAGAGATTCCTCATTGTTGTCTTTGTTGATGTGTTCATCGTTGATGATCTCGTTTTCGTTGACGGCCAACCGTTTGCTGTGCCTTTCCAGTCTTCTCCGTTGGCGCTCGCGCCAGTCCCATAATTGGTAGGAGTGACCGGATGTGGCCAAAAAGCTGAAGATGATCACAAAGATGAGGAGAAAAATGATCAGGGATGAGCGGTTCCTGGATGATGAGATTAGGATCATCTGAAATTAAAATGATGACTTTAATTCACTGTTACAATGGGCCTTTTTTCAAAATGGAGTTTGTGGTTTGATCAATTTTTCAAGGCGAGCTTTATGTAAAATTAGTGAATGTGATGATTTTCTTTCGGTTTCCGTTAGCCTTCTGTTGAGTGTTGAAGTCGGCTATGATTTGCCATATCAATCTCAATTTGAGGCGGAATAAAACCTTGATGGATTTTTTTTGGCCATTAAAAGTTTTCTTTACTATTTTGTCGTCTAGGTCATCAACCTTCATTTAGTCATGGCAAATTCTCAACCCCCCAAAAAAGTGATTTTTTTCCTTCTTTTAAAATTTTACAAAGTGCTTTGGAAATTGCTTGCAAATCATCGTTTTTCAATGTTTTTGGTGCCATGCCAAATCATCTTTGACGAATTTTTCTGCGTAGCATTTCCCACAGTGTCCCACAATTTGTCACTCATGGCGCAATTTTTCACGCATTTTGATCATGTTCATTTAGTAGTAGTATATGACAAAAAGGCCAATAAGGCATGAAAAGTAATTGTCAAGGAATAATATGCTTTACTTTGTGCTGCATTTTTCGCGATGAAACCGTAATCACATTCGGCTGCGATTCACAGTACGGAAAAAATTATGCATGCCTTTTTCAGTGGGCTTAAATGTAACTGAATATATCCTTGAGGGCTTCTTTACAGCATTGTCAAATTTTCCTGAAAATAGGAGCTCCAAGTTCTATAGAATTCCGGCCTGAATATTATTGGGAATCAGGAAATGCTCCAAGTCTATTTTTGACCGATAAACAGTTTCAGCCAACGAAGAAGATTACATCAATAACGCGCTTTGTTATCTTCGCATTATAAGCCACATATGAAGCGGAACTTTTGGTGTGAAGATGATCACGTTTTTTTCAATGGAACAATTGATACATTTTTTTTTTCAAATCTAACGGACACAAGTTCTTTTATTGTAGAAATAGGTCTAAAAAATGTAATGTTATTTTGTTGAAAAATCGCATTTTTTCTAAGCTTCATTTCAATTACGAGGAATGCAATTTTAAAGAACGCGTGAAGAGTCTTGACGCACTAATTGCGTAGCTCCAATCAGAGCAATATACCTTTTGCAAACCACAACAGCGTAGCCCTAATTTTTTTCGGTCTGTCAAGAACGTTTTTGAGCATGCGTACTAATCCATCCTTCAAATTTTTAAAGGGCAATTTATCCCACTGTATGAATTGTGCCTTCGTCAACAAAGACGCGAGTTGCGTTCGTTGAAATCACCGAATGTGAAAAACATTTCGTGCGTATCTTTCTTTTCACGCAATGCTCAGCATCTGTTGAAATGTTGAATTTTTGAAGCCTGAATTTATTTATAATGATCCCATAAAACGAGGTCTCAAACATCAATAAATTTAGCATGTTCGTGACTCGAACCAAATCATCTTCATAGTCATACTATACATAGTAGTACAAGCATATACAGAAGCATCCCCGGAAACTAGATCGCGATCACGACTTTGAAAATTGTCGCATCGTCACTTCGTGTTTTCACATTAGCATTTTTCTGGCCCATTATTGCTCTGCTAGTGGTGGGCCACGTGCCATGGTTTTTTATGGCTTGATTTGGCACCTGTGTGGCCTGGCCTTACCATAAAACTTAATCAAGATTTAACCATGAAAAACAAGTCAAAATTGCTCGAAACTGCTATCAGTGAGGCCTACATTGTTGAGGAGTGAAAAAGCATGAGAAACTTGCTAGAATCAGCTATTTTTGCGTAAAAGTATGATAGAATGAAAATACTAATTGAGCGCATTGTGTGTGGCGAAAATGTTGATTAAGCCAGTTTTATGGTAGGAGTATGCACACGTGGTGGGTCTTTTATCATCAGCGTGTGTGACAATTAAAAAAGGCCCTGAGGTCACATGTGCACACAAAAGCTCTGATGTTGCCTTGGATGGTGCAAGAGAATTGCGACAATGCACCTTTATCTTGATGGCAATCTTGATGTACTGGCTATTCTTGGATTATTATTCCACTAGTACACGAGGAATGTTAATGGGCCTAAATTTACAGCCCACAGCAACTGCAAACTTGATCATCATATTGATCAGTTTTTAACCCCTTTCTAAGGTCAAAGTCATACACTTTTCTACTTCCACTTTTAATGGCCAATTAACAGCATGCGCGCAAGTGCTACTGATGTATCCACTTGCAATAGTATTTTACGATCAAAATAGTCCATTAAAGGGCATAACGACCCTGATGTGGTAGCATTAATTACTGAAACGATTATTTCTGGCTCAAATCAAGCTGCATGACTGGAACTTGATTTTTTCACCCCTTGCTTTTCTAGATAGTCAATTAAACGTTTATTCAGAGAGTTAAAATTGGGAGTGATGGATGTTGGCCATAAACCTTGACATTGGGCCAATTTTCTAGTGTACTTCATTCGGGGGACAACTTTGATGAGACTCACGAGCACATAGTGGTGCTCTATAGAGTGTGCCAAAGATTCGAGATTTGTAGTTCTAGTATGTGTAGCTCCTTTTGAACTTTGTTTTGGTTAATCAAGTGAATAATCGTTCTTTCTGTGCCCTTTGTTCCCCTAATGTAGCTGGTGCTCAGTATGGAAAAACAGGGGAGCAGATTTGAAGGTTAGGGACTTTCTTGTTCACGACTGCGTATAAAGAATCTTCCATATTTTGCAAGCATACCTGACAGTTATGTTTCTCGACTTGAATACTGAAAATGTCTGCTACATCTTCATGCTATTCATAATTGGACTCCAATTTTGCAAAAAAAAAATAACTTGATTCTGAATAAAGCTCGCAATGCACTGGGTATTTGACCGATTTCACAAGTGCCACGAATGGTACACTGTGCTACAAAATATACAGTTCAAAACATTTTCAGAATATTCTTAAGCTATATTTTTAAGCTCGCTGAAGAGTTCTAATTAGAGCTTGCCATCATCGTCATGCGCAAGTGTGACTTGCAAAAAACGTGAAAAGATGACTTATCATTCTCTCTTGAGTTCAATTACTATTTTTATTGAAAAGTCTGCTCAAAGTTCATGGCAGCCATTCAAAAAATGTCAATTAAAATCTCCAGCCTCCCCGCTTAATGGTTATTTTTTAATTGACAGATTTTGCGCTCTCTTTGCAATTTAGAACAATAGGATTGCATGAATTCTTGATCCGATCTGATGATCTTGATGCTAGCTGAAAAAAAAAACTGTTGCCACCTTCTTTAAATTCTCAGAAGATTTGTATTTTTTCTCAGTCTTGACGTGACAATGCCTAGTTAGCCAGCCGTCGTTTTCACTCAACAATGCAATGGCTTTTAGTAAAAGGTCATGTGGAAAATGGGAATATGCTACACATTTCCTTGTTCTAGAACTGATGGCAAATTAGGGTATGGTGGCATTGGCTCCAAATTAGAGCTGTTAACAACAATTACACATCTGAGTGAGCAAATCACCTTCTGGACATTTCATCATGTCGTTACAGCATTGAAACGCTTATTTCTCAAGCCAATAATAATCCACTTTTTCTGCTTGCAGCCATCAAAGTTTACTACCTCTTTTTCGCAACAAAAGTTCAGTGCCTTATATTAATTTTTCGCCAAAAGGATGACACAGCAGTGGTGTCAGGGCAGACCTTGCACTATTTTCAGGCTGGGAAAAAATGGATCATGGTCACACACACATCCACATTTGAAGCGTGCTGCTGTGCTCAAAGATCATTTCTTGTGCGAAAGTTCAACTGAAAAATTGCCCTCATGATGTGATGAAAAGGCATGAATCATGGTCATGTTACTATGACTGCTCCTACTACATAAGGTCAAAACTGAAGGCTCTATTGTTTACATAAAATTATCCTTGATATTTGGAAAATGGTTGGAAACTTCAATTTTCTTTGATTCGCCTGCAATTTTGCATCATCCATCATTAGCCCAAAGAATACAATGCCCAAGACCTGTTTCAATATCATGCCAAAAAGGCATTATCAATTTTTATGTTAGCCTTTATTAAGCTTGTGAGGTTGATGCGTATTCGCATTTTTTGAGAAATTGCTTGTTATTATGGTGAAATTAGGTGAGCTCTGATCAAGGTCTTAAGCATGACCTCAAAGGTCAAGTTCAAACTCCAATTTGAATCTTTGCTTAGAGTAATTTTCCCATATTGCCATTACATAATAAAATGGCTCGTTAGAATTTGATGAGATTCTAGAGCGATTCCATAGCGTGGCATAGTCCATTTTTCCCACATCATTTAGTAGATAAAATTAGCAAGTCTATTTCATAAATACTTCTTTGATGAGCTCAAAATGCTTGCTTTGCATTTCTAAATGTCTCCTTGGAATTGATAATTAGTGAAACACTAATGGTTCTAAGAAATTTGACCTTCAGCAGCAAAACAACGCTGAAAAGGCCAAAAGTTATCGCAGTCTTGGCAAACTTGCCAAAAGAGTGCTTTTTTCTGTCTCAAAAAGCGTAAAGCTGAACGCACTCGTTGCTAGTTTGACTTGTGTGATTGCAAAAAGGAAAAAAAAATAGAAGATGAATGTGTGAAGTATTTTGCAATCGATATTTTCCTTTGTGCACTCAGAATGATGAGAATCGTGCCACAAATTTTCGGGCGTGTTCGAGACAATGTGTGAGGTCTAGCTGACAACACTGAGAGAGGCCTTGAAGGTCAAGAGTATTATTGACCCATTAGAGGTGTCAGAAATCGTGTAAGCATTAACTTTTCTTTACGCCAAAAATAATGCTAGATAAAATTCGACAAAGGAGGGCCTTGACTCATTTTTATCTCAAATATATGCCAGGCTTGACAAGGCTTCAACCATAATTAGACTAGGTGCCAATGGTTTTTAAAAGTTAATTTTCGTGCGAAAAAAGCATTGCTTGCTGCTGCTCTTTTGTTTTTTAGTGCACTCCTCGTTCCTATTATCTTGTTCCAACAACAAGGAAACAAACATGGCTAAAAATGAGCTGTTTTGCAGGGGAATTGAGCTGCCCAAAAAAGGCCTAATTCGTGCTCAAGTGCAGCAAGGTGGGAAATGGAGCCAATTCACCACTCATCATAATTCCCAAAGCTACAAATTATCCAACTTCAAAAAACTACCTCTACACAATTTCAGACAGTAAAAAAACGCATTCTAAAGCACAGAATTAAATAGTACAGTGTGGAAATTCTCTCTGAAAATCGCCATTGATTTGTTAATATCAACATTAATCAAGCTCATAGAACCATGGAGTTGAAAGGTAAGTTTCATCTGTAAGGTAAGTTCAGCTGACATCTCCATCTAATTTGCCCTTAATAATAGAATTTTGTGCTGTCAAATTTCAGATCTTACTTCCTATATGAGGACTCTTAAGTTGACATCTCTAATGAGACCCATGACCTAGTGAAGTCATAATAACTAGGAAGATATACTCCTAAAACTGCCATAGACGATACCTTCAAAAATCATCAGAACCTTAATAAAATTATTAAGATATGATGATGTAACTTATTTTTAATGATCAAAGCATTGTGAAACATGATAAACATGGCTGAGCCACAAAATGGAGGCAATCAGAGTGAGAATTCATGCATTATTGTGGGCAAAATAAAAAGACACTTTTGACTGTGACTCTTCTTAAAAAGCTATAAATATCAGTCATACAAAAGACCGCAGCTTCTTACCATTCTGCAGCAATTAATCAAAAGCAAGGTACCATTTAGCATAAGCGGTGAACTTCTTTTGTGTCTGAAAATTGACAAAGCTCTGAACATTTGTCTGTAGTGAGAAAACGACTCTCATTTTTCCGCTGCTGGATTCTCAATCAAGAATTGCGTAAAATTCCTCTAGCAAATCTTAGGGTTTAAAAGTCGTGAGGATTTAGCAAGAAAAATCTCATTGATAAGCCTTATATTTTCACAAGTAGAGTAAATATTTATCCAAGCTTACCTTGAAAATGTCAGTAGGTGTAATTCTTGGTTGAAGAGAAAAACCGAGCCTTTTGATGACACATGATCCATGTCATGATCATTTAGAAGGTAGAAGAACTTAGCACGTCCGACCTCGATGAGGGCAAAATCAGAACTGAAGCTGAGCGCCGCGTGCTATACCAAAGCGAGTAGATTGAGGGAACGTCAATTACCTCAGAGTCTTTCAACCAACCAAATGTAGCAGATCACCATATTATAATTTTGCAAATCTATTTAAGTTCACAATTTTTCAATGTTATTGTGCTTGCCTTTCGTAAATCCCTCTAATTGAGTTTAAAAGTTTTGTGGCCAGTTTTTGTAGCTGCATTATCCAGATCTTCTTCTTGGACAATTTCCGAAGTCATCAATAACTTTTGGGTCTGATGCCTTCTTGGTGGTCAATCGCATTTCATTGCCATGTGACTTCCTGATTTAATTTTTCTGAATTACCACGTTGATAAGTTTCATGAATTGTTCAAGAGGAAATGCTTGTGACAAAATGTCAGTGTATTTTCTAATTTTGTGACTCAAAGGAAATAATAGCATAGCTCAATTAATTTTTTCTCAAGTTTGAGGAATTTGTCTATCATTTCCAAGATTCAGCTTTGAGGCGCCAAGATGGTCACACTTGACTAGATTTATGGCAGACATCAAAATTCAGGGAATAAATCTATCTTCTGTTGGTCATCTAGACATGTGGCCGTTAGTATTCACAAGGAAATGTTCCACATACTGTCAAAGGATTCCTTGTCAATTCCACCAAAAGGAAGAAGTTCACAAGGTGTCCATTTCAACACCGTGAATTGGCATTTCGTGGCAAATTCCATTTGGAACAGATGTCACCTTTGCGAAGAAGAACATGAGCACTGATCTTCTCTTCCTTCCATGTTGTTCCTACAAATATGCTGCTATTTGTATCTTTTTCCAAGGAAGTAATATCTGCTAGTGGACCAGTGGTGTACTGCAGTATGTGTGCGGTTTACTACTGCTCAATAATGAATTATGCTTTTATGACTTGCCTTGCAAATATTTGCCTTTGACTCTTTTCAATCACTTGCAAATGGCAGCTTTAAAAAATCAATCATTATTAATCACAATTTTCTGCGAATGCAGTCGTATGATGCAATTGTCTTCATAACAAAACAACCAAAAATAGCAAAACGCCCTAAAATATTTTCCTCAATTTGTTTCATCAAAGTATATTCAAAAATAGCAGCTGCATATACTTTGATTGTAGTTGAAAATCTTATGGAGTAAATCTTTGAACTCAGTGAGGTCACATGACATCTTTATACCGTATTTCCGACATTTTTATGTTATTGTGCAGGCAAGAAAAATTGTCTCTACCCTCAACATCCTGAATTCTTCTAAATTACTTTCGTGAAAAGGTTGACAGGATCCTAGCCGAGACCGTTAGCTAAATGCAAAATTGAATTGGCCTTGAGGGGAAAATCTGGAAGATGTCCTGGCGACAAATTGCAGTAGTACTTATGTACCACTGTGCACTGAATTGGAGATGTGATACGATCAAGGCAAAATCATAGCAATTTTTAACTAGGCCTAGGTCAGCTTGTTATGAAAAGGGGTATCCTTTGCTTTCAATGTTGATTTTAGCAGATGAGAAGGGCCTCCTCCATTTGCCTGGTTCCAAGGCTGCATTTTTTGCAAGTAAGTTCCCTCATCTGCCATTAGTACAATGAGTGGGACAAAGATGAGTTGGATTTTCCCAGAGGTCAGTCTATAATAATCAGCTTAGCTATAGCCGATGATTTAGCACGGAGAAATGAACTTGAATGGGCATTTCATTGGGGATTTGCAAAAATCAAGATGTACAGGATTGGCACATGTAAAAAGGCACAATTTTTCACTATGCTTAGAAATATTCCCCAAATTCAGCAGACTTGGAATTAATTTCTGTTTCTTATACACTATGAAATTAGATTTGATACAGAGAATTGCCCGCCTTGAAAATGCATTCGACGGGAACCATGCAAATGTAAAACTGCAGAAAATTCCCCCCTCTCGCAGTTGGTTTATTCCGAATATGTACGAGTAGCCAAGCTTGCAATTGCGCACGGTTACGGTATCCATGGCTGCTAGAAAGGTGTCGTAATATCCACCATTGTTTCTCAAATGAATGCTCATTGAACAACTCTTCGATGGCATTTTAATGCTAATTAAGGGCGGGAATTTCATTGTAGCATAATAAAAGTCTCGCCTTCTTTGAGAATTGTGGTCGCCAAGGTTGTAAAAAAGGGGCGGAAAAGGGGCTTTGAAAAAGCGAGAATAATTTTATTTTTCATTTGTGTGAATGATGCCATTTTGATATTGGCACATTTTCCAAACTCGAATAATTTCTATTGCAGGATTTTTAATAGGTTTCCAATGGTTACATATCTGTAGTCAAAACAGACACATGTATATCGCAACTGTTATGATAGGATTATGTAGCAGGTTGAATTGTCACTTATGGTTACGAGCCTCAGTGTAGTAACCAAATCAGGGAAAGGCCTTAATGCAACTCAGTAACATTCTGACCGTTGGCCTTCAAAATGGCTCGCTGGTCATTTCGCTTACGTATCTTGATCTTTTTATCTGCAATTCTGCTACATAAGGTAACGAGAACTAGCTGATCTTCAATTAGCTAAAATTAGCCCCGTCGCCCTTTCTAAAGATCTCGTCATAAAAACTGCCAAATGGGTTGTAATGCAGCATAAAAAGAGGTCCAAATTCATTTTGGAACTAAGCTAGTTGTAAGACCTTAAGGTCAGGACTTTGTTGTTGTGCACAAACCTAATCAGAAATGTTGTATATCTGGCCATTGTTTCAAAGCTTCTCTTTTGTGGTAGAAATGCGAGGGTGTTGTTTATGATGGCACCGTCTGCTATGTTGAGCAATCTGATGTATTTTATGTGGCCCCACATTTCGATCCTGATACGTTGACTCCTGAAATGTGCATGGATGGCTGTGCTAATATTGGAGCTGAATTTGTGCTAGCAGGAATCACTCAAGGAAATGTTTGCCTTTGCGGCAAATCCGATGCAGGTACTAAACATAGTGAAAGGTTGAGTGAGAGCCATGGCAAATGTTGCGTTTCAGGCCTCTTTGAGGTTCCTGCTGGTTCTCCCACCGATTGCACTTTTAGCTGCCCCGGGGTGACTTCCAATCCTGGAAAATGTGGAGGAATCACAGGAGCTTTTTCGGTGTACACTGCAATCAGCAATAGGCCAAAAATTGTCTCTTTTACCTTATCTCAGGTAATTGCAAGAGCATATGCACTTTTAGAGGGTTGCTCACTAAACAAATGTAATTTGTAGGCTGGTACAGATATTACCATAAGTGATATTGACACTGGTGGTGCTTTGGCGTACATCTACTACGAAATTGGCCATGGATCTCTGCCAGTTCGATTCAATGATGCTGTGGCATCCTCTTTTGGTGACATCATTTTCCCTGTAGGGTCTCTACCAGCTGGTGATCTTTTGGTTACAGGTGCTTTGTGAATTTTAAAAGGGGTAGCTTTATTAAGGCTTGTTTTTTTTCATAGTCTATGCTACTGATGGAACTGGAGATATTGTCATTTCTAGCTCCAAAATCATCACTACAGAACGTCCATCAATGCCTTTGAAAGTCAGCTGTCCCATTGTGGCTGAGCCTGACATATCCTATAAATGTGGATTTTCAAGCATCTCTGGCAGTGGATCTTTGCCTGTTTCCTTTATTGACTCTGCTGATGTCAGCATCATGGACTATGTTTTAGATTCCTATGGTGAAATCAATTCTCAAACGCACACTTATGTCTTATAAAGTAATCTTTTGTTAGGCGCTGACAAGTTTTCTCTTGGAAAAATTCCTCCCAGGAGATTTGAACAAATGAATGGTGGACCTGTTCCTCTTTATCCAGAATATTACCCGTCAGCCCCTGTTGTCATTTCCAATAGTCGGGCTCCAGCTTACTTAAAATTAATTTTCCTTGAGTGGTTCGGAGCTGAGGTTGGATCCAACCCCCTCAACTTATATGTAAATAGAGTTGAAATAAGTTTATGGATTCAAAACTACCTTTCTAAAGGTTTATCAACCTGGCTGCTCCCTAGCTGCTGGTGGGGTTTACAACCCGACAAATGGATTGTGTGAAGTGGCTCATTCAAGAGAAATAGGCTTAAATAGAGGCTTTGGCACTGAGTTGACCTGTGAAGCAGTAACCTTTAACAACTTGTTTCAAGACTGCTATGAATCCACGTGCTCAGCAACTAACTCTAGATGCTTGACAAGTGCTGACCAGAGTAATTTCCATTGATTTGTGGGTGAACTTATCTTAGTTTCTACTTCTTCGATTTTTCTCAGGTTTCCCCGATACTTACACGTTAATCAGTGGGCCTTATGAAGTGACAGGCACTCCCAGTGATTATAACACTTATTACTATGCTGATTTGTCTACCATGGAAATTACGCTTGAACCTGGCCAACTTTTAGCCTTTGATGCAGGCCTTGTTGGATACATGTAAACGTTTGAGTAAATTTATTAGGTCATTGCAGTTTTGACTTTTTATGCTATTCAGGACCGAAAGTGATCCTTTCAAAGTTGACAGAATGTCAGATTCTGGAGTATCAGCCAATGGAACATACTTTATTCGAGCAATTGGAGTAAAGCCAGAGTTCCTGTGGTTCGTTTCCACATGCTTCGATGCCAATTCCAATTATACAGCAACACTCTCAGTAGCCATTACTATTTTAATTGCATTTTTTTGCAAGAGTAATATATGTTTAAATTAAGGATTTTGGTGGGACAGTTTCTGTTTCCAATGTGACTGTGTGTGAGGATCCTATTGTGAACATGACAGTGACTTTTGTTGCCACTGAAACCGTTCAAAAGCCTGAATGGGCTCCCGAGATTTGTGTGAAACGGTCTGAAAATGTGGACATACTCATTGCCACTACCAAAGGGTTTCCAATTACTTATAATATTTCTTATGATGATGGCAATCCTTTTTTCATTGATGAAGTTATCACATCTAAAGGTACTTAAACTTAACGCTTGTTTTGCCCACTAATTTATGATTTGAATCAGCTGATGCACGGCTAATTACAAATACACACAATTGGGCATCGCCTGGAAGATACCAGGTGGACATTTTTCTTGAAAATAGACACAGCGATCCTGAATTTGGAAGCGTTGGATACATTCACAATTTCACCAATTTTGTAAACATCCAGGATCCAGTCTTGATCGATTTCGCTGAAGATGTGCTCGACTTTTGGTTAACTACAGATGGTAAGCCTTTTATAAGCATTATTTCCAGTATGATGACATTGTTTTATTTTTTCAGTGTTTGATTTTAAGCTTATTCTTGACGACACAAAGCTACCGCCTACTTCTCCTCATTTCTCATGCATTTGGGGTGATGGCTTGTCAAACATTGATGTGTCCCTAAATGACTCTGATACAAGATTCATGGAAGTTGCTGGGGGGTATTTTAACTATCACTTAAATCACACTTATGCAAAGGCAGGGATTTACACCGTGAATTGTACACTCTTCAATATGGTCAGCTCTAAATCTTTTTCAAAAGAAGTATGAACTTGTATTGCTTGAAAGCAGCAAAATATTTTACCTTTTTCCTGCTTAGATCATAGTATATGAGCCAATTGTTGACTTCAAAGTTGGGGTCAACTTTTTTCAAAAGGGGACTCTAAAATTGGTTCCTGGACTTGGAACCTCAAAAAAGATTGTTCCACTTGGGACCCCAGCAACATTCACTTTTACATACACAACTGGAACAATTGATAAAATTATTGTCAAAAATGCCAGTGCTCCCTCCACTCCAATTCTTGGGGAATTTCCTGTGGCAGACATATTCAACGCCAAAAATCTCATAATTAACTTGACATTCCTTGCTGTGAGTATTTTAAGATGAAAGAAAGGTATTAACACTTACAGCTCCAATGTACTTTTCAGGAGGGAAAATATAACCTGACATTTCAACCATGGAGTAGCGTATCACTTGATTATCCTCCAGTTTTGGTCCCAGTAGAAATAGTTGGTCAAGTTCAAGGAATCCTAGTTGATGACAACAGGGTCATCTCCAACAAAGGTGACATCAAGTGGTTCAATATCAAATTCGACTCAGTAGGAGCTGGAACATGTGTGGTGATTGACTACAAAGATGGATACAAAGTAGCCTATGGGGCCCAAGAGTTCTGCAAAAGTTGGTCCAGGTCCTCAAAATTGGAATACATCCCTGGATATGAAACCATTCCCAACCCCTTTGTAATTGACCATGTCTACTATGACTATGGCATGTTCAACGTCACAGCTTATGCACACAATTTTGTCACTGATGTAGAGACTTTTGACGACTTGATGGTGATTGTAACCAGTGCTCCATGTAATCCTCCTGAAGTGACTATTCCTTTTAACTCGACCATTGGTACGGCTCCAAAATCCTACTCTATGAGCCAATCTGTAGCAGTCGGCACCCTCGCAAAGTTAAACTGCTCTGGAGTCATCAGCACCAGGAAAACTTGGGAAATATACAAAGCCATTGTTAATGAAACCAACCTGGCAGAAAAATTGACCATTGTGAAAATTGCAAGTGTTGCTCCAGCTACCATGGACAAAGCTGAGCTAATCATACCGGCAAGGGCCCTTTCTTATGGAGTTTACAAACTGATATTTTTCTCCAGAATGTGGGACACTTCCCTAGAGGATCCAATGTGGACTAGAAAGCTACCTTTTGAGAGAAATGCCTTCACATACATTGAAATAGTTCCATCTGAGCTCACGGTGAAGTTGATTGACTCAACTGCTGATTTGGTAACTCGAGGAAAAGGCCAAACCCTAGTCTTGGAGCCATACTTGTACAGCTTCGACCCTGATTACCCTCATTTAAAAGTAAATTAGCCCCCACGCTAATGGCAAGTCTAAATGAGCGGCTTTTACATTTTCCTATTTCAGGATGTAGGCCTAGAATTTCGTTGGTTCTGCAGAATGATGACTGATCAAAGTACGGGAGAAACTTTTCCCACTGATACAAAAGGTCAACTTCTGTATGACAGCATGAACTTAATTACCATTCCTGATGGTAAGCCAGTCAACACCAAAGGAGGCTGTTTTGGAAGTGGACCAGGTATGCTAAGTACTGCAAAAGACAAGTTCATTGCAAAAAGTCGATTTTTCCCTCCAGGTGCTATTAATGCCACTGAAGGGTCCTTGACTTTGGACACCAAAGTTTTTCATGACTCAAAAGACAAAATCTACGAAATTGTTCTTCAAGTTAGGAAAGACACTTCCTCTTACAAGCCAGGGTTTTGGAGAACTTCTTCCAAAAAGCTGCAAGTGAATATTGTGCCAGGAATTCCCCCGCTGATGAAAATTCTTTGTGCTGATCCTGCTCTGTGCTTTACCAATTCAACTGGTGATACGTTTATCAATCCCAGCTCCAGGCTTGCCTTGAAGGCTTCTTGCAGCCTTGATGAGGGGTCAGATTGCACTGACCCGATGACCTACAAATGGGTTATTAGGTCAGCAGATGGTCTAGATCTAACTGCTGAGTTTCTCAGTAACTCTCCCACTGGCATCAGTAACATTGAAGTGGCAGTTTTCCCAAATTTTTTCAATGAGACCAAAAGTCCAAGATACTTTGTTGGACTCACAGCCTTCAATGCCTTAGAATCCAAAGGGTCCACTATGATGTTTATCAACATAAACCAAGTACCTTTTGGCGGAACTTGTGAGGTCAATCCGCTGAATGGTGTATCCATGGTTGATGATTTCTTCTTGATATGCAATGGCTGGACTGACAAAGAGCTTGGTGATGCAGGCATCAAACACTACTTGGTAACAAGTGTTACTAATGACGTGATGTCAACCCTTGCCAAGGTAAACAAGAAATTCGATGGACCACTAGAGATATCTTTGTCAACTGGGGTGCATTATGTCACTGTTGTGATTGAAGATCTTTGGGGGGCAAAAACCCTGTACAAATTACCCAATCCAGTTGTGGTTGATCCAGTCAGTGCTGATGACTTTAAGGATTTCATGTCATCAGGGAAGCTTGATGAACTTTTGGGGACTGGTGACACTGGTGCGATGTTGATGGCTCTTCAAGCCCAGGCTCAAGTTTTGGCTGACTCGGATGAAACCTTGGTTGAGGAGAAGACCACTGTAAATGTCGCCAATGTGCCTCTAACACCAGCAGAAGAGGAGTTCAACAAGGCTGCTGCGAAGGGAACCTTAAAAGTGAATTCTTTGGTCATGCTTAACATATCTGGTGCCGCAGTTACGACCGATTTGTCCAGTGCTCAGATTGTGGCCAAAACTGTTGAAGCTCTGGTGGGCGAGCCACCCTTGCCTGGTGAAAAAGGAACTGTGGGCCTGGAAGCCACCAAAGCTGCAACAGACATCTTGCAGCAGCTCGTGAATTCCATTGCCAAAATGGAAGGAATTGCTGAGCCCTCGGCCATTTTGCCAACCATGACATCCATGACAAATGCTATTGGAACCCTGCTGGAAGGAATCATGGGTACATCGAGCATTTCACCCGATGAAAACTCGAGTGCTGATGAGTTGTGCTCTCAGCTGTTGCCAATTGATACAATAAGTGCTGATAAACCTGGCGTAGTTGATTACGATACGGATATTGGTGACGACATTGAGGCCAAAGTCCCTGAAGATCCCCTGGCTCAAAGGTGTGGAGGAATTATTGATGCAGCTAAATTAACTGGGGAGAAAGTTGGCCCTCAGCTCTTAGATATGTTGGCATCCATGGGTCAAACACTGCTTTCCAAATCAGTGGTCAATGAAGTCCAATTGATTGAAACTCCAACAATCAACATTTATGCAAAGATGTGAATAACTTATGCTCTTTTTCGTTTTAAAATGAACTGGATCAATTTAATTTTAGGACACTGGGAAAGGAAATGGGCAAAACGCACAAGCTTGGAAACTCAGCTGATGCACCATGGGTGAAATTTCCGGATGATTTCTGCTTGGGCCCTTTGAAAAATTCAACTTGTGATACTCCTGCTGGGGTATCGGCTGTAGTATACGACTCAAATCCTATGGTATTTTGACTGTAATTGCCACCTGTATTATCAATTACCCTTGATGAATATTTCAGGGAAGCCTGCCTTCGAGTCCAAGATTATCTTCAAATACAAAAGTGATTGAAGTGACAGTATCTAATCGAGACAATGTTGTAATTGACATTCGACAAATTTACCATGAGCAAAAGGAAGGTATCCAATTTTTCATACCAAGGGCCAATAAATCTCGAGAAGGAATGGAGCGTAAGTATTGTTGGTGTCATGCCCAGAACCTTCCATAACAGTTTCTCACAGCTCCTCAGTTTTACAATACATCCGCCGTATTTGGACCTTCATACAATAAAACTCAGTATATGATGCATATGATTGAGGTGGGAGAAGTGCATGTGGACTCAGTCATTATAATAGAGTTTTATCCAATGCAACTTGATACTCACTATGTGCTTCTCTTTGATTATGAGAGGATTCCTACCTACACTGAATTTGAGCATGTTGCCTATGTATCCATACCTGAGCTCAAGTCCTCTAACAACACAAAGATCAGATGGGACAGTAACAACGATTTCTATGAGTGGTTCCTTGATAACGATGCTGTGGCAAACAGGACAGGACGTTTTTTCATTACTGTAGCGACCATCAAGGATGGTGAGATAATCACTTCGAGCGATATGGAGAACAAAAAGTTCGACAAGGCTAAAATGGAAAAATTTTCTGTGAGCTGTTTCTCAGCCATCACATAAAATTATGATGACGTCTGTCTTTTTCAGGGGGACTACAGTCTTAGAACATTCCACGCCGGATGCTACTACTTCAATAGGAAACAATATGCATGGGTGGCTGATGGAGTTAAAGTTGAACACAATGAGTACTCTGACACTATTTGCAGAGCATCTCATTTAACCAGTTTTGCGTCTGGCTTTTTCCCCACTCCCAACACGATTGATTTTGACTTTGTATTTGCTGATGCAAGCCTAACAGACAATATGACCATCTACTTTACCCTCATTGTCTGTTTGCTCGTGTATGTCTTGCTGTCTATCTGTGCAAGATTTCTGGATGTCCAAGACAACAAAAGACTTGTATCTCTGGCTCTGCCTGACAATAATCCTCAACACAACTATTTGTATGAAATCTTGACTTTTACTGGCCATTGGGACGGCTCATCGTGCGATTCTGCCGTCTATTTTGAGCTAACTGGTGACTATGGATCCTCAGGGGAAAGAAATCTGGATCCTGGTAGGAGGGACACTCTAAGAAAGGGCACTGTTGATAGCTATGTTATGAAAAGTCCCAGGTATGAGAGCCTAGATTGTCTTTATTTACCTTGTAATATTATGTGTTTGCTATATTAGGCCTCTGGGCTCTCTGAACTACATAAGAATATGGCATGATCACTCAGGAAGGGATGACTATGCCTCCTGGTTTTTGAGTGCTGTAATTGTGATTGATCTTCAAACTGGAGAAAGATATGAATTTGCTCTTAATAGGTGGCTAGCTGCTGAAAAAGAGGATGGAGCTGTAAGATAGTCATTTGTCTTCTCTACAGTTTTCCATTTCTAATGTGTGTGCATTTTCTAGATTGAGAGGCTGATTCAAGCCTCTGGCCAAAGAAGCTGCCAGGATATGATGATGCATACAGCAGCAAGACACATCAAAGAAAATCATTTATGGTTCAGTATTTTCTTCAGGTCGCACAGATCAAGATACACTAGGCTTCAAAGAACAGCTACAGCCTTCACTATGCTATTTTTGGGCATGTTGGCTAACTTGATGTGGTACGGTGTTGTCCCAGAAGAATCAACAAACTTTCAAATTCTGAATTTGGCCTTTTCACCAACTCAACTTTACGTTGGCTGCATGGTCACTTTGATAACAATCTTCCCTACTCTTCTGATTGTTTTATTGTTCAAAAAATCGAGCAGATTCAGGCTCAGACCTAACAGAATTGACACTGCTCTAGAGCGTTCAAACCAGCCAATAAAGAAGAAAAAGGACTTGACTATAGCAACTTCAGAAGACTCTGGCCTTGGTAAATATTACAGAAGTTAGTAAAACTCATAGCATTCACATGACTTCTTTTCAATAGAAACAAATGATAAAGAAAATGGAAGTAGCAGTGACTCCTCAACTGGGTCCTCCTCTGATTCCAGCTCAAGTTCAGATTCTGACGAGTCAGGCAGTGAAGAAGAAAACAAAGCTGAAGCAGATAAGGCAGGATCTGGTTCAGGGTCTAGCTCTGGTTCTGACTCTGAATCCAGTTCGGACTCCAGCTCAGCCGAATCAGAGGGTGAACAAAATGGAAGCAAATCTGCCAAAAGTAGAGCTAGCACGAAATCAGCTAAAAGTAGAGTTAGCTCAAAATCAGCAGAAAGTGCGAGGAGCTCCAAGTCTGCAAAAAGCAAGAAGAGCCCAACTGCATCGGCCACAAGCAAAAAGAGCAATAAATCAGCTGTAAGCAGAGTTAAATCCTCTAAGGAAGAGACTCAACTCGATAAAAACCCAGATGCTGCTGTCATTCCCATGGATAATGCTGACAGCAAATATGAGCCTAAGAAAAGAACAAGAAATTTCACCTTGCCCTTTTTCTGCAGATACATTGCTTGGCTCATTTGCCTCCTCACCATAGTAGCTTCTTGCTTTTTCATTTTGCTTTATGGACTGCAGTTTGGCAACGACAAGACTTATCAATGGTTGGCTTCTTCGATTATTGCCTTTTTCTTCAGCATGCTATTTGTGGAGCCAATCAAAGTAGCCCTGATAGCTTGTTGTGTTTCTGCAACCTGCAGAAATGTTGATTTGGACAAGGATGACGATGTTGAAGATGATGAAGTTGACCCTGAAATTGCTGACTCAGTTGACTGGATCACTGGCGATCTTGAGCCAAAAGCACCATCTGAACCAATTGATGAAGTGAAGCTGGACATGATAAGGATCAGAAGGCAGAAGGATGTTGAAATGTGGAGCATTGTGAATGAGCTAGCCGGGTTTTTTGTGTTCATTGTGGTCGTTTTCATTATGGCTTACCTCAGCAGAGATATCAGCAGCTTTAGGTATCAAAACCAGCTGGCAGACAATTTTGTGTTCAAGAACGGATTTGACAAGGTGGCTACAGCTAATGATTGGTGGAAATGGATTCATGCAACTGCTGTGACTGAGCTGAAGGCAGCTGCCTGGTACAATGGACAGCCACCATATGGATTACGAGGATTCATAGGAGACTTGCAAAGCAGAGTTATGGGATATGGCACACTAAGGCAAATTAGAGTGAGGCCAAATTCTTGCCATGTTCACAAGTTTGTGCTGAATTTGACCCAAGAGTGTGCTCAGGTACTTGTGATTTTTCTTGGAATCGTTCATGTATGTAATAATACACAATGTTCATTCACTTATTTAATTCTAGCAAACAATTTTTATCAATGAGGATGACACAGATTATTGCAATGCCTGGGAAGAGAAGAATCCTCTAACGGAATTCTTGCCATCTTGCTCTAAAGCTGAGTTTAAACACACAACTGCTGAAGAACTCAACTCAATGCCTTACTCAGCTCAAATGGACTCTTATGGTGGTGGAGGATATGTTTATCACATTAAAGGGTCCTCGGCTACAATAAGGACAGGGCTTAGGGAACTGCAGCAGCAAAGATGGATCAACAACCACACCAGAGCTGTATTTTTGGAATTTTCTGTGTACAATGCTAACTTGAACTTATTTGGAATTGCATCAATTGTTGCTGAATTTATCCCTGGGGGTGGAATCAAGCCATATTGGAGATTTGACCCAGTGAGGCTTCTCCACTACCACTCAAAAACTGGAACCTACATTTTGATCTGCGAAATCATATTTTGCTTTTACATTCTCTTCTTCACCTACAAATTTATCAGAGACCTCAAATCCATGGGATGGTCTTACTTTGATTCTTATTGGAGCTTTGCTGATGTAACTATTATAGCAGCAAGTTTTGCTGGCTTTGGAATCTATGCCTGGAGGCTGATTCTCACCAATGAAATTTTGGATACGTTTGTGAAGACAAAGGGTAATGGCTACATGAAGCTTCAGCATGTTGGATTAATTGATGAAAATTATGGCTACTTGGTTGCCCTCATTCTGTTTGTGGCAAACATCAAACTCATAAAATTGCTAAGATTTAACAATAGGTAACTATTAGATCATGTCACTGTAAATATTTGATCAAAACACCCTACATTCAAAATTAGGTTCAGCCAATTGATTCTTACTTTGAGGTCATGCTGGGATGACTTGTCTGGATTTTTGGCCATATTTTTCCTCCTTTTCTTTGCATTTGTCCAGCTGTTCTTCATGATCCTTCAGCCAAACCTTGATGATTTCAAATCTATCACAGCTGCTTTGGAAACTTGCTTCACGATGATGCTGAACAAGTTTAAGTTTGGTACAATGAAGGAGACTTCAATGACTGCTGCTGTTATGTTCTTCATATTTGCTGTGTCGTGCAGCTTCATTCTCATCAATGTACTCTTGACAATTATCATTGAAGCATATGAGAAAGTCAAGAATGAGCTTGCTCAAAGAGGCAATGAATATGAAATTCTTGACTTCTTGAAGGTCCATGCAAAACATGTGATTGGTCTGAAGGAATTGCCACCTAAGGAAAATGCTCTCGCTGATGACTACTCTGGCCTTAGGAAAGAGCAAAGACAAAGGTTGCTTGATGAAGCAGCCGAGGAGGAGGATGGCATTGACATCAATGCCAAATTGCTGCCAGAAAAGGTTGATCGTTTCTTGGAAGTTGTCAACGACACATACTTCGATGGTGAGTTGACCTGGAGGGACAAGTTCGACCGTCAACGAATGAAAGCCTGGAAAGACCCTTACAAATACCAAAGAAAGCAATTCAGTGCATTGTTTGGGGATGATAGCGATAGCAGCGAAAGTGAGGAATCTGATGATGAAGAGGAAAATGGAGCTCCAAAGGAGCCGACTCCTCGGAAGATTTTCAATTCTAGTGATGATGTTGGACGTGGCTCAAATTTTACCAAGCATGGTTATTATTGAAATAAAGATTATTTTTCCTCTGATCATTGCTATTTTTATTCTTACCATGACATAAATTGCTTAACACGAAAAAATTGGGTCATTTAAGATAATAGGCTTTTGTTTAAGGCTATCAGCCCCCACGTTCAAAGTACTTTTCTGCTCAATTTGGTATGCACCATATCGGAATCAAGGCGATGTTTGTACGAGTAATTTATTTCACATATAAGCTGCAAACGCATAAAAACAACTCACTCTTGCATCGTCATTAGTTATTATGCTTATGACACAATTGAGCAAATTCATCATTCATGGAAGGCCAGAAGGGCCAGCCTTCAACAAGAATATGAAAAAACAAGTAGATATAATATGGCCTCGGAAACAATGAATTATAACAAAATGAGCTATAATGTAAGCTTGATTTATCGTTTTCTTCCATATGTGGTATCGGTAACCAACCCTCGATCAGCTGAGCTCCTTAAATCAATCATTTGATTCTCGTCTTCATAATCATCATAATATTCATATTCTTCTTCTTGGCCTCCAGAAGGTTTGCTGTAGGATGAAAGGTCGTTGGGGTTAAATACGGTTTTCAAGTCAGCATCTTCCTCGACGGCGGTTGAGGCAGAGTCACTAAGCTCCAAGTCTCGATTGTCGTAGCTGCCTTGAGCCTCATTATCTGAAGCCAAGTAGCTACTGGCTGATCCCCTTAAATCAATGGCTTCTGTTCCTGAAAGATCTGCAGAAGAATTACTATCAGAGTTCTCAGAATAAGTGGCTTGTGCAGCAGGTGCGGGAGAGTCATAGGAATCTGCTGAGGGCTCATCCGAATCATAATTTTCAGGAGTGGCATTAAGACCAGATTGAGGGATTTCATTAATGAACAAGGTGTCTTCGTTGGTATCAGGAGAGGAGCCTTCAGAAGAGTCATAGTTGATTGAGCTGATGGAGTGGGAAGACTCGATGTAAACAGGGATGTTGTTGTCATAGGTTTGTTCAATGGAAGCAAAGGTGTTATCGGTGGCTACTCTTTCGGGAGATCCATAGGAGTCAGATGCAGAGTTGACTGAGGGTTGCTGGGGAGATTCGTAAGATTCAGGAGCTGAATTAACTGCTGGTTGTTGAGGAGATCCGTAGGAATCTGGAGCTGAGTTAAAAGAAGGTTCTGGTGAGCCATAGGTGGATAAGGAGATTTCAGGGGAGCCATAGGAGGCAGGTGCTGAGTTAACTGAAACCTGAGGGGCACCATATGATTCAGGTGCAGAGTTTACTGAAATATCTGGTGATCCATAAGTATCAGGTGCTGCAGCTAGCCTTGGGGTGCCAACAGCTGCAATTGGAGAGCCGTAGGAATCTGGTGCTGAGTTAGCCAAAACCTGTGGTGATCCGTATGAGTTGGGTGCTGAGTTGATAGATGGTTGAGGTGATCCATATGAGTCAGGTGCTGAATTAGGCGAGGCTTGTGGTGATCCATATGAGTCAGGTGCTGAGTTTAAAGATGCTTGTGGTGATCCATAAGAATCAGGTGCTGAATTGGGAGTGGCTTGTGGCGATCCATATGAGTCCGGTGCAGAGTTTACTGATGCTTGGGGTGAGCCATACGAGTCAGGTGCTGAGTTCACTGAAGCTTGGGGTGAGCCATATGAATCAGGTGCTGAGTTAAACGTTGCCTCAGGTGAGCCATATGAGTTGGGCGCAGAGTTTATTGAAGCTTGAGGTGAGCCATACGAGTTGGGTGCTGAGTTTACTGAAGCTTGAGGTGAGCCATATGAGTTGGGAGCTGAGTTTACTGAAGCTTGAGGTGAGCCATATGAGTCAGCAGCTGAGTTAACTGAAGGTTGGGGTGAGCCATATGAGTCGGGTGCTGAGTTGAATGCTGCTTGGGGTGAGCCGTATGAGTTGGGTGCAGAGCTGATTGAAGCTTGAGGTGAGCCATATGAGTCGGGTGCTGAGTTAACTGAAGGTTGAGGCGAACCATATGAATTGGGGGCAGAATTGACTGAAGCCTGTGGTGAGCCATATGAGTCAGGTGCTGAGTTGAACGTTGGCGAGCCATAAGACGCCTGGTTGAAGGAAGGTGCCGAATTCACTGATACAATGGCAGGTCCTGAAGATGAAATGGGTACAGCTGAACCTCCATAGGTAGGCTGAGAAGATGATCCTGAGCACTTTTTGCACCAAAAAACAGGTTGGCAAATTGGATCTCCACAAGTTTCCCTACAGAAAATACTGTTTAGTAAGCGATTCTAATTTTTAGAAGTAGTGGTGTATCTTACTTTGGTACTGTCCTACATTCCTGCCTTGGAACAGTTCCGCACTGTTCTCTGGGAATGCTTCTGCAGTCCTGTTTTTCTTGCTGCTTTGGTACAGAGTTACACTCTTGTCTCGGGACTTGAGAGCATTGCTGCCTTGGAACTGTGGAGCATTGTTGCCTTGGCACGGTGGTGCACTCTTGTTTTGGTACACTATTGCATTCTTGTCTTGGGACTTGTTTTGGAACCTTGAAATACATTTTTCTCTTTAGGCCATTTTCAATCAATAAATCTTTCATTATTTAAATTCACCTGTTGGCACTGTTGCCTTGGAATGTTCCTGCATTGCCTCTCTTCAACTTGTCTTGGCACACTCTGGCACGATTGTTGAGGAACCTAAATAAAAAATATAGGTTAAAGATATCCAATTCATGAAATGCCACAGTCCACTTACGCTTTCACACTTTTGTGAGGGGACATCTTGGCATTGCTCTCGTGGAACTGATCTGCAGTTTTGACTTTCAACCTGCTTTGGCACACTCTGGCAGTTTTGCTTGGGAATTTGTTGGCACGATTGTCTTGGCACCTACAAATAAGACTTCAGTCCTGATCCTTTTAGATGCTGAATTCACTCAGTTACCTGATTACAGTCTTGTTTGGGCACCTGTTGACAGTTTTGCTTGGGCACAGAAGAGCATTCTTGCCTTGTGGTCTGCTGGCATTGTTGTCTTGGCACGGTTTGGCAATTTTGCTTTGGTACTTGTTGGCAAGCTTGCCTTGGAACCTGAGATGAGGAAACACTTTATTAGCATTTTAGATGAAATGTATTACATAAAATCTTACTGTCTGGCATTGTTGTCGTGGAACTGATGAGCATTCTTGCCTTTCAACTGGCTTGCAATCTTCCTTTGGAACATTTCTGCAAATGTTTCTCGGTACCTTTTGACATTGTTGCCTGGGAATCTGTTCAAGAGCCCAAATGTTTACTCTTTGCCATTCATCTTCCTCAAAAATCGAATATTACCTGCTTGCAGTTGTATCTTGGAATTTGGGTGCACTCCTCTCTTGGAACATTTCCACATTGCCTAATTGGAGCTTGGCGACACTAAAATTAAAATATTATAATTAATTTCATTAAGTTATCTTTTAAGTTCATTTTGTACTTGTTCGTCTGCGATTTGTCTACAATTGGGAACAGCCACTTGTCTGCAATTTTCAACTGGGACACTTTTGCAGTCCTTTTTGCCCCCATAACCTTCTTGTCCTCCATCTCCACCATATCCCTCTTGGCATTCGGACACATATTCGGTGGTGCATTGGTTTTCGTACTCAGTTGAGCATCTCTCCTTGTAGACAGTTTCGCATTTCTCCTCGTACTCAGTTTTGCATTCCTCCTGCTCCACAGTGGAGCATTCCGTTTCAAAGGTTTGCTCACACTTTTGCTCCAGAACCTGCTCGCAAACATCTTCCAATTGCTGAGAGCACTCTTGTGCATATGTGGTTTGGCAGTCCTGCTCAGTAACAGTTCTGCATTGTTGCTCCTCCACAGTGGAACACTGCTGCTCATTAACCGTGGTGCATTGCTCTTCATACGTTGTGGAGCATTGCTGCTCATTCAATGTGGTGCATTGTTGGTCTGGAACTGATCTGCACTCTTGCTCATTGACGGTGGTGCATTCATTTGAGTAGGTAGTTTGGCAATCTTGCTCGTAGGTTGTGGAGCATTGTTCCTCGTAAGTGGTAGCACATTGCTGCTCGTATTCAGTTTGGTAAGTGGGCTCGCACACTTGCTCATTGACAGTGCTGCATTGCCTTTCTGAGACAGTCGAGCAGACTTGTTCATAACTAGTGGAGCACTGTTGCTCGTACTTGGTCATGTACTGGATTTCGCACTTCTCCTCTTGCACAGTGGTGCATTCGTTTTCGTAGGTGGTATCTTGAACAGTGGTGCATTGTTGGTCATAGGTGGTTTGGCACTGTTGCTCTTCCACGGTGCTACACTGCTGCTCATTGACTGTCGTACATTGCTCTTCATTGACTGTCCTGCACTCCTGCTCGTAAGAAGTTTCGTACCTCGTTTCACATTTCTAAAAATGGAATAATTTGTTGGGGTGAAAAACTCCATAGGAAGGAAAGTGTGTTTACCTGTTCGTTAACGGTGGAGCACTGCCTTTCGTTGACGGTGCTGCATTCTTGCTCCTGAGTCGTTGTGCACTGGCTGTCACATTCCTGTCCTCCCTGTTGGCAATCATCTCCTGTCCTGGTCAAGCTTCGAATCACTTCGCAATTGCTGGAGCTTTGAGCCTCATAAGTTGGCTGGCTGGATCCATATGATGACAGAGAACCTGAGTTATAACCAGAATTTGAGGCAGGTGCTGCAGGTGACCCGTAAGAGTCGGCAGAATTCGATCCTGAAGGTGACCCATAAGAAGCACCTGCAGGGCTTGACTGCGAACCATAATTGTTAAGTGCAGGTGCAGAAGAAGGTGATCCATAAGAGTCAGCTGAGTTCAGGGCAGGTGCAGCGGGTGATCCATAAGAGTCGGCTGAGTTAAGTGCAGGTGCAGAGGGTGACCCATAGGAGTCAACTGAGTTGAGTGCAGGTGCTGACGGTGACCCATACGAGTCGACTGAGTTGAGTGAAGGTGCAGCAGGTGAACCATAGGAGTCTCCTGCAGGTGCAGAATTAAGGGAGGGTCCCCCGTAAGAGTTTCCTGCAGGTGCAGAGTTTTGGGAGGGTCCTCCGTACGAGTTTCCTGCAGGTGCAGCATTGAACGAAGGTCCTCCATAAGAGCTACCGGCAGGTGCAGAAATGGAATCGATCGTGTTCAGAGATGGCGCTGAAGGTGCAGCTGACCCGTAAGAGGAAGGTGGTGCTCGTGCGCCTCCTCCATTGGGTGGAGGTGATCCATAAGAGTTTTTGGCAGGTGCAGAGTAGCCTCCGAATGCAGGCGTCAATCCACCTTGTAACGAGGGAGATCCATAAGAGTCTTGTCTTTGTCTTGGCCTTAGTTTTTGGACTAGATTGGATAGGAAATTCCGAGGTATGATTGGGTTGGCATCTGCGGTAACAAGTAGTAGAGTGCTGCACACCTGCAAAGGTAGCAAAAAGAAACTTTACTATTGAGGACATCTTCATCATAATCATGCACCGCAAGCATGGCTCAGCGGGTGTTTTTGCTCAAAAGGTAGCAGCCCCACCTTTATGCTATCTTTGAGCTTGCCTACTCGATATTGTTACAACAGAAGCTCACAAATGAGGCCCTGGAAGGAAGATTTCACATGTTGAATAAAATCCGTTTTTTCCCTCAACTTTTTGTATGATGTAATTAGATAGTCAAGATAAACAGATGCAGCATAATTTATGCACGAAGCCCCCAAAAAAGGTGATTTTCTTCATAGCTGATATGGGAGGCTTTTAAAAGCTAATTTTAACCTTTTCGCTGTGTCATGGCTCTCAGTCTGTCGGTATGTAACAAAGAAAGTGTGCAATTTCAGAATCGTCCGTTATGTTCAACTAAGATATTGACCATAAATCTTAGCGGTGGTGGCCCGTTCAGATTCACAATATGATGATTGCATTCGCGCGCACGAGAAAACCAATTGCCATAAATTGATGCTTGAGATGCACACCGCGTTCCACGATGATACTTTTTTTGCAAGCCATCTGCTCAATGTCACTAGCTTTCAGACTGCGAACTGGGAGCCCATAAAACTTCCGAAAAAGGGAATCCTCTTTCTTGGCCACTGTCAGGTTTGAAGGTGATCAATTACTCTTGGGAGTGCAAGCTGGTGGACTGTCGTGAAATGGTGATTAGGAAAATCGGTATGCAAATCTCAAAAAGGATATTCAGCCAGAATATTCATTTGCCATCAATGAGGCAAAAATAACGTGGCCAGACTTTTTTTGATTGATGCCTGTAAAAGTAAGCACTTTTTTGAGACGTCTTGAGGGTAAACATGAATGAAAAAAATTGCTTTGAACATGAGTGAAAAATTGCAGGTGCCTAAATGGAGTTTTGTTATTCTGCGAGAGTAGCCCTCATTTTAGCAATGCTGAACACCCTTCTTTTGCTGAAAGCTTGAATTGTGTGTGTACATATGAATTTTTGACCTGTCATCCTGTTTGTACAATGTAGGTCAAGCTGCTGGAAAAAGTGGCAAGTCACTAGCTATATGTACATAGGATGAAGGAATGAAACTTTTGCTCAAGCAAAAAACTAATTTTAATAAGCCACTACTTGTGAGGCTCCGTAGGACTTTGCTTTATCTAGTTTTTGCCCCCTTCTTGATTTATGGGCCATGATTGTGCCCCCCACCAGAATGAAAAGTGTCAATAACGGTTGTATAAGTTAAAGTTATGTGAACCCTTATGAAGCAGTTTGGAAGAAGATACAGTAATAGATACGCAAGGTTTTGAAAAAATAACGTTAAGTTAAATGACCATTTGATAAACTTTAAATGAGCCTTCATTTCACCATTTTATTGACTTTAAATAACAATTGAGTTTATAATTTAAATATGAATAACCCAGCGTTTAATTACAGTTTTTAATCCCATGAAGAGACATTATAGTTGACTAAGAAAACAGCAGAAGAAGAATTTAAATTTATTGCAGTCTCTTGTAACTGCAACTTAAAGGTTGCATATTGTCTGTGAAAGACATGTTTTGGAAGTGAACTTCCAAAACTAAAACCATTAGAATATTTGGACACTTAATGAAGTCCAGCCTTTATTCTCGTAAGTTATCAAATTAGATTTAGAGACAACTCTAGGAGATATTTGATATGCTTATAAGTAAGTTTTAAAGACTCAATCTTTTGACAATTGACAATTATATTAACCATTTTTAGTTTATTTTTGTTTCTAAGTAATATAATTTTTTTGTAACTCTATTTCAAATGAAGGAACAGCTTTTTCAACAAGTTTTATGAATCATTTTTTGGCCAATATTAATTGAAATGAGCATCTTATCATTATTTCTTATGGCAGAATCAATGCATGACTCTCAGCGCCATCTCTTATTAATTTTAAAAACTATTTTTAAAAAGTTTGTTTAATGGTAAATTCATGGTTCATGATAATGGTAACATAATGAGTAAACTTTTCTTTTTTCGTTTTAAAAGAGCACTTTTTCAAAAAAAAAAGGGTAAGATTATCCTGTCTTTATAGAACAGTTTCATTTTTTAATTATAAGCATTTTGGTTTGGCAAAGATCAGAAATTCTCAACAGTTATTTAAGGCCATTAATTTGTAAGTTACTCAAAGTAATATAAAGGTAAAATTTTAAAGGGTATTTAACAGTAGTGTTACTTAACCTTTCATAACAGTATTTAACAGGAATTTAAAGCAGATTTTGAAAGTTTGTTTCACGGCTTTTTAACTTCAGTTAAATAACTTTTCTAAAATGTAACTTAACGCTTCAGAGCAAAAGGTTTAATGATGATTATTTTAAGTTACTTTAAATAACCATTATGTACAGTTACAAATTAATGGGTAAATAACTGTAACTTAATCTTACATTATTTTTCAAATATTCTGGTGGGGCCAGTCAAAATTCATTCCACAAAAGACTTTTTGGTCAAGGTCTGTCCATCATCAAGATGAGACTTGAGAGACAGACCTCCCACATGAGACACAATGGGGACTGAAAAGCTTTGAAAAATCTCAAAGTTTCTGTAGGTATGGGCCAAAAATCGTGGATTATTATGGAATTGCTTTACTGCGTAATTCACACTCTTTTTCGCACCCGAATTTGGCTGAATATTGTCAAGTCACGAAAAAGCTGATCGTGATGGAAAAATTCGGAGCCGGTGGATGCCTCGCTAATTTTTGCAATACAGAACCACACTTCATATTTATCAATGATGTGCTATATGCAATTCGCGAAAACTTTGGCATTCTGTCGTGAAACTTCTTCAACTGCATGCATCAAGCTTGAAAATTGACGATCAGCGATGCAGTGTGTGCGTCAGAAATTTCACAATAAATTACACGTTGTTATGCTAATTTCTTGACTAATAATATGAGCAGGTGGAATTTTTTGAGACTTTTTCCTTTGTGAGGAAATCGCGCTTTGTCCAAAAAAGATGCTTGAAATGATGATGGTCAACCATTTTAGGCTTTATGTGTGATGACAACTTTCACACACAATGGGGATCTGCACTACTAGTACAAGTGCCAAATGCATATCTTGAATAAGAAAAATAGGGGGAAAGTTTTGATGTCCAAACGAATATGCATCAATCAGGGATTCTTTGAAAATCACTCCAAATGAAGAGTACTGTTCTCAGTAATTAATAGCTTTTCCTTTTTTATTGCTCGTAAAAATGTAACAATACTGTCCTGATGACGAGTCCATATAGGGTTTTTCGCTCATGAGTAGTCAAATGAAAGATCATCGAGTGGCGAAGCCACGAGTGATCTGGAATTTTACTACGAATCAATCAGGGATTCTTTGAAAATCACTCCAAATGAAGAGTACTGTTCTCAGTAATTAATAGCTTTTCCTTTTTTATTGCTCGTAAAAATGTAACAATACTGTCCTGATGACGAGTCCATATAGGGTTTTTCGCTCATGAGTAGTCAAATGAAAGATCATCGAGTGGCGAAGCCACGAGTGATCTGGAATTTTACTACGAATGAGCGAAAAACCCTATATGGACGAGTCATCTGGACAGTATTGACATTTTTGTCAGCTTCGTGACGGTTAAAAGTCCAATAGCACTGTTTAAAATGCTAAAAATTGATAAATTTACCAATTAAATTGGCCTAAAAAACGATAGCTCGTTTGCAGGTATAACTTTGCGGTCAATAGCGCGCGCACGCATCTCCAGCAAGAGCTCAGCGCTTGTAGGGCTACTAGATATTTAAAGGAATTTTAGCCAGAATTTTTCGAAAAAACGCCAAAATGACGAATTTGGCTTGAAATTTTAAATAAGATGTCGCTTGTAATTCTATACTTTTTTCCAAGATCGATAAAAGCTTGTTACAAAGAAGGCTATAAAAAATTGATTTTTAAATAATAGTGTTTTGGCAGACTTTTCTAGAATGAGGATGTTTAAGAGATACTTAAAATTAGAATGTTTTGGAGGTCTGTTGTTCATTATAAATTATTTTAGAAGATTTTCTGAAAACAGAATGGAATGTAATTAATTTTATGTGACACAATATATGAGATGTCTGATAGTACACTGGCATAGTGCACACCTTACACCCAGCCGACCCAGGTTCGAATCCCGGTCAACTCTTTTTTTAATTGAAGAAGAACTCTAAAGTTGCCAACTGTACAATAATGAGCATTATTTCTTCACATGTGACGAAAAAAGTCATTATTGTACGGTAGATGCGAGCGCACGCCAAATCTCAGCAAAATACAGCGATTTTCGCTTCACTGCCGTATGTAGTGAACCCACCGCCAAGCTGACAAAAATGTACTTTATTCGCATTTTGTCACGTTTTATCTCATTTTTGTCTCTTGCCTGTTTTTTTATGCATGAGGTAAGACAATATGGGTACTAAAAATGACAATGCTAATGCATTTCATCCATGATGATGAAATAATGAAACTTTAGCTGAAGAAACTCAAAGATGCAATCTAGCTCATTAATGAAAATGAATACCTTAGTAATTACATTAATGCTGCAAGCTACTTGAGAGTTGTCAGTCACGATGATGCACAAGTGCAAAGAGAACTGGGACACGAAACTGGTTCTTTTCGGGGTCAAAGTGGTCATAAATGGAAAGTGAGGAGAAGATCAAGGCTTTTTTAAATAGGCATGATTTTCACACTTGAATTAAAAACGAGCGAGTCATCAATACACATTCGGAAAAAAATACCCAGCTTTGAACTCTCAAGGTTGCGTATGATATGTTTATGCGCGACGTGACGCGCGCGTTGTCTCATCTTGACGCATCGCGACGCGTCGTTCTCGTCATTTATACGCAAAGCCCATGTTCACAAATTGAGAGGACTTATCATCGTGATTACGGCCATAAACCACTTTTTTCAATGGCCTTCAACGGTTTTTTCCCTAGGCTTTTTTTGATGACCTTTCAATCAACAAGATCTGAAACTCAATACCACATAAGTGATGACCATTTTTCTTCACATCTCATTTGGGTGGAACTTGTGAGCTTGGCTATAAAAAGAGCCAAAATCCCTTTGAGATCATTTGTTACTTGTCTAGTGTTGCAAATTGCTCGGGTCGTGGGGGGCATATTAATTTTAAGCCATGCAATTACGAAATATTCTTTTAATTCATTTTCTCTAAAGTGTGACGTGTGTTTGCTTTGTTGGAAAAGAAGAAAATGCTGGAAATATGTAAATGGTTTTTTTTTCTTCCCCCAAAAAATGGTGAGACGAAAATGACTGATGGTCTATGTAGTCATTCAGTTTTTGCTAGAAAAAAGCTAAGATTGTGAAATCAATTTTAGTAGCCTAAGCTGATCCTAATATTTGCCATAGTAATTATGGCCAATTAGTTTTGCTTTGTAATCTTGGCATCTTTCGCCTATATAAAATGGAGGCCGCTCAGCAGATGACCATCGTGACACGAAGATTCTTCCAACAAGTTAAGCTCAAAAATGTTTTAAAACGTTATTTATCAAGCGGTTGCGTCATGACGCAATGTCCTCGATCTGATAAATAAACACTTAAAAAGGCTGATCAAGACTTGGCGAAAATGTGGCTTGAAAGCAGAGTGTTTAAGCCACTAGGAAGTTGCCTTTAAGGCATACACCACCTTTGGGGAAAATTAGGTCTAGGTCACACGTAACAGGGACAAATCAAATAGCAGGTCGAAAAATGACACCAGATCGGTCATCATCATCATAGCAGACGACAACACGCGTTTAAGGGCTCGAATGGCCTGAAATTTGGGCGCATCTATCTTGCTCGAATTTGTATTCAAGATCAAGGCGAGATTTTGCGAGCCAACTTTCATCTGGGTGGGCTACACTATCCTCAATTTGGCCATGAAAACCTGGACTATTTTCAAGAGGAGAGAAGCTGAAGAAGTGCAGTTTCCTGCGAAATTGCCATGTGATTTAGGCCTTTAAAAAAAGGGATTTTTTGATGTGCAAAGATCCATCCCAGTTCTCTAATGATCAAGATTACCCATGCATCATGCTCAAGCTGCTCTAGACATGGAGGTCAAAAGTCAACCAAAGTTGTACACTATGATGATTAGTTATCGTGTTTCTTGTGAAACATGTAATAATGTTTTTGGTATAAAGGACCAAATATCATTTTAATGAAGGTACTGATACCAATTTGTGGCCGAATCAAAGTTTTGATGAATAATAAAAAAATGAGCTAGAGACAAATCTTGACAATTTGAAATAGGCATGAATTGTAGACAATGCAAGGCCTACTTTAAAAGTGACCAGCCTGATTAGAATCTTCATCTTGATTGGGTTACCTTCAACAAATTGTGGTGGCTTTTACAAGTCTCCCATGACAATGGAAAACCATAAATAGAGGGAAGCATGCTATATCCTAAAGATGCAAGTGAGATTGTACCAAGTAAAATGCTGTGTCTGGTTTTTTGGCGATTTTGAGGCCTATTGTAATCTCAATTAAGCTCAGGTAGCTTGAGCTCGCGGGTATTTTTTTCCATTAAGCTGTAGTTAAATGCCGACTTTGATGTGAGGAACCGGAACGGAAAATGTGAGGCTTGCTCATACTTGTATGTAATTATGCTTAACCACATCGGAAAATTGAAAGATTCAAGCGCGCATCATTGATATCGTCAAAGTTGAAGAAGTATGTCAACTGTAATTACATTTTTTATCATCTTCATCTTTTGTGTGTGTGTTTGCAATCGCACCACGACGATATCGATTGGCAATAATCATGCCAAGGACAATTTATTCAACAGTTGGATTGATGAAGAATCATCACTGAAGGTCACACTCAGAAAAATGGGGAGAAAAGCAAGCAGAAGCCATTGGCACCCGCTTGGATTTTGGCAACAAATCAAACCAACAAGGACAAATGAACTGATCATTTTTGGTAAGATGATAGCATTATCAATGACTTAAGAAATGCCCCAAAGGTACGCTCAATTCATCGCGGAATTGATAAAGTCCTAATTTTCAGTCAATTTAAAATTGATTTTAGCCCAAAGGTACATGGAGTTATGGAAGGCCTTTGCTTGTTTTGGCATGAACGCGTAGGATGGCCCAATAAAATATTTTACTACCAAAGGCTCTCATAACTTTTAGCTATATAACTGTTTTTTCATGTCGAGCTCAAATAAGTGCCAATTCAGAGATGACGCGAAGGAAATAGAAAACGAGGGTCCATTCGGCTGCCCTTACGCTGTAATTGCTAATTTTTGTCTTTGTGCCTTTTTATGACCTCAGTGGGCCATAAAAAGGTCTTCTTCATCCCCCAGAGCTTCAAGGCCAAAAGTAGAAGAGCTAATCAAGGTGCGTGTAGCGCTACTACAATATGGCATATATCTGAATTCACATGTCTCAAATGAGGGGAAGAGAATCTGGGTCATATAAGTCTGGCCTTGGGGTCAACTTCCAAGGTGTCAATCTAATGTTGTCAAAATATTGCTTGAACAATGTGAGACAAGTTTAGCTTCATCTTGTCCACTTTTCCTTACTTTTTTTGAGGGGATGCCATGGAGAATTGAAAATCCTCTTAACGGCTTTTTGTATATTGGCAAGATACCCAAGGATCATTTGATGGCCATATTTATACAAGGGATGCTTGAGCTTCTTATCTTTGTTTGGCACACAATTTGGGAATTAGCAGGCTAAAATGAGCCTTTCAGAAAAGACAAATCTAACATTGATGTTCCATATTTGTGCAAGCTGTCTTGCCAGAAACAAGCCACTGCTATTATTATTGTGAAATGAAGAAGCAATTTAGGCTTGCAGTTCTTCCTAAAGCTTGGTTTTCTGTCACAATTCAAGCAGCAATAAGAAAGAAAATAAGAGAGAAATAATGCCCAATTACTCAAGGTCGACTTTATTAGAACTTAGCATCAAATTCAAATCATGATTGACTAATCGGAAAAATGCTAATAGCTACATTTTGAAAGTCTTTTTGTCCGATGTTTTTTGCTTATATCTTATCTTGGCCTCTCAAGATATTGTTGCTATGTTTTAAAGTTCTTGATGGAAAGCCAAAATGTGAGCTGAAAACCTCATATCGTTGATTTTAATGCATGCTTCAGCATCCTAACAGTTAAAAGGAAACTAAAGCCACACGTTTCCTAAAACGGTGCATGTTTATGAACTAATTAAAACTGCACAGATTTTAACGTCTCTTTTATGGCTCCACAAAATTACCTACAAAAAAAACAAGATTGCTTTTTTCCGTCAAAACAAACTATGGAAGAGAGAGAGAAAAAAGCTAGAGTCCTGCCCTTAAGTGTGACATTGAGATTTTTTGGCCAATGACACTGTTAGCCTTGAAAATTTGTAGCAGATGATTTGGCCGCGCCAAGAAACATGCATGATTATCATATATGAGTGAAGGAAACCATTAATTTGAGATGCTAGAACACAAAATGAGAGCATATGATTCATAAGGCCTATTGCACAAGCACAAGGGGAAAATCTGCACAAAAACTGTCTCATCATGATTTTATAAGAAATTCCTACAAAAGTGCTTTCCCTACCTCTTATACAATATCTTAAAAAAAGTTTTGAAAACGTTTTGCTCTGTTTTGTCCCGTAGTGGTGTAATCTTCAGAAATATAGATATATGGATCTGCATGACACATGGCGTGTCCCAAATTATCTGGCATCATCCCTCCGAAATCCTCAGTATAATGAAAAGTTGGGCACTTTCATGCAGAAAATTGGCAAAAATTGCTCCTAAGGTCAAACCGTCTTCAAAGCTAGCAAAAAACCGGGAAAAGTCATAATAAAGGATCATTTGCTGATCATCATATTACGATATTATTTCCAAAAACGTGTTTTGGCACTGAAAAATTCCGTTAAATGTTCGAGCTGTGGCCTTTGAATTTGCCCTTAGGTCCAAGAGTCCTTAATGAGTAATCTGTCTAAGTCGAGGAAGATTCTCATGCAAAGTTTGTCTGACCTCATAAATTCGGATGTTTTGTTCTCTCATCATCACCTACGAAAAATATTACGACCTCGTTGAACAAGAGGGAATTAGTGCCATAATTTCGTATTCATTAGCCTTTTTCATCTCTAGTACACTGTGTACTTACTAGTATGCACTTGATGCCAAGGTCGCCAAAATTTGCCCCTTAGTGAAAAATCAACCATTGCCTTATACACTGTGACCAATCTATAAATGAAGGCTTGCAAGCTGTATATTTACATTTTTCAATTGCTTTTACCTCCGCCCTCTGGATAAATTAAAAAAGTTCATTTTATTTTGGAAGTAAGAAAAAAACGACTGCACTTTGATGCGGATATGGGCTCAGCTTGTAATTTGATACGATCCATGATCCTCACAGCAACAAAACGTGTAATTTAGGCTAAATTCATCAAGAAGCCATCAACATACAATTTTAGGCTGAATTACATCGCATATCAAGGCCTAGCCAGGTCAACAAGAGCCTTGAGGAATGTTGACTGATTGTTTCAGAAGAAAGAAGACCTCATGATCACGACTTTGGAAAAACAAAGATCATCCAATATTATATGTATACCTAGGATTTCCACTGTGGGACTTATATGAATTGTCGTGCTGTCTAGAAATCACGAGCTAGTTGAACATGGCGCAAAAAATTGCATCCTTCATCATGAATCATCATGAGAGTCCAGTTAAAATTGAGCCATGAAAAGGATTGGCTAAAGAATCAGATGGATTTCTCATGCATTGGAAATGGGCATTAAAAATGCTTTTTATCATCATTACCACCACCAGCCCACTGCATATATTGGTAGTAAATCATTCCTAATCACGTGGTTCTTGTGGCCAACGTCATTTTCTCTCTGGGTTTCTTTAAGCCCTTGTAGTAGCTTAAAAACTATGGATGATGGATGTCTTGATGGGAATTGACAGCATAATTGCAAATCTTTTGTGCAAGCTACTTTTAATTTTCTAGTGCTCTCAGATTGAATGATGAACATTTTCTTCAAATCATCCAAAGTAAGTGGATCAAAAGGTGCTGGTAATTGGGAGACTTTGCCTTATGATGGTGAAAAGTGTTACAAGACGACCTTTGAGATTGCTTTATTATTCAGCCACAATCATTTTGTAACACCTTCCTTTAACGAAAAAAGTGTGGGGCCTAAGCGATAACACATTTTCCAGGGCGGCCGTACTTGGATCGACTAGGACATACTGTCCCTGGATAGACTGCAACAGATCGTCCTTGGATAGACAGACAGAACTCATAGTCCCTGGATCGACGAGACGGATAGTCCTTGGATCGACTACTATGACTAAGCAGGACCTAGGTCGACTAGAATGAACTGTGCTAGGATAGACTGACATAACTGACTGTCCCTGCATCGAAAAACGGATCGTACTTGGATCGACAGCTAGAACGTACTGTACAATGTTAGAATTCAACAAAAACTTTTGTTCTATCCAAGGACTGTATGTTCTCATAGTCGATCCAAGGACGATTTGTCTTGTCGATCCAAGTACATCTCGTTTTTCTTGTCTAACCTAATACATGTCAGTCCTGGTCTATCCAAGGACTGTGTGTTCTGACAGTCGGTCCACGGATGATCCGTTTTGTCGATGCAAGGCCGGTTCGTCGTAGTCTATCCACGGACGATCCGTTGTCGATCCAAGGGTAGGAGTCCATTTTCCAGCAGTGAGATTAATGGCTTCCCCTTTGTATTCACTAGCAAGGGCTCAAATTGGCCAATTGAATTTACCACCTTGGCAACTTTCCAAAATAAAGACTTCACTCACAGCGTTAAGAGAAAAAACATAAGATTCACATCTTGAGCAAAAACAAAAACATGCTGCTTTATATTTATTGCTTGCTTGTACTGAGATCTTGTCAGCAATTTGTTTATAAAACTTCTTACAACTGCTGACCTTACAAAAGACCTTTTCTTACTGTTGATGCTTAAGAATATGTGCATTCCTAGTTCTTACTTGATGGCTTAATTGCACTAGTTAGCCATTTCCATTTCAGGTTCTTGAGAATCCTTTTTGAGAAGCAAGTGGAAACATTAGATTAATTTTGGCCTAGGGTAGGTTGAGAAATTATTTTGCAGAAGAGGCAAAAAAGCCAATAATTTAAGTGAAGGGAATTTAACGCTCATTTCTCATCGTGTTTGTTTGTGTCACGTGTTTCCTACCCTCATTGGCTGTGGAGCCTTGCAATTTTTTTGCTCGATATCGAATTTCCTGTCCAATTGTCTTTTGTGCCAAAAGATCACAGAGAGACAATACGAATCTTCTTAATAACCAGTCTCGTATGGTAATGTCACGGAAGTACGGTTTGCGGTGAATGATTACAAACCATTAACAACAGCAACCTTGCCCTTGACACCCCTATAGACATTATTTTACTGATACAGCTCAAAAGAGGGAAAAGTCTTCTTCATGATGATGGTGGAGAAATCACCTCATGCTGGTAAATGTTTGTAAATGGCTTAATTAAGTTGACTTGAAGGTGTGATTGATCATTTCGTGTAAATGTGCAGATCATCAATCTGAATTTCAAATTGCCCACAGGGCCTCGGATAAATGTGCTCTTCTTACTATTTGCACCACATTTGATGGTAGCATGAGAAAATGTGCATCGCTACAATTGCGTAGGAAAATTCTAAAGAGTGAGCATTTTCATTTTAGAGGGGTGCTTCCCAAGGATGCAAAAGTGTCAACCTTACAGATTGCATTTTCCTTGTACCTTGTTAATTCTATATGCCTACATTTCTTAGGGTCAAAAGTCACCGCGGAGGGTAGAAAATGGTGCTGAAATGTCTTGAAAAGGCTGTACAAGGATATATCGTGATTTCTTGACAGAAATGAGGCAATCTGGAAATCTCGACATTCAATCTGTGTGCTTGCTTTGCCACCCGAAGAAAAGATGGAGCCTTCCAAAATTGCTTTAGATTTTTGAACTAGAAAAAACGACATCATGCCTACTTCAAGCAAATCTAGTGCCAAAACCATTTTTCAGTCTTTAGCACACATCCTTTTCCCATTCGAGCATTTTTTTTACTGTTACAGTTACCAGATCTATATTTTGCCAAAGACAGGTCTTTTCGCATGATTCTCTTACCTGGAATGAAGAAGAGCATATAATTAGAAACAGTTGATCAGCTTGTAAGCTGTGGTTTTTAATGCCTATTTTGTGCAGACCTTGCCCACGATAATTTTATTTGGATCATTGAAAAAAAAGTCTCCATTGGATGAAAAGCAAATCTTTTTGTGCAAAGATCCCCTAGAGGTCAATACCAAAGACAATTGTGGTTGTAACCTCATGATCATTTTAATTTTGCCTCTAACATTCCTTGAAGGTCAGCGATCTTGCAAGTGCTCAAAAACTGAGCTGCACCGGCTATGATCTTTAAAGAGTCACTAAATCGATTTTAAGCTGCCAAATCAATTTTGGCTTAATGTGAATAAAATAGAGAATGACTTTGGGATTCTAGAGTTCCATGCTTAGAGGTCGTTTTGGGTCAAATCAGAATTTTGCTTGACGCTTGGCATCAAAGGTGTAAGGTAAAGAGTTCTCTAAAATCGGTTTTTGAACAATGAAACTTGATGAAGATAAGGAGGTGGACAGAATAGACCATGAAAATTCTCAATTTCTCCTTAGAGCGAGAGTCGACGTGCATCAGTTTTGGCACCTCTCCTGCCACTAATTCAGCATGAAAATTTGAGGTCATACACAAAGGTCTTGGTCAAGATTTTGTCATGCAAATTTTTTTCCACCTCCATCTTGTCATATGGCTTTAGCCAGAAGTTGTATTCATCCTCTGTTAAAAGCTCTTTGTAAAAGTGCTAGCTAGCAAAATTATTCACGGTCACATAAACCCAAATAGAAGAGTGGAAGTGTGCAAATTCATCATTGGGCTAAGTTTGCATACACAACCATGGAAGTGTGCAGCAAAAGTCATTTAATTCTCAAAGACAATTGGCCTCCAGCTGGGCAGAATGAGAAAATGATCATGAATAAAGATTTCCAAATTAGCCAATTTTTAAGTGCCATTCTTGATTAACTCTGCTTCAGACAAGAAAAGGATAAGCCTTTTTGAGTTAGTTCATCACAGTAGGTGGCTTTGCAAAACTACATCATCACTTAAAAGGACAAAAGTCAAGGAACTTTTTGCAAGGTCTGTGTGGAGAAATCTGCCAGCAAAACTTGACAATTTTCACCTTGGGCATTAATCAAAAAGGGGGCAGCAGAAGCATCAAACTGCTCATCTAGCCTTGAGTTAATCAATTGGTGATGGTTTGCAATGAGAAATAGAAAATGCATGCAAATTTGATTGAAGGAGATGTATACCACAGTCCATTGTTTAACCCTGGCTCACCTCCCACTCATCAATTTTTACGGGACCATATAAAATGCCCAAACTCGCCCAAACTCACCCAAACTCGCCCAAACTTTTTAATCTTAAAAATTTCAATGCAGGTAGATCCAGTGGCATTAGCAGAGCAAAAATATATCATTTTTAATGTCCAAATCCAATAGTAAGTACCTAAAAAAGTCATATGGCTGCTATAAAAGGAGTTTGGGCACAAACTCGCCCAAACCTGCACTAAATCTAAAGGTTTGGGCGAGTTTGTGTTTTTTAAGTTTTTAAGTTAAAACTATCATTTTATGAACAGTAAAATGGCAAAAGATCTACAAATAGGTTCTGCAGCTTGAAAAACACTTTTCTTGAAAGTTTGGGCTGGTTTGTGCAGGTTTGGGCGAGTTTGTGCCCAAACTCCTTTTATAGCAGCCATTTCAATGTTTAAGTTAATAATTAACCCACTTCCAATAGGATTTGGAAGCTGTAACTTTATATTTGGGTTCTCCTCATCATAAGGGAGCTTTAGGCATTAGAATTTTGAAAATCTAAAGGTTTGGGCGAGTTTGTGTTTTTTAAGTTTTTAAGTTAAAACTATCATTTTATGATCATTAAAATTGCAAAAGGTCTACAAATAGGTTCTGCAGCTTGAAAAACACTTTTCTTGAAAGTTTGGGCTGGTTTGTGCATGTTTGGGCGAGTTTGTGCCCAAACTCCTTTTATAGCAGCCATTTCAATGTTTAAGTTAATAATTAACCCACTTCCAATAGGATTTGGAAGCTGAAACTTTATATTTGGGCTCTCCTCATCATAAGGGAGCTTTTGGCATTGGAATTTTGAAAATCTAAAGGTTTGGGCGAGTTTGTGTTTTTTAAGTTTTTAAGTTAAAACTATCATTTTATGAACAGTAAAATGGCAAAAGATCTACATATAGGTTCTGCAGCTTGAAAAACACTTTTCTTGAAAGTTTGGGCTGGTTTGTGCAGGTTTGGGCGAGTTTGTGCCCAAACTCCTTTTATAGCAGCCAATCAATGTTTAAGTTAATAATTAACCCACTTCCAATGATTTGGAAGCTGAAACTTTATATTTGGGCTCTCCTCATCATAAGGGAGCTTTTGGCATTAGAATTTTGAAAATCTAAAGGTTTGGGCGAGTTTGGGCGGACAGACTATTATAAAGTATTCTTTCATTCTTTAAATGACTTTTTTAGGTACTTACTATTGGATTTGGACATTAAAAATGATATATTTTTGCTCTGCTAATGCCACTGGATCTACCTGCATTGAAATTTTTAAGATTAAAAAGTTTGGGCGAGTTTGGGTGAGTTTGGGCGAGTTTGGGCATTTTATATGGTCCCAATTTTTACCATTACTTGAGATGATGTACCAAATAAGACACACCTTTATGAGTTTTTTCCCTTTGGGAAAGTTCCATACTTGTGGCCTTGTAGGTTTTCAAGTTGTTGAGCTTTAAAAAATGGGTCAAAGCACTTCTTGTGATGCAAACTTGCTCCTGGAGAAAAAATCTTTTGCTTGCGCATGACAAGCATCACAACATGCAATGCAAAAGATGGTCAGAAGCCATCAAGACAGTAACTTGAAGGCTGAACAAAAGTTGTGAATTCACTTGTTACAAGATCTGAATCTAAATTTGGATTTAATAACCCCTAAGGGCTCTGCATGACAGCCATGATTCATTTAAAAGATAGCCATCAGAATTTATCAGAACCTATCAATAACTAGTTGTAAAACTCAGCTCGAATTAATGCAAGTCACATTTTTTTTTGTAACTGAAACAAGGTTATGGGGGATTGACTGAGTAGCAGTATAGTAGTCTCATTGTCATCATTTTTCGTGGCAAATGCATTTATCTGCTTGAAAATGCCTGTTCCCAAGGAAGCCTTTGATGAGATTGCAATGCAAGGTCACAAATTAACACTTTTTGCATGTTTTATTGACGGCTTCTTTCAGGCAACTTTGTTGTGGCTCGTATGCATATGATGAGGAGACGCGTCGCGTGACCGGAACCACGTGGTGCGGTCAGCTGATGAGCTTCCCCATTCTGTTGCTTAAAATTCCTTTGAACTAACATTGTCATGCCGATTCTCCTCGCGCAGGTTAAATACTGTTTGGAAATAGCAAGCATTATTATTGCTTCATGCTTGGATTTGGGCTCTTATGAATCCTCAGCATTTCCGGCTGATCCTTTCCCTTCCTCGAACTCATCATCAGAATCGGCAATTGTGACTAAACAATTGAGGAGTCTCTGTGACAGTTTTTGTTCAAAAGTGTCTTCCTGATTTGCATACCCTACATGGTGCTTGGGAATGTTGCATTGCATTGTAAAAATAACCTCAAGTGTCTATATTCTGATGTAATTTTAATTCCATTTTTGATGGTGAAAAAATTGAAGGTGGATTCAAAATTGGCCTGACCTCTTGTTAATAAATTGGTATTCAGGTAGTCTGATGAGCAAGTCGTGAATTTTGTAAATGCCAATATATTGCCTCATGAAAAAGGGGAAGATAATGAGCCATAGACTTAATAGGCCTGTCATCAGGTCTTTGAAGGTCCACTTCATTTGCTGCTAGTCATCTTGAAGAAATCTAACGGAAGTTCCATAAAAAGTGGATTATTATTCATAGCTATGGAATTTCCTGAGCAAGAATCCTCTTCCAAGGCCTTAGCACTGTGTGTGCAAAACAGCCTTTGTGAAGAGTAAGTGAGAAATTGAGCTTCTTCATGAATAGCCAAGTTAGGCTGGCATGGGATAACTTGAGGTTGGAAACAATAGAAAAGCCCTCAAAAAAAACTTTGCATGAGCATCATAGTGACCCTCAAGCTCCTTTTATTGAAAGTGCACAAGCAAGGCGAGGCCTGAACCGCCTTTTTCGTGGCAAAATTGATAAATGAGGCATAAAAGGATATTCCACAGCAGCAGAGTCAAGAAAAATAGCCCTCTATTGTGCAAATGAAGAAGGGGGAGTGAAGAAGAAGTAACTGTCATGCCTTTTAGGGAATCGGGCTCTTGATGAGAGACATCAAGGATAGCCTTAAATAACTCGACACCTTTCTGAGAAAATCTGCATGTAATTGTGTTCATGGGATGGAATGTTGTGTCAACGTTCCATAAAAGTCGACTAGAGGTCACAAGTGCTAGAATTCAATTCACTTTTTAGCTTTTGAGTGACATTCAGCTAACATCCGCACGACAGCCACTCTTGCAAGTCAGCTGGAGCAAATTAATATTAGAAGGGCTCGAGTAAAGCACGAAATCTTCATAAAGTGTAACGAGGCCTCAATTACTTTTGAAAGTAGATGTCTTATCTTCTTCTCCAACAATGGAAAATGTATCTTGGAAAAACTATGAAAATATAATTTTCTCCATTCCCAAAATAAGTTAACCAGAGCCACTTTTGACAAGTACAGCAATTTCTTTCATGTGAGACTTTGAGAAGCAAGGTAATTGGGCTAATAAGGAGATGCACCACTTTGGAGCTGTACAGGGTGAAGCTCAGAATTACTTGTCACTGAGGCTCAAATGTGAAGTTGGTAGCATATTGGCCTTGATTTAATTGCTGAAGGGTTATGATCAATAGAAGCTGCTGAATCATCCAGATTTCACTAGCATGATTGGCTACAAAAAATTATATCTTTAGGCTTTTTATGGCTGTATGCAATTTTTATAAAGATGGGTAGCAGCAAATGCTTGCAAAGATGCCAGATGACAAATCCTGGTATGGGGAACATCTGAACAATTGTGGCCAGGAGCCCTGATAGTATTTCACCATACTATTTTGAGACCTACATGCCAAGGTCACATGTGAAAATGGCAGAATCTCAGACCTTCTTGGTTTTTATTGGGGTCAATTTTCTCAGGTCACCCTTATTTTCTAACCCGTGAAGTACTCTATGGCTAAGGAGATGTCTGTCATGAGAAATATAGGCCACGTGGTGATGATGCCAAAATGGTATTTTTGCGCAGTGATTCTGCCTTTTTGCACGCTCGGGATGATCAGAGTTAAAAACAAACAAGCCAATGATGCGTTGAAAATTCATAAGGGGTTTTTAAGAGTGCATCGTGACTCTGCTCAAATACTTTGACGATTTATCTAAGGAATGAATGCAAGTAGTGAGCTTTCTGAATTAAAATGCAGTTCTGCCTTATGATGATGAGAGCGGCATGACCTAACCATTTAAGCTAGATTAAAGGCTTGATAAGGCACCCTTACAATTTCCGAGTCATGTGTATGCATTGTGTAAAACGCATAAATTAGGATTATTCCGTGTCAAATCACGGGTTAATTTTCACACATAACTGTTAGCGCTCGAGTGCCAAAGCCTACATGAGTGAAGGCTAAAACTTAGAGTGAGACGAACGGGTCAAACAATGACCTCAAGCCATAATTTTGCGGGGTCGCGAACGCTCAAAAGTGCACCGAATTTCTCGCTAATGTGCACTTTGGTGTGACTCATCGAAGGTAGTTTTTTTCTTAGCAAGGTGACTAGTTTTACAATTGTGCAATAATCATCCTAAGCTCCCAAAATTCTTGCAAGCCGGGCTGAAAATTGTCGTATCGCTATTTATCTCAGCATACATAAACAATTACCACTTGGAGTGATAGTGGGGTCGCCTGTATTTGAAATTGAAAAGAATGCGACTCATTTTCCCACACCACCTCCCTATTGGTCTTTGGCAACTTTACTTCCTTTAAAGGGCAATTGTGTGCATTTCTGCCTTGGTAAGTGATGGGAATTTCAGCTCAAGATGACAAATTCCAGAGGCAAAGTGCAGAGCTTCTGAAGTAACTTTTTAACCTTCAACCAAGAGCTAAAAAAGTCTCACTTTTTGCTCATACTGCCAAAAAAGCTTGGAGCTCTTCTGAGGCGGACTTAGAAATTGAAAAGTGGCAATGTGGCATGTGACAATTGATTTGAGGAAACAAGAAGGATGTCATTATCAAATGAGTACTGTTTGCTCATGATGGCAATTCTAATGAAGGAAGAGAAGCCATAAAAAAGTCCCGAGTTGTCAGTATTTTAAAGGTGCTTGAATCCTTGTTGCATCATCATCACTCTATGATTTTTCGCGATTGAGTGACTTTTTCTAAATATTTTTGCCTATGCATTTAGTTTCGAAATTGAAGAAGTGCGCTATTCAACTTCCTTTTTTGACCAATTATTCCAGGGGAGGATGTTCAATTTGCAGCAGTCTTATTTTTGCCAAATGCAAATATTTGCATTTGTTGCAGGAGCACAAGTAATTGTTGTGTATCTTCCATCAGCAGCTGCTTCTCTGCATGGAAGATGTCAATTTTGCGGCCCAAATTTTGATGATAGTTCCAAACCGTTGGTTTATTGTTGTTGCATTGGGTACTTCCTCATGAAAATTATTGTCAACATTTTACATGACCTCTTGGGAAGTTTGAGCTGACTGAAACCCCCTTATTTTTTACTCGTTATGCTTTTATTCGTTGCTCGCCTTAATTGTTTCAAAATATCATTTCAATGCCATTCTCTTCTCAAAATGAGCTAGTAAGGAAGCATAAATTATGGAAGTGAAGCTGCGATAATAATTTAATTTTTCCATCAACCAGCTCTCAGATATACATGAACTTGACCTTTATTTTTTACCGAAAGTTCATCAGACGATTTCATCTTTTATCCAGAGTGCATAAATTGCTGTAATTTCCAGAAGTACGAATACGATTTCCTTCAGAGTAGATTATCTAAAAAAAGTGCTTCTGTCCAACACCTCTATGAAAGGATCTTTTTTCAACATTTTGACAGGCTTTGCAAATCATTGGCTGAAACTTTTTTCTGCGTGTCCAGACTCATCGAAAAATTACCGAAAATTGGCTTCAATGCCAGACAAATAAGTGCATTAATCAATGCTTCTCTGCACGAGTGGCTGAGTTGAAAATATGAAATACTGCCAACAATTTGCTGTTTAATGAGCCCATTTAGAATTGCAGAAGCATGAGAGAAAAAATTCTTGCAAATAAATGTGTCTTGCGACAGAAAGTATCGATGACTTTTTATAAAGTAGGCTATTAAAATTCATGAGAATCAATTTTTTCCTCATAAAATTTTGCTGAACAAATGTTCTTTTTATGCATGGTGATCGATTTCCATGATGCTGATGACATACTTTTCAGAAAAACATTCAGTTTGAAAAGATAATGGTCAAGCCTTGATTTTTGCTCTGGCTTTTATCATCATTATAAAGGTCGTGTTAATAATTACAAAATTGCATTGTGGATTTGATTGAGAGAATTTTTGCGAAGCTGAGAATCCCTGCAAGACCTGGGGAAATTGCAGCAAAACCGATATTTGGTTAGTGCAGCAATTTCCTGAATGATTTCAAGTTGCCCAAAATATCAGATAATTTACCATTCAATAATGTGTAAAAAGATTATTTTATGAAACCGAGTAAAATCCACTTACCGTGACGATGAGCAGGAATTTGACTCCAAGAATGGCTTTCGCCATTTTGCTGACTTAGATGAACTCGAATGCCACTAATAAATACTAGCCAATAAATAAATTGGTTAGAATTTCGAAGTTGCTGGTGCCACAAGGAGCCGACTAGAACTGACTCAAAAATGTTCAAGTTTCAAGTTCAGCATAATAAAGCAGCTGATTCTGCTGCCCGAGGGAAAAGAAGACGCGCGGAGGATGACGCAAAGTACGCGTCATAAAGTCGTGACTTCACGAGGAGACTTCAACGCGCCCGCAAGCTCCTCGCGTAAATAATCATGGGCGACTTTAATTTGTTGGCAACTACAGAGCCAGTTAAAACCACAGAAACTCAATGTGGTGATAATGAAAAAAAAAATTTCAATTATGCTGTATTTTATAATATAGTTAGTTGTCTGTCTTTGCTTCAGCTTGTTTAATCGATCAACCTTTTGTCATATTATATTGCCAGAATCTTGCTTACGAACGCAGAGCGAATGCTACTTTCTTCGTTGATGAATTTAATTTTTATATTTCCTAGGACCAAATAACGAATTGTAATCCTTTTTTGTTTGTTTCCTCTTTTGTGTGCTCTTGATGAAAATAAAGCACAGAGGAAATACTTTGCATTATTAAAACTATATAATTACCATACAATTATTCAAATTAAATGCACCTTTTGATTTCTTGTTTTGCTAGAATTATTTTTATGTGCCTGCAATATAAAGCACATATACCAACTCGCACAGAGTTTACCTTTCTTTACACCTCTTTATAATTATAGGTTTGCGGAATTTTTTATGGCTCTATGGCCTTTTATAGTTATTTATTTCGAGCTGGGGCACGTAAAGTAGGGTCATTAAATAACTGAGCGAGGATTTTAAAGTGGGAAAACTCGAGTACAGCTTTACTAGCCCGAGCCTGCGAGGGCTGTAATTGTACGAGTGTTTTTCCATTTTAAAATCCAAGGTCAGCTATTTAATGACCCGATTTTACGTGCCCCAGCTCAAAATATACAATTTTATATTCTGTAATACGATTTTTGAGTGTTTTAATGAAGTTACCGGGCTGCCCCGTGCCCTAGAAAACACTGCTCGGTTTTTAGTTGCTCTGTAAATATCATTGGCTCTCATGAGCTAGCATCCCGTGGTTTGGGAGCAATGAAACATACTTTTAAAAACCTTATTTTCCAAAGGTGCTCCTATGGCACAATGGTTAGAGCGCTTGGCTCTTGATTAAGGGGTCTAGGGTTCAAACCCCAGTCATTCCTCATTTTTTTTTTGATATCTCTATTTTGCTTAAATTATGGTTAAGTCTATAGATCATCTTGGGTTAAGTCTTATACATAGCATGCAATTTTCATGATGTTTCCATAGCTCAGTGGTTAGAGTATTGGAATGCTGATCCAACAGTCTGAGGTTCAAACCTAGGATGATCTTCTCTTTCTTCTAACTTTTTTGGAATTCGGATCATTTCCATGGAATTTGAGGGCATTAAATTACTTAAAATCCCTCAAATTTGATTCCTGGACCATTAAGTATTTAATAGCCCCCAAATTGCTTAGAAAGAACTGTGGTATAAAAGAGCTGAGTCGGATCGGTAAACTGAATTATAACACGAGGAAATCGTATTACAGTATATAAAATATAAATGGCGCGAAAAGCACTCAGTTGCCCAAAGATTGCAAAAGCAAATAAACGCAAGTGAACTCTTCCAGTCCTAAGTATTCTGTAAAAAATGGGCTTCACGATTTTCTACCCTGAAAATCAATATTGACGCAAGCTTCTCCCATTGAGTGGAAGAAAATCAGGAATGGCTCGCTTTTTCTCATATTTTTTATGCTAGAGGTAACTATTGATGGCGGATTTTACGTAGTGCTCAACCTTGGCTCAAGAGTTTCGCCAGATGAGTTCGTAATACAGCATTGAACATGGTGCCATCAAGATGACCAATGAATGGTTCAAGGACATTTTGTCTGTTTTTTCTCTCACCGTGGGTGTTAATTTAGGGCTTTGACAGCACATCCTCAGGATACACAAGGGGTTGAAAAAACAAAGTCACAAGTCATTTGAAATGTCTTGTAATAATAACTACTTTTCTCATGACTGTTAAGCATTGGCGCCTTCGCATTAACTCTGATTTTTTTAAATGTTGCAAAGCTATGTCATGACTGGATCAATTGTGGGCTTTTAATTAGCTCAAAAAGCATGTCTTACTCAAGCCTACAATTCATTTCGGTCTAATGATTGTGAGCACGCAAATTGTTAAACTTCGATTTTCAGTTCTCGTAAGATTCATAAATGTTGCAGTTGCAAGAAAAAGCTTTCAATTTTTTTCTTTGAACATTTCTTCTACTGGCAAGTTTCTTTTATAGTTTGTGCGGCAAAATAAGTTGCTCTGTCATGAGCAATTGTAACTTGCAGTAGCTTATGTATTATCAGAAGAACATGGCATGTACTGCAATATAATATACAACTCCAAGGGCCTTGTTTCTGTTCCTCTTCATGAACTCTACTTTTGCCTAGATGAGTAAAAGCCAGCCTTTGGTATTTAGTTGACCGCCAAATCTACCATGGCAAGGACAACAGCTCCTTGTAAATAGCTGAATAAAGGAAACAATATGGGAAAAAAGCACAAGTCTAAAAAGAGGAAAAGTCTGAAACAAAAATGTGTCAAATTGCCACAAGAAGATTTGGATTACCTGGTTCGACACACCAAACTCACTGATGAGGAAATAGTGTAAGATCCCTCTTTACTACATTTCTTATGCATTTTACAAATATTACATAATTTTCTTGCTTGATACAGTGACTGGCACAGAAGCTTTTTGAAGGAATGTCCTAAAGGTGTTTTGACCAAGATTGATTTGCATGCAATGTACACTCGCTTGATCCCTAATGAAGATCCTTCAACCCTTATTGATCAATTGTTCAGAATATTTGACAGGGATGAAAGTGGAACAATTGATTTCAAAGAATTTGTCTTGGCCACAGACATAACCACTACAGCTGATCCTGAGGAAAAATTGCGATGGACTTTTAAGGTACTTTTCATAAGTTGCATAGCAATAACATGCTGCAATTTAATTGGCTTTTTTAAAGCTGTATGACAAGGATGGAAGTGGTACAATTGAGATATCAGAGATGGAAGAGATTCTTAACACAATTTACGTCATGGAAGGAATTGCATCTGCATCAACCGTTGCAAAAACGCATGCCAGCCAAATGTTCAAAGACTTGGATCAGGATGAAAATGGATCAATTTCTCTAGAAGAGTTCATTGAAGGCTGCTTAAATGACAGGGAATTAATATCACTCATAAGAAAAGATGATGAAGCGGAAGAAGTCGAGGGGAATAATTTGCCAGTTGAAAAAAGCAAAAAAAGCAATGCTGATTACACGAATGGCCTAAGCATTAGTGGGCAAGCTTGTAATTAGGTGACAAATTGCAATGGCTTAAAAGAATAATACCAAATGATGCATGATGGTGGTACCTATAAAAGACGATTTGCAAAAAACTTCTCATTCTGCAGTGCCAGATAATTACTTCACTTATGGTTATAAGACACTGTTCCAATTGTAACTAATTTGATGAACAATGTTTGCAGACTGCCAAAATGAATAAAAAATGGAGGAGAAATCAAATTGCTAAAAGTTCTTTTTTTGTGTGCAAGTTCTTCAAATCGGTTAGAGGCTCAACTCGTGCAGAAAATGAAATGCATCAAAATTATTTTTTGCTGTTTGGTTACCGACTCACAGTTTCTAAATCAAATTGAAGGACACTTCTTAAAGAACATTTATTTTTTGGACCCACAGTTCTTTAAGAGGCTGTATTTTGCTACTGCCAAATTCAGTGTATGGGCCCTTTTTATGAATTGTATTAATTTATGCACATCACGTTCTTCCTCACGCACGTCGAGCTATCACCTTGCATTCAGCCATGCTAAACTAAGATTTAATTCGCAAATATTTTTTATTTATTAACTAACGAATGTTTGAAGAAATTTAATGAACGTATCATTAGTTAGCTGATGAAGAATCTTAGATTAATGATGGACAGTCTTTCGAACATTAAGCATTTTTCATTCATTCGTAATCGAGGTCTTCAGTCTGCTCTTGGTTGTCCATGGGCTCTTCTGCTTTAATTTCCCCAGGGTTGCTTTCTTTCTTTAGTACAGCCATAAAATCTGTGTCTTTCATGCAGCCTTCAACAAACTCCTCTAGGCTGATTGATCCATCACCATCCTTATCCAAGTCCTCAAAAATTTGTCTGGCATGAGTATTGGAATAGATATGCTCAGTAGTGACTCCTTCCATGATGTACACTGTTTCAAGAACATCAACAAGTTCGCTCATTTCAATTGTTCCGCTGCCATCTTTGTCATACAGCTGAATAAAAACAATTAACCAGTTTCCATCTACATTCACGTGATGAAGAAGAAATGTATGTTACCTTGAAAGTCCATCGAAGTTTTTCTTCTGCATTAGATGATTGAGTTATATCTGTAGCCAAGACAAATTCTTTGAAGTCAATTATTCCATTATTATCTTGGTCAAATATTCTGAACAAATGATCAATGATGACAGAAGGATCTTCATTCGGCATTATTCTTGCGTACATAACATGCAAGCCAGTCTTTGTCAAAACTCCATTTGGACATTCATTGAGAAATCTTTGGTACCAGTCACTGTTAAAACAAGTGTTTAAGCAATGCCATTAGATAAGCACATGTAATATTAAAACTTACTTTATTTCCTTTTCAGTGTGCTTGGTGCGTTCAACGAGAAATTTCAAATCAGCCTTTGGCAATTCCTGCTTGATTACTTTTTCCTTCTTTTTCTCCCTTCTGTTAGTTTTTATGCTTTTTCCTCGTTGAACTTTTCCCTTTTTGCCAAGAGCTTTTACGTCTTTGATAATGCTTGCTGGCTTATTCATTATACAAAGCTACCTTTCTTGCCGGGGAATGAATGCTTACTAAAAACTGAAGGTACGACTGAGCTATTATTATCAGGTTTTGAGGTCGGACACACGCAGATCTTGAAGAAATACAGCCATTACAACAAATTATCAAATGCCTTTTTTGATCACCAAATTAAGCAAATCTTTTTAGATATGAGCAAATTGATGCAATCAAACATTTTTATCTTAAGTTTATGCGTTTAGATGAACTGCTCCCAAGTTCAAGCCAAAGAATCTCGTGATTAATGTTTGGTTGCATGCAACCATTGCATAGTACAGTGTTATTGGTATTGTTTTTAGTATCATCTAGGTGTAATGTTCGACAATACATAACTAGCAATGCTTGCAACAATTATGAATAATGCTACAACGCATATTAATTCAGTACTCGCGACTAGCCTTTTGTTTCAGCTTGCTCTGAATGAAACATGATTGATGAAGATGCTCGAATAAAACCGAATTGAGTGTGTGGGCTCCATTTTTTCTGGAGGGCAAACAAATTTTGTCGTCATCAAGGCCAACCTCTTGGGTCATTCCAGTTCGGACATTTGCCAATAATGCAAATGAATCGAGCAGACGAAATTCTTCTTCTACAATCGTGACTGTGGTTCAGCAAAGTATTTTCTACTCGACTCGACATTGAGAAAGAGTTATGGGCCACTTTTATAGTGAATGACCAATCGCCCTTGAGTTTTGTCAGAAATTCATGTGCTTTTTCAAGCCACTTATTGCTTCTACTGCATGCAACTTTCTGTTTGGATCATTAGTTGCTCTCTCATTAGTCTGCCATTAGCAGAAATGCACTTTTTAGACAAATATTCAAGAAAAGCGTAGGATTATCCCAAGGTTTTATAGACATTATTGACCATACCTCAATATTTGCATGAACTTATGGCTACTCCAGTGTTTATTCAGATGAAATCACAACTTTGCTGCTGCTATTAAAGTCATAGATGTCTGGACTGAGATTGTTTCATATACTAGCATATCACAAATCTGAATTGTTATGCTCCATTGTCTTTTTTCTCCAAGGTGATCCAATAGTCTTTTAAAAGATGAACCTTGCTTGTGATCCACCAGTAATGGATCAAATTGCTGGGCCATAAGATGAAATTGATGCCATCTTTATTCTTGTACCAACTTTTGCAAGACCCTGTAAAGTTTCTGGTCAAGCTCCATTTATCCATGAGCCATCTAAACTCCTTGACTCTTTTCTCCTTTACATCCACACTTTTGATTCCAAATTCAAGCATTTGCTTCAAACACTGCATAATGTAGTTGACTTGACATTCTATCATGAACAGCACTGAATTATGAGCCAGAACAGTGTTGGGGCCCATCAGAATGAAAAAGTTGGGAAAGTTGGGCACAGTGATTCCATTGAAGGCAGCTGGGTGTGAATCAAAATAGTCCCTCAAATTATGACCAAACCTTCCAATTGCCTCGAAGCCACAAATGCTATCTAAATAAAATACAGATTAAAGTGGTCACATAATGAAAAATTACAAGTCTTTGTGACCTTCAATATGAAATCCAGTGGCGAAAATCAGCAAGTCAATACCAATGCTTTGGCCATGTTTGGTCACTATTCCCGATTCAGTGATCTCTTCAATCTCATCAGTGACCAAATGCACATTTGGCTTCTCAACAAACATTGGAAGGTAATCATTGATGAGCAGGATTCTTTTGCATCCAATCTCATAATTAGGAGTCAATTTAGCTGCCAGTTCAACATCACCATTGACTTGCCTCAAAACATCCTTTTTGAGGTAATTCTGCAGCCATCTAGAAGAGTTGGCCATTTTTGACATGTTATGGCTGCATTCATCTGGCTTCGTCTGGTTTTGAACTATTTGTTTACCTTGATGTCGCGCCTTTTCGAAGCCAAGTCAAGGAAGTTAATTCCACCATGAGGAAAGTGGCCCAGTAATTGAAAGTCATCAGGAAAGGTAATTTTGACACCAATGCCTTATACCAATCGGGGAATTCCGCGTCGATTCTGGGGAAGAACCAATTCGGCGTTCTTTGAAAAACATAAAGTTGGTCAACTTTGTCGGCAATTTCAGGAGCAATTTGAACTCCACTTGCACCAGACCCAATAACTGCAACATTTCGGCCTTTAAGGTCATAGCTGTGGTCCCATTCTGCTGAATGAAACTTGTGGCCTTTGAAGTTTTCCAGTCCTTTAAAGGCTGGCACGGTTGGTTTCCTTAAGAATCCACAGCCAGATATTAGATGAGTTGCTACTAATTTTTCTCTAGTTGAGTCCAATTCTAAAGTCCAATAGGAGCCTTCCTCAACCCAAGTGGCCTTTTTTAAGCCCGTATTCAGCCTTATGTGGCCTTTAAGGCCAAAATGGCTGACTGCATCTTGCAGATAGCTCTTGATTTCCCTCCCAGGTGAAACATGTCCAGACCAGTTGGGATTTTTGAAAAACGAGAGCTTTTGCAAATTCATTTTTGAGGCCTCTTTTATCGAGATTCTGCAGTAAATGACAAATTACCTGGTAAAGCACAGACCAAACGTCACATTTAATGCCTGGATATTGATTAGCATGCCAAGTACCTCCAACATCAGAGCTTTTCTCCACAATAACGAAATCGATGCCAGCCATCTTTAATTGAATCCCCATACAAAGGCCAGAAAAACCTGCTCCCACAATGCAAACTTTGGCCTTGTCCTTATTCAGGATTGAATTAGCCTTCTTTTTCCCCAAATGAGAATGGACCCAATAGCCCACTAATAGTGAAGTCACATGGCAGTAAAGGGGAGCTTTCAGCACGTACAAGCCCAAAAGGCTTAAAAGGCCCACGAAAAAGGCCACTGTGACAATAACAGTGATATGTCCTCCTCTTTGGCTCATTTTTGCCTGCACTTTATTAGCACAAATTCTGATTTACTGATAAGATAAGCACATTTATAAGAAGAAGGACACCTGATTATGATCAACTCCTTTTCATTATGATTAAAATCTACAAACGTTGACACGTTTATGGGGACAGCTGGCAAATGCTGGAATGTCATCCATAGTGTTCAAAAGATTTCTTGGAAAGGGCACAGTCAGTTTGACCTTTAGCCATTTTTTGTCAATGTGCCTTAAATATGTGCATTCTACTTTGCTTTATTGTTGGGCTTCTGAATGCTTGCAAATTGAATCCGTTACTGCAGAAGAGTTTAATGCTCCTCTAAGCTTGACCATTGCCCTTGCTTAAAATAGTAACCGTTACTTACTGATGCACTTCTAGCAGCCTTGTCAATGGCAAAAAATGCAGAACAGAAAATCACTCAATTTTCCATAAAGTATAGCCAAATATATTAGCGTCACGATCATTTTATTGATGCTAATTTCGTGGCCAATCAGCTCATACATCATCAGCTGTTGTGTGACCTTTCTTGGCTATTTTTAAATCACACAAAGGGAAAAGCAGAAACCTAAAAACTATCCTTGACTGTTACGGTTGATTCATACATTCTTTTTTTTTTTATTTTTTTGTGGCCTTTTTATGCTTATTTACCCAGAGTGCAAGGATAAGAGTATTGGTCAGAATTTACTCAATTAGCCACGCTCATCTTTGGAAAACCTGATGTATGTGTGACCTTTGCATGAATGAATCTTTTGTGTCATCTAACGTTAAATGTGAAAAAGTGTCAGGAAATGTTATCAGATCGGGCAGTAACTACCTTGGTGGTCATTTTACAAACCTTCACCAATTTTTCAAAGAAGATCTTGAAAATCTTCTCTGGGGAGAATTGTTTCTTCTAGAAATCATCTTTTTCAAAGGCCGGCATGCTTCGTCGTCGAGACACTTAAAATTCATAAGGATATTCATAAGCTAGTATGCAGAATGGAAAACGTTTCGAATTTCAGCTTAAATAAATCTCATGGCGGGGTTCTTTTTGAGCGCTTAAAATTGCACCAAAAGAAATTGGCAAAAAAAGCCATCTTGGAATTCCTACACTCCGTTCCCCTGAATTGTGCAGCCATAAAAAAGTGAGGATTGAGATTCTCTATGGATTCACAGAAAAAGTTTTGCCTGAAAGATGGGTATGGTGCCAAGGTCAATTTGAGCAAGTATTCACGTTTAATTACGTGATGAAGAGATTGACCATAGAGCTTCTTCTCCGACCTTGAAAACTGGAGAACCTTGGTCATGCATCAGTATTTTGTTTACCCAAAAGCCCTCAAAAATCATCAAGTGCGACAAATATGGCAAATCCTTCTTGACCTTAGATTCCAGATTCCCAATTTATTTGGCCACAATGGCAGCATGTGAACCTTTTAATTTTTATGAGTGCTCTTTAAAATGTGGGCCAAGGTTGGGAAGGTATAATTTATTGTCACCGGCTAAATAAATAAGCCTCATATTCGACCCGGGGAAACCTTTTATTATTATGCACACTGCAGCAGCACAAGGATGAATGCCAAAACATTACGGTTTATCTCTCTTCTAATCTTTCACGTGGTGCCATTTTCATAACCAAATTACGCATAAGACTTTGAGCAAAGGTTGTGGCCAAGGCAAAGCAGTTTCCTAGCCCATCAAGAATTGGCCAGAATTTTTTTGAATGACTCTCGAAAAAAAAGAATTGTGCGAAGAAATGGACATGCTGACTTTAACTGAAAAATTATGAAGGAATTTCCTGTTGAAGGTCAAAGTGACATCTTGAGTCGGTGTGTGGACACTGATGAAACGTAAATCCCCCATGGAAAAAAATGTTCTTTCCACCCCATCATGAAGAATCTCCTCATTATCATCTTCCTTTGTCCATATGTCAAGGTTTACGACGGTTTTCTCCTCATCCCAAAAAAAGGATAATTCCACTCTTGAGGTCAGTTCTGATACCATCGTGTGTGAGATGAACTCGCCTTTTTTTGGGGCCAATTCCACAAAAGAATCATGCTGAGATGTGAAATTAACTCACTTTGAGCAAAAAGATAATCGCATTATAATTGCTCTTTTCAATTTCACAATTGAACATATTTCTTGCCAAATGTTGCTTTTTGCCACAATCTCTTTGTACTGATTTGGCAAGTGCATTTTCAAGCTATGCGAGAGGACAATTTTTATTTTTCAAATAAGAGGAAAGCAACAATTTCTTTGTTTATCACGCAACTCCGTATCGTAATCAAGGTTCCTTCAAGGGGAAAAATTGCATAATTTCTAGCTCACGAGTACATCAACCTAGTAAAATACCTATAGTCGAGTATTTGCGCTTTTTTGCCTTTAAAAAAATGTAATCATTGTAATGAAAATTTTTTCTCAGCTCAGCTTATGTAACTAAGCTTTCATTTGGTGACTTTCATCAATCTTTTCCCGACATTTCAGCTGACAGGCATGCATCACCAATTTGGGTCAGCCATTTTGAATTTCTTTCCATAATTTCACATTTTTCGCTCAGAAGCAAATATTTCAGCCTTTTTTCGTCAAGATGTTTGCCAATTTGCAAATCAATGAAGCCTATGGAAAAGACATTTGATTTTTTTCCATTTTGAAACGCTTCAGCGTGTACTTTTCCACAATTGGTCTCTGACCTTTCTTCTCTCAAAAGACTTCATAAAATCCTAAAATCACATCAAAAACTTTGAGCCACCATAGCGCTCTCGTACATAAAAAATTCATGAGTAGAGGTTTTTCTGGATGCTCCCTATGTGCTCGCTTCTTTGAAATGCAAAAGCGTGACATAGCCTCGTAGAGAGTGGCCACTTTTTGCCAGATTTTTATAGGGTACTGGAAGTAAAGTGGCGAATATCACGTGAGATTTCACATAATTTCCTAATGACCTCTTGCTAGAAAGCTACTTGATCAGCTCTAGTTGCTGCTTGTTTCAGACTGATTCTCAAAAAAAACTTACACCTGGTTAGAGGTTATTTGTAAACAGTTAGCAAATATGATCATGATAGGCCATGATTTATTGTATCCAAACCAGAAATTACTGGAAGGAAGCTTTCTCATAACTGTCCCATGACACTGATCAAAGCTTGTGATAATTTGGCAGCATTCAAATCTTTGCTTTCACAGCTGTCACACAGACAGATAGCATTTTCAAAATTGAGCAAGTATGGGCTGAAAAATAAAAAATCTCTGAAAATTGATATTAAAAAATAAGCTGATGGGAAGAGTTCATTTGATCAGATTTGCCTAGATTAATTCAGCAGAAAAGATTGTGGTTGAATGGACCAAGACTTTCTTTTTGGCTTTTGATCTATTCAGAGGTCAATCAAAAGCCTTAGCTGTAATTCAGGGGAAAGTTCGACAGGCTGCCCCAAAGAATGCAGTTAGAACGGCTGCGCCTATCGGCCCAAAATTAGTTTGGGTGGTAGACATTAAGCAATTGGATCGACTCATAATTTGATCAATCAATTGACCTCTCAAGTCGCCTTCGCAGCCTCAACTCGAAAAGACGAGTTTTGATGATTCCCAAACAGTTTCCATCTGATTAGGCATTACACAAGTTAAGTAGACGCAAGTTAAGAGTAGCTGCAAAAATCCGGGTGTACTTTCCAAGTCTGGGCTTGCTTGTGACATGTCATGAGAAAAGTGCTTTCTAAAACGTCCTCAGTTGCATCCTCATCATTCTCGAACAGTATATAAGCTTGACTGCTGCACAAAAGGGCAAAAAATCAAAAGAAATGTCTGTGAACGTTGAGCGGAAAAAGGTGGACACTGCCTCCATCAAGGGGATTCCCATCATTTGGGTGATGGGTAAGAAAATAACTTATATCTTAGTGGAAAAATAGGACTTGTTTGTTATCACTGTACCAAATAAATGGCTCTGCTTTTGAGGAGAAAATAAGTTTCTGTCTGCTGAAACAGGACGTCAGGGAGTCGACTTTTGTATCGCTTTTTGTCTACCTAGGGTCGTAATTTGCTCGGCAAATTTTCATTACCAGGCCAATTCAGTCACTGCGCGCTGCACAACCTGATTAATTGGCTTTTCGTAGGCTGAGCAAAAAAACCGAGTAACTCTTGATTGTTGGCTAGGGTGTACTATTTACCGATTCTCTTAAAATTCATAGCATCTATCCATGCCAAAAAATAATGCCTTTGATGCATAATTGTTTTCCTTATTCATTCGGGGCATCTTTCAATTTTCACCGGTTTCGAGGAAGCCCTAGACAGTAGCTACAGCCACTTTTTCCTGCTTGCCAAAACATTTCCAATTGAGCTGCAGATCAATCGGAATGGAACTTTTTGGCGAAAGTTCTCGATGGAAAGCTTGTAGTCGTCGTTGCTCTAACTAGTTCTATTTTGGGTGGCATTCCTGGATTGCCAAGCAACAATGACTTTCTTTTGTCATGCACTTTAATGTAGCTGAGGCATGAAAACTCGTGATTTTGCACTGTGCCTAATCCGGCAAAATCACAAAACTCCTTCCACTAAAATTATGGCGGAAGTTTGCACGCTCGTGCTCATTAAAAATGCATGCCTTATTGCCCTGATGAAATATATTGTCTAAGCGCGCCATAATTCCGACTGGTGGCTGATACAGTAAACACTACAGCGCCATCTGCTCTAATTTGCATTACTTATCAACAAAAAATTTCAGGCGGCCCTGGATCAGGAAAGGGGACTCAGTGTGACAAAATCTGCGTTAAATATGGCTACACTCACATGTCCTCGGGTGACCTTCTCAGATTTGAGGTCATGTCGGGCACTCCTCGCGGCCGTCAAATTTACCAACTCATGGCAAACGGCGAGGCCGTGCCCAACGAGGTCGTGGACGATCTCTTGGCTGAGGCCATGGTGAAAAAGAGCAGCTCAAAGGTATACAAAAAAAAAATATTGCCCTGTCGTCACTGTGAATGCACCTGCAAGCCGCGCTTTTTTAAGCCTCTCCTTGAACTTTCCCCTGGATATCCAATTTTGCTGTGGAATTACGTAAGCCTTAGCATATTTTGCTCTATGGAAAAAATTGAAAGGAAGCAAGCTAGCTCAAAAATTAGAGCGAGCTCCCTCATTTTACCATTTAGTACTTTTGCTTAAGCTTTTTCGCCCTAGGGCTTCTTGATTGATGGCTTTCCCCTGGATGAAGAGCAGGCATTGGCCTTCTTGGCTGACATTGGCAAGCCTTCACTTGTCCTTCTTCTTGATGTCAATGACGAGATCCTTAAGGAGAGGTTGAAGGCCAGGAACAATTTCGACGACACCGAGGAGTCCATTTTGAACAGGATAAAAACGTATAATGCCAAAACCAAGCCTGTGGCCACGAAATATGAGGCCAAAGTGATTGCAGCTGATCGCAATGCTGACGTCATTTTCGAGGAGATCACCAAAGTCATGGATTCTTTGTAAAAAGCATGCAGCGAAATTGAATCATATGCTCTACTTTGTTATCCTCTGCACACTTCGCTAATAAAACGCGTATGAAAGCTGCTCGATCCTATTTTCCCTGTGTTTGTTCGCGGCTTTCATTTTGCCTTTGCGTGCGCGTGCGTATCTGTACTTGCTAATAGAGGCCCAGATGTATTAGTGCTTGACATCCTTGGTGTCAGAATTCGGCATTTTCACAAAATAACCCATGAAATGGAGATATGTTGCGTATGTGTGCTCCTGTTGGATATACTATCCGTAGGGGCAAACATTTGCCAACCAGCCACAATAATACCAAAGAAACCTGAGGAGCTGCTGCTTTTCTTTTCAAACCTGTTCTTCTATTGTACGACTTTACCACCTAAATTCACTATATACCACATCTCTATTATAATATTTATTTTCCGCTAATTTAATTTGCACGGAAATCTGGGAAAAATAAAAGGTCTGGACCTTTTTCTTTTGGAGGTCGAAAAATAAAGGTTGCGTGGTGACAGGTACCTTAAAAGGTTGCGAAAAATGTAAGCAGCTCGAAAAAAGCAGCTAGATAATTGCGCTGTGCTGCAGGAAGAAAATGTGCTTTATTCTCCCACAAATTCGGAAGCGCTCTGGTAAACTTAATTAATGGCTGTTTGACGTTCCCATTTCCCCTTTGCAGCAGCTTAAGCCTCAAGTAATAGAACTGGTCGTCAATACTACACGAAATTCAAATGCCAGCCATGAAACTTTTTCCAGCTTCAAGTTCTCTCTCTTCAGTCGTCTTTAAACATTCACGATTCGGAGGAAAGCTGTCATGAAAGCAGCGCTAACATAAAACTTATAGCAAAATACGCTATTAGAAAGCCTTTTGCATTAAAGTCTAGTCAATTTTGAAAACCCGAATAAGGTAACTTTTTGTAATTAATCCAGGAGAGTATTATTTGTGGAATGCAGGAGTGCAAAGTATCATTTGGTGCCAATCCATTTTAGGTGCCTTACAAACATCGCATTTTGCATTAATGCTCAAAAGCTAATTCTAGGCTGTGGATTTCATCGTCACGCACTGAATAATTCAAGAACCTCTCATTTCGGCCCCCAACTGATACTGTAAAGTAGTAAAATGGCAGAACCTGTTGCTGTAGCTGGATCTGTGGCTGAAAAGTGCAATTTTCTCAATGCGATGGCGAGTGCAGAAGCCAGGCAAGAATAAATTTTGCAATTGAGGTTGGCCTTGGCACCACTCGGATGAATGAGATGCTTTCAATAGGAAAATACCGTTGCTGGTGGTGGATTTTAAGCTGTATTTTTGGAGGAGCTTTCCTTGTCGGTCATGAGCTCATGGCTCTCGGTTGATATCATTTGTGCGCGCCTCTCAGCTACCAAGCTGAGTGGAAGAGACCTTTTACGAGAGCAGGCCCACCGTTATTATGTGAAGGCTGCTGAGCCTTCACATCGAGCCTTTTTGCGCTAGCTACCCCCGATTTTGCTTAGTCCTCAAACCACTCTCGAATCTCAGCCAGTGAATGTTCACGCAATTTTCATGCTCACTTTGCTGCAACAGCTGTTGTGCTTCTCCACTGCTACATCGTTGCAAGAAGTGTTTTCCAAACTGAGGTAAGAGAATACAGCATATTTCTTTGTCGGTTGTCATAATCGCGCGTGTCCTCGGCAAACGACACCTTTTATGGTTGGTGTAGCAATGCCAAGCCAGAGGTCAAATTCAGCTTTTTATGTAAGACTGCTTAAAACATCGTTATGTCATCTTCATTTATAATGCTTTAGTCTCAAAGCATATGATAACCTTGGGTAAACAAAGGATACTCAACTCTGCCGGGGAGAAAAACATGGCTTTTAATTATGTAGCCAATTCGCCATGGTGAGGTAGTTTAAAGAAAAAAAGCAGCAATATTCAAAAATGAAACACGATTTATACGCATATTCCAGGTATTTTTTAGAGCTGTCGGAATTATTCGTATTGGCCTGTCATAGTACGTCCAACTTTCACAGCATCTAGGCCTGAATGTTTACCTAAGGCTCAACTTGAACGGAAAAATAGTGACTTACAAATTTTGATCTTGATGTCAGGCTGGAACTTTTGTTGATGAACGTTGAAAGTTAGGTAGGTTTTTAGCAATGTATATAGCTGTGGCTCTGACCTTGAAACAACCAACTATAATGGCTAAAAACAGCTAAATATAAATGGCATAACAACTCCTATAATGCCTTGTTCATGTATTAAGAATGCCGAGTTCAGCTAGGGGTTGAGCAGCATTTTTAATGGCAATTTTGCTATTTTGTTTCATGGTTGTCGGCATTTTTCAAAATAAACTAGCTTTCTTCACGTTTCTTTGGTAAAAGGTGAAATTTAACAATTGATTTTTCTCAAAATGACTAAAATGTGGAGCACTTAATAGCCAAAATTAGATTTGTTTACTTTCAAGTTGGCTTAAAGTCGATCTGATTTTTTTGCATCAGCTAACACACTTGTCATAAGACAATTTTTCTCCTCTCCTTAAGGTGTTTTTCGTGCATTTTCCTAGGGAGTTTGGAGCGTACATGAACAGGACATAAGAGCTGTTTCAGCAAAAGTTGATGTGACAAGCACACTTATTCAAAAAATATTTAGTTGCTCATTTTCCTTGCAAGTTCAACACCATGAAAATTCTAGTTAACTTGAGACAATTTCACCAAAAGCTTTCTCTTCTTACTTGCTTATTCAGGAGCTTTTAATATAAAAGACTGAAGAATATTAATGGTTCTTTCTATTTGCCATGAGATCCGCTGAGAATTTGATCAGAATAATTACCCTCATAATCTTGTAAGAAACACACGAGGAGCTAATAAAATGTGCGTACTACTTTTCAATTACCTTCATGATTGATTTACAACCTGCGAAGAAAACGTGGCTTGATAGCATATAAAAAGTTTCTCTCTTTCTCGAAGCTTACACTTTATGCTACGATATATGGCAAGGTTTTTCTGCCAGCTTTGGTGTAACTTAATTTTGATAGCGAAAAGTGGCGGCTAGGTGCAACTTGTGTTAGCAAAGGCTAGAAATTGACCTTGTGAGCTGTTTGTGGTAGTCTTTTCAACTGATCAAGTTTCCTTTTTTTGCCTCATGTACTTCCATCTCTCACCAGCTGTAAAATGAAAAAATGGGTAAAGTTTTTGGAAGGCAGCGCAGCTCTACTTATATTCGTAATGTCACAACACTCACTCAAGCCCTCGAAAGTATGTTGATTGAGCAATGCAACTTGAGCCACAAATCATTATTGGAAAACTCCACATTTTTCCCTCTTAGCTTAGCTAATGCTCTAGCTTTGACATGCCACTGTGAACTGCAAAATCAATCAATCTTGTCAATTTATTCTTAGGCCACAAAAATGATCATTTTGTGATAAATCTGTGAGGTTAATGACGTTTGACAGCAACCGCCAAGCCATGCAAAAACTGGCATACAAAGAGAATTCAGCAAAGTCAGCACATTTTTATCGGTTATTTTGGCAAGGAATTATCTCTATACCGTGCTAGAGAATACCTTCTGTACCATATCGCCGTATCTTTTGGCCCCTTGGAAGCATACTATAAAATATTTATACCGACCGCACGGAATTTTGCCAGCAAGTCTTGACATTTCTCTTAGGAAAGTTCAATCATCTGAAAGTAGCAGCAGGCCCCATGCCAACATAGGATAAAAAGAAAGGTTCACCGTGATGCTTATTTGGTTTGCCTCTTTTTTCCCACGAAAGCAAATATTTGAATTTGTATGCTATTGTCAATTTCATGGTTGGCAGGATCCGGTCGGTGTAGTTGTCTGGTGATGGTACCAGAATGAAGTATCGATTTTCAGTTCATCATAGCCAAGCTTCGATAGGAAAATGTCAGAAAAGCTAGCACGCCAAAATTGCTTGGCCTTCAGCACTGAGAGTTATTCTTAGATCGCAAAACCGCCAGATGGCCTAATGAGGCAATTTTGCATTATGGCTCAAGAAAGCTGGAAAGTTTTTCTTTAGCCCACCCAGAAAAAAGAGCTTTGAGCTGAGCAGCAACAGACAATAAGCTGCTGGGCTTGAGAATTTTTTATGGCCCACTTTAAGCCATCATAAACAATAACAGGAATGGTACATAGAATCGGAGCTGCGCGTGCACTCGTTTTAATAGAATACAGGAGATTTGACCTTCTAGTACTATGTAAAGTCAATAAGTCATGTATTATTCAGATGGAAAAAGCTCCGGGTCTCAATAACCATTAGGTCATTTTCATTAGCTGGCAGAGGTCTAATTTGGTTGGATTGGGTCAAAAAGTTTGCATGGCTGGTAGCATTAAGTGGTGCTTTCTAATAGTCTGCATGGGCTTTGGAGCAACAACTCGTGCAGTAGAGGAAGGTCCTTTGTATATGGCGTCTCATGGGAGATCCTGGAAACAAGCACTTTCCAGATCTTACGACCCATGAGCAAGCATTTATCAATTTCATCCTAGCTCTAGCTTGGCCATGGCTCACAGCACATGTCTGTTTCAACTGTTTTCTGAAATGTAGAAGAAGGTGAAATTGTTATAGTTGCACAACTATTTTATAGCTAGCTGCTAGACTAGTAAAATGCAGTTTATAGCCCGACTAGTACGCACAGCTGTACTAGATAAATATATACATAGTAGAAGGTAGCATAAAACTTTCACCATCGATCCTCTACAAATGTCTTTGCTCATTATTTCATTTATAAACTAGCACCTTTTAAAATGCATAAATCACGAAGCTATTTTCTATTGAATACCGATTGAGGTTTTTTCATGCCATATTTGACTAGTGAAAGTATTCTAGAATATTTCATTTAATGCTGCTGCTTTCATTGTATTGGTATTCTGCAAACTGCCTCATGTAGCATCCCTTTTCATCTGATCCAATTGTCATTCCAGAAAAAGAGATCAGCAAACTTTTCTCCTCTTATCCGTCAAAGTGACTTAACTTGAAGATCTCCTCTAGCTACAGTACCATATATGTAGCTAGAGCTAGAGCAGTAAATTCAGCTCATGCATAATTCCATCAGAATCTCATATTTGATAAGCAAATAATCTGTCTTCATATTTGATGTGCTATTATATGCATACCACACAGAGACTGTTGCTAGCTAAATGCCATAATCCTGGATATCTCTTTTTTTGCAGGTAGAAGAAGGCTCTTCAAAATGGATGCTATGCGGACCCTGGGGTCGAGCATGGCTAGTGAGAGGATGAGTCACCCGTTAGCAGGCGCTCAAAATCATGGGGGCGGGGCTCAACAGTTTCCATATGGGCGGGGCAGGGCTTACCCACATCCTGTCACTCCTGAATCCGTTGAATCACCTCCAAAAGATGAAACCAGCTTTGCCATGTCGTTCGTCTTCGTCGGTAAGCCAGGATTTCACAGTGGGCACTAGCGACGCCTGGCGGCCAAATCGTCAACTACAGAGTTTAGAGCCATGAAAAGTTACGGTGCCCTTTTTTCACCCAAAGTTTTTTCTTCTCGAAAAAATAGCTGTGGCTGCCATCCTGCTCACCTGCTTTAGTTGCTGGCTCCGACGGCTGCTTTCTAAAAGAAGAACCTCAAAGGATGGCCATGACGAAGATCAAGAAGAGGGAAAGAGAAATTACAAAAAGGATGGAGGAGACAGAACAGATGTTGTGGTAATTTCAAACTACTTGATGATTTGTTGCTTCTCTAGTGTGAGCTAGGAAAGGGCCATTTTTCTCTCAGGAGAGCTATCTCTGGTCAGCTAGAAACCTTCATGGTTTCTCAGAATTGGCTCCCCCAAGCGAAAACTAACGAGAGATTGCTTTTTTCTCGAAAATCGTACTCAACACACTTTAGTATCCATATGCGTGATTTGTAGCTAAGCTCAAACATTGGAAGAGGAAAAAAGTATTTTGCTAGCTTTGGCAATTATTAGTGTTTGATATTTTTTACCACGGATATGGATGTATGTATTAATGTAGTATTCAGAACGTACTCGTTCAGATACGTGTACTACGCCTTGATTATGAAAGCTTGGCATGCGAAATTTGAATATTATTTTTAGCCTATCAAAGACTTTAGTACAAGCCTGAAAGAGGCCACGGCCAGCCTTGCTTCAGGTGGACCTTTGGCACCTGTTGCTAATGACAAAGAAGAGGTAATTGAAGAAAGTAGAAGTAACACTTAGACTGCACAATTCCTTAGCAATTCAGCACACATAATTCCAATAGTTGAATGATACCCTTAGCAACATTATTCTTATGAAATTGTGCGAGAAGTGATGCACTCTTTTCCTCATCGTCGTCGTGCTTGCTTTTTACCTTTTTTGCCTTCAGAATGTATTTTGCGAATAATGTAGATGCAAATGCATATTGTGCATACCTATTTAGTTTCCCAGTCACATGTTACGCAATCAAACGGTAATAGTAGGTCGTGCATGCAAAAAAGTCCAAAAACTAAAATATGTCTTGAGTGAGCTAAAAAAAAAAGGTTAAAACTACTAATTTCAATGCACCACTAACCAAATAGCCATTTATCAAAGTAGCTAGTGCATAATTTGGAAAACTGCATTTACCCCGTATTTGAGTATGTAGCATATGAAACAGCAACTCTGCAAACGTATTTTCATATTAGACCATAATCATCTCGGAATACTTTGATTTTTAGGGCCAATCTGATCTTGAGGAACTATTGAAACACGAGGAGGTCGACCCCAATACAATAGCTCGTGACAGCAAAGGGAAGAAGAAGAAGAAGTATTTGGGCAAGATTTTGTATCGTGTTGAGTACGACTTCAGCGGTGGCATTTTGACAGTACACATTCTCAAGTGCGAGGATCTTCCTGCCATGGACATTGGCGGGACGTCGGATCCGTACGTGAAAATTTACCTCCTGCCAGAGCGAAAACGGAAACAGGAGACAAAGGTCCACCGGAAAACGCTCAACCCAGTCTTCAACGAATCTTTCAAGTTCGAGGTTCCCTACGGCGAGGTCATGACAAAGACACTCGTCTTTGCCGTCTATGACTATGACAGATTTTCCAAGCACGACGCCATTGGCGAAGTTCGTCTTCCAGTCTGTCAAATGGACTTGGCACAAACCAAAGAGATCTGGAAGGAGCTCCAGAGTATTGTAGGCGATGGAAAAGTACGTTTCTTTCCAACCAAATTGTGCTTAATGGATCAAAAGCAAATCATTGCGCGAAAATCCGCGAGCTGGATATTTTGTTTTGTTATTGTTTGTTTTCGGTGGGACCAGAGCGGCCAGACATGGCCTGCTGATTATTACCAAATTTTGACACGAAACGCCAAATGGCCTTAAAAGTGCTTTGCTTTTGATCTAGCTCATCTTTCATGCTGACCGAGGCTCCTTGCATAGATTGGATTCACTTCTCTTTTATCTGCATTGTAAGTGCATTCTCTGAAAGTTGAGTTTTGCAAGAAATTAAAAGGAGTCTCGTCGGTGAAGCCTTTTGAGCTCTATATAGTACTATATAATTATGTGCTCGCATTTTTAACTCTTTATCTTCTCTTATACATATACTTATTGTGTGCAGTATGTAAGTTACACCGACAACCAAATACTGTTGGCTGCATTTACACCTTGCTTTCTTCTCGTTTGTCAAAGCCCCCTTGCAATAATAATAACAAGCAGCTCTAAATGATCCTAATCGACTAAGCATACCACTTGCATTAGTTTTTACCTTTTGAGAGATATGAAGAGAGTGAGTAGCACATTACATAAAAGGAAAGCTCTTTTTATTTACTCTAACCCAATTTTGATAATTACTGCTCCTCTTCCTCTGTTAATCAAATTTGGAAGAGCCATTTACTAGCATTTTTACTAAATCAAGTGGTGTATAAATAACTTCTATACCAAGATTAATATTCTTAGGAACGAAAGTAGCACAAAAATCCATTCCCATCTTAAGGCTCTTACGAAAGTATAAGGACCCGAATATTTGTAGAGTCAACATGTGAATGCTTTCAAAAATGCTGATTTTCAATGCTGTTTGAACATATATTCTCTGGGTAATCGTACCCCAACATAGGCCAACGTTCTTTCATCCAAGAATGCCAGTCTTTCTCCAATTTTCAAAAGGGGCAGGATTTTTTACGCCTCAAATTGTGGTACAGTTGTAGGCAGCTCCCAGGTTGAAAAATGACAGCAATGTTATTCTCGATTATCTCTGGTAGTCACGCCATTATTGCATTACTGCCAAAGGAAAAAAAAGTACGAAAAATGTTAATTTCCACACAACTGTAAACAATAACTTATTAATGGCTTAATCACGATTATCCTGAATGAACGAGATAGGACTAGTCAATTTTTAATTGCACGATATCCCTTTAAGGTCTAATGTACTGTTCATCTACCGTTCCTTAAGGAATGCATTATGACAACTATACACAGCTCAGCTAGTTTATGTACTGAGGACTCCTTTGTGCAAAGGGATTTCGCGTTCCGATTCCTTAAGGAGTTTGTAACTGAACAGAGCATAAGAAGAGGATACATTAGCCTCTCGATCATTAAAAGAAGTCTGACTTTAAAAAAAACCAAATTGAAATAACTATTTGTGCTGGCAGAAGTATACATGTTGTGACATGCATTATACCCAAATAATTCATATTGCCATTAGGTCAAGGCAAACTTGCTACGCTCCTACCATATAAGTTGCTTTTTGTGTTTGCAACACTCGAAAGCTTTCCAAATCAAACGAAAACACAGCCTCTAAAATACTTACGCAATGCCTGCAACTCATGATATTTTATGCCCAATTTTTGCAAATTGATTTTATTTTTCGCTCCACATAGGAGTACTCAATTTAGCAGAGCCCCATTAGTTTTATATTCACAAAACAAAATCCTTGCTATTAGCTTTATTAACTTGGTGTCCCATATTGCTTTTTATGTAGTATTCCTATATAGAACGATGTGCGGCAAAAGTATTCGTGTAGTGGCTGTTGTGCTTTTTTGCTGTTTATTTTCCAGTTCCAGTGCAGGAATTTCATTATGTGCTTTTTCTAGCTGGGCGACATTTGCTTTTCATTGCGTTATGTGCCAAACTCGGGAAAATTGACAATAGTCGTTCTGGAGGCCAAGAACCTCAAGAAGATGGATGTTGGAGGGCTCTCAGGTATGCCATTGCTAGTTTAAAGCGCTTTCTGCAATTTATTCCACGCAAAAAAAAAAAAATAGATGAAAAGTCAAACAAAGCACGAGGTTTTTTCTAAAGGATAGCTATTAGGAAAATTACCTCTGAATGAGACCTCAGAAAGAAAATTGCTTTTTAATAGAAAGTTTGTATCTTGATGCTTGCAGATCCCTACGTGAAGATTGCCTTAATGCAAAACGGGAAACGTTTGCGCAAGAAGAAGACATCAATCAAAAAGTGTACGCTAAATCCATACTACAACGAGTCGTTCTCCTTTGAAGTGCCCTACGAACATATCCAGGCAAGTCGAAGCATTGCTGCTTCCCATTATTTTCGCGGCCCAGAAATTAGCTGTCTGATACTTGGTGATATGTATACTACAATCAGAGCTGCATCTTTTTGCTTACAGAGAGTCCAACTATTAATCACTGTAGTCGACTACGATCGAGTTGGAGCCTCCGAGCCAATTGGAAAAGTTCTCCTCGGTTGTGATCAAAAAGGGCCAGAGCTGAGGCATTGGTCAGAAATGCTGGCCTCTCCCAGGAGACCTGTGGCTCAGTGGCACACTCTCAAGGAAATAGAAAGTAAGATACTACATCCATAAGAAAGCATACGAGAAAGTTAGAAAAAGTGACTTCACCAGGATTGCCTGGGAGACACACTGTGGCGCAACTGCTATTAAGTACGGCAGACATTCAGGCGCCACTAATGAAGTTTAACGGACGGTCTGGCGCCGCTTGTTTATGGCGGCATTTCTCGATTGCTACAGACAAGGTGGCGCCACCTAGCATAAATACTTTTAAAAGAGACTGCTGACTGCATTATTTTGCTAATAAAAAAGGATCTTTCAGACTCGCAGAGAAGGATGCCACAGCTACCATTTTTGTCTAATTTCCAAGACTGTTAACCACCCATTACTATTTGCATTATTTATGAACAGGTAGAGGATTTTTGTCCTACATTCACCAACAAGTCAAGGATAATGAAAAATAAATAGCACCAATCTCGCATCACAAAACTAAACAAAATACTTTGGAACAGTATCATCAGGTTGATCTCGATCGATGTGACAACCAGCATGATTATATCAATATAATTAACCCACTCGTTACATCACAAAGTTTCAAGATGTATTGTACTCGTATGTTGTAGTTAATGTTTCCCCTTACATATATATGCACTGTAACTAGGGAGGCAGAAATTTTCCCCATTTCTGCTCAAATGAGTTACTAGTGTACCCCTCAAATATTCGTCTGTTTTGAATTATCAATAATGAGTGCTAATACCTTTTTTTAATTTCTAGGTGGACCGGAACCTAAGAAAACCAAAGGACAAAAGACCAGAGAAAACAGCTTGAAAATCAAGAATAATTGAAAGTTTCTCCTATTTTTATTAATTAATGCGACAATTTTACTAAGATCTCAGTTGGTCGGTCGAAGAAACATTTGCCCTTCAGAAGTCGATTATTTGCAATGCCATATATTTATTTCGTAAATTGATACATCACTTTCTGTGCTGACAGTTGAACAGAAAGGATAGCTGGAACATTTGTCGTTTGCATTTAATGTGTAACAAGAGCAGAAAAAATATCCAATAAAAATTGCACTTTTTTGGCAGGGATCGTTTCAATTAAGCAGAATTACCCTCATCCAAGAAAAAAGATGTAGGATAACTATAATATTCTCCTTTGCAATGCAGTCCCCAGTTAATCTTGAGAATTCGCAGAATCATCTTGGTCGTGCCATTTTTCCATTTCATCATAAGATATATGCTTACACATCAAGGGTATTCTAGACTTTCAAGAACGTGGGCTATTCCTTAGCAAGGCGTATAATTTGCATGCAACTTCCAAAAGTTGTGCGAGAACATTCGATGAAGACCTCATCAGGACAAATCATGGTCAAAGATAATCTGCTTGCATCTTACCTCAAATTAAATCATTAAACTGTGGTTCTTCCCATTTGAATCACATCAAAGTTGAGAAGCATAAAAATATGAAACCTATGATTTTTGTGTTAATCACCGGAAGGAAAATGGGTGGAGTTTGAGCTAATTAATCTAATAAGAAACTGATGGCCATTCACAGCTACAGATTCACAGTGTTAAGAATTTTGCGCAAAAGTATGCAATGAAATTTACAATGAAGAATTACATTTTAGTCCACACTGTGGAATGTGGGAAAAGCGTGCTACTCTCCCATTATTCGTTCCATTAGCGTAGAGTGAGGAATGGAAGAAGAATCAAGAGTAAGCCAAGTTCATACACATTTTCATATGATATTTAGCATTCGAGACAAAGCCAAAAAGAAAGGCCACGGGAAGAAAGAGTGAACATAGAGCCCAGAAATTCACTTCTCTCATAATTCTACATCAAAGTATTTCCCCCAACAGCTCGAGCAATAAAAAGAAATGAACGGACTCCTAGAAAGTGAGCAAGGGCTAACTTCAGAAGACCTTGGATGGAGCTTTCAAAGACTGCGACGTTTGCACATGCGCGAGGGCAAAACAGCAACAACATCGCTATCGGCCTTGACAAGGCCGCATATTCCTCCAAAAGCTTCCAAAATGGAGTCCAAAGACCCATCCAGACTCGTGCAAGTGGTGAACAACACTTTTTTCAATCTGGATGCCAAGGAGGACAAGAAGATACGGAAAATCCTCCGGCAAAACTCCATTGGCAACATAGTGCAACTGGATGTGAAAAACGAGTCACGTGTACTCGTTTTGTACACCGGAGGAACGATTGGCATGGTTCGCAACTCTGAGGGTGTTTTGGCACCAGCTCCAAATGCCATGGAGGCCAAAATTAGGAAGACTTGCACCATGCATGATGAGGAGTATTCAGTCCGGAGATTCGGCCATTTATACGACTACTTCAACGCTGAGGAGCAACCTCGAGAAATGCTCCTTCCCTTGGTACTCCCGCATGTGCCGAATCACCGACGGGTTATATACAGCATTTACGAGTATGAGGAGCTTCTGGATTCGAGCAACATGACGATGGACGATTGGATCATGATTGCCAAGGATGTTGAGGACACTTATGAGCTCTTTGATGGATTTGTCATCCTGCATGGCACTGACACTTTGGCTTACACAGCATCAGCATTGTCCTTCATGCTGGAAAATTTGGGTGAGCCAAGCTGGACATTTTCCAAGCTTCAAACTTTGCATGATCTTTTTTTTTGGTAGGGAAACCTGTGATTGTGACTGGCTCACAAATTCCGTCATTTGAGACCAGATCAGATGGAAGAGATAATTTTGTCGGAGCGTTGATCCTCGCTGGCAACTACAACATTCCGGAAGTCTCGGTGTACTTTAGGCATCAACTTATGCGAGGCAATCGAACGGTCAAGGTGAGCGCTGACAACCTTGAAGCCTTCGCTAGCCCCAACATGAAGCCTTTGGTTGTCATGGGGATCAACATCGAGGTGGATCATAAGGCCATTCACAGACCAACTGCAGTGCAAAAATTCATGGCCCAGACGAAGCTCAATCCAAATGTGGTCCTTCTGAGGCTGTTTCCCTCCATCCGGACCGAGACTGTGGCACACTTCCTCGAACCTCCCATTGAGGGCGTGGTACTCCAGTCGTATGGAGCTGGCAACATGCCCAGCAATAGGACTGATATCATTGATCTCTTAAAAAAGGTATGCATCACAAGAGGCTTAAAAACATTAATGGCGGATTGTAACCAAAGTAGGATTAACCATGAAAATAGCATCTTCGCTAGAAATGCTCGATTCGTTGAATAATTGAATAACGACAACTATTTTATGTTAGGCTATAGACAGAGGAGTGATGATCATCACGGTCACTCAATGCACCCATGGGACTGTCAGTGCACTCTATGAAACTGGAAAGGCCCTTATGGACATAGGCATTGTCCCTGGATCTGATATCACTCCGGAAGCTGCATTGACTAAATTGGCCTACGTCCTGGCGAAATCTGAACTCAGCTATGAGGACAAACGGAAACTGCTACTGACCAATTTGGTGGGGGAAATCACAGTTATCAAGTTCAAGAGTGTGGACCAAAGAATGAAAAGAGGCGTCAGCACGGATAGCTTGGTCAGCATTGACAAGGAGCGCACAGATGAAGATCTTGACCTCATTCAGGCTGTGGTGAACCAGCTGCACATCAAGACTTCCAGGGAAATTGATGGCCTCAGGGAAGTCTTGTTCCCCTCCATTCTGTGCGCTATGGTCCACTCTGGTGTTCCAACTTCAAGGCTGGAAAATCTCAGAGTCAAATATGGTGCTGACATGTCCATGTCCAACTATGATGGGAGAACTCCACTCCATGTGGCAGCCTCTGAAGGACAAGTGACCACTGTGGACTATCTGATGAGACACGGAGCAGGGATCCACGTCAGGGACAGGAACAATGACACACCCTTACTTTGTGCAATCAAGGCTGAGCAAAAAGACACCATCAGAGCTTTGAGAGCGTGTGGAGCTCATTTGCAAATGGGCCAACTTGAGCTGGGAGAGAAACTGTGCTCTTTGGCGAGGCTGGGATTGACGAGAAGGCTGAAATGCTACCAACTCGCTGGAGCTGATCTCAACTGCAGCAATCTGAGTGGTCAAACTGTGTTACATGCAGCTGCTGAGACCGGCCAAATCAAAGTTGTTTTGTTTTTGATAGATCAGGGCAATGTGAACCCGGCCAAGCCGGATGTTTATGGCCTAACCGCTTTAAATATCGCCAAAATGCTCAAACGCGAGGAAATTGCACAAGCTCTTCAAAAGTACGAATCTAAATTCTGCAGTGAAGAGATGAATAACTAGATGATGATCATAACAGCGGCTAGTGAAAAGCTTTCTAATAAGTAAAATAAAAATAGATTTACAAACTGATAACATGTTTTTTACTTCAGTATCATCTGTACCATGAAAAGGCTTTTATTTTTTTGAGTCATATTCTAGGCTACTGTTTTACTGGACTATTATATATTTTTGTAGTGTGTCCTTTGATTTGTCGGTATTTTGTGTTTTCAATGACATCTTGGAACCAATTTCTTCCTGAGCGATTTCTTGCAACTCAATATTTGTAGAGGGACCATAAAAGAATAGCAAACCAAATTGATGTCAAGAATCCTTTGATTAGAGAGTCCAAACAAAAATCTAAACAACATGGATGTGATGTTGACAAATGCCACTAGCAAAATAGTTTTGGTTGAGACAACTTCATGACTTTCTTCAGCATCACCGGACAAAGAATTCTTCTTCATTTTGAGGTATGTCAACACTCTAAGTAGCAACTGCAATGAGATGCTGGTGACAAGCAGCAATGGCCTCACTTTTGAAATTTCTCTTGGAACGTTTTGCAAAGCCTCTCCTGTCCACAAGGTTGTTACTCCTTCAGGCTCTTGGCCAAAAAGAGCAAACAGTGCATCAATCATTAATGTTGAAAGTAGGGCTGAAATCCTCAGTGTTACCAAAACCTTGTGATCACTCCATGGAATGTCATGAGCAGCCTTGACATTCACAAGCAAAAATCGAATGAGAGCGCATAGAATGAGATGAATGCTAAGCAAATTCATGGCTGAGTAGATGCTCCAACCCAAGATTACTGCAATCATCCTTGGAACAGAACCAAATATTGTCACACACATTTTGATTGGCATCAAAATTGAGCCCACCAAAGCAAGATACTCAAACAGCTGGGCATAAATCCCATCTAGAAGAGTTTGTTGACCAAGGGCCTTATTTTTTAGGTATCTGCGGATTCCATGCAAAATATAGAGTCCTGTGATCAGTGCAGCCAAGTCAGCTGCCAATATGAAGCTCTCCTTCACATCAGCCATTTTTACCTTGACTGAGGCATTGAGACCAATATTTAAAGTAGCAATAAAGCAGGTAATCCTTTAACTAGAAGGGCAGATCAGACTTAGTTGGCTAGCAACTGAACAACTCATGAGCATGTAAACAAAAGCTAAACTGTATATTTGAGATTGCTAATTAGTTTAAGAAATTTAACATCCCATGCATTGCGAAAAATCCAGTCGACTTTATTTTTCCCTTAAGCTAAGCTTTATGTAAGAAAATAAGTGAATTCAATTAGCCAGAAAATGATCCTGCACTGTTGCTCCCAGCACTATTTCCTGACCTGGATCCATCTTCTTCTGAGGATCCGGAATCACTTTCTTCGGAAGATGAGGAGGAAGAGCCTGATGATGATGAACCACTGCTGCCTTCATTGGCATTAAAGAATGCAAAATACTCCTCCAAAGTCAAAACTCCGTCACTGTTTGCATCTTGACTTTGGAAATCATCAATTGTTGGGCAACTGATTCCATTGAGCAATCGGCAGAACTTTTCCTATTAATTTCAAATATTTGGCAATGACGTTTTCACGAATTATAAACTATATTGTCTCACTTCGCATGCTTCAACTTCATTCCAAGAAAGGCCTTCTTGGCCATCGGTGTCACAACTCACAAAGGCTTGAGTGACTAGAGTCAAAACTGCTTCTAAAATAAACTTTGATTTGGGTAAAAAGTCTTAGAAAAAGGAAACACTCTTTCACCGTTTTCAGAGCCTTCTTCATCAGATCCTGTGAGAAAAAAATACCAGTTAAAAAAAGCAAACAAAAATAGCTAATTGTAGGCTTACGTCCAATTGTGCAATTTCTCCCGAAACAAGCTTGTGAAAGGCTCAAAGAGGCCAAAAAAACAAACGCAACCTTCCATGAAGAGCCCATCATAATTGAACCTTTGGGGTGAGTAGAGGTAAAAGCTGTGACTGTTTCGTAGGCTCCAAAGTGTCCTTATTTATATAGGAAGCTTCATATCAAGTGGTGGATCACATATGGTGAAATTCATGATTTGCTGACGCTACAACTTGGCTATCAATAGCATTTTTTTTACATTTATTATTTTCTGTATCGAGGCCTGGATCATCTGCCCAAATTATTGACATTATGCAAGCAGTATTCTGCTAATGATGATGCGAGATTCAATTTGCGTCATAAGGTAATAACGCCGAAATTCAAGGAGCATTAGCTTGGAATGCAAGAAATCTCTAATACTTTATAGCTTGCACTGCGCCGATTTAGTTGTCAAAGCCGCTACAGATGGCGTTAGATGCTTGGCGCTCTTAAAACCATTTGATTACGTAATGATCTAAACTAAATCTAAATTGCAATTTTGAGATTTTTGATGAATGAATTCGAGAAAATATATATGCCAGCAAGCAATTTGTCAAAATGGAAGAGACAACTCCTTAAAAGATATGATTAGTGGCTGAATAATTGTCTATATGCATTTACGTGAGTGGCAATGACAACCTTTTTTATGGTAATTTGAGCCAATATTTTGGATTTTTTGCTTTCTTCGGGTCTGATCTACTTCAATGGTGCAGGAAAGGTTGTAATGTCATCATTTATTACTCTGACTATTAATGAAAGAATCAAGAAAAAGCGGAAACTTCTATGAAATCGCTTCATTTGTCATACTCCTTTACTCTTCATGGGACATAATTATTTACTTGACGGTGAGTTAACTTGATCAGAAAGATCTTCTTCATGTGATTTTGGCTTTCTTTCAGTTTCGTTAAGTGAAAAGAATGAAAGAATCACTCCGCTATTTTTCCTTCAGCCTCATCCGGATTCACTCGAAAACAAGGCACGTTGAACACTTAAAGCATGTTTTTTATTAGCTACACTAGTAGTTATAGAAGAGGACCATTGATTCTATAATAAAGGGAGGATTGGGAGAAGAAAAAAAAATAACAACAATAATTAAAATCGTCACATCTCGGATCGTTGAAGGGCTGCGGGTCAAAAAGACAGACAGAGAGATATAATAAAAAGGAGAGCCAAGTTTTTGCTTTGATTTTGTAAGTAGATAAAAAGGCACATTTAGCTTGTAGTATATGATGATGATAATAATAATAATAGTAATATTATTAAAAAGAACAGCTTCACGACTATGACACTACATCATCAGGTACGTCGTGGGCCTAAATTATCATCAAGATCATGGGGATTTTCGGTGGTGTATTTTTTATGGAAATAACGACATCTTTCTTTCCTGATTCCATTGAGATCATGTTCCATAAAATATTTGAGAGAGACAGAAAGAGAAATTCGTATAGTTTTTCATTTGCTTCTTCAATCCTTGACCAATCTGTAGATGTGATGGGTGGCTCCATGCTCGGAGGTCGAGACTTCGAAAACGAACGCGATGCATAGCAGAGTTTCTTGTGTGTCACGGTTGGTTATCACCTACGAAAAAGATTTGCAGAATTTAGTAAAATGCCATCGAACGTGATGAAAGCAACTGGCCTGGAGAATATGAGCAAAGAAAGGCACTTACTTGAAGAATTGTGAAGTTTTCTAGAACACTATTCATCATGTACTTCTCGGGCAGGTGCTTCAATTTGTGGATGAAGTTGATCATGTACTCGCACATGGGCGACCTCTGGATCTTGTAGACAAACCGGCCGCCCTCGGGTTTCGCAAACTCCGTCTCCAACTTCTCGACAACCTGTTTGCCAAAGCTGCACACCTTGGTGGAGCATTGGATAGTCATATTTTCATTGCTCTCATATCTGCAAAAAAGCGAAATTGTAGACATGCTAAATACTAGGTGTCCGACTCGGATAATTTAAGCGGAGCATTGTTGCAAAAATCGAAGATAACCAGAATTGGTTCGAAAAGTACTCGAATCATGATGATTAGGCTACTCACGTTGTGTTCACCATGTAGTAAGCGCCTGGCTCATCAGCGATATTTGTATTGAGGTCGGCCCAGAACTTGACGAGGAAGAACGCGTCCTGAGGCCCCCGCTCAAAGAGCTCCTTGAGGCCGCCCTTCTTCTCGGGGAACTTATCCTGGATTTGCCTCACGTCGATCGGCTCGAGAAGAGGATCACTGTACGACACCGGGCTGCCAATGTGCACAAACAAATGTTTCTGGTAGTTGTTCTGGTCCTCGCGCTGCTCCACATAGGCCGAAAACTCGAGCAGCCTCATCCGGTGGGTGGCAATGGCGCGGCCTTGCCAGGCTGGCGAGGCCGCGGCCGCGGCCACGGCCGTCGACTGGATCATGGACTTGCCATCCGAAGAAAGGCCGAAAGGGTTCTGAGTAAAGGGCTTTACGCTGGAAAACGGAAGAAACCTTTAAGAAAGTTCAGAAAAGGAGAAAGAAAAAAATGCGGTATTAAATTGACGGCCTTCGTGAATTGAATCATGGGAAAGGGCTTACTCTTGAGGACCGCCGGCTTGCAGCCCAGGTTGCCAGAAGCTGCCCCCATATGAAACTGGAGGGTGTGTCATGCCAATGGGCAGGCTTTTGTTGTGCATGGCCGAGGCCGACACGATTTGGGCGGAGGACATTTGCTGCATAGACTGGAGAGCCTTCTCCTTTTGCGCTTGATCAAGGTACGATGCGGGACTTCCATTGCTCGGCACCTGTTGAAGAGGGTAATGCTAAAATGTACATAAAGTTTGTTATGCCCTAGCTGTCACCCGCGCGCCTTGATATTCCGCTTTTTTCGCTCGTAATTGGTCAATTACGTCGGAACTTCATGGGAATTGCAGTTCTTGCGAAGAGGAGCATCGTAAAAAGGGCAGTAAAGCCGGCTCTTACATGGAAGACGGAATGGGTGTTTCTTTTTTTCTTACCTTTAATTTAGCCTGGATTTCTCTGAGCTTCCTTCGGGCCAAAACTTGAATATGTGACGAGACTTGCTTCCGTGTTCTCGTTTTCCCCGTGCGCAATTTGATGTAGCGCGCTATCAACTCGTTACGACCTGGAAAAACGGAGATGTCATTTGAAATTCGAAATTCATTTATTATAGAAGGTATTATAGTGCCCACTTTGTGCTACAGCAAGCAACTCGACGACGATGTCAAGATCTTTGAGTTGAGTTAGTTGCATTCCCGAACGGCAAATTCCACAGTCCGAAATACCGATCTCTCTATTTTTCAGCAGCCCAAGTATGCCGGCTATGCGCGCTGGAATTCTGGCCCACAAATGCACTCAAAATTCTCGTTAAAAACTCACTCCATGACACACATATACGCAAAGCTAAAAACCAGACTTTTTGGCCCTAATATTTGCCCCAAGCAGAGCATCTCGAATCTCCTACTGAGAACTGAATCAGTCACATATTTCGAAAAATTTCCTTAGAGGAGGCTTTTGCGGAAGAAGAAAAATTGACGTCTATGCATTGCACAAAAAGTGAATTTTTCCGGTTAGATAACTAAAAGAAAATCCTTTCAGAGCAACTGATGAAAATTCGGAAATCATCTAGATGAAAACATAAAACTAATGCTCGTCCAACCATCGCATAATATTCGTAGCTGCTACATATTTGTCAATGCCGAAATCCGCCGTAAAGGCGATTAACAGCTGTGTAGCGTGCTGCACGTGTGCAATAGAGAAAAAGCATTGTGACAAAGGAAGAAGAGTAAGAGGAGAGAGATGTGCACACTGGGAGCATGGCTGCTTTGCCTGCCCGCGCCAAAGGGAGAGGGAGGGTGACAGTTTGCAAATTTCAGCCCAGTGTGCTGCAGAGCCGATCCTGCCATCTGGATGTTCTCTAGGGAGGAGGGGAGCTTTCTTTCTCGTCGTCGACTCTAATTGCGCATTCCACACATTCCAGAGACGCAATGCGGCCACGGTGGCCGAATCGGCCGAAATTCTATCCAAATATGCGAGTGCCGCGGTGGTGGTGGCATACACTGCGCGATGGAGTAGTGGACAGCTCCCAAGGGAAGTTTGGTGGGGGGAGTAGAAAGCATCTCGAATATCACTTACCATACATCTTTCCCTCGTCTGACAAGATAATTTTCCGCCGCCCGCAGGGGGGATAGATGGCCAGGGCCTCCTGGAAACTCTGCTCAATGTCCGGGGCCCAAACGCCCTCTGCATCGGTGCTTGGCACTTCCTTGTCATCCTGAAAATTGAAAATTACAGTAGTATCTCAAGCAGAATTGCCGAGGCCTAAAGGGCGATCCCATATTCGAATTTTTAGTCAAGTTACGTTGCTAAAACAGCAACCTTACTTGATCAGTTAAGTTCAGCTTGTTCTAGCCAAGTTCGGTTCGTTTTAGCAATGTTCAGTTGACCGCTGAGCTGACACGCCAACGCGTTGTACATCCGCAGCTGATGAGCGAAGTTACCTTTTCTCAATTGAGCGAGCTTCAGTTACTACGCATATGAGAACACTTTTTGTAGCTAAGTTCAGTTTGGCAACTGAACTTAGCTGGGCAAGTAAGCTAGTGCTACATAAAATCAAGCTAAGTTAAGTTCTACCTACATGAATATCTGGGAACGGAACTGAACTAAACTTAACTTTCTACCAAACTTAACTCGACTAACTGGCCAGTACGGGAACGCCCTATTATTTAAAGGAAAATACGCCGAGATCCGCCGTTCTAGTAAATTGTCAATAATTAAGCATCATTGTGAAAAAGGCATTAAATTGGTGGTGCGGAAGGTCTCGAATTTCCACTTACGTCGAATTCTGAGGAGTCAAATTTAGTGATTTGCTGCTGCAAATCCGAGCTTAGTCCGGGCACACGGATGACGTCCGTCTGCATTTTGTGGGCCTTGTTCGAGTTCGCGTCCGTGTTCCGCTTGCGTTTTCGCGGAGTGCTGTGGCTGCTGTTGTCCTCGGCCTCCGAATTGTTGAGGTCGTCCAACCCCGCTGAGGCCAACAAATGGAGGTTATTTGTGGCCTCGGGATTTGCTCCGCCGCCGTTGGCCTCTTCGCCAAGCGACGACCACTCTTCTTCAGTTGAAATGGTGAGGCCCTCAACAAGCTGTGGAAGAAAGAAGAAATCATAAATGAGGCCATAGTATATCTGGCGGAAAATTGAGACATGGGATATCATGCTAATGAGATGAAAAACAAAGGCAATGACCCACTTGACTGACTCTCCGAGAAGTAATTAGAGTGAACGTGACTTGATGACGAGGCCATTAAAGACCACAATTTCGCTCTTTGACTGAAATCTGACTAAATGTCGAGCCTTGTTGATGATGATGGTGGTGGCTAAATATGGATCTTTTCCATCACGGTGATCATGTGCCAAGAACATTGGAAGCAGTGCACCGTAAAATTGGTTTCCCCCTACCTACACGCCCATATATAAATCCGAACGACTCATCATCATATGTGATCTAGATGGGATATCATCGGCCATGCATAAACAAAGCTCCGTACAGAGTAGGTCACCATATCAAGATGATGATCATGGGAGTAAAATCAACAATTGGTGGTGGTGCTCTTTTGTTCTTGTATTCAATCTGCACTTTGAGCTCAAACGTTCATTGCACCTTTAAGAGCGTAATTACGCACGCGAAAGAAAACTCTTTGAGCATGAGCAACGTGACAATGCGGAGTTTTCTCACTGCTGCTGAGGAACAAATCATGACCAGTAGCTAAGCTATATAGATGTGAGATAATCATCTCCACGCACACAATCATCTCTCGGCTACGTTTTCCTCTTTGTTGACCCGATGTTGCGATGAACAAAGCTATCTACGAGCATAATTAGCTACTGCCTTTCAGAAACTGCACTTCAACATGAAATTAATCTATTTCGTGTGCGTAGCCTGCAAAAATCACAACCTGTCAAGAAAAGGGTCGGGATTTTGGCAAACGAACAAGTAGAAGGAAGATAGATATCAAGACTTTTTTCCCCTCTCATAATATGCAACAATAGAAAATCCGAACAAAGAAACCATTTCAGGCCCCCCCTCTGAACTCACGCGCCTCCGATTATTATTATATGCCGCCCGGTGAGAATTTTCCAAATGAGCAACAACAATAATAAAAAGCCACCTTATTATTATTGAACCGGTTCACACACCTCGATTGTATGGTAATCTATAAAGCTGTGGGTTTTTCAGCATCGCCTAATTAGGCCTAAAAATAAAGGCTAATTGACCCTCAATGAATGGATGCTACGTCAAAACGTGAGAAATTTCATATTTGTGTTTGATGGTGATAGCCCCAATATTAACGTCTCCAATGATATCTATAATTAAACTAATGAGCTTTGTCAGCCAAGGCGACTGTTGGCCACCATCAAATTCGACTTTGCGAAATTGCAGCAATACACACAATAACAGCAGAAATGGCATAATAAACAAAATTACATGCCGGCCCACGACCACAGAAAGCAGTGACTGAAACCTCCTATTTGCAATTTTCCGCGGAAAAAAGGGTTCTCATCGCACGAGAGAAAAAATAGATTCCGCGAAATGTCTCAGGATAATTTAGCCAGTCAAAGTAGTAAAAGCTACTCTGCTACAATCGTCTTAGCAGAGAGAGATCAAGTTGCTAAGAATTCTATGGATGTGAGGAATTTCCAGTGTCCGATTTCATGGCGTTAAAAAAGAGGAATAACACTCCATCGAATTATAGAAAATGGATGATTTTCCCTTTGTCAGGAAGCAGCAAAGATCACGTGCCCAGGAGGCCAAAGAAGAGCCTAAATTCATGGCAGTAACAAAGCACGCGCTTGGTTCCCAAGCACCAAGCTTGGAAAAACCAAAAGGAAGTGAGAAATTACGGTGTCGTCACGCCAAAATGAACGACGGACAGCAAGCTACATCCCCTCGGCATACATATTATCTTCCACTATAGTAAAATCATATGATGGATAAAGATCACCTAAATGCTAACCAAATCGGCCTAAATTAGATTCTTGATATTTTCCGCTTATGAAACAAAGGCCTGGTTCACCTGCGATATTATGATCAAAATATCGAGCGATATTATGCTGATATTTGCAAATATCAGGTACTTCCAAAAACAATTTTTAGATTTTCTCTTCGGATTCGGTCTTTTGGTACCAAAAGCCATCCTAGAACAGTATCTAATTTCTCAGTTTCTCAGTATTTCGCTCCGATATTTTGTCAAAATATCCGATATTATAAGCAGGTGAACCATGCCAAAGAGAAGTAATTGTTCTGGCCTTAATGTCAGAATCAGAAGCGGTAGGCATGAAAATTTTGCTGACATCAGTGAATGGCTCATTATTTTTCGACTAAATAGCTTTTATGCGATTTACGCGTTGCTAAGGCCTCCCATTTTGAAACGCTTATGCAGCATATTTTAATGCGGTCAGCTTTAGCAGCATTGCCATCGGATGATGCACATTTTTTCGTAAATTGCTCCTATTAGCCCACACCTGCTTCCCTTTATAGTACAAGCAGGCAAACACGAGGACAAACTGCTTAAAGTTCCAAAGATGAGTATCTTTGATACTCAGGGGGGAAAAACAGGTGGAAATGTGATTTTCTACCGCATTTTTCACTCCCCCTCCTTCTTCTCCTCCGTGATCGTTGGAGCAACAATGCAATGGAAAATCCAGGTGTCGTCGCCGTCGTCGTTGATACATAATAAGGTAAGCCAAGTTTAAAACCTGCTCACTTTTTCAAACGAACGAAAACCCAACGGATTTTGTAGATTCCAACGCGCAGCAGCGAGAGTGCAGGGGCAAATCTTGCGCATGGAAAAAATCCACCTCGAGAGTAATTTTGATCATGTGGGCGAAGCTTCCATCATTCTCAGAATAGTTTTGAGGTGAAGAAAAGTCCACGTTAATGGCGAGCATGAAGGCTTTTTTTCCAACCCTTCCAGCCGAAATTCGTGACGAGGGATTTGACACAGCGTAATTGGGGTCGAATTCAATTTTTGCATTTTTAAGCCCCCGAGTGACTTTTCTCAGCTGGCCAACTGAGACATGACAATTTGATCACGATCAAAATTGATCAGCAGGCTTTCAGCTTTCTGGCTTGTCACTCCATAAAGATCGACTGCTGATCTACTTTTTGGTCTGCGACATTAAATGCTCAAACCACAATGAGAGTCGCTTTAAAAAAAATGAGGCTACTAGTGAAGACATTTATCTACAAAATAATGATGATGGTGACCAGGCTAATGAGGTTAGTCCACGAAAACCAAGTTTTGTTGGGCTCACGCCGAACTATTTTGACTAAGTGGATGATGCAGCTTTTAAAAGTTTTAAGCTGGGCTTCCACCAATAATTAATGGCATGTCACTATTTAGTAGACACGACTCGCTGAGATGGATATTTTACTCCACTACTACTGCTCCTCACTACTAAAAGTGGAGAAATTAATGGAACCAGCCAATTATTGCTGGCATCAAGGAGAAAAAATAATTATTGTGCCTGCAAGCGTTTTCGGATAAAAAATGGAAGTACGCCAACTTTCGGAGGTAAAGCTAATAACAAAAGTTGCTTCAATGTATATAAAATTTTGCTTGCTACGCCATATGAAGAAAAGTCTTTATCATTATTTGGAGCATGATAATCAAAGTCAATAAGTGCACATTCTGACAATGCCAGGCATGCTAATGCCGAAATTGTTGAATTATGAATCAGCCTCTCGCGTTGTTGACGTCAATTGCGAGGATTAAGATAACAAAACTTATGAAGAAAAAAGTTGCATCATGAAGTTAAGAGAACTAGATTATACTGCTGTAGAATGCCAAATATGCGAAGGCTTTGCTGGAGAGCTTCCGAGTACATATGGGGCAAGAATGCCAGTAATGTGTATAGCATGCCAGCAAAACTTGCAACAGTTCAATAACAACAACTATATACACACACTGCTCCATATTTGCACAGGAACATGCCACGAAAAGGGTAGTTATATGCAGTGGCTCACCACTCGAGCACCATATTATTTTGCAGAATTATTGAATTCTGGGGCACAAAAAAGCCTAATCGTAAATGCCTCCTCGGCTTTCCCACCGAAAATACTCACGAGTGTATTATGTGTACTTTGCAGCAATTAATAATTGCAAAAGGAGCCGAGTGAAAATGTCATTTGGGGAATAGTTGGAGCCATACTTCAACATGCACAGTATTTTTCGCGAAAGCTCGCATTTCTCTTTCTATGTGTAAATAGAAATACGAGATCGAAATCACCGTCGTCGAGTATTGAGCTTAAAAATAGGACTTTTGCATTTGTGCAGAGGAGGGTAATCATCATCAGAGCTGAATAAGCTCGCAATTTTTCCCTGTCTGCCGAAAAAAACCAGAAGGTGCAAAAATACTCCGTGCAAGAATGGCTCTCTATCAACTGCACATTTTGACGGGAAAATTGAGTAGCTGAAGAACGACTTCATTCATATCTCACATCATCAAATGCACAGCTCCTTATCTTGATCAGTCAATCTTGCAAAATCCGGCTAAAAAAGGAGCCAGCGCTTACCTGCTGAGGACTGGTGTTCGAATTTCCCCCTTTTGCGGAGTCTACGAAATGGCACGGAGCAGCAGAAGTGATTTGATGTAGCCAAGAGAATGCTAAGCACGCAACTGATTTTGTGGCGTCTCAACGTTGAAAACCGGGCGCTCCGCTCGATAGCAACGAGCGAAGCGAGCGCTGCTGCTGCTGCTGCTGAGCAAACCCCAGAAAATCGCCACGGTCGCCACGGACGACGCCAAAATTAGTGCGACTTGATCAACAATTAGGCCACTTGTCTATAATATTCATCATCATCTAATTGCCAGAAATGTCACTTTATAAACATGCTCGCTCATTAAGGAAAGCACAACAGGCGAACGCGTAAACATATTTTTCAGGTATTTTCATGCAATTGGCTACTAAAAATATGGTGCCTTATTTTCCTTTTGATGGAGTGGCTCTTTTTCCATTGGAGGAAAAATCCGTTGATACTTTAAAGCTTTTTAAAGGCAGGACTCTTGCAACTATTTGGATAGAATGTGGACAATGCGAGGTAGCTCGGGCATGTCAGGTCAACCCAGAACGACGACTTTGAGCGCTTTTTTCACCGATATCTTGGACGCATTACAATAATAGCACTGTGGCGGAGCCCTTGCATGCAAATTAAATGAGTCATGAGAAATGGAATGACTGAGTGAATCAAAACTGCGCTTTCCTTTGCGAATTTCTGCTTTTAAATGACACGTTGAGCAGACTGAAGACGTTTTGTTGCCAATTTTGCCAACCCAGCGAATTTTAACTTTAGCTCAAACAAACTGCATTACTCTCATTTATTGTGGAGCTGTTTCAGCCGAGCTGGCAAAAGATTCTCAACTTCATCCAAATGCAGGGAAGAAAAGTTTTGCTTGCAGAAAACAACAAAAAATCCGCCAATTTGAGGTGAGTCAGAGCGCCTCCATTGAAGTGTAACCACGGAGGTGGAGGAAATAAAAATGGCAGCCAGGCCCGGAATAGCCCCTGCCGTCGAGGGTAAATAGCGCCCCCTATTGTGAAAATAGAGCTAGTATCAACGCAGCGGCGTAGCAAAGGGAAATAAGGATTTTTGAGATTTTCTTGAGACCTATGGAGTATTTTCGAAAATGATGAAAGTAAACTTATTAGTATTTTTATCAACAACAATTTTGGTAAAAAATCTCTGTTTGTGCATGGCATATTCACCCAAGAACTCAATATCAATTGGAACTATGCTTTTGGCAAAAAGAAAATTCTCTGAAAACACTAACATTTTGCAAATGTCTTCAAATGACTGCTCATGTTTTGGTTTTATGCTACAATATCATCAGTTTTTATATGAAAGCAAATGGAAAAGGTGCTGCATTCAGAGGCCTAAGATCAGCGGAGGAATTTTCAGAAACGCAGGAAATGAGCTCCCTCTATATTTTCCTACGCTCAAATGCAAGGCTTATTGTGGAATTTCCGGCCTTGATTCACAGTATTGCTGCTGTAGTAATTCTGGCCATTTCAACAGGTTGAAAAAGAGTCTTTCAGAAGAGCTGGAAGATGGCTATTGCTGACAAGAAGAGTGCGCAGCGGTGACCATTCCTGGTCACTTAAACAAAATAAGGATCCTTCTGGCAATATTGGCCATCATGGCTGGCAACCAAGTTGGATGACCGAGAGCCACAGTGGATCTTTTCTGCTCAATCAGGTCCAGATTTTGCTGAAAAACACCTGCAGCTGCCATTATGATAAGCCATCAACAGGAGGAAAATTTTCAAAGCAGCACACCAAATGAAAAGTTGACGCTCAAACAGGCTTGAAATTTGTCTCCCGAAAAAAAGCCAGATAAAAAAAGCTTCAATTTTGTTGGTTAGCAAGAAGAGATCACTTTTCCAGTCTTTTTCAGTCTTAAAATTGATCTTGTGACCTAATAAACGTTCTTTAAAATGCTGACTTTCTTTTGAAAACAATTCAAAAATAACGTTCTTTTTTTTGGACTTGATCAAAAAATGTCCCCAATCCCGAAATTGGCCCTTTTCCTACGAATATAAAGCTCTTCCAAAATGGAAGGCAGACACGGGTAAGAAAAAAGGTAGTTTTGGTAGCTGGTCCGTTTGAGTGTCCCACTGTGTCAGACAGGTCGAGAGTAGCAACAATACGTAATTATATGGAATCCTTTTTATGAGTTTGAGAGCGAGAAAAACAAGGGTCCTCAAGGGATTATTTCGAGCTGGTGATCTGCCAATGACCCCTAGAGTTGTCCGCGTGTGTCCTCCAGCAACTCAAACATTTTTCACAAGGTTGGAATAGTCCGAAATCCGTCCGCATTTTCAGCAATTTTCCAAAATACTCGGAGGTCAGTGGGGCAAAATAAATGAGGGAAGAAGATTGGCAATCAATGAAAGTAAGCGCTAGAAAGCTAGAATTTAGTTCACAGAATTTTATAATAGTTCTCAGGAAAGATATCTCATCTTCCTTGATCAAGTTCCTCATTTTTTTCGGATGAAAAAATCCATGCGAACGTAAATTCACAAGAAATGGATAATTCATCCTAGAATATAATTTGATCTGCGCAAGTGAAAGCAGACAAAATGCTTTTTTCCATAGGCTAAAAAGTGACAATTGTGACTCGCATTGCAAATTGTAGAACTCAAAAGAAATCACCAGGTTGACCAAATTAGGGTTGATTGCGATGGTCTAAAAGTGGCAATTTTCTCTTGATTGGAAGACCCTTTGAGCTTTTCAAGAAAATTGGCGGCGAAATTCACAAAAGAGCCAAAGAAAGGTTGGTGGAATGTCTTTCACAAAAGTGTTGATCTGGTCAGAAATCGCGATTGAAATTGAAATTGAGCGAGAGAGTTTTCCACTCTTTTTTCTTCGACGTCAATTTTGCACACGTAGCTCCAGTATATACACAAATTGCTAATGGACGTCCAAATCCGCAGAGGATTGAAGCTCATTTGACGGACACCACCAATCTAAATGAAATCTTATCGGGCCAATCTGGAAAAAAGCGGGGTCAATATATATGCTTTACCTGCTGCAGCTCAAGCCAGACAGTAATTAATGCAAAGCAAACATTGAGGGCATAACATATATTGAATTAGAATGCCAACTCGTTAGCCATATAGCTGCTCTCCCTTCATTACCTGGCAAAACGAGTGGCCATTGCTCAAATAGCAGCAAATGCAAAACGAATACTAATTATACCGCGATATTTTGATGCAGTCAAAGCTTCCACGAGAGTGGAGGTAATTTCAGGAGGGAGATTTTTCAAGAGACTTGTGAAGCCCAAAATGAGGCAAAACATCATTGGCCCGGAAAACATAATTTCACGCAACAAAGGTGAGGACAATCCATCAAATGGTGGCTCATTTTCCGCACATCATGAAACCACAATGATGATCTAGAAGACAAGGTGACACTTTTCAGGCAAGCTGCTGCTGCTACATAAGCTAGGATGTGGTAAAACGATGATTTTACCCAAAGCTTCCTAGCTGCCTACTGATGGGGAAAAGACGCTATCTTCACTGACAAGCTCGACTTTTTATCATGGCACAAGATCGTGAATGGTGGTCGAGGCAGCTCCATATCTCACGTGATGGAAGCTTCAGCTTGTCCAACAATAGCCAACCACAGGCCATTACCACACTCACTTTTTTGGAGCAATAAAAAAAAAGATCCCTACTTGGTATTTCAGCAAATGACGCAGCTTTCTAGAAATTGCGACGAGGACGTCAAAATCGTTATTTTTGATAAGGTCAATCTGCTAAGATGTGAATGGGCCTCTTTTCCCTCCAGTTTTGAGGGCAGAGCCTGTGCTAGTAGTGGTACACATAGTGACGCCCCATAACACAGCAGTAGGGCACGTTAGCTTTTTTAAAAGCTCCTCCACCGTTTCCAAAAGTGGTCCATGATGAACGGCCAGCCATTCAATATATTCATGAGCTCGATTGGATCGTGCGTTTCTCGCTGCTACCGTATGTTATTTGCACTGCGTACCACCAAAAAGTATATGCTACAATCGCAGAAGAAGTAACAAAGGAGAACCTTTAAGGGGTCATCAACAGGTAGTATAACGCGGTGGTCGCGCGGGGCTCGAACGCGTGGTATTATTAAGTTGCCTCGAGCACTTTTGACTCTTCCACCGAATGTAGTGTACTGAGGCTGTGTTCAGCTGCATTTTATTACGGCTGAAAAACAAGCCAGTTCCGCCTTCGCCAATTTTGGCCCAAAAACTGCTCCAAAAGCCAAAATACGAAACTGGCAAGAATTTGCTATTTTTAGCATTCGTGAAAAAGTGAAGTTGGCTAAAATACATAAATGTGAAATCGGACCATATTTTAAAGTGAATATTGGAGTGAAAGCAGTGACACAGCATCATTAGGGCAATTAGATATAGCATAATTCGATCAATCTCTTTGGCTGTGAACAAAGGCGCACGAGAGAAGCAAGCAAGCAAGCTGTGTTCCTGATGCATTTAACTGACAAGGTAGCGTAGCCAATCTCCAATTTAGAAGAGATGTCAGAGCTTTCTTCGTGACTGAGAATCGAGGTCAAATGAGAGGTCATGATGATGCACAACGAGAGTAACCCGAGGGCACCAGACATTATGATTTTTTAAATGCTCTCTCTCTCTCCAGCTTGATCAATTGCTGAATTTTCAAAACTGTTGGCTGTTGGCTGCTCTCCTACCAGAATAAGTGCCCTCAAGGCTCAACTTGATGGAAAACAACAAGTGGAGTCCATATAGAGCCTCCACTAAGCGGAAAGATGTGGCGGGGAAAATATTGAAAAAATCCCTTTCAACAGCTAGCGCACAAAGGTTTAATTAAGCCCAATAAAAAATGGCAATTAGCTTGCGAAAAAAAACCCGGATCAATTAACTCAAATGAGTTATTGCTAACAGAATTACTGCTAAAAAAAAGTCATTACGTTCAATTCGTGGAGCTTTCATTGAGGGAAGCATTCTAAATATCGAGGATTGGCTTTGAATCATTTTTGGTATTGGGAAAAATGGAGGAAAACGCGTCTTTCCGCATTGACGGCTTTCTTAGAGGGCAGAGAGTTGGTTGCTGCTATAGTACCTAATTACCGCCTCGTGGTCGGTGCGCGCGAGCAGCTCAGAGATCCGACAATTTTGCTCGGGAACAAATTCTTCCACGGCAATCATTTCAAAAATGTCCAAAGGAATTGGGACTATTTCCACGAAATTCCGCCAAAAAACTGCAGTGGCCACCCTGGCTCTCACGAAGGGGAAATTAGTACACAAAGTAAATGTGTAACAAAAAAACAAGGATCAATATGAATTTGTTGCTGTTGCGGTTGAATTCCAGATATTTCATGCCACTTTTAAATACGACTTCCCCTTTCACCATATTTGGTTGCATTTTAGCTACTATTGACTCACGTTGAGAAATTACACCCCACTACACTGACTGCCATGAGTTTAGTTTAATACTACTGTTCAGGTTTCAGTTTAGCACTGAAACCGCCTTTTGAAAAGAGAATGAGACTGGCAGGGTGTCAGATGAGACAAAAGGAGCCACAGTGGTCTCTCAGTCGTCCTACTTATCATTGGCAATGCACAGTGGACTGGAATGGTGGTAGCCCAAAGAAGATTACCAAAGGGGAAACATTTTTCCTGCCAATCCTGTGTGTTGGCAAATGAAATAAACTAGAACATTTTTTGGCTCCTTTTTTAGCCCTCAGTTCATTTAGTAGGCTAACTCGTAGCTCACGATTGTTCATAATAACAATAATAAGTAACCCATGCCATTATTATCTTTTGTGCTTCTTTCTATGCATCTTGACACGAGAGATATTCAAGACCAAGTGGCTTCTTCTTCTGCTGCTGCTGATGCCAGAGGTCAAAGATCGCCATGTTGACAAAAGATGACGTTGTTTTCGACAACCCCGAAGCAAAATAATCAACATCATGGCGGACAGCCAGACCTAGTCATGTTGCACCCTTATTGCAAATGGGTTTAAAGGTAAGAGGAGCTGCTGCTGCTAACTCAACAACAAAATGTTGTTTATGCCAAAGGATTGGCCGCTGCTGCTGCTGCTTTGCAGCGATCCAAACATGCTGACTTTGAGCATTGGAAAATTGCAATGCTTGACCAGACTCTGGAGGAAATGGACTTAGCACCTAAAGACACCATTTTTCACCCAAGACAGACTTCACTTTTTTCAATTTATCCGACGCTGCAACAAATCTCCTACATTGAAGTGGAGCAGCAGGATTGATATCCATGCAGCCCATTTTCACCGATTTCTGCTGCATCGTAGTTAAACTACTTTCTGTTTGTCTGGGGCTCGAAGGGGAAACAAGAGCCGAGTGCAAATCTCATGTGACAATTGTGAAATGTTTTGAACAGCAACAGCTTATCATCTAGGTGTCGTCAGCTGCTCTCCTAAGGGTCAACTGGCCGTTTTGTGAACGGCAACAAACACGAGATTTTCAATCTGAGTAGTAAGGCTCCGGCACAAAAGAGTTTTATTGCACCTCATAACAATTCGGCCAAAAGGCAATAATGTTAAACTTTCCCTGCTGCTACTGCCGCCAATTTGATGATCATAACGCAGCAACTCGGGGGTAAATAATGAGGCCTTTCACGCAAACAAAAGACAGCCTAAATTAGAGCGATCCAATCATAATATTTTTATGGCGCTATTGTTGTATATTTTCGGCTCCGAGATTCACAGAGCTGCAGATGCAGATAAAATGTGCTAAGACTCGAGAGGAGGACATTCTGGACTAATGACCCGACATTTTTCTTGACCCCTGTTTCCTCCTTCTCTTCTTCAGCAACTGAAAACAGTAATTGTTGGCCAGACGCAGTTGTTGCAATAATGGCGCAAAAATCGACAACTATACGATCTTTGTCGAAGGTAGGACCGAAGGGCTAGGCTCAATTTTTGCAGCTCGCTCGCAAAATAAAAATGGCCCCGACAAAGAAAACAAAGCCCCAGAACAACTGACTCCCTGGCTTAGCAGCGAGCTATTTTTTGAGACTTTTAAGCACTGTTTCAAGGCCATATGCTTCGGAATCAAACTGAGTAAAATGCTGTTGAGCAGCTAATCCTGATGTACATAGTCGATGAAAAAAGAAAACTTTTCCTCCTCGTTGCATCGTCAGTGAGAAAGAAATGACAATGGGATAGGAAAAAAGGTCATGCGGAGTGGCCCGGAGTGGTCATGACATTTATCGATAATAAGATGGTCTCTTGAATGTCCAAGTGGAAAGTTGAGTCTGGTTTCGGGATGCGAGAATGCCACCTATCCTAGGTATGCGCATAGGTGAAATTCCTCACGAGCCTCGCGAGCTTCGCTAACAATGAACTGGCCAAGACGACGACGCACACACACTAAAAAAGAACCCGGCTCGTTAAAGGAAAAAAAAAACGTCTAACGAGTGTATACAGTGAGTGCATCGCGTGAATTCTGCGCGTTTTTTATGATCCATTAGAAATTGGGTCTATCCATGTAGGTAGCTTCTACTGCTTCGTCATCGGCCCGCATTGTCATGAAATTTATCTAATCATGTCACGCCTCAGGGGTAATCGAACCATGGACCCCGAGGACGCCCGTTGCGAGTCTACCCCGGGGCTAAAGCTCCGCTGACACTTCTTTCTTTGGGACGCGCGTGTGATTAGCTGTAATGCATCACGAGGGGGGCTTTTCCTACCAGATCCAAGCCCGACCGGACGCGTGCTAACGCATTTCAAAATGGATTCCAATTTCTTGAGCTCAAGAATTAAGAGAGCCATCGGAACTTTGCGCGATGCCGAAGGAAACGCGCGGAACAATTATGCCGTGAACTTTTATTATTGAAGTAGGGCTTCCAAGGCATCCACGCGTGACATCAAGCTTCTCGTCGCGTTGACGAAGAAGAAAACTGAAAAAGGGACGCCATCCTGCACGCGGTTACCTGATGGTGGCGACCAAGACCCAGCAGCAGCAATGGAGCTACCCAAGCCTGAGTTTGGTAACCGTTGGCGGTTGAGTGGTGATGCAGGTTGCCGGACAGGATCGGATAGCTTCTTGGAAAACCTGCTCTATGGCCACGACGACCACCGCCAGCTCACCTGGGCTCTTTTAACGTTTTCTAGCTTGCACCGAGCAAGCTCCTCTCAAAAGCATTCGAAACACTTCAAACATGCTAACGTTCCACGAATGCCCAACCGACAAAAGGAGCTTCCTCATACTCCACCATTTCATCTTTAAACCGGTCGCTTTCGAATGACGCGGAAAAAAACCGATAGATCACGAGCAGCAAAAAAGAAACCAAAGCTCTTTTTCAAAAGCACTTGCTTAAAAGCTGGACCGGTTCGGTGCTTACCTAAAAAGCAAAATATTCGCCCGCAAAGGCCAACAGCGGCCTTCTCAGCAAAAAAGCTACAATGGCGAGTGACGTAATACCCATGCGCGATTCGTAATTTCGTCGAAAACATTCGCAAGCCTTGAGGCTAGATTTAGAATTAAAATGACTGACAAGCGGGGTGGGCCTTAAAGGCCAACGCTAAAGGCTTGGACGTGCATAGACGTCACCGGGCATCCCCGCGCTAAGTCAATGAATGCCGAAAACACGCCAGGAATGCCAGCCTCGTGGGCCACGACGGGACGCGGAAACGCCATTTTTTCGGCCTTGAGGGCCGAAGGCCGACCCGAGAGGGTTATTGCTTACCTTGCGATGAAAAAACGGGGCCTGCGGGGTCCCGAAAGGGCGTTTTTGTTGCGTTGAGGTTGCGTTGGCAGGAATGCCTGGAGGGCCAATGGTATGCTAGGAATGGCACAAAGAATCTCGACAACGCCGACTGCTGCTGCTGCTGCTGCAGACTCGAGGCGGCGGAGGCGGCCGCCGATGAACTAGAAGCTAGCGACGGCGGCGACAATGAAGGCCGGGCCGAGGCGGCCGAACAATGTCCCATCATGGCCGCAAATCCGACCCGGATCGCTCGGTCAGGACAAACGTTGACTGCCCAACCGGGCCGGTCCTTGCACTTTTCTTCTACATCCACGACTCTTCGCCCGGCAGAAGCTAGCTGGCAAGCAGCCTTTGACTTTTGAGAGTTTGAGTCACTCAAGTTTCCAGGAAAAAATGGCGTCCACGCGCGATGCTTCACCGTCGTCGGAAAATCGGCTTTCAGATTTCTTGATTTTTCCCTATGGGTTTTAGCGACCTTTCCAGACGAAATGGGTTCTTTGGCCTTTAGTTGACGCAAGCTCCTTGGCAATCATCGATTTGGTGGAAATTCTTTTTTCATCTGAAAGAATCTCAAAATTGAGCGCTTTGAAACGGTTTTTGAATCCGCATTGCGCACAACGGAATAAACGTTTGTTATGATTTTGATTTTTTTCGGAATTGGCCAAGTTCGCCAAATCGGCGGGATTACTCAGTCCGTTGACGCTTTTGGCGGAATGTCAAGACATTGCTGAGAGGCTTCCGGATTTCGCATATAGGGGGCGCTGCAGGCTTTGCAACAAGTGTCAAGCAGCGCCAATCGCTGGCTTTTCCCAAACTGGTTTGAGTCAGAAGACCTACTTTCTACTTTGTACCATAAACGAGCCGTGGAAGTGTCTTGTCAACAACAGCATTCACTCAAACTGGATCAAACAATCGAGTTTTCGCATTAAAGCCATAGTCGAGTTTTTACGCGAAATCGCAATGCGTTAAGTAATAATCAGCTGACGCATCGAGGATTTCTGAGGTGACCAGACAGCTTTAAAAGGATGGTGAAATGCGGAATAATATCAGCAAGGTGAGCTAGATTCCTTGCACTTTTTGCTGTTTTAGCAATAAATTCTTCAAATAAAAGCGCATTCAGGATCGAGGTGTCCATTTACTTTAGTAAATATTTAGAGTTATTCCTGTTTTATCTTACCTCCATTTTGGCTTTTCTCCGTGAAATTTGACTTTTTCATCTGCGATTACGCGAAAAATGCTGAAATTCTCAAGTAAACAGAGGAACATTTGATTCTAACTTTTAGTGATGGAACGAGCCGGAAATTTTCAGCTTGATCAAGCTTCAAGCTTTTAGAAATGTGTTCGAGCGATCCCAAGCTTTTGAAAATTATAATCAAGCTTTTTCAAGCTCAAAATTTCACATTTCAAGCTTTTTTCAAGCTTTTCACTTTTTTAGTATTTTAACATAAAAAATGGCGATTAGTCACCAGATTTGACAAAATTACCCAAAAAGCGCAAATAATGATAGAAATAGCTTTAACTTTGATTAAGTACTTCACTCCCTCAAGTATTTGCTAATTTTAAAATCCGCCCTTTTTGTTTTGATTAAAAATGGATAAGTTTCGAAATTTTTTGGAGTCAAGCTTTTTCAAGCTTTGCATTTTTTGGGTTTCAAGCTTTTTCAAGCTTTTCAAAATTTGGTTCGAGCAATCCCAAGCTTTTTGCTTATGTAGCTCAAGCTGGGTTTCAGCTTCAAGCTTTCAAGCCAAGCTGAAACTCGTTCCATCACTACTAACTTTCATTTTGAATTTTTTACCATTTCATATAATGCCTCAGATATTCAAGGTAATTGCTCAACTCTGTGTCATTTATTTCACATTGAATTTACGAAAAAATTGCTGTCATTCCTTTTCTTTTTAGTTTCTTAGAAAGCTCGCTTCTAAGTCACGTGACGATGATCTCCGGATTTCTTTTCAGGCTCTCTGATCCCTCCAAGGCCAACGTTGTTCTAGTCAAAATGAGGCCTTTCCATTTGTTCACTCGGGAGCAGCTACCAGATACACCTCTCTAAAAAGCTTGCCATGGCATCAGATCCGTCTGATGCAGCCAAGAAAAACCGGCTATTCGCCGAAGTGGACATTTCCAAGCTGAAAGTCATGCAATCTCCGGACAGCCATTATGAGTCGAGAGCTGCCAAGTACGCCATGTCCGTTGGAGCGGCCTCCATCGCCGAGACTGTGACATACCCATTAGACTTGACCAAAACGAGGCTGCAGCTTCAGGGCGAAATCGCAGCCGGAGAGGCTGGAATCAAATACCGAGGAATGTTCCAGACCGCTTTTGGCATCGCCAAGGAAGAGGTGTGGATTTGATTATTTGAAGCTTTTCCGTTGTTGATGAATGATTGCATTTTTAGGGTGTGCTATTGCTCTGGAGAGGAATGTTGCCCGCCTTGTATCGGCATGCCATTTACACTGGAATGAGGATGACAGTCTATGAAGAAGTGCGGAACACGCTCCAGAAGGAAAACAAAGTACTCATTCCGCTTTAGAAATGCTGACCCTTCCAATCTTTTCATTTTACCAACAAAAAGGACGGTTTCCCACTGTGGAAGAAGGTCGTGGCTGGCATGACTGCGGGAGGCATGGGCCAGTTCGTGGCCAGCCCCACAGACTTGATCAAGACTCAAATTCAAATGGAGGGCAAGCGAAGGCTTTTGGGGAAACCTCCGCGGGTTCACGGCACATATGACGCATTCAAGAAAATCATGGCTCAAAGTGGCATCCGCGGATTATGGCGAGGATGCTGGCCGAATGTGCAAAGAGCTGCCCTTGTCAACCTCGGAGACTTGTCCACCTACGACTCAGTCAAAATGTCCATACTGAAAAACACCAATCTGAAAGATAACTCACTGACGCATTGCTTGTCCTCAGCATGCGCTGGGTAAGCCAATCAACCTGGTGCTGCAATTTATTCCTCCATTTTCAATGCTTGTCAATTGAGCTCTAAAATTCAATCCAATTTCGAGCAATTTAGTTAAACGAGTCTGCTATGAAAAAAAAGACGCCATTGTCTCCAAGTGTGCTGGAGAATTAGTAATTTTTTCGTTGTCGCATAGCTTTCCCCGCAAACTGAATGTTCCGTTTTCTCTTCTTGTGAATTGTGCGGCAGAAAACGTTTCCGCGAAGAAATGCATTTTTTGCTGCAGAAAGAATCATTTTTTGTGGCACTGGGTTCATAACCGAGCAGTTTTGCAACCCTTGATTTAGTGCTAATCCCAGTGTTTCCTTTTCAGCCTTGTGGGAGCTATAATGGGCACCCCAGCCGACGTTGTGAAAGCTCGCATGATGAACCAGCCGACGGATCAAAATGGCAGAGGCCTACTGTACAAAAGTTCCGCAGACTGTTTCATGTTAACGCTCAAGCATGAAGGCTTTTTCGGCCTCTACAAGGGCTTCGTTCCATGTTGGCTTCGTATGGCTCCTTGGTCATTGACCTTTTGGCTTTCATACGAGCAAATCCGCCGGTTTTTCGGGGCCAAATCATGGGGAACATAACGAACGAGGATGAAAAACGATACGTTGGCTGTGTGCAAAGTCCGTTGATTCGTGGACCAATTTATTGAGCAAAAAACACACTTTTACTATTGATTGTAGTTAAACGGCAACAGCAATGCACATCATTTCCGCAAATCACCACTTGGAGGCCTGCAAAGAGACAAGGCATTAATTGACATCGAGGATCAGTGCAAAATCTTATTTATACACGAATTACTCAAATGACGACTGCAGCCATACATATATTCCTACAAATAGACTGATGCAGACTTCTGCTTTGGCTTTTTAGCAAAATGACAATTCTGAGCCTCGACGTAGATTTGCGTGGCATTTCTCGCACAACCTCGGACATGCATGGCAGGAGCATCGCATTGGTCACATGTTCTCATGCAATGCAACTACAATGCACGCCAAAAATGTGCTTACGCTTCTTCTGGCTGCGGAGAGAGGGAACCGTGATTTTACATCATCTTTTGTTTACCTGTTCTTCAGAATGTTTCGGTGGCTTTCTTTGGCTCGCTTCGGGGTGAGTGACACATCTCAAAATTGGCCTCAAAGACACATGAATGGCCACCGCGCCCATGTGCAGTTCACAATACCTGAACGAAATGAGTCATTAGAGTAGTTCACAAAATGGCCGCATATTTGCCCCTTCTCTCTATGTACCTACTCTAATATTCCTGAATTCTCCTCACATGAGGCTAATATCGAATTTCATGTGCTAAAACTTGATCTCATGCCATTAGATTTGTGAGAGTAGTGTTGTAGAAAATCTGAGCCTTCTTTCACTTCAATCCAAACTGGTTACGCTGACGTAGCTTTGCTCTGCTTTTATTTACCATGGCAGCTTACCTTGTTCAGCAGTTGGAGCCAGCTAGCAGCAGCAACATTTCAGCTGATGCAGTCCAATTAAAAGACTAGTTGCTTTCTTTAACAACTTTGAGCTAGATTGTTGTAGCAGTTTTGTAGAATGTCAAGAAAGCTCTCAGTCATCTTGTCAGAAAAGGTGAGATTGGGATGGCTGATTTCCTGACTTTGCTTGCTTCATGCATCACTTATTGGCACAAGTTGAAGGAGGAAAGCTCAGTAAATCTCCACTTGGTTGGTGTTCAAGGCCTGAAACGTAGCACATATCATAACATTAGATGATTCAATCAATAGAATTGAATATATGGCGTGATTATGACGTCACTAACTTGGATGAAAAACTGCAAATCAGCACAGTGTAAAAAACCTATAAAACGAGCTTTTTTTCCTAAAGTGAACTCTTAGAATTTTGCAAATTATCACATGATTCATGGCAATGTGCAATTCTTGCTCAACAGGGAAAATCCCAGGTTTTTACTGACATTCACAAAACTGTTCGTGATTGCTTCCAATTGTCTTGGAACCAAATAATAACAGTAATATAAATTTCCTGCATATAAAAATGGAGCTGTAAAAAAATCTGTGCTACTTTTGCAGTTTCATTTCATGCAGAAAATAAAGATTCTTCTTCTTCGATATGTTCCTTAGCTTCTTCACGCAGATTGAACAATGATGTTACAAAAAATTTGTGCCAGTCGTAGGGTGAAAATGCATCGAGCAAAATATTGCACAAGTTTTGTGGGAATTAACAGCCCACCGCGTCAAATGACAAAATGAAGCCTTACGAGCTTCATTCTTATCATAAATCTCCCGTGTTTTGAGTTTAGATGATGGCGCACAATGAATAGCGGAATAAAGGAGACAAATCTGCTGAGAAAATTTTTCTTAAAGCCAGAGCATGCATTTCAGCCATGCTGTTCAAATAACTCGCGCACACAAAGTTCATTCACGCTCTAAAAATGTATTAGTACTATTTGTACGCCGACTGGGGGACTAAAATGTAGCCAGCAAGATTTTTTTACAGCCTTTTCCCTGCCTAATATTGCAGTGAAAAATCCATGTTTACAACAGGCAAATTAATCTTGTAGCATGATGAGTATCTTTGAAAATTGCAACATACCCAAGAAAGATATGGACCGAAATGTCCGCCATATTTGTGTGGCCTCTGGCTTGGCTCTGTGGGTTTTCTCACACCCTAATATTTCAGTCCATGATGATGATGATAATAATGATTGCCCTTTCCAAATGCAAAGGCAACTGAAGTTCTCGGCAAAGTTGAGTGTAGAGACAAAGAAGCGCGCTCGTATACTGCTAGCGTACGTATAGCATAGAATTTTGTAGCAAATAAGTAGTGAGTGTGCACCAAGCCAAATCATCGCGTCCACGGCATTCGAATCCCCCTCAGCTATAGCATAGAAGAAAACGCCAAAAGTCACGAGATTCTACCATACACCTACCTCCAATTCATCATTTTCCTCAGACAAAAAATGATAGGAGCATCTCTCGTTTTCGGCTGCAAAAATCTTCGGTTTTAGAAAGGAGGTGGAAAGCTTCTACGGCAATTTAGCTCTACTTTCAGAGGGCTGAAAGTTATGTAATGAACTTTTGCCCCACTGCTCATAAACTTCAAGCTGAAATGAGCGTTGGCGTAATTTTTTCAGAAGTAAAGGAAAGTTGATGAAAGATGAGATATCAATGCCACTTTCATCATCAGAAGTTGACATATGGTCTCAGTATTGTGACAATGCATGCAATTTCTTCTACCAACAAGGCCATTTGGAAGTTATCAGTAATGCTAGCAATTTTTGGGGGCCGAGCTTTTTCTATATAGATATTGTAGTTTATATGGAGGCGCCAGAGGCGTTCCAAAAACATTCATGATTGTTGCATGTGTTAAGCTGTAAAGCATGTATAAAATGACGTCGTTGTCTCCCAGTCCACTTTATTGGTACCCTTTTTTCTTATGTTACTTCATACTATTAAAATTGCCACCTTCCAACCCTTGGTGTCAATCATCTGTGCCTCTCCTCTTGGGGGCTTTGGAACTGAATTCAGAAATAATGAGCTGGATCAGGATGGAAACAACAACATGGCGACTAGACCACATAATTGCGCTATTATCCATGTCATGACGTGCTACAGCTTTCCAGTGCACGGCCATCATTGGTGGATCCACGCCCCAATTTTTTTGGTGCTATGACACATTTTTTGGACACAAAATTCAGCTGCATGATGATGATGATGAAATGGTGGTTGGAACAGAAGCATTTTCGTCCAAAACTCTGATTTCCCACCACAGCAAAGCAATTTATTTTGAAACAGTGCAGCCATGATAGGTCATGCTGTACTTTTGATTCAAACACTTTTGGGACCAATCTTGCACTAAGCCACGTGGTTTTGTTTACTTTTCAAAAGCTGAGAGAGGAGTTTCAAGCTGAGGTAGTAATGATAGCACATTCTTAATTCTAAGCTTTAAATACTGTTCCTTAAGTTAAATTCATGTAAAAAAATCAGGACTTTTATTTGACCCATGAGCTGAGGACTAAAACCAAGAGAAAAAAGGCTAAGTTGTCCAAACTGAGAACTTGACCGCAATAACAATAACTCGGACGAGTTATTTCCAATTAGTCATAAATCATTTTCATTTCGACCAACAACAAATTGCTATTCATTTTTTAACCTCCATGAAGAGACACAAAAAATCACTGTAAAATCAGTCTCCCATAAAAAGTATCAAGCAGAATTTGCTTCTCCTCTTCGTTAGCTAATAAAAAAGGCGTTCTGAAATTGTTCTTTTGGCTAAAAAAGGAGTCCGACTGTAATAAGTAGCAATTAAAATAAAAGTAGCAATTGCTTTATGGCTCTTTTTTCCCAAGAATTTTTTTTTCAGTTCAAAGCACTTCTCTACAGCTCATTTTCAACTTAAATATTGATTAAAATCAACACGAGGATCCTAGACCATCAACAACTGATAAAGGTAGTTTTAATGAGACTTTATGCCGCACTTAAAAGATCCAATCACCACGAGATACAAGGAGCTTAAAAATGCAAATAATGTGCAAAAAGAGAGTGACTTTAGCGAGGGTTTCGAGGAGGATTCCTAGAAATCTCATGCCAGTCCAAATTATAGGGTAGACGGATCCATCCACAACGAACTTACACAGCTCTCCTATGTCTGCACACTGGGTAAAAATCCATCAAAAAAGGCTGACACAATTTTTCGTCCTCATCACAATGCCAGCGGATTTTCCAGCCATTTTTCATCTACTTTTCCCCACGGTGGAGCACCACAACACACGAAACAACGCAGACTTTGATCGAATCGTGAGTTTGTAGTGGAATAGTGTAAAAAATTTCATGAATTGCTCCTCCACAGAAGTAAATTTTATATGTACTTTACCACAATTTTAATTCGGAACTTCAACCAACTTTTTTTTAACGGAGAGTTCATGTGATAATTACACCTCACGCAAGAATTGCCGGTTTGCTACGTTCAATTTTTGTATGGTCGTTTCCGTGAATTATTCAAATAAAACGTCGCGCGCGCATTGGGAAATAAATCCAACTGAATTCGAACCGTTTTCTCATTATCAAAAAATTCAGTAGCATACAATAACTGACGTTGCTCAATTGTAAAAAGCCCCTCAAAGTACCTATATTGACTGCGGAATTAAAAGCTCTCTATACTTATCAATAAACAATAAGTACTTTTTGTGAGATTATTGAAGAATTACGCACACCAATATTAACAAAAAGATCCTCAATTTCAGCCATCATTTTAGTGAACAATCTCAGGAAAAATACTTGGGATATAAGGCATAAACTGCGACACTTCGATGTTTGGCAAGAATGGATTTTGGTGCCATTTCCAAAGATCAAATTGGAAAAATGTGAAACAGAAGTGCAAGTCCAAATGTCGAGCTCTATGGTGATGGTTAGCAGCGAAGAAGGCATCAAACTTTTTGACGGTTTTTCTACTACGAGCAGCAGCAGATCTGTTTCATGTTTTCTGGTGAGCCCTAAAGTCAAGAAAGAGCCCTCGGGGCGGGCAAAGATCATCATCCACCCAAACCTCTTCAGCTGAGATCATTTTCGGCAAGCTAAACAATACACTGCATTGGTTGGGGGCGTGCAATTAGGATCTACGGCAGATTAGTCAATGTCAGATTGGCTTGAATGCCAGCGCTGTTTAAACCATGCACTATTAAGGTCAAAATCACCCCAAGGCCAAAATGAGCAGAGAAGCAATTTTGCTACCTAATATAATTATCTTGGGATAAAAGACGTAAAATTCGTTTAAAGTACTTAGTATAAGTTTCCGAAAAATGTCATTTGATTGACGGATTTATTTTTAGTTTTATGGCGCAACACAATACCGGATTTGTTGGATTTGAGCCGATGGAGCAGAAACAAAGCTGCTGGCAAGGTGCAAAAGTGATTTTTTTTAGAAAAACGGTCCATATTGAGAATGGGCGCGTTTTTCGCTATAACCAAGCTTTAGTAGTAGATTTAATTGTTTGCGCCCCGCCTTCTTCTGCATGTTTTTCTGGCTTCCAAATAATGCCACCCCGCGTATATAAAACCATTTGAATTGCAAAATCCTGCATTGAAAATGAATGAAAGGAAATGCTCGGTGATTTTTACAACGTACAAGTAGATTGCTACCATGACTGCTAAAATTGGCGGAATATGAAGCAATCGCAGCATATCTGACAGCCACTTTACAATTAACCACGCATATTGCGGCTCAATTAGGCTGGAATCTTCCATTTGTGAATTCAGATTTTCAGAACGTCGTCATAGATATAGTTGTGATATTCCATTGCGTGTGCAAAGTGTACCAAAAGAGCTGTAAAACAAGTGAAGCTACAGTTGATTGCACACTCACGTGCAAAAGTCAAGACTCTCTGTTTCCAATTATTGTGGTGGCTGGGAACGAAAAGGAGACACACTGGGGAATTGTCAGTGCGAAAACTCCGCAAAAACAATTGTTGCCATGCGCGCGCTGCTCTTTGCATCTGAGAGGAATTTTAGGAAAAAATCACGAGCTCTCATTTTTGTGGACATCAAGGTGGCCAAAGTGCACATTTTGCATTTCCCAAGACTTGAATTTTGAATAGGCAACATTTTATGTGTATGCTTCTGCTTGGGCTCAATCGTAGAAAAAATGCGACATTTCTTGCCAGCCTCATTAGCTATTAAACTACTATAGGCAATACTAACTTGCGTCAGTGTAAAAAAATAAAAGTACAGGCTAAACACGCCAATTTGCTAATTACAATATGCAACATCATAAAAAATGGTAACTGAGTGCAAGTGGAAAGTTGAATAAAGCCGTTTATGTCAGCCTGGAAAATCAGGGCATGATCCGGAAGAATTCAGGCTTTAATGAGTGGCATCAAAATTACTCAGTGGGGAGAGAGAAAAAAGGGGGATTACTGAGAAGCTCTGCTTCTCTCTCAGTTTTACAACTCTTTAGCCCCATTTTACAACCAGATTTTTTGTCATCATTGCAGCCAGCTCGGAGCAGCTTGTTCTTCTTCTTCTTCAGCTTCATGGATATTCTGCTTTTCTTCAGTTTGGTTGCCTCGGGCTCTGTTTGCCATACTGGAAAAAAATACCTGGAGGAGGAAAACCCTATAGCCAAGATGATCACTCCTAATAGACAAATTTTGCACTTGCATTGTTCATTTTTTACACTGACAAGCCTGGCTGCTATGCTAAGGCTAAAATTACATGTTGTGGATTTCGGCCGTGGCATGATTGATTTCATCCATAACTAAAATTATGGGATGGGTTTATCACTCGCTGCACATTTTGTTAAAACTACCGAACCACCAAAAATAGGGGTAAAAAACCGTATAATTGTGACTTTTGAAGAAGATGGCTAACTGTTATGAAATTTTGCCTTTTTATCTTATGTGATTGTGTAATTTTGTGTAAAAATCAAAATGAAGCTATTCTCGTTTAGGTTGCGCGACAATAGGTTGAAAATTGCGCTGCTAACCTTTGCGCAGATTCAATTTCCTAAATCTAAAAAAAGGGTTCTCATCAAATGATAAGAGTTTACAATTTTTCCTTGTTCATCATTTTTACAATCTGATCAAAATGCTGAAGAGGCAAATTGCATCGAAAAGACCGACCAAAACTGATGCTCAACAAACTGATCAAAAATCTGTAAAAGTTACACTTTTTTTGTTTTTATGCTACTTTCTTTCTTCCCGTAAAATCTAAAAAAAAAAGAAAGGAGGAAGACATCATTGTTCTCAGAATTCGCCAAAACATTTCGTTCTCGCTCAGTTTTGATCTAGAAACTATGGCAATCAACTTTCTTATTCAGCATAAGGGGAGAGATCGAAAGTAACCTAATGCAGAAAATAGGAAACATTTTCACTGCATTGGATAAACTATGATATTTACTATTTTCCTTGTGGTGGGTGGACACCATGCTAATTTACAGGGCCGTGGAGGCTGCTAATTAGCCTTTTTTGAGAAAACCTGAGAGCTAGACAAGCAGTTTTCTTTGCTGTGATGCAACAAATGAAACGCATAAATTGGTCATGGTATTTTTTCATTTCTTAGTAAAAAAGTACTCCACTTCTAGGGCAAATTACATCGCTCATAAATGCAAATAGAGCTCGATAGGAAAGTTCTAAAAAGTATACGGGTTGTCTAAAACCCGCACCGACCCGCACCGATCCGCACCGATCCGCACCGATCCGCACTGACCCGCACCAAGCCGCACCGACCCGCACCGACCCGCACCGACCCGCACTGACCCGCACAAACCGGCACCATACCGCACAAACCAACAGAAAACAAAAAAAGCTTTAAAAAGGTTGCTGCCAGCATGAACTTTTAAGCAAAACTTCAAAAGCAATTTCAAACCCGCGCCAAGAAGTAACTTTTTTCAAAGTGGTTACTGCAAAAGTTAGCTGGTAGCTTGACATGGCACGAACGACTGGCCGTTGTGGCCTTTGCAAGAAAAGTTACTGCAGTGGCAGGCACAGAAAGAGCCATTTCTGCTCTCCTATGTAGCGAAGCAAAACTTCAAGTGCAATTTCAAACCCGCGCCAAGAAGTAACTTTTTTCAAAGTGGTTACTGCAAAAGTTAGCTTTTAGCTTTACCTTTCATGAACTACTAGCCTTTTTAGCCTTTGCGAGAAAAGTTACCGCAGTGGCAGGCACAGAAAGAGCCATTTCTGCTCTCCTATGTAGCGAAGCAAAACATCAAGTGCAACTTCAAACCCGTGCCAAGAAGTAACTTTTTTCAAAGTGGTTACTGCAAAAGTTAGCTGGTAGCTTGACCTTTCTGGCACAACTGGCCTTTTTGGCCTTTGCAAGAAAAGCTACTGCAGAGTCTGGCACAGAAAGAGCCATTTCTGCTCTCCTATGTAGCGAAGCAAAACTTCAAGTGCAATTTCAAACCCGCGCCAAGAAGTAACTTTTTTCAAAGTGGTTACTGCAAAAGTTAGCTGGTAGCTTGACCTTTCATGAACAACTGGCCTTTTTGGCCTTTGCAAGAAAAGTTACTGCAGTGGCAGGCACAGAAAGAGCCATTTCTGCTCTCCTATGTAGCGAAGCAAAACTTCAAGTGCAATTTCAAAACCGCGCCAAGAAGTAACTTTTTTCAAAGTGGTTACTGCAAAAGTTAGCTGGTAGCTTGACCTTTCTGGCACAACTGGCCTTTTTGGCCTTTGCCAGTAAAGTTAATGCAGAGTCTGGCACAGAAAGAGCCATTTCTGCTCTCCTATGTAGCGAACCAAAACTTCAAGTGCAATTTCAAACCAGCCAAGAAGTAACTTTTTCAAAGTGGTTACTGCAAAAGTTAGCTGGTAGCTTGACCTTTCTGGCACAAGTGGCCTTTTTGGCCTTTGCCAGTAAAGTTACTGCAGAGTGTGGCACAGAAAGAGCCATTTCTGCTCTCCTATGTAGCGAAGCAAAACTTCAAGTGCAATTTCAAACCCGCGCCAAGAAGTAACTTTTTTCAAAGTGGTTACTGCAAAAGTTAGCTGGTAGCATGACCTTTCATGAACAACTGGCCTTTTTGGCCTTTGCAAGAAAAGTTACTGCAGTGGCAGGCACAGAAAGAGCCATTTCTGCTCTCCTATGTAGCGAAGCAAAACTTCAAGTGCAATTTCAAACCCGCGCCAAGAAGTAACTTTTTCAAAGTGGTTACTGCAAAAGTTAGCTGGTAGCTTGACCTTTCATGAACAACTGGCCTTTTTGGCCTTTGCAAGAAAAGCTACTGCAGTGGCAGGCACAGAAAGAGCCATTTCTGCTCTCCTATGTAGCGAAGCAAAACTTCAAGTGCAATTTCAAACCCGCGCCAAGAAGTAACTTTTTCAAAGTGGTTACTGCAAAAGTTAGCTGGTAGCTTGACCTTTCTGGCACAACTGGCCTTTTTGGCCTTTGCCAGTAAAGTTACTGCAGAGTCTGGCACAGAAAGAGCCATTTCTGCTCTCCTATGTAGCGAACCAAAACTTCAAGTGCAATTTCAAACCCGCGCCAAGAAGTAACTTTTTTCAAAGTGGTTACTGCAAAAGTTAGCTGGTAGCTTGACCTTTCTGGCACAAGTGGCCTTTTTGGCCTTTGCCAGTAAAGTTACTGCAGAGTGTGGCACAGAAAGAGCCATTTCTGCTCTCCTATGTAGCGAAGCAAAACTTCAAGTGCAATTTCAAACCCGCGCCAAGAAGTAACTTTTTCAAATTGGTTACTGCAAAAGTTAGCTGGTAGCATGACCTTTCATGAACAACTGGCCTTTTTGGCCTTTGCAAGAAAAGTTACTGCAGTGGCAGGCACAGAAAGAGCCATTTCTGCTCTCCTATGTAGCGAAGCAAAACTTCAAGTGCAATTTCAAACCCGCGCCAAGAAGTAACTTTTTCAAAGTGGTTACTGCAAAAGTTAGCTGGTAGCTTGACCTTTCTGGCACAACTGGGCTTTTTGGCCTTTGCCAGTAAAGTCTATGCAGAGTCTGGCACAGAAAGAGCCATTTCTGCTCTCCTATGTAGCGAAGCAAAACTTCAAGTGCAATTTCAAACCCGCGCCAAGAAGTAACTTTTTTCAAAGTGGTTACTGCAAAAGATAGCTGGTAGCATGACCTTTCTGGCACAAGTGGTCTTTTTGGCCTTTGCAAGAAAAGTTACTGCAGTGGCAGGCACAGAAAGAGCCATTTCTGCTCTCTTATGTAGCGAAGCAAAACTTCAAGTGCAATTTCAAACCCGCGCCAAGAAGTAACTTTTTTCAAAGTGGTTACTGCAAAAGTTAGCTGGTAGCATGACCTTTCAGGAACAACTGGCCTTTTGGCCTTTGCAAGAAAAGTTACTGCAGTGGCAGGCACAGAAAGAGCCATTTCTGCTCTCCTATGTAGCGAAGCAAAACTTCAAGTGCAATTTCAAACCCGCGCCAAGAAGTAACTTTTTTCAAAGTGGTTACTGCAAAAGATAGCTGGTAGCATGACCTTTCAGGAACAACTGGCCTTTTTGGCCTTTGCAAGAAAAGTTACTGCAGTGGCAGGCACAGAAAGAGCCATTTCTGCTCTCCTATGTAGCGAAGCAAAACTTCAAGTGCAATTTCAAACCCACGCCAAGAAGTAACTTTTTCAAAGTGGTTACTGCAAAAGATAGCTGGTAGCATGACCTTTCAGGAACAAGTGGCCTTATTGGCCTTTGCCAGTAAAGTTTCTGCAGAGTCTGGCACAGAAAGAGCCATTTCTGCTCTCCTATGTAGCGAACCAAAACTTCAAGTGCAATTTCAAACCCGCGCCAAGAAGTAACTTTTTTCAAAGTGGTTACTGCAAAAGTTAGCTGGTAGCTTGACCTTTCTGGCACAAGTGGCCTTTTTGGCCTTTGCCAGTAAAGTTACTGCAGAGTGTGGCACAGAAAGAGCCATTTCTGCTCTCCTATGTAGCGAAGCAAAACTTCAAGTGCAATTTCAAACCCGCGCCAAGAAGTAACTTTTTTCAAATTGGTTACTGCAAAAGTTAGCTGGTAGCATGACCTTTCATGAACAACTGGCCTTTTTGGCCTTTGCAAGAAAAGTTACTGCAGTGGCAGGCACAGAAAGAGCCATTTCTGCTCTCCTATGTAGCGAAGCAAAACTTCAAGTGCAATTTCAAACCCGCGCCAAGAAGTAACTTTTTTCAAAGTGGTTACTGCAAAAGTTAGCTGGTAGCTTGACCTTTCTGGCACAACTGGCCTTTTTGGCCTTTGCCAGTAAAGTTAATGCAGAGTCTGGCACAGAAAGAGCCATTTCTGCTCTCCTATGTAGCGAAGCAAAACTTCAAGTGCAATTTCAAACCCGCGCCAAGAAGTAACTTTTTTCAAAGTGGTTACTGCAAAAGTTAGCTGGTAGCATGACCTTTCAGGAACAACTGGCCTTTTTGGCCTTTGCAAGAAAAGTTACTGCAGTGGCAGGCACAGAAAGAGCCATTTCTGCTCTCCTATGTAGCGAAGCAAAACTTCAAGTGCAATTTCAAACCCAGCCAAGAAGTAACTTTTTTCAAAGTGGTTACTGCAAAAGATAGCTGGTAGCATGACCTTTCAGGAACAACTGGCCTTTTTGGCCTTTGCAAGAAAAGTTACTGCAGTGGCAGGCACAGAAAGAGCCATTTCTGCTCTCCTATGTAGCGAAGCAAAACTTCAAGTGCAATTTCAAACCCACGCCAAGAAGTAACTTTTTTCAAAGTGGTTACTGCAAAAGATAGCTGGTAGCATGACCTTTCAGGAACAAGTGGCCTTATTGGCCTTTGCCAGTAAAGTTTCTGCAGAGTCTGGCACAGAAAGAGCCATTTCTGCTCTCCTATGTAGCGAAGCAAAAATTCAAGTGCAATTTCAAACCCGCGCCAAGAAGTAACTTTTTTCAAAGTGGTTACTGCAAAAGATAGCTGGTAGCATGACCTTTCAGGAACAACTGGCCTTTTTGGCCTTTGCAAGAAAAGTTACTGCAGTGGCAGGCACAGAAAGAGGCTATGTGCATGTGTCCAGCTTTACAAAAAGGGATGCTCATAGCTAGTGCATAAAGTGTCTCATTGTTGCATGTCTCATATCAATGCTCCACAAAGGATTAGTCCAAAAAGCAATGAGTCACTTTGCAATGCTTAGTATGAGAGTGACTCACATAAGAATGTATCTAATGGCAATGTGTCGCATGGTAATGTGTCGCATAGGAGTGTGTTGCATGGCAATGTGTCGCATAGGAGTATGTCGCATAGGAGTATGTCGCATAGGATTGTGTCGCATAAGAATGTGTCGCATAAGGATGTGTCGCATAGGAATGTGTCGCATAGGAATGCGTCTCATAAGAATGTGTCGCATAAGAATGTGTCGCATAAGAATGTGTCGCATAAGAATGTGTCGCATAGGAGCGTGTCGCATAAGAATGTGTCGCATAGGAATGTGTCGCATAACAATGTGTCGCATAAGAATGTGTCGCATAGGAATGTGTCGCATAAGAATGTGTCGCATAAGAATGTGTCGCATAAGAATGTGTCGCATAAGGATGTGTCGCATAGGAATGTGTCGAATAGGAATGTGTCGCATAAGAATGTGTCGCATAGGAGCGTGTCGCATAAGAATGTGTCGCATAAGAATGTGTCGCATAAGAATGTGTCGCATAAGAATGTGTCGCATAAGAATGTGTCGCATAAGAATGTGTCGCATAAGAATGTGTCGCATAAGGATGTGTCGCATAGGAATGTGTCGCATAGGAATGTGTCGCACAAGAATGTGTCGCATAAGGATGTGTCGAATAGGAATGTGTCTCATAAGAATGTGTCGCATAAGAATGTGTCGCACAATGATGTGTCGCATATGGCTGCGCTGCAAATGGCTGTGTCGCATGGCAGTGTATTGCTTGGCAATGTACCACATAAGTATGTGTCACATTAGGATGTGTCGCATAAGGATGTGTCGCATAAGGATGTTTTGCAAAGGAGTGTGTCGCATAATGTGTCCCATGGGGCTGAGTCACATATGGAGTGTGTTGCATGTCAATGTGTAACTCAGGGGTTGTTAGGCATTGGGCTGTGTTGCTTGGCAATGTGTCACTTGGGGCTGTGTACCTTAGGAGTTTCTCATTTTTCATACATTAAACTTTTTGTCATACATGTTTAATGGGCAAAAAAACTCCATTGTGAAGTAATCATAAAAAAAATATTTGCAAATATTTACAAAAATGAGAAACTTAAGTATTATTCACCTGGATTTCTTAGCAAGGCACTTTGACCCCTTTAATTGGGGAACGGTAATAAGATCGAAATTTTAAGATCGAAATCAACATGGGATTTTAAAGTCAAGCTTTTTTAGAGACTGGGTATTAAAGTCGAAAGAGTAGGGTATTAAGTCCAATGGATTTTGAGTCTCAGGGTAATAAGATGGAACTGTGAATTACAACACCAAACTATACCTGGATTTTAAGATCAAATCACCTGGATTTTAAAGTCATTGAATTGCTGGCACATAATTTCCAATTCAGTCAAGTAGATGTCCGTAAGGTGGATAATTTCAAGTAATACATACAACGGCTTGGTAAAATAAGTCCAAATAGTCTGTCAGTTTGGAATCGAAAACAGTACAAACAATTCTGCTGAAAGTTACCATGCCTTATTAAAGAGGCAACTTCCTAATCATAGGCCTAACCTTTGGACTTTTTTGTCAAAAATAGATGAAATCATCAGTGATTTTGAGATAGATTTAAAAAGGCTTGATGAATTTCCTGAAAATGACAATTGACTTTTTAATGACTTTAAAATCCAGGTAGAGGTTCATTTTTTGTTTTCCCGTTCAATCTTATTACCCAGTATCAATTTTAGTTCGATCTTAAAATCCAGGTGATTTGACTTTAAAATCCCTTATCAATTCGGCTTTAAAATCCCCCCTAAATTCGATCTTAATACCGGCACCCCTTTAATTGTGCCAAAGTGAGGCATTTTTTTTACTTAAAGGGGCCTAATTTTTGGTTGCTCAATGCTTAAGAGTGAGAATCCCGTAGCATTGCAGAATGAGTCTAGTGGCTCCGACAGCTTTTCAAAAATCTTATGGACCATCTTGAGGGGCTACCCCTAGATACTCACTGTACCAAAGGGTTTTGCCCTCGGACCCCTGGGAGGGGAGATACACACCCCCAAAGTTTGGAGACATTCTTATGTAGTAAAACTTTGGACCCCCCTGGTGGCCACATGAAATAACTTTTATCAACCCATATTTTGTGCATTGTTATACCCCCCAAGGGTCTATTGGGAAATGGGATAAAAGTTGTCGTCATGCATGCCCACTGTGCTCCAGGGGGCAATATGTTATTTTTAGGGGGTAACTTTGGCGCAAAATTGAGGAACCTTCCCGCGGATGAATTTTTTTCATTTTTTGCACAGAGTCAGCCAAAGGTTAGTACTTTCAAATAAAAGAATAAAAAAATGACCCTTTTTTGTTTGGAGCCAGATATTGTCCGTCAAAGTTTTGCTAATTTTAGCCATAATAACTTTGTTTGACAGACTTTAGTTTGATGACCTAAAACTGAAATTTTATTATAATAATAATATGTTGTTAACATTTTTTATTATAGTCATTTTTGGTTTTGGCAGCATCTGGGGGTGAGAGCAGAAATGGCTCTTTCTGTGCCAGCCACTGCTGTAACTTTTCTTGCAAAGGCCAAAAAGGCCAGTTGTGCCAGAAAGGTCAAGCTACCAGCTATCTTTTGCAGTAACCACTTTGAAAAAAGTTACTTCTTGGCGCGGGTTTGAAATTGCACTTGAAGTTTTGCTTCACTATATAGGAGAGCAGAAATGGCTCTTTCTTGGCCAGCCACTGCAGTAACTTTTCTTGCAAAGGCCAAAAAGGCCAGTTGTGCCAGAAAGTTCATGCTACCAGCTAACTTTTGAAATAACCATTTTGAAAAAAGTTATTGTTTGGCTTGGGTTTGAAATTGCTCTTGAGCTTTAGCTTCACTACATAGGAAAACAAAAAAGGCTCTTTTCTTGGCCAGCCACTGCAGTAACTTTTCTTCCAAAGGCCAAAAAGGCCAGTTGTGCCAGAAAGTTCATGCTACCAGCTAACTTTTGCAGTAACCACTTTGAAAAAAGTTACTTCTTGGCGCGGGTTTGAAATTGTACTTGAAGTTTTTTTCGCTACATTGGAGAGCAGAAATGGCTCTTTCTGTGCCTGCCACTGCAGTAGCTTTTCTTGCAAAAAGGCCAGTTGTGCCAGAAAGGTCATGCTACCAGCTAACTTTTGCAGTAACCACTTTGAAAAAAGTTACTTCTTGGCGTGGGTTTGAAATTGCACTTGAAGTTTTTTTCGCTACATAGGAAAGCAGAAATGGCTCTTTCTGTGCCTGCCACTGCAGTAGCTTTTCTTGCAAAGGCCAAAAAGGCCAGTTGTGCCAGAAAGGTCATGCTACCAGCTATCTTTTGCAGTAACCACTTTGAAAAAAGTTACTTCTTGGCTCGGGTTTGAAATTGCACGTGAACATTAGCTTCGCTACATAGGAAAGCAGAAATGGCTCTTTTCTTCGCCCTCCACTGCAGTGACTTTTATTCCAAAGGCCAAAAAGGCCAGTTGTGCCAGAAAGGTCATGCTACCAGCTATCTTTTGCAGTAACCACTTTGAAAAAAGTTACTTCTTGGCGCGGGTTTGAAATTGCACTTGAAGTTTTGCTTCGCTACATAAGAGAGCAGAAATGGCTCTTTCTGTGCCTGCCACTGCAGTAACTTTTCTTGCAAAGGCCAAAAGACCACTTGTGCCAGAAAGGTCATGCTACCAGCTATCTTTGCAGTAACCACTTTGAAAAAAGTTACTTCTTGGCGGGTTTGAAATTGCACTTGAAGTTTTGCTTCGCTACATAGGAGAGCAGAAATGGCTCTTTCTGTGCCTGCCACTGCAGTAACTTTTCTTGCAAAGGCCAAAAAGGCCACTTGTGCCAGAAAGGTCATGCTACCAGCTAACTTTTGCAGTAACCACTTTGAAAAAGTTACTTCTTGGCGCGGGTTTGAAATTGCACTTGAAGTTTTGCTTCGCTAAATAGGAGAGCAGAAATGGCTCTTTCTGTGCCAGACTCTGCAGTAACTTTTCTTGCAAAGGCCAAAAAGGCCACTTGTGCCAGAAAGGTCATGCTACCAGCTATCTTTTGCAGTAACCACTTTGAAAAAAGTTACTTCTTGGCGCGGGTTTGAAATTGCACTTGAAGTTTTGCTTCGCTACATAGGAGAGCAGAAATGGCTCTTTTCTTGGCCAGCCACTGCAGTAACTTTTCTTGCAAAGGCCAAAAAGGCCAGTTGTGCCAGAAAGTTCATGCTACCAGCTAACTTTTGCAGTAACCACATTGAAAAAAGTTACTTCTTGGCGCGGGTTTGAAATTGCACTTGAAGTTTTGCTTCGCTAAATAGGAGAGCAGAAATGGCTCTTTCTGTGCCAGACTCTGCAGTAACTTTACTGGCAAAGGCCAAAAAGGCCACTTGTGCCAGAAAGGTCAAGCTACCAGCTATCTTTTGCAGTAACCACTTTGAAAAAGTTACTTCTTGGCGCGGGTTTGAAATTGCACTTGAACTTTAGCTTCGCTACATAGGAGAGCAGAAATGGCTCTTTCTGTGCCAGACTCTGCAGTAACTTTACTGGCAAAGGCCAAAAAGGCCACTTGTGCCAGAAAGGTCAAGCTACCAGCTAACTTTTGCAGTAACCACTTTGAAAAAGTTACTTCTTGGCGGGTTTGAAATTGCACTTGAAGTTTTTTTCGCTACATAGGAGAGCAGAAATGGCTCTTTCTGTGCCTGCCACTGCAGTAGCTTTTCTTGCAAAGGCCAAAAAGGCCAGTTGTGCCAGAAAGGTCATGCTACCAGCTATCTTTTGCAGTAACCACTTTGAAAAAGTTACTTCTTGGCGCGGGTTTGAAATTGGACTTGAACTTTAGCTTCGCTACATAGGAGAGCAGAAATGGCTCTTTTCTTGGCCAGCCACTGCAGTAACTTTTCTTGCAAAGGCCAAAAAGGCCAGTTGTGCCAGAAAGGTCATGCTACCAGCTATCTTTTGCAGTAACCACTTTGAAAAAGTTACTTCTTGGCGCGGGTTTGAAATTGCACTTGAAGTTTTGCTTCGCTACATAAGAGAGCAGAAATGGCTCTTTCTGTGCCTGCCACTGCAGTAACTTTTCTTGCAAAGGCCAAAAAGACCACTTGTGCCAGAAAGGTCATGCTACCAGCTATCTTTTGCAGTAACCACTTTGAAAAAGTTACTTCTTGGCGCGGGTTTGAAATTGCACTTGAAGTTTTGCTTCGCTACATAGGAGAGCAGAAATGGCTCTTTCTGTGCCTGCCACTGCAGTAACTTTTCTTGCAAAGGCCAAAAAGGCCACTTGTGCCAGAAAGTTCATGCTACCAGCTAACTTTTGCAGTAACCACTTTGAAAAAAGTTACTTCTTGGCGCGGGTTTGAAATTGCACTTGAAGTTTTGCTTCGCTAAATAGGAGAGCAGAAATGGCTCTTTCTGTGCCAGACTCTGCAGTAACTTTTCTTGCAAAGGCCAAAAAGGCCACTTGTGCCAGAAAGGTCATGCTACCAGCTATCTTTTGCAGTAACCACTTTGAAAAAAGTTACTTCTTGGCGGGTTTGAAATTGCACTTGAAGTTTTGCTTCGCTACATAGGAGAGCAGAAATGGCTCTTTTCTTGGCCAGCCACTGCAGTAGCTTTTCTTGCAAAGGCCAAAAAGGCCACTTGTGCCAGAAAGTTCATGCTACCAGCTAACTTTGCAGTAACCACTTTGAAAAAGTTACTTCTTGGCGCGGGTTTGAAATTGCACTTGAAGTTTTGCTTCGCTACATAGGAGAGCAGAAATGGCTCTTTCTGTGCCTGCCACTGCAGTAACTTTTCTTGCAAAGGCCAAAAAGGCCAGTTGTGCCAGAAAGTTCATGCTACCAGCTAACTTTTGCAGTAACCACTTTAAAAAAGTTACTCCTTGGCGCGGGTTTGAAATTGCACTTGAAGTTTTGCTTCGCTACATAGGAGAGCAGAAATGGCTCTTTCTGTGCCAGCCACTGCAGTAACTTTTCTTGCAAAGGCCAAAAAGGCCACTTGTGCCAGAAAGGTCATGCTACCAGCTAACTTTTGCAGTAACCACTTTGAAAAAAGTTACTTCTTGGCGCGGGTTTGAAATTGCACTTGAAGTTTTTTTTTCGCTACATAGGAGAGCAGATATGGCTCTTTCTGTGCCAGCCACTGCAGTAGCTTTTCTTGCAAAGGCCAAAAAGGCCAGTTGTGCCAGAAAGGTCATGCTACCAGCTATCTTTTGCAGTAACCACTTTGAAAAAGTTACTTCTTGGCGCGGGTTTGAAATTGCACTTGAAGTTTTGCTTCGCTACATAGGAGAGCAGAAATGGCTCTTTCTGTGCCTGCCACTGCAGTAACTTTTCTTGCAAAGGCCAAAAAGGCCAGTTGTGCCAGAAAGTTCATGCTACCAGCTAACTTTTGCAGTAACCACTTTGAAAAAGTTACTTCTTGGCGCGGGTTTGAAATTGCACTTGAAGTTTTGCTTCGCTAAATAGGAGAGCAGAAATGGCTCTTTCTGTGCCAGACTCTGCAGTAACTTTACTGGCAAAGGCCAAAAAGGCCACTTGTGCCAGAAAGGTCAAGCTACCAGCTATCTTTTGCAGTAACCACTTTGAAAAAAGTTACTTCTTGGCGCGGGTTTGAAATTGCACTTGAACTTTAGCTTCGCTACATAGGAGAGCAGAAATGGCTCTTTCTGTGCCAGACTCTGCAGTAACTTTACTGGCAAAGGCCAAAAAGGCCACTTGTGCCAGAAAGGTCAAGCTACCAGCATACTTTTGCAGTAACCACTTTGAAAAAGTTACTTCTTGGCGCGGGTTTGAAATTGCACTTGAAGTTTTGCTTCGCTACATAGTGGAGCAGAAATGGCCCTTTCTGTGCCAGCCACTGCAGTAACTTTTCTTGCAAAGGCCAAAAAGGCCACTTGTGCCAGAAAGGTGATGCTACCAGCTATCTTTTGCAGTAACCACTTTGAAAAAAGTTACTTCTTGGCGCGGTATAGAAATTGCACTTGAAGTTTTGCTTCGCTACATGGGAGAGCAGAAATGGCTCTTTCTTGGCCAGCCACTGCAGTAACCACTTTGAATTTTGAAGTTTAAAGTTCATGCTAGCTAGCACCTGACAATTCCACTTTAAGCTATGCATTATTAAATAGTTTTGATAAAACCGTTCTTTTCATATCCATTTTTGCCAAAAAGCTCTAGCTTGCTACTAATAGAAGTGCTTTATCAGCTTTTAGTTAGTTTTTTTTTTTGTTTTTTTTTTTGTTTGTGTGGTATGGCGCGGGTTGGTGCGGGTTGGTGCGGGTCGGTGCGGGTCGGTGCGGCTTGGTGCGGGTTGGTGCGGGTCGGTGCGGGTCGGTGCGGGTTGGTGCGGGTCGGCGCAGCTTTTAGACGCGGCCAAAAGTATAGGGAAAAGTTGACGAGATGTCCTTTCGAATGATATAAACATTATGCCTGAAAAAGTGCCTAGTTGTTCGTAAAATGTCTGCACCAGAGCTTAGCATTTCTAAACAAGTTTAAGCCGATGTATGTATATATTGCTAATTTTTAGAGCAACTCCATAATGATGAGTCAGTCTTAGGTTGAGCGTTGATTGTAATTCCGGCTGACCTGTATGCGCGCAGCCAAAGCGCGTGCGCGTAAAAAAGGTAAACAAAAATAAGCGGTTACCAAATATAGTGACTTGGTTAACTGAGGCTTCGGACAAAATTGGCTATTGCGACAGCAGGATCCACAAAAAGGTAGGATTTATATCTACGTTTGAATTCGCTGGCAATTTCACTTTGCAGAATGTGAGGATAAATGTAAATTGCACCGGATCTTGAATGACCTTTGCTCAGAAATGCTTGACTTCTCTCTAGGTAGCTCTCGCGCGTGTTTATGCTTATTTCATTCATTCGCCGCCCTTTTCCGTTGAATTCGGCCGATTTTTCAACAAGTCTTACAGAAATAGTAAGCTACTTGCAGGTGACAAAACACAAGCTGTATTTATTGTCATGTTAACGTGGCCATTGTTAATTTATGTGACCCGAGTTTTTTGGCAGCTTTCCCAACTAACAGACTGCTTACTATCATGTGTACCTTCATTTTCAGTTAGCATGAATTCCTTTCTCTTTTCTTAATGAGCCAAATCTTTCCTCAGCCCCAAGTTGATAAAAATTCAATTCTGCGAATTTCTTGCCCCTTCGAAGCTACAAAGGCAGCTGTTTTTGCACTCATTATTCAAGATATATTCTTTTCAGTTGCCCCCTTTCCCTGAGATTTTGCCTTCGGCCCCAAGTTGCTGCGGAAAAGCCTAGCCCAAAAACCAAATGTAAAATACAATTTTAGATTACGTTGAGGGACTTCGTTATATTTTTGGAAAGCTCGAACTTTTCAAGTAAACTTGACACTTGAGCAAATTAACTACTTGAGCTCGACTGATTTTTCCTGGTCAAAATTGAGAATACCTATTACAAAGAATCGGGCTATTATTATAGTTGATACTATCAATTATTCAAATGCTAGTGGTCAAGATTTTCATTTTGAATGATAAAAAGTAACAATAAAGGAATTTAATACAGGTCAATCTTGGCCCGATATTTTGTTACTTGAGCTTATTGAACGTTTTATCCATTTTCCCAGACTGCTTTTGGAGTATATTCTTATTGCGACAACAATAGTGAAACATGTTATTCTGAAAATTTGGCCGATTTTTATTGCTTGACCACTAGCATTTGGCGGATTTTCCGCTGTGACAGGATGTCGTCCCCTGGGACGCTGGCACCAATTCGTTGATCCACACATGGGCAAGGTAGGACATTTGTCGAGCACGTTGTGCAGCTCAGTTCAAAGCGCGCCATCTTTGTGATGCTGTAGGCTAAACTCGGCCAGATTTGAGCGTACGGAGATCGGCGACAGCAACGAAGAAGAAGCAGACGACGACGACGACGAGTTGCTCCGTGATCAAGCTGAAGTCGAAGAAAGCGCACGTATTCTATCTACAGCAGCAAGACTTGCAGGCGTAGTATTCTTCGGGAAAAGCAGAGCTTTTAACGGATCGAATTGCCTTTGGCTCTGCAAAAATCTATCATATTGTTGTCTGCTGCTGAGGAAAAAATGGCCACGAGCTGAGTAATCACGATGATTTTCGCACTAGTGCTAGCTTGCTGCCTCGTGAGCGTAACGCGTGGGCAAGAGGCCCAAAAGCTCGTGGACATTCCACAAGATCAATTGGAGTTTGAGGTGGAAGAAGAGGTGCCACCAAGCTGGCGAACTCCCATGCTTCGACGAGGCTACGCCGAGCCTCTGGGATCGATGGTAAGCCATATAATGCGTTAAAGTCTTTTGCTTTCTCGACACTGAGACAATGCTAGGTCAAATGAGAGAGAAAGTTGCCAAAATGCACGAGGAATGCTTAAAAGTAATCATCTGGGTGTGCCACTTCCAGACTGTCAATTATATGCTCTCATATGTTAGAATTACGATCAAATGAAAAGTGCTGTGTCTGCTTTGATTTATAATGTACGAGTGGGCGTTAAAGTTCATAACTGCTTTCTCAAATACTCGAGCTTGAAAATAGTTCTCAGGTTTTTAAGCTAAATTAAGTAAAAAGTATTTTGCATCTCTATATAGTATATGCGTAGGGGTGCAAAATTGCAAAGTAGATTTTTTGCAGAGTTTCGTCTCCAGAACTTCTCAACTTTTTTATGCAGCATGCAAAATATGAATCATAAGCTGCACTTGAACTTATTAGTGGTATTTTTGCATTCATCTAAGATATCCTTGAAGGTATATATACTACGTGCTAGGTGTGAGGTAAACAAGTCCTGAGAGGGAGAGAAAAGCAATTTGTTAATTGCCCAACATATGTCCGAAAACGAAGTGTAAGCGGATATAGGGGGCAGAAAATGAATGCTGCTGTTTGTTTTCAAAACTTTCCAGGGGGTGGGGATTGATAGTTTAGGCTAGATTTACCTAACCTCCTTGATCTCAGTGCTCACGCACTTGGTCAACAGCGCCTAAAATGGACCATTTTTGTGAGAAAACGGCGGACCAATAAATTGAATTATTGGCCATAATTGATTAAGCGTGCGTGATGAGGACAGTTTGGCCAGATGAAATCAAATATTTTAGCAAAGGCCAAAGGGAATGGGTCACTTTTCCCTCGAGATCTTCAATTATTGTGGCGCTAAAGCCCTGTTCATATATTAAGAATGCCTTATGGTATGGAAAAAATTGTCATAAGATGTGATTTTTATAGTATCGGCTGGCGCTTGTCATAAGACAATTTTTCTCCTTTCCTCGAGGTGTTTTTCGTGCATTGTCGTAAGGAGTTTGGGGCGTACATGAACAGGACATTAGATCGAGGTTTTATGAGAAAGCAGCATGTGTATCCAAATTACCATGCAATATTTTTCAAGCCTTCCTCTGTTCTTTCGTACTATACTATATTTGCTCGTTAAGTAAAGAGGTTGTAATGAAAGTTATGGCGCCTAACTTCCTTTGGCTGAAATCAAGAGTGATGTTTTATGTAAAACCTCGATTTTCAGGTAAAACTCAGATGTCCAGCCCAGGGGAATCCAACTCCGAGCATCCAGTGGCTCAAAGATGGCGCCAGGGTGGAAGATATCCAGAGGCCCTACAACCAGCGGCCCTACACGACGAAAGCCGACAAATTCGAGCTGAAAATCCACGGAGTCCAAGATTTCGACCGAGGCATCTACACCTGCATTGTCGCCAACAGCAAAGGCATGATCAAGCACGACTTTGACCTCGAGGTACTCAAATTCATCCGCGACAAGCCGATTCTCATGGAGACATCCGACAATGTCACCCTTTTGGCCGGCATGGAGGCTCACTTCCATTGCAGGTTCGAATCAGACATGTCCATGATGATCTTCTGGGTCAGGCCTGCCAAGGCCATTCGCGAGTCTGGAGGCGCGGCCTTCCTCGACGGCGGCAACGCCAGCCATTTCGAGACCATCATGGATGACAATGGCTTCCCTTTGAACGCTGAAGACCTGTACTTACCCAATGTGGAGCCGGCGGACGCGGGCCTGTATTTTTGCGTCGGGAAGACCAATGCTGGGATGACGCCTGGATTTTTGCATCTCACCGTCGTCGAGGAGGACGAGGCCATTTTGCAGCCTCCGCGGAATGTCACTGCTGAGGCTGGCGAGAGTGCTTTCTTCAGATGCTCCTCCCATGGGAATTTGAGGGAAATGACCTCTTGGGTCAAGTTGGTGGACGGTGTCAATTTCACCGAGTTGGCGTCGGGAACGGAAGTCTTGGAGATTGAGCAAGTCACATTTGCTGATGAGGGGCTTTATTGTTGCGTCGTTGGCAACGAGATTGCTCATGTGCAAGCCATGGCCTATTTGACTGTGCTCGACCCTAAAGTCGTTCCCTTCTTGGATTCAAGGCATAACTCACTCAAGGTAATCAATGATGCGCTATGCATGAGGATCACAATGAAGTTTCTGCACTCCCAAAATTGTTTTTTTTTTTCAAAAGTTCATTAATTAGTTGGTTTTTTTGTATAGAGGAAAAGAGAAAGCTTTATTTTTGGATAGCTGTCTTCATTTCATTCTCGATTCTTTTATTGCATAAATGCAAGGTTATTTTGATTAACCATAAGAGGCTTACGACAGTTCGTAATAGGAAAAAAGGTTGAATTGTTGTGCTACAAATAGCCAAATGAAAAAGGCTTTGGCATCCAAAGCTTTCAGCTTTATCGTAGGTGTTAATCTTGTGTAATCTCGAGCAGTTTTTTGAAAGGTCATTTTTTTACAGTGGGCTGTCATAATTGTGGCTGCTGTCGTTTTCCCGCTGCTTCTGGTGCTGCTCTGGCTCATGAAAAGATGGCGGCACGAAAGGCGTCAAAAAGAGCAAGCCATCGCAAATGCCCATGCGGTGACACAGTGGACGAAAAAAGTCATCATAGAAAGGCAGGAAATGAGCGCCGAGAGCCCCATCTCAGCACCTGTGATTCGCATCGAGAAGCAGAAATCCGCCACGAACTTGGCCAGCCGCTCAAGATTGGGCTCAGATAACACGACTTTCACCACCATATCTGAGTACGAAATCCCCCTGGATGTTGACTGGGAGTTTCCAAGGGAGCAGCTGCACCTCGAGAAAGTCATCGGCGAAGGGGCCTTTGGAAAGGTTGGCCTATATTTCGTTTTAAAGGTTGCAATAGCTAGTCCATTTAGTTTGGTTTCCTCAGAAACCTTTGAACATCGGGGACTTGATTTGAAACTCAGTGGCTTTCTCTTTATTTTCTCGAGCTTTCGAAACGCGTTTTCACCATTGCATGTAAGCCATGGCTGGTTTGGGTTGTTTTTCAACTTGAGCCTATATAGATACTCGGATTTCTAGGTATATTTGTAGGTGGGTGCACTTAAGAGAGCTAACTTCCAACTACTTAGTTGGCATTCATGAATTCGTGCTATTTTTCACTTGGACGAAAGTTTGCTCACACCAAAGCTTTCTTCAAACAAACGCGAGCTGAACTGTTGATTATAGCGGGAACTAGAAGACGCAATCAAGGCATAGATGCATCCTTCTACATCCCACAAAAAGGTATTTTTGGCTAGAATTCTGTGGGAGGATTTCTTCTCTTCGACTGATGATGCTATCTACCAAATTACTTTCAAGAGATCCAGGTCAATTTCAAAGACAACTCAACGTATAAAGTAGTACACGTTATAAAAGCTGCCCCCAATCTTTTGCTAATATAGAAAAACTTCTTATTGGTCATGCATGGGTTCAACTTGAATTTTACCTTTTCCCCAGGTTATGAAAGCGTCGGCCACGAAAATTATCAAATGCGAGGACAAAACGACGGTGGCGGTCAAAATGCTAAAAGAGGGCCACACTGACAATGAAATGATTGACTTGGTCTCCGAAATGGACATGATGAAAATGATGGGAAGGCATATCAACATCATCAATCTCTTGGGTGTGTGCACTCAAGATGGGCCCCTCTTTGTCATTGTGGAATTCGCAGAGCACGGCAACTTGCGCGATTTCCTGCGTCGCCATGCCGACAGGTGCGAGGGCTACGAAAAGCCAAATACAGGTGGAAGGCCCATCATATCAGAAAAGCAGCTCATCTCTTTTGCCAGACAGGTAATTAGCACCGATTGCATTTTACATAAGGGCTAAATTATGTACATTGAATTTCATCAAAACTCTTTTCATTTTCACAAGAGAGGAGAGCAAATTGTGAGCTCCTAAGAAAAGGCAAATATTATGTAACATAATTATGCAGGGTAAAAAATGTATTTTAGATTGCATTGCTTAATGTACTATGACTCTTTCCATATTTAGCTCAAGGGAGAGCAAATTGTGAACTCCTCGCATGAAATGACAATTTTTTTGTAGGTTTGTAAGGGCATGGAATATTTGGGCTCCATGAAATGCATTCACCGTGATCTGGCTGCTCGTAACGTCTTGGTGGCCAAGGACTATGTGATCAAAATTGCTGACTTTGGCCTCGCGCGCGAAGTGGTGAAGAACGATTATTATCGTAAGACGGGCGATGGATTCCTGCCGATCCGTTGGATGGCCCCAGAAGCCCTGTTCTATCGGCGATACACAACTCAGTCTGACGTGTGGTCATTTGGAGTGCTGCTGTGGGAAATCATGTCCTTGGGCGCGAGTCCATACCCCAATGTGAAGACCATGGATGGTCTCTTCAAGACGATCAAGGACGGACACCGAATGGAGAGACCCGCCAATTGTTCCATCGATGCGTACATGATCATGAGAGAATGCTGGAACAATGAACCACTTCACAGGTAAAGTAGCCAATTTGATTTTTTTCATCGCAAGGCCAAAACCTACTTAGAGCTTTAATGTGCATATTAGTAGAGGAATGAAAAAAGCCAAAAAGCGCCCACATATCCAGATCAAATCCACTTCTAAATTTTGCGAGAATTTGAATCACTTTTGATTTAAAGAAGGTACTAATTGTCCAATTAGAGGAGCACTTTGGCCTGGATCAGCTGGTTATTTCACCGCAATTTTAAGGGCCGTAATTGCGATGCAATTGTCAACATAACAGCGATCAGCTGGTAATTGTAATCCAATTTTTGCTATGTGCAAAAATTACTTCTGTAGCGGGTTTAAAGTAAAACTTTAAGACCAAAATTCAAAAATGGGATCATTAGAGCTTAAACTATCAAAAACAGCCTCTGTTATGACAAATAAGGCCAAAAAATAAGACCAACTTAAATTGCAAAGGTTTGGTTGACTTTACTCTTAAAGTTCCGCCGCTGCTTTGCTCGCCGAAATTGCACTGCAATTATCTGTAGTAGCTGATCCACTTAGGCCTGGATCAGCTGGTCCTGATTGCAGCGCAATTTCGGTTATAATTTCAGCTGCTGTTTGTAATTGCGCTGCAATTTAAGTGGATCAGCGGCGAGCAAAGGAACGGCGGAACTTTAAGAGTAAAGTCTACCAAACCTTTGCAATATAAGTTGGCCTAATTGTTGGCCTTATTTCTCATAACAGAAGCTGGTTTTGATAGGTTACGCTCTTATGATCCCATTTTTGAATTTTGGTCTGTAAGTTTTACTTTAAACCCGCTACAGAAGTAATTTTTGCACATAGCAAAAATTGGATTACAATTACCAGCTGATCGCTGTTATGTCGACAATTGCATCGCAATTACGGCGCTCAAAATTGTGGTGAAATAACCAGCTGATCCAGGCCTTAAATTGCAGCGCAATTACAAACAGCAGCTGAAATTATAACCGAAATTGCGCTGCAATCAGGACCAGCTGATCCAGGCCTTTATTTTGGCACTTCACACAGGAGAGCCTAGGTTTTTTGGTCCCCAGAAATCTGGCTTAAATTGGAAAGAATATTCATCATAGCGCGGTTATTTTCAAAATACACCTGCTAAAAAATTCTCTTTTCCATAATAGGCCTACCTTTGCTGAGTTGGTGGAGGACTTTGATCGGCTTTTGACTCAAGCCAGGGACACCAGTGAATACTTGGATATAGGCTCTTCTGCCTGCTCGAGCATCAACCAGCACTTCTCGCCACAGCACACGAATGAGACTCTGGTTGCTGGTGGTAACACCCCAGCAGCTGACTTTACCACCCTCAGCTCTTGGAGCTCAGAGGCCCAGAACCTGATTCAAGGCCCGCAGCCGCCCAAAAGCTTACCACCGCTCATGCTGAACTCCTCGTCCTCTTCTGGCCTCGGATCAGCTGAAGAAATCATGTATTCGCCCGTCCTTGCCTCCTACTGCAACAACAACCTTTATGGGCTTGAAGGCCACCAACAAGGCCAGGTGATGATGGAATTTTCCACATTTCGGCCCCCGTACGAGGCCGAATCCTCTCCGAAGTGTCATCATGGCTATGTGAACCAGAGAAATGCCAAAATACAGTATTCAGTGGAGATGGAAGATGATGACGAGGATGAAGGTGTCGTTTCCACGGCCACGACGGCCATGATCACCCCTGCTGATGACTATTCGCTTCAATATGGCGACCAAATGGAATCCAGCACTTTGTAACAACAGCCCCTTTTTTGTGTGCGTGTGTACAGCTCTGTCGTGTCAAATATGTATCCCATATACTAAATGTGTACTATAAAAGCGCTACATAAAGCATCAAGTTGGTGGGAGATGTAAGGCGAAAATAATGATTTCTTTTCCGCACTCATTATTTTTTATAAATATACGTTATTTACGATTATTGTGAAGACAAATGCGAATCCTCTTTAAGCTGAAATATATACTTGAGTGTTCTATGTTTCCGCCTGGCATTGCGGCCATGGGATTTTTGATCTAAATATTAGAGTGCTATGGCAAAATATGTTCGTATTAGGAGACATTTAGGCCTGGATCAGCTGGTCCTGATTGCAGCGCAATTTCGGTTATAATTTCAGCTGCTGTTTGTAATTGCGCTGCAATTTAAGTGGATCAGCTACTAAGGATAATTGCAGCGCAATTTCGGCGAGCAAAGCAGCGGCGGAACTTTAACAGTAAAGTCAACCAAACCTTTGCAATTTAAGTTGGCCTAATTTTTGGCCTTATTTGCCATAACAGAGGCTGTTTTTGATAAGTTAAGCTCTAATGATCCCATTCTTGATTTTTGTAAAGTTTGAATTTAAACCCAATATAGAAGTAATTTTTGCACATGGCAAAAATTGGATTACAATTACCAGCTGATCGCTGTTATGTTGACAATTGCATCGCAATTACGGCGCTCAAAATTGCGGTGAAATAACCAGCTGATCCAGGCCTTAAAGCGGGACAAATACCCTTTTTTTACCATAAAAAATAGCGAAAAATACAACTGCACATATTTGGTAAGACTTCTGGTAATTCAATACCTTCACATTTCTACACACATGTTGCTCATCATTGCTAATTTGCATTTTGTCTCACTAATTGTGGAACTTTTGCAGAAGACAAAATGCGACATTATGCTTTCAAACTTAGCTGTTCAGTTCATTTAAGAGCTATACAAACTGAGGTTTATCTAGAACTTAGGCTCTTTAAATCGAAGTTACTCAACTCATTCAAGACCATAAAAAGCAATCTATTATTGGAAATAGGAAAGCAACAACAGGATAACGAACGTAATATTTATGCTCTGGCTAAACTTGGATGAATGAATATCCGGTTGTTCTTTTTGTCAGTTTGGCACCATTCAGTGACCCCTTAAAAATCATCTCTTGGAGGAAGAATCATCCGGTAAAAGATCTGGAAAACACATGTGGAACTTCTCTCTCTTCTGACGCCACAGCTCGGATGTCAATGTTGGAAATTAGTTGTAGGTTGTATAAGTAGACTCTGGTAGTCAAGCGCAGGGGTATAAAATTCCCGAGGAGAAAGAAAAACTCGATACGAACGTACTACTATAGTTAAATCGGTTGCATATAAAATGAGGTCATTATCTAGAGCAAAAATGGAACCAATTAAAAAAGAGTACCTTTTTTAAATGCTAATGCATCTAACGAAGATGCATATTAAAAACGGATTTTTGTTTGGATTCATAATAACCGATCTGCAGTCAGATTTATGCCCTGTTCATGTATTAAGAATGCCTGAAGGTATGGAAAAAATTGCCTTAAGGAAAAGTGAATCTGCTGCTGACTGCCACTCTACGAGTTCAGCTTGGGGCCGAGCACCGTTTTTAATGGCAATTTTTGCTATTTTTGTCTCATGGTTTTTGGCTTATTTCCAAACAAACTATCTTTCATCACGTTTCTTTTATAAAAGATGAAATTTAACAATTGATTTTGCTCATAAGGACTAAAATATGGAGCACTTAATAGCCAAAATTAGATTTGTATACATTCGAGTTGGCTTAAAGTCGATCTATTTTTTTTAGTATCAGCTGGCGCTTGTCATAAGACAGTTTTTCTCCTTTCCTTGAGGTGTTTTTCGTGCATTTTCCTAAGGAGTTTGGGGTGTACATGAACAGGACATTAGGCCTTGTTCACCTGCTGTTACGGCCAATTTTCGCGCGAAGCAGTCAATGCTTTCTCTTTTGCTTCACATTTTTTTCCCCAAAAACTAATACAGATTTAGGGAAGCCTTTGATCAGGACAATTAATAGTTTGGAAATAGTGTTGGATCATTCAGCGAAACGCATTTTTTAAAATTCAAGGTGTTGAGATTTTGAGCTTAAAGTTCCGAGTATTTTTTTGCTGGGCTTATCTGCTAATTTTGTTGGCAAAATATCGATCGATGCGCAAAACCCGTCAAGAACTGCATGAAAGTGCGGAGTGATTATATGTTGTCACAGGATTGTAATGCTAGAAGGAAAATTAAGAGGTAGTTTTTGTAGAAAGGCTATCAAAGATAGCCTCTTGTTCGTAACCAAGACATTTTGTGGGTTTCATTAGAGTAATATCACCATCAAGGCAATTGTACTTGAAATTATGATTGCTTGGAGATTTGTTCAATCGCAGCTCAAATATAGTAACATTACAGGGCTTAGCAGTACATATGCTCCAACCTTATAATTTCGATGATCTTTGCTCTTTGATTCGCAGGAAGATAATGAACATTTTTGTCAACTTGGCGGTGGGTTCACTACATACGGCAGTGAAGTGAAAATCCTTGTTTGATAATATTTGATAATAGAAAAGAAAAAGCAGCGGAGAGTGGCACGGCAACTGAATAGGGCGCCAAAGCTCTACCACTGAGCTATCGCAGTCACATTGACTTGGCAAAGGACCTTAATCAAACTACTTACAACACCCAAGAATTACAGATTTTCTGAAAGCGTATGTCCCAAGGGTTTATTTGGTGATAGAATAAAAATCCTAGCCTATCGCTTCCAATAACATAGAAATTTAAAAAACGTTCAGCGCAAAAAAGGCTCATTTTTTGGGGATAGCTAGCTTCAATGACCCCCACTAAGATTCAAAAATAAAACTAAAGCTCCTCATAGTAAAATCGCTAGGATGAACAGAAACGGAGATATAGCTATGCTAAAAGTGGACTACTGCCAACTTGATTAATTTTGCATAATAAGTTTGGCAGCAAAAATATCTCAATTTGAGTGCATTTTACAGACTTTCTTATCAAATAAAAAAAAGTTAGATCTTCTTTTTTCAGATGGGGTCATTGCCATAAATAATCTCAAAAAAATAATAAACTGTAGGTGCTAGACGTTTTTGAAAATTAATTTTATGTTATGGGCAGCCATAGGCCAGGATTTTTAAATTACTACCAAATGAACCCTAAGAAAATAAGCTTTCAGAAAATGTATATTTTTTGGGTGTTGTAAAGAGTTTGGGTTAGGACCTCCTTCAAGTCAATGTGATGCAGTGTATTCATACAAAATTGGTTTTTTGTTGTTTCTTCATCGGAACTTATTTGTGATTTTCACGCAACCTTTGCTTTAAAGTTTTTCCATTTTTTTACTATGTTTAAGTATCGGAGCTATGATCATTAGTTATCCTGATTGACTTGGAAATATCGCTGGCCTAAAATTATAGCTTTGTTTTGCTCTGGGATGAGCGCAAATTAGAATGAGCGCAAATTCAAAAGCTTGACCGTTTTTTGAGTCATCATGGAAAAATGTAGTGTTTGCTCAAGTGTCTTTGTTTATTGAGTTGAATGGTTGGTTAGTATTTGCTCTTTGCACTACCGTTTTTGGAAAAGAAAATTTGGTGACATGCCTTTTCGTTCGTGCAACAACTACGCTACAGGAAAAGAAAGCTGCCGATTGAATTTCATTTATTAGCGAGTTGACAAATAACACTACGAATTGAAAAAGCCTAACTTCAAAAATCGACGGAAAAATGGAAACCGTTCATCAAATAAATGGTCTACCGAGTCCAATTGCGCATTAAGGAAAACCTTGAAATCAAGCCTTAGATTGTTTTGATTTATAGCTTATTTATTTGCGTACTCGCTTTTGAGGCTTGAATATAGGAGAGCGCATAAAAAGTTCAAGCTAAAGGGAATCGGACATTTCCAAAGGCATGCTTTCTCTCTAAAAATGGTATCTTTTGCAAATGCCAGCAAATGATTCATTTCTATTTTTAAGATGCCACAATGCAAGGTTTATTCAAGGCAAGGTTGAGAGCGGATGATGCTCCAAAAAAAAAAAAAAAAAATGAGTGGGGAGTGAGTGAAATGGAAAGCAGTTGAAGTAGCAAAATAACACTTTATACCCTCGCGATTTGCTGAGAAACGGCAAGCCTGATTTTTTGAATTAGCTATTAGAAAAATGCGCAGTTCGCATTTTTTCGCGCAACACTATTTTGATCGGATTTGACCTTGCTTTCCATGAGTGAAGGAAAGGTTTCCGTAGCAGAAATCAATCCTTGCAGTACTTCATGGCTGCCAATGTAAGCTAGCTGGTTAATGGTGATAATGAAGCGGTGTTGACAAGAAGTGCGTGAGATGGCCAGAAGCAACAAAAAGAGATTGAATGATGATGATGAAAGCTTTGGCAAAAGCAACAAACAACCTGTTTTGTCGCCCCGCGTACTCACGCGCGACCCGCGCTTATTATTATTATTGTTGCTGCCGAGGATTTCAACCGAAAATTTCCTGGGGTCGGGCACCGGCCATCATCGTCATTATTGCAGTTCTCGGAAAACAACCCTTTGCTCCTTGGCAGCGGCCATCATGGGAAATGGAAATGCTACACCAGTCTGCGAAGATTTGCATTGATGCCAACCTCAACATATGTTGGATGTTGGCTTCGGATCAATGATGCAACGCTGCTCCCTTGGAAAGCCCGAAATATGCTTAAATCTCCTTTAATAGTATTTTACTTGCTGCTTTTCGGGACTGAGAAGGTAAGTAAAAATTGCCCTAGGTGAGTAAATGAAACCAAGCCGAATCTTGAACCGAGCGAAGCGAGGGGAATAGTGAGGCGAGGTTTTATTTTACTCACCGAGGGCATTATTTACGTTACCTTCGAAGTCCTGAGAAGCAGCAAGTCAAATTTTATTAACTGTGACCGATTTTCCGAGCGAAATGAACTTGCCGGAATGCCATGTTGTGACGTCACGGGGTTTGCAAAAAGCTGACACGATCGGCAAAGTGAATTTACTCGCGAGTAAAACCGGTTACAGTTAGTAAAATCCCATACTTAATGGAAACCAATAGAGACCCAAATCATAATGTTTTGTCACTATCTAGCGTAAAATTTGGGAAATACTGGATTGGAAAGGGATGCGACAACTTTTGTTGTTGACAAAACGGTGCAATTTTTTTCAGGTGCACAGTTCTTAAAAAAGCAGGCATCATTCTGTTTTTTATAATGAAAAATCGAAGTTAACAAAATATACAAAAAGTGCTATAAATGGTCGCAATCATTTTTGTTAACTCCAAGCTAAAAATCAAAGATTTAGCGAGCATATCAAAATTAAAAAAAAAAGATTGTACCCCAATCGATCCGCTTGCAGTAGCACCTCATTCTGACTCAGGAAAGTGTTATTTTTTGGTATCTTATGCATAAATACAATCTTTGACAAACAAGTTGTAAATGAAACTTTCTGGTAATGATGACTTCTTTTCCGGCTGCACACCAATTTTGCCCATACAGATCGCCACGAAGACTCTCTGTCAATGTTATTGTTATGATTCAGGTCTCCAACCAATAGCAAGCAATACAAATGTAGTTCGGTAAACTGACACGAGAGCTTTTTGGTGTCGCTAGTGGTCAGGGGGGCTTATTTGGCTCAAGACTCAAAAATATTTCAAAGAAATTGATTTATTTGGCCTAATTCAGATGAATGCCATACACACTGATTTTGAAGGCGAAAAATGAAGTTTTTCTTCAATATTCACCGTATGTCACACTGAACAAAATTTCGGGAACACTTCAGCGAGTAATCGCAAGTAAGAGCAAAGTTGCTGCTCTTCTGAATTCACCCAAATCATCTTTTCCCCAAAAATTATTTTTTCTTTGCCAAATTTGAATCTTTATCGGTCAATTTTCATTCATTTGTCTTGCGCATGGCCCGATCATGTGCCTAAGAAACATAGTCTCGAGGCATCCGCTTATTTGGTTCTTCTTCGACAAAGGCGGGACGACCCGCGCGCGTTTTTTCATCCCAAACCAGACCGGGGCTGAGGTTTTGGCTGGTGAGCCGTTTCCTGGCGGAAATGCTTGCGACCCGGGCCGAGAACCCAAGAAAACCCAGCTAAGGTCGTGAGAAGAAACTCTCCGACTTTCCAGCAACAGAAACCATTCTACCCGAGCGAGCGGAACTTTGAATCAATTCCCATCGTGCACGATATTTAAACGTGGATGGGCAACGACGCGGATGGAGCTCGCTTGCATGCATGCAGCAGTAGCTGCCCAAATCTGGCTCCCATTGTTGCCCATGTTTCCCCCTTGATGATTTTACTGCATTGTCGAGGCCCTCCTCATGCGAAGGCTTTTTCGTACTATCTAGGAGAAAGAGCAACAACAATGCTGGAAATGCCAAGCGACACCCGATCTCCCCGTGTCGGTGACAATTAGAGAAAACTCAGAAAATTGAGGAGTACGCTTCCACCGAAAGCCGCAGGGGTCAGCTAAACATTTTGTACGTGGGCTCAGCAAAGTCCAAAAACTCCAAAACGAATTTTTTTTAAAAAAAATCCCACTTTTTCCACGCCTTTATGCGCTTAAAAACGGGATCAATGGCGGCCGAAAGCGATCGACAGAGGAGCGGCGCGAATAAATGATCCGTGGAAATGCCCATGGGAGCATTTGAGCTATTTACCGCGTCATTGCCGTTTGACGAGAATCAGATGAGAAGGGCCGGACCCACGATGGTTTTTGAGTCTGCGCTGAGACGGAAATGAGGCCGGCGGTCGCAGTTGGTAGCGCCGGGCCGGCGCACGGCTTGGTTTACCGGGCCGGCCCGGCCGGGTCCTTTTAGGGCCGGATGTAGCCGTGATCTTTGGCCGGCGACGTCGACGCAAATCGCCGGGATCGACGACGACGACGACGGTGAGAACACCAAACGGAAAGCAACAGATTGCTGCTCAGCGGGGCGCGCTCAATTTGCATCGATTCGCATCAACGCGTTGATGCCGCAAAGCTTTGGTGGCTTACGTCAATGCGACTAATATGGGTGAAATTTCATATGGAAAAGCTGGATAACTTTCCGGCGAAAGGTTGCTTGGAATCACCGTTGATTTGTCTCATTTTCTTGGATGCTGTCGTCAAGGCCTTTTCCAGAAAGAGCCAGAATATACTAAAAATGGAAATTCGGGTGATTCGGAATCGACCCAAATTTTTTAAATGACAATTCGATAACGTCAAAGCAGCCTTAATAATGCAGAACTTGAGCATAAAGGAGCGGAGGTGGCTGCTTGTCATAGAGTAACATCAACTTTTTTGAATGATGAAAAATTTTCTAAAAACTCAACGCACGTCGGCGCGTCGATGTAAATGGCGGGCGCCCCCGCTTTTGTGGCTGATTCTCCTTTTGGTGTGAGAACTGAGCAGTAGTTGTTAGTTAGTTTTTGGCATTGCTCAGCGCGAAACTGCTCTAGTGACCGCGACGACGACGACGACGTCGACAGCAGCAGCCGAAAATTAAAAGCAACGTGAAAAAGTTTTCTGGATCGCCCACGCCCATTGAAATCACCAACAGGTAAGCCGTTTTGCTTTGATATCGCATGTCAACCGTAACTATTCTTGCAAGATCCGCAGGAAGTGGCTCGGATTTAGTTCACCAATAGCGAAGGTTTTTTTTTTGTTATTGCTTTTTCGTTCGATACGCGCGGGGGCTTTGTTTAAAGTCGACATTTGATCCATTTATACGTAATCATTGAATCGCATGGCTTTCGAAGCTCCAAATGAGATTTCTAAAAATTCCCCATTTTGCGTCGACGATCTGAATTATGCTGGCGAGTTGAAATGCGAGGCTGTTTTGACATTTCGTGTCGGGAAGGCTTTTTTTTTGTAAGGCGGCCTTATTTATTCCGCTTTAACTGCGCTCATCGATGATGATCCAGTTGCCATTGGTATTTATATGCCAAAGCTGACGTATTTTTCGGTTCTCAGAGACTTGGAGAGCATTTTTAAACCGTTTCGACCTTTTTTCAAATTCACGAGAAATGAGCTGGAATTCGCCCACGACGCGCATCTAAAAATGTAGCTCAGTAGATCCAACATTTGTAAGGCTTTTTGATGCCTGATTTAAACGTGGCAGCCTCAAAGTTGCTGGAAACCATTATTATTACGAAGATGACGTTCGTTAGCTCGGAAAGGAAGCGCATTGTTGTCCCAAAAATAGTTTGGGGGCTAGCTTTTAAATTCTGCGGGTCATTGGCAAGAAAAATCTGGCTTTTCCGGTGCTCCGCGGCTATTAATGGTGACGCGTCAGTCAAGTGGTTGCGGAGAGCATTAGCGGATTTTAGAAGCCAGTTAAACTCCAATTGCGTCGGGTCAAGTTTCAGCCTGAGAAACTCGGAGGAAAGCAGCATTGGTGGCTTTTTAAAAAAGGATGGCCAACGTTAATTTTTCGTTTCGCAATGTATGTCGGTCGCCTTAAAATGCCAGCGAAGCACAAATCCTGGATCTCCAAAGAAAACGAGGAGGGATTCTTCTTTGTTCCATGGGAATGTCCGTTGCTGGCGCGCTGCAATTCCGTCATATCCGAAATTTCCCGTCCTCCTCTTTGTTGTTGTCATCCATGGGATTTACTTTCGTTTTTCTCGATGCCTTCGTTTTCCGGCCTACCCATCGAATTTTCTTCCCCGACGTAAAAACGCTGAAAACATTCAGCCAAAAGGTGTTGGTCGCCTTTTTGGAAGAGTAGCGCAACACGCTCTGCCGAGCGGAACGTCACGTGGAAATTCTTCCGAAAATCCCTCCCAATTCCGAATTCGCAGAGGGGTCACCCATCAATTCTTCCTCCACGATTGGCAAAGTTGCTTTTGCACGAAGGAGGAAGCGACCGGAACCGCCATAAAAGTGGTTCGCGCGCGGCGCTCTTCCTGTTAATCCTACGGTCCGGCCGCGGTGCGTTTTTTTCGCGTCACCCTTTAAAGTCCGTAAAGGTGGCAGCAGCATCTTGCATCCGGTTCTTCATCGCTTTGGTTGATAAGGAATTCCGGCTGTTGGATTGCATACGGAGCCGTGGCTTCGGCGAGGCGAGGAGGGGACTTCCTTTGTCAATTTAGCATCTTGCTTAGCCTAGAGACCGAGGCAAAAAGTCCGCTACTCCGCTGCTGCTGCGAGGAGCGCTCCTTCTTCGCTCGCCGCTGCTCAATTCAGGCTTGGAGCGCAGCGAGCAAGGCAACGCAAAACAACTTTGTCAAGTCAGTCGAACTTGGAGCCGCAGACGGGTTGTTGCTCCCGATTTCCAACCCGAAGATCAACCGGTCCATTGAGTGCTCCGCTTCGAGTGATATGGTGTCCACGCCTCCGAAAAACCCGTCGCTGTCCCCGGATCGATCCGCGGCCCTATCCGCATTTCTCCAGGTAAATCCTCCTCGTTTTGGGCGATGGTTGCTGCTGCTGCCATTTCCGGCCGAGAGTGCTCGGGGTTTTTTTCCGGGCAGATGCTTAAACGGGGAAAAAAACGCGTCGGACATTAGATCCTATGCAAAATGCCAATAATTCACGCGGAGGAGATTAAAGCGTCCAGGTGGCCGCGCATAATTCCGTAGCATCAAATAGGTTGGAGATTAGGCTGGTATATATGTAAAAAAGGAGCCGTTTTCTTCCACCACTCGAAACCGTTTTTCTCACACTTGAGCATCACCCACTTCCGTTGCTGTTGCTGTTTCCAGCTTAATAATAATTCCCATGTCGTCCTCGTCGTAAAAAATCGTAATTTGGAAAAAAGTGACGTTTCCCTCTTTTTTTTTGGTCTTTTCGGGGATAATAAACGAGTCACCGCAACAAGTGACACTTGCGCGAGTGACTTTCCTTCTTCTTTTTCCCCCCTTGGCTAGCCCAAGAATTTTCCGAGCTAGGGTGTTTTTGAGCAACTTTGCCAATTGGGGAATTTGGGACGCAAAAGTCAGGCTTGAAGACGTTACAGTTCCCACACGCTGCAGTGTATACTAAAGGGGGAGCAAATAGTAGTGACTTTGCAGCAGCAGCAGCAGAAGAAGAAGCAACAATTTGCCGCTGATGCTGTAGCATTTAGAGCTATCATCGTTGCTGAGATGAATCCTTGCTTTTCCAACCCAATTCCACGACTGCTACTTTTTTCCCTTAAAACAATGATTTACTGTCGGCAGGAATTTTGCTCCTTGCTTTTTTGACAATTTTCCATTTTTTCCCAGACCTCATTTTCCCTCCTACCCAAAAAAGTATTTTGTCATTTTGGGCCATTCCTGCAGATTTTCGACTTGTATGACATAATCGCACGATTCCTACTAAATAGATGCTAGGTAGGAGTATTTTTTGTCTGATCCCTGCTGCACAAGTGTAGAGCGAAGCACGATCATCTTGGCCCTTTGGTCATTTCTGACACTTGTATCCCTCGGAAAGCCTCCACTTGTTGTTGTCGAATGGACGCCACATTTTCCCATCACTTTCCTCTCTCTGTTGGCGTTGTGGCAAAAGTAAAATTACAATGATCAGAAGGGATGATAATCCATTAACTGGTCACTTTCCTCGCTCCCCTCCCTCAGATTTTTTGAGTGGCCGTCGTCGTAATAGTCATAATCCAGGTAGAAAAATCTGGGGTCACTTTTCTTTTCGAATTGTTGAAAATTGGAGACAACTTCCGTTGCTGCTGCTGATCATGTGCTCACAATATGGAGTTGAAAATGTCGGCTCAGGTTGCAGAAAATCGACGCGTTTTTCTTTCGGGATGACCCCACGGGTGACCCTCAAACATGTGTCAACGCTGCTGCTGCTGCTACATTTGTCAAAAATAAAGGAGCAAAAGCAATTATTCTTCGCATCAGAGTCTTTAAAAGTAAGAAAGGACTTGATTGTCCAGTTTGCAGCTATAGTATTCCAAGTGGGCGTGTTTTTAGCAGTTGAGATTCCGAAATAGCTATTATAGTAGGATCCTGTTGTTGTGTTGCAACGCATTTTGGGCAGTCTGTTCCTCCATGCCGGAAAGTTGGGCGCAGGTAGAAGCTGCTGCTGCTGCTGGCCACTGTGTGCGCACCTTTTTCTACCTTTGGCCATCATCTTCTTCTTCTTCTATAGCTGCTCTCCACTCTGTACTAGCGCTGCTGCGAGAGTCATATAAAGTGTTGCTCCTGGCCGGATCCGCAGGAACATTGCCTACCTGAACTACCCAATCAACCTCCTCTTCTTCAGCAGTGACACCATGCACACTCACACCCAAAAAGACTGGAGGGTGACCCAAGGAAAACCAAACTGTCTGTTTTTATTATTATTTTTGCAATTTCGCATAGAGGGGATGAGTGTGCTGGGTTGCTGGTTTAGTTTTGAAAAATGGTAAAATGGTTTTTTCGACTCACCCTCCACACTGTGCTGTGGCGGGGTCAAGAGCCCCCAGATCCGGTCATAGACCATTTTCTTGAGTAGCAGCACAACACACTAGCTTCTGGCTACCTACCAATTTATTTCGTTTCCAAAGTCTTCTTTAAAACAGTTCACAGGTGTGCTGTATTTTATCAAGAATCCTTATGGATAGCAACTCCTTTGTCTCCTTGATGTACGTGGATTTTTTTCCACTCCTGCAACCACCGTCGTCATCATAAGGTTAAATGAAGGACATTAAAAGGCCACTCATATTCATCCTTACTGCCAAGCAGGCTCAGTTCTAAATTTGGCTTTCCTAAAAAACTGCTAATACTTTGTTAGCTCCATCTTCTTAGTGGTCCTCCAAAAAATGGAATTAGCTGGCGAGAAGAACGGATCTGAGTTTACGTGGGCTGTTGCCAGTTGTTCCAGAATCATGGGCTAGGCCCCTTCTTTGCAAGTTCAACATTCGAGCGCCCGTTTCCAGCTTGATTTTGAGCAGTGGTGGAGCAGCACAGTGGAAATACGACAGGTCAAAAGTGGCCCTGTTTCCTTGTTCGCCCCTGCCAACGCCTCCAGATCCGTTTACCCCGCTGTGGATCATGAGGGCAACACTTGTTGCCTCCTTTTGGTTGCCTCTGCTGCTGCTCTTCTTGCAGGTTTTGGATTGGCTGGGCTGACCTTCTCACAAACGGAATCCTTTGTCCTAACGTTCTGCTAAGAAGAAGTTGACTCTTGAGCTTTTTATGATATGCCATGCTAGTTTTGGTGGGTGTTTTTTTTTCGTTGCTAAAATATTCTCTGCAGCTCGCAGTAGTCTCCATGGCAGGAAATTTCTTCTTCTTCGTAGACAATTTACAGCGAGGATCGTTGCTCCGTAATTTGTGTACGTACGTATTTTTGGTAGAAGAGCCCTTACGTAAGAACGGATAGTAGTGGCACAATTATTCTACGTAGCATTATGGAGTATCTTTAGGCCTGGTTCACCTGCGATATTATGATCAAAATATCGTGCGATATTATGCTGATATTTGCAAATATCTGGTACTTCCAAAATTATTTTTTAGATTTTTTCTTCGGATTCGGTCTTTTGGTACCAAAAGCCATCCTACAACAGTATAACAATTCTCAGTTTCTCAGTATTTCGCTCCGATATTTTGACAAAATATCAGATATTATAAGCAGGTGAACCATGCCTTAGTTGCTTAGCATCCGCTTCCCTCCACTCATCTTTCATCATATCCTCGGATTTCATTAAGGATGAGGACGGAGATCCGCTCTTCCTCAGCAGCCTTCCTGGAGGCCAGAGCTCTGGCCTCCTTTGCACCCTAATTTTGACTGCTACGCAGAGCTGCCTCAATGGAGTTGCAAAAGCCCAACTCACCCTCGTGTCGCATTTGCTCTATAGAATCAGGCCTGTTTTCCCTTAACTTGTTGGCTGACCCCGTCGTGTCTCTAGCCCCATTCCTGACAGTTGAAAGCTGACTTGGGCTATTTTTGCATCAATTATCCTTGGGGTGAACCCTCATCATCGCAGTCTACCCCCAACAATTTCACCAAGTAGGAAGAGAAGAAGCAGGAACAAGTATGTAGGCCAAGAAAATAGCACAAACAGGTCACTAGATATACTCGCACTTAGACTCTCGTTGTAGTTACTAATATGCGAAAAGAGAAAGCACCGCAATAACTTTAGCTACTGCTGCAATATGTTACTACTTCGACGGTGGGACATTACTTTTTTTGTCCTCTTCGCCTTGGAAGTGAGGAGCATTCTGGCAAAAGTTCGATTTCCGTAGTTTCCGGCCTGGGACAGAGTTGATTTCCGGCAAGCCTCAAGGTTCCGTTTCCGTCATTTCCGGCCTCCTGGAGGCCGGAAATGCGACGACAGCAGAGAGACCCTCAACTTTTGTCCTCGACGTAATACTCGTAAAAGTTGGTTTATTAGGTGGTGCTTCTATGGCAAAAACAAAAGCTCCTGGGCAACGCTACGCGACTTCGTTAGTATCACATCTCCTTAATTAAGGTATATCCGTCCATTCGAAGTCAGTACAAAGCTGCAACCCATCATTTCGGCGGAGAAAAATATCCAGCTAACTTTTAAAGGATAGCAACGAGTGGAAAGTCTGAAATTGCTGTGAGACCAGCAGTATGACGATTTACCTAGTAGCCTAGAAAACTAGCAGTGGAAGATCCGCAACACAAAAAGTCTCTCCCACAAGTTTGGCCAAGTGGAAATCTTGTTCCGATGCATGGAAAAGTGAGAGTGCATGCGATGAGAGAATTCCTTTTGGCGGAACTACAACTGTCCCGATTTCTCTTCGTCGTTGCGTTGCGTGGATATAAACTTCCGAATTAGTTCATTGGCCGCTCGCGCAAAAACGCGCGCGCGCCCGTAACACTTAACTTCCTCTTAGAAGATACCAAGTTCACACTTGGAAGTTAGCTTGAGATTGCCCCGTTAAAACTCGTTATGAGACACACAAGCGCGTCTTCTGTGACATTATTTTATCTTGACCCATCCCGGTACTTTTTGCAGCCAGTTTCCCCATTGTGACACATGCTCCTCTAAGGATAGATCCCGTAAAGCCAGTTCCGCGTTACGGTAGATACGACCCACGAACTCAAGACTTCCTGGTCCGTGCATAGAGCAGCCAGCCGTTAACGGTTATTTCGATGATGCCCAAAAACGAGCTGTGCATATGATGTGCCCGTTTCCAAGACGCGAAGCTGTTTCCACTCCGGAAATTGCGAAGGGTTTTTTATTTCAATGTCGATTTCGACTTTATTCATCATCTCGTTAAATCTGGAAGCCAAAAATAAGAGGAAAAACAAAGCACTTGTTCTAATGAGCTCAAAACATGAGCTTCACCCTCCCTAGCCTGACATACGAGAAAAAGTGGTTGTTCCCTCTCTCAATTATACAGGCAAGAAGAATCCAAGCCGAAAATCAGAGTTTGCGGACAATTAACATACCATCCCCACTTCCTGGCTTGGATTTTCTGCTGCTGCTGCTGGCTTTATTGACTCGACTTCCCTAGCTCGCATTATGTAGCGTTTTTGGCTCTGTGGAAATTTTTTCCTCCTCGCTGCCGGCTCAAATTGTGTAAACTGTTGGCAGAGGTGACCATCTTGGGGGTTGTTGCATGGTAGTCGCAGCGAGGTGAGATGGTTCACCTTAGTTTGCCCTCGAGCACAGGAAGTTCGTCATTTAGTCTGTAGTACCTTTTGCTCAGAGCAACCAAAACACCCGTCATCATCATCATCAGATTTTCTTCTCTACCACAATTTTTGACCCCGCGGCGGCTCTTTCAGCTCCAATTTGGCTGAAGAAGATCGTCAGCATCGAAAGTTGACTCTATGCTCGAATAATGGGTTAATTGGCCTAATGAAAAGCACATAGTAGTAGTACATCATAAATTCGTCGTCGTGAATGACGACGTCCGTTTCGGATATCAAAGGAAGCTTTGGGATGATAAAAATTCCGCATTCCTTCTTCCTGTAACTCGATAGTTTTCCCCTTGGAAGAAACAGCGGAATATTACGTAACAGCGTCTTGACAACGTGGATCTTGTTGTTTAGCATGAGGAGTTTCGCGGACTTTTCACGCACTACATCAGGATATCAAAAGTGCGTGTATGTGTGTACCTATATAGAATGTGTATCAAAGTATTTAGATAACGATAACATGTATGCATCTATATGCCGTCAAGGAGGTCATGATATGCACATTTTAAAGTAGATAATAAACTCTGCGCTAGTTTCCTATCGCACATTAGTCACAATTATCATCATGGAAGAGCCTTCCTCGTTAGCAACGGCCTCTTTGGCCTTTTGGAAGCGCTACAGCCTCCTCGTAGCCTCAAAAGTACTCTCTTGCCAGGAAACACTTTCTCAATAACTAATGGGCTGCTTTTTTCCAGAATCCAACCTCCACATTTTCCAATCTGCTGAAGCCGAGGCCGGACCTTTTATCCGAGGTCGCCAACTCGTCCTCCTCGGGAGTGGAGGCCGCGCACCGTTTCGCAGCCATCTTAGCCGCAGCCGCAGCCTCCGCCGCAGCTGCGAACAGCTCACCAGACTCTAAGCATTCTTCAGACATGAAGGTTCCTCCGATCTCTCTGCCCTCGGGGCTGCCCTTCAGCCCTGACCTCCTCTGGAGGTATCCCAACCCTTTTCTGCCCCCGCCATCGCCCCTGGAAAGCCAGCTCAAGGCTCACTTACCAGGCGGCCTGGGACACGACCCCAGACAGTGGAACAGGGACGATGTGATGATCTTTCTCAGATACTGCGAGCGAGAGTTCGACCTCGACAAAATCGACCTCGACAAATTCCAGATGAATGGTAAGCGCACTGATTATCTACACTCACGATTAAGGTGAAGATTTATTTATCTTTGCCACTTGCAGGAAAAGCCCTTTGCTTGCTGAGCAAAAGTGATTTGGCCGAAAGGTGCGCCGGAGCCGGCGACGTGATCCACAACATCCTGGGCATGCTGCAAAGGGAGACCTTCGGGATCCCTCCCAGCAGTCCGAGGCCGCCATTGATGACGCCCACATCCCCAGCCATGCCATTAAGCCCACACGCTTGGCCTCTTTTGAGCCCCTCCATGGCCGCCGCCGCCGCGGCCTCCGAGGCCGGTTTCCCCAGCCTCAGCCATTTGATTTCGCAGGCCAACTCCGTGACGCTGAGCCCAGCGCCCTCCATCGAGTCTCAGAATGGAGGCTCGCCCAAGGTCAGCATGTCCGAGGTCATTTCGTCCATCCACCAGCTCTACCCTCCTCCGCCGAGGCCGGCCTCGAGTGGCAACAACAGCCTCAGCGTCCCGCCACCACTGAACAATTTGGGGCGGAGGTCGCAGTCCGCCTCCTCTTCGCACTCCGACTCCGAGGACTCGAATGACCTCAAGTCCCCGAGGTCGCCCAAGGAGCCCACCTCCACCTCGAGCAACGGGAAAGAGGCCAATAACGGCGAGACTCCGGAGCTCAACACGAATGGCCGCCTGCTGTGGGACTTTCTGCAGCAACTGCTGAACGACTCGCAACAGAGGTACACCTCGTACATCGCATGGAAGAACAAGGACACGGGCGTGTTCAAAATCGTCGACCCCGCCGGGTTGGCCAAGCTGTGGGGCATTCAGAAAAACCACTTGTCCATGAACTATGATAAGATGAGCAGGGCGCTCAGATATTACTACAGGGTCAACATCCTGCGCAAGGTCCAAGGGGAGCGCCATTGCTACCAGTAAGCAGCTCGCCCGTCATTACGTAACACCCACGTGTACTTTAATTTTCTCTGCTAGATTTTTGAGGAATCCCAGCGAGTTGAAGAGCATCAAGAACATCTCGCTGCTCAGGCAGCAAATGGAGGCTCAGGCCAATGCCCAAAAGCTGGCAGCTCAACAGGTGGCTCATGCCGCACTGAGGGGCCTCGAGGCCAAGATCGAGGCCAATGAGGCCAACATCCACCACGATGAGCCCACTGACCTCACTATGGATGCAGAGGAGAAGGCCCTTCGAATGCGAGAGAGGATCGAGCGGGAGAACCGCTCTATGCGAGCTAGCCACGAGGATCAACAGCAGCAGTCACTACGTGACCGGGAGCAACATGATCCGCGACACAACCAGTTCGATTTCAGGCACCTGATTCCTCAAGTTTCAATTAAATCCGAATAATGAGAAGAAATAATCATAGGAATATAATCAGGGTTGCTGTGAAATTCAGACTGATAAGAGACCATAAGTGATAAAAAATACTAATTTTCGTTTTTGTCTTTTGCCAAATTACTACTTCTACTACAACTATAATATCCGAAAATGTGTGTGTGTATATACAAAGCTCAATGTCCTCCCAAAAGTACCACTGGTTGTTGCTCTATGTTTTCCCCACCCGCACAAATATCACACCCTTCAAACACTACTCCGCATTTTGTCGAGAAAATGTTGGTCTCCGTACAATGCATCTTACTTCCTCCCTCAAAAAATGAATTGGTGTCGACAATCAATACTATACTAAAAGAATTCACATGTTATATCAGCTAAATATGGCAAGTGGTGAAAGAACTAACGCGTTACATGTTTCTTTGACTGCGATCAGCACAAATATTACATATATTCCGTGTATTAACAATATATAGAGCGAATAAAATTCTCATTTTTCTCTTTAAGAACGGCTTTCCACGATGCTAGCAGTAATGTCAACCTCATTAAAAGACTTGAATGAATTGTTTCTGCTTAGAGAGCGATAACAAGGAGGTTGTACGCACTACTACTTCTTCTTCAAGCCAAGTTGCTGGGCTTGCTCGGGTGTTATTTGAATGATTTCATGGCAGTCATCAAGCAGGATTACTTTCCCATCCAAAAGGCCACCTATGTTGGTGGAAGCAACTTCGTCAACCGTAGGCATAGTGATAAGCTGCTTTCGCTTCCGGCCGCGCCTTTTAGTGAGGCTTTCCGGATTTCTACTGTCATCAATTGTAGCAGTAGCAGGCTCGGGTATTCTCGGTGGAAGGACGTCATCAGGTATTCGACGAGATTTGGCTCTGTGAATGAGGATTTGTCATTACGCAACTCCTACTTTGCTTGGAAAATTGACTTTTTTTTAGCCTAATATGCATTTACATGCTAAAAGCTACTTCCAAGTCAAGCCAACTGCTCCAAAAATGAAAAGTCTTTTCATACCTAACTTGCCTAGACGTTGGTAAGAATCCTCCTCCGGCTGCTGGAGCGAATCTGAAACACACGGATTATACAGATTAGCTCTTTAAGTAATTGCTTGCTAATAATGTGAATCCAGCAAAATATTTACGAAACCAGAGAAGAAAGCGCGGCGTGATTTTCAAGCTCACGAATCCGGTTTCTACTTACGTCATTCCACAAAATTGGTGGATTGAAGAGACTACTTTAGGAATAGTATGCGATATGCTCAGTAGTCAATAGTGACCTTACCTCACTTTTTCCCTATGAAGAGTGTGCTCCACCATTTCAGCCCACAGAGCTCGCTTTTGCAGACGGGATGTGTAGATCGGGCTTATTCCGATTTTGGCTATCAGAGTGTCAGCCAACTTGAGCAGAGCATTGCACGCCTGAACGACTGCTTGACCAGTGGATTTGGCAACCACACCACACGGAATTGCGATGTTTTTCATATATTCACGAACGGCTTGGATTTCTCGACTCTTGGCACAGTCCAAGCTATCATATTGCGCGACGTCTTCCGGGTTAACGTTCATTGCATCGAAAAACTTGTGAGAGCTTTCCATGAAGCCAACTGTAGCTTCAACGTCATTTTTAGGCCACATTTCTGCGTCCACGCTGGCATAGTGTCTAAGCGCATCTATCACTTGAGGGCTAAACAAGAAGAAAATGATGAATATCTAGCACTAGCAAGCGTAGCAATGACGTGAATCCAAGGCTCAATTACGCTACGTAGAAGATCATAATTCAATTTGAAGCGATTCAATTTATCATGTAGCTATGAAATGTAACTCTAGTAAAGCTTACTAAAAGGAGGATATATTGGACAATGAAGATTACCTGAAAAGTTGCGCAATGAGGTCGATTCGAGCTCGCTCCAATCTATGAGATTTGATGATTTGCGACACTGGGCCCTGCAAAATGGGTGCCTTTCGCTCGTCTTCCTTAAGACCCTCTTCAATGTCCTTTAAAGAGGCTAACAAAACCCACGAAATCGAACCTGCATCCGGATCGTCGTTCTTTCGATCCACAGGGAACTCTTCCCGCCGAAACAAGTCATTTCTGATAGACTGTATTAATCCAACTGGGTCGAAGCTCAAAATCAAGTCTGCATCTTGGTCACATGGGTGCTTGATGACAGGCTCGTTTTCGAGGTTCTCGTCAGTCTTTCGAGAGAGCAATTTGAAGATCTTCTTGTTCGTTAAACTATGGGCACCAATAACAACCAGAACTTGGAATCCAATTTGGTGAAGGCTACTGAGAACTTCAAGCAACGTTTTCTTCATGAATTCGATGCTGGGATTCATGACAGGGTACATGGCTACGACCTTTTCAACATTATTAGTCAATTACCTAAAACTAAGTAAATGAAGACTTACATGGTGAAAGTTCTGTGCGATTCCTTGGACCATATAACAAATCATTTTGGTAGCCAAGGCATCACGAGGAGTGGCCAATGCAGTTTCTCCAGACTCATCTTCGCCAATGGTATCATTGACAGCATGGCCAATTATCATGCCATTGCTGTCGAAATTCAACCTTGGAGTAAGTAGAGTCTCATCAATGATCACAGACACATATCGATCAAGCGGGGACATTTTGTCAGCCAAAGACTTCAAGGCTGAGATTCGGTCATTGGTAAGCCCCTGAGGAGCCTTCACAAGGTTGAACGGAGTCAGCACATTATCCGGAGGCAGGATCAATTGGTCACACTCTCGCAACGTCTAAAAATTGACTCAAGAACAGGAAATCGTCATAAGCAAAAAAGGAAGCTTACAGAATATGCTTGTTTGGATTGGGCTCTAACCAAGAGTGCCAGCCTAATTGCAGAGGGGGTAAAACTTGGAACCTTGTTGTACTCTAAGCATTTTGTACTCCATAATGTCATTTGGTTGGAAAGGAACTTCAGGGCAGACCCGAGTCTCTCGTCAGGGCTTTGATCGACATTGTTCAGGCACCATTTCCCCATAACATTTAAACAGTGTGCGTTCATTCTCAATACTTCTGGCAATTTTGGAACTGGATCACTCCTTGCTTTAAGCCTTCTTATGAAGCTCTGGACTTTTTCCATAGTTCGTGGAAAGATGGTTTGGAATTTCATGTTGAAATCCTGAGGAGCTACGTAACACAGTTCGATTTGCTCGCCTCTTCGGATCAATGTCATCTTGAAGTCTTGAGTTTTGTCAATGACCAAACACTCACCAATCATAGGCAAAATTGGCATTTCTTGATCATGGTCAACATCTGGAGGTAAAGTGGTTTTGTAGAAGTAGAACTTCGATTCAGATTCCAGCCATCCCCATGGACTAGAGCTATTCCGCTTGAAAGTATCTAGCATTTTGTTGGCAGTGATATCATTGAGATCTTCGTAATCTGAAGATGAGTCGTCTTCCTCTTCATTTTCGTCAATGTCATCTTGAGCCGAGTGGTGCAATTTTAAAATCTGGTCAACATATGCAGCTTTTTCATCGTCAGTAGGGTTGACCAAGAATGACTTCTTTGAGCGTTTATTCGACTTTTTAGCCAACTCCCTTGAAATTGCTTGAACATCAACATCTGGAGGAGGATGCAAAACTGGAGCTGCATGCTTGAGCAACTTTTTCCTAGATCAAAGATGTTACAGGTGAATGTAATGCAATAATTCAGGTTGACTCACTTGTCTCCAACTTGAACAACGGATTCAGGGCGAAAATGACGTGAGCAGAACACTGCATGATCCGGAAAATGTCCCTTGAATTTTTGCCCGCTGAATTTCTCCCATTTGATTCTGTCGGAAAAATTGGACGGCAAGCAAAAGAATGTCACATTTTCTTCGCATTTCAGCGAATTGGGGCAAGATTTCACGACGCAGACCAGCATTCTAACTCTTTTTAGGACATTTCGCTCGTCTCTGTTTAGTTTGACAATTTTTTAACCGACACTTTGACGGAAATTTGTTTTCGAACAAATAAATCCCGAATTTGGCGCTTTTGATAAACGTTTGGCGAACATATGTAGCTTTGGCGGAAGAAGCGACGAGAGTACAATTTCAAAACAATAACAATAACAAAAGCGTTTGAAAAACGTGGTAAATTATTGAAAATATGTTATGAACTCTAAAGCGCCGGTTTTGACACTTTCAACCAAAGCGAAAAAAGAAAGCATGCTTCCAATTGACAAATTGGAGAAACTTGTTGGTAAGTAGAGACGAAATGGTGGATAAACAGACGAAAAAGGACCTTATCTCTATAGGCACTAATTCCATGTTGTCTTTCAGGCGAACCTGACAGCGGCATTGAGAAGGTCAGACAGGTTGTGCACGTGGCAATTCATCCAAAATATGTCAACAATATTCCTTTGGGGCTGGTCAACCACTTCAACAAACAAATCAATCAATGGCATCCCCAGCTGAATGGAATTTTGGCAGGGTATGGAAGGCTACAGCTAAAAAGGCCCACAGGCTCGCTGATTCATGAAGAAGCCCATATACATCTGGATGTTCAGTCTGATTTCTGGCTGTTTCGACCCCTCATTGGTCGTCAACTAAAAGGAGTCGTGAGCAAAAAGAGCCCTACTCATGTGAGCTGCCTTGTGCATGGGGTCTTCAATGTTCCATGCCACAAGCCGCCTAATGTTAAAGAATGGTGGGGAGTCAAAGCCAAAATGAAGCAAGTTGTCCGCCTCACTGTTCTCAAGACTGACATGTCTCAAAAAGTTCCTTTCATACTTGGCAACTTACAAAACATCGGGCTTGATGGCTCAGAACCTCAAGAAATGGTGCTCGAAGAAACTGTGCCTAGTCCTCTAGTTGAGGAAGTGTCGGACCATGAATGGTCTGAAATGACGAATGCTGAGCCAGAACCTACGTCTTCTCCGAAAAAATCCAAGAAAAGTCGGAAAACTAAGGAGCCGTCTACCGTGGACGAAAGTACGGCTGATCTCGATAACTCGGAGGTTGACAAAACGAAAGAGCTTCTTATCAGCTCTATATTGAACGAAAGCATCTCGAAGAAGAAAAAGAAGAAAAAGGACAAAGAGAAGGAAGACAAGTCTAATGGCATCCCGGAGGAACCAGAAAAAGCTCCTGAAGAACCTCCCCAAACAGAGGCTGATAGAACTAAAGAATTGCTTATTAGTTCACTACTAAACGATAGCATATCAAAAAAGAAGAAAAAGAAGAAGGACAAGGATATGGAAAAAGAGGTTGAATTTGAGGCACCAAGCTCACCTGTCAAGAGAAAAACCATGTCTCCCATTAAAGAAACGCCTGCCAGGAAAAAGTCAAAAAAGGAAGTTTCCTTTGATGCATCCACTCCAATTGTTGAGAAAATGCCAATGGAGGACGGTGATATGAGTTTAACAACCCCAGATGAGCCTGGGCCGGAAATGGGGAAAAAGACGAAAAAGTCCAAAAAGGAGAAGAAAGAAAAGAAGGAAAAGAAAAAGGAGAAAGGAGCAGACTTGTCCAATGCACAAGAAGCATTAATAATTCAAATGTTGAAAAATATGCAACAGAAAAAGTAGCAATAAATCAACGTTTCTTGTAAAGGCACGGTTTCAGAGAAAGCTCCGGAGGCTTCTTCTTGCAGCGTGATACTCGTTTGAAGTCCATCAAGTAGAAATAGTCACTCTTGGTATCCTTCCACTTGACTTGAAACCCGTAATTGCCAACAGTCTGGATGAAGTCATCCAATGGGAAACTCTTGAATCGTGACACAACTTCTGCGATCTTCATTGTACCCCTGAAGAAAGACAGGCATGAATTGTAATTTGTGGTTTGATATAATCATGATTTGAAGTACCCTGTTTTCAAGACTCTGTTGGCTTCTTTCAAAAAATCCTTCAAGTTGGTTCCCATCAGAGATAAGCAGAACACCACCACATCGCAGGATTCATCCTCCAATGGCGTGTTTGCGAAATCGCACACTGTGACGTAGTCATTCAGTTTGACCAGATCAAAAGAGTGAACTGTGGCAATGTCTTTTAATGCTTTTGCAAGACGAGCCTCTCCGCACCCAAAATCGGCCACAACAAGTTTTCCAGACCTGAGAAGGATGATCGAGTTAGGCAAGTATGAAATTGAGCTTATTAGGTACTGACATTTTGATTATGGCAGCAGTAATCAAGTTTAATGGGTCAACTGGCCATTTTTCAGCTTGGGACTTGAAACCCTCATGATAGACTTTGAAAGCTTCAGGGTCTCTTTTGAACATTTTCAATGATTGAGATCCAGATTGGGTGTACAATTGCTCATTCAGGTGCCTGAACTGAGCACTTTTCAGCTTGAGCTTTTGATCGCTCATAGGCATTGGAGGATTTTCCTGGCTGCTTTGAGTCGCAAGCATTTCTTTGATTTTTTTCACATCAAACTTGCAAGGTTTAGCGTCAGTTTTCAGTTGATCTCCTTCGCCATTGACATGGAGTTTCTCTTCATTTTTAGAAGGTGAACCTTGGGGCTTCTCCTGTTTCTTCTTCTTGCTTTTTCCCGACATGAACTGAATGAACTCACTTTCGGATGAAAACTTTATGCCTTTCCTCAGAATAGAGCCAATTTCTGAGGAGCTAGAATTGCTACGCTTCATCTTTTTGCTTTTGGGAGGTGCAAGCTCAAAATCGTCATCGTCTTCAGTAATCAACTTTCGACTCATTCCTGGTGAGTTGATACATTTATCAACCTTTTTCTTCACCGACGACGCAAAGGTTTTCAGCTTTTTGCTTCCAACTTCAGTTAGAGAACTCAGCGAGCTTGAACTGGTCTTTTTCTTAATCGTCGGAGGTCCATCCTAAAAGTGACGAACGTTAAGCTTTTGGATGCCGGCAGTTATAAAGCAATTAGATTACCTCGGTGTCTGACCAATTCGGCTCTTCAAACATCCTCAATTAAGACTTAAAGCCAAAACGCTCAAAACCAAGATCTAAGTTTGCTTTTGTTTATGTATAAGTATAACTTAGTGATTTGACGAACTTTAACTGCGCTTATTTTTCCGTTAAATATCCTCGTTGAGTTTGTTATTATTTGATCACTATTTTTGTTGTCAAGTGAGCGGGTGTTAAAAGTGGAATTCACGGAATCTCGATAATAATAAAAAGACTCAGCACTGCGCTGATTCACTGACACTTGAAAATAATCTCAAAAGCCAGGAAACTATGAGAAATGGCTGAAACCGAGCCTTTGATCGCCCAACCGGCTGTGGCGGAGGAAACTCCAGTGCTCCGTAGTAAGCTTCTGTAATTTCACAGAAATTGACTTTGACAATTTTTGGTTAGGCTCAGTCAACAAGAAATGGATTCTGCTGGTCGAGTTCGGTCTGCTGGCCTTATTGCAAGGCTCCATTTTTTTGGCCTGGAATCCAATCGCTAATTCGGCTCTCTACGCATTTGGTCCCTCGTGGTCAGCATCAACTTTTGCCTGGCAGCTCAATTTAGCCACGATAATGAGTCCAATCTTTCAATATCCGGTATGGAAATCCATGAAGAAGTTTAACTTGTCAAAAACGCTGACTTGGGGAGCGGTGTTTCCCCTCGTGTTGGCTTCCTTCATCAACTCCATGCCACTCTTTACCGGAGAGTACATTTCAAGTGAAGTATATAAGTGGTTGTCATATGGAGCCTTTTTCCTCGTTGGTTTAACCGGAGTGGTTTTCTTTTCTTCCATCACTAGATTTTCATCTGTTTGGTTTCCACCAGGTAAGATATATACATCTTAGTTGCTTGCTTGCTAACTGCATTTCTCTCCTTTTTGAGGCGAAAGAGCAACATCCACTGGATTGGCTTGCACGATGGCAAATTTGGGGGGACTTTTACCTTCATTGATTGGCCCCCAAATTGTCACAGATCCTATTAAGGATCAATCTATATCACGCATTGATGTAGCCCAAGAAATTCATGTCTACATGTTGATGTTTTTTCTGCTCTCACTTCTACTCTGGGCCATTTTCTATTTCCATTTTCCAGACGTGGATGACGAGGTTGAAGGTAATAATAATTTTGCTAGTATCGAATTTATTCAATTGAACATTCGTTACATTATTTTCAGAACACGTAGATGAAGCCTCGTTGAAAAGTGACTTGGTTAGTATTTTCAAGTCCAAACACACTGTGCTCGTCATCCTGGTTGCAAGCTTAGGCAGCATTCCCCACATATGGGGATCCACTTTGCTCACAGTTACCTTGTCCCGCCTCAAAATCTCGCAAGTGTTCGTGGGTTTAACAACCACCATGGCCCTAGCAGCTTCAACCTTCTTCACAATTGTCATATCGAGAATAGCAGATGTGTATTTTACTCAAGACTTGAAGAAATTGGTCATGTCCTTGCTGCCTATCCATGCGCTGTCAATGATTGTGATGAGCGTCCTTGTCTTGACAGGCTCTCATGACCAAAATCATCAGTGTAAGTGTATCAGCATTGTCTCTAACTCGGATATCAATTGAATTCTTTATTTCAGTTGGCATTGGCTTTTTCTTTATTGTTGCAATTGGCATTTTGAACTGTGTATCTCCGCTGATCCTGGAGCTCGGAGCAGAAATGAGTCACCCAGTTTCGGAGGAGATTATTGCTGGCGTTATCAATCAAGCCAACAACTTTTTCGGGGTGATTTTTTATCTTTTATTCAGCTATTTGACTGTGGAAAGGTGGCTGCTCTATTTGTTAATGAGCCTACCTGTGGCCACGCTTTTCATGTTTGCACTCATTCAAGAAAGTTACCTTAGACCTAATACAAATTTGATCTAATACAGCTAATTTAGGCCTTTCGTTGGCCTTGGCGGTGGAATTGGCTTCAATTTGCCATCCGCTGTGAGCATCATTTTTGGTTTAGGTTTCGTAGGTGGCTTAGGCTTTGTTTCAGTGACTTCGGGATCCGGATCGAAATCCTCACTTTTTGCAGGAGAATTTGTTATCGTGGAGTCAGATTCTCCACCACATGCAGCTAGAAAATAAGATGCAAATGATTTCTCACTTGACTTGATCAGCGAAAAAGAGTAGGAGAACTCGTTTTAAGCTTGTTGGTGCACTAGTATTTTATAGTGTTGATGACCTCGTTTAACTAATATAAGGTCTTGTTGTCGTGTAGAACTTCAAGCTATTATTTTGCTCTAAAACTGAATTAGCATCACATTTGATACCTATTTTTTACTCAAAAGGAAGTTTCATTCTTGGAATTAATCACTTTTTTCTAGAAAACTTGAGTGAAGCATATTGAAGATTTAAAGCTCGAAAAAATTACCTTCTAGCTCAGAAAAGACCTTTTGGAAGTTATCCAGCTCTTTTTCCAAAAATGCCCAAGGATCTTCTGCTGCACCAGTTGTCGAAGAGTTTTGCTTGACCTCCATGTTGATGTTGTTGCGCGCCTTGACTGATGATGATTTCAGCCTAGGCAGCAATGCATTTTTCTTGTAAATAGTGATGAGCAAGAGTGCAGTGTCAAAGCCGAGGAGAATATTGTTGTTGTTCTTATCAATAATGAAGCTCGATAAGGATTGAATTACGCCGAAGCGAGTAGGAGGATCGCGCGGTGTTCGATTTCTTCCGCAGCTGATTTTCACGTGAAAACGATGAATAAAATTCGCTACGTTACAGTTTTTACACTGCGCCACCTCAATACGCAACGGGAGTTCCGGAAATGGATCGATATCCACTATAATCGAGCAACAAAAGCTGCTGCTGCTGCTGATGCGTCGACGACGAATGAGTTTAGCTACCATCAAGGATACACTGTAGCAGCAATATGGCCGCGTTCATGTGTTCATCAATTTTTGCCGCATCATTGCAGCTTTCTTATTTCCGATAGTATGTTTATAACACTCTCTATCGATAACATAAAAGGGTTGATTTAGTGTCGGCATCAATCATTTATAAATGACAGTGACATAAGAGTTGATGATCCTGAAATAGCAAGTCTTTAATTACCTTATGCTATTTAGTAGAAGAGTAAGTAATGATTTCGCGTGATATTGCTTACTGCGTGGTTTCGTACATGTGGGTTATTAAATCACGAGCAATAATTGGTTTTGTGTCCTGTCATGAACATTTTTGCTCTGAATCTGCAGTAACGGAATTTTTAGTTGAAATGGGCCATAATTCATTGCTGCCATGAGAAAAGGCTCACAGACACTTTTTTCCTGTGTGCGGATCTGACGCATCTAATCTCGGAACAGTTGGAAAGAAGACTGAATTAGAAAGCATTCCACCCATTTGGACAATAATGGACAAAATATGATAATTCACCATGCACAGCTGATAATGGCTAATCCCATAATATTGGACCGAAAATGAACACATTATTTTCAGCGTGAGTTGCTGCAGATTTAACCTCAAATCGAGAGTTTACTTCACTATAAATTCCTCCTTTGCTTGCTTACTAGCTCTTTAAAAGAAAGGGTTACTATTCAATGTGCATGTTCACCCCTTTTCCCAAATAAATATTATGGCCGTTGCTCAAAAAGCCACACATACATTTTAATAATAGATGATGCGGAATTGAGGTTGTTCTATTGATTTTTGGTCTAAATGTCATAGCTGTACTCACATGAAGTGTAGTACTATACATACCATATAGGACAAGCAACAACTGTGTCGTCCCAATTTTTCCTCCCCCTCGCTCTTTCTCCTTTTTTCCGCGAAAACGTCGTTTCAATTCCCAAGTCATTAACTACATTCTGTCATGATAATAAGGCAATATATCTCAGGCTTCACTACGATAAATATGGAGAAAAATGGACCATCATGTATTTACTAGCCCTTAGTAGCGAAAAAGGACATGAAAATGTACCTGGCAACATTTTAGGTGGATGGTCCGTGTTGGGGGCACATTTAACGGTGTAAAAACCATGCATTAGGCTCATTTGTGTAGCATGAATACAGCATGCTAACAAAGCTGCAGCAATTTTTTATTCCCAGTAGTAATAATACTTCATAAGCTTAAGGCACATCAAGATTTTTTAATTCAAAAGTATGCACTTTTTTCCTTACTCAGCAAAAAAGTTAAGCAATTGCGTTTCGTCTCACGCCTGGTTATTTTCATTAATTAGGCTAATGAATCGCAAGCTGTATGCACCATGTAAAGTATCCACGCGCTGGTTATTAAGGCATCAATTTGAAAGTACTTTGTATGCAATATTTATTCGAGCAGACGCACGGTATCGATTTGGTGTGACGGAAAAATGAGCATTATATGCGTCCGAAAATTAGTAGGTTCTCTGTTCTCGCCCCTGTTTGAACTGCTGCTATTGTAGCATAGCATATATAGCTATCAAATCGTAGCTTATGTTGAATGTGCAATAGCGAGAGCTTTCGGGGTTGTTGGTTGCACTACTACTACAGTAAAAGTGCGTACATAGCTACCCCCTTTTGTGTTCTATTCTGTCGACGCCGTCGAAGTCGCTCCTAACTTTGCCAGTCGCCGAAGGGATTCAGTGAAAGCAACCCCCTTGAAATAAGCCCAATAGACTAAAAGTGCTCGTGGGGCGAATTTCAGCTAAGTTTCGCCAGCTTGAAGTAATAGGTAAGTGACATCTGCCAAAAAGCCAAAATCCATTTATTTGGCTGCATGGTTTTTTCGTCAATTTTTAGCTCATATTTAAATGTGGAAATGTGAGCAAAATGGGTGTTTTTTCGTATTATTCAGTAGCATATGTGGACTCTCGTACTAACTATAATTGGAATTATGCTTAATTAGCGTTGAAGCATGTAAACAAGGGTTCATGTACAGCAGTGTTTTTGTCACCCCCTCACAGAAATTTCCGGAGGAATTTCGTTTTATAACGAGAATCTCGCATGATGGTGGTGGTGGTGGCCAGAAAATTGCTCTGAGTTAGGGGGACGGGTTGTCTGAATTTTAAGCATTTTCGTATAGTCCTAGCATCGTAGGAAAAGTTCTTGCCCCAATATTTTGATGGCAGCTAGAGAGACAAAGAAGAGGAATATACTTTAGAAAAGTCCCATGGGAGAACATCAGTGAGTTTTCTCTTATTTTGCCCTTCTTCATCTCCAGCTTCCCAATCAAGGTGCGAAAACGAGGGGAGTGACTTGTTGAGAGCCCATTTGTGATAATCATTCCGATTTACTCGGATCACTGACAGCTAGCACGTACAGCAGCACTAAATAAAAGCCTATTTCCTAGCACAGTGTGGACACTTTGAAATCGAAAAAAGGCCTGCAAATTCAGGATTTTACAACCAAAAAATGAGCCGTCTTTTATTAGTGAGATTATGAGGATGATGATGCTTTTTATAGGCATTTCACCCCACACTGCCATATCCTTTGCTTTGGTAAAGTAAGGGTTGTTATCTGCCATTTCTCAGACTGATGAAGATATGTCTGGAAATTCCCTCCCTTGTTCCCCTTATGCTGTATATTGTAGAAGTACAATGAAAGTAGTCTGAAAAATTAATGCCCAGGAAAAAGATGAGAAACTGCCTTTGTTTACTGCACATTGTTTAAGGAAAGAAAGTAATGGCCCTTTTTACAGTCCCTCCAGGAAAAAAAGGCTTACTCAAAAGAGATGAGAGAAAATTGAGCTGAATCTACTTAAATAATGAAAGCTCATTCAAATTATGTATCAGACTTTATTGAAAAGTAAAGGTTTTATGCAGTAATTGAGGTAAGCGTAATAGTACGTTTTGTTTCGCCATCATATTATATATAGAGCATTTGCACTGTAGCATTTCATTTTATCAGCTTATACGAGAAATCTTCTCCCCCACGCACCTTGGTTTTTCGGCTTGGGGTCTTCCAATACTTTTTTCATTAGAAGTAATTGATACAGCGGGATTTGCTTAGTCGTAATACTGCGCCATCATTTGGTGCTTTCGCCCATTTGCGGAAGGCTGACAAAAAGGTACAAAAGCCCGAGCAAGTTGATTACAGCATAGCTAAAGAAAATATGCTGGATCTCAATTAAATTCTGCATCTCGACAAATGACATTTGGTTGGCAAATCCAAAAAGGCCAGCAATCACTGTTAAAAATGCCATTCCTTTGGTTCGTATTTTCGAAGGCAACATTTCTGCCATCATGGGATAACCAAGACATCCATATCCCAAGTTGAAAAGCAAAATGTGGGACACTAGGCAAAACGTAGAGATCCATGGAATATCTGTTATTCAAGGTAATAAAAATCAGTTATTAGAGATAAACATGCATCTTTGGTACATTGAGAAATTATCATTACCATTGACATTGGTTGGCTTCATCAGGAAGTAAAGGCCAAGAGCAAAAAAGGCCATGGCCGTGCCAAATGCAGAACTGTAGAGAATGATCTTCCTGTTGAAGCCACGGTGGACAAAAAAGACGCCAATTATGACACCAAAAAGGCCAGCAAGGCCAACAAAGGCTGCAGAAATCAAGGCTGGATCCAGAGTGGCAAAAAAGGGCTCAGGATTGGGGAAATTGCTGCAAGAGGTTGCGTGATTGAGAAGAGCTTATTGTTCCGCTTGATAGGCTTACCTCGGAGGGCTTTCACTTTTCTGCCCCTGATTCAAAATGATGCCCGCGTACGCCGACACGACATTATACCCTGCAAATTGGTAGAAAAACATCATGCCAATGCCAAAGTAAAGGGGCTTGCACTTCAGCAAGCTTCCATGGCACATTGATGCATTTTTCCCTTTTTCCCCCTCGAGAAACTCGTTTTTCACTCGGTTGCTTTTTTCGTTGTACACCGACACAACTTGATGAATCTGGAAGCATAAAAATGCGGCCAATCAGGATATCACAATGTAACATCACTTCGTTACGAAACTGCACATTTTTCATGTATCATGTAACAAATCAAGATCTTTTTGCTATACATAGGCGGGATGTGTTGTGTAAGCTGAATTCGAGATAAATCGCAATAGCTTCTTCAGCCAATTAATTGGCGTGTTTTTTACCTTGTTCTCGACAGAGGCATCCGGCATCGTCGTAGTCGAGGTGGAAGTTAGCCCTAATTTCTTTTTCCCCGAGAGCAGCAGCTTTCCTTCGGTAGGAAAGTCATTAGGCAGGAAAATAATGAGGCCGAGAATGTAGGGAGCGGCAAAGGTGATCAAAATAAAGGCCAGCTGTCTCCAATTCACGAAAATGCCTATTGTGTACGTCAACAAGGTTCCAGAGTTGCCCATGAGGCTTAGGAGCACGCCACAAATGGCCTTTTTCCTCACATTCGATCGGCAAAGGTCGATCACATAGACATAGGTGAGGCAATTGCAGAAGCCTTGACAAAGGCCACAAATGAAACGGCCGGTGAGCAGCATTTCCACATTCCAGGCCAGAAATATGAGGCCTTGTCCGAGTATGAAGGACAAGGCTTGGCCGAATAGGCTTGCCAGCCTTTTGCCAAGTAGGGAGACCAAAAGGCTGCTCATGAGGCCACCTAAAGGATATCCCAATTGGGTGAGGCTCGTGAGAAGGCTTTCTTCCTTGCTCGTCAATGATAAATCACTGCAAAAATCGCGAGTAAAATGTAATTATTGTGCTTGCTTATTTTGGGCGGTAAAAATGGAAAAAACTGCATCTATGCCATCGGATAAGATGAAAACTAGCGAAGTTAAGAAATCAGCAGGGTGTCAAGCCACGTGCACAGTGGCACGTGTTCACCGTTGCACCGTGAGGTGAAAGCTCGTGAAAGCTCAATTGTAGCATTATCTGCATTTGGCCTCACACAAATATTTTCAAAGTGATTTTTTTTAGCCTAAGATGACAATTCCTCCAGCATAGACAAAGTGTTTTCCGATGCTTCACTGTGTGGCTACGATAATAAAAGAAAGGCTCTGGTATTTTTCCTACTTACTTGGGAAACATGCTGTCAAAGTAACTGCAATTTTCTGGTTGTTTTCTCCTGAAACTTGGCAAAGCTGTACTCGTGTACCCATAAATAACACCGTTGAATAGCATCCCACTAATGACAATGGCTAACTGAATACACGACAAGACGCTTCCATTCTTCATGCTCAAATAAGAAGGCAACGCTTCAATGTCTTTTTGAGCATTGCGAATTTCCTCATATTTCTTCATGCTCTTGATATCTTTTGCTTTGTCAATTCACACAGACAGACAATTTTTTCGTCTCTCCAATTTAGCTAGGAGTTAGCTTGATGATTTGCCAAGGGGAAAATCAAGTGTCAACACTCTTTTCGAGGGAATAACTAATTCTCTCTGTCCGTCTTGATGTTGCGGCTGTTACTGACTCGACTTTTAAGAGCGAATTCAGGAAAACGAAGACAACTTTTTCTTACGACACTTGGCCCCTTCTTTAGGGCTGGTGGCTTTGTCATTCAAAAATGTCCTGGAAAAAAAACATTTTAGCCTTGATTGTATCTTCTAAAATTAGTGAGTGACCTCTACTCATGAAAAAATGAGCTTGTGTGATTCATGAGAAAAGCGAGAAAAAAGAGCTGGGATTTTTTGTGTCGGAAAGTTGCGGAATTGCAGTCACGCAACCTTGACTAATTTTTTATTGTTGTTGTTGTTTTTCTTGCAGAATTTCATGCCTCGAGTGAGATCACAATACATTGCTGAGATGAGGGAGCGTTTTGAGGTCGTTGATCGCGTAAAGGCCAGCCCGGAAGAAAAGGCCAGCCTCACACAGGCCTTGCAAGAGGCTGAAGAACCTTCATCTCCGGAAGCCAGCCCGTCCAAGGAAAACACCTTGAGAAAAGAGGATGTTGTCAAGTTGACTTTTGAGGATCAAAAAGGCCAAAAGGACGAAGAAGATGCATCTGAACCGGATGTTGAGGCTGCTGACGAGGACGACGAAAATAAGACCACTGAGCAAAATACTATCAATGTAAGTTCACCTTAACCTTTCACATGTTCGAGTAAACTGAACCCAAATCGGGCAAGCCATGGAAAAAAGTAAATATTACCTGTGAGTGCAGTACAAATGTACCCACAAAGGCCTTAATGATCATCGGTTTTTATTAGGCACACTTGCAACGTCCAAATATCTATTCAAGAGTACTTTTTGTATAGGCACAATCCCTCCCCTAGAAAGTCTGAAATCTACTACTATTTTGAAACCTCGACAAAGAGGCAGAACGCCACAAAGGCCATTGAAAGCCATCTGGTTATTCTAGTATATGTACTAATACTTGTTACTTTGGCCTTGACCCAAAAAATTGGCTCTCCAAAGCGCGAATCGAAGGTTTCATTTACTATCTTTTTGATGAGGCTTTCTAATTTTCAGATGCGTAAGAGGTCATCGTGCTCGCGGCCTCGGCCAGTGTCCAGCCTCATTTACATCGACCTCAACGAGCCCTATGTGCAAAGGAACTTTTACTATCTGTTTCCAAATGCCAAGTAAGTGTGCAACTAAATTTCGAACAAGAGCGTCCCTTCGGACGTTTTGTCAAGCCACTCTTTTATGGGTTAGATCCTTTCTATTTTGCTGCTTCAGCTTTCTTCTCTATTATCGACTATGTGCTACTGCTGCTACAGCCATCATCACGCCTTTATCAGTGTCTTTAGACGGTCAGTTCATCAATTTTGCCTAGGGCGGGTTGAATATTTGTACGAAGCTCACAGTGAGAGCCTTCTTTTTTAGAGCTCTGTCAACAGAAGACACTTATCAATGCTAGCATTTTCGAGCTCTTGAAAAGCAGCAGTTGTGCACTAGCTCTTACCATAAATGCACAATGTCAAAAAGTGGGCTAAACGATTCGGAAGTTAGATGTAAAAAAGAGCGGTGAAAGCAGCTTGAAGTGATGTGGGCCCCTTGAGGTGTTTGCTAATCCATCCCACACTTCTTGGCTGAGCTATGTGCATGTCAACGCGCGTGAACAGAGCTTCAACATGCTTTTATTAGCATTTTTTCGCAATTTCCTTCAGCCTAATGTTTGCCAAAATGCAACTGGCAGCACCATCATGATGCCTAATGATGTTGGCCAACTCTTTTTATCACGTATAGCCCGAGGTACTGTGCATCAGATTAAGCGGAGGGATATATCAGAGTTTTATTGTATTTGTAGTTATATCTATTACGGATGTACTGTAAAAAGTCCGCTATGTGAAATGTCCAGATAAACTAAGTCAAGTTAAAAAAAGACTTGCTGAAAAACCGCGCTCATAAAAGACAGGTGAACAAGTCCTCGCCACTTTTGACATGAGGACTTCATATATTAGGACTTTTGACGAAAGGATTTTATTTATCAGGACTTATGACATAGCGGACTTTTCACAGTATTCCCTCTATATAACTATACCGTTCTGGCAATTGCATGTATTTCATGCCTTTGTCTTTACATTATTCCCCTAAAAGCTCTTATTGCTTGGCCTGATTTCATATCTACTTTCGATCTTCTGGATATATCCCTATTTTCACTGCATAGCAAATACCACGTGCTGCCATGCTTTTCACTACTTTATAAATAGCTATAAAGACAAGATACTCGAAGTGCTCATGCTCTAGGGTATATAAACGCATGGTAAAATGTCATCATAATATGCCATAAGAAAGCGCAATGCTTTTAAGACAGCTGTGCCATTTTTGGGGGCTAGAGGCCAAATCAAATACTTACTATCTTCCATTGTTTGCTAATAGCAAGATTGGTTATTACATTGATTTGGCCTCCAGCTTGTACACATCGATTACGTGCTTTTGATACTTAAAACAAATAGCTCATCATCTGCAAGCAACTTGTCATCTTCAGCATAATAGTCCCTGTCGTCAAGGGTAAACAGCGCCCCCTATTGTGAAAATAGAGCTAGTATCAACGCAGCGGCGTAGCAATTGGAAATCACGTTTTTTGACTTTTTCTTGAAACCTATGCAGTATTTTCAAAAATGATGAAAATAAACTCATAAGTATTTTTCTCAACAGCAATTTTAGTGAAAAAATCACCTTTTGTGTATGTCATATTGACCCAAGAACTCAATATCCATCGGAACTATGTTTGTGGCAAAGAGAAGATTCTCTGAAATCAGGAACATTTTGTAAATGTCTTCAAATGATAGCTCATATTTTGGTTTTATGCTACAATATCATCAGTTTTTGTTTAAAAGTTGTAGGAAAAGGTGCTGCTTTCAGGGGCCTAGGATCAGTGGAGGAATTTTCTGAAATGCCGGAAATGAGCTCCCTCTATAGTTTCTTACGCTCAAATGCAAGGCTTATTGGCTGGAATAATAATATAAGATCTGAATAAAAAAATCTGAATAATTAAAGAGTGATTTGAGATTGATCTGAAATGTATTCAAGTATTGCTCCAAGATTTGCTCTGCATTCCACTGCAACCAACGGGCATAGTGAAAGACTTGATTTGTCCCCATGGAACCGTTAGAGTTGCGCTGTAACGGAGGAACTCGTTAAGAAAATGTCTGGAAAAGAAGTAAAGGAAATGTCACAGCTACAGTGCATGGCCGAGGAGCTCTGGGAGAAGGAGGAGGCCATTTGAGGGCTTGTCAAACGCTCTGCGGCCTTCGCCGTCGTAGCAGCGAAACAGCAGTCTCAGCAGCTTGCAGCCCTGCTGGCCTTTATATTAGAAAGCCTTAGCCAAGCCAAGGTTGCCAAACAGAAGTAGGACTCTGCTGGGAGCTGCTTTCTCTTTTTTCATAGAAGTACTGCTACAGTGCCTACAGTGCAGTGCAGTTCCCTAAGAAGAGCTGTGAAAAAAAATCTTGGCCAAATCTCAGCACGAGCAGAATACTGAAGAGAAGCGAAAGGGCTTTCACTTTTGCTATTGAAGGAGTTGACTTGGGTGTTTAGAGGCGAATCACTGTAATTTTGGGGAGCGTCCTTGCTCCTCACAAAATCGGCCTCGGCAGCAGCCTCGAAAGTAAGAGATGGGCTCCTCTCAGCATCAGCAGCCGCAGCAGCAGCTCCCCGAAAGATCAGCTTCAAAGGCGCGCAACGCACAGTGAAAGCTGAGTATTAGTAGTAGTGCATTGGCTGCAGACCAGTGAAGTTCAAATGAAGAAGACGTCGGAGAGGTCATCCACCGAGGATCTGGAGGCTGATGATCAAGGCTCACTCTGGCGTATGGTGCATGGTGGTTTTCGCCGTGCCAATTGGAGGCTCAAATGAAGGCTTGGAGCCGCGCTCAACACGCCCAGGAGCGAGAAGCCGGCCTTTATGCCCACCACCAGGCCGAGGCCGAACTGATCAGTAGTTACCTCAACTCGCAGCAGGCCGTAGAGGCTGCGGTCGCAGCTGTCAGTTCGTCGAACCGAGAACCGTACGGGGTACCCATACCCCCGCCCCTCTTGCCCCACGAGCACCCCGACTTGCACCCGTTGCCCCCGCAACGCTCCTCGTCCTCTGCTGCAGGCGGAGGCCAGCAAAAATCCAGAGGAAAGAGGTCGCGCCACGCAGGCACCACGGCCTCCTCCAATTCGAGACCCTCGGCCTCCGCGGCCTCAGGGGACATCCACTACCCCAAATACGACTTGTACGGCTACAAGTACAGCAGTGCTGCTCCGCAGCCGGATCAGTGCCAGTACACGACCAAATATGGCGAGGACTGCCACTACAAGTACTCCAATTCCGCGGCCTCTTCCGCGGCCGCCACAGCTGGCTCGGCCTCGACTGGCTGCGCCTACAACAAGACCTGGCCCAAACAGCACTGCACAGATGAGGAGGGCCGCGTGTACACCCAGGACGATCACCAAGTGCAGTACGTAGACCAATACGGCCTACAGCATCAACAGCAGCAGCAGCAGCCTCCGAGGTCGAAAAAGACCCGGAAGCAGCAGCACAGGGACCGTAGTCCCCAGCAGCAAGCAGTAAATCCCGATTTTCCCTGCTTTTCTAGCCGGGAGCGGGAGTATTTGGTGTCCACCGGCCATTACCAGGCCAAGGCCTCTGACCCGATTCCGGCCATCGAGGAGGTCGGCCGATACATAGAGCAGGCCGAAAGCAGGGCCAAATCGGTCAAAGACATTGCCCGCGACCTCGCCAAAGATCGAGCCGCGCTCTGCAGTGAACAAGACCAATTCCACCAGGATCAGCAGCAGCCTCAACAGCAGCAGCAACAGCAGCCGCCCGAGGCCCCGCCCCCGCCCCCAGCAGCCGTGGCCTCAACCATGGAGTCGAGCCAGACCTCGACCAACTTGCAGACATTCAATCCACAAGCCTCAACCAAGGCCGAAGTTCAGTTGCAGCAACAGGAGCAAATTCAGTATGTGGACAGCAACGAGTCGTGCTGCAAAGAGGCCGCCGCGGCCTCCACTGGGGCCGACCAGAATCATCATCAAAGCCACCATAACAATGCCGCCACGCTGCCCCGAAGGGCTGCGGCCAATCACCCTCAAAACAAATCGAAAACGGGAACGATGAGCACTGCTCAAATGAACGCCCAATTTGGCACGCTCGAGCGAAATATGGCGGAGGTCGCGGAACGCAACCGCCAATCGCGGGCTGAGCTGGGAGCCAGCGGGCAGACGTTGGACAGAAGCAGATCGGCTTTTGCCCAATCTTGTGACACGTGTGACGCCCCGTTGACCCCGGCCAGCCTGGCCGGCATTGACCATCGTGACCTTGAGCACCGGCCTCTAACGAGGTCGGTGACAAGAGCTACTGTTTACGATGAACCTCCTGAAAAGTAAGCTGAACGTCTCTTTAGGCCCAGCTCAACTGGTGCATAATAGTTCTCATTGAAAAGCAAAGCCAAGTTGAAAAGAAAGCTAAGCAAGCTAGCGCTCAATATTTAAAGCTTATTAGCCGCGAGCTGTAAATGTTAAGCGACATAGCTGGTTTGCCCTGCCTAATTTCAGTTTGCCAAGCTTTTTCTACCTTTGCTTTGCTTTTTGCGGCAATATGAGAACGGCCTATTATTACGGGCAACTTACGCGCAAAGATTGCAAGGTTGTTTTTTGTTAACCAATAGCCAATAGATGTTCCAATAGATGATCTGTCAAGCAATTTTGAGAGGTTTTTCACAATTCGCCAAAATAACGGCCAAGCAGCTGAACACCGCCAAAATTGAATTACTGCCCGAATGAGCTCGTGAAATATCAGTCAATTACAGGATTTCATAGAGTTCTTTGTAGAAAGTAACGAGGCCAACGCAATTACCTAGAGTGCCCTTTCTTGGGAGTTCAAATGGCATTTTATGCACCAACTTTGTAGAAGCAAAATACAGCGCGCTATCTGATTACAAAGTCAGGAGACAAAAGTAATATGCATTTAGCTGACAAGCCAGCATGCATAAGTAAGTTGAACTCCTTCCAACTCTCACTTAAAACGAGCTGCTTGGCAAGCTTGAAAAAATCACCTGGATGAGGCGTGAAGCATGAAAAATTGAATTAAACGTTACAGAAGCTGGCTTACTTAACGTAGCCTGACTTCGTTGTGTATTATTAAATGAAGCTCACACCTATTCAAGTATATTGTAGCACACAGAAGCCCTAAAAAACTTTCTACTCTGCCAGGATAGTCGAGGAAAAAGTAGGTCCTGCTACACATTGCACAGCGTGATAGATTGAGCATTAAAGCCCGAGAAAGGCCAAATTAATGGCTTTTAAGCAACAAAAACTCATCATGATTCTTCAACAAAAAGCGAGGTTGTACGACAAGCAACCACGGTTTTGTCACGTATGGAGGAGAAAAATCTCCAGTGTGGATGATCAAAGTAACAAGCTGCATCACAGGAGCCTCGCTCGGCCTCTTTAGAGGCTCCTGCGATCACGTAGCAATGAATGTAGGCCAAACTCAGCAAAGTTTGCAACTCCATACTCTATAGTATGCTATAGAGCAGCAGCTTCTAAATCTGGTCCAAATTATGAGCTATGACAGCTTCTCGCATCCTACTAATTGCAAATTGTCAAAATTGCGGAGAAAGCCAAAGAAGTGATGAGCGGGCGAAATCTTGTGGGAAATGGGACAAAGCAAACAAAAGCGCTTTATGAAGTGGGGCACAATACACTATTTTTAGATGAAAATCTCGTTTCATCAACATCTATGCACTACTTTCAAAAGCAGTGCATTTCTAGGAGGAAAAGCCACCACCAGATGCTGGTGAAAGGTCAATTTTGGGCTCTGCTTATGGTAGCTTTGGTGGAATACTCCATAAATCTTTTTCTTTTAGAGTAAGAAAGTCTTGGAAGAGAGAAAGCTTCACTTCACCTTCTTTGTCCTTTTTTATGCATATTTAATGCGAGCTTTTGAAAGTTAATGCCCTTTCCTCCTTTCAGAACCTCATTGTTCATCACGTGTTCAGGCCTTTACGGCCTTTTTCTTGTCGTGGTCTGCGTTGCATTTCTGGCTGCTGAAATCGCCACTCACAGCGTTCCTCTTCACTACTTTGAGGTACGTCATTAAAATGTTGACAAAATGGTTGCAAGGTAATTTCCAATGTAACTTTTTTCAGGGCCTCTTCACCTACTTGTACATCGCGTCAATCCTGTTCTTACTGTACACATTTTGCTTCTTGCTGCACGAGTATTCCTGCTGTGGTGGGCCACCGCAGCCAACTGTCAGGAATGCTTATTTCCATGTAAGTACAACATTTTTCTTCTTTGCCTACCACATGAAATGCTATGCCAACGAAGAGTTGAGTTGGAAATGACCACAGCTTTCCAATAGTTGAGATATATGGCCCGTTTTGACTTTCTAGTTTAAAAAATTCGGAAGCTACACTTTTCCCATGGTGCAATTGGACGTGAAAAACCTTCTGGTAAAGAAAAAAGAGAGAGGAGAGAAATCCTGTGTTTTTTTAACGTGTCGACATCCGAGCTCACCTGTAATGTTTAGTGACTAACGAGGCATATTGTAAATGACATGTGTCCCTCAGATTATTATGTGCTCGTCTTTGGCAGATTTTCCCACCAACTGCCAACTAATAAAACTTGTTTTTCAGAACCTCCCTCGAGATGCCCTACCAGATGGCAGCCCAGTTCGCGAAAAATTGGCCAACTTCAAGAGACCCAAAAAGTTCAAGACCTCGGAGGCTGACTTTAGCCATGGAAGCTTCTTCCTGCGCATTGGAGCCATTAGTAAGTCAACCTAATTAAATATTGCACAGTCCAAACTTGAGCATGCACGCCCATCAATCAATGTCAAAAATCTGGGTCCACATATCCTTCCTGTGCATCTACATAGATGATGTAGTTTCTCTAGTACATTTATAAAGCCCTATAATATGTTTATATAGCGGAGGTTTTCCAGTAACGGCTTTCCTAGGTTTAAATTGAGGCCTATTTTTAGATAGCTAAATAATAAAGAGGAACTTCCCAAAAAAAGCTACTAAAAAATATAGGAGGATGTATCAAGATGTATCGCTCACTGCATCGTCTTTTAATGACCAAAGGGAAAGCCGTGTGTATGGTACATTTTTGACCTTGACGGCTCCTATAGCGCAGAGAGCTACCAATACACACACTATAGCACACACAACCAGAAAGAAAGCCGACGAAAATGTAACTAAATGCAACACTATATTCACTCGCTTCTTGTCGTGATCATCATCACATTCTGTATATGTGTTGTAATATTCCTCTCGCACATAACAATGAAGCTACTATATAGTAGATACAAGGCAAAAGTGAAAATGAATACGTAGAATACTTTTGGAGCTGAGCATTACACCGCAAGTTACTCAAGAGGTTACTCAATCGGAAAATACTCGAAAGTGTGGAAAGTCCAGCTGAGCAGTGGGATAATCGATGGCATTGACCACTAGCTTGCTGCCTGCTGCTATATAACCCATTATTACTCAGATATTTGATAAATGAACCAATAGTAATAAATGGCCGTATTTCTTACTTTTGTTTTTACCCTTTTCAATTTTTCTTCACACAATCCACTAGGCAAAGTTGACCCAGGCCTTTGGAGGTCTAAAGTTTTTGCTTGCCCCAAGCCAATTGCACTTTTATCTCTCTTTTGGTGATGGTGGCCAATGTGTTTAAGGGCCATTTCCCACTCAGTGGAATGCTGGCAACTTCAAAAGGGAATCTACTGCATTGCACACTTTTGAATATTCGACTAGCTCGTAAATCTAGAAACTACATGCACTAACCTTAATTCTGATATCAGCTCAAATCAGATTCGGAGAATAAAATGTGTTTCAGCTTAGTGTCAACTTCATAAGTGTGCACAAACTTTCCATCCATGGAGAGTATCACGTAAAGTGGGCTCTAAGCTAAAATAAAATGAAGGGATCCAAAAAACTTAAAATGACAGATGAGGATCTTAGTCTTGCCTAATACTAAAGAGAGAGACACTCAATGTTGACATTCTTGCAGCTTTTGGCCTTGGCACAATGATATACAATGGTCTGGAGCTTGGAAGCTTCTTCGAAATCCCTTGGACCTCACCATGCTATCAGGTGTTGCGAGGAATCAATCCAATCCTACAGATGGTCTTCACCTTCAGCCAAATGTATTTTGTCTTCATGAATGCGAGGGTAAGCAGGAATTCCTATTTTGCTAAACATACCTCCGAATGTCATGTTCTATTCTTGTTGCAGCTCAACATACACAAATTCAAATGTATTGCTCGTTTCGGGCTGATGCACATCGTGGCCACCAATTTGTGCGTGTGGATGCGCACTGTGGTGAAAGAGTGTACCAAAGAGATCGCCAATTACCGAGTCAACCGAGGCCATGGCGTTTCCGAAGATTACATGATCCTCGGTAATTATTCGCACTTCCTTATTTCATTGTGTCGTTCATCACTAAAATCAAGCCTTGAATACATAATTTTGTCTTATATATGAACGTCTGAATATTACGTCAAAATAACCAGCAATGCGAGCCTTTTTCAAGTAAAAAAGAACGCATGGCAAAATCAAGCGATCAAATATTTTCAAAATCTTTTTAAGAATGAAATTTCAAAGGCAACTTCTTGACTAACTTCGTAAAAAGCATAGTATTTGTCGTCATACCGCTAACACTTGTCCATGTCTGAAAATTAACAGAGGGCTACAACACACTGAGGAGAAAATTCGGAGGAGACAGCTTCTTGGTGAATGGCCCTTACACTGCCATCATGAACGCATTCACGCCAGCAGATGGCACTGAAGGCAGCTACTGGGGCTTCAATTTCCCAGGATTCTCTGGGTCAGGCAACGAGGGCCCGATGACCACAACATTGCCCTCAACTGCAGCCTTGGCCCAAGCTTACCAACAGGCCCCGCCCAACCAAAACTACAACGCAGCCCCTTATTACTCTCAGACAATTTCTCCCATGGCTGGAGCAAGTAAGGTTTCGTCAATAACAACCATTGCATGAGATCTGGACTACTGCCAGAATATACGGAAAATTATAACACCCTTTATAGGTATACTACTATAATATTCTTACATAGATAATGTGCTGATGAACAACCGATTCGCCAATAACCACGGAGTCATCAATATTGCCAATAATTTCACGTGTGGACGCAACTACATTATGGGAGACATCGTCTCAATGGCAAGCCCATATTTGTACCCTTTCGTCGTTGAATACAGCTTGATTGCGGCAGCCGTGATCTTCGCCATGTGGAGCAACATTGGCAACAACCCAAGGTAACACGAAAAACTTGCAATTTCTCAGCGTTTCCTCGCAAAAATGGCTTCTTTAGGTACAAGGGCGAAGATGATGACAGGATGAGCGTTGCCAGCCGAAAAATGACAGCCTATGCCAAAACTGACTGCGTCGGAGCCTCCAAAGGCCTCTTCTTTGGCCTTTTGACACTTGTGCTAGGATTAATTTGCCTAATCCTCTTCTTTGTCCTGATTGACCACGACAACCAGCAGGTTTGTTGTTGTTTACTTTGAATTCAACTCTCTCCAGCGCTACCAGACTCCTGATGCTAAAAAGAGCCTACTTTCAGGTATCCCAATTGGCAGTCTTTCTGGCGGATTCTTCTCACTGTGCAATCCTTTTGGCCTCGATTTTGGCTATTTTTTTGGGCTTCCTAAGGTGAATGTGTGGCATTTTCGAAAGTATGGCTTTTTCCCAATGTTTCTCTTGTTTTGCAGAGTTCAAAAGCTCAAATTCCACGGTGAAGAGCAATCAGTTTTAGGCGACTTTTTGCTCCGCTTTGCTGCTATTGGAATGTTTGCTTACTCGACATTTAACATCGTGGCTGGGGGCCTTGGTGTTCACTCTGATCTCAAGAATTTGCTCGTTTTGGCCACCGGAGGAATCTCTATTATTCAGGTAGCCAATTACATCTGATTGCAAGATGATGGGTAAATTACCTCGTTTTCCAATAGGTCATACTCCAGCTTTTGTTCATCACTGATGCGCAGAGAAGAAGAATTCACTCGTCTGATCATAACTCAAGCAAGCCTGGCAGACAAGTGGTGACTTTCTTGCTCATTTGCAACATCACCATGTGGATCATTTACACGTTTGAAGTTCAAAAAGTCAAAGACAGCCCAGTGCAGGTAACTCTGCTGCCATTTTGATTTGGTCGCATGTCAACAACATTGCTCTTTCTTTTTCAGCTTCGATTTTTTGGATTCTATGCCTGGTCAGTGATTCAGCGGATTTGCCTGCCACTGTGCATTTTCTTCAGGTTTCACTCGTCCGTGATCCTGGTGGAGATTTGGAAAAACTCCTACAAGACCAAACTAATGGACTGAAGTCATGAGAAATTCATCACCTGAACCAACCAACCAAAACAATTGACCACAAACAGTATTTGTAAATTGCCCCCAGCAAAAGCTTTTTCCTATTCAGCATAATTTAAGTGGTAATTTATAAGAGCTTCTCAACATCAGCAGGATAATATCCATTTGAATTTCCCGCGCAAATCGAAGAGAACCTGCATAATTACAATGATGTTCATTGTGTACATTATTACTTTTGATTTTTTCCTAGGTGAAAATCAGCCAAGCTGAATACTTAGCCGTCATTCATTATTCGCATGAATTGGAAAGCATGACAGCGCGAAAATGTACAGAGCAATTATCATATTGTGAGCTTTATGTGTGCATAAATGCAGCTTCTTAATTTTCGTGGCAATGACAGCAATGCAACTATCCAAGAAAAGATGTTTCTCCCCCAAAATCACACACTGCCGACGGAATCCTTGTTAGATATGGAATGCAATATTACAACTTCAATTATGACAATTACATATTTACTACTACAACCACTATATCTATCCGATTTCGACGATATTGAAATTCCAACACAAAAATAGCAAGCCTATGTGCTATCTATGATTTCGCTTTGTAGAAGAAAAAACGAATTGATGAAATACTATTATTCTGTCTTAATTCCAACCTTTATGTATAACTAGACACACTTTGAGAAAAATAAAACAAAATCTCTTTTTAAACCTTGCTGCCATACGTTATTTCCTCAGGAAACAGTAAACATGTTCATATCTATCCTAGCGGCAACAAGAGAACATTTGGGATGCCCGATCACTGCTTACGTTGGACAACCCAATACTGTTTCATAGCTTTTTCTCTTAACTATTTTCTAAAAGGTGGGATTTTTGCTATCTAAGGACGTTCCCGTATTGGCCTGTTAGTCAAGTTAAGTTAGGTAGAAAGTTAAGTTTAGTTCAGTTCCGTTCCCAGATATTTATGTAGGTAGAGCTTAACTTAGCTTGATTTTATGTAGCTACAAAAAGTGTTCTCATATGCGCAGTAACTGAAGCTCGCATAATTGAGAAAAGTTAACTTTGCTCATCAGCTGCTGATGTACAACGCGTTGGCGTGTCAGCTCAGCGGTCAACTGAACATTGCTAAAACGAACCAAACTTGGCTGGAACAAGCTGAACTTAACTAATCAAGAAAGGTTGCTGTTTTGGCAACGTAACTTGACTAAAAATTCGAATATGGGATCGCCCTTAAGCTGGTGTCTTGGAGTAAAAACACCAAATTGTATTACAATTGTACCATATTGTGAGCCTTATCTTGCTTGAAATACAATTTTTTTGAAGAAGGTTAAGCTGGCCTTTGGGCTGGCTCTTGGGCAAGTAAAGCACCAATCAAAAGTGCTACCCGAATGGTAAGTGCTTAAAAGTGGCTTTATCATAAGAGAAAGTTGGCTCTTTTAGGCCACTTATTTTAGGTCACTTCTTGTAGCTCTAATGAGAAACTGGTCAACTCTGTTCACTCGCTGATGACGTCACGTTAGCTCAGCATCCAAAAATAGCGAAAAAATTTCGACTCCCTCTAGCGCTTCAAAGCGTTCATGCCTAACTGAGCCTACCATTCTTTTTCAGCAGCGGAAGATTACTTTTGGATTCTCTGAACTTATGCTAGAAAGCAAGCAATGTTTCTTTCAAAAACGATATTTCACAATTACCACAACAATAGCTAATAAGCTAGTGGAGGGACAAACTTTTTGGATAGATGGTGCTTTCTGCAAGTTGCCGGGCTGGATAGTACATTGAATCTAGCGACTTGACGTCTTTGGTTTATAGAGTTGAATTATTTTAGAGTTTATAAATAAAAGAGATAAGCATCATTATAAAAGGCTTCATATCAGAGATCACAAATGAAAATGCATTTCAACACTTGCTAAGCCAGATTAGTTTTGTGACATAATTTAAGGGCTTTAAGTACATTATACTTTGGGTTTTTCCTGCACTTAAAAAGTACACTAACGTGTAAAAAGGGAACAGGGTTGCGCTGCCAATTTTTCACCCAACCTTCAAACGTGAAAGAATATTCATGAAATAAGATTTCAAAAGAGGGATGACACAATAGGCCGTTCTCATATTGCCGGAAAAAGCTAAGCTAAGGTAAAATTAGCTAAGCTAAGGTGAAAATAGCTAAGCAAACGCTCAACATTTCAAGCAAAGTAGCTGCTTTTTGTGAATGTTGAGCGGAATAACCAGTTTTCGTTGCATAATTTCTACCTTAGCTTAGCTAATTTTACCTTAGCTTAGCTTTTTCCGGCAACATGAGAACGGCCTAATAAGTGCAATTTACCACTTGTTCACCATCGTACAAATCTACGTACTTTCGCATTTGCTCAGTTCATTTGCAAAGACAATATGAAGCACAGCGCGCTGATATTTTTGGTGACAATTACAATTTTAGCTTCCACTTTTGCGAGCAATTCTGCGGATCAGCAAAAGTCATGCCAGACCAAAAAGTGCAATCGTCGAAGAAAGATTGCCTGTAGCAAGCCGCCCAATGGAGAAGATAGCTGTCCAATTATCAAATGCTGGTGCGGAGCCTTACGGACGACCCTCCCACTGAAGACCTCGACGGCCTCTACTTCAACCCACAGAGCTCTACTATTGTGTATTATATGTCTCTATGTTTACCTTTTTATAGTATTCCCGCTTAAGCGTCAGCTGCGCTGCGCCTTTTAATCAATCGAGAATAAACAACCAAACAAGAAGGAAGTCTTTGAAGTCTTTGACTTTATTGATCACAGTGTTACCGCCACTACCACCCTTTGCTACTGGAGCTGACATCTGTGCCAAGAACTGCTAGCCAGAGTTCTTGGATTGCTTCCATTATCGGGCTCGAGTCCGCCATTCCAGTGCCGGCCTCGCATTCCTTCCTTTCCGAGTTGGTCCTTCAGCTGCAAGAAGTACCTATTCACCAAATTGGCGCCCAACGTGGGGCAGGATCAACCCCCTGAGACCAGGATCCACCTAACTACCGAAAATTCCACTGGGTAACCAAAAACCCCACTGGAAAATTATGCCTGGCCAAAAATCCTGCCCATTTTTTGACTACACTTAAGTGTCGGAGTAATGACTCACTGCAGCCCTTCATGTCACAAGAAGACCCAGGTGAACCTGCCACACCTCTTACTGGCCTCCGTAAGAGCCTCAGGGTCAGAGGGCTGCCTCCACATATTCAGTCTGAGTCATCTACTCCATTCAGAAGAGTTGAGCAGTGGCTTAAGCCCAGACCTCTTCTCTCTCTGAACCTGCAACAAGTTGCATCATCTTTGGATTGGGACGTGTCCCCTGCTGTGGTCGACCTCACTCGCCACTCCAGCCCAAATACTCTGCCAAGAAGAGATTTCAAGGACTACCTAGCTCTAGCCTCTGCCGATGACTCGTCAGCCAATGCGGGCATCATTCAGCTAGATCACGAGGGGGCCAGCCTTGACAATTTGGAGCTGTCACAAGAGGTCTTTTATCCTGCTGTAAGCAATTCTAGCTTAAGCATGACTGGCGAGGAGCAAAACGCTCAGCTCAATTTGGATGGCAATGCTGAGCACTCATCCAATGCCCCATCCAATCAGTCCAATGAACCCCCAACTGAATCCTCCAGTGGAACAGGTACCACGGATAGCGGAGTCACCATTGTTGGTGGGGATCAGCCAAAGCCAGGCCCTTCAAACCCGAACCCCAAGAGCAAGGACTCTGTGAGACAGCTTAAGCAGCAAGCTGCTGTTGAAGCCCGAGATGTGCTCTACAAGGTTCTGGACAAGGCCATGATAGCATGTAGAGATTACCGCAAGAGAGTCAGGTCTTATGATGCACCTGAATCCGATGAGACGCTTAGGCACATGCTGGATGTGGTGGAGACTGCACAAGCTGCCCTGGCAGATGCATATCCTAAATATGTTGCTGCCTACGATGCCATTGCCAACAGTGTGGGCACTGTTATGCCACAAAAAGCAAATGGAGCTAGAGATGCCCTGGAAGGCCTTAGACAAAAAATCAAAGGAATCCTTAAGGGTCGAGAGCTAAAGAAGATGGTGCAAGTCGACGATGAAGCTGCTGACAAAGCTCTCAACTTTGACTTCAGCGATACTGATGGTGAAGAATTTGCCTCAGAATTTGCCCGAAAGACTGCTCAAGAAGCCAGAAAATCGAAGGCAAGTGCAACTCCAAGGCGGCCTTCGACAACCATCGATGTGAATTCCACCACTCATCTTGAGACTCCAAGCCGAAGCACCGCTAAAGCCACTCCTGGACCTAGCTTAAGCACCGCTGGAGCCACCCCTGGACCCAGCAACAGTCAGCGCCTCTCCTATGCCCCTGTCAGTGCCGAAGACCCATCAATTATTGGCCTCAAAGATGCGTCCACCAAGTCAAAAAGAACGATCACCCCTGAAGAGATTGCTCTTGTCTCTCTCAAGGATAGGCTTAAGCTCCAGGCAGCTCAACTGCAGGTTGACATCGAAAATCAAGCAGATGCTGACAGGCTGTCACTGAGCATGGCAACGCTGAGCTCTCTCTTAATCACTTATGAGCAGAGATGGGCCGAGCTTCTGGATGTGGATAGCAGAGCAGCTAAGGAATTTGACACCCATGAAGCTAACTACAACTACCTTCTGGAGTCTGCCAAGAGAGCTTATGAAATCATAACGCTGCAGCAAAATTCCACCAAGAGCCACCTTAAGGGATTGGTCAACCCAAAAGTTCTGATGAAGACAATGAAGATCCAGTCTTTTTCTCCAGCTCAGGAGGTGCTCTACACTCGAGAAGGCATCAAACTTGTCTATGACAAAGAAACAGACTCGTTTAAACGTTGCTCTTCCACTGCCCACACTTTTGGTCAACATGTCCCCAATGCTGGTGACCCAAATCCGGATGACCCGTCGGATGGCAGCAGCAGCGATGATGGATCCAGAAAAGGAAAAAAGAAAAAGTCTTCTGGAGGCGACGACAGGAAGAAGAAACCATTTTGGGACACGAGCTCTTCTGAAGAAGACGAAAGATCTTCCAGAGGCAGAAGCAATGAGTCGCCAGCCTATAGCTCCAACAACTCTGGCTCCAACAATTCTGCTTCAGTTCGAAAGAAGAGAGCCATCAAGTTCGATCCTTTAAAGGTTCCTCCATTCGATGGCGAGGATCTCATGCAGTACTATCACTTTAGAGTCGCATTCAAGAACTTCGTCCATAAGGATGCTGACATGTCGCTGCAGGAGAAAATCATCCGCCTCAACCAAGCCACCAAGGGAGGCCACGCTCACCGCTTTGTCCAGTTCAAACCGCACACCAAGGCAGGTTACCGACAGGCCCTTAAGGAACTCGATGAAGAGTTTGGTGATCGCCAAAGACTGCTGAACTATGCAGTCAAAAAGCTGCAAAACATGGCTCCGGTGGACATGACTAAGAAGGAGACGATCCAGAGCGTCAGGGATCATATCTCTGAATTCATCTTCCAGCTGGAAGAAACTGCCCCTGAGAAGATGTCTGATTTCGAAAAGACTGCATTTTCTGCTCTAGTGATCCAAAACATCACCTTTGTGCCCTCGACTCGTCCATTCGTCAATACTTTCTTGACAAGCCGAAGAACACATGCCTTTACTTTGGAACTCTTCAACGAGTGGGCCAGCTCTGAAATGCAACATCATTACTCCCACCAAATGGCCAAAGCTGCGGACGCTACCAAGACCCCTGCATCTCAGTCAGGGCTTAAGCCAACAGTGGCAGCAGCCAAACCACCATTTTATGCCAAAGGAGGTAACTTTTCTTATGGCAAATCTGTTATGTCAGTAATGGAGCAAATCCAAGAGGCTGAAGTCGAACCCACTTATGTGCTGAGCGACGAAGAGTTTGTCATCTCCAGTGTCAGAGTTGCCCACGATGAGCCAAAAACCTACCTGGAATGCCCACTGTGCCAGCAACATCACTCCATTCCGGAATGCAGCCTATTTAGGGATGCTGATGCACAAGGCAAGTTCAAACTTTGCAAGAGTGTCCATGCATGCTTCAGATGTTTGAGGGGGCAACACAACCTTCGCAAGTGCAAGTCAAACATGGTATGTGCCAAATGCAAATCTGACAAGCACAATTCATGGCTTCACTCTGCCGCTGACTTCATGCCGGCTCCTTTCCCTGCTAAGGCACCTCTTAAGAGCTCTGACTCTTCCAAGCCAAGCTCAACTGCTACTGTCGCTGCCACATCAACTGATGACACCCTGCTCCAGTACCTTAAGGCTCAAAAGGAAGAGATGACCAAGAGCAGGCAGCTTCTGGAAGATCTCACCAAAGCTATGAAACTTATCACTGACTCGAAGTCCTCAACTGTGGCCACAGTCAAGACTGAACCTGCATCTGGCCAGCTTTCATCTGCTGCAAAAAACTAGTCAACAGCATTCAAGTCAGTATAAATAAACGTATAAGACTTGAAGCTGAAGCTAGGACCGCCACCGCATCAACTGAAGGCCACAACATCTCCACAGCATCCACATCTAAAAAGAAGAAAAATAATGCTTCTATTGTCAATGCTATTTTATCATTTGAGCTTAAGCGTGTATTAAGTCCGCGTCATAATGTGCTTTTACCTATATTACCTGTTTATGTCAGTAACCCTAATGATGCTAGTCAGACCAAATTGGTCAATTGCTTTTTAGATACGGGCAGTGAACTGACCCTTATCACAGAGTCACTCAGTCGTGAGCTTAAGCTAGAAGGTTTGCAAAGTACAAAAAACTTGGTATTTGTGGGTTCTCAAGCTAATATGCCTAGTAAACATGTTCTTTTGAATGTTAAGTCTTCCCTTCCAGAGACCAGTGAAATTCACCAGTTAAATGTGCACACTCTACCATCTCTTCAACCCACACTTCAACTGCCTCCCATCAAGAAGCTTAAGCAGAACTTCGAACATTTGAAAAACGTGAACTTTCCAGAACTGGCTCCCAACGCCCCTGAACTACTACTTGGTCAAGACAACTTTAATCTCATGTGTGGTCTTAAGACAATTGTAGGCGAACTGCCCACTGACCCAGTGCTGCAAATAACTCGCCTAGGCCCAGTGATCCATTATGCAGAAACAAACAACACCTCGTTTAATGTTTCTACAGTTGTCACCATGGCGGGAGAAGAGCCAGTAGTGCCAGAACTTGTTGGAGAAGAATATCCTCAAGAATGCTGTCCAAATGCCCCTCCATATGCTGCCCTCAAGCTTTTATACGAACTTGAAGACTACTCATCGCTTAAGCATCCAAAGCCGCTGAGTGTCAATGAGCAAAGGGCACTCGACATTCTGAGCAAAATCAAGCAGCTTCCCAATGGAGACTATGAAGTCAACAGTCTTTGGAACATAGATGAGCCAAAGTTCACCAACAACTTCAAAGAAGTCCTTAACGATACCATGAGCCTCATCTCCAGACTGAAAGCTAAGAGCATGTCATCATATCACAAAGCTTGTGAAGAAATAAGTGAGTGGCTTAAGCTTGGATTCATCCGCAAACTCGAACCGGGAGAACATCTCACACTGAGCAGGTTTCTCAACTGGCTGCTTGTTACAAGACTTGACAAGCCTTCAATGCCAATCCGGATCGTATTTGATGGCACTCGCAAGTCAAAGGATGGAAAGTCACTCAACGATGCGTTGCTACCAGGGCCTAAGCTGCAAACAGAATGTTATGACATCATCCTTATGGCAAGAGAAAAGCCCACGTGCTTCACTTGTGATATCTCAAAAATGTATCTTCGGTTTAAACTTGCTGAAGAAGATCGCAAATATCACCGCTTCGCTTGGGATGATGGCTTCTATGAGTTCAACTCTGTCCCCTTCGGCACCACGGCTGCTCCATGCATGGCATTGTATGCACTGCAACATCATGCTGCCAAGTTTCAAGATTCCAAACCTAAAGCATATCAGCTAATCAAAAAGTGCTTATATGTTGACGATTTGATCGCCTCAGTGGAAAATGTCGAAGAATTTAAAGAAATTTCTCAAGACCTACTGGAAATTATGAGCAGTGCAAACTTGCCCCTCAGAAAATGGACTTGCTCGAATCCAGAAGGCTTAAGCCATATCCCTCCGGAATGGCGTGCATCAAAATATCAAGTCAAAGACGACGATGTCGACACCACCAAAGCTCTTGGCATGTGGATTGACCAAAGCAATGACACAATAGTCTTCCAAAAGCCACCATATGACCCCTTCATTGGCCATCCTATCACCTTAAGGCTTTTGACCAAGTACACTCCAAGACTCTTTGATATACTTGGACTTGTAACTCCGGTCATTCTGTATGGAAAAATCCTCATTCAAGCAACGTGCGCTCTCAAGACTACGCTTAAGCTCAATTGGGACTCTGAGCTTAACAAGCTTGACCATCCTGACGCCAAACTGATAATCACAAGATGGTTTGAATTTGTCAAAGATCTGGATGATATCCACTTGTTTCAAGTCCCAAGAGCAGTTCGCAAGGGTCCAACTCGCCATCGCTACCTGCACATCTTTACTGATGCCAGTGAAGTTGCTTATGCTGCCTGCGCATATCTTGTATGCCACTACCCAGATGGAAGAATTGAATCAAACCTCATCACTTCAAGAATGAAACTATGCCCGCTCAATGAATCGCGATCGATTCCTGAAAAAGAATTGCTTGGAGCTGTAGTAGGAGCAAGAATGGCAGTACACCTTAAGGCCACTTATGAAAAAATTGATGATATCTACCTCTGGACAGACTCATCAGTAGTGCTTGACTGGATGATGAAGCCTGCAAGAAATTGGAAGACTTTTGTGAGTCGCAGGGTCTCAGAAATCTTTGAACTAACAAACATGTATCACTGGCGACATGTCAAAGGCTCAACGAACCCGAGTGACAAGCCCACGCGTGGAATCAAGGCCAAAGATCTCGCCAATGACACCTTATGGAAACATGGTCCACCTTTCCTGCTTGAACCAGTGGCCAACTACCCGAATGAAGAGCTTAAGCTAACCAATGATGACATTGCTGCAGTCGCTGTCGCTCAAAAGAAATCATTGATAAATTTTATCAAGGCGGGAGAAAATGTAGTCCCAAGTTACCTGGTACCATCGCATCAAGTCTATCAAGATTGGAAGAAATCCAGAATGCTTAAGCTACCCATCCCAATTGAAAAATTGAAATTTGGAATGTCCATCCGTTGTCTCGCAAGAATTGGGAGATTTTCCAGAAACGCTATGGCTAAAGCAGACGTCACAAAGCAGAGGCCTCAACGGTATGACATTATAAGTGAAGAGCAACTAAGTCCGGATGAAAAGTCCAAAGCAGAAAATGTACTTCTTATGATCCTCCAGCAACAAGAGTTTGGCGAAGAACTTGACTTTCTTTATAGAAATAAGAAGTGGCCAAAAATATCAAGGCTTGCATCACTGAACATACTCTTAGGAGATCATGGAGAGCTTAGAATGCGTGGTAGAACCTATAAAGGTGAACCAACCTGGATTGGAAGAAGACGATTAATCGTACCATCCTGCCTGTCAGTCCAAGTCTGCGAAGAGATCCATCAAATCATGGGACATGGCTATGGCACTGTGACAATGACGTCTTATCTTCAAGAAAAGTACTATGTTAGAGGAGCTGCTGCAATATTCCAGAATCTAACCAAAAAGTGTTGGCTGTGCACCATCGCTCAAGCAAAAGTGATGAGGCAGCTCATGGCACCACTCCCTAGCAACTTTATGCTCTCGGCTGAAGAAATGTTTCCATTCCAACGCATTTCAATTGACTATGCTGGACCTTTTCCTGTCAAGCTGCTCAGATCCAACACAAAAGTCTGGATTTTGATAGCTATGTGTCATGACACGAAAGCTATTCATGTTGAGGTGGTTCCAAAGATGAACACTGAAGCTCTCAAGAATGCTCTCGACAGAATGGTGGTCAGAACCGGGGTGCCTAAGCAAATCAGAAGTGACAATGGAGCGAGTCTAAAGAAGCTTAAGCAAGAGATCTTCTGTAATCCAAGACATCAAGAACTTATGACAAGTCTTGAGCAAGTTGATTGGAAAACAGTGAGACAAGATGTGCAGCGAGTTGGAGTGAAGGATTGGAAGTTCTCACCTCCTTATGGACCCAACTGCAATGGGAACGCGGAAACTGCGGTCAAGAGCTGGAAGCGTGCCATGTACAAGATCTCTGGTGAAGCTGCGCTCTCTTACGAGGATTTCTCCACCTTTGCAAAGCGAGCTGAAGGCATTGTAAACAGTAGACCAATCGGAGTTGTTGACGGCCATGTCTTGACTCCAAACCACTTCTTGACGAGGGGGCCAGGAGGAGAGCTTATGCCAACCATCGATCCTAAGGACATGGAGACTCTTCCAAAACACTACAAGATGATGGAATCAAAGCTCCAAGAATTGTGGCACTTTTGGTCAAGAGCATGGCTACTCAGAGTCCAGAAAATGCCAAAGTGGCGCGACTTCATTCGCTCGCTTAAGCAAGGTGATCCAGTCATCATGGTAGATCCCAGGATCTATGCGAAGAAGAATTCTTGGCAGCTAGGTGTTGTCGACAAGACCTTCGTAAATGCTGATGGATTAATCCGAAGAGTCATCGTCAAATACCCCTCAACAAAATACCTCAAAGAAGATGGCCAAAAGAAGTCAGTGCTTGAGTTCAAGTACAAAGAAAGACCGATTCAACACCTCATCCCACTGCCTAGTCCGGAAGATGAAAATGAAGCCCAGTGGGTAAATCGAGAAACAGTGCCACATGAAAAAAGAGTGCTTAAGCAAGAAGATCTTGATGACTCAGCTGCGGCTCTCGACTTCATTGATGAGGTTTACTCTGATCCGGATGACCAAGAAGATCCACTTGACCGCAAAAAACTTGTGCCTGATCTCTTTCTTAAAGATAAGGAGGATGGCTCAGAAGATGATTTTGTGCATGGACCAATTGCGACAAGAACTCGATTTCAAAGAAGAAATGCACCACGCCCGCAACTAATGTGAACTTTAAAGTGCAGTGGAGTGACAATTGCTTAAGCTGGAGGACCAAAAGGCCGATCTCACATGAACATAGTGTTAGTGACATTGCCCTCAGGACCTCGGCACATAAGTGAAAACTCAAGCCTAGTGCAAAAGTCAACAGTTGTGCAGTGCATAGACTTTCTCATGTTTTTATTCCCACATTTAGCTTACCAAGTTGCAAACCTTCGCGTAGTTGAGAGCCCGCCCTAACATTTGAATTTTACCGCCAATTTTTAGCTTGCTCACTTAAGTGCTGAAACTCTCAGTTTTTATTGTAGTGCTCTCAACGAATCCGGAAAATAAACATTCCTTGAAAAACACTCGAACTAGTAACATCTCGTTGCGAAAAATTTAGTGTTCCACTCCACCTTGGTTGACGCTTGGCCATCGTGAGATCACCGGTTGCCTCGATTCGGGTCGAGCCGATCGCACAAGCTGTGCCCCTGCCTGGAAACTTGGTCCGGGTGCTTAAGCCAATCCATGAGCAGAGCTCAATCTCGCAAGATTTCGTCGACGTTGACCTCGCTAGGACTGGGCTTAAGCCATCAATTCTCTCGTCTATTAAAACCTGTCAAATCAGAAGAGAGAAAAAATCTCGTCAAATCATCGTAGTCTTCCGGTCCAGAAAATTCCGATTGCGAATCTGAAATCATCGTAAGAAAATTCTTTAGTACGGCCGCAAGATGAGCGAAAAACAGGACAAAAATGAGCCAGAGCCGCGTCCAGGACCCTCAGGTAAAAAGTTGATCAATTACAAATTAGGGGGAATCCAAATCACATCCGTGATTGATCTGACCGCCGATGATCCGACAACCCGACGCCAAAGACGCTCAACAATCACCCCATCCACTCCAGAGAAAAAGCCTAAGCTTGCTCCCCCACCGGCCACGGCTCTTTCAGTGGCCACTCCTCTTCAAGCCCCCAAGCTCGAGACGGGCCTCATCTATGCCACACCCTCCACCTCTTATGAGCCCAGGGTCGTCTTCAGGACTCCCATGCCACCCTCAACTGAAGCTGCAAGTCAACCTGAAAATGAGTCTTTCCTTGACTACAGCAAAAGGCATCAGCTCCCCGACGATTCCATGGGAATAGTAATTGACTCTTGGTCGGCGTCGTCTTCTTCGGACAGTTCGGCTGAAATTGTACCTTTGCCAACAACTCCCAAGCAAACTGCTCCTTTAACCTCTGACCAAATTCTGATTGGACGCAGAATCCCCAACCCGCTGCTAGAAAAATTGTTAAAGGACAACTATGTACTTGACAAAGCTTCGAAACTAATCTCTCTCAAACAACTATTTCCAGCCATCAACTTCGATGCCAGGGAAGAGCTGCAGCCAGAGGATGACACCAATCTTCAAGCCCTCGAGCGAAACACGATGACCCAAAGTCTGAATGCCACGGCCACGTATTTCTACAACGAAATCCTTACGGTCCCGGCAGAGGAAGCTGCAATGGCCTTTAGAAGCCCCACCATTTTGATTGCTGCCCCATCATCGGATTATGGAGTGATGAAAGTCGGGGATCATCGGACTGTTCAAGAAACGCTTAAGCGACCGATGCAAGCCATCTATCGGGACGTGTTTCGCCTCACGTGCTTGACTTCTGGAGTTCCGCCGCTCTCAGTGATGATGGAGTCTCATCCTGAGCTATTTTTTGTAGTCACGGCCGATGCTCAGCTACAGGTGTCTCGACTTAAGTCTCCCAAGTACATCCAACCCTGGGACGACGATACGATCAAGGCAGCTGAGCCACTCCTCAATGGGCTTATCAAGCTCTGTTCAGCCTTCAACAGGGTCCTTCTGCAATCCACCAGGCTTAAGCACATGACTGATGCGGCCAAGGAGGCGATGTCGCACTTGGGCTTAAGCAAGCAGCCTGACGAGGGAGCACCACTGCTGCTGCAAAAATTCATCCAGTTTGCAGAGCAAAATCCGAGTGGAGCCAAGGAGCTTATGCAAGAAGCTGCCTTCCCAAATCCCAAGGTCATCCAGGAGATCATAGAAGGAGTGATTCCGATCACGCAATTGCCTAGGGCGATTTACTCCATGAACTCCTTGGCATCTGACATCACTGAAATCACTTGTAAGAGGGCCTTGCACCTTAAGGACATCAAGAAGGCTGCGGCCTCCCAACTGGTCTGGCGAATGGAAAAGGATGAAGACTGTGATGCAAGACCCTGCAAGATCAAGTTCGATGACAAGTTCATCACCACGGACTGCCACAACCTGGACTACCAAGAGCACATCTTTGCCCATTATTCGCTTAAGCAGGCCAGGCTGGACCGGACATTGCGCGAGGGCAACTTGGAATGCAATCCAACTCCGGCAGAGCAGATTGCCATTGTCACCAGACAAACTTGTCCAACTGCATGGAAGAGCATCATGATTGACACGGATATCGTGGAGGAAATCAAAAGACAAGCCGTCTGCAACCTCTACATGTCGCCCTGGAAGCCTGAGGAGCTCTACAAGAGGTGCCCTCAATCTGATGCCCCTGCAAATGGGTTCACGACCTTGTCGCTGAGCACCCTTACGGGCAAGATCGTGCTTGTCCAAGTCAATTCACCAGGAGACGGCCAGCCGGTTGAATGCCCGATCCCATGGGAGCTCCAAGAGATCATCAACTCTCCCCAGGTGGTCAAGGTGGCTTTCGGAATGGTGGGAGAAAGCCGCTTGAGAAGCATCGGGCTTAAGCCAACAAATGTGGTTGACTTATCAAACCTTGTGGTTCTGGCATTTCCTCCCCAGAAAGAAGTTGCAGCCCATCAAATCCAGAATTCTCTCCATTATTACCTGGAAATGAGCGGATCTCCCACTGTGACATTCCAATTCCGCACGCCCCTGCCAGGCAAACCTGAGCAAAAAGCACCTTTAAAGGCCACTGTCAAAATCCACCCCAATCAAAAGGATTTCTCCAAGCCGTATGAATTGTGGGACAAGGATATGAAAGTCCACCTTAAGGTCACTCACCATGCATCCCTTGCCATTTTGTCAGCACTTGCAGCCAAAGACATGATTGCAGCCGCCCTCCCGGATGATGCCAACGCCCTGCCTTTCATCCACTACATCTTGTGCTTGGTGGAGGGAAAGCCACGATTTGGATCCATCCCTAAGCCTCCCTATCAAAATTGGAGACCTTATGGCTTTGGGTCGGTCAGAAATCCGCTTAAGCAAGACCAAATGCTGACAACCTTCACCACTGCGGCAAAGGCAGCCTTTGTGCACTCTGGAGGAGCTGTGGTGCGCATGCTCAATGATTATGAGAACAAGTTTGCTCTGGATCAACATGTCATTGACCCTACCTTCGCCTTAAGGCTCACAGATCTGCTGGGGCCCCTGGATAACATCAACTATGAAGACATCCTTAAGGTACTGTACAAAAAGTCCAATTGTATGCTGCATCCTTGCCCCCATTGTGGTGCCACCGACCACTCGGTGCCCACTCCAACCTGTCTGGAGATTGTGCAAGTCTGCATTTATCCCCAATGCTTGGAAGAGGGCCATAACATCGCTAATTGCCCTATGCTAGAAAAAAGATGCCCGCAGTGCAACAAATTGGGTCACTTGCCAAGCCATCACTCAAAACCGTTTCCCCAGCTTATGCAGGAATTTTATTTTGCATGCCTCATTCACGCCACAAGCTACAGGCTTGTCTACAGACTTGTGGTCTCGGTTGATGAGGATGGCAAGACTCCCGACGGCAAAGTTAAGTATGTCTTCAAATATCGCCACCACGACAACAAAGATCTCTCGAAGATGCCTTGCAAGCCCCAATTGGATGACCCCAAGATCAAGAACAGATTCTCTTAAGAGCTCCAATCCCTGGCATTGATTGGAGGAGGGGGCTAATTGGTGCGGAGCCTTACGGACGACCCTCCCACTGAAGACCTCGACGGCCTCTACTTCAACCCACAGAGCTCTACTATTGTGTATTATATGTCTCTATGTTTACCTTTTTATAGTATTCCCGCTTAAGCGTCAGCTGCGCTGCGCCTTTTAATCAATCGAGAATAAACAACCAAACAAGAAGGAAGTCTTTGAAGTCTTTGACTTTATTGATCACAGTGTTACCGCCACTACCACCCTTTGCTACTGGAGCTGACATCTGTGCCAAGAACTGCTAGCCAGAGTTCTTGGATTGCTTCCATTATCGGGCTCGAGTCCGCCATTCCAGTGCCGGCCTCGCATTCCTTCCTTTCCGAGTTGGTCCTTCAGCTGCAAGAAGTACCTATTCACCAAATGCAAGAATAAATTCTACAAAAGCAAAATTACAGGGAAAACCTGCGCAAAGAAATGCCCTTTGTATTGTAATGATGCAGGTACTAAGAAATGCAAAGGTCCCTACAACAAGAGGGTACGTCATAATTATTGTGTACTATATGCTAAAATGCAAATTTATCCAAACACTTTTATTTAAAAAGGGATGTTATACTGGCGATATATGTATCCCAAGGCAACCAGGCTGCAAAAAATCATTTTGCCCCCTGTATTGCCCTTATGGAGAGCAAGAGTGCCCCTCGGGGTATTTTGACGATGGATGCCCCAAATCACCCAAATGTGTACCGAAGTTTGAGCAAAATGGCTGCCCAGTACATTGCCCAATTCTCTGTGGACCTGGCTTCATAGAATGCCCTGGACTACTTGGCCCAGATGGATGTCCACTTGGCCCTACATGTAAACCAGAATTGGACCCAGTCACCAATACCACCAACACTTGTGACAACTGTCCCAAGTCCACATTGTTGGCCAATGGGAGTTGTCCTTATATGGAGAGACCTTGTGCAAATTCTGTACCACCTGGATGCCCTCAGACTTACTCTTGCTTTCCTTTATTTGATTCAAACAACTGTAGGCAAGGGTGTCCGGAAACCTGTCCAGATGACACAATTTCTTGTCTGTTTCCTGCATATCCTGGTCTACCTTGCCTCTCATATGCAAATTGCTTGCCAAAATTGGATGCTTTTGGATGCCCACAAAAGTGCCTTTTTTCTTGTAATCGAAATGAGAAACGTTGCGCTCGACCAATGGCAGAAAATCCTACTTGCTGGGAAAATTTCTGCTATCCTGCCACAGATGAAAATGGCTGCCAACAGAGTTGTCCTTTTGGCTGCAAGCCCGATGAGAAAGAATGTCCATATTCACCCCAAGGATCATGTCCAAGTTTCAGTCAATGCTGGCATAAGTATGACTCTGATGGCTGCGAGTCGGAATGCAGCACAAGTTGCTACAACGGCGATAATATATGCAGAAGGTTCAAAAACGATACTTCCATTTGCACTGAAAGTTATTGCCACCCATCGACTGTAGTAGAGGGATGTCCAGAACCTTGCCCAGATTTGCCCTGCAAACCTGATCAGCAGATATGTGCTAAAAAGAACTACATCGAAGGATGCCCTGACATTCAAATATGCGCTTACAAAGGCACTGATGATTGTCCACAGCCTTGCCCACTGAATTGTGAAGTTGGGCAACAAATTTGCCACAAGCAAACTGACGAGAATCCCAATTGCTTTCAGCCATTTTGTGCCCCTTCAATGGACGAAAATGGATGTCCAGTCGCATGTCCAAACTTAACTTGCAGCCCTCTTCAGCAAAAATGCCCTGTCAAATCCACTTTTGAAGGGTGTCCCGCCATTGAGGCTTGTTATTCAAAGGGGACTGATACTTGTCCACTACTTTGTCCCCTGCAATGTGACCAAGATCAGCAGATTTGCTATGAAAAGAAAAACGAAGATTTCAGCTGCTCTCAGCCGTTTTGTGCCCCTTCAATGGACGAAAATGGATGTCCAGTCGCATGTCCAAACTTAACTTGCAGCCCTCTTCAGCAAAAATGCCCTGTCAAATCCACTGTTGAAGGGTGTCCCGCCATTGAGGCTTGTTATTCAAAGGGGACTGATACTTGTCCACTACTTTGTCCCCTGCAATGTGACCAAGATCAGCAGATTTGCTATGAAAAGAAAAACGAAGATTTCAGCTGCTCTCAGCCGTTTTGCTTCCCAAAGGTCAACGAGAATGGCTGCCAGCTGAGCTGTCCAAACGTGACCTGCTTGACTACATTTGAGATAGCATGCACAGTCCCTGAACAAAATGGCTGCCCTGCCTTTGAATACTGCGCTAACAAACTTGGAAACGGATGCTATTTATAAATAGCCACAAAAGTAAGGATTTACACAGCTTGATGTTTCTTAGATGAAAAAATGGACTAGATGTAATAAACCAATTCGGCAAAAAATGTATTCTTTCTTGCAATTGCGGTTATGACCTAGCTGCTTACATCTTTTCTCCTTTTTCGCAATTTGGTTGATGAATCCAATATAGGAAATTATTTTTTCTTCAATTGAATTTAAAAAAGATGTATCCAAAGTCATAAGCCCTCGGTAAAAATTAACTTTGTATTGTGCATAATGTGCATCATTTTTTAAACACTCACTAGAGTTACATCGTGAAATACGAAGCCTTTTGAAAATGTGGCATTTTCTTGCAAAAGCTAGGTAATCAGTACACTTTTTTCAATTCTAAGAAGAATGAAATGATGGCAAGCAGAAACAGGAATCCAAGAACCATCAGAATGGAGTAAAAGTGCTTGATTGAGAGAACTATCAATGCCACAGGATTTCGTTTAGCATTGGCGGCGAAGTCAGCTAAAAAAAAGGCTTGAGCATGATTAACGCAATTAGGAGGTAGGTTAGCAGCACCTCTCGATAAGGAATAGGAGGTCCAAAATTTGATGTCCAATCCTGCTGCATGCATTCTGTCCAAAACAGTGCCGAATTGCTTGGAAAGTGGCGAATTTTTGGCAAGAACATATCCTCTTTGCTCCACTTTGATGGTTTCTTTCAGGGGCTGGTACATGACTTTCTTATTTGCTTTGATGCTCAGAGCCAAGTCATATTTGTAATATTCCACCACATTTAAGCTTCCTGCCAATCCAAGCTTGATTTGCTGGTCAAAAATTCCGTTAGCTGACGAGTAATCAAAGAACCAGCCTTCATGCAAGGCTTTTCGAAATATGTTTCGTATCAAGGGATTGGCGCTGTATTCTGTATCGTACGAGGTGGGATCCTCAAAATGGAAAACTGGCAAGTTGGACTCGAACAGCTCTGAAAAAAAAACATTTGGGAATTTTCATTATTAAAATATAAATGGTAATTTTGCCTTTAATTGTTGTAATTGGCTTTTCATATTGGGCAGCACTCAAGTGTGCCAACAAAATAGATTTGTAAATGGTGGTTAGGAAAAATCCCGCAATAGTCAGGGCCAATAATACAATTCCAGCGCTGAGCATTCGCCTCACTTGTTTCACCCAGAGGACATCATTCAAAATTGGCTCCAAAATCAAACCCAGCGGAAACAGAGCAAAATCAAGCCAAAAGTTATCATCTGGAGGCAAAATTAATACATTTTGCTCCAACTTCCCGGGATTTTTCATACCTATTGCTTGACTGAAGAAAAGGCATTTTTGGTGCATCTTTGTAATTAAATAGAGCAAAAAGCTGACTACAATCGAGGCTCCAATTGTGCAGTACCAGACTCGTGGTTCCAGTGGCTGAATCAACTGGTAAAAACTATTAGCTAATTTGGGAGCTGGTACAGCATAAGCAAATGTGAGTGCGTTGTGAATTCCAGCATAATCCAAGCTTTGGTACAAGCCATGGCTCAATATCGTCTTTATGCCCATATCTGCCTCACCAATGATGACATCTTGGGTCATATTTGTAAAGGTGAGGTAGCCAAGCTTGAATACAGGCCTGAAACCTACATACTCTCCCAGAGTTTGGATCATGGACACTTCCACGCCTTCTTTTATCGTATTGTTTGCATAAAAATAGATATCAGGAGGAAATCCCAAAGTTGCCACTTTCAGCTCAAGACCTTGATGACTTTTGCGACAGTCCATTTTTCCCCCCAGTAATTTTGGCTTCGAGTCATAAGGACAATACAACTTGATAGCCCGCCCATGTACCTCAATTTTTGGCCATCTTAAGGTTGCAATTTCTGATGACTGGCTCATCTGACCGAAAAACACCCAAACATGCTTTGGTACATTTTTGTCAACCTCGTGGAAAAACTGATTGGTTTCAGGATTCAATTCTGGTTTCATTAGAATTATTGTGCACTCGGATTTAACATGACCAAAAATGGCTTCGAAGGATTTGCTCTTTAAATGATTCTTGCTGAGATGAATAAACTGATTTGGGCCCTGTCTTAGCTCAAAGGTGTCAATTTCCACAGATACAATCAAGCAATTAGTTGAAAAAGCATTTTCAATAGAATTGACGATTTCGGTCAAATTCTGGCCAAGACAGAGCCCCAAGAAGCAGAAAAGGATAATAATGCCTGGTATTTTCATTTCAGCTATAATTTAGCCAACAGCAAGACGAAAACTGAGGCTCCAAACAGGCTTTTGCCAATTATTTGAAAAGGCCAGTATGAACAACTATTGGGAACAACTATCTATCTAATAAAATATGTAATGCACTGATCTTTCATCACGCCATCATCCAGTTTGAAAAAATTAGCACCTGTTTTCAGCACACAAGTGTTTCGCCAAATAATTAATAAACTAGACTCGTTTCCCTTTAATAGTAGTGGTATATCATAAATGGCTGCTCTTTATAAAAGTTAGTATTTTTCATTCGATGTGGTAGTCATCCAAGCTGTGGTGGGATTGGAGCCGTTTTCGAGTTTTGGCCTTTCTTCATCACTCGATGCAGCCAATATGGCCTTTCTTTTGAAAAACAGCACAACAAGGTCAGCAATGTAGACGAAGGTCACGGTGAAGCCAAAAAAGGCCGCAAATGAGCAGCCACAACACCCGTAGCTGTTCCCCCATTGAGTCATTAGCGAGGCTCCAATTATGTATAAAACAGTCCATAACAGGTTAAACACAATTTCCACGTAAACCCAAGCAGGGATTTGCTCGTCCAGGTGGAATAAGCGGAGCAGAAGGTTCGTGAAGCTGAACACAAATCCGGTGATACCGAGGAATTTGAGGAAATCAATATCACTATGTGATGCACTAGCAAAGGCTGCAATGGCCCCAGCAACATTTAAAACCTGCAAAAATGCATTTGAGTGATGTATCACTTTTAAATACTTTTCAAGCCTTACAATCTCCAGAATTCGTATGAGTCCAAGTGAAGAGGACAAAATGCTTGAGTCAAAGCCCAATGAGTGATTGGCTCGTTTCTCAGCACTGATCGAGGCCATGACGTGTTTCGTACACAATAAAATTGCTTAATTCCAGTTCAACTCATGTATATGAAGTATAGCATGTGTGGAACGTGGAAAGCTACTACCGCGAGTATGCGTAATTTGTTGTGACTTTAGAAAGGCCCCGAGCTGCTGCTGCTGCATGCTACAAAAGCTTGGAAATAAGGCGTTTACTGTTATAGTACAGAATATCACACATTACAATGTCGCAAAGTTGCGCCATATTGTAAATTATGCTCTTTAACGCGCGCGTGCGGGATTTACGAGATATATATGAGCAACGTTTGTTTTTAATGGCCATGCGATTAAAGATAATTTGTGAGAAGCGAAAAGAATAGATTCACTGCAATTGCTGCTTTCTCTTTTTCGCCAAACTGTGATTTCCAGATTTATAAATCATGAGGAGGCAATCAAATGGTACGTAGTGAAAAATAGGCCATCAAGATTGTAAAAGGAGGGAAAATGGGTCAGTGTAATTGCATATAGCAATACCATTATTTTTTCCCACATTGCTTGAGGTATTTCTCCTGCTTTAAAAAAAAGGATATGAATTTGTACGGCAAAAGTTTAATGGAGCTTCAAAGATAAACTTTTAGGCTTGTCCAGGAATGCAGCAGAATCACACATAAGACTAGAAGAATGTTGACAGGCTTTTCAACGTCATATACTTATGGCTTTTTTAGGCAAGAAAAGCTGTCCAAGTTTCATTCACTTAGTTCCTCATTAGTGGGAAGTCATCGACTTTTAAATGAGGAAAACACTCACTTTTAAGATAAAAATGGAGCGGCCAGAAATCCCAATCATTTGCATTTCTTCGCTGTTTATGAGAAAACATTTAGCAGAGCTGACGATTTCCTACACACAAAAAAATGGCTTCAATGCATTACTTCTTTTTAATGGACAACAAAAAGGGAAAGCATTCATGAAGCGGGCACTTTTTCGTCGAAATTCTCATCCATAAATATAAAAGTTAATTTCCCGTGAAATGGATGTCACAATCAAGAGCTTTTCCGGTCCTAGGCAGCCTGCTGATAAAATCGTGGGTTTAAAATCAGATAATTTCTAGTGTCAGCCTTGTTTAATGCTCCATTGGGAGGGGCAAAAAAGTGTCTGGATTACAATCTTGCCTCACTAAATGTGTCCTGATTTATTGCCAGGCAACAAAGATGACATCAGGATCTAACTTTGTGTTATTGTCATAATGACTGCTCAAGCCTGGAATGTTTTTGGAGCATAATTACAATTTTTTCAGAAGGGCTTTCTAATTATTTCACTAGTTTCAGACAAAGAAGGAAAAAGCTGAAAACTCTCAGGAATTTCTGGATGTGTGAAGAAGTTGTTATCACAAAAAACAGAGATAAAAAACTTGAATCTTGCTAGGCATTATGGACTTACAAATATCATTGTTTGCATAGCTATAATTAAGGCATGGTTCACCTACTTATAATATCTGATATTTTGTCAAAATATCGGAGCGAAATACTGAGAAACTGAGAATTTAGATACTGCTGTAGGATGGCTTTTGGTACCAAAAGACCGAATCCGAAGAAAAAATTTAAAAAATAATTTTGGAAGTACCAGATATTTGCAAATATCAGCATAATATCGCTCGATATTTTGATCATAATATCGCAGGTGAACCAGGCCTAAGTAGACCAGGACAAAATCAATTATTGCTCATGTGAACTGAAAAACACATGTTTTTCTATGCAGCTACAAACAATTACATTTGAAGGGCCATTGCAAGCAGTAACGCCTTTTTGTTGCATAGTTAGAATTTCTATTGAATGAATGGCTGATTTGAAGTGTTGCAGCTTTCACATTTTTCTACACTTACAAGATTGGCATTTTTCCACAACGTCATTTCAATTTTACTATGACTACACAGGATATTGTAGTAAGAAAGAAAGCCGCGTTTTTTGAAAAACACGCCTACATCCTGATCTGCTTCATTGAGCAATAATACTATACACAAGGCGAGAACAAAGGAAATGAATCATTTCTGCTTTCGAGGGGCAAAAAAATCCCCCATGCTTTCTCAGGCCTATCTGTGAAAAAAAGATACTACGGTTCTTGCGTTCAACTCTGCAGTATTTGACGTGTCATAGCACAGCATCGCTGCACTGCCCATTTGCACACTTGCGGAGAAACGCAGATATGTCGGCAAAAATTTGCCAAGAAAAGCAATACTTGCGACTTGAGCATCACTCATGTGAAGATGACTTGCCGAGCTTTCACGAGTTCAAATTCCCCCTTGTGAACGAGGAATTCTGCTGCATGCTCCAGGTTGGCAGGGCATAAGCAACAAAATACTTCCGTTTTGCACACTGGGAAAAGCTGCCCCCAAAACGCATCATCTCAAAGCCTGAAATAATGACAAAATATGCCATAAAGGCTAGGTTTTCAAAGTTGACTCGGAGCGTTATGAAGGTGAGCTTTCACTCCAAGTGTGCATCGTGGTAAAAATGCATTCATCCTCAAAAAATTCCCACAGTAGGCCCCACATCCTCAAGCTCTCAAGAAGTCAGCATCATGGCGTCAAATTTGCCCCCTGAATTGCTGGAAAGAATAAATCGACCTCAAAGGAGTCGATTTTCTGTTGGGAAATATGAGACCAGCTCAGGTGGATTTGTGCCCTACACTTCAATGGCCAAGAGGAGCCAAAGTTTGGGCGCGAGCTCTTTCACAGTCAACACTACAGTTTCCCATGTGGCGGATACATCTCATTGGCTCTCAAGGCATCAGGTAATTATCCCAAATAAATCAAACAGCAGCGTTAAGTAATTAGCTGGAATATGATTGGCAGCCGAGCCAGCGAGTGCTGCAATTTCATTAGGGTTATATGTTGAGCTTTTGCAGCCTGGTGTGTAAGTCAAGCCAAGGAATTTGGGGCACATAGCATACAACTATTTTGCTTACTAGGTTGGAGACCCATTCAGAACTGCGTACATGATTGATGACAAGGGCAACAAGGTCTGGTTCAAGTTTGAGCACACCCCAAGCTTGTTCCCCGTGACTGAGACTCGCTTCTACAAGCCCAAATTGCACAAAACTGACTTTTTGGGCGAGAAGAAAAAGGATCAGGATTCTGAGAGGATGATCTGAAAAAGATCAACCACCCAATTACCAACAAATTAATTTATTTTTTTGTGCACAACTATGACTAAATGTCATGAAAGAATTGAAATAAGCAACACAGTAAACATGATACAAAATAGTATGTATTGCTTTTTAGGTTGACAGCTAAAAGTCAGCTTTCTTCAAACGACGAGTTAAATATTTTTGCCGAGCAACAATGCCGCGAATTTCATTGTGCAAATTTGCAGCTTCCACAGCTAATTCTGCGGATTTTGCAAACTGCTTTTGACTTTGCCGTAAGGAATTCGGCACCAAAATTCCGAACCATTTCAAGGGATCTTTGGCAGTTTTGACATTGTCACTTTCCTCTCCTTTTTTGTAAGCCTTTCGATTGGTCAAGCCAGAATCCAAATTTTCAATACTAATACCCTTATTCTCCATTGACAAATAGTTGAATTTGACATTGATTTCTGAGCGGACACATTCACTTTTGTTGACTTTGATTTGAGCTTCAAATGGCTCCCAATCTTCAGAAGGCAACTGAAGACTCGAAACTGAGGTTGGTCCTCCAGACATGCTCTTTCTCGACCGAGCAAGTCCCATGAAGCCTTCCTTCATGGTTTGCTCCAGCATCAGCTTGACATGGACCAAGTTCTGGCTCAAAAGCAACAGTTGCAGGGCTAGTTCATCCAATTCTTCATGAATGTCTTCCTTTGACATTTTCTTTTTTTGTAAATCACTTTCATTAGCATAAAAGTATAATTTACGGGAGTTCAGAAATACTTTCTTTACCTGCCAATTTACTTGAGAGACGAGTACGAGGAGTCTTTTCAGGTTTTATCTGCTTTCGAGAATTTTGTTGTCATTTCTTTTATTTACAAATGTCGAATAAGGAATAACAATCGGGAATTTCGCGGAACTTTTGTTTACAATCACGCAACCCCCAAAGCAAAGCATTGAATATTTTGAGGGAGACAGGTTGTGTGCTTTCATTCAACTGTAGGTGCCTTTATTTTTGGGCAATTTTTTATGCTGGCAAAAGAGAGCAGTAGGCAAAAGGCATGTAGTTTCGCTCCTGTTTGGATTTTTTTTTATTTCGAAAATAAGGTTTAGATCATGCAACATTGATAGGAAAAGTGGCCTAGTCTAATTGAAGTAAAACCTTCTAAGTTCAGGGGAGGCTAGTGTAATCATCAAAATTGCTACAATTGCAGTAGCTATCATGTACAAGCACGTATGAGATCCAGGCGGGAAAAAGGAACGTGAAAACAGCAAGAGCTGCATGAATATTAGCAAAATCAGCTCAACAATGAATATGGCTCCTTGCCCATATAAGGTGAGGATATTACGAGTGTTGCGTTGCTGTACGTCGTTTCTAGCAATTTCAGGCCTTTGGTTGTGTTCTTTTAAATGCCTGTAAATTTGGATGTAGCAAAATATTCTTGCGATTACTACGACTTGACCCCATAGAAAAACTCCTTTTTGCACCAGCGATGCGAAATTGGCAGCCTCTTCAGACAGCCCCTCATAAACCTGGAGAGAAATGATTTACTTGATACATGATTCTGTCTTAACTGATGTGTTCGCAGCGTGATTACCTTAATGATTGTGGTCATACGTGCTGTGTAGCCATAGCAAATTTCCAAGTTGAGAGCTATTCCTGATATTTCTATTCCCCACCTCCAGAAGATGATGTTCGAGTAATCACGAGAAGAATCAAACAATCGATCAATGCAAGGCTCTGGTGAGCGAATCCGGACTGGCTGATCCCAAGATCGAGTGGAATGCTAACAGAATGTCTGTAAATGCTAATGTAGCTCGATTGGAATCACACTGAATAAACGTAGTCAAAATCTAGAGATCGAAAATAAGATGACTTTTATTGTCGATCGTACGAAATCTAGAATGCAACTGAAATAAAAAGCGGGAAAAGATGACAGTTTGACAGCTATTTTCCGCTTGGCTCAGCTTGTTGTTGTCGGTGCGTCGCATCTTGAGTACCATGTCTTCACAGTCCCCCTTGCGACCTTCGCAACTTAGCTAGCTGAGCTTAATGATCATAATGAATTTAAAGAAACATGTATGTACAATGAATTTTCTAAAGAGGAGTATCTCCCTCTGCCTTTGTTTTTCTTCTTTACTGTTTTCGGTGCTTGTCAATCCTTCTTAGCGACATGCCATCTCTTTCTTTCAGCACCTTGAATTTCGCGTTCCTGTCCAGCGTGACGACCCCAACCGCATGTCTGTAGGCCACAATTCTTTTCTTGACGTGCAATTGTACCAGATCCCTCGACATGTGCATCTGATGGCCGTGGCCAAAGTCACCGCAGAGTGTGCACCTGATTGTGTAAAACGTGCATGCATCCGTTTTGTGTGCATTACTGAAGCAGTTCATGCAGTGAAGTTTGTCGTCACAGTCTTTCTCCTTGTGGTCATTTCGTCCACACTTGCGACAAGGGTGAGGCGTTTCAAGCCTCATCCCTTGTTCCATCGCTTCTGGTGCTGTCATTGCTCTCTCGATTGCGTCGTGCACCACTCCTGGGTTGTGCCAGTTTTCTACGTAACTGACCATGTCTGTCTCAATTTCTGATACGTCTTTTCGTTCTTCACTTTTCAGGTACCACTTTTGTAATTGAAATTCCTTGTCAAAGTCCCTGAAGTTTTCCACGATCGTTTTCTCCGTATTGTACTTGAGATTCGTGTATTTTAGTCCTTGCAGTCCATCGTCCACTTTTGTCTCCCGAGGGCGTCCGTGGCCCTCTAGGAGTGCTTCGTAGACTCTTATTGGTTGACCTCCAAACTTGAATGGTCGATCCCTCAACTGAGCGAGCCAGAACATCATGTAACCCCTGCAATCTGACTTTTCGTCTCCGCCCACTCGCAATACTGAGCTTGCTGCAACGAGTTCCAGACAGGCTAGGGGTGTGAATAGATCCTGCCTGTCATAGTAGAGAATCTTCTCTTCGTACTTGTCCACATCGATCGCTCTGTGCTCTACTCTGTAGTCAACTTTTTGTATTTTGTTTTCGACACCCATGATCATCAGAGCTCCATCTTTTCCTGACTTTGGATTGATCGAATTCATTTGTGGGTCTAGTAGCATCACTAGGTGTTGAGCATCCACCCAGTTAGTGACCTTGGCTCCGACCCTGGCGAACTTTCTTAGATCCATGTCTATGCCGAACTGGACTTTGCACACCCTCTTGTCGCTCAGTAGTCCTTTGATTCTCTGCGGTATCTCTTTGCCCATGATCTTATAGCCGACGAACATCACTCGCACCCCAAGTGCGATTCCATTCATTGCTCCGAAGTGTGCGTAAGCAAAGATGTCCCTGTGCTCGCCTACCGTGATTTCTTGACCTTCAATGTAAGCATTTTTGTATTTCTCAGACATTCCTTCGGTGTCAATTGTCATGATTCGAGTGTCCATTATTTCTTTGAAGAATCCTTTTTCCTCCAGCTTTGCCTCGATCTCGTCCCAGTGCTCCGAGCAATACTCGTTCTTGGTGTCGTTTGTGCGTCCCAATATATATGTGACTCGTTTCTTTTGATCGAAGAGGTCATACTTGGTCCCTTTTGCCATTGTGGCGTTTCTCAAGGCATCTTTTACTGTCAGTGGCGGGAATATATCTTCTTGTCTGTTGACGCATTCTTCTTTTAAAAATGGGTTTGTCGATTGGCATAGATGTATCTTGCACTTCTTTTTTGCGTATTCAACTGACCCTCCTGCTGCAATGATCATTCCAAATTCAACATCTGGGCAGTGTTTTGACGTTAGTTTGGGCTTCTTTTCATCCTCCATTGGGGGCTTGAAGTCCATTTTTCCTCCCGAGCTCGACCTTGACCTTCTTTTTGGGACGTAGATCATGTCTTCGCCTGGTACTTTTTCGTAGTATTCGTCCTCTGCTCCAGCTGGAATGTAGTTGACTAATCCTGTTGATGTTGAGGATGTGCGTCTTGCAGGTTGGCCTTTTTCCTCCACCTCCATAGGTTCTGGGCTCAAACGACCGGGGTTCGATGCCCTTTGAACCTCAACAATTTTTTCAATTGTTTGGATTACGACTTTTTCTCTAATTGGCATCATGTCTTCTGGTGTTTGCTCAGCCTTGTCCTCGATGTGTATCATCTTGACGTTTTTGCCTTGCAACTTGCATGCCTCCTTCAACCAGTCAAGTGCCTCCTGCAAACTTTCTCTCGTCCATATCCTGTATCCCTTCTTAAATGCTGCCAACTGCTTTACTTCTTCATTCGTCAGTACATTGGCGGTTCTTCTGAGGTAGAGCGTGTTTGCATTTCTGCCATCATTCAGTACTTTTGCGATCTCAGGCATTGGCGCCATTCCTTTCCCGCTCTCGATGGCCTTGAACAGTTCTCTTACTTCCATGCCTGAGTCCATTGATCCCATTGCTTCCTGTTCCAAAATTTGCCTCGCGGCTAGGAATTGAAGCCTCTCTTCGTCTTCCAATACATTTTGAGGTGGGTATTTGCCGTATTTATCTACTGTCCTGACATACTGTGGCCCGTGAGAGATTAGCATCGCCTCGTTTGGTGGTACGCCATGATAGAGTTGAATCGCTCTTATCAAAGCTTTCAGGAGATCGATTTTTTGGCCCTTCTTACGGCTGCTGTTTGGCATGTGCAGCTTTTCATCCCGTGGTCCAAAGTTAAGCGTGCTACCTAGAATGATCGTGCCTGGGTCATGATAGTACCTTTCGAAGATCTCCCTCGTCTCCTCCGTGTTGTAGTCGTCATAGATGACAACTCTGGCGCCTGTTCGCTCTTCCCACCTCCTTATCACCTCCTCGAGTGGAGGATCAGGTGGTTGATGCTCCGATCTTGGGCTAGTCTCATCCTGGCTACTGTCTGACGTTATCCTTGGTCCAAGCCTTGCCTTAAGTTTGGGCGTCAAGCGTCCGGGGCTTGATCGCTCAACTTTAGGCGTTCTTGCTTCATGCGATGTCGATGCGCTCTTCTCCCGGCTTCTTTGATTGGCGTTCTCGGCCAATTTTCGTTCCTTTTCCCTGCGCTCGGCTTCTCGTCTTCTTTCCTCCTCCCTCTGGATGTCTCCAGATCTCGATCGATCCAGTCTTCTCCTCGCATCCCTTTCTCTCGAGGTACTGCGACTTCGTCCTCGGCGATCTCGTCCCGATGGCATTTCGTTGACTATTAGAACTTCGCCGATCGCTCTTGTTATATTGTCTAGGTTTTTGTTCAATAGTGAGATAAATTTTACTGCGATCGACTTAAATCTACTCACAATCGTAGTAATTAACTCTCCTCGGCGATGGATTGCGTTTAAAAATGACCTCGGCGAGGTCGAACTCGTTTTTCCCAATTTTGGCGGTTGAATTTCGACGTGTTGTGATTTGGCGAATTTTTTGTTTTCTTTTCTTATTTCCGGTTTAATTTTGTAGGTTGCGTGTTTGTTTTTGTTTACTTGGTTTTGACTTTCAGTTTTTGTGCGATGTGAGGTTTTTTCATTAGGCTTGGTCTTCATCTTCAATGAGTGGTAGATTTTGGCACAAGGCTAGTTGCCTTATGCCCCTTTCCAGTAATCCATGCTTGACTGTTCTCACCATCGCAGTTCTAACTTTTCCGTCTTCACCAAGTAAAATTCGCTCAACTGTTGCAACCTCCCATCTGGGTCGATGTTTTTTCAAGTCTTCTGTGGCGACCACCACCCTGTCGCCCACATGTAAGTTTTCTTTTTCATTTTGCCATTTGGCCCTAACATGCATTGTCTGCAGGTAGAAGTCCATCCATGTCTTGTTCATCTTGCTCATGTGGTCTGCCAAGGCTTTCAGCTTGTCTGAGAATTGGGCTGACACCTCCATGAACGTTGATTCGCCCGCTCTTCCACTTATCAGGTGGTTAGGCGTGATGATCTCATAGCCATCTTTTCCTTTCAGAACTGCCAGTGGCTTGTTATTCAGTCTTTCTTCCGCCATTGTTACCATCGTCCTGAACACCTCGTAATCGTGGGTCCCATGTTCGCAGGCTTCCAAGGCCCGCTTAACAAGTTTGACGTGGCTTTCCACTAACCCATTCGCCTCATGATCTCTAGGCGGGTTAAAGTACCATTCTCTTACTTTGTCGCTCACGGTGAGTTGAACTTTTTTCCAGTCGACAACTTCTACCTTTTCTTTCTTTTTCTTTTCAGGTATTCGATTGACTTTGACGCCCAGTTTTTCAAATGAGCCTTCATTGTCGCTGTAGATGACACTGACTGGTCCTCTTCTAGCTGTGATTCTTTGGAGTGCCATCACCAGTGCTTCTGTGCTTCGTCCAAGTGTTGCTTCCAACGTCACAACTTTTGTTTGCAGGCAGACGGTCACTAACACATATGCTTTCTGCTTTTCTTTTTTCAGCTCGACATGATAGAAGCCTGTGAAGTCCACCGCGATTTTGCTGCACGGTTTGATGTTTTCTAATTCCAGGTCTGGCGCTGGGCCCATGATTTGTGTTAGCATTTTTGACCTCCACCTAGTGCACTGGGGACATTGCGCGCTGACTTTCTTAGCCATTTTCCTCACATGTGGGCCTCCAAAAGTCTCCGTCAGTCGCAGCCACAACTGGTCAGCAGCCAGATGTCCACTCGTGACATGAATGCGCCACACAATTAATGTGAAGACCCATGATTTTTCCATCCAAATGGGGTAAATCCTGCTTTGTGGTAGGTCTTTTTGTTTCGCGTTTCTCGTTAGTAATCTTAAAACGCCGTCCTCATCGAACACTGGGCTGTGTTTTCTTATTTCCTTTGTTTGCCACAGTCCTGTTTTTTCATAGTTCGTTATTTCTGATTCCAGAGTTCTCCACTGCCCCAAGATGACCAGCTCTGTCACTGTCTCTGCGATCAGGTCTAGTGGCATTGAGTCCTCCTTCTCTGGTAAGTTCTTGACCCTTGTGATTCCTCTCACCAAAATTGGCCACCTATACGCATTCTCTTTCAATTTGAGCTTTTGCATTCTTCTGTACACTTGCCTTGCTCTTGCTACTCCAACTTCCTTATTGAGCACGACTTTGTGATCCAGAATATTTCCTTTTTGGTCGCTCTTGATATTTACAGGGCGTCCGAGGCCCGTTAAAAAGATTTTGTCGATGCTTCCAGCCAATTCGTCTTCTGTAACCTCCAGCTCGTATTTTGGCCACTCTGACTTCTCCTTTTTCCAATACTCTGGGCCATTCCAATATTTTTCGTCCTTTAGCAGTTCCGAGACCGTGCAGCCTCTTGACGCGAGGTCACTTGGATTGTCAAGTGTGTTGATGTAATTCCACTGCTCGAGCACTGTCGTGTCGCTAATTTCGATTGTTCTGTTTCTGATGAAAACTTCTCTTTCCACTCCAGGTTTCCTGATCCAGCATATGACTGGTTTGTTGTCTACCCAGTAGTGCATGTGTTCTCGTTTGATGTGGAACATCTCCCTGAGGCGGTTTGATAGCCTTGCTGACATCAACGCTCCTGCAAGCTCTACCTTGGGAATTGTGTGCTTCTTTGGTTTTTGTAGCTTCGCTTTCGTGGTGAGTATGTTGATGTTGCCACTGCCATCGTCCACACTCACCGTACAGCCAAATCCAATGTCTGATCCATCACTGGCAAAGTGCAGTTCGCACCCATCGGCCTTTGTGGCTACCTTCCGAGGGTAGCTCACGTTGGAGGCCTCTTCCAATTGACCGACCCACTTTTCGAATCTTTTCAGTGCCTTTTTTACCAGGTCATTTTCTATTTTTGTGAGGTCCGTGTCCCATTTAATTTTCACCTCTTTTTCTGCCATACAGATCCACTGGAAGCTTTCTCTCCCGAAGATCATGAAGGGCGCCAGGATTCCCAGCGGGTCGAAGACTTTGTGGAGTTCTGCTAATATTGTCCTTTTCGTTATTTTTTGCAGGTCTGGTTTGACAAATTTATAACCAAGTCGATCTTTCTCAGTGTCCCAACTGATGCCTAGTGTGGAGTGCAGCACTTGTCCTCCCTCACTTCCTTCCAACGTCAAGGACTTTTCCTGGAACTCTTCAGGTATGCTTTTCATGACTGCCTTTGAGTTTGATACGAATTTCCTTAATTTCATTCCGCATTTTTCCAGGAGTGTTGTAGCTTCCTTGGTGACCCTGATCGCGGTCTCTTCATCCGGGAAGGCCACCAACATGTCGTCCATGTATATCTGGATGTGCTCTCTGAGCTCTTGGCTGCCAAACTTGTGCAAGTGATGCTTTACCACGAAGTTGGCTACGCTCGGTGCTGCTCTGAGACCGAATGGCCACCTCTTGAATTGGTAGGCCTCTCCTAGCACCCATATACGCAGATATTTTCTATCTTTTGGTGGGACTCCAATCATGAGATACATCTTTTCAATGTCTGCTGCTACTGCAACCTCGCCAAACCTGAATTTTATGAGCACGTCAAATATATCTTCCAGGAAGTTCGGTCCTGTGTACTGGCAGTCATTTATGCTCACCCCGTCGAATTTTTGTGCCGCGTTATAAACGAATCTAAATTTTGTTGTTAAGCTCGACCTTTTTGCAACACAAAAGAACGTCAGCCAAAAACCGTGCCTCTGCTCATTTATTGGGACTTTTTCAATAATGTCCATCTCCAGATACTCCGCCATCGTCTTCTGCACTGCTTCGTGCACTTCTTTATCCGCTTTGTGCGTCATATCAATTCCAGCCTGGATTCTCTTCGCCTTTTCCCAATTCTCTGGAAGATTCGGTGGGTCTTCGATCCAAACGATATCTACCACGTAGTGTCCTTTTTCGTCCTGATGGATTGATTCTTGCATCTTCTTCAGAGCGATCTCATCCGCCAGTGTTAATCTTTTTGATCTCGACTCGTCCCTGTCAATTCCCAGGGCCTCAATTCCATTGCTTCTGTCCACAATGAACTGCAATTCGCTGTCCTTGAGAGCCATGCCTGCATTAAATTGGCCCCAGTCACTGACCATCATGGACACTTCGTGTCCCCCCGTCTTGGGATGGTAAAGCATTGTCCATCCGAGTGGGGTTTTTCTGACTAATGGGCCATTGTGGACGTATATATCCTGGATGCTTCTCATCAAATGCAAGTTATCGAACCCCAGAAGCATCCTCACTGGTCCTTCGACTGGTCTTGGAAAGTTGATCTTGCTAATCTCTTTGTAGCTGACTTTTATGTCATTTGGATCTACAGGTTCGATCGCTGCTGGGAGTCCAAAAGTCTTTGCTTTCAGTTTGAACCACCGTCTTCCTCCTTTCGCTCTCACAAAGACCTCCGTTTGGTATGACTTTCTTTTTATGACATCTCCATCCCCCACAACGTGGACCTTCAGCATTTCTTCCTTTCCTTGAAGCTCCAGATCTTCTTTAAGTTTCGGGTCTATGATTGTCAAGCTTGATCCTTCATCCAGCACCATGTTTATTGGTAGATATGTGGCAAAGTCGCTGGTTGCCGCTATTTCTATTGGCAAGGTTCTCCAGGATTTAGTGTCACTTGCAGTTAAGGCAATGACATCTGGTTTTTCTGTTTGGATCTGACTTCCGTGGTCAGATTCCTGACTATTTGCTTCCTTGCTGGGTTGACGTCCGAGGTCCCCTCCAGTGAAGCCTATTGCCTCTTTTGACAACTGATCCAACTTTTTCTCGAGTGCAGGTAACCGTGCCAATCTCTGTTCAATGCTTGCTAGCAGTGCTGCTGTCACGTCTCCTTCGGAGGCTCTTCTTGTGTTGTTCACATGCAGCTTGCTATGATGATCACCTGCACCGCACTTGATGCAGTTCTCCCTGGCCTTGCAGTTCTCCACTGTATGCTTTCCTCGAATGCATTTGAAGCAGATTCCCGCTCCAACCAGCTTTTTCTTGATATCTTGTATGCTGTAGTTGTCCCAGCTCTCGCATTTTAGAGCTTTGTGATCATGTACACCACATATCACGCACGGGTCTTTCTGTTTGTGCGCACCCAGGAACACTGCGTCGTCATCTTCGTCATCACTGTCCTCGTCCGAGCTCGCTGAGTACAACTCGTCGACTGCCATGACTACTTCTCTTCCTTTTTTGTTGTAGAACTTGACGTATCTTTGATTTGTTCTCTTTCCATATTCAGTCTGGCCTCCATAGCTTCCCACATGGCTCTCCGATGGCAACTTGCTTTTCAAGGCTTCTCTTGTATTTCTGGCTTTCATCTCGCTCATTCCCTCCTGAGTTCTTTCTCTAGCCCACGTGAAGAACAACCTCAACGAGTTCTTTGATTGGAATTTTGCGATTCTGAATGCATTGTAGTCTTGTTTTGTATCCGGTGTCATCTTGATCATTCCCAACAGGTGATCCTCGCCATCCTTTGGATTCTTTCCGGATCTGATGTTGAGGTCGACCATTTCTTCCAAGATATTCACCATATCACCGATTGTGTTTGGTGCTTTCACATCCACTGGTGGCATTCTAGCCAAGTGCAGCATCTGTTTCGACAGTTGTTCCGCTGCTTCCCCGTGGTTGCTACCATATTGTGCATCCAACGCCTTGAGTGCTTTCACCAATCCCAATCTGCTGCAGTCATACCTGCCAATTTTTCTGTAGGCCTGTCCGCCAGTCCATGCTTTCAGTGTTGCCATCTTGTCGAACCAATCCAAATTTTTCTTTTTGATGATTTTCGCGTGAACAAGTTCCTTGAAGGCCCTGTATTTGGCTGGATCTTCTCCATCAAAGTAGCCCTTCATGTTGTCCCTCACGGTGTCTGCCGCAGCAGTGACATCGTAGTATTGCGTCAAGTTTTTGCCATTGTAGAGGTCTGTCCAGTCGACTTCATTTGACACGTAGTCTTCCCAGTCATCCAGGACAGTGTCTTTTGCCAGATATGTCTCCTCCAGGGTCAGCTTGTCCTTGTAGTCGGCTCTTGTGATATTTGCTGACTGCTGCCATGTTGGTGTTCCCGGAATTTGACTATAATTTCCGAACTTTGGCGTTTCCGCTGCAGCCCCAGATGGTGTTGAAAAGTTGGGGTCACCAGGGTATTTGAACATCTTGCCCCTGGCTCCTCCTCTACCTCTTCCAGCAGTTCCTTTCTTGGGGTTATTGATGAATTCCATGCTGCTTGCCGCCTGTCTTTTTTCCGTGACCATTGCTTGCAAATCCACATCTTCTCCCCGCGATCTAGCCTCCCTCAATTGCTTTTCTGCTTCTGCCCTTTTTGCTTCCGCATCTTGAGCCTTGGCTACCAAGGCCTCGTGCTCAACTTTTGATGCGCTGCGAGCTGCCATGGCTAGGTCGTTGATTCTCTCTGACATCTCATAATGCTCCGTGACCCAATCGATGAGGTAGTTCTCCTCGTCATCATCATCATCGCCACCCGTTGTTTGATTGGCATCTTGCATGGTGACGTCTCTATTTTCTTCCTTTTCTTCCTCTCGGAGCATCTCCTCGAATTCTTTTTGCTCCTTCTTTTTGTGATTCTTTTCCGCGAGGTACTCCACAGCATTGGCCTCTTTCATGAGAGGTTCCACGCTTTCCGCCTTGAACTTTGCGACTACTTGCGCGTCTTCTCCCTTGATGCCCTCCAACAGCCTTGCTGCCTCGGTGGCAATCTCCATTTTTAACGAGTTTGCCCGCCTCGCGATCATCTTAAGCTTTCTCGCTGGTTTGTCCGTGCTAATTTCTTTTTTGATTGCCTCCAGGTTTGAGTAGTACTCTGACGCGTCGACTTTCCATCTCTCCACCATTGTGGCCGGCGAAACCTTGACTAGTTCTTTAATGGTTGCCTCCATTTCCACGCTGGTGTTTGCTGCCATGTCCTCCAGAATTCTAATGCTTCCGGAGGACTCCGCTGAGTCTTCCCTGAATCTATTGAGGTCCTCTCTAATTTCGACCCTGGAGCTGTTGATTGTGGTATCGTTAAATCCCCACCTTTTGTCTGGTCTTTTCGGGGATTTCTGCTTGTACGTTACTCCACGTCCCAACGTTCTCTTCCCTCCAACTGAGTAACCCTGTAACCAGCCTGGGGGTTTCTTGATTCTTTTTGGTCTTTCTTCCTTCTTTTCCTTGTCAGACATTCGTCTCCGGCGTCCGTGGCCTTCTGACTACTTTGTCTTGGTCTTGTCAAGTCCCTTTGACTGGGCAAGTCCCCCCGACTTGACAGTCTTCTTCTGTTCTCCTTGTGTGAGTTTACCCGTTGGGCGCCATGTTCGAGTAATCACGAGAAGAATCAAACAATCGATCAATGCAAGGCTCTGGTGAGCGAATCCGGACTGGCTGATCCCAAGATCGAGTGGAATGCTAACAGAATGTCTGTAAATGCTAATGTAGCTCGATTGGAATCACACTGAATAAACGTAGTCAAAATCTAGAGATCGAAAATAAGATGACTTTTATTGTCGATCGTACGAAATCTAGAATGCAACTGAAATAAAAAGCGGGAAAAGATGACAGTTTGACAGCTATTTTCCGCTTGGCTCAGCTTGTTGTTGTCGGTGCGTCGCATCTTGAGTACCATGTCTTCACAGATGAAACAGGCAGTCAAATTAAGCAGCATGGATAGTGAAGCCAATTTGATAACTGGGTTCGCCATTTTCTTCTCTTTTTTCTTTACAGCCATAAGCCTAAAATTGCTTATGATTTTAACCAAACTTCATCGGCTTGCCATACGAAAAAAACTCACCTATAAATGGCTATGGAGAGTTCTCCGTAAATGTGATTGTGACTGTAGATTCCATGGGCAAGCCAGCGCAGGTTGCAGCCTATGGGACCAAAGTATTCAACCAATGGAGTTCCCATTGCCAGAGATCCAATTTCAGGTAAGATTTGAACCAAAATGCATACACCTTGAATCATCTAAAAAATTCCACTTAAGGATAAAGCTTTCAAGCATTTCTGCTTTTTTAGCTGTGGAAATTAGCTCGCTTTGCAGATGGTTGAACATAAAATACAGTGTTTTCATTAAGCCAAAGTGGTATTGTGGTACCGAATCCTTGGTAGTCATGAAATGGTGGCTCACATAAAGTGATGAGTGATGTTGCAAGCTTTTTAATGGTCACTAACGTCAATGTAGGTTTTCTATTCGCTGCGATTCTGTCGAAGGAGCATCCAATATGCATATTTTGCGCGATACCTTTTGACAGTAGGCAAGCATTCGGTAGCATGTTTCATATAAAAATTGCTCTTTTCATAGCCCTCTTTTATGCGCTTTACTCAATTAGAACACAATTTTCGAATTGGTCAACATGGTAGGAGAAGCCACTTGTATATTTTATTTTAATTTCTGAGCCTAAAAAGCAGCAACTTTGCAACAAAAATACCCGGTTTCAACAACAAAATAAGAATAGTATAAGTACGATTAACCAGTGCAGCTATTGGAACCGGGCTTCAGTTTGCACGATTTTTATGTGCCCCATCTCTCTCCCTTTTGCAGTCATTTGCATATCTCAGAACCTAGCATAGCTTGCATCAATTGACTTTGATAAGATGAAACTGTGGGGCTGATCGTTACAACACCAAATTCATGGTTACCTGATCAATGAGCATGAGTGCGTTTATGGGCCTCTTTTTCGGAGCGAATCTGGTCACGAAGTTGATGATCATGGATTTGCTCACCATGGTTATGATTAAGCAAATAGAAAGGGTCGCCATCAAAATGATTGACTTCAGTGGCTCCCATTTGAGCAAAGTTAGCGATTCGTCATGAAGCGAAATGAGTCTGATTCCGTCCATGTTTGGATCGCTAATGGTTACACTCATCATTTCTCCGCCGAATGGATGAAGACCAAGAGAGCAACTAGGAGCTTTCAAGTGGACTTGCCTCACGTATTTTAGTATGCACCGGTTTACAATTCTTAATGAGTCGAATCTTTACTTTTGAGTGCTAAAAATAATAAGAAACATGAAGCAAAAGTTTTGCGAATGAGAATTGCGTTTATTTGACTTCTTTTACATTTACAGAGTAGTAGTCACAGCCTTTGCAAAAACCTAGTCAAATCAGAGTGCGGGACGTCCCTCAACTTTACAATAATACAGAGTAGTACGTTTAGTCCGCAACATAAAAAAGGAGATGATAATTTCAAAGCTGGTCAATACAATCAGCCAGCTTTCTTCACAGCCTCTCAATTTACAAACAAATTACAAAGAGCAGGAGGAGATTCTTAAAGAGTAGTAGTAGTAGTTTTTACACACACTATATATCATCGTTAATGTAGTCAGGAGGAAAATTAATTACTACAAATAAGTAATTATTGTAATAAGTATGTATCACAGCCCACTAATAATTTTTTAGCATAACTACTACAAAAGGGAGTTGTCTTTCGTTTGGGCTTTAGAAAAAAATTCAACATCATCGATCAACAGATTATTATTATTGCCAGTTGCTTTAGTGTTTTCTTCTCCTCAGAGCCGAATGCCAGCCTCGGGCCTCGGCCTCGGGCACGAAACGAATGTTTGAACTTTGCCCCAACAATTGAGGATATTTGTGAACATTGTTCACCTCAACACCTTGGTAGCCCCGAACTTCACCGAGGCTGCTCAGCTCCGCTCGCTGGCTGGGAGTCCACTCATAATTGAGCCCAGCGAGGCCCTTTTTCACGGCCTCCGCCTCTTTTCGCCAGGCTGAGGCCACAGCCTCCTTGAAGGCCTTTTTGAACGCCCATCGGTTGGCCACTCGCTTTTCAATGTTGTACAGAATGCAAATGGTGGAGGCCCGATTATGGGCACACAACACCTTGGCCTCGGCGTTGTTCCGGATTCCAGCCTCGGTGCTGATGTTGTAGGAGCCTGACAACCGCTGCAGTTCATTGAGGTCGGAATTGAAGCCGAAATCCTTGAGGAAGTAGAACTCCTCTTGGCCACCATGACTGGCCTCCAGAATGGTCGAAGCATTGAGGATGGATGCGAATACGGATTGCACAACGTCACCTCTGGATCCATCAAGGATAGTGACAAGTGCTTTGCCATCCAGGTCTGACAACAGCATGCCTTGGCCAAAGCTGGACGATCTCACAGCCAACCTTGAGTTGAGGACAGGCTCAAGCTTTTCTGGTGACAAGCTGGGACTTTTCAGCAGGTTTGGGTTGCGCAAGTTGTCCTCGCTTTCTTGATGTTGGCTCATCAGGCCAACTGAGGTGGCAAACTGGGTCGAGGCCATTGAGGCTCCTTGGTGAGGCACGTGGTGAGACTTTGAAGTGTAGGTGGACCCCATGAAGCTGTTCATGTTCAGGCCAAACATGTTCAACCAATCACTCATTTCTGAAAATGAGAACATAATTATAAAAGTGTCCTTATACAAGATTTAAAATAAGGTTTTTCAAGTACCTGTCATTGATTCCGATGCCTTGTTCAAGTTGATGGGATCGTTGTTGAAGAAGCGATAGCTGAACACTTGGAAAGGACTCTTGAGCGATCCTGGCCTGGCCACATTTGTCCAATCTGGAGTCATCCATTGCCCAAGGACTGGATCATACACACGATCGCCAATGTGTACCAGATGCGTGTACTGGTCAATGAGTCCTCCGGCAAAGTCAATGTTGAGATCCATGGCAGGATTGGTATCACGGATCACTTGCCCGTAAGGCGATCGCAGCATCTCTTTGACCAGCCTTCCTTTGGGATCAAATACTGCGATCGGCGATCCCAAGTGATCAGTGCCAATGTAGTAACGCGCGTCCGGAGTATCCATAGCAATCACATGTCCAGTTTGATCATCATAGATCATATGGTAAGTGCGAGCAGCTTTTGGATAATGAATGTGAGTCACAGACTGGTTCAGGTAGGGATTGGCGTAGATGAACTGGACCACGTTTCCTCGATGATCCCTCTTGGCAATGATTCTGCCAACATCATCATAGAAGAAGTTGAGGCTGAACCGGCCAGCCTCGGTGGCCGAGGTCATTTGACCCATAGCGTTGTACTTGTAATTGGTCTCTCCACGTTTGATGACATAACCACGCTCATCGTAACTCACGTAGTCCTGTGAGTTGACCATGGCAATTCTATCACCGCCATCCATGACAAAGCTCGTCAACTTTTCACCTCGCCTCACCCCAACAACATTGTTATTGATGTCGTGCTCGTAAACCCAATCCTGGCTAGCTTCGGATTTCACCGACTTCAAGCTCAAGTCTTTGGTGTACTCGTAAATCTCCGAAATTGGACTGCCCTTGGCCAACGTGATGCTCTTGCTCCGGATCAAATCCAGATCCTTGGAGTATTCCAACTTGAGCTTGAATTGCTCGTAGCCATTGATCCGGATGACAACCTCCTCCAGTCTGCCATAGCTGTCCAAATCCCGAGTGAGGCTGAAGCTCTTGGCAATGTCCTGGATCACAGTTTTCCTCAGTGACTCGAACCTGATCCTCAAGTCCTTGATGCCTTCCAATTTTCCCATCCTTGAGTTGTACTTGTACATGACCACCTCCGGCTCTTGCTTGCCTATCTGAGCAGTCAACCCACCCAGCCTAGCTGATCCATCGTAGGTGTACTTGATGTTGATGTCATCAAGGACCAGATCTTTGTTGGTTTTGTAATTGGTGGTCACTTCTTTCAAGAGGCCAAAATGGTAGATCATGTTGGTGTTGAATCCGAAATGGGAGTCTTCCTCGGACACCTCAATATTTTTGATCAAGTTGCTGTTGGGGTAGTAGTCATAGTCAATGGATCTGGAGTCACCAAGGACAGAGTCCAGCTTCATCTTGTCGTAGACGAAAACCACCTTTCCGGACTGCTCCGGCAATGTGAGTGCCAAAAGCCTTCCACCAAAGTCATAATGGAGCTCATAGGGCTGTCTGGACCAAGGAGGCAAGTAGGTGAACTTCTGCACTCCCAAAGACATTTGACTGTTGAGCCCATGAATGTGGCCCCTTGGGGTCATAATGTATTCAAGGCCACCAAGGTCGTTCTTGCTGAACACAAAAGTTCCTCCCGAAGGAATGGTGACTTTTTCTGTTTCTGTCGATGATCCTAATTCGAGAAAAAATTAGCCCTTTATTTCAATGTCATGAGGAGGAAAATGTATATAGTACCTTTATAGGTGAAGCTCATTTTTGATGATCGACCATGATTGATGGACTGGATTCGGTTTTCCCTGTCGTACTCATACGAGCACTCCAAATCTCCCCACTTCCACGTTTGAGGAAGGCCAAGGCCATTTTTCTCCAGAAACACAGATGAGAAAAGGCCCGAGGGCATCATACTGATTCTGGAGCCAGACACATTGAGCATGGCCTGGGTGGACTCCAGCATGAGTATCTGCGAATCCGTGACCTGGTTCAGCTCCACCGTCATCACAATTTCTCCGTTGATTTTCAGCCTTTTCCCTGACCTTTGCTTCGTCTTGAAATACTGCCACTCGAGAGCTGACACAGTGTCCTTTCCAATATCCGTCCTCTCTGAGGTTGGCACTGGGAACGATTCAGCAAGGCCATTAAGGCCTTCACTGCCATCGGAGTCCTTCAAAAGCTCGTACGGCCTGGTCTTCAACGTGTATGAATGGCCATAATCAGTGGCCTTGACAAATCCGCGATCGGATCCCACGTCAATTTCCACTCCGTTGATGAGATCCTTGACTCTGCCTGGCCTCATTCTAATCGACATGATGTCAGTGAGGCCATTGAGGCTGACATTGACGAGTGACCCCCTGATATCAAGATCACTGGTCAATCTCAAAAGGTCTCCTGTGGGCAAGACGACCGACTCGAGTCTTCCATTGGTGTCATAGTCGTACACAAAGTTGGCCTTGTCCGAGGTCATCTTTGAGCTGATCAACTCTGAGGATCTGGTGTAGCCAAAGGTCACTGTGGAGTTGTCTGCCATGGATAAAAATTCAGTCAGCATCTTCTTCCTGTCGAGTTTGATGTCAAACTTTTGCCTCAGTGAGTTTTCAATGGCTGAAGCCTGGCCAGCATAGTCACGCATGATCTTGAGCTTGTTGCCGTTGGCATCGCTGATGGCCACCAATTTCCCATTCGAAGTGGACACCGAGTAGGAGAATCGGAAAATCGACCTTCCCGACGGAATATTGCGAGTCTCAGTGTGCAGGCCGAACCTATTGAACAAGTAGAGCTCTTGGGTCTCCGGATTGTACACCTCGTACTCCTGTGACTTTTTGTTCAGCTCCGGAATGGAGGATTTGATGACACGAATTCTCCGATTGGCCTGATCCGCAACAATGATTGATCCATCCGGATTGACAGCCAAGCTGGAGATGGATCCAAAAACCGATTCCAAGGCCAGCAAGACCTTCTCGTCGAAGCAAGGGCATTCCGGATCTTGACAGTTGCATTTGGAGTCTCTGCCAGCGTAGAAACTGATTCGTCCGTCCGTGGTCACCTTGGAGATCCGGTTGATTCTGCGGCCATCACTCTCGGCCAAGTACATATCTCCGTTGCCCTTGAAATCCAAGGATTGCGGTGAGACGAGGGCTGTCCTCGCAGCGAACGAGGCCAGGTCTCTGTCCTCGGTAGCCGACCGGTGACAATGCAAGGGCCGACCGGCCACAATTTCCACTTGATCATCTGAGGTAACCTTGAGGACGACGTTGTCATCGATGAAGTGCAACGAGTTGTCAAGAGGATTGATGGCCAAATCAGAAGGCCATCGAAGGCTCACATCCTCTAGCCTTGTGGTGCCTTGGCAGCTCGTTGGTTTCCATGCTGTACGTATAAATAGCAAAACATATAATATAATATGAACAAATTTGTCGGTAATTCTGCTGACCTTGGCCTTTGCTGGTTTGTCCTCCAATAATTGTGTCAATGATGCCGTCTTCATTAACCATTCTGATGTTGGTGCCGTCGGCCAGATAAATCTTGTTGTCGGCAGAAATGGCAATTCCCTTGGGATAAGAGAGTCGAGCTTGCGTGGCATGGCCCTTGTCGCCACACTGGTCCGGATCTCCAGGCAGGCACCTGATTCCCGATCCTATGACAGCCTCAAAGTTGGCCTCGATGTCTGGTGGGTTGAGGGTGTCGATCAGGCGGATGACTTGATGGGCCTCGGGGTCACTGATGTACAGAATGTCCTCGTGGGCATTGAGGGCCATGTGGTACCTGTACGCCACTCCGGAGGACTTCAGCTTGAGCAGGGTCCTGATGGTGCCATCGGGCATGATTCTCCGGATGAGGTTAAAGTCTCCCACATAGATGGATCCATCAGCCCCAGACACAACACTGACAGGTGACAGAAGCCTCTGAGAAGTGGCCTCTCCGGAGTGACACGAGCTGTCCTGACAGTCCAGTGGCCTTTGAAGGCCATCGCCCATGAGGTTGTAGATTAATCGTGGCCTTTCACTTAGGAACACATTCGAGCCATCTCCCTTGTACAGGATGCCTTCTTGCGGATTGTATCTATAAAAAATAAGGTTTATTAATGTTATTTTTTGCATTGCAGAAATAATGATGATGTTTTGTACCTGTGATGGATGTCAATATCCCAGCCTCCAATGTCACTGACAGTTAGGTCCTGGCCAGTGATTTTGGTCGTTTGCACATCCCAAATGATGCTGGTGCAGTCGTCGTATTTGTAGCCAACCATCACCACAGCTGTGGTCGTGCCATAGACGCGCTGACGATAAATGTTCAGCCTCGACCACGAGTAGGTGTATTTGAGGTTGGGATCGGCCTCGAACGTTTTCTCAAATAGGACACCTTCAATGGTGATTCTCAAGTGGATTTCCTTGAGAGCCTTGGGAATCACTCCTGGGGTCAGCCTCAGTTCAATCGTTGACAAATAGCCACGTGCTCTGCCTGAATGGTAGACCAACTTGACATTCGAATTGGGAATGGGAATGACCTCCAAGAGGACCCTCGTTTCAGTCACAATGCCGGAGGTCAGTGACCTCGAGGCCGATTGGGAGCCCAGCCTCCACGAGGCCACCATGATGGGTTTCATGGTCTCGTAGTCGTGGCTGTCACACGTCGTCAATGACATCGTGGCATTGGGATTTTTCACCACCAAGGGAGCCATGGACATGACCACCGGATCAATCACGAGTACCTCGTTCCAGGGGACAAACAAGGTCCTCATTTGGGGTGGGAAGGGAGCCTTGCCAAAGGTCAAGGTCACGGCTCCTCCGCCATTGACCATAAAGTCGAACCAGCCGTCCTCTTGGGTCATTGTGTAGCCCTCGGTGTGGATGTCAGCATGGGTGACCCTAACCCCGACCAGGCCTCGACCGGAGGTCGTCACCACGCGGCCTCGAAGCACAGCTGCTCGGCTATTGAAGAAATGAATCATGGAGTCAAAAACTGTTTTTAATGGTGGCAAAATTGACGAAATTATGTGAAGCATGCGAACAAGAAGAAAAGGGTCGTCTTTTATGGGGTGACTCACCTTTGGTTAAAATGGTTCCAAAAGATACTACAGAGAAGGAGCAGCGTGAAATAGAACAACGGTAACAACGAATTTGTCAAACATCAATACACATTTACACGAGTTTTTCTCTTCTTTTTTGGGGGGCCAGTAGTAAAAAGCCTAGATGCTCTTTACGGTATGTTTCTAAAATCTCTATACACTTGGGATTTTTTGCCATGTACAAAAAGTGGAATCGGACAAAGCCTAATGATGTGTGCAAAAAGGTTGATCTAGAACATTGAAAAACGTGGAGAACCACCCGGTATATTTGTGAGTGCAATTACACATCAAAGGCCGCAATGGCTTTCCCTAGAATGTATATGTACCTTTCCTACTAAAGTAGTTGTGCAATAGTTACATAGATGACATCAAACTTGGGTCAATCAGCTAAGTTGTACATAGAAAGTATATCCAGCAGATGTATTTGAAGGTGGTTTGTAGCACTATATTATATTGTGGGTGGTATGACGTGGTATAAAACAGCTTTCTTTTCTGCTAGCAGCAGAAAAATTACAAGGACACTGCTTGGCTTATGCAAAAGATGTGGCCAATTTTTCTCAGCTTGCTGATCACTAAGTAGTACACATAATGTAGCAGTAGTATCTAGATATGTATTGGGATACACCAGTAGTGAGGAGAATGCACTCACCTTTCGTTGAAGGCTGTATTTTTGGCATATCTCTGCAACGAGCCCTCCTCTATGATGAACCTCATTTTCTGGAAAAATGAGGCCGTGGAGGCCGGAGGCTGTCTTTGTAGTAAAATGTCGATTGGCCTCGCCACTGTGGCGCATAATTGGCTAGATTTACATTGGGCGGCCTCGCAGCATTCAGGGTCTTGGCAGTCGATTAATCCATCTAAGCACCATAAAAAATACATGAATATCATAGTTATGAAAGTTATATGCTTGCTTAAATCAAATATAAAAGCCAATTACCCTGATCATCGTCATATCCATCGTCGCATCTGGTTTCAAGCCTCACGGAGCAATCATGGCCTTCCCAGCCTTCGTGGCAATGACAGCCCCATTCCCCACGAAAATCGGCCTTGCAGCCTCCGTGGCCGGAGCAGCCTCGAGGGCAGCCTTCAAGCGTGCAATGGAGGCCGTTCCATCCAGCGACACAAAGACAAGTGCCATTTTTGCATTGGCCATGAAGGCTGCATCGAAGGTCGCAATCTTTCTCCTCGCATCTCTGGCCTCGCCAGCCGGCCTCGCAAACACACAAAGTGTCCTCGCATCTGGAAAATTCGAATTTCAATTTAGTTCTATATGAAAAATGTCCTTTCCTCTCAATTGCGCCAAAAGAGGCCTCATATCCCTTTTAATGCTCTACTAACCTTCCATGGGGTCCGCAATCGAGGCTGCACAGCCTCGAGGAGCAATCATCGCCGACCCATCCTTCATGACAATTGCACTGTTGAGCCTCGAGGTCGAACACGCCATTTCCAGAGCAATCTGGTAGACATTGCCTGGCCTCCTCGTCTAAAGTGCCACAATCATGGCCTTTCCAGCCTTTTTTGCAAATGCACGCTCCATCAACGCAGAATCCGTGCTCGGAGCAAGTTGGATCCGCGCAGTCAACTGTAAACAAAAAACGAGCTCAATAGAGTCGCAAGTTTGCCCCATGTTCACACACTCACGCAACCTTGACAAATATTTGGATGTAACCCTGCGGGAAATTGCGTTTCAAGTCTGTTACGCTTGAAACTATCCCTTATTTGTTCATAACTTTTTCTTGGCCTTTCTTAATATAAAGGCCAAGGCCCAAACTGGCCTTGAGCACTTCCATTTTTATAGATACCATTATGCAGTCGAGTTTTTTTGATCGACCCCATAATCTTATCTAAGCCTTAACCATGGCCTTTGTATTACCCAAAAAAGCCCTTTTGGCCTTTTATGGTGAAACACAGCAAGGAGCTTTTTATCAGAAAATAGCCCATCATACTCCACATAATTATGTATATAGAAGAGTATGATTTTTTTGCTGGCAAAGCCTTTCCCATCCAAATAATCCTGCATGGTAAGCTTGGTATAAGTGATCGATTATCTCACCTTTGTCGCAGAAATCCCCGGTAAAGCCTTTCATACATTGGCACTGGCCTTCGACACATCGGCCTCGGCCAGAGCAATCAGCGACCTCACACTCATCATGCCTTAAGCTGCACTCTTTGCCTTTCCATCCAGGATGACATTCACACTCGCCATTTTTGTAGTCTCCGTGGCCTCCGCAGAGGAGAGGACAAGCTCCTATAATAGTAAAATAACCATAAGAATTACCAAAACTCTAATAAAGAATTAGGTTAAATTTTTTGAAGGTGCAAAATCCTTTAGCCTTAATTTTAATGCGAAAAAAATACCTTGACTGCAGTCTTCTCCGCCATACCCAGATTGACACTGACATCGTCCCAAAACGCATTCGCCATGGCCATTGCAACCATTGGGACAGCCTTCGGTCATTTCCAAGGCCAAGGCCGCGACAAGGTCGACCACTTGAGCATCGCCAAAGTCGTTGTACAACGAGACGAACCAGTGGCCTTCGCGCATGAATAACGACAGCCTTTTTTCCACAGTTCTCTTGATGGAAGAAAAAAAAACATGTACACACGTATATATAACCCATTGTGAAAGGCCATTAGTTTTTGAATGATGCATTATTGGCAGCCGATGAATAAATGTGTGTCTTTACAAATAGCCCGACGTACAGGCACAGCAGGGTTTTTAGGCCGCACACAATGGCCTTTTTTCATGGCGTACACAGAAGTCTAGACACATTTACCAAAGGCTTTTCCATATCATCAAGAAAGCTGCTTTCCTGAAGAAAAAGTTGCTCAGTCACCCTTTTTGCATTTGAAACCAGCCTTTTGAAGGCCACTACTGTGAGCAACAAAAAGAAAAGGGCCTTGGCCTTTGCTCACACCAATGAAAACGCCATTGAGTGCACTTGGGGAGCATCTCGTAGTAATGGTCTTTGTTTCAGTACCTGAATGCTTCTCGCCGTCCTCGACGAGGTCGTCGTTTCGCTGTTGGAGCCTTTTATGACCTCGGTGAGATCGTAGTTGGTGTGGGTCGGAAGTGCATTGCGGCGTGCATAAAAGCCTAACGAAGCTCCTCTCGGCAGCCAGAGGTCAAAATGGACGTAGGCGGCCTCCATTTGGTAGAACTGCACGTTCCAGTAGCCGTAGGCCGGAATCGTCTGGCTCAGCCTCTGCTTCGGCCCCAGCGAGATCTGGCTGAAGGTCGTGCCATCAGGGGGCAAATTGCGAGGCCGCGACCCATTCGAGGCTTCTAAGGGCGGGGCCGAGGCCACGACGGCCTCCGAGGCTGATGACAAAATGCGGTCGGCCGGGGCGGCCTCGGAGTCGTCCACGACGACCGCACAGGCTTTGGCACTTTCATATGTGACAGGCAGGAAGCTTGAGGCTGAAAAATGAACGAATGATCAGTTTGGCCTTTTTACAGCCTCGGAATTCTTACCAGTGATGTAGGCAAGTGCTGCAGAAAGGATGACAGCCAACACTACAAAGAAAATGGCGATGCACCTCCAAGAGCACTTCCTGGCGAAATTTTTCTCTGCAAAATGCCTTGATGACGAGATGTGCCTCGTTTTGCTGCTCGCAGAATTGTTGCCCATCACCAAGTTGTTCCTCATGGGCAAAAACGGGGTGTCTGACGTGGTATACTGAAGGGTACTCCTGCAGGAAAAACATGAAAAATGGTCACCAATTTGGAGGGTAGTCGCGCGTTTGCTGAATTCTCACAAAAGGGAAAATTGGATTTCTTATCTATACACTTGCTGAATCAGACCAAAACTTGCACACTGGGCCTCTGGAGAGGAGTAGAAGAAAAAAATGGCAGCTAGGAACTCTTTGACTGCGGTTAAAGTTGCTGGAGTCCCTGAAGCTGGCTGCTCTAATGGACTAGATTTAATTTTGTGGACCAGTGTGCACACAGTGCGGTAGGTTGGCCATAAAAATCAAAGTGCAACAGATTTATCAGGTCGAAACATTCCCTTCAGATTGAGCTGTCAGACTAGATTTTCTCCTCTCTTTTTACCTGCCCTCCTCCCCCATAAACGATATGAAAATAGCTATTTTTACCTTTCCGAGTTTTTTAAGCTCTCTTTGGTCGGACTGTGACTTGGTGACGAGGAAGAGTGGCCAAAACGATACTCTTGTCTTGAGTCCATTGTTGGATTCTTTGGCATATCTGGAAACAAAGATGCCATCACATCTAAAGTGAGTCTATTTACATTTAATAAAGATGTGAAGAATGCGCCGCGGCTTGCTTCAAAACATGCCATTTGTCAGTAAGCCAATTTTGACTATTTTAAATAATACTTACTTGGTGGAATGTAGATGCTTCCAGAGGAGGTCTTCATCAAGCAAGAAGTGACTTGCTGATCAGCGTCCTCTTCAGAGTAGCCAGAATCGAGGTAATTGATTTTCTGGCCGGTGAGCGTGCCGGTCAACAAGCCCTCGCGCAGCTGCGTCACTTCAGCCATATTTGACCGGCTTCCGGTTGTGTGCATAAGGCTCGCATGCCGGCCGCTCGTGTAGCTGTTGCCGCTGTCGAGAACGCTGCCTGAAAAACGAAAAAAATTAAATTAGCTCATTTTTTGAGAAAAAAAATGAGAACTGGTTAAGCAACTTTTTGCTTGAAGCTCTCCAGCTCAGGGAAAGTTCTTCTTGCTAAGTTAACTTTTGGCGAAAGAAAAAGTTTTCCTAGCTGGATTTTTGTTCCCCAAAAAGATAGCTACATTTTCATGCGAAATATTTGAGCATCTGTTTGCTTGTTGGTGACAAACATACAGCTACGACACATGTTTTTGGTCCAAATGGAATTGGACTGACCAATAAACAGTAATCCAGGAACAATGAGCGAAAATCTGCTTATTTTTATTATTGCAATTGGATAATCCACTTTTGCTGCTACTGCTGTAGAAGTTGTATACTTGGCAGTAAATGTAATCTACCAAAAAGCATGTGCCCCGAGTCTCAAATAATGCCACTGTTCTGCTCTGAGCAGGGGGAAATTCGGACCATTCTCTTTAATGGACTACACTACCACAGTTTTTAATTAATCTCACTCTATAATCTGCAATGGTACTTGGTTCCTTAAATTACACGTTCTCCTTTTTGCAAGCAAAAGTAGCAACACATTATAAATAATTACAAGATTACCATCTAGACAACAAAGTTTATATTGTCTGTTATTTCAGCCTCAATTCCATCATCTAGCCTCCCTTTTTTTGTAGTGCCAGAACTAATTAGTTCCTCTGGGGCTTTTTCAAAAAAAGAGACCATTTTGAATTTATTTGGTTTAGCCACACACACCAAATATCCAACCTAATTGTAATGGCCCAACAAAAAAGGGGTATTGAAATGGAAGAAGGGAGGTCATTTCCTGATTAGAACTGTTTTGTGAATACACCTCAAAAAAAGTGGCTGGAATCATGCGTGACAAATTCGGTAACAGCTCGTGGAATAATGAGTGCCATTTCTCATGTAGTGGAGGAGATAAACAAAAGCACCAGGGGGCAGCACTTTCCTGCTTTAGCAGACTATAAGCAGAAAGCAACTATGTGTACAATGTTGTGAAAAAATGAACTGATGACAGTTACAAATCTAAGGACATTGTTCCCAGGCTAAAAAATGATATTGGAGCAAAGAGTTATGGACCTGTTCAGAAATCACTACAGGGGGCTTCCTCCACACAGAATAAACATGATGGGGGAGTGGAAGAGGTGTGGAGCATAATAGACCTAATTCGAGCCCCCAAAAGGGCCAATTTTCACAACAAAATTTATCATGACGTAGTAGTCTTTTCTTCACAAAATAGTAATGAAAAGAACCACCTAAGAAGGGTAGACAATCGACTGCGTAGAACCGCAGGAAAAGCCAGCACGTGATTTCAGTGCTACAAACATATGAATAATTAAAGCTACTACATACTGTTAGTGCAGTAACAAAACCAATTAATATAGCTATACATCCATCAAAGTCATAAAGCACAAAAGTTTCACTTGCCACTTCTTATTCAAGTTATGCCATGCAAATGATGATTTTGGGCTGCAGAGGCAAATCGATTACAGCTTGTCAGTCATGTGGGAATTCAGGTTTCAGCTTACTAGGCATCTTGGCGTCTACTAGTTAGTAAAAGGTACGCACCTGGTATCCGAAACAAGGATGATGCACATCATCCCAAAGGCTAATCAATATCCCCTCCACCCTTTCTAATTGACAGGCCACTAGCCTTATGATATCATCAAACATGGGGCAGATGAATAGCCCCCCATCAAAGATCTCTAGAGGCAAATATTTCATTTCAACCACCACATTGTTGTAGTACATCACACAGGAAAACAGTCATCAATTACTTTTTTCCCTGACCAGGAGGACAAACCTCAGAAACTCAGCCTAATTAGAGCCCTCATAGAAAACTGACCACAGAGTGATAAAAATAGTTCAAAAATGAGGGAAATCCTCACAATTTGCAATGTGTATGTGCAAAAACCTTCAAGGGGAAAACTAATGATGAAGTTGTTTAGAGTCACTTTTATTGCATTGCAATTGTGTTGTCAAAGGCCATAAATGCTGGAATTTAGTTGGCAAAAGCAAGATTGATCAATTATTTTCGACAAAAGAGCCAAGGGGGAAGAATGTGCGAGTGTATGTCTCCGAATCATCAGAGTTCATTTGGACACTCACAATAGAGGATTAATTGGCATGTTGAGTTTTATGTTACAGTCACCAGCAAATAGTACTACCATATTCTAAAAAGCAACATCAGCATGGGGCTTTTCGATCCCACCCACTGCTCTATTGTTGATACTTCCCAGCTACTTTTTTTGACATACAATCGACCTAGGCTATATTCATGTTTTTATAGCCAAATTTAGGCAATTCATCATCCAAGGCTTCTCTTCTACTTTTGATGCTATCAGAAGAATACTTTTCAAATCACAATGTAAGTCAGCCAAATTCTGCATGAAAATGAAAAAAGGTCCTTCAGCATGAGCAAATATTGAATTAAAGGTGTGTGCTTGGCCAATGTGAACAATGGCTATTTAGAAAGCAAAAAAGCTTGATATTGGTAAAATGCTCAGAGTGGAAAGCAAATATTCTAAATAAATTACAGAGCAGCCTTTTCAAAAACAGGAACGCCTTTCAAATTGCCAGCAAAAAGGTTTTCCTCATTAATTAAGCTCAGTTTTAGTTAGAAGCACGTGGGCCATTAGAGCAACTTCAAAGGCCATTTTTGTCGTAGTAGAAGGGAAGGCCGCTTTTTACGGGCCTTCATCAAGGATAATAAGTCATAAAGGCCATAAAAAGCGTATGATGCCATTATAGTCCTCAAAGTAAAAAAGTTTGGATGGCCTTTTCTACTCGTGAAGTCTTCCGTGAAATGAAAAAGTGGAAAAGTCCTAAACTGAAAAGAATGCTGGTCCTATTTTTGACAACTTTTTCGCCATCCTTCAAAAAGTGACCATTTGTCATTTTCTACCAGCAGCGATTCGAGTCTGTTTGCTCTCCTTTCCATTAGAAAAAGGCCAAAAAAACTAAAATCCCTTTTTCTTGCTCTTTCTGTTCCTTCCCAAGATGGGAGATCAACTAGGGCTTACATGTATCAATCCTTGTCTATTTAGTAGCAAAAAAAAACACCGTAGCCTACCATTGCCTCTCCGATCTTCGGGGCTAATTGGTGTGCTCCAATAGGGCGATGGGCACTGCATGTTTGGCCTCAAAAATCCTGGCTCACTTCACTTCAATTTCGGGGTCATTTTTGACAAAAATTGTTGGGCACTTGTGTACTAGCTCAGAGTGTCAACTCAACTAAATGTGCATTAAAGCCGCTCAATGTTCGCTGACGGTGCGGAGCGCTGCGCTGAGCGGCGGCGCGCGCGCGCGTAATTCTCGGCTCTGCGCGCAACTTTGGAAAATCTCGGATATTTTTTCGTCCCCTTCTTTTGCAAAGGCTCTACGCGGGCTGATAAATGAATTGAGATTAATTTGTCTACACCTCCGATTGGAAATAAAACTATTTGTCAAATGACCCATTGTCACAGGAAATTAAAGCGGTTTCCCCTATTGTAATTGCCTTTTTTCCATGCCAGCCTTTGTTTTGGGCAAAGCTGAAATTATTGCACCGCTACTGAGAAACGTGCCACCAGTTTTTGATAATTCACAGAACGGCCTGCTATTACTGCTACTAATAAAGCATGAGAACCATTTTTTAAGCATTTTCGATTTTTCCGAAATTGCCACCGCGGCCGCGATTTCATGCACGCGTGGGTAAAACTGGGAGAAAAATGCCACTTTTCAATACACTTTTGCATCGACAGGAGCATTTCTCACACTGGAAAAAGGGAATGTGGTCTTTTTTGGTCCGAATGGCTCAGCGTAAGTACAGGAAATTGCTTACTCCTTGTGGGTTCCGATCTGTTGAATTTCACGGAATCTTAACTGAACCTAATAATAAACATTGAGGAGGGTCTCTCATTTCTCCTTTTGGCGGTCCAAATATAATAATGGCGGGGATTTGCAATAAATAGCCAATGCACTGTGGGGCATCAGCCATGCAAAAAAATCCCTTTCACTTTGAATGACCGCTATTAATTGGCAGATATATAAAGAATATGCATTTTTCACTAGAGGGTGAATTTAGCAGGAATTTTTCTAGCCATATACTCTCGCGGTGAACTAAAGTACATAGACGTCGAAACATGATGAAGTACACATCATAGACCGCTAATCCCTTTAAAAGGTTTGCCAACATAGCAGCCAATTTCGGCGCTAATGCATATTTCTCGACAAAAGAAAAGATGGGAAAAATCCAGCTGAAAAACTAGAGTGGAAAATACAAGAGGAGGAAGTACATAGAAAAGTGATGACTTTGCTGATTCTTGCAGAATATCTCGACGTTGGCTTTGCTAACGACTGCATTAGTTTGCTCATTATACTCTTTTACGTTCACTTCTCTGGCTTTCAGAAACTGAGTAGCCCAGTGTGATGGATTAGGTTTTCTGCAGAGCAGGATGAGATGTGCAAAAAGCAGGATAGCACACAACGTGGTCAACTCAGTCTTCAGCAAGGGAAAAACAAGAATTTTGGTAAAATGCTGTGAGAGTTTTGGCACACTTGACAACAAATCTCAACAAGATAATTGTCACCTTTTTTTCTCATGGCTTTTGATGTTGAACACAATTCCTTAGAAAAGCATATAAATGATGGATACATCAACATTTTTCTCTCAGCATTCATATCTCAGTGAGAAAAATTAATCGAATTTCGCCTATCATTTATAAGGAATTAGACTGAGTCACCTCTTTCAGCTGCAAATGCTGCGAACGAACGGTTTTGAGAGAGTCAAAACAAATACATTAAAACAGCAGCAGTTGCTGCATAGAAGAAGATGTGCATAAACTCTAATCCTTACGGCCATATTGCAACTATTCTCCACAGTGGTGCAAGTTTGGAATGCAGAAATTCCTCCCACCTCCCACTGTGGCATCTTTGTTTTTCACGCCAAAATGATCTATTGGCCATTGATGAATTTCAAATCTGCTAAAATCCACACCAGCCTTTTTTCCAATTTTTTCTTCCAAATTCCTGTTGTGGAAGAGTGGATAATGACAGGACTGAATTGTCCAATTGTGCAGCAGCATCATTTATGATGGTGAATGAGGAAACAAATGATGAGCTCGATGACTTTCCACATGATATTGTCAAAGTGTCCCTTTTTGCTCTCAAAAGAAGAGCCATTCATTTATCAAGGCCATCATCGATGATCCTATCAATTGCACCGAGGGCCATGAAAGCTGGCGAAAAGATGCATCGGCTCATCAGCAGGAAATGCAGTGAAATTCAGCAAAAAACTCAGGAGGGAACTCAAAATGCTTGGCAAGCTGAGACTAAAAGTCCACTGTGCAAGCGAGGACTTTTCAGTGGGGGAAATTTGGCCAGATCATGGTGTGGCAATTTTTCATGCGAGTAGCAGGATATGCGAATTTTGCTGGGGTTATTCAAAATATATCCATTTATCACTGTGCTAATGATTCCCGTAAAGGATTGAAACTGAGTAGGAAGAAGAAAAAAATATGATAATCCATCCTGAGGTCCCAGGGTGAGAAAAATCACCTTCTTACCTCACTATAGTATACTATGTGAAATTCACATTTATGTGGCACATTTCACTGCATATTCAATTTGCCAGAATCAAAAACCGTTCGAAAGAGCTTTCCAAAAAACTTTCCATTTGCTGGCTTGGCTTTGCCAACAGCCATTCATTCCTTTTTACCCTTACAATGGCAATATAACTCCTTGCCAACATCTCCATTTTGAATCCAATTTAGGGGCACCAAGTCTGTTATTTATATTTAAAAAATATTCAAATATAACACTCCAAGACCTTGGAAAAACATCACAAGCTTTCAGGTTTTAAAAGTTTTTCCAGTTGTACTCTGTCCAATTAGAGGCTCTAGAGTTCCAAAAGTTGAATGCGAGGCACGAATTTTGGCATTAGCTACCTTGTCACTCTTTAGTGATGCACGAACTGTCAAGGAATTCATTAGCGTAAAACGAGCACCTCAGCTGAATCGTACTATTATGCTGCTATCTTCCATCAGAAATGATGTGAAATGGCCGAAATGCAAAATGATTATGGGCCAGAAATGAGTATTATGGCCATGAGAATATTTCCTCCAGAGGAAAAATTGACTTGATCATCATTAATCTGAGCCCGAACAATGACTTCTGCTCTTGCAGCGCGGCGCAGCAAAATCAAAGCTGATAATGATGCCATATGATCGCAGAAACTACCCAACAACACATGATATCCAATCTTGCACTTTGACGTTCATTAACCCGAATGCTCCTGGAGCCTCCTCGTTTTTTCAGTCGATATCTTCAATGAGAAAAAGGAAATGACGCGAGACGTTGCTCGAAAAGTCATCAGAAGCACTCTAGATAAGCCAGTTTTTATCTGAAGAATGAGCAAAGTGCATTAAAAAAGCTGAGATATCCAAAAGAAGCTAGCTGATGAACACCAAACGAGAAGAAAATAATCAGCTGACTGAAGTAAACAGGCAGCTGAATTTTGGTACACAAACAGCTGACCAAAGTAAACAAACAGCTGACTGAAGTAAACAAACAGCTGAATTTTAATAAACAAACAGCTGGCTGAAGTAAACAACCAGCAGAATTTTGGTGCACAAACAGCTGACTGAAGTAAACAAACAGCTGAATTTTGGTTCAAAAACAGCTGACTGGAAAGACTCGGCTGAACTAAAAATATTGGCACTCTGATGGCTAAGAAATAGTTGAAGGTTATTGCAAAATCAGTAGTCTACCAGTTAATGAGGTTGAGGAATAGGAAGTTTGCCGACTCCTAATTTGGCAGTCCATTGTTTGCAATAGAGATTATAGGACGGAAAGTCAGCCGTAGAGCCAAAGAAGGAAAGTTTTAATCGGGACGAAAATCTGCTGCATTCCTCACATATAATACAACTTCACTTTATAGACTACTGCGTATACAACATGGCTGCTGCAGCCATGATTACTAACTTTATGGTGCTATAAATTCCCCCTGAAGATGCGCATTTTGATCAGCAGTGTGCTGCTTGGGTCACAATCAAAAGTTTGTGCAATGACCCAAATCTTGAGAATCTCTGGGGAATTTTCAATCACCTTGACAGTAGAAGATCAGGAGGAGAAAAAGGGAGAGGGGCCATTTTGGCTCTCTTCTTTGTATTGACATAAAGGACTAACTTCTGATTAATCTCTCAGCAGTTAATTTCATAGTCTAGAAAGCAGAGAAAATTGGCCTTTTCCTTTTCATAAAAAAGCAAGAAGAAAACACTTTCTTCTGGCAATTGTGTAATTCATGGATTTTTTATGAGCAGCATGGCAATTTTCATCAGGAATTGCTTTTTGCAAGGATTTATTGCTCTGGCAAACGAGCAATTCTGCAATCAAGCTGAAAAGGCCATTTTGCTGATGTCAAAAATTAAGCAACTTGTGGTTTTTCATTTGAATTTGAAGGGGAAGTGGCAAGATGTCTTCGTAGGGGGTCTGAGAAGTGAGTGTGCTCATGACTGCTCATACTAAGTCAAGTCGTGTGCTCAGACTAATATAAATTATGTGCGAGAGTGTAGGCATTAGGACATTTATGAAGCCACTAATGCGAGAAACAAGTGCACATGACCATAATTTCTAGGAATGCTCACAATGAGGAGTTTTATTGCTAAAAATGCCCATTCATCAAGTTCGTCAATTAGATCTGCAAAAGCAATCGAGCGCGCATGCGCGTGACCGGTGCGCGCATAGAATGTAAACAAACAAAGAGCACGCTACTTTGTTTTGGTCAATTGAGGATCGGAAATATGTTGCTCGCAAGAAACTGAGTATTTTCACTCTCCCCAAAGTTGGTACCTCATATGAATTCACTGTGAGACCACCGAAATCCCAGCAGACGAGGAGAAAAACACGGTCTGGTGATCTCATTGTCTCAATGCCACAATATTGCTGCTGAGAAATCCTTGCGGATCCACAATTGATCTCCAAACTCGACTCTTTCACTAGAAGAAGAATGCCACTAATGCTCTATTGGAGTCTCAATTTAAAGAGAAGTTGGGGGCAATGATCAGCTACATAATTTGGCAAAATATAGCAATGAAACAGTTACTTAAAACAGCTTATATTTGCTGGTGTTATCATGCTGTTATTGCCCCAATATAATCACATAGATGAACGGGGCCCTTATTTAACCACAACTGCGAGACGTGTTTTTGCACCATCTAGCTGACACAGCCATGTGTGACAGCTTGGTTAGCCACAGATTCAAATTGAATTAAAAATGCCACATATTTTTTACGACCTAACCATTAAAATATATACAAACATGTATAGTAGTAGACTCTATACTGCCTTAATGGTCATTAAGATCTCCCTCCTCCTTCGAGTTTTTATGATGCTTTCATCCAATTTATTTTGGGAAAAAAGCGGTAAAAAGTAGTAAAAATGTTTTCTTTTTACGTTTCTGAGGATGAGCTGTTAATGGTGGACGTTGCTGTGTTTTCTTCGATAACAAAAACATTGCTCATTTTAGCTTTGTAATCAACAGCTGCCATCTTTTTGGTCCGCTTACTCTATTTAGGTTCCGATGATATTTGATGGGGGATTTTCGCCGCGCTGAAATCCTGCCAGCGAACACTGTAAATATTGACACGATTGAAATAGAAAAATCTTGACCTGAGCTCAAGTTGACAGACAAGGGAAATCAATAATAACCCATCGGAGCACTTAATCGATTACTTTGGTCGTGAAAGCTCTTATGCGATGCAATGCAATTTAGCTGATCTGGATAAGCCGGAAAATGGGATAAAACGCCTTCTTAGTCATCCACCATCCGAATAAAACGCATGGCAAGTTCAAATTGTTGTTATTAGAAAAGAAAGCAGCCATATTGGGACATTTTTCTCCTCGCGGAAATAATGTCAACAGCAGCTAGCAGGAAAATCTGCAATCGCGCGAGCTGAATGCAAGATCAGAAAATAGAAACAATTTCGATGCTGTTGTCGTCACCCTCTTTCCCATCAGCGGCGTGCCATCGATGACAATGAATGGGAATCGATCTCATTACACTAGAATGAGCATACACCACACTGGGCTTGTCACTTTTGCCAAAATTCAGTCCGAATTAGGCGCGTGGCGAACAGCTGTGAACTTCCCATAATTTTCATAATTTATGCAGTGATGATAATGCACTTGAGTAATTTAAGACTGAGCAAACTTGAGCCCTGGTGCGTTTGGAGCCTCGCGGAAAATGGCCCCAGTGTGCATAAGCAATCTAAATCACGCCCAAAGTAGACTATCAAGACATCAATGCTTTCGGATGCGTGAAAATAATCGCACGCGTCGATGACTGCTAAAATCTCAGCAGCTCAGCTGCTGCTGCTGCTACTGAAAAAGGACCTAATTTCATGCTGTTATGACCTTTTATGTAGTAAATGGGGAATTTATTCAGTGGTGGAAAATTAAGATTCTTCACAGCTGGAAGCTTCCCCAAATTGGCTTTCTTTTCCCCTGAATGTTAACGCGCGGTGCTTTCGAATTTAGAGGCTCCAAATGGTATTGCTTTTAATTTCCTGTCAATACGTGGTTCACACCAGGCAAATTGCCTTTTTTTTAATTTACTAGAGTTAGTAGAAGAGAAAATTCAACATTTTTTCAAGAGTGTATTTTTCTCAGCTTGAAATACGAATGATTATGTAGAAGCCTATTTTCCCTTGCTGCCATATTTTGAGACTGAGCTCATCTGAAAGGATTCTCACTTGGTTGAACATGATTTGAATTTGAAATTGTTTTTGCCAATTCTGCATCTGCTTAACACTCACACACACACACAGTGGGAATATCAAAGATTATCCCTTAATCCTGCTAACTAATGGGAGCCATTTTAAACTTGAGAATCTTCTTCAGGCTACTACTCTGTGTGACAGGAAGAGTTTAGCAAAAACATTTCCTACTGCAAGCACAGTGGACTGTGAAATTATTGAATTTACTGTTTCATGCCAGATTAACGGAGCATTTTTCCCTCCTTCACTGACGAAAAATGGCAAGTAATTCTTCACCCACTTTGAAAAAAAAACCACTTAAAGTTAATTAGGTCATTTTAGGTTTTGCCTAATCGATTTTCTCTGCTGCAAAGGATGAATAATGAACAGTTGAGAAACCTTCGTCTAAACTCGATTTAGCATACGCGTTAATTTATACAGATGAAAAATATGCCCCATTACTCAGCATTTGAATTTGCCTCATGCCTTTTTCAGCACACTGGACCAAAAGTCAAACTCACCTGAAAGAGGAGAAATAGTTATTTATTTCGAGCTGGGGCACGTAAAGTAGGGTCATTAAATAGCTGAGCGAGGATTTTAAAATGGGAAAACTCGAGTACAGCTTTACTAGCCCGAGCCTGCGAGGGCTGTAATTGTACGATTGTTTTTCCATTTTAAAATCCGAGGTCAGCTATTTAATGACCCTACTTTACGTGCCCCAGCTCAAAATATACAATTTTATATACTGTAATACGATTTTTGAGTGTTTTAATGAAGTTACCGGGCTGGCCCGTGCCCTTGAAAATGCTGCTCGGTTTTTAGTTGCTTCACTGGCTCTCATGCGCTAGCATCCTGTGGTTTGGGAGCAATAAAATAGACTTTTAAGATGAATTTTTGCAGTTGTGCTCCTATGGAACAATGGTTAGAGTGCTGGGCTCTTAACTCAGTAGTCTAGGGTTCAAACCCCAGTCATACCTTAACTTTTTTTATTTCTTTATCTGGCATAAGTCATGGTAAAGTCCTGTTCATAGCATGCAATTTTCATGATGTTTCCCTAGCTCAGTGGTTAGAGTATTGGAATGTTGATCCAACTTTCTGAGGTTCGAATATTGGATGATCCTCTCTTTTTCCAACTTCTTTGGAATTTGGATTAGTTCCATGGAATATGAGGGGCATTAAATTACTTAAAATCCCTCAAATTTGATTCCAGGGCTGTTAAGTATTTAATATCCCCCAAATTGCTTAGAAAAAACTGTGATATAAAAGAGCTGAGTCGGATCGGTAAACTGAATTATAACACGAGGAAATCGTATTACAGTATATAAAAACCTTTCAATATGTAAATAATTCAGGCTATTTTCCTGGACTGGTTCAGAGGAAATGGCCGAGAAAAACTAAAATTCCTGGTAGTATACTAGTTCCTAAAGTGTACACCACTGAACCCTTTCAGGCGAGATGAAGTCGTAAATGGCCAATTTGCGTCGAAAATAGCCCAGTGTGTTTCAAGTCTTTTCGGTGATTTACTCAGCCCAATAAATGAGAGGTCGGTTTTCGCCCACACTTTAGTGGTTTGCTGGGAAATTAGTTTCAAGGTTCACCTTTTTTGCGCGCGCAAAGTAAATCGCACGAATTCTGCCTTTGCGCTACAATTTCACGGGGCGTGGCTAAAAAAATTAGCCCGAACCAACAACATAGAGCACTGCATAATTACATCCAGGGTCATAAATCCAGAGGCAAGGATTTTTTTCTGCATACTCAAGAGAAATTCAGCTGTCCATTTTATAAGTTAAAAAGTGTCGGTCTTAATTTGCAAATTACCTCTACTGGCCGAGCTGACATTTCGGCCTTAAATTTATCGGTACGCATAACATTCTGAACAGGTGCTCTGAATGAGCTAAGCATTACTAATTTTAACTTGTGCCCTACTTTTCAACATTCCTGCGTAGTATATCATAGTACGCAAGCGGAATTGCTCATTTTGGAGGCAACTTTAACGAATTTTCATCGTATTTTCTCCAGCTGCTCCTCTACTATGGAATCTTTGAAAAAGCCGTGTGTTTTGAAATTGGGTGTCCAATTTGAGCCCCAAATTAAGACACATTTGGAAGAAGGCTGGAGCCGTAGGAATAGTTTTACCAAGGGTTCCAAGGTGATTGATCATCAAGAATTTTGTATTCAATGTCGAAAAGAAGATGTCACGCCTCGGATTCGATCTTGATTGACTAGCCATAAGAGATTTTTGGGACCTGTCAAAATGGCGGCTAGCGATCGATCAAAAAATCTAGCTACGAAAAACTCTGATGCATCGATCTTCCCTTTGCACACTTTGGATCCAAAACGTGGAAATAGAGGTTTTTCAAAAAAAAAAAATCCTAAAAATATCAAGAAAAATATTTAGTTTTAAATTGATGAAAAGAGAGGGGGTTAGAAGGCAAATTGTCCCACAGTGCAGAGGAGTTTTGACCCTGACACATCTGGTCGGGATTAGTCTTTGTCCCCGCCATGGAATCGGAAACCAAACAAAACTACTTTTCATTCTATGCCAAATTGGTTGATGGAACGCCATGTTTTTGCCCAATTTCTGCTGACACCAGCGCGCACTCTGCAATTGACATTTTTTCCCGCACTTTTTGGCCATTCAGAAAAATATAGTATTTCCCTTCTTCGTTATACCCAAGCTGTGATTGGGTATTTTGTTCAGAGTCTAATCTAAAAATTGCACAGCTCAGATTTCACTCGGCTGTGCAAGTGTCAATCAAGTTTTCTCCCCTTTTTTAGGGCAAGAAGCAAACTTTAGATTGAGCAGATAAAATCTAAAACGCCTTTCACATCTTCTACGTTAATAGGATTTTAAAAGGGGAAATTGAAACTGGATACTCAAGAGCAGGAGAATTCTTCAAAGGAAAAATGATGGATTTGACCGGAATCGCAGAGATTATTAGCGTACTATGTGAGGAAATTCATCAAGTGAAACTTCTCTGTGATAATGAGCATCGTATCCAAGTAGGTGACCATTTTTATCTTTTCCACATCTAACATTTTGACCTTGTTGACCACATGATTCCAAATTGGAAAATGTGCGTAATTTCACAACGACCAAGCTTCTGTGTGTGTGAAATAGTTGGTCCCATTTTCTGAAAGTTTTCAAAATTCTACAAGGAAAAATGGGCTGGAGGTGGCCAACTCTTGATATGATGATGATGCCACATGGGTTCTTCCAATAATATCACTCGTTGGAGAAATTCCTCCACCAAGAGAGAAAAACCATCTTTTGTGGGTCTAAACTGTCAGCAGGCCACTCATGTCAACAAAGCATGTATGTCCATTTTTCTTGGAAGACACTTCCAAAAAAGATGATGATGATGATGATGGGATGGCCTTTTTAGGATTCCTGCTTAAATTGCTGGTATACACAGATGTTCAGAATATTCATGGATTGGCTTCAAAAAGCTCACTTCTAGATACGACATCAGATAAAAATCGGTTTTGGCTCTTCGTATGGGGCTAATGTGAAAAGTTGCCCACTTTTTCACCATTCGTTTCGCTCTTTCAGCACACACGATGAAAACACCGTAGAAAAAGGCTGATTTTTGACGTGTTTTGGCAATATTTCCATGGTCACATACGAGCAGCTAATGATTGTGTCATCAGTTAGGTTTGAGGTCAAAATTGGTGAAAGCTCGCGAGAAAACGCCCAAATTTGAGCCAAACCACGAAAACGTGCGTGTGTACAGCATGCACTGGCATTTTAACGCACAAAACACCCATTTATTTCACTGAACGTTTATTGAGAGAGAGAGGAATGAATTGCACAATTTTGCACTACTGAGAACACTATAACCATGCTGATTTATTTTACAGCAGCTGACAAATTTAAAACTTGCAATTGCCAGATCACGATTTAGGGGAAAACCACACTGTCATTTTACAAGGAACTGCTCGTAAATTTGTTTCTCGTCAATGAATGCACATTTTAGTGCTTCTAGCTGCAGCACAGAAACAGAAAATGAGCTAAAAAACAGTGGCAAACAAATGGGTTTTCTCTGCATTTACCACCCACTTTCAAAGCAAAAATGAAAGGCTCCTTTGTTCTCCGAATTAGGCATATTTACACCTACTAAAATTCTGCTTTTAAGAAAGCCTAGTAAATGCTGAGGAAACCAGAGCTGACATTTCCTGTGCCAATATGTAGTACAGCAATAATAATGAGAACAAAAGCTTGACAAATAATTGATCAAAACGAGACTCATGTGTTATTGTTTGTACTTTTGCCAGGGAAGTAGAGTCTCCATTTTTCTGGAAAACAGTAAAGGACAAGCCTTAAAGGTAAATAGGCTTCTCACACAAACGGTGTTATTGGTAAACAAGCTCAAAATATACTACTTTGAAATCACAAATGGCCTTGGCATTTCCTGAACACATCAGAAAAACGTGCACAAAAATGGGAGAAAACAACAATTGATGATGTTACTGTAATGCTCTTCAAAATAAAGCATTATTAGACTGACACCAAAAACCACACATCCTTGGTTAACCTGGCGTTCATTTATTGTTGGAAACTGGCTCAATGTACTAGGTTAGTAGGTGAAAAATTGACCATCATTGTGGTTTCGGAAATCCGCATTGATGATTATAATTTTTTCTCGTAGTGGATAGAATTATCCTTGGGCGAATTCTAAGCGTAAAGAAAGCACACTGGACACTTTCACCCTAAAATCACATCAGTTTTGATAGTGTAACGGTAGAGAGCAGAAGTTCTTCAGCTCGTTCAAAACATTATTAGAAAGAAATGGATTTTTTAGGTAGCATTTGCCAGACAGTGGACATTCTTAATGGATCTCTCACATTACCATCATTACTCATAAAGGGCTCGATATTATTATATTGGGCCCAGTGTGCACTGCTTTTTTGAGGCTGGACAAAAAGCAGCAGCTATAGTATCTGCACCAAAGAGAGTGATTACATGTCATAATTACTGCTGCTGAGTGCTTCAAATGCCCACAAGGCTCGATATTTACACTGCATCACGTTTACCTTGACTTGTGGTCGCGAACGCAATTAAAAGATTAATAATTCTTAAAAATGGAAGGGTACGCGTGGCATATGATCCAAAATTGACGGTGTAATTTCCAACAGAGCAGTGAAACTGTGACGTTTGATTGACAGAGCAGATTGGCGGCTACTGGACACAGTGGGAATTTTCAGCCCGCGACTGCAACTGCAAATTAGCCATTATTTGTGACAATCGAGCTTTCTTCCCGCTCTGTGCAATCCAAAAACAAGAGGGCGTTGCTCCACCAATTGATTTAAAAACCAGCAGAACTAATGGTTCTCTATCATTATGTTTCACTTACCTGGAAAAAAGGGGATGAAAATGATTTATGATGTCATGTTTTGGTCAAAAACTAACAACGGAATAGCAGCAGCTGAGTGTGAAGGAGGGAAAAACAACAAAAACCTCGTCGTAAATTGCACTGAAGGTAATTAAAGCTGACAAAACTCCCACTGTGTTGCAATAATTGCAACTACTATGTACCGCGCGCGTGGAAAATTGGGCAGAATGCAGCCAAACCAGCGAATATTCCCAACAAAAACTCCAGGGGGCGCTGCTATTTGTTGACTTAGCTGGTCCCTCAAAATGTAAACAAAGAAATAGTTTATGGCAATAAAAACGAGCAAATAACAAGAAATTATTGCCAGTGCATGCAGTAAGTGTTTCAAACGGTCAAAGGAATTTGGCCAATTTTCCTCAGTTGTGCTATAGGAAAAAGGCTAAAATTCAAACTCAGTCAAGCAGGCGATTAGTTGGAAATCTGATCTGTTTTCCATGCTGACAAGAAGAAAATGAACAAGTTTAAGCGGATTTTTTCACCAAGCAAAGCATTTTACCCCCTTGCTTGCACCAAGCGCAGTGCTTGAAATGTGAAACTTTTGTTGATAGACTTTTAGACAGACTTGGCTCTCAAGTAGTTTTAGGCCTTTGCTGGTCTGCTCGTGATTTATAGAGAGCAAAAGGCCATAAATTAACTGCATATTTGGCCAACTCGAAAAAATACACTACTGCTAGTATGCTTAGCCCTGCTGAGTGCCAAAAATTCAGGAGGAACCAGAGCGTGGTACATTTGCCCATAAATACATTTTCGGATCAATCATGACGAATCGGGATGAAGAAAAAAACATCATTGATTGTTGTGAACATTATGGATGCGGTTGGGTTCAATAATAGCAGAAACACAGCGAGGAAATTCGCCCTGAAAAAAGCACTCAACTGAAATTGATGTTTCTAAATTCATATTTGAATTACATGTGATGCAATCGGTTTTTTCATTGCTTTTTGGTTATTCCCCAGGGTGAGGGGGTGTTTTTGATCTTGCTAAGATCTGAGCAAAGATCGTTCCATCATTTCCTGAATTCAGTATGAACGATGATTTCCTTTTCCCATAGCTACAATAGCACAGAAAGTGCTAATTACCATGATAACAGAACATTTCCGCAACTTTTTTGTGCCTTGCCAAAGGGGTATGCAGCTAAAATATCATAATATGAATATCATATAGTCAAGTAGGCAAAAGAGGCTCTTGAGGAAATTGGATGTATTTTGTTTACTAGTATGTATTGTGGGAGTAGTCTCAAGAGGTTCTATGATTGCTGAGACATTTTGTACGAGTCCACAAGCCGAAATTGGGGATGACTTGCATATTTTTTTCGCGCATCTCAGAATGACACAACAGTCATGGTCTGCTAATGCTATCAGACTCCAGGATCATTACTTTGCAATTTGACGAGATTTACTGCCTTCGAAAAATACTGAGAGCCAAGTTCGGATGCAGGAGCTTGTTACACTTCTTTTGTGGTGCTCAATCCTAATTGAGCTCATCATTGCAGATGACACGGCCCAATTGAGGCGAAATGTCATGAACAGCTCAGTTTTCTTTTTTCCCCTGGCTTTGAAGCTCAAGTGGGAGTTGAGAGCACATGGAGCCAGGGGGTGACAAAAAGTTACTTTTTGAAATATTAGTACTATACATTTTATGCAGTGTATACTATACAGGTTGTTGCACTATGGCTCAATTTCTTCCTTTAGAAGAGTTCCCTTTTTTACACCTTTACAACTTTGGCACTCAGGTGTTCAAATGGCTGAAAAAAGGAACTTTGTCTGCTGAAGATGCAAAGATGCCATCTCTCTCATTCTTTCATTCAGGGTGAATTACATTGAAGAAAAAAATGACTGTTTATTGCCCTCTTGAGCTTTAAAAATGGGCTTGAGCAAAATACAAGTACATCTCCATTCAAAGAGTCCAGAAAAGGTCAGCTGGCATTTTTTTTAAGAACTCAGTTTGTCAGCTAGTTATTTTCAAGTCAATAATGTCATTGATTCAAAATGCACTAGTAAAAATGAACCATTGATTTCAGGGGTCAGTGCTATTTTGTAGCTTGGACTTTCCAGGAATATGCAGAGATTTTGGGCAGCCGTTTTTCCTCTGCTGTTGATTGGTTCAATTTCAGCCATAGAAAAACCATATGATAAATATGTGATGTCAGTTGAAGAGCTCCACGAAGTTGTCAAGGACCTTGGTAATTTAACCCAGCTTCTTTATGATCAAAAATCAAAGTTAGAAGGGCAAAGTGAATTTTGAGCCATTTTCAGATGATATTGTGGAAAAGTACAAAGATCTGCACAAAAATGGACTGCTCAAAAACAGCGCTGTCGACTTGGCAAATGTTGGTAAAAACCTTAGCAGCAAAAGTAAAAGCTTGTAATTTTTTATTAAGCGATTTGCAGAAACGGGATATGACCGATTATTGGAAGATCGAGCCATGGCCAAAGAATATGGAGAAACTGACGAAGTGAGGAAAAAGAGAGAGATCAAAGAAATAAGATTCAGGCGTCGTCTTCTCAGAGAAATTGGCATCGATGAGTAAAGAGATTTTCCACAATAAAGAAGCCAAAAGATTCTCTTTGGAATCAGCAGCAACTTTTTCAAGGTTTCTAGACCCGAAATCTAGTTAGCGCAAAGCAATCAAACCATTGATTCGGAGTTCTTCTGATCAGTTTTGCGAGCCAATTCCAATCCTCTTGGCTGCTCTTCCTCTTCTACAAGGAGCTGAGAAAAAGTTTCAGCTCACATAGAACTAGCTAGCTTAACGAAATGTGGGACTTTGTTGTTTTTGCTCAGTCTTGCAAGCCAATCCAATAGCCAAAGAGAAAACCATGTGGAAGCACAGTGAGAAAACAATCAAATTCTCGGCCAGGAATTCCATTTCCTTTTTTAAGTCAGATTATTTCGGATTGAGCCCCTGAGTAACAAAAGGGCGTTCCTGTATTGGCCTGTTAGTCAAGTTAAGTTAGGTAGAAAGTTAAGTTTAGTTCAGTTCCGTTCCCGGATATTTATGTAGGTAGAGCTTAACTTAGCTTGTTTTTATGTAGTACTAGCTTGCTGTATAGCTAAGTTCAGTTGCCAAACTGAACTTAGCTACAAAAAGTGTTCTCATATGCGAAGTAACTGAAGCTCGCTTAATTGAGAAAAGCTAACTTTGCTCATCAGCTGCTGATGTACAACGCGTTGGCGTGTCAGCTCAGCGGTGAACTGAACATTGCTAAAACGAACCGAACTTGGCTAGAACAAGCTGAACTTAACTGATCAAGTAAGGTTGCTGTTTTAGCAACGTAACTTGACTAAAAATTCGAATGTGGGATCGCCCTAAAGGAATTTTTTTCCCTATCTTACTAGATTGCTGCGAATCTAGCTGAATCGAGAAAATGACCATAGGAAAAAACACGAGTTTTCTTCTTTGGCTTCTCTTATTGTCATCAGGAGCAGAGTAGAAATGAGTTGGCAAAGGGGTTACTAAATGAGTACACACCCATGAAATTGCCCTCACTTTATATTGCAGCAAGGCAAAAAATGGCCTGCTCCAATTTAAAAGTGGGGGCCATTTTACAACATCTTTTTACGTGATATCAATTAGTCCATTTCAGGCTTGGTTTTATCGATGAAATGTAGCAAAAAGAGCACTTTTGGCTAAATGATACATGCTGAAACTGGCAGCATATGTGCTAGCAGTATTAAATTAGCAATTAGCCATGCAAGCTTTAAATCTCAGGCTTTTTGGCTTTAAACTCACTAACGCTTTTGGCAATCTCGCCTTAAAGAATCCCACTCACAAACTTGTAGGAGATGCAAATTGGCGAGCAAAAAAAGACCTTAAGGATACAAGAATTCTTGACTGATCACAATGATGCAAAACACTTTGAATTTGGGAGGAAAATCCACGAGCTTTTACCCCTCAGTGAATTATAAATGCAAATCCACTTAATTGGATTATGCTTAGCCTCGAAAAAGCAATTTTGGCCCCAAATCACATCCATTTCCTCATTTTTGAAGTGGAATAAAAACTCCTTTTCAGGTCTCAATTTGGGTTCTCGAAAATCAAGAAAGTGCATTGTGCTGCTGATTTTATACGTTCTTCTGGGCATTAATGCCATCCTGCATTTGCCCTATCCGCTATATACATGCCACGTAGATATTCGAAGAAAGACATTTTCCTCTACTTTATTGCTGGCCTTTGTGACTCTGAAATGTCCTGTAAAAGAAGGTCTTATCTCAAGAACCACTTTTAGCTCTTATCACACCAAAAACACAAAGGGAAAACATTTCCAAACAACCAAGATAAAAAGGAGAGTAAAAATCGTTTTTCCCAGTGTGCAAATAAAAGAAACTCGACGAGGGGCGAAAAATCGCCCAATTACTGAATTTTATGTGTACGAAATCATTTGATTACATACAGTCAAAGGATCCGACTTTCAAACAAAAATTCTGCGTTCTCCTGCTGATTGATCGATCGACACTGCACAACTTTTTAGGTGCGTTGCCTACAGTGAATTACTGATGACTGATCGAAAACTGGTCAGTCTGTTGAGCAATCCGGAAATTTTACAGCCAACAGCATTGGTTTTATTATCCATCCGTGACAGTTTCGGAATTGGAAAAGTTGCGCTCCTCTCAATTTTCAGCCCAAGCAAAACAGAAAGTTGGCAATTTTTTGTGTATACGTGCACAGTGGGAAGCGTCGATTTTCAGCTCGCACACGGAGAAAGGGGGGATTTTGGGAGGTCCAGCTCTGGATCCTCAGTGTGTTCCAAGCATCCATAGGGATTTACTGGTATAAAGCAACTTTATGGGCCCAAAAGTCACAAAGATTTGTTTGTTGGCCTCTTCTCTTTTTAGAAAGATCTGAGTACTTACACAGAGGGAATCATTTGGGAAATCGCAAGTAGCCAATGAGAAATGAGGGCTTTTTACGCGCCATTTTCTCCCCACAGTGTTTCGGCTCATTACTTTTATAGTATATATGCCTTAGCTCTCTATTCAGAAAAGTTGGTTCATATCAAAAATGGAAGAAAAACGAGCGAGTAGTAGCATTTTTATGGACCTCAGAAAAGCGGCCATTTTTAAATGGCCAGCCAACCAACTCTTGATTTTTCAAGGGACACGAGCTCAAAAGAAATTCTCGTGAGACAGCAGAAATCCTCCCAAGTGAGATCATTATCAAAAATTGAATCATGGCACATGTTCTCTAATAAAGGGGAGAACCGCTGACATTGAAAAGAAGAAATTGAAAAAAAATGTCTCTAGCTCCTTTTTTATTTGGCTGCCCCTTTTTTTCGAGCCCATAAAGGTCGCATGATTTTACGTGCTCTGATTCTTAGCAGCTTGTTGACAATTTCCTTTTCCCCTCTTTTTTCTACAGAAGTAGAGTTGAATCTAGAGGGAGATTGAGAAAACGTGCTCAAAAGTTGAAAAAGGGTTCGAAAAAACCTCTCATGGGTTTTTCATTCCAATAGAATTCAGCTTTTTTGCCTCTCTTTGGCCCCACGTGCACAAGAAATGGTATCAATAGTAGCCAGTTTACCGTATGCTAAAGTGGTCGTTTAAATTCCCTTTACTCTTCTTGTGTTTGACAGGATTCAAGTTGACATCTGCTTGTCATTTCCTTATCAGATTTCAATCACAGTTTTTACTTTTACGTAGCTTAAAAGAGTGTTGTGTGCACTGATACACAATTTTTAAGGCCACCCAAACAAATCCGGACCGGATGGTAAATGGCAAAAGTTCTACTGCTAAGATTTCCTCCTATTTAAGAAAGCGGAAAAGTTCGATGCCATTTCTACTGCCAAACCACACTGGTTAGATTGTGTGTGTCGCGAATGTTGACAAACAAATCGATCACTGGCCCACATCTCAAGTTTCTCTAATTTAAGCCAGTTCCAAGGGCCGAAAAAAGGTGTTCAAGTTCCCCTAAAAAAGGCTTCAGTTTCGTGTAGTACTAGTTAAATTGTGTCCAACTGGGCTCGAAATAAATGTCTCTCGTGACTGGGTAAAAAAGTCATTTGTCCCCTCTTTTGACCACTTTGCCACTTATTTTCATTGAGTAGCTGAAGAAAAGCACATATTCATTCAAGAGTGAAAAAAAAGAAATCTTAGGCAAGCATACAGCATATTGCAATGAATGGAAGAGTACATTTCACCTCTTTCCTATTGAGGCTTTTTTTAATTCCTCCGTCAGTGATAGAATCGATTTTAAGGGTGTAGTAGTAAATGAGACCAGAGTCGAATTAATGAAGGTAGATGAACGCGGCCCGCAGGCTTGTTCGCGACACTCGGAATGACGATTTGTCACGTCGACGTTAATTATGCTACTGCTTGGTTGTTTAGCTTTTTTCACCCGCCAGCCCGGGTCAAATGGCTGGAGGAGCTACAAATGACTTTTCTAACACGAATCGAGAGCCAAAGCCTCGGTTCCTTAAATGAACCCTAATGCTTATCAGTTTCCTTATCGAGCAAAACTTTTCTAACCAAATGATCACTCTGGGGTAGTGTGGTTTCATAAGATTTATTTTCAGAATAATTACAAATGAATTCGATTCAGGAAAGTTATAGTGGATTCTACAGAGAGGAGAACTTTCTGCTAGGAGGTTTTTTAGTGGATACTTTTGCCAATAGTTGTTGGAGAACCAATCCAAAGGGAGGCCTCCTTTTACAAGATAAAAGGCGCCATTAAATCGTGGCTTTAACTAGATAGAAGCCATCTAATGAGATTCATTCATTCTCAAGAACCTGGCTTTCAAAAAATTGGAGAATTCATTTCTTATTTGAAAATCTCTCGCCAGATGGCAGATGAGGTAAACACGCCTTTTTCACTTGGCAGCTGCTCGTAAAAGATGCAAGGAATGTAAAATGTATGAGAAGAACCTTATCATCCAGTTGATGCTATTTTTTCTGCAATCTCATCACTTCTCCGCTCCTTTTAATGCATCCAGCTCAAAATTAAAAGTCTCTGGACTGAGATATTCTTGGGCTAATCTTTTAGCTTGACTGTCAACCCCTAAAATAGGATCATCACTTCTTTGCTTAGCTTTGCAAGATAAATGAGCCTAATTTCAAGAAGAAAAGGAATCGTCACACAAAAGAACTTTTTAATTTGAAGTACACACTCAAAACCGTCGAGGGTGTTGAAATGATCAGAAAATTGGAATACTTTGAGTGGTTCAGCCAAGATTAGAAGTTTGAATGAAAAGTCCCTTTTTCCACCAGATTTATGAAGCTCAACTTTTGGCACAATTTTGCTGCTCTTACAGCTAACAACAGCCAACTAAGGACCATAAATAGCAGTGCTTGAGCAATTGTTATGGCGAAAAAACCCAAGCCATAAAGGCTAACGAGGTTTCGGAGCTGCATGCAGAAAATTGATTTTTTCGCTTAATACTCTATAATTTCCAGAAAGTTGAAGGGCCATAATAGGCCTTTGGTTTCGTGGGTAGTTGGTAGCTAGTTCCTGAGAATTCCTCGTCATGTAATGGCCAATTTGGGGCAAAACCAAATGAGCTGTGTCAGCTGCTTTATGATTTCCAGAGATGATTTGCTTTGGGCAATTATCAAGCTATTGGTAAAATGCAATACACATTCGACAGATGCTTGACCGCATCAAATGCTTTCATATAGACACTGCCATTTTTATGTGGGCAGCAATATGGTGTAAAATGAGGTCTTTCGATTTCATGAGTCGACGACACGATGTGAGTGTGAGATAAATGCACGCAAAACAACCATTGGGTATCAGGAGCACGAATTCGATTTTACGACTGCCATAAGTGAAACTTTCCTACACAAAATCCATTTTAAGGCTAATGAAGAGTCATCACAGGAGTCCATAAAAGGGAAACTTTTATCACTCCACTTTCTTATGTCATGTGACAAAAGCCAAAAAAGGGACAAATTGATGCCATGATTAACCCAAAATCTAATTAATTTTTTTCCCAAGATTATGCTCATCTAGTTAAGCTAATTATGCTCAAATCAGTGAAGCCTCAGAAAACAATCTCCTTTTTTGCTTGCATAGTAATTGGAAAACTTTCACCTGAAAAAATTGTCTTTGGACAGAGATTTTGCCAGTGCAATTGATGGGACACTCCATAAAAAGAGATATACCTACAGGGTGGTCAACATGCATCAGGAGCCTCAGTGGTTTGATGACAACCTGTGATTTGATTACATCAGCAGCAGTGTGAATGTCAGCGGAAAAAAACTCAAACTACTACAAATCACGAAATTCCCATTGAATTTTCATGAATGCTCAAATTCTCAGTTGAATGCAACACAGAAACCAAAAGATAAATTATGAAAGGGAGAACAGAAGTCAATTATCACTTTAGTCACGCAGCTCAATAACTAACGAGTATAGTAGGTCATTTACGAGTCTTCTTCATTAGGGCGAAATAATCAGATCTTCGTTTCACTCCTATTGTGATATTTCAAAAGTAAGTCGGCAAAAAATGCCCTCCTAACTAACCTAGGCCAGGCCAAATAATCAAGTTTTGACTCACGCATCTGACCATATAAATAGTATATACCAGATGTCATTAGACATCTCCTGACTTTTTATTTTCGTGAGGCTCCCAAATCTCGTGGTTTTTTTTTGTCGTGGTATAAAGCCATCAAAGTCAGTAAAAAGGTTCCCCCATACCCCCTGAAATTCCGTTGGAATCTTCAAATCTCCAGAAAATTAAAGCTACAAATCACCGGTTCTGACTTCCAAATTCTGGTAAGAATTTACTGAATATCTGGTAAGCGCAGGGAGGGGGCAAAATCAGCAAGAAAAATAGAGCTTTACATGATTGGAGGCTCTGGAGTTCCCACAGTGCCAAAATTGATCTTCTAACTTCATTATGAAAACAAATGGGTTGTATATATCCAGACCACCATACTTGCACTCCTTGGATCACAATGGGAAACCAGCTTTGAAAGTATGAAAAAAATACTCTTTACAATCAAGCTGAAATCGAGCCTTTTCTCTAATGAACTTTTCTTCCCTTTGCAGCCAACAATTGATGAGGTTTGATCCAATTTGCAATTGGAAACTAAATAGAACTTTTTTCCAAAGGGGAAAAACTCAATTTCCTCATTCCTGCTCCTACTGTTGAAGAAGGATTGGAATTGGATGATGCACTTTTGTGGAAGAATTCAATTGTGAGGAAATCTGCATGAGAGCCAAGAGTGGATCAAGGTTGATGGCGGTGAGAGGGGAAAATTGTGCAAAAATTGGTCCTCGAGTGTGTATATAAGAAAGTTTTTGCTCAGCAAAGAAGATCCTCTTTAGAGCTCACGAAATATTGGACTTATTCATTTGAAAAGGCTCAGTACTCGCCTCTTAAAGTTTTAGGTCTGGCTCTAAATGGCCTTTTTGATCTTCTTCCCTTGCTTTCACCATTGTTGTAGGGAAAGTTTTGAAAGTTGCCTTTGTTTGTCTAGAACCAAACTCATTTTCAGACTTTTCTGTTGACCTGACAATAATATTTCAAGTGGAAAATGACTTGGTACTCCACAAATGAAAGTGTTGAGCAAAAAGACTCAAAACTCTCACAAGAGCTCTTCATCCAGGAGAAAAAGCAACAATGCTCTTTTTTATTAAGGTCATAAAAAGGTTATACTGCTAAAAGGCCAAAGTTGCTATTGGTAGGGGGGCAGGCTTTTCTAAAATGGAAATTTTGTTCTTCCTTCCTGAACAGTGAAATATGGCCTCCAATTTCGGCCTCTATCACGTAGAAGTAGCTACAGCAGGAGGAAAGTTGCCTAGCCCCAAGAAAAGTGGCTCTAACTAAAAAAGGTGACAGAGAAGGAGCCTCAGAAAAATCTATTTGCTGCATGGCTGGCCTTTTTTGCCAAAAAGGCCCTTAAGCAACACTCAGAGTATTCCCAACTGGAGAGCCAAAATGAATTGGCAGCTAAGGCCAATTTAGTGAAATATTGCTTGCCCATTACGCTACAAATAGAAGTTGCTTCCGTGGCTAAATGAATGATTCGTGGCCATTTGTCCTGGATAAATCTGGATGGGGAAAATTCCCTCCTGTTTACGTACTTCACAATATTCAGAAGCAAAATAATGATGGACTTGCAGGAACTTTTTTGCCAGGAAAAAAAGTTGTGCGCGTGCTTTTCCTCCAGAATGAAAAGGCCTCATTTGAGTGACTTTGCTACTACAAGAAAGCAAAAATTGGAGCTAATGTTGGCCTTCGAGTGATCTTTCCTTTTTGAGAGAAAGGACAGCTACTTTTGCCAAATAAATGTGAAGTAAAAAGCCCATTCATCTCCTTTTTTTGGCACTCCTTTCAGGAAACAATAAGAGTCGTTAGAAGAACTGCTTTTTTGTGCTCTTCCAAAATCTTCCAATTCTTAGCTAGAACTGCATATAGGCCTATATGGCAGATTTATAAGCCGCATGTAGTGGGCCCATCGCACCCACAACATTATATAGCTGTGACCGGAAATGAAAGCGGCCACAGAGTTACATATGGAAAATTCCACGAAAAAAGGAAATTGGAATCATCCTCGTTAGGCTGAGTGACCCCACAGTAAAGGAAATTGGATAGAGGGGAGCTTAAAAAGTTACTCTGTTGGTATACACTCACTGCAAGGCCCGCCAAACAACTCGTAAAAAGCAAACAATTCCCAAACACTTACACACTGGCTGGTAATGCATTGAATTGAGCTTTAAAATCAATGTGCTTGCTTTTAAGTTGCCTTTTCCTCACAGTGGCTGATGTTGGTGCTTGCTAAATAAATGAAGGCTCGCAAAGTCACGTAGTCACTAGCAAAGGAGAATTTGCTTCCACACTGGGAAAGTCATGCGTGAAAATGACGTCAATGTCCGATGGCACTAGAAAAGGAATTTTTAAATTCCGGCAGAATTTGCAGCTAAATATGCAGTATGCTACGTAAACGGAAATTCTATCAAGCTACTCAAAATAATGGGGCTTGAGAAGCAGAAAGCAGCAAGTTTGCGAATTTGTGAAAATGTTGGTGAAGAACTGCTTAAAATTCCCTATTACAAAATGTCCCCATGGAGGCCATTATCATTACAGGATGAAAACTTGACTTTGACCTTAGGGGTCCTAATCATCATCTCCATCATTTGAAGCAAAGCATGGCACACTTTTCAAGTTTCAGCTGGCTTCTCAGATCCTTTGTGGGCTGCTGAGATGGCATCAGCAAACTTTTTAATAGGCTCATTATTCTCACTCTGCAGGGGCATGATTTCATGAGCCCAAGAAGCCAGCAAAGTTAAACAAGACTGCACACAAAAGGACTCAATTTGCTTGCTAGGAATGGTGAAAAAAGGCCAAAGAAGCGAAATAAGAAGTGTGACCATTGGCAAACTTTTCGACTTTTTCACTCTCTTCCGAATTTTGAGTTGGGGCAAAAATCCTAGTTCATACATCGCTTAGGCAAGGGCGTTTTTCACGAGAGGTAAAATATGCCCAGTTTTAGGCTCATTATGCATATCAAACACGAGGAATAATTGTAAGGCTAGAAATCTACAAAAAACCTCGCGTTTCCTCAGGAAATTCCGCCCTTTCTGGTCCCATAAAGGTCGGACATCTTTTAAACAAAGATACACAAACAAAAGGCCATAAAGGCATCAATGACAGCTGACATCAAGACAAAAAGGGTGGCTTTTTTCGCGTCCAGTGGACCACCACTAATAACGTCTATATTGGCTTGATGAGTGTGAAGACGTCAAAGGGAAAAAATGCCCATTGTATTGGGACACACTCACATGTCAAATATGGCCAGAGTGGTAAAAATGGTTTCACCCACTAAAATCCACGTTCACATTTTCGACCTCTGAGCGTATTATATGGAAATTTCTTGTGCCTGCAATCAACTACGGATATTTTAGAATAAAGTAGCCATTCATTTTTTCCCCATCTTGATTTTGAGTGTGTCATCATTTTGTGCGAAATCATCCTGATCAAAAGATCTCTTGGCAGCCAAACAAAACAATTGAAAATTGATGTCCATGGGTCACATAAGGTATGTGCACAAAGTGGGAAATGCCACATGAGTCGCAGCTCGGTGTGGGGCTTTTGGGGCATAATTACCCCACAGTGCAGTGGTGAGGCAAAATCGCATCCAAAAATCTGAAGTACAGACAGAGAGCCCTAACAGGATGACAGGAGAGATTGGCATGTGTGATAAAAGACCCACTTCCCCTTTTAGGAGGCCAAAAAGCATCGCTAATTAAAGAAGCTATGCCAATCTGAGAAATTGCAACTCAGCCCCAAAAGAGTGACACATGGCATAGATTCTACCTTGATCTATTATATTGCTGATGCCCAAACACCCACATGTTCCTGCTGTCATTTTCTAAGAGGCAAGAAAGACGTAAAAGTATTCAGGAGGAGCTAATTACTTCCGCATACTTTCCACTTGTCACCTAAATTATGCTAAGGCAAAAATAATTGATGTAGCAAGCAAAGATTGACAGCTCGCAGGGGGTTCAACTCCACAATAGACCACAGTGGGGGAAAAACAAGAGGGCATAAAAAACACAATTTTGGACAAGAATCACTTTTTAGGCAGAGCAAGCCATAATATACTGGAGCAATGCTGTTAAAAGCACAGTGTAAATTGCTGACTTTTGTAGCACTGTTAAGCTCAACTGCTGTGTAGAGACAAAGGGGATAAACAAGAAAGTGGAATAATGGATAGTTCAGACTCGAGGTATTGACATTCTACCTAAAGATTTGCTCCTCATCTTCAACAGCATTTTAGGACCACCCAGCTGCTTCATATACTTCAAGAGATAACAAGGCATATACAGTCTGTCCCGTAGATTTCTGTACACTTTGAAATCAAAAGTTTGTGTTAAAGCTTCTGGAAATACTCGACACAATGGATACTGTTGGAAAGCTTGAAACTTAAGCCATCTTTTTTAGTTTTGAGATTTTTAAAAAGTATTAATTCAAATTTTGATTTAGACCACAAAATTGATAGTTACTCCAAATTCACTCCCATTTTCACTGATTTTTTTTTTTATGAAAAGTCACTTTCACAAAAAAACTATTTATTCAATTTCTCATAAAATTGGTTAAACATTTGATCTTCATAAACAAAATATCCCAAAGATGTGATGTTTAAAACACTAATTTTGAAACTTTTTTAGTAGGCAGTGGCCTTATTGTCTTTTTTACTGAAAAATATCCTTTCCAATCATCCACCTTTCTGATGAGCCAGCACAGTGCTGCAAGATTTTTTTCATGAAAAAATGTCAAAAAAATAGCCAGGATTAGCTTAGCTGAAAATTTGGTCAATAATAGCTTGTTCTCATAAAACTCAGTAAGGCAGGCGGTAAGCAAAGCAAGGCACTTTGGAAGCTCATAACTCAGTAAGTATTGAGCCGATTGGAACCAAATTTGGAGGGATTCATAAGAGCGTATTGAAGAATCTTCATGCCAATTTTCATCCGGATCAGAGGTCTCTAAGGAGGTGGCTGATTTTTCTCCTTTGCTTAACTGATTTGCCTCACTTTCAGTAAGGCAGCCTTAGCGTCCTCCAATCCGGATGAAAATTGGCATGAAGATTCTTCAATACGTCCTCATGAATTCCTCCAAATTTGGTTCCAGTCGGACGAGTAGATGCTGAGATATAAGCGCGCAAAGTGCCTTGCTTACCTTATAGAAATGTTTATGAGAACAAGCTAATAGCCAATTTTGGCAAATTTCCTTTTTTGGGAGAAAAATTAAGGGTACCTCAGGAAAATTAAGTTTTCTCATTTTTTTTACTTTTAATTTCTTTTATCCATTGAAGCAAAAAAAGATGGCAAAAGATTCAAGCTTTCCAATGATATCCATTGTGTCTAATGCCCTGTTCATGTATAAAGAATGCCTTAAGGTATGGAAAAAATTGTCATAAGGAAAAGTGAATCTGCTGCTGACTGCCACTCCACGAGTTCAGCTTGGGGCCGAGCGGCGTTTTTCATGGCAATTTTTGCTATTTTGTCGCATGGTTTTCAGCATATTTCAAAACAAACTATCTTTCATTAAGATTCTTTAATGAAAGATGACATTTAACTTTTGATTTTGCTCAAAATGATTAAAATGTAGAGTACTTAGAAGCCAAAATTAGATTTGTTTACTTTCAAGTTGGCTTAAAGTCGATCTGATTTTTCTAGTGGCAGCTGGCGCTTGTCATAAGACAATTTTTCTCCTTTCCTTGAGGTGTTTTTCATGCCTTTTCCTAAGGAGTTTGGAGCGTACATGAACAGGACATAATATTTCCCGAATTTGTAACACAAACTTTTGATTTCAAAGTGTACAGAAATCTACGGGACAGACTGTATAGTACTATGTAAAACTGACAATAGGAAGACCTCACATGGCCCTTAAGTAAGCACACGATCTCACAACTGAAAACTTTTGAAAATCAGTATCTGAAAAATGGGGCTTTTTCAACTCATGTTTTCCTACTGTGTTTCAATGGGTTGAAGTGTGCGAGGCAAAAAACGAGTTCATTTTTCGTAGAGAGCTCGATAAAAAGAGCGAGCTGAAGACATACCTGAAATTGAGGAAGAGGAGATTGTTGACATACTAGAACTTCATCATCTCAAGAACGGCATAGTGAATATAAAGGTTTTCTCAAGGGCTTTGCAATATAGAATTCTAACTAAACTATAGAGATTGTTTCATTCATGACCTCAGATGGAGAAACCGTTCAATTTTCGCGCATTTTTTGTTCGTCTAATTCAAAAGCTGGAATTGTGGAAAAGCCATAAAAAATTCGACTTTTGGCACGCAACGAAAGGAGGCAGCAGAATCAATTTTAGTTATGGCAAATCCGATGCCAAAAGGCCTTTGGCATTGCTCGTTGAAGCAAGCAAAAACGTGTACTCCCAAGATATGCAGCCATATAGCTTTTTGCCAGCTTCTTGCATTCTGCTCAAAAATACTCCCAGGTTCAAATTGCTAATGCAAAAAGGGCCTCTAGAGCATAAACGGGAGCATTGCACTGTGTGGAGAATGGGCCCCAAAAGGCCCATTTGGCCCACAGTGAGTGGAAGCCCTGGATCAGCAGAAAAAATATTTTCTTTGCTTTGTTGACCATATGATATTTGATTCACTGCTAACGATGTCCACATATATATCCCAAGAGCAACATGAGTTGGTAAAGTGATATTATTTTTCGTGGGCCCAATTTGAGTGCGCAGTGGACTGATATCACATTTCCAATTAAAAGTGGCTTTTCAATCGACCTGATGAGCTTGGAATTTATTAGATAATGCTTTTTTAGCCGGTTAGCTATATTGAGCTCAAGTCACATTTTCATCAAAAAGTTTACTTAGCCAGCTCTGCTGGTGGAACTTTTCAGATAACTTCTTGCAGACATGACATTTTTTCAAGCTAGGTAAACATTTATGGATGCGGAAGCAATTTGCAATAAACTAAGTTTAAAATAGCCAAAGTTGACAGGAGCAAAAGTTGATCTCTTGTTTATTATTATGAAATCATCGATATAATGCAACAACAGGCTCCAAATAATTCCTATATGAAACTTTAGCATATTATGCTCAAGTTAGGGCCTGCTTATAGTAAACTTGGCCAATGCATATTCAAAAGTTGATGTAGCAGGATTTCCATATTGTGTGCTCATGTTCTCCTTTTGAATGGCCAATCCAATAATAATGCAGCATGGCCGGTACACATCTTTATTATAATGCTTTGAATTTAGTTTGCCCCAGTTTTTCCGCCAAACAGAAAGCAGCTTGAAATTTCCATGCCTGAGACTGACGCTTTTTCCGGGACCTTTTGTTATAAATTCCCAACTCCCTTTTGTGCTCTTCCAAGCCTCGTGACAGAGACACTGATGCATGGCAACAAATGGGCCTTATTTTGCCTCATGCAATTCCATAGCACAATTTTGCTTGGCTCTAACTGCTGCCATATGGATACTACTGAGTGCGAGGAAAGAAGACCCGTAAATACATGATTTATGCTTTACTACCATGAGAGAAATAAGGGCTTTTTGCCATTTCTTCGGCCTGCTCCTCCAACTCTTCCTCTCTCAGTTGTGTGACCCATATAGAGATGATTGTCTGTGCTCTGAAAACTCTCAAAGTTGGACTATTACTAGTGTTTGCATTTTTTTTAGCTTGCTACGCTCATTTAGCATTCTTGTAAAAGTTGTAATTTTTTCACTTACTGTACAACTTGATAATTTTTTTTGTTTTTTTTTATTAGACCAGCCAACTCTTTTTTTGATGGTTGCACAGGTCTTCACGATGTTCCAGGGTCATGCATCCATCTGTGCACTGATTGACAAAAACTAGATATACGCACGTATGCAGTAAACAAAGTAGTATTTACAGCCAATTTTCTCCTTGGCAAGCCCATGTGCTATATGCAGCTTACGTCCTTTGAGACCCAAACCACTTTTATTAATAGTAATACACCTAATATGCAAGGCCAAATAACAAGCCAAAGCCTTGCCTCTATAGCCTTTCTTACTGCATTTGACGAGTGCTAAAAATAGAGAGCTTCAATTGCAGAATTGAGACATTTCTCCGTGAAAGTAGACAGCTGGCAAAATACGTCACACTCGCTTAGGTAAGCCCAAAAAGGCAGCGTTTAATCTTTGCCAAAATATGACAGCAGGAGCTTTCTAAAAAAAAGCACAGTGTAAGATACGTACGGTCAGGCAGATATTCATGAGTGATTTTTCATGCACTCAAAGTTTTAGCATACATAGAAGTAGTGAGCTTATATATCTAGATAGAAAGGCACATAATAGCATTGTGGAGGAAATGTCTATACTCTACAGTGAGATGATGGGTGTTCATGTGTGAAAGGGTGAAGTAATCTGCATGTCTTGCATCCGTGCGAATCAGGACACATGGAGACTACTTTCGAGCTGCTACCAGGGATTTGGTGTCAAAATTGATGCTGCTGCTCCCTTAGAAGAGGCATCATCCATTTTTCCCTCGTGTCAAATCTAACAATGGAGAGCATGTCTAGACAGGTGTGAAACGAGTGTCATCCACCACGGCTAAAATTGGATTTTTCGACTCACTCTCAAGATTTTTATTCGCACTGCAATTCCTCCTTTACTGCCATGTTTTCGAATCAAAGGCTCGTTTCAATTACAGATATGTATAATAGGGTGTTCATCTATGCCTCGTTTCCTTAAAATCTTACGACAGCCTTAAACGAAATGCTTAAGTTTTTGTACTTCTGATTAATCAAAACACTTCTTGCTCACATGACCAAAAGAGGTCGGAAAAGTGGTCTAATTGAAGCTATGAAAAGTCAGTAAAAATGGTCAGTTCTGAAATAGGAGGCTTAAGTAAAACGCAATTTAACGGAAGGAAAAAATTTCCTTGGTAGGTGAACACAGCATAAATCTTCAAATTGAAGCAAGCACAAATATTCTTTTTATAGCAATTTAGCGAGCCCTTTTGTGGCTGCTCACATAGCTGAAAATGCCACTTTTTACGAGCTGAATGGAATGCCTAGCATATCAAGAGAAATCATTTGATAGTTGACGACAAAGGCACGGATTTTCAGCAAGAATAGTGCTTATTTCATGCACGGAAAAAGAAGGAGGAAATTATTTTATTCAGTAAGCCAACACTCGTACTTTAATATTAAGCTGTAATATGGCAAAAAGTAGCACTTGGAACATTATTAAACTGCTGATATCTCATTTTTATGCCATTTGGCCATGTAGAGCTCCTTTATGCTTACTTGGCTCTCTAAGCAAGAAGTTGGGAGTGGAAAAGTTTTCATGAAACCATTCTCTTATCATGCAGCTTAACTCCTTTTTTCGTGCACTCTGAGATCTATCTTAACGACCCACAAAAAGTCCTGCATTACACAGTTATGAATAACGTAGTTTTAACTCAAAACTCTACGCTTATTTTTATTATTCACTCTTCTCCGATGATTCAAATCTCTAATAAATAGCAAACACGCCTTTCCCATTCTACGCCTATTCGGATTTGATCGCATCAGTTCAATCAAAAATGTACCACGATTTGCATAAGCTTTGGACGACCGTCTTCGTTGCTTTTGCTACTTTGGCACAGTGAGAAAATTCCTCAAGTAAAACTTCCCTTTTGTTGAGCTGAGAAGCATGCAAAATAAAAAGCTTTCTTTTCTCCCAGGGTGATGGCAAGTTGGTACATTTAGATTGCCAATTTCAGTAACTTCAAAGAATCAAGTCTACCCTAGCCCTTACCCCCCTTTTTAAAGGCTTTTGCATAGTCGACTTGGTACTTGGACTTACTTCCCCCAGGCCAACATATTCAGCATATAGTGAAGCAAGGAGGAAGGAAGTTTCAATAGAAAAATTGACCCCTTTCATCCCAGCCAAACAACTTCCGAGCTGGGTTCTGTCCAAAAAAGCCAGATTATTTCGAAATCATGCATGCACCACCCACTTCCTCTTGTTTTAGTGCCCACGTGCTAAAACAAGCGTGTTTACCATCTTGCGGCGGAAATGTAAACAATCCATCAGCTGACGCGCGCGCAAACACTCAGCCAATAAAAAAGTGTTTGCCAAAGAGAAACACTTTGAAAAAACGCTGATTTGTTTTGCACTGGGCCACAAAAGGTGGTAGTTTCACAATAGGCCCAAATTAAGCGTTGAATGGGATATGGAGCATATTTAGCATGTGAAAAATTAGAGCTCTTTGATACCTTGATTGTGCAGCATGGGTGGCCATGATTTGAAGAGTTCTTCCTAATGAAGCTGAGCCATAAAGGCCTTTGAGTCTTTTGAGGCACTCTAGGAATCCCAAGGAATCGATTAACCTCACAGCTTCATCACAGATGGACCATGAATACTGTGGACGACCCAACCCTTTCCTCTCTCTCTTATGAGGAGCTCTGGCTGCTTATTTCGTCTTGATGAGGAGCCAAGCAAATCTTGCAGAATTCACCTCGCCCATTTTCAAGCAATTACCAGGCAATCAACCGTGGTTGGCTCTAAACTCTCTTTGTTGCTACCTTTTACCTACATGTATTGATTCAGATCAACCGACATCAAGATGAGATGTCAAATTAGGGCTGCGTCATTTTTCCAAAATTATATAGCATACAAAAAAACAGAGCTCAATCAAGAGTGATGAGAATCGAGATGGCTTTATCATTTTTGTTTCAGTTAAAACTGAGCAAAGAGCAAAACTTGCTCGTCATCGATTTTCCAAATATAACCATCATATTGAGCTTTGCAGGTGGTGTGGTGGTGACTTTTTTCAGACCAATTTTAAAAGAGATTTTCGTAGCAGCACAAGTAGATAAAAGCAGGGAAATCAGTATAAACTGAGTAAGTTGGCTTAAAGATATCGTATTCCAATAATGTGTCAGCAAAGTGAATTTTGGCACCAGATGTGAACCAGGGGCTTTATCGATTTTAAGTTCTGGCCATCATTGCCCATCAGGGGGATTTCACGTGATGTGTCATCGTCGTGGACGACGACTGTTGGTAATAATAACAGAACACCAGAGGTTTCGAATTGCCACTGCCGTTGTAGTATATAGGAGTACTGCAGCAAAAACTCACCAAATCATATGAAGATGCACCAGAGCCAATTTTGGCGCAGAACACTAAAAACAATGGCCAAATATCAAAGGATGTATTCAGTACACATAGAATTGTCACATTTTTTTGTTTGCCTACCCTCATTTTTTAAGGGAATTTTTGTTTACATGCTTGACTGTGTTCGAACCTGCTTTGAATTCAAATGCAGCTTTAAAATTCTTCATTCTCAAGCAGACGTCTGCGTCTGGAAACTTTTTTTCCAAATGCTACCAAACATAAATGTGCTTTTAAATTAGCCCCATGTCATTTTTCTGAAGCAAAGTTGGACTAAATTTAGGGCTATAACTTTGAAGAATTTTGATATGTTTTGTTTTTAATTCTTGTTTACGTATCGATAGTGTCTCGCATATGGTACGAGTAATTTGATATCTTAATGCTTTAAAAGCAAAAAAGCCTCATCATAATACGATTATAAAAGGCTTCTTGCACAGTGGATAAGCTCAGGCGCAAAATGGCCCCCTATACATGCTTAATAAATGCCCTCTATCTTGATATCAGAAGTTTTTATGGGCTAAATTCGTGCTGGAAATTATGACTCGTGCACGCATATCAGGCATAATGCAAAATGAAAGGTTTCTCCTCATTTGGCGAGTTTCATGCTTCAATTCCGCGATATTTATGCTAATTTGCAAGACAACCGAGTGCTAACCAGATTTAGTCGCGGCCTTCAACTTTATTAGTCATTTCGGAGATACCATATGAGTGATAAGAGGCATAAATGGATTCTTACATGTGGATTTGCATTTGTACGTATCATCAAAAGAAGGGAAAATTGCTTCTTTTTGTGTAGAAATAGTTTGCTAATGGCCTTCCATTGCACCGTACATATTATTATAGCCTAGTTTTGAGGATTTTGACGACAGGAGGAGTTTGAATGTTCTGCAAAGTTCCACTCTATTTCCAACTTTTGCTGGCTGCAATTTCCATTCACAGCTAGCTATATATGCAATGGTACAATGAATGAGTTTTTTGGCGTTGAAACCTTAGTACGTTTTTCCTCCCTTTTGGCCTGCGTACAGCTATAATCTTGCACCCTCTTCTGGTCTATTTTGCTGCTGCTGCTGCTGCTGCTGCCGTTTTTACACCATTTTTAAGTGTTTTTTGCAAAAAGAAGGGCGTGTGTAATCTCTCGCATGCAAAGTTGTCAAAAGCGATTTTTGCTGACAGCTTTGGAGAATTCCGCCAAAACGTATCAAGGAATTCTCAACAATAACACAGCGCCGCGCTTATATACTCAACTACTGAAGATTGACATGTGTTTAAAGGGCGTGCTGGCAAAATCCACCTCACGCCCCTTTTCCCAATGAAAACACTTCAAAAATTGCCTGAAATTTCTCAACACCTCCAAGTGGTGTGTATGTACTCACATACTTGGGAAATGTCAAAAAGACGGCCAATTTAACTTCCGAGGTCAAAAGTGTTTAATTTGGGCTAAGCTGTGGCCACTAAGAAAGGGCCATAATTTAATCTAGGGGCTAATTTGAGAGTGTATACACATAAAATGACCTGAGAAAAAAGATTGACATCAGCAAGCGTAGGTAAATGACTCATAAAAAATTCGGCCAAGACAAATTGCCATCTTCCGCCGAAATGACACTGACAGCAGCGTTTTATGGCCAAATTGCAATCAGATAGCAATGCAGCAGAAAAATGCTGGCGCGGTTTGTTTTGACAACATTTTTCGGGCGAAAATTGAGCAAAAATTCACCAGATCACCTCAAGTGATAAAAGAGCCATGAGCAGCAGTTAAAGTGGTATTTGTTCACCTCGAGGCAAAAAGGATGTAAAAAGAGACAAAGAAGCTACTTTCTCTGCTCTGCGAGAGTGTAAAAAATCAGATTGCTCTAATAGCCCACATTACCATCAATTCGTGTGTCAATTACTGTAGAGATCGGGTTTTTGTCGATGCATCACCACACACTTGTACCTATATAGTGCATAGGATGAAAATGGCTCTTTGGCACGACTGAATGCCTAGGAAAGTGGTTTTTATATCGATCTGATCAATCGTAAGAAATGGTTATCATTCAATTCAGCAGAGCATGAAAAATCTATTTAGGTAATCTGGGAAAATCCGAGATCACAGAAGCACTCATTGTAAAAAGTTATGATCCAATATCAGGGATAATTAATGGGAAAAAATAAAGAATCAGTTACTTGCATTGGAAGTGAAGGCAAGGGCCAAATGGAAGTTAAATGCATCAATGTGTCCAATAACTTTTGCTCGAGAAAAGTTTCCAAGAGGCCTGGGTCATCGATCAGAAGCCTAACTAACTTGGAAAATCATTTCTCAGGGCCAGGAGGAACAATAATCATAATCGGTAGTAGTCGTAATAACCAGCCATGCTCAAATTGAAACCTTCCAACTTTCTGATCACTCCTGGGATGAGCAAAAAAGATCAACTCAGAGGTGAAAAAAGGTCTAAGGTTTCCCTTAATCAATCAAGGCTCAAAATTGATGCCCTCTGAGAAATGGAATTTTTGGCTGTGTTCACCTGCATTTTAAAAGGTCGATATTTTGGCCCTGTTCACCTGCATTACTATCAGCAAAATAACGCGCGATATTATGATGAAGTTTGCAAATATGTGGTATTTGTAAAATCATTTTTCAGATTTTGACGTCGGAATCGGTCTATTGGTACCAAAAGCCATCCTACACCATTATAAAAATTCTCAGTTTCTCAGTATTTCTCTCCAATATTTAGCCAAAATAACGGCCATAAAAAGCAGGTGAACAGGCCCTTTGTTAAAAATCCACACATCTGGATTTCCTTTTGATATAGGCCTTAACATGCTATGCAAAATGGAGCATTCTAAAGTGCACCTATTAGACGTTAATTGAAAGCCCCAAATCCGAGCTTGTTATGTCTTTGCTCAACTACTAATAGGTGTGATTTGGCAATGTGGATCTCACGATGAAGTAATGGTAGGGCTTCATCTCACCTCCAGCCAACTCTGGTTATCTAGACGGGTTTTTTGCTCAGCCAAATCGCAGTATGAGGGTCAAAACGACGAGAGGAATTTCTCTGCTGAGAATCAGTCATGCGATTCAAAATTAGAAATATCATCTTGAAATCTCCTTTTGCAAGCCGCTCGTTTTTGCCAACTTTCAGTAATTTCAGCTCATGCAATTGACCAAAACCAGCAAATTCAGCCCACTTCCATAGGATTGGATTTTTCACATTTTGGCCAAATTCTGAGGCTATCCCATTTTTTATAAATGAACATTTTTCTCTAGAAATGCTCCAATTAATTCAGCAGAAGTAGATATCTAAAAAGAAGCCTCAACATACTTTAAAAAACATACGGTAAAAGTTGAACATTCCAAGCCAATTGCAATCCATCATAAATCCTCGATTTTTTCTGGTCATCAACAAACAACCATCAGGAGGTGACTTCCTACATGGCTGGCCATAATCATGCTGCACTAGTTATCATTACGGTTCAAGCACCAGGATGGAAACCATTACGAAGTGAGCCCTCATGACTTATGCAATGACCAAAGCTTATCAGTCTCGTACAGGTACGAACATGAATTATGGACGGAATTTCACGTTTCCCACGAAATAATAGACCATGCTGATGCTCTACGTTAGTAATTGCAAGGAATTTCAGGCCAGCTCAAAAACGATCAATTTTACCCCCACATTTGCCTGAATTTGCAGAAAATATCATTTTATACACTAGGCGAAGCAAGAGATGAAACACTTTATTCCAGTAGATTTGTTTCCGTCTACCTACTTTTTTTATAGCATGACGCACTATGAGGATATTGGCATTGAAAGCACCCCTTTATTTGAGGGTTTTTTACGCCTCCCTCATCACAGTGAAGCTCTGATATGGTGAGTGCATGCCAAAAACCTCTGGCATGCAATATTCGAGCAAAAACTCCATTTTCTTACTGATTATTTATTTTCCTAGGGTTTTTCATTTCGGCTCAAAAAAGTGATGGCATAAACATTGAAAATTGTTTTACTTATGCATCGATTTTTTGCTCCGCTTCAAACCTTTCAAGATTTCTCTTACTTGTCTGATTTGCCATACCCAAGCACAGCGGGGAATTGAGCGGTCAAAACACTGAGCAGGCCGAATTTACTTTTAGCTCATGTTGCCACTGTGCTTTAGCAATCAATTGGGCTTGGTTTCTTAACTGATTCTTGCCATTCACGATTTTTTCAACCCGTCAGCATTGGTCATAAAACGCCATGCTCACGTGCTACAGTGATTTCAGTCTAAATTCGACAAAAGCACGACGCTAGCATAACTCACGTCAATGATCATATCCTCCTTCATTGCAACTGTCATTGGACATCTAAAAATTTTGCTCTTCGCCCCCTTCAAAATTATTTCTCATAATTTTTTTACTCACAAAAAGATCCGAAAAACATGCCATGTCTAGATGTAGTTCACCGTAGGTCACACACGACGTTTACAGAGATGCCAAATGGTGATAAAATTAAGGCTTACCTGCAAATATCACAAAGAGAGGTAAAACATGAAACTCTGATCGCATTTTCAAGCCTAAAAAAAATTGTAATGGCTCTTGCTGATGACTTGTAGTAGGTGTATTGCAGTAATTTATGGCTTTAATAGATCCATAAAAATGTTGTGAAATCACCCTGTTGTTGTTGGAGCTGTGGAATTACCTTGAGGGGCCCCCAAAAATTGGAATGATGTGTCACGTCACACACACCCCACTGTAAAGGGGGAAATTGAAGAAAAAATCTGAATTAGACACACCTACCTGCACAGCCCTACAAGACGGTCATCCTAACATGTTTTTGCTCATCTCCTCAAGAGATCTCTCAAGTCAAGGTGATTTTCAACCTCATAGCAACGCACTTTGAAACGAAAGAAAAATTCCTCTCTCCACCCAATTTCAAATCTGCGCAAATTCTCGATTAACCGCGTAGAGCCTTCTTTTTTCAAGGCGGAGAAATCTCTTTTTTCCGTCCCTCAGACACAATTGTGACAGAAGAATTTAAAGAATATTATCTTTTTGACAGGCATTGAATTTTTTTTCAGTCATCTGCGCACGGGCGCGGGATTTTCAAAAGGGGGCCCCTCAAGTCAAAAGCCGTGGAGAATTTTGGTGAGTTGTGATTAAAAGGGGATCTTGCGTAACGAAAAACATGTCCATCTTTTATTTTTTGAAAAGGGGTGCAGCAGCAGCAGCAAACCTATTTATCACCGAATTTCCAACGTTCAACCCATTGTGCACTGACGTTCAGCTCTCAAAACATGAGTGTGAACAGAAACTTTTAATGGCCTCTTGATGCCGCGCGCTAAACTCGCACACTGATGATATATTCACAATGGACCCACAGAAGTATTTTTGGCCAGAAAAAAAAGAATCTCACTGCGCCAACATATGTTTAGCTCATCGTAAGTGGATTAAAGAATCATTTGACATGCGTATTTAGGGGCTGAAATTGTACGCCAGGAATATCAATCATTTTGTTTTGACTGAAATTGTTTACCCCAGTTTATCACATTGGGTTCTCATGCTCGATTATCAATTTCTCCCTTGAGAGCTCACTTATTGCAATATTTCACTGGAAAAACGAGGGTTGTGTATGATCATTGAAAGAGGAGAAGGAGGGGTGAAAAATTTTCAATTCTGAGCTGCTCGAAAAGAAAACATCAACTCATAACTCTTACCTCACGACATCGCAGCATCTAGCTAAAAATGCATCATCCTTGATGCACAGGGTGTTTCTTCACAGGCAAACATACAAAAATGGGAGTTCTTTTGCAAAACCTGTGTTTCTAGGGAATAAAGGCTTATTCCTTTGCTTTTGTTGCTGACAATATTGAGGCACTCTGTAAAAAGCATTTTTAATGCCTCAGCATAATGGCTTGTCAAGAGAGCCGCCATCTTTTGTGTACTCAATGAATCGCCCTGTTTTTTTGTGGCAATGTGTATATAACTCACAATTTCTTCCTTCTTTGTGTCGCTTTTTTGAGAGCTTTCGTTGGACATTTTGTGAATCTTATCACCTTGAAGCAGCTTTTGAAACACCCTACTGCTATGCATGATAAAAACTGCCAATTTCATCAGCCTAGCTCGGCCATCTTATTACTGCTAAAAGTGCACCAAGTGCGCCAAGCAGAGTTCATTTCTGAGCCACCCTGTGTTTTGAAAGTAACATTGACTGAGATAATCCGCCCGGAAACTGGAATGCAATTTGCTCACCGCCGCACGTACACATGGGCAACAACGAGCGAAGAAAGAACTCTGGGGAGCAAAATACTTAATTAAATATCGCCTTTTAATATAAAAAAGTATTCCAAGACAGAAGATCACTCTATAATTGATTCAATTTAGTTTTCATATTTATTTATTGGATGGGAAAAGTGAGTTTTAATTTGAAGCAGTTTTTGTAGGGTGGAAAAAAGCAGGTCGCCCTGAGGTGGTCAAAAAGACTGAGTGCGTATATATATCGTGCACAAAGATAGAGAAGCACATCTTTCAAGATTATCCCGACCAGACAGACAAAAGAAGCCAAATGTCAGAGTAAATCACGAAGCTCAAAAGGGAGTTTATTATTGTGACTGTGCACAGTCAAAAGGGGTAAATCCTACTAATAAAATCATAGCTAATTTATGAACAGGACTCGAGCTCTCACATATGCTCAGATTACATGGGATTTGATGGTGAGCAAGTGCAAAAATAAACTGTTGAGCCTTAAAAATGTCTATCCCATCCAGCAGAATCTAACTCATAAAAAGGAGAGCTTTCCTACTACTAGGATTATAATTGAGAATCAGGCTAACATGACAACAGCTGTTAGGTATTAGAGCCAAAAAAACCTGACACATCAAAGTGGTGAAAATAAACGTTCAGAGTGCGAGGAAAAAATTATCTCACCTCAAATTGCTCGCACAAATCACTGACAAAAGGTGCTACAATCGTGATGATCAAAAGAATAGCATAAATACATTCCAGTGCAGAATTCAGGTCAAAGATCAAAGAAATGATGTTTTTTGCAATAGCAGAGCTACCAGAGTCGCATTTTTTTGTGGCCATTCCAAAGTTGGGGGCCATATTTGTATAGTTGAGTAGGGGAGCATAAAAGAACTGTAATAAGAATATCATTACACATTTCATGACATGGCTTTTAAGAATTTGAAATATGAAGTCATGTCATTTAAGGTCCCAATTACACCCCAGAGAGACACTTAACGTTTATATGGCACCCTTAAAATGGCCGCCATTTGTTGCTCTCTGGCATCTAATCCTAGCAAGCATTAAAACCCGTGCATGTTTTTCCACTGCAAATACACACTGAAAAATATGAAGCTGTAAGAGACTTTCACTCCAGTGGGCATATCGCCAGCCTGTGTATTACAAGTTGCATCAAAAGCAATTTTTGGCAGAAAGAAGGGAGAAACTGCATCAGACAGAATTTGTTATCCTTCCACAGCCAGATGACAAAAATCAAGCAGGAATGGTGAATTTTTCAAAAGTCATCATCCAAGTTGCTCCTTCCCATGGGACTTTCATTAGTCCAAGTTTGGAAAGTCTCAGCTTTCATTGTTTTCGCGGAGTAATTTCAGTCCTCATTTACATTAATTGCCTGATTATGCAAATTGAGCAGCAGCAGCAACAACAACAGTTGATCAGGAACTGCTAAGGTGGTAAATCCTTTTGGAAGTCAGCAAGGCAACTGCTTTCTTTGTTTTCTTTAGTGCTTTCTAGAACCCCCATAGGACCACGAGCGAGTTTTGAGCACAATTTTTCGTTGTCACTTCTGCTGTTCACTCTATATGCTTCTACACTGCTGCCATTTCCTAGCTTGCTGTTGTTGCTCTGTGCAAAACTTTTTGAAGCCCATTTTTCAGCCATAATCTATCACACACGAATATACGAGGATGGCTTGAATAGCAGCTCGATCCTCCTCCATCAATACTTTGGCTTTTCAGAATTTGCATGCTGCACGAAAATGTTTTCACAGCCTTTTTTGACTTATATCCCCCCATAAAAGTACTTGACAAGAGAGTATCAATTTCTATATAAGCTAAGCCTAAGCTTTCTCCTCGCAAAACTTTCAGTGCATTTTTTCATCCTCTCTCTCTCTTTTCTCTACCGGTAACCGAAAATCCCTGGTTAGGTTTCAATTTCCAAATAGTTCTCAGTTTATTTCTCTACCAATACTAGCATATAATAAGGAAAAACGAAATGTAAACAAACGCATTGGGAAAAAAATAAACCAGGGGAATTTTTTTCCCGGGAAAAAAAATCACCAGGCGAATTTTTTTCCCACACAATTCGTAGTATTTAGCAGCCACAATGTGCGGGAGTCGCTGCCGGGTGCGGGAGACTTGGTTGGGTGTGGGAGACTTGGTTGGGTGCGGGAGACGCTGCCGGGTGCGGGAGACACTGCCGGGTGCGGGAGACGCTGCCGGGTGCGGGAGACACTGCCGGGTGCGAGAGACGCTGCCGGGTGCGGTAGACGCTGCCGGGTGCAAGAGACGCTGCCGGGTGCGGGAGACGCTGCCGGGTGCAAGAGACGCTGCCGGGTGCAAGAGACGCTGCCGGGTGCGGGAGACGCTGCCGGGTGCGGGAGACGCTGCTGGGTGCGGGAGACGCTGACGGGTGAGGGAGACGCTGCCGGGTGAAGGAGACACAGCCAGGTGCTTGAGACGCTGCCAGGTTCGGGAGACACTGCCGGGTGCGTGAGACGCTGTCGAGTGCGGGAGATGCTGCCGGGTGCGGGAGATGCTGCCGGGTGAAGGAGACACAGCCAGGTGCTTGAGACGCTTCCAGGTGCTTGAGACGCTGCCAGGTTCGGGAGACACTGCCGGGTGCGTGAGACGCTGCCGAGTGCGGGAGATGCTGCCGGGTGCGGGAGATGCTGCTGGGTGAAGGAGACACAGCCAGGTGCTTGAGACGCTTCCAGGTGCTTGAGAAGCTGCCAGGTTCGGGAGACACTGCCGAGTGTGGGAGACGCTGCCGGGTGCAAAAAATGCTGCCGGGTGCAAAAGACGCTGCCGGTGAAGGAGACACAGCCAGGTGCTTGAGACGCTGCCAGGTTCGGGAGACGCTTGCGGGAGGTGAGACGCTGCCGGGTGCTTGAGCACATATTGAAAATGCGCAATGGCGTCAATCAGCTATCAGCTTCAGCTTGGTAAGATACTCAGCTGAGACTTGAGAGTTGAGAGTGCTTGCGCGAGTCAACTTTGGTCACTTTATGATGGATCAAAAAAGTAGGTCGAGCTTTTCTTGGAATTTCAACTAACCTGGGATTTTCGGTTACTGTTAGAGAAAAATGAATCCCTACCACCCTCAGCAAAAGTTAGACCCCGCGAAAAATCCCTGATCGGCCGGGAAAAATTTGAGAACCTTGCACATTTTTCATTTCCTCGCTTCGCTCGGATGAAAAATAGTTGCTCGGTTCTCAAATTTTTCCCGACCTCTCAGGGATTTTTCTTGGGGTCTAACTTTTGCTGAGGCGGTAGGGAACTATTATTCCTATGCAGATGATCAGAAACTTCCCCAAGAGAGAAAAAGTTGGGACAAGTATGCAAATCAAGCATACTACACACACTCTTTGTGCCCCTACATACATGGCACACGAATTTAGAAAGCCTCAGGTAAAGTAATGGACCCTACTGAAGCAATGCTTAAAATACTGAGAGTTTTGGGATAGAAATGGGCCACTTTTTCCCCGCTGTGAATCTAACGCAGAGAGGAAATCAATTCTGGACGAGGGAGGATCGCGAGGTTTCTTCAGAGCTTTATGGACCAGCCTCGGTTTTCACTTTTTATGAGACCTTTTTGTGCCTGCTGAGACGAAAGCGGATAGCAATACATAGGCCCAGCTCATGTGCTCCCAAATGGCTTCCATGCAATTCCAAATACGCAACAATCTCGTACTAACCACTATGAGTGGCAAAAGTTGCAATTACCCGCAGATGAGCAGGGCATTTTCAAAATCTAGGAGGAAAACACGAGATCGGCCTCAAAGGACGATAGGGGTCCATTCACCCTACAAATAAAGAGGATGATGGCACTGCAACTACACTATACACAGATGCTACCTTTTTTGCATTGCGCTTTGAGGACCGCCAGCTTTTTTTGTCCTCTAGTGAATATGCAATGGAATTCTGCTGCTTTTGTGAAAAATAGAAGAAGAAGAAGCCCATTTAGGTCCAAAATGCACTCTTCTCACAGGCATGGCAGTTAGAAAGTTGTGGAAGTTTTGCAGAAAGCTCTTCGAAAGCTACTCACATTATCCTATAGATATATATAAAGAAAAAGCACTTTTTGCCCTGTGATCAAGGAGCAATCTCTTGTTTCGTACATTGTGAGCGTATATATATGGCACCAATTTAATTTGTTGCCTCTAAGTGAGATAAGTTGAGCTTACACGCGAGGAGGTCAGAGGGAAAAAAAAGTTGGTCCTACTGCTATCAGTCTTGATTGCTGACCTCATTTGGAACCATATGGCCGGGATGGTCCAAAGAAATAAAGGGATCAAAGGGGGTGCCAACCTCGCTGTTGGAGAGACCGGAAGTGCCGAGCAGGAAGTTGCAAGGGAAAAAGGGGAAAGCCCTTTTTCTTGATGATCTCTGGCTAAAACCTGCTTGCTGAATTATCGAAGCAAATCGGCTAATGGCCATTTTTCCTACTATACTACATACAGCCAACTCAGCACTGCTCAGATCAATTGTTGTAAATCGGCCTTTTTGGATAATTGGCAGCAGCCTTGTACTATGGAAATCCCAGTCATGTTTCCACATTAGACCCACTTCTTCTATGGCACAGGGGGATTATTTTGTGTGGCAAAATCAGCAAAATAAAAATACTTCTTGGTCACTCAGCAATATTTTAATTGTTGAGTAACACTTGAGAGGTTTTTGCATTAGTTTGTGCCTCAGAGTGCATCTTTTATTTCATGGCAAGCTATCACGTTTTTTCCAGGATAGAAGCTCTGTAACTACTTCCAATTTTCGTGAGGCATTGAAAAAAGAGTCATTTCTTCTTCTATGGTAGTATACTGGTGTGAGACACCCTGTAGAATTCTGGAGAATCCTGCCTTGAATGCAATGACTCATCAACATCATAACTTGCTCAACTACAAGGTATGGCCTCTTGGCCTCAATTTTGAGGATTGTTTTCCACCCACCAAGTGGTGCTTTGGGGGCTATAAGTCAGTTTTTCCATTCATATTCATGTTCTGAACTCCTCGTGCATTTTCACTCTGGGGCATGGCAAAGAGTCTGCTTTTTCTCTGTGCATGCACGACCACACGCATGAGCTTTGGTTTTTTAACTCGAGTTTACCCCAGTGTGCCTGGCACAATAGGGTTGTAATACGAGGTGGTTTGCATGAGGGCTCGTAAAAAATTTCAGTCTCTATTCATTCGACTATCAAATAGGGTAACATTTTGCAATGATCTTTATATTCATGCTCTGTTTTTACTACATTGAGATGCTCCCAGAGGAAGCATGAACTATATCAACGAATTTTGCTTGCGTTCTCAGCTGTCGCGCGCGCGAGTAGGGCGAAACGCGCGCCCGCGCCCTCATGTAAACAGATGCTACTCTCTTCATATCCAAAGTGCTTCCATGCAATAATATGCTGCATAGAGGTCATGACAGGCCTGCTTTTGGAAGATGATAGGTCTAGTTGTGCACAGAGCTGTCAAGTCTAATAGAGAAAGTCTACAGCAACTCTCGCACGCGCAGCCTTGAATGGTCACTAAATATTGATTGGATTACTCTCATCCAATTTTTCGCACTCAAAGTGAAGGCTAAGCCTTTGAAGCGCTGCCCTTGGTGGCCTTGTGTGCACAAATTGACATAAATCAAGTTGATCATCATCATCAAACAACTTCCATTGCTGCTACAGTGCAACTGATCTAATTAAAGCTCAGTTTTGGTGGATGGTTAATCCGATTTCATTGCATTTCCCTCCAACTCGAGAGAGCCAGCGTAGCTTTCCCTAAAATGCTTTTGCTACTATTTAGTATTCCGAATGTGATGTGAATTTTCCAGGAGGTGCACAAATGCTCCTCCACACAGCATGTGACATACCCTGTATAGCACAACATTTGCTGCCATCTCAATATCGTTTGATTTGTTTTCCTATTAGAGATACACAATTGTGCTAAGAAGCAGATATTTGCATGCAATGCTCACTGCTTTCTAAGCTCTTATGCTCTGTTCATCTACAAACTCCTTAAGGAATCGGAACGCGAAATTCCTTTGCGCAAAGGAGTTCTCAGTACATAAACTAGCTGCTTCAGTACTTAAACTAGCTGCGTAGAGTTGTCATTATGCATGGTTTCGTCATAATGCATTCCTTAAGGAACTGTAGATGAACAGAATATTACACCTCCCCAAGTTTTGGAGCCAAAGGGCAAATTGTTAGCTTACCTGGAAAGAGGAAAATAAAACATTAGTTGAGCATTTGAGTCTCACACAACATTCTTTTTGGAATTTTTGCTGTATCTGAGACAGTGTAAGACCGCATTTTATTTGCGGAATTTGTATGGGCGCGTGTGCAGCTCCTCGTGCTGTTGACAACAACATTGTCGGCATTGCACTTTCGGGCTTGAAACTTAAAAATGGGGGAAATGTACTTGTACAACGTACGACGTCATATCCTCAAAGCTCAACGTTTTGTATGTATATAGATAATATTTATGTTTGTGGTCTATGTGTAACATATCTGTTTATCTGGATACACTCGTTTCTGCTTGCTTACATGTCCATTTTTTGTGTACGCAAACCATATTAGCCACTATTATCATCCCAGTCGATGCATTCACATAATCGTAACATTTCTATTATTAGTTGATCTTTTTCTCACGACCCCTAAGAGCGGAGGTAGACATTATTTTGTGCTACAACACGACATTCAATTTCCAGGCGTTGCGCAGAGCATTTTTTAATTTTACGCTCCAGAGGCTGAGGAATCAGGGATAAAAAATAAAATTAATTAATTACAGTGTCTCCCAGTCAGTCAGAAGCGAGAGCGTGTACCCAAGCAATATACAGCAAATGTGCGATCGAAAAATGCAATTACCTCGAAATTAGGTCTACTCGTATACGGGTTGACGCTACTGTGTAAGTCGGTAGGTGTGTATCGAGATTGCCTCTTCAGTTCTCCTAATTGGTTTTTCATTCCCATTAATCATGCATCTGTATGTGCATGCTATTTTCTATGGCACGCATGGAAAAGCTGGCTCACCAAAACGCTCGAAATCAATTTCACCATGCAAAATAAGTAAAGTCAGCTGACGCGCGTGCGAGACCACGTGTCCTCGCGACAGCTGACTTTTGTTGATATGAGGCCCAAAATGACTGGATGAACCAGCTGGGGCTTTCTAGGGCCAATCAACCCTTTGTGCGAAAATATGAGGGAATTACCAAAAGTCACAACACAATGTATATGTAATAAGCTGGAGTCTGTTGTCATTTTCGTTGTTGTTCCCCCTTTTGAGCTTATGTCGTCCCCTCGCACTGTTGTCCATTTGTTACAGCAATCGCAAGCATGTGATTTGATATTAGAAACGCAGATTCCCTTCCCATCTGCTTTTACTCGTAAATTAGTCCTTTTTTCAAGTGTATCCTTAGAGAGGCCGCTAAATAGTACCCAAGCAAGTTGGAAGTGCCTTAAGTTCGATGCATCGTTTTCCCTATTGTAGCACAGCTTCTGGCTTGCGCACAATTAGTGCATGAAAAAGTTTCCCTGGTGGGGAAAACACCAAAAGTGCATAAAGTGTTACGTGGAGGTGTGAGAAATATCCAATATCGGAAACACTTTTGCAGAAAAAGGTCAAAAAACGCCGCGCTCGGAAAATTGAGGCAAAATGTGGTTGTATTGATTTGGCGGAAAAAATAACCACAACACACAGAAATTCTTCTCTGCTGGTGCGAATTGTCTAGCCATGTTTTTTATGGCTTTTCTTGGGAAATTCTTCTGCCACTGCTTTTGGCTCTTCCATATAATGGGAGAATTTATCTCACATTTCAGTCTATATAGAGCAACTTATTTCGTATGTTGGTCATGGATGTAAGAGCCACTTTGAGGAAGTTAGCTTATGATGATAAGAAAGGCACAGTAGGCACACACACAAGCCCGGTTCCAACAACAAAATAAGTATAGTATAAGTACGATTAACCAGTATAGTATGGTACAGCTGAGCGCGCGAGCTAGCAGGCACCATACCATACTTATAAGTATAAGTAAGGTGTCCATACTATACTGATTTTCATTGTTGGAACCGGGCTACACACACACAAAGTCGAGATGGAAGCTGGAGATGTCTCCAATATTATGAGAAAAGCACACTTTCAAACATGGAGGAATTTTCGAATTCTCATCTAGAATTTCGTAATAATGCCCCAAGGTGCAAGGCCACGTTGCTCGCAACAACATCTGTAGTCCTTGGTCAACAAGGCCTTACGAGTAGTGTAACGCATTTATCATGTTTCTGAAAAGGCCAAATTAAGAGTTTTGTAGCAGCAAAAAGTGGCCTTCACAACATGGACATGCCATTTTAAAGTTGACTATAATTGTGCATGCACGAAAGTGCGAAATTTGAGTGTGTCCATAAAACGTAAAATGGATCATATTGGATGACATAAATGAGACAATTTTATAGAGCTACTATACGCGTCGTTCTGTTCATAAAACGGACAAAGGGGTCGTTAATGTGCTTTTTTTCACACCATTGCCTTCTACTGTAGGAGGGAAAAAACATGACTTTTCCAATATCATGTGTCTCTACTATTACGACTTTCACATCAATTCTCGTTCCTCCTTTTCCGGATCGTTTGCTTTTCATTGCCGCACGCTTTGACCAATTCCACAGCTAAACTACACATAGAATACACCGAGCAAAAAAGCAGCATCCTGGCAATTTGTTTACTCACTATAGTGATTCCATAGTAAAAAGAAAGGGAGCTCATGTGTAAATTATGGCATTAGCCCACTTTTTTCTAGACTGACCACAGAACAAGCAAGCAGAGCAGTTAGTGCAAAAAGGGGATTTTTGGGTATTATTTCCCTGCTGCTCCTACTGCAACTGTCATTGTAAGTGTAGAGCACGCACACACTTTTTGAGTGGCTCTCCACTCCTTTTTCCCAGATCTAAGTGTGAGGAAGGTCCATTCTTTGCAGGTCCAGCAACTCACATCCAATTTCATTGTGACAAAAAAAAACGTGACTAAGTCTCAGTCTCGTTGCGTTGGTGAGTGGTGGTGAAGAAGAAAGTCGAGTCTTTGGCACTGAAGGAAGACTCCTATCGTCATCAGTTGCTCCCTTCCCCAATCTCCAACTTCCACTACTTTTGTGGCGATTGATTGAAAGAGCCAACCAGTCGCTTGGAACATCATTTGAGCGTAGTTAGTCAGCCTTTTCTAGCCTCACTACTTGACCCTCGCTGCTGTGCTCCCAATTGATTCATGGAGGACGACCAAAAAATTAGTAGGTTAGACGAGAAAAAAAGACCCCTACAAAATCAACTTCCCATTTTGGCTTTCTAAGCGAGATCCAGCGAGGGGCTAACATGTATTAGACCGTAAAATGGGAAAAGCGTTGATTAGAAAAAAACTAACCTAGCTCCTTCTTTTTCTATGTAAGAGGAGCAATCTCAGCTGAAACACAGTAATTTTAAACTAATACTTTAAAAGGAGTATGTTTTCCTTATATGAGAAAATGGCAGAGGAGAAGAGCTAATTATGAAAGCATTTGGATGCACTCATATAATAATGGCACACTCGTGTACGTATATGTGCATTTCTCGGTTTCGGTGTCGTTTGCATAATTTCTGCTGAAACTGCTTTCATGCTTAATCTGCTCGAGTGCAAAAAATGTTGAGGAAGCCATTTTTGTTCTTCTGATCAAATCTTGTATCTCAACTTGGCTTCTTCTCAATAATTGCAACGTAATGGGGTTAATATGTACACTACTATAGTGCAGAAATGGCCATTTTCGACGATGCTCCTAATTTATGCAAAGATTGATGGGAAAGCAATTTTGTAGATATACACGCGCAAATGGCAGAAAGTTGCCAGCTGCTCCAGCTTGAATCTGCCATCTTGCTCAGCCAAAGCTGAGACACAAGCTCGCAAATTGCCATCCTAATAGCGCCATGTCAACCATTAATGCATTACCTGATTGCTCTTGTTGTACTACAGCCGAATGTTGCCAAAAACAGCCTAATTCAATATTGGCATGTATCCATTCGTATTCGAGCCAAAGCTAGACGAAAAGTGCCCTCATTTCTTTTTTGTCTCATCTTACGCTTGCTTTTTAAAGCAAACTTCCCAAATACGTATCAGATCTCTTAAAAATGCTTTATTATCCCGTTCATCTGCCCCCAAATTCCTTACGATAATGCACGCCAAACGCCTTACGGAAAGGAGAAAAATTGTCTTATGACAAACACAAAAGTAAACTTCTGCTGATGCTAACACTTTGGAAAAAAACGGGTCAATTTTAAGACTATTGAAAAGTAAACACTCAAAATTAAATTTAAATTTCATTGCCAAACTGGTTACTTCTGAATCCATATTCATCACACAAATTCATATGAACCAACTCAAAAATTGCAGAGTTATTACGTATAAGATACAGCAGAAAAAATCAAAGTTTTTTCTGAATTTTGCCCTAAATTTGTTAACTCGATTCCTGGTTCAACTAGTTGAGAAGCCCTTCTTAAGTGGTTTGATAGCAAAACTCCTTTACCTTATGACAATTTTTTACTTTCCGAAAAGCAACTTTGCACATGAACGGGATATATGTCCTGTTCATGTACGCCCCAAACTCCTCAAGAAAATGCACAAAAAACACCTCAAGGAAAGGAGAAAAATTGTCTTATGACAAGCGCCAGCTGATACTAAAAAAATCATATCGACTTTAAGCCAACTTGAAAGTAAACAAATCTAATTTTGGCTATTAAGTGCTCCACATCTTATTCCCTTTGAGCAAAATCAATAGTTAAATTTCATAATTTATTAAAGAAACGTGATAAAAGATAATTTGTTTTGAAATATGCTGAAAATCATGAGACAAAATTACCGCAAAAATTGCCATTAAAAACGCTGCTCGGCCCCAAGCTGAACTCGTAGAGTGGCAGTCAGCAACAGAATCACTTTTCCTTATGACAATTTTTTCCATACCTTAAGGCATTCTTAATACATGAACAGGGCATTAAACCTCTTTTCTTTTTCTAGAAATAAAAGAATGATAAAGCAGCTGCGTAATTTCACTAAGAGATACGCACTACAATATATAGCTCATCTTATCATCAAGTCAGGTCAGAAAAAGGTTAATTTCATTTCATGCTCGATATCTTATCCAGCATCATAGAATAAGTCCGGCTCGGCACCCCACCAAGCGTTTTTCTGCTCATTTACTGCATGCCAACTTTACATCTGGTCGGGCTGGCGAATTGGCGGCATATCAAATTCAGAGCAGCCAAATGCATTAGCCAATTTTAAAAGCTTTTCTCTGAGCTCTTTTACAAGTCTGGAATCCATTTCACGAGATTCGAACACGTGTTCGTCAGACCATCTTGAGCTCGTAAATAGTTGGAAAACATGTACTGCTGTAATAGTATTTATTGATGGGCCAACCCCATAGAATAAGACTTGAAGAATCTAAAGTTCATCGACTCGTTAAGTCCACCACGACCAAGGCAAGGGGGGTGCTACTAATCCTCTTTACCCTTAATTTAAGATCAAAGGCAGCTATAGTAATAATATGCAAGTTGTGCTCTAATGTTGCACTAATCCCCTAAAATTAGTGGGCTAAAATTACTACGCTAAATTCCACCCCTTTTAGCAAGACCCGAAAGTGTCTTTTATTAAAAGCTTTGCCACCCACCGAGTTGAAATCGAGCATCCCCCTTTACATATAAATATTCCTTGGCTCAAATCACCTAGAGGAATTATTAGTACATTTCTGGGCTATGCATTAAGGGAATTAATGTTCTAGGCATATCTCCCTGAAGAATATGATTAAACATAGCAGGTCTACTATATACGTTGAAAAACATGCTTTTCACATGAGCAGGGGCCTTCTTAATCTCGTAGATGGACATGCTGAGTCTCTGATTTTTTCCGCTTCTCTAATGGCCCTTGAATTATGGCCAGCCATATTACACACAAGTCCAAATGAAGATACATAGGGCAACTTCAGGTTTTCTTCTCATGATTTATGCTCAATACGAATTGCAAGTAAAAGTGCATAAATCAATCATGCCACATACTTTTGGCACGCATTGATTTATACATCAGACCTACATGCATAAATTATTGGGTGAAACATAGTAGGTGATTAGGGCTGCATAATTTCCTTACTTTTCTAACATCTGATTGTAATTGAATCAAAATGGTTAATGTGACATTTAGTATTGATTTTCAGGCTGAAATTATGCTAATGGTCACATACATAAACCCATTTGGCAGCATCTGATTATGGTTAAATTCCCTTTTCAATTTCTGCTTTTGCTGCTGGCCCCCTTTTAAAAAATAATCTCTTATCTGAAATCTATCCCATCTCTTTTCTAGCCTTGTAATGTATTCTGAATCTAATTGAAACTGGAAGCCCAATAGGCCATGTTTTTTCCCAGTGTGTAATGGATGTGAGCAAAAAATCCATTTTTGGCATTCTATGCGTAAGGATAGATAATAATGATGATGTGCATTGTTGTATTATAGACAATAGCGCAGGTTTTTTGCCCCAAAAAAGTGAATGGACTTCTTGTGTACCACTAACCAGGAGCTGTCAACAAGACATGAAGATTTTAGGCATGAAAAACTACTTCAGTGCTACATTACAACATGGGCAGATCATGAAATGTAGGCAGCAAAAAAAAGAGAGAAAAGCATGGTTTTTTTGTAGCCCTCCAAACCTCAGATTGATCTATGTTCTAATAAGTCAGTATAAGTAAAAAAAAAGATAATTCCTAGCTTCATTAAAAATTAATGCCAGTCTACTACTTTCTTCAAGACTATGCATACTAGGCATGAACTGAATTTTTTATGCCATGCTCTGCTTCATTCGCAACCAAAGCTATTGTCTTTGGAAGCATTTTTTTGGATGATCAGGCTATGTCAGCTGCAGCATAAAGTGCTCGAGTTTTTTGGGTCATAACAAAAGTGGCCTCTTTTTGCAATATATCCCAAAGGATGGATGTCAACGTCAACTCTCTCTATATTATGGATCGACATTTTTTCTGACCATACAAAAGAGGATATTTGAGGGTAAGTTAAGGGGATTTCCCGACATTTTGGGGGATTTTTTCATCATATCTCAAAAATTAGACCCTTTTTACAGTAGAGCCAAAATCAAGACACCTGTTTGATATGCAACTACGTTCATAGTTTTTTTTTTTTTTTTTGCCTTATTCGGTTTTAGGCACGATTTTCCCCCAGAGTGACGTATGATGGAGCAATGGAGTGAAAGAAATGGCGAAAATCCTTAGTCGACTCAATCAATGTGGGGTGAGTCAGAAAATGAATTGTATGGAGTCCCTCGGAAATCCACGGCTCTTCAGGATTGACACAAGGAAAGAAGATGAAGCTTCCGCTTATCCAGAATGTACCGAAAGCCACTATTCTATATACCTTGGCAAAAAGGTAGAATGAAAAATCGACCCGTGTCATCTATCTACAAGTCAACTTTTTTCTCCTCCATTTCGTAGCTTATGATTGATGGGAATTTGCCAAGGGAAAGAGTGAGCCTTTTGTCTAATTTTGCTCCGCTCCAAAACGTGACAAAGCAAATATAAGCCTAAGGCCAAAAATGGAAAAGTGCTAAAAGCGAATTCAACTTTGCTGCTGCTGTAGCGGCAAACATTATAATTAACCGCAATATTCTGCAGATGAAGAGGCCTTGGCCAATTCCCATTTTTCCATGCAGTCAACTCTGCCAATGACAGTTCCTTAATGAAATTACTACAACTATACTTGATGATGAGTTTTCTCACTGTAGCTGTAGATGACAAGGGCCACCAAAAATGCAAGGAGGGAAATCCATGCCAATGATTTTGAATGTGACCTACCTCACATAGTATGACAAGTTGCATCAGGAATTTTTCCACACTGACATCCCAATTATCCCATCATTGATTGCTCAAGGGGCTTTTGAAGAAGTTTCAGTATTACGCAGTAAATCTAATTCCACATGCTGATGAATACCAATCAGCCCTGCCTGTGTATCATCAGCATGAAAATTAGCTGCTTCTCAAAGCATTTTAGGTTTATTCTATTCTGCGAAAAATCCTCCGCCTTCCATTCAATTTCAATTTGCCGCTCTCTTTTATGATGAGTGCCACTTGACAAAATATCACATTTCTCTCGTCCCGTTCACTGGAAACGCCCCACTGTGGGACTATTGGCCAGAAAAAACCTTGTCCCACTTCCGTAGAAATACCAAGGATGAATGTAGGCTGTTTTTAGCCCAGATGGTCCCAGGGTGTCAAGCAAAGAAATGCTTTTATCTCGAGCCAGAATAGCAACCAGAATTTGAGGTTACATTTTGGGGTGGGTGGGGAAAATGTCTCTCCCCCTTTTTCTCATATGGAAATTCGAGCAATTTTCGTCTCATTTCATATTTATTGAGAATTGCTACTGCATGCCTCAGTTGATGAGTAATTGTGGGTCATTACTGTAATTCCTGCTTTATTTAGCTTGAATTTACGAGGGAAAACCTGGGTAAAATGGAGAATCCACGAGGTTGCAGTTAGCAAGGTCGTGAAGAATTTGACACCGTATACACTGCTTTTATGGGCAATTCTCATGTCATGCCTGTTCCAAGATTCTTCAAAGATAACAAAAGAAGGGCCATTTTTAATTAATTCTTCCATGCCAGGGTTAAAGCATGACAAAATAAGGTGGTGGAGTGAAAGTGACGCCCATTATTGCTATTATTGGGCCCTTAAAAGCGATTTTTCAAAATTCTTCGCCATCGTATTGAAATTCCTTCTATAAATGAGGCTGACGCAGTTCATCAAAGGCTGACAGCTTTAGCAGACACTTCGGATTTTCTCAAAAGGAGCAGACATAAAAAGCTTGATCTTTTGGAAGCTTAACTAGCTTGGCTGTCATCAAAATTGGCCTTTTCATCCGAGCACGGTGTGAAAAGTTTCCGAAAAGTATCATATGAATATCGAACAAAAAACGTGTTCATGTCACATGATCCGGCTGAAAAAAGTTGCTGACGTGCCTCCTTTCTTTAGTCTCCCAAAAATAAACACAAGCTATCCAGACTGAACGGCGCCATCCAAAAAACCGTTAAAACGTCAGCAGACATCGCGGCGCCGTCGCTGCATAACGCGCATATTAATTAAAAACAATTACTTACTTAGCGTTGGGACCGGTGTGTACCTCCAATCCGTTTCAATTTCCGCCTTGGAAGATGTCATTTTTCAGAAAGACATGGGACAAACTGAACTTTTGTGGGCGCCGAGTTGAAAAAGCACAAATAATGATAATATCACTCTGAGCCTTCAGAGGTCTCATGCAATACTGCGAAGGCAGCAGCAGTAGCCTTTTTTGGCCTTTCTCTCTCCTCTCGCATCTTCATGCTCTGCTCACGTTCGGTCGGGATTTTGACTTTCTGAAAGCCGGTGCGGAGAATTTGGAAAGGCCGCTGCAGCTGCTTCACCAGATGCTTTAATTCGCCCAGTAAACGCAAATGGCGTCACGCACTTCACTTGCGAAAAAATCAGGCAATTCACCCACTCAGCGCAAAAAGCGAACGAAAACTGAAAAGTCTGTAATTGGATTGCTGAGAATTGAGATAGCAGAAATTCAACAGAGTTTGCTGCTGATTGGCCTCAGCTTTTTCTGTAGTGCTTTACGACAGACGAGTCGAATCCTAGGCAAGTCGAAAGGGATGCCTAAAAAGATAGCCTTATTCAAAGGAGTGACACAATTTCAACTCCATTGAAAAGTGAGAAGGGACAAGAAAAAGACCCAGGCTCGAAAAAGAGGCAATTTATTCAGCAAAAAAAGGCTTGAACCGTTTGATCACTTTTTCAACTTTCGTGCTGAGTCTTGATGAAGTGCGCGACTGCTGCAATGGCAATCGACTCGAATCCAGCCATCTAACAGTGACGAAATTCGTTGAATCTAAACAAACAAACGCTCGCCTTTTTTGCTTATTTTGATTCGATCTCTTTTTCAGACCTGAAGAACATACGGGGGAAAAAATGACAGCAGCTCATCTTGCCCGACTTCCTTTACATTACGTTGGTGCTAAAGATGGTGTCAGTAAAATATTCAAAATTAATGCTCATGTGTTGACATCAAAGCCCGGCCATTTTTAAGCTTGTTGGCAGTTTTCTGTCAAGGCAGCGCTAAGCTCAGCTGGAAATGCTCTTTTTCCGAACTCAGATGAAAGACCATGGGATGGAAGGCTTTCTAAGTTTGCCCAAAAGGTGGCATTCAAGGCAAGAAAGCTTGGTAGAAAGCTTCCAATTGTGGCCCTGAGCGCCAATGGTTGGATGCGGCAAGATTTGGAACTAACCACTTCATGGCTTACTTGCTGCTTTATGATCCAAGATATTAGAAAGGGTTCACAATGAGCTAAGTCAGCAAAAACTCAGGCATTTCTGGGAAGTTGAGCTTAAAGCTGTCAGCTAAGTAGAACAGCTGCTATTTTTATGGATTGAATTTCATCCAAACCGAGGCTAAATGTCAACTCAAGTGGCTCGTTAGTGATACTGAAAATGACAGGAGGCTAAAATTTTCAGCTTTTTCTGTTGTAGTTGTCTTTTGTGGGAAATTGCTGGCTTGGGCATCTCCTTTGTCCCTGCTCGACAATAGATTACTCTGTCACAATGGTCTTGATCAGCTATAATGCAATTTATTTTTAGAAACCTACAACCCCCGAATTCAGGTCGAAAAAGTCAACCACGTAGTATTTCATTTCAGAAAAGAGGAAAAAGACTGAATTCTAAAAAGCTCACAAAGAAAATTCCTGATTGATGAAACCAACCACTTTTTGCTCGATCCAAAGCTACTTTCATCTCCCACAATTTTATTGATGATACTTTTTTGCATGATTAGAATGTGCTTTTAAAAGCAAGACAGCCTCACACAATTTGTTTTGTCTTTCTGAATCAGACATTCTCCGGGGAATAGTGCAAGAAGCTGGGTTTAAAATTCAAGCAGCAAACAAGGTTAAAAAGGTTATTTTTCAGGATTGGATTAAAACTCAATTTTGCAAATTGCATCAGCCATCTTAAAATGGTTCGTTACGCCGAAATTTCTGCCTTGGATTGAGATGGAAATAACAACAGCAAAGCTGTGTATGCAATTTGGGTAATTGCACTTGAAAAACTGTACGCTAGCTGCTGAGCTCATCTTACATTTGCATAGGAAATTGTTGCCCAACAATAACTCACCTGCAAAAAAGAGAGAAAAGAAAAGAACAATTATTTGCTTGAAAATGCAGCAGCTGAATGTTTATGTTTCCTATGCACATTCATGCAGGTAATGATGCCAAGTTTGCCTTGTAATTTTAAGAGCACCAAATGAGGCCTCACAACACGAGGAGGAGAATCTCGAAAGTTCAGATTATAGACCGAGCTCAAGGTCTAGAGGTGATGACCCATGACAATTTTTATGAGCACATTATTTGCTCATGGCAAAGGTTCTGCGCCATGAAGAAAGGGGCATCAAAAACACTGCCAATTATCCTCGTTGAAGAAACTTTTTTATCATCGACATGTCATCGCCCGAGTCTAGCGTGTAATTGGCAGGAGAAACGTGATAATTAACTGATCGGCACGACTTTAGGCCTGAAAAATAGCTGGTCGACAGGGCATTTGCCAAACTTCAATTTTGTCACTTATAAAAGGTGAATATGCAGTAACTGCCCAACACCTTTTGAGACTGAGACACGTTCGCGTATCCAAACAAAATTAGCATTGGCACTCAGCTTTGATGTTTTTCGCTATTGTAGCCCTAAAATTGAGAAGCATCATCTAACCTTGAAAATTGTTCATTTTCAGTCAATTGAGCACTCTTTTTAAGGCGCGAAATGAGACCTCAGGGTGCAAAACCACACTGTTGTAGTAATGACATTACTCAGCTGTAGACTTGCCGAAACAACAACAAAGTCAAAGTCAAACTTGTCTGGAAAGTTGCAAAGATCAAAAGTGATCAAGTCATCGTGTGCTAATATTAATGCAGATTAGCTAAAAGTTATCACTCACTTTGTATGCATGAGGTTATGCAGCTGACATGGCTTGATTAGGATCTAAACGAGTTTAATCTTACAATGGAGATAAGTCCATTTTTCCGCGTTAAAGCCTTCACAAGATGTGCGCGTCATAGAATGTGCTTCACAAAAAAGATCACCAAGAGTCTGATCCATGAAAAATGAATAGTGTAACTTTAGGTTGAATCAAGCTTAAGAAAAATTCAGCTTTTCTAAGTAGCCAAACTGGGGCACCATCATTGTCCCCTTTTTGCAAATTAGACTCTACTTCTACGTACGTTCGTGGTGCTAACTTTGAATTACTGCCAGTTGAAAAGTTGGCACCATTAAAAAAGTTTGCCTATACACACACACATACAGCTAGCATCTCTCAAAATAGGCGAGGGTTTGGCCGAAAGTTTTCTGTTGTAAAAGGCCATGATTGGCCATAAAGGCCACATTGAAGGCCAAAAACACGCCCCTCTCCTTCCATTGAGTCAAGAGTCACGCGATTTCCGCTTAAACGAGGGACTTGATTAGAATCTCAATTAAAGTAGTAGCAGCAAAAAGGCTTGTGTACTAATTTAGTCAGCAAAGGCCGAATCAGAGAGAACTTTTGTGCAATTCCAGAGTTTCTACTAATGGCTGCGGCCGAATTTCCGGACAGATTACTCCGCTTCGTGGGGCGTTTGACTTTGATCAATTACAGTAACTGAGGGAAAAGAGCTTTCTTATAGAGTAAGGCCATTTATTTTTGCAGGGAATTCCCTGTAAGTAGATTATGGCACACAAAATGTTCTGCTTCTGCTGGTGAGCCACTAATAAAAGTTATTTCACATCAGAGCCAACTTCAAAATCTCATTAGTGAGTTCCAGTTTATTTTGGAGGAACACAGTGCGAAAGGTATACCAAGCTGAGAGTGGCTTCTGTATTTGGCACCAAGTTGGCAACCTTTTTGTCTTCTTCCAACCAACAAAAAGTTGGGTGTGATCTAATTGAAGAACAAGGATTTGGGACAAACAAGATCGAAAGTCGTTTTTTACAAACTACACAGCAAATGTGTCTGATGTCTAACTGAGAATATATATTTTTTCAGCCTTAAAGTGATAATCATTATTTAGTGCCTAATTCTGCCATAAACCACCACATATTCCATTTAGAGGTAATTCAGGCAAGACATCTTCAACTGAATAAGGCAGGGGGTGAAATCAGAATTTTATGGTATAATGGTATAGACCCTACAATTTAAGGCAAATGTGCTCCAGAAAAAGGGGTGAGGGTACATAGGCTGGTGCTACTGCTAAAAGCTATAATTTTAAGGTGTGTCCCTCCACTTTTTGCATTTCATAAGGTGTCCAATTGACATGGAGACTTGTTATTACAAGCATCTTTTTGGACTCCATACTGGGCATGAAAATGGGGTGGATGCTCCTCCCTGTGGTGGTGGGAGATTTTGTGTCCCAATAACAATGACCTTAGACATGTAGGGAAAATGGCCCAAATGGGCTAAGGAGGAGGTCATCTGTTAGTTATAACATCTTCCATTAATCCTTAGGTAGTTTGGAACTGCTACAGAAGCCATGTCTTTTAATACTGAAAAAGCAGCAGATGAAAAGGGCCCCTCAAGCCAATTGTCAAGTGATTTATGCAAGCTGAGTTAGCACAGTCAATTTTGGAGCTGTCTGAGATTTTTGGAGCTGATTATAATGATGATCAAATCAGGACAGACCTCACCATTTTTGGCTGAAACCGAAGCTAAAGTGAAAATAGCCTGAGCTCCTCAAAATTAGTAGAGAAGTCATAAAAGAGAAGGGTTCGAATTTAGTCCCAGGGCATTGAAGATAAGAATCTGCCGCAGAACTGTTCCGGGCAGTGCTGCTCTCTCATTAAACTGCTTCATACTGAATGAAATTATCAGACCATTTTCTTCTAGGGTCATCAACCACGCCCTAAAAAGCTGAGCTCGGGTCACGCCTTTTTTCTGCACTACCTCAGCTGGTGCAGAGGGCCAAAATCAGCCATTAAGCCTGAGGGAAATGCAGAAAATAACTCTAGCTACTAGTTGTGCTTCTAAAAAAATTATCTTTCTAGGCCTCGCCCCAAATTGTGTCTTTGGGTGGCAAATGAGGTCAAAATGACTGGAGGAAAAATTGATCCAGCAGCAGCGGCAGCAAGCGATAATAACAATAATAAACGGCCGGTTTGATAGGAATCTCTGACAAGTCATTTGAACTTGGGCTGAGCAAAGTTAGCATGGGGTCCTTGTAAGCCCAAAAGTTGACCACCCAGCTAATCAGTGTTCGTCCAGAGTTTTTAGATGCAAAGTATTGGAAATTGGAACAAATAGGGCCCAATTTTCACCATATGAGAAAATTGAGGAAGTTTGCCAGGATCCCTTGAAGCTATTTTGTTTTGTAGAAGTAAGCGCTTAGGAAACTTTTCTTGGTGGCATTTTGCTCCTGAGAAATTTTCCCCAGAAATAATCTCACATCATTGACTGCCTTGACAAGCCTACTGATGATCTGACATCAATCTTGCGCAAAATCTCATTTCACTGGCAATTTCACTCTCAAAACCTAATCCTACACATCTCACTTTTCTGGCTGCTACTGCAGTGCAGTGGTGGCCACAATCAGAGAGCTCCATATGAGAAAGGCTGGAAAAATGGACCTAGGAAACGCAAGATAGAGTTTTTCTTTTTCTCAACTAAGATGTCAAATTCAGAGCTTGACATTTAATTCCGAATGGCAAACTTGTCATGAGCAGCTTAATTAGCCAAAATAAAATGGCACGCCAAACGTCTCATTTTAATTTTTTGGGAGTAAAAAGAAAGCTGCCGTGAGAGCTGAAGTTGATGGCCAAGCAAGGCTGAAGCTGGCCTTTTCAACACACTAAAGCAGGGGAGCAAAAGATGATGAGATGAGCTAAGAATGGGATCAGTTGAGGATTTCACCAGGGCCCTACCAGTGCTGCCATCTGAATTCCACAATGAATGAAGAAAAAAATGTGAAGAATTAAGCTAGCCTTCACAATTCATATTGTTATTATTTTTACCATATAACATTTGAAATTCCAAAGCAGCACCAATGTGCTAAAGGAGTTTTTAGTATAGAGGTTAGCCCCCAAGCTTAGAACACATTAGGACAGCGATTTTGGCTTCAAATTGAATATTTTGTGCCAATTTATGCTAATTGGCAGAAGAAGACCTGCTTCTCTCAAGATAATTGGACTGCTTTGTGGTTGAAATATCTCACCAACCAATATGTCTTCCAACTGAGAAGCCAGTTGTTCCTCAGATAAAAAATGATAGTCTACGTCTGACATTTCTGAGGCAATCAACAAACAACATTTTTCTTTTCTAATTAGTAGAGCCAGGATTTTTCTCTTGAAATCAAAGAAGTTTTGAAATAGTTCTGGCAAAACTTTGAGCGCCTGATTTTGTGAATCAGGAATGAACAAAAACATCACAGGCTCTGGTGGAAACTTTTTCCACCAAAACAGCTCAGAATTTATAGGAAAAAAGGGGAGAGCCAAAGACCCTCTATTTATGCAGCACACTGGGCAATCTGGCACCTAAAAGGCATCATTAGAAGAAGGCTGCATGTGCAACCTAAAGTGTTTTTGAGCATGGCTATTTGTCATGTCAAATTATTCTAAGAACTAAAAGTGTTTGCAGTGTGAAATTGTTCCCATCTGTAGCAAAAGAGTAGCTAGGGTTGTGGAGGGAGTCCACATTTATTTGACTTTGCTCTTTTTTGGAGAATCCACTTAACTGACTGGCTGACTCATCAACTTGGAGAAACTGAGAAGTGTGGAGAGAAATAAAATAAAAAAGTAATCTCTTAAAATGAGCAAAAAAGGAACACTTTAGTACTTTTGTTTTGACAAGGAGGAGCTACCTCATTACATCATGGCTGACATATTCAATTTCAGAATTTTTTCCTCTCCTTTTATATTGTTGATTTGACATCAGAGCAAGCTCAGCCTTGGAATTTAAAACTAGGTCTGCAGCCAAGACACCTTTGAACCCTGTAATTTCAATCTGTTCTGAGCTTGTTCTTCATTTCCTACATTTCTAGCTGTATGCCCAGCACTGTGGGAAATTAATGCCATGAAAAAAAGTCTACTCTCATTTGAAAAGTGGCATCCTTCTTTCAAACTGCTTAATCTTTTTCTTTGAACTTTTTTGTTGTTTCTGTCTGGTCTGACTGCCTCCTCAGAGCATTCAAGCCACAAAACACAGGGATCAAATGTTATCACCTCAAAGTTTCTGATCATCACAATTTAAGCTGCATGCTCAAACTGCACAATGTTGGAATGTTTGATCATTATCTTCCGTTTGTTTGACAGCTGCTGGTAAAATTGTAAATTCACAGCGAAGCAAAGCAAAAAATTGGTAGCTCTGGCTTTTTTGTTGTCTTTCGCAGAAATTCTCAAAAATCATCTGCAAAACATCCAGTTTGCTCCAAGTTCAAGGGAAAAATGCACAAATAAAATAGTTTGAAAACTTTGTAGCAGAGACAGTCTGCATGTTTGTTTAGTTTCATAAGCTTTTTCTGTTAAAACAGACACAGAAATTTTGTTAACATTATTTTGAAGGAATCAATTCCCTCTTAAGATGTCTGCCTGTAAAGCTATGTGGAGAAGATGTGAGGTTGACCCTTTGAAGTTTGAACAACAAGAATTTTGAAAGTTGTCTAATTAGGTTTGAGTTGGTTTTGCCAGAAGCGAAGCAAGGTTGGCACCTTGAAACCTTCTCTCAATATTAGTTGGCACATAATCCAAGCAGTGGCTCACATCGAGAGCATGAAAATGCATATTTGGTTCTACAAACCAATGCTCGTGTGCTACTCAGTAGCCGTGCAAAATGTAAGGTTCCAAGACAGCTTACTTTGTTATGCCAAATAATGAATTCAAGGAATTGAGGGGTGAAATTGACAGGAGCTCAGAAGAGTTTGACAACCTCCTAATTTCCTCCTTTTGTCATGTAGAATTTCCGCGAAAATGCGTCAGTAGCCTATTATCATGAGGAAAAGAGTGCTCACGTACCACAATATGAAGGCAAACAGTACACAATTAGGTGGGGAGCCTTGAAAAAAGTACCATACAACTGCTATACCCATCAAATCACGATTAGGCTAATTCGGGGTAATTTTTGGTTTAACAGAGCTCATGTCAAACAGTACGAGGTTTTGTGATTCTTTCAGCAAATGTAAAGAATGTGCAGAGTTGTATTAGTAGGGAAAAAATCACGTGGCCTTCGTGTGGTAGAATAAAAGGCCTTTTCTCCTGCAAGAAGTGTTGACCTGGCCTTTTGTGAGGCGTAGGCGCCGCTATTAGCAATAATAATAATAATGCCAAGGAAAAAAGCTTTTGCACCATAATTGTTCGGTGACCATAAAAACAGTACAAGTGCACGTACTACACACATTCACACACATGTTGATGAGATTTTTCCCCGATTCAAGTCACGCGCAGTGCAGTATCGAATTAAAACAGGTACCAAGAAATTGGTTTCTGCAAAATGCTCCTGCTACAGATTTGTATGTATGGAAAACAGACTTGTTCCACAAATTAATTGAAAATCTCAATAATCTACCACTTTCACGCTTTGTTGTCAAGGCAAAAAATCAAATCAAAGGAGTTAAAATTGTTTACAGAAACAGCATAATTTTAATAGTCTGCTGCAGTAAGCCTCATACATACCAAAATAATAGTAATAATAATGATGGAATTTTTATGGCCTACTTCCAGCAGCAGCTGGGCTTCGTTGTCACGTAGCACACAAGGAATTTGCTTTATTTACCGCGATCACGTCCAAAAAATGAGCATCTTTGCTAGCTCATCGAATTGGCGAAATCCGCTTTAGATGGGCGGCTGTCAGCTGCTTTCCATCCACACTCAGCAGGGTGTTTATTATTACTCAGTTTCTCCAAGCATAAAAGCAGTGCTATGAATTCGTTTGCATAAATTACATCGAGAGCTAGGTATTTTTGTTGTCAACAATTTGTTCAGCTTTTTTATCGAGAAATGGGTTTGCAATCTGACCATTTCAAATTAGGCTTATCTGGATTTGTAGAGCCATTGCAAATATTGCTATCTTATGTTTTGTCTGGCAAATATTTGGTCGGGTTACCAAACAGCCATAAAAATGCATCCCTTTTATGCTGGCACAACACAGTACACGAAACGGAAAGAGATAGCTGCTAATTGTGTAACGCAAAATTCATGTATTTGCTTTTGTTTGAAGAGCCACCATTAGCTAATTATCTTGAGCATCATCCTCTGCTTTTCAAATAATACAGTGTAATATCCTTAATAGTCGAGGTCCTGACCTTCTTTGAGTTGTATGCATATTTACTGCACAAGTGAGGGCGTGAGGGTCACGTGATCCATATGTCTCGTTTAGTTGACTGATTACTCGTCTTGTGTAATAATGTGCGCAAAATAAATACATAACAAGACGAAAATATTACCTCATTTCCCTCCTCTTACAGAGTGACTTGCAAGAAAAACTATTTCTAATTTTGACGTATAAGAATTAAGAAGTCGCAGAAGAAAATGCACAGTGTGACAAATATCATATTTCATGAATTTTATTTTATTTCCTTTCATTAAACTTTTAAAAGGTGCAATCAGGGGAAGCCTTTCAAAAGAGCAGGGGTTGCCAAGTAATTACTTGAAATATGGCCAACAACAAATCTTGGCTGTAATAAAAGCCCAAATAATGTGACTTTGACGTGTGCAGATTTTAAAGGATCTGGGCTTTAAAGAGGAATTTTGTTTATGGAGCAAATAACTTTAGTTGACCACTAAAAGTGCACCAAAAAAGTGGAGCTCAAAACTTTTCCCTCCTTTTTGTGCTGCACAGGGAGGAACTTTCGGCATGGAGAAAAAGAGTGGTTTATGGCTTATTTTTTCCCGAGATATTTTTACACCGTGCAAAATTGCCGGCAGAAAAAGAACGCGTGCATTTTTGCCCAGTCTAGCCCATTAATGATCACGCAATATCAAGGCTTTAAAATACGCCGTAGCACACTATCAAAATCATGTAAAAAGTTTCCCCACAAATCTTTGTGGCCCAGTGTGCATATCCCCTCTAATTAGTGGCTATATATGAAACAAGCGAAATCGTGCCTTTCAAGTTTCACCTCACGATTTCATGCCCTTTTAAAATGATGCAGCGTAGTACACTTCATCACTGATTTTGTTTTTTCCACTCCAAGATTAATTGGCCTATCATCAAAAATGACTTCCTGCCACCTTGTCAACTCATTAATTACAAAAAGTAGGTGAAATAACAATTAATTCACTGAGAGCTGAACTGAGCCCTCAACGAGATTTCGTTTTTCTTGGTCGTAAAAACACCAATAGACAAAAGTGTTATTTTGTGCAAATGTGTATAGCATAGCAGATAATATTGAAAAAGTCAAGTTCATCTCTGCCCTATAAATACAGTCAATAACCCTGATTTTTGTCATGATTTGGACGTTGACTTTTTTTGCTTTAGATGACGCGGGCTCAAATTACGAAAGCCCCCTTTTATTCCTGATGGTCGTGTGTGCGACTCTCTCTGCTGGTCTTTATGGGCTCAGGAATAATGGCCATTTTACCCACCACACCACACCTTCTTGCGTGGGACCTTTTTCGGATTTTATCTTGAGCCCCCGTAAAATAGCTTCATTCCAGAAAAATTGGCTCTGCAGCCTCGCCAAATCTGTGACACTTTGAATATTAATCTTTGTTGTCTGCCCCTAAATAATTAGTGGAATAATAACACTACTGCATTCGCAACATGTTGTCCAAATGACACACACACACCATTTACGTGCTTCGGGGGTGAGAAACTCGACGCTAGACATCTGCAATTTGTTTCGTGCATAATTGAAAACTCTGTATTCGTTGAGACTGGGAAGAAAAAATCCTGGCGGCAGGGAAAAGTGAATTAACTCGACTGCGTAGAACCTCCCTTAAAAATTGCTTATTTTCGTAGCGTGATCAGCTATCTAAATTCTGCTGTCAGTTGAATGGGAAAAGCTGCACTCATGATGTCGTAGGCTTTATTTGCAGCTGGAGCTGAACGAAATCTGAACTGACAGCTTCATGGCTATTTTGCATCATATATGCATACAATTGTGAGACTCTTTTGCAGAAATGCACTGAAAACTAAGATCCTTGAGCAACTCGAGATGATAAGTAATCAAGGCCCGAAAAAACCCTTTGAACTCATGATTTTCCTACCTTTGCGAACGAGCTGCAAGGTCGCAGGTTCAACCGCACTTTTGTCATTGTCTTGATCTGAGGCTGATGAAGAATTGGTATTTTCCTTGGCATTGCTCTTGGAGGAGTCCACAACAACACTATTGAGAGCAGTGGCACCTCTGTGCATCAAGTTGTTTTGGTAGGGCTCTTGGTACACTGGTTGAAGCAGATCATCGTCGTCCTCAAGAGCCACCACCACTCCGTGCCTATTGACACCAGTGTGTCGAGGTCGTAACTGGTGCATGGGTGACCTCTGGCTCAGCAAGGGCGAGGTCGGATGCGAGCCGTTGTTGTACAGAGTCGAGCTGTCAGCTGAGCTCAAAGATCCGTGGTGATTATTCAGCAATCGATGATTTGGAGGGGTTAAGGTCATGTCCACTTGTTGGTATCGACCTCGACCACTGGAAGTGCCCATGGCCTCAGGGCCTGTCCTGCTGCCTCGAGGCTTACCCATGCTGCATCCACACTGGAATATGAAGAGGAAAGTGCTATTTAATATAAGCTAAAGAGGCCACCGAAAAGAGGACGGAAGCCATGCGGTCGATTACAATTTCCTCTTGGGCATTTAATATTGCCCCTTTTTATTGACATTTAGTAGTAGTATTTTAACCTTTTCCCTGCCCATTAGGACAATCAACTGAGCAGCTCAGCCTTTTTTGCTGTTGCGTTGGGCCCAAAGATACTTATAAAAGTTGTATCGCAATGTTTAGTTTGGCATTGCCCCCCGTTGTTTTTCAAAGGATTTTCGCAGTTGTGTTTTTGTCCAACTGTTAAAAGCTATCTAATGCATTTGCTCCTTTCAGGGAACGTAGTAGATTTTCATTCAAGGCACAAAACGAGCTCAATTCCAACATGCAGCTGCATGGCCCTATTTTGGATGCTTAAGATTCAGTGCTCATGAATTGATACGTGGAAATGCATTGCCTTGGTAGTCAAGTCAAGTTGGAGTCGAGCCTCGTTTGCCTGAAAGCAAGAGTGTGATCACCCATTGTTTTCTTCTCGTTTTTCCCATTTTCAGGCCATTGCATCCTTGCAGTTTTCTACCCTTTGTTGACTAAAGTGCCAATAGGTAAAAGCTCTTTAGGAGAGCTCCAAGGGGAGTAGCAGCAGCAGTATAGCAACAAGCAGAAAAGTAGGTGAAATAATGGGAGACACATTTAAAGCTGCTAAACTGGGCTACGACCTTTGAGCCCCCTTTCTTCACTTTGCGTCTCGAAAAAATGAAAAAGTTTGCCTTACTGACTTGGTCTCTCTTGTTTGTCTTTCTTCAAGAATGAGCAAACCCTCATAGGACAACTTCGGCCTTTAATAATGCCTCAAAACTGAGCACTTATGAAGTTTACATGCATAGTTAATCAAATGGTCGTGGGCTTTGCCAATTCGCCACTAGGAAAGCCAATTTGGCTGCCAAAATATTATATTGCTTGTGTAAGCAATTTTATTGCTGCCTCACTTGCTATCGAGAGCAAATCAGAGGAAAAAAGAAACCTCTCGAAGCTGCTACTGCTGCTACAACAATTTGCCAAAATTGGGGACCGAAAAAAGGGAGCTGGAAAATTGGACGAAGGGAAAATTGTACAGCAATCTCAAAATGTATTGCAAATAAGACATCTCCTACTGGTACTTTCCGTGGAAAACTTTCCCGAAATGGTCTCTGAGCCCTCCACCCTCAAAGTTAATATATGGAATCCTTTTTATGTCTTTTTTCCTGAATAAATTGATTTCAGCCTGTTTTGTTTACATCAATCCTCGATGCTCTGGTAACTCGGACGTCTCAGCTGAGTATCAAAACAAACAACAAGCGTGCAGTGCATTTAGCTGGCGTCTTTTCTCAAAATCATTCGAAGGTAAGATCTTTTAACTTTTTTTAGAAAAATTATTCGTACGGCAGAAATGACTCAATGTTTGCCCCTTACATCGATCAAGTAACCTAAGATCGCTAAACAAACAGTCCAGTACCCGAAACCTTATATGAAATGAAAAATATTGGGATTTTGCTCTCTCTCTAAAAAAGGAGATAATTCCTATGGTCAACATTGTCTTGAAACTGTATAGTATATGGTGACAAGGTTGCTCTTTTCTCAGGAGTTGGTCAGAAAAAAGTCTCTCTTTTTTCTGTCTTCTCATCTAAAAAGAAAGCCAATTCAGTTGGAGGGTAAGGGATTTCTCCCAAGGGAGGTGGAAGCACTTTACATGCCCGCCACTTTTGTTCTATTGCAAGTCTGCTAGCAGCACTGACAGCCACATTACCACTAAAACCCCAGCTCTTTTTAATTAAAGTTCTCCTCCTTTAACTCTTAAAAATTTGGGGTGGTGAGGAGCAGATTGAGCACATTTGGTGTAATTTGAACACTCATTCATATTTCTGAATATGTGTGGTGGTGGCTTTTCCCTCCATAAAAGAGAGAGTTTTTTCCCACTGTTTTGACTTGTCTAATGAAATGGAGCAAATCTGACAAGGCCAAAAAAATCTGTGTTCCTTTTAAATGGAAAATTCTGCCTGTTTTTCTTGCTTTCACTTTGGCTTCTTTGGACAAAGAAAAATTGATCCAAATCCATCTTCACTTGTAGGGAAGAAGAAAAAGAGCTTGTGATGTGTTTCTGTTTTCCTGGCAGGAGCAAATAGATGCACAGTGGGCAATATTTGGCATGAAAACTGTGCCACATAGAACTGCCATTTTTTGCACATTAAGCTAAGTGGCTTTTTTTGCCTTGCACAACAATACACTAGTTGGAAAAGATTTCTTATTTTTCATGCAGATTTCCAGTCTGTCACACAGATTCGCTGTTTAAAAGCAATGTGGCAGTTTAGCACCACCCCACTGTAAAATGGCCCATCAAGAGCATTTTAAAATGATTTATGCCAAGCCTTTTTCCCTCTGCAAAAGTCTCAATTCTGCGGCATATTTGACTGGAATGCTATTTTCAAGCCGAGGCTTAAAATTAAGTGAGATTAACCAAAAATTGGTAGAAAGTTGGCTCGTACTTAAAAGTGCTTTCATTATCATAAAAAGGCCCTCGTAGTTGGGCAACAGAAAATGGGAAAATTCCTATGAAAGTAGCTGAGATGGGGCCCTAAAAGTAGCGGTCTCCTTGATACGATTTTTGGTGTGTGCAAAACTTTTTCTAGTCTCATGAAAGTCTCTAATACTACAAGAAACTTTTTCCCATTCTTATGGGTGCTCGTACTACCATAGATGTTATGTAAAGAAGAATGAAAGGAGGAGGGAAAAACTTGGACAATATCTTTCTTCAACACCCTTGTATGGCTATCTAGTGGAGCAGCTCTTGATTAGAGCTTCTTGATTGCTCTGTAAGTTAGCCTCTTTTCTTTTTTTAATATCCAGAAAAAATCTGCTAATTGCCAGCTTACCAAAAATGCAACTGGAATTTGGCTGCTCTAGACTTTCTAATTATATTTTTGCTACTAATTCCAGCATCCTTGGCTGTTTTGCCAAGATTGGAATATCTTGGCTAGACCAAGATGCTTGTTTAGCCATTATTATTAAATTCCCGTTATGAAATATGCTAACAAGACAGTGATTGATCTAGGTGGAACTTTGCAGAGTCCCAGTAGAGCTTTCCCCTTGGCTCATGTCTGAGCTGGGCTGATATCGGCTAATTTAAGGCTTCCAAAGGAAATATGATACTTGCTTTAGCTAGAACCACTTAAATTGTATAATTACTTCTCCAAGAGGAAAAAGCTCTTTTGCCACCTTTAAGTTTGCATTTCTCCCAAAAAAATACCCCCTACCCAGATAAGGCTCAAATGAGACAAAAGACTGAATGTGTCCCATGATGATCCCAAGAGAGCAAGTGAAGAAATGGGAAAGCTAGGGCGTGCCCCAAAACATGAAAGTAGCAATGTCTGTGTAAAGTCATGGAGTTGATCTCTTAGGTTATATTCAAATTATTTTTGCATGAATTAAAGTTAATTATTGACTCATTAACAATTGATTATTTTGTTTCCATTACCTTACAAATTCTGAAACATAAAACTATGGTGTATTTTTCATGGTTTGAAATCAATTTAGGATCAGTTTTGTCCTAGGGGAGCAGCTTTTCTCATAAAATGGGTTATAATGCTCAAAATTGGAGCCCTCCTTTTTTGGCAGAGAGGAGCACTTTGACGTTTCGGTGCTCAACAAAAGTGGTTCAAGTGGAAACTGCGTGGTAGCAGCAGCAGCAGCCTTCGCAGCCGCCATGTTTGTTCAAATAACACTTGTATTGCCATTTATTGGCATCTGGCATCAAGACTTGTCACACAAATTCACACTTCACTGAATTTGCCCTCAATTCGTATAAATCACATTTCCCTCAAGGTTTGCCCAACCAAAACTCCATTTTTTTCACATTGCTAACACACAAACTTACATATATCGTGCGAGACTTTTTCCCCCCTTGACAAGTGTCCCAGTGTGCTTGCTGGATGTGGCTTTAGGTCAACACAAGTCAAATGCTTTAGTTCCGCATAATTTCATTATGGCCATAAATTATTTTCTCCGTTTTTTCTTCAGCTTTACAATTATCCTCCTTTTATCTACTTTTTTGCCCATGCTCAGATAAGAAATGGGAATCTGGGAAGTGATCTTTTATGTTGGAAAAAATGCATTTTTTCTGACGATGGAAAATGCTCTTTTTCTCAAGCTGCCATTAGCCTGGTAAATGTACTCTGGTTAAGCGAGGAAATTGAGCCTTGGTGGTGCATTTTGCGTGCCTGTGTCGGTGTGAAATTGTGGGCACTTTGAGGTCAAAAGATGTGTCAATAGGTCGAATTTTGTCAAAAGTGTTCTCAGCATTTTTCTGGCATGAAACGAGGCCTCGAGATGAGGGAAATGCATTGAAAATTGGAACTTTCTATTGAAAATAGATATGCCATTAAAAACCCACAAATAGTTGTTTTTTCAAAGATTTGTTAAACTGATTGCTTGGACATGACATATGTGAGTTCATTAATTTTTCCTCCTAGCTCTTCTATTCTTTTGTTACTTTTGTTCAAAGCAGAAAAGATAAATCGCAAGACTCTCTAAAGTTATTCATATGCTAATATCATAATAGTACTTTATTCTATGAATATTGTATAGTACTACTATTCTCCAACTTCGAGTAATGGCCAAATAAAATAAACTTCATGAGATGGAGTCATTATGATAATGCCAGAAAATAAACTTTTATCATATTTGGCACTCGTGGACCAAAACGCCTGAATTACATTCTTAAGATTAGCATTTGTCATGGACAATTTTTCCATGGCCTAGAAAAGCCAAAATTGAAGCAATTTTGTGATATGAGTTGGGTTTTCACTCAAGCCTCAGTGCAGTTGCAGTAATAATTTTGATGCTTTCGCCAGACATTTATAGCTTTTATGATGCAAGTTATAGTACGGCGAAATGGCCTAATTTTTTAGGCCAAGCAAGATCTCAATTAACCCGGAATTGCCAAGGAAGGGAAGAAGCAACCATAACAGTAAATCATCCCTCAAAAAGTTGCTCACCAAGGTAGTACAACGCATAAACTCCTTCAGTGAAAGCTGGGTCACAACAATGAGGCACATAATTCATTAAAAAACTTGTTGACAATAGAAATCGTTGTTTGTTGTAGCTGCAGCTGACGAATTGCTTTTCCAACCCAACTTTCAGAGTGCAAATGAGACATTGTATTAATGGTTGTTGTACTGGAGTGATATTTCTTCATGATGATGGATTATGCTCGTTCTAACACGAGAAGAGCTGTTGGGGCTTTCTATCTGTCGTAGTAGCCCTAAATGTTTGGTTTTTCAGGATGAAAGGGGAAATGGGGCTTATGCACATAATAGGCCGTTCTCATATTGCCGGAAAAAGCTAAGCTAAGGTGAAAATAGCTAAGCTAAGGTAAAAATAGCTAAGCAAACGCTCAACATTTCAAGCAAAGTAGCTGCTTTTTGTGAATGTTGAGCGAAATAACCGGTTTTCGTTGCATAATTTTTACCTTAGCTTAGCTAATTTTACCTTAGCTTAGCTTTTTCCGGCAATATGAGAACGGCCTAAAGAGAGAGCAAGCACCAGGATCTTCTTAAGAGATTAAAGACTGAGGATTCACACCGGTACATTGCACAGTTGGCAAAATGCCTCCAAAGTTTCTCACATTAACCATAATGAACCTAACATAAAAATGCCTACAGTTGCTGTGCTGTATATGTATTTCATTGGCAATACTGTGAATATCCAAAAATACTTTTTGGCCACTTTTGAACTATGCTTGGTCACTTTACATAGAAGAAAATGGCGTCTTAACGAGAGCAGAGAACCGAAGTAGGAGCTCCTAAGGGACAGAGATTCACCTCTTGGGTCATCAAGTGTTGTACCCAGGGATTCCCTATGTCACTGTAGCAGAGGGATTGGCACAAGAGAGCATCATCATCACAATAATTCTCGAAAAAAATGGCTTAATGCCTGCTGCTGACCTACTTGGGTTTTTGCCAGTGGACAAAAGCTCTTTTGAGACCTGCAAAAGCATTGTTTGCATTAATTGGTGTCCCTGGCAGAAAAGGCCCTTGCCTAAAATGCATTAATTAGATCGAGCTAAAATACTGAGAAGATCAAGGCTGCATGGATTAGAGCAACAAAAAATGCAAGAGGAAGCAGTGGTATTTTCAGTTGGTGTATCCTAGTCTGGTCCCCTAGAAATCTAGTTCACTAAGGGTTGGTTCCTAAACAAGGTAAAAGCTGCTATATTTTTCAAAACGATGGCCATAAAAGCCAGCTAGAGCTATACAAAAGTAGGGCAATGTATGGTCATGAGCCTTGACTGATTGTATTGTGGCTAATGTTTCACCTCTCTTTTATGGATGATACCAGTAGCAATCCTTTACCCATCATTGATAATGATAAGTTATTCCAGCTCAAAAGGGTAAAAACTGGTGCATATTTTTGCTGCAATACTGGGAGATGCAGCAGTTGTCTTCCAGTATGTTTGCTGAGAAAGCACACAGGGAGCCAAAAGCCCTTAAAAATGTAAACACATTCAGCAGCCTTTTTTCATTTCAGCCTCAAGAAAATTAATTGAGGTTGCAAATGAGACACTAGTTTTTCCCCCATTGAAGCTCAGTGTGAAAGTACTATGAATGCCTTTTTGGTTTTACTGCAGAGCAACCAATAATGATAATGTGGCAATGATGCAAGAAACCCATATGATATCTTAGCAGCTATTAAAAAGAAACAGACAGCGTTTTTTGCCAACAGTAGTATAGTGGTGCCACTTCTAGAAAAAAGACTGCTTTTATTATATTGGCCTTTCCTTTATTGGCCTTTGAGCTTGCTTTGACATGGTGACCAGATGGGTGAGCAAAAAGGTCAACAGCTAGAAAGCAAGAAAAAAGAGTGAAAATAAGCCTCCAATTTCCAGCAACTTCTGTTGAGATAAAGGCTTTTTTGGAGCTCAAGCAGACCACTGTGGATGAGGATGAGTGGGTATACAAAAAAGTAGCTATCTCCCTTTCAATTGGAGCAGAATAGACAACCCATCCCATAAAGAGAGAGAGAAAAAAGAGATTTCCACAGCATGGAGGTATAGCCATCAAAGTGATCCCCATATAGCTTGGATTAGATTTGGCAACAAAAATACTACAGAAAAAATCATTTAGGCTATAGGATTCCTTCTACCACATATGAGTTGTGAAAATTGATTAATTGCATTGAAAGCCTTCAACAGCAAAGTATATGGGAAAAAATCCTTTTATGTGACCACTTGGCTCTTTTCAGGATGAAAATACATTCATTAATCAAGCATTTCTGCTCTTGACTCTGCTTTGCCAGTAAAAAATGATTGTCCCATTGTATAGGGGAAAAGGCAAATGGCTCTCACTCACTATTACTTCTATGGTACAAGCTTCAGGATTTGCATCTCAGTGAGCATATCAGTATGCCAAAGGAGGTGGCATATTTCCTGGCCACCATTATTGAACATGTCAACCACTTGATGTCTTCTCAAGAGGTGCTGTTACCTCTAAAAGAGCATCATCACATGGGGTTAATTAGTCCCCAAAACATCCCAGCCTTTAAAATGAAGCTTGGAACCCAATTCTAGCTTGTATTGTGCCACCTTCAAAACCATGAATTTGCTTACTTTACTTTTTGCCTGGAATGCAATGTTTGCTCTTCTTGGTCAGAATCTGGCCACTTTTGGACCAACTCCCCCTTCTTCTTACAGTATAGACATGATGATCATTATTCTGCACCTTGAGATTAGAGCTTAAAGGGGACACATTCAAGTGTGCAAAAGGGGGGGAAATGGCCAGTATTATCGAGTTGAGTGACTGATTGGTGGGGGAATGATGCAGCTACAGAAGACAATCATTCATTGAAAGATGTGCTTCACTATGGACAACACCTCGTTATTCACATTACAAGATAAGGAGAAAGCTCTGCTGGCCTGTCATCTTCAATTTGCTCAACTTGGACATTTTATAGCTGGGCTTTTCCTTCTCTCTCTAACTAGCTCAAAAGGCTCGAAATCTGCTGGTTATTCAAAAATTACTCTTAGCATTTTTATGCAGTTGTAAACATTTCCTTGTGGCCCCCAATGTAATGCTGCTGCTAATCCCAAATTGGAAATGGGATTTTTGCTGTTTTCATGAGTTCGCATCGAGTGATTTATCTCTGGACCCTCCTGTGAAAAATCCCATTAGGACATGATGAAGGCGAGGCAGAAAATACAATCTCATTTTTCTGTTCTTGTCCTGAAGGCCAAGATATGTCCCATCATCGTTCAGATCAAAACTCATTGGCATGATCCCCAAGAGGTTGGACATTGGAACGCGTGCTCTGAATTGAAAGACAAGATCTACCATGATAGATGTGATCAATGTATTTGGAAGCTTTCCTATTACTTCCACCATGCCATGGGGAGAAGATGACATAACAGAAATCTTTCCACAAGCCTACAAAACAGTTTCGAAAATGAGATATAGCAGTTAAGTTGTGCTGTCAATAAAATCCTCTCGTATACTTTATCTACATGGCTTGGAGTAATACTCGATCCCTGACTTCAGTCATGCATGAAATCCAAGCTTACAGAAATGGGTATATTCAAGCCACCACAGTATAGTAGTATATGCACTGGATGTCGCAAATATGGAGTTTGTGTGGATCGCATTCAAAGGGCCACAAAAAGATAGCAAAACATTTCCATTTCTCTCTCTTTTTATGAGTAGACTTGCTGATGCAAAATGCCTCAGTTCAAAAGCTCATGCTTTTTGTTTATTACCAGGTTAACAGAAACGTCATCACTTCAGCAATGAAAGGTGTTGCTTTCACTCTTGACCTTGGGCATAATTTCCCCTGAAAGTTTCTATACACATAACCAAAATAAATAGGTCCTGATTGTTGGTCGTTAGCAGAGGCTTTTTTCTTGTTACAAATAGAAAAGGCTTAGCCATGCTAGCCTTCTTTCAATGTAACACAGTGGGGTGTAAAAAGTATGCTCTGTAAAAATCACATTTTCCGTGAGTTCATCAATTTTTCTGCAGCGCTGATTTTTTTCATAAATTCAGTCAAAATTTTCCTACTGAGCTTTTTGACTTGATGTGGTGCTGAAATGACTGGTTGAGCCCAGATGTAAATGAAGCTGGTGTAATTATATCCATTAGTCTTGGCATTCTCTCAAGTCAACCCTTGCTCCTCTCTTCTTCTTCTGTTCTACTGAGTATAATATAGCTCTTGTGTACTGAAGCTGTGCATCACCATTGATCTCAGGATTGCACTTTGGGGGGAAAAAGGAAATAAACAAAACCCCTCAAAAAAGGCTCACAACCTTTAAGCTTTCCCCAAATAACCTTCTTCAAGCAAGGTCAAGCTTTGCCTATAGGCAATTTCTAGTAGCTTTTTCTTCTGTCTACTTGTCTCACTGTGCTTCTTAGCAGCAGCAAAAGTTTACAAATGATCATGTTGTTCTCCATGTGCTGAGTTTTTGACATCATTACAGCAAGAGTAATTGATCTATCAAGAGAAAGCCCAAAATTTGCTAAGGACAGCTGGGAATTCCAGCATTTACCTAATCCAACTTTCTGCATGTAAATTCTTGCATTTTTGGATGTCAGACACATTTGTGTTGCAGCAGCAGTAATTATGGAATCTGAGACCAAGTTGGATCTTCCCCATTACAGCCATTATTTCTTAAGTCTAGTTGCTGCAGTATTAGCTATAGTTGGGGGTGGATTTGCTCCCAAAGCTGATATTGAGAGAAAATGATGACAGTAACATGTTGCAAGACATAAGGGCTAAAGCTAGGGAGAAAAGCCAATCATTTCTAGCTTCTTTTGGGTGTCTGGTTTCAATTAACCACATATTAGAGCAATTCCAGAATATGTGGATGTGTGGGAAAAGGCTAACTTCATCTCATAAAAGTTGGCTGCTTTTGAGATTGATGCCAATTAATGAGGTAGTGGTATTGATCCAAAGATGATCATCTTGTTTGGCTGCCATTCTATAGTATAACTTAACCCTTTTAGAAAGCTGTCAATATGGCGGCACAAGAGACGTGACCCTTTATCCCAATGAGATGGTCGACAGCCTCCTCACAAACAATGTCATTTCGTTGTAACCAAATGGATCACCTGCTGTGCCTTGACGTCAATCAAAAAGCTTTCACCAGAGGCACTGATGCGGTTTGATGTAGTTACTCAACTCCCAAGGGAAATCACCCTTTTTAGGCCTGTGTCAAAAAACCGCTACTGGGTATGTAGTAAAATCAATTATTTTATTGTCCTTAAGGGAAAAATGAGAGGATTCTTTTGAGGGTGGAGCTTTCACCAAATATGCAATTTTCAAACCAGGATATTGAGGCTAATGCCCTTCAAAGATTATGTAAATAAAGATCCAGATTGACGAAAAAAGGGAATGCTTAGCATATCGGCACGTTGGGTAAAATCATCACACAAAATAAGCCCTCAGTTAGAAACTGTACTTTAAGTACATTTTCCTCTATTTTGGAGACTGCAAATTCTTTTAGCTAGTATAATTGGTGAAAGCTGAAAGAACCACAGTGCTTTGGCACAAAAGGGATCGAGCTTCTTCTTCCCACCAAACAAACTAATGATGTTCCTGTCGAGATAGTAAAAAATCGATGGTGCACGATAATATACTACATCAGCCATACACAAAGCAGCACAGTGGAATTCTGCTACTTATTATTCTCTGGGGTCCAATTTTATATCTTCTAGGGTCGCGGGGTCCATGACCCTGTGATTCTTCTAATGATACTCAATATAAGAAAGCCAATGATCCCAATACACTTCCACTATGCTAGGAATGGCAGATGTCAGCATTAATCCTCACTGACATGTCTGATTTAAGATGCACAACTTCACTTTATTACTTTTTTCCTAAACTCGTATAGAGGCCTTCAAAGTTTCCCCATCTTCAGCGAAAAAAGGCTCGCGCATGATTTTGACCTAATTTTTGCCTAAAATGGTTTTGTTGCAGTATCATGGCAGCCAACTTTTCTACATTATGTCCTTCATAACTGACGACAGAATCCTGCCAAAAGACGGATGGCAGCTGGATAGATGGATAGAGAAGCACAAAAGTTTGCCGCAGAATTTTAGCATAGCGGGCTGTCGTCATATTCAAAAAAGTCGTCAAAACCAAAAGGCTAACATGATAATTAGAAAACGACCTCGAAATCTGCGCTCGACCTGATCGTGACAACTGGTAACATACCTGCAAAAGACAGAAGAAAGCAAAATTGTATTATTGAACTTCCCAAGGGACTTCCATGCCACGCGTAGCTTCCCTTATACATGTAGTAGAATACTGCTATATAAGGGAACCTCCCTATCCTAGTATAGTATGTGATATACGCATATATTCCTCTGTGACACATTACGAATTAGCTTTTTTTACTACAACATTCAATTTTCTGGCCGAGGTCTTAGAAGGAGGGAAAATGTGCATAACTTTCTCCAAATTGTCCTTTTCCTGCGACTCTCGACAAAAAAGGCCAAGATGCCATTGTCAGTGCACTTTATGGCCTTTAGATGGTGTGAGTTGTGCATAAAGCCAAAAAAACGTCCCGCACGTTTAAAATATGCTTTTTAGGAAGAAAAAAAAAGAAAGCCAACCGCAAAAGGAGATCCATCTTCTTCGCGTTTCCCGATATTACATTATAACTATATACACCGAAAAAGGACAATCTCCAACGCAAATTCCCCCGACGACGCTCGTCGTTGGCCTTTTTGGCCTTCGTGATATAATGCATTCAGCCTCTTTTGCGAACTCGGGACGCTTGGAACCATGTGAACTTTTATAGAAGTAAAACTGAGCAAAACTTGGAATTTAATTAGAGGATAAAGTGCAGCAAAGTGTGCAAGTCAGCAGGCCGTTCTCATATTGCCGGAAAAAGCTAAGCTAAGGTAAAATTAGCTAAGCTAAGGTGAAAATAGCTAAGCAAACGCTCAACATTTCAAGCAAAGTAGCTGCTTTTTGTGAATGTTGAGCGGAATAACCAGTTTTCGTTGCATAATTTCTACCTTAGCTTAGCTAATTTTACCTTAGCTTAGCTTTTTCCGGCAATATGAGAACGGCCTAGCATTAAATTTTGGTCATATCCTAAAAAGCAAGTCCAAAGAAAAATTCATATTTTGTGAAAGTTGTCAAAGCAATATGTGACCCGACTCCAGGCTTTTTTTTATAAAAAGTCCTCTAATAGATGTGGCTTTTCCATTAAATGAGCCTTTTATCACTTAGCACACGGAAGAGTCATCAAGAAATGAGGAGAAATGGCCTTTGTGAATTGATCTTTTCAATATTTGAGTTTCCCTATTAAGATTGAACAAAACATAGTAGGATGTAATTGCATAACAAGCAGTATATTGAATATTTGAGGGCGACATTTTTATTTCGGGAAATATGTCCCTTGCTTTGTAAGCTAGACAGATCGACGCTTGCTCTGAGCAGTCCTGAAGAAGTTCGTAGGTGTAAGGAAAGACCAATATGTAAAGTGCCCCAAGGATCTGCAGCTTTTGCTCTTATCACCACGACAAAAAGCACCGAGGGAAAGTTTGAGCTAAAAAGAGTCTCGAGTAATTCTTTTAGCACCACTTTTATTAATGCCTTGAGCCTCTTTATGGGTAACTTTTCAAAGTTTTCCTCCACTTGTGTTTTGCTGCTGCCAGCAAATACGTAAAAAAAAACTCCTCTTGAAAATTCGCAGGAATGGGAAAACGAACTACGTGTGAAGTGGAAAAGGGGAGAGTAGTAATAAATCTGGCCGAGCAGAAAATTGTCGTGAACCAACCTGCTTTTGTCAAAAAGGCTTATTTTGGCCTTTGAGTCACCCTTCCTAACTGGTTTTCACATAAATCAGCCCGAAAAGGAAGGTAGTTGTTCGTATTCTCTCGATCACGAGGGATACGAGCAAAAAAGCAAAAATATGGTAATCCATTCTATAAAAAGCTAAAAAATTTCGAACCTTCTCTAGGGTTTAGCCAAGAATATGAGGCTTCGGTGCGCATCTTTTTACTTATAGAGAGCTTTCACCTTTCCCCTTTTTCCTAGGTCGTCGTTTCTAACCCCTTTTCGCCTCAATCAAAATTGAGAATGAGAACCTGTTTTTACCCCTATAAGATCTTTTTTTACTGCTATTGCTGAGCAGTCAGGTGATCCAATTGTCTTGCCTTAGCAATAAAAGGCTGGCAAAATTCTAGGAATGACTTGACTCTAAGTGAAGAGAAAGGGGGAGAAATGAATTATAGCCAAGACATATTGCTGACTTGACGAAAATTCTTCGACAAAATTAAAGGCTTAATTTTGCAACACTTTTACCTATTTTTATGCACATGTTATTTTTAGAATTTTGCATCTTGGCATCAATTATGCTCTAGCTCTCATGACATTTCCCATCTTTTTTGCAGTACAGAAAATTATGATTATGTAACAATTGTACATAGGAAACCGATTCGTGCACCTTTTTCAGGGTCACCCTGTATATATGTACTTTATCTTCTGGTAGAGCAGTTTTTTCTCAATAAAATTGTTACCAAATATCTGATTTAGGAGGGACAAAAAGGCGTGGTTTCACAAACTTTAAAGGTCCCAAGGGAGTTTATAAGGCATAAACTTCATCACTGCCAAGTTCCGATGTAGACTTCAAGCAGCTGAAAAACGTGATGCAGATCTTGATTTGGGATTTGTTTGATATTTGTCTAGACGATTTTCTGCAAATCTCAGCTTCAGGGGGGAAAGGTATCAACTCACAGCTGCTGCTGCTGCTGCTGCTGCTAAGAAAAAAAGGAAAGAAGTGAAAGCCAGGTCAGACAGTAGACAGTGGTCGTCAATAAAATTGGTTGTCATCTCAATCAGCTCTATTTTAGAAGGGTCTTGGCACTCCTTTCATTCGAGTGCGAAAGATTTGATTTATATGGATGGGTCCAGTCATCTGTTACTCCTTCCATTATTATTACGACCCTTCCAATATAAAGTCTCTCGCTCCCTTGGGAGATCCAATTTGATTTACAATATAGCAGTTCCTTTTTCAGGTGGACATCCCCTAAATTCTCCTTATTAGCACAAATGATAAATGAGTTAGGTGCACGCTATGTGTAGCAGTATTTGTCACTGATGATGACGAAAAAAATTAATACAAGTCGATTTTCTCCCCCCTTTTAGTGTATATACTACACCTACAACGTTGGAAAAAGCCATTGTTTGTTTATGAACTGAGTGAAAATGGGTTGAACCTCATGATGTGTCAAAAGAGCGCCACGTGGTGCCATGAAAAATGTGGCTACGCCATTTGTTACACGGATATTTCATCATATCAAAACTACAGTGGAAAATATCTCCTCCAGCCCGCCCCCTCAAAAAAGCTTTCATCAAATCAAAGTCAGGAAGTCATATTATGAGCCAGCAACCAGCTCAAATTCCCTAGTTGCAGAAAGGGGTCAAAAACCAATATTTTCTGGAAAAATGAAGGTGCTTTCGAAAATCAGAAAGCTAATAGCTCAAACTGGAGAGAGACGACGAAAGAAGATGCATAAATCTTTGCTTGAAGAGGGTATTAATGGTTGCAGTACTTCCATGACGTAAGTATCACAAAAGTGAAAGCCATCACCATATTTTATTTTGGCATTTTGAAAAGAGAGGAGCAAATAAAAAGCGGATGCGACGACGACTCCACTTTTGAAAGGAGGACCACCATGATGGCAAAATTGGTACTTTGGGATCGCGAAGGTGGCATTTTTGTGAGATGCTTTCAATGCACAATCAGCGATGGAAATGATTATCTTCCGTCGTTGCTCCCTCATGACTATAGAAGCTCTGCATGCTGAAAGATGTGCACACTTCCCTGTAGTAAAATACACATAGCTTTAAAACCTGTAAAAGGAAGCATTTATTTCCAGTGTATTTGAAAATGTAATAGGAGCTTTCTAATAAAAATAAGTTTGGCTAGGTTGACTGTTCTTTCAATATATAATAGAAAACTATGGTCCCATTCAGTACACAACGCGAAGAAGAAGCTGTTGATGGCCATTTAGAAAGCCCCGATATTTACTTCCAGGGATTCTCCCCATTGTACCATTGATCAATCAGCTGACAGAATGAAAGCTGCAAAAAAGCTCGAGAAAAGATGAGTCGACTAAAACTACTTCCTTCGGACTCGAAGATTGATTTTTGAAAAATGACTTTCCCCCATATACAAACACACCTTTATGGATGGTGTTATCATCGTTTTGGGCAGAAAACCACCTGATTTATCGTCTCTCCATTTTAGTCTTGCATAAAAGCTACTACACTCTCTTACAACAAAAGTTGGTGAGATCAAAATGACGTGCATAAATTATCTTTGGCGAGCAAGGATGATTTTCGTGCAGCAACGTAAAATTTTGGTTTAATACTTTTACGAAGGAGAGATGACAAATATTGACGTTCAAGTAATGAATTTCTCCTCCAAAATGTCGAAAAATGTCATGGAAAAAAGTTGTTTTGATGGAAAAGGAAAGCAGCAGGGGCATTTTTGGAATTCTGCACAAATTGTACACACAGGCTCTCCTGTCCGGAGTATTATAGTTGTACTCAATCAAAAAAGTGCATTTTTTTCAAAAGCATTGCATTCTGCATTTATGAAAATACGTGACTGTAGTATTTTTTCAGAAAACACGTTCTTCATTTGTTGCAATATGCAGGATTACTACAATAAAAGTGTTTTTGTGTTTAATGGCTTTCTAATCTTGATTGCACATTATGCTATACGTTAGAGTGTATATATATACACTCCTCCGGCTGCAATTAAGGTGTCAAAACGTCACAAAAAAGGCACGAGCAATGCATGCCACCACCGCAAAAGTGGCTTTCTTTTTCCGAATGATTGCGGATACTACTACATTTTTTCACGTGAAAAAAACCTACTCTTGTTGTTCTAATTCCATATTCAAGTCAGAAAAGAGCTCAAATTCTTTCCTGGCTTTTGTTGCTGTTGTTGACCCAGCAATTGTACGATATGATGGAAAAGTTTTGCTACTTTTTTATATATGCTATATTGCACCCCATTTTTTGCCCAGGTCGTTCCACTTCTTGAACTTTGTAGCACACTACACAAAAAGCTCTGGCTGTATAATTATTGCTTTCTTATACGGAAAATTCGTCAAAAAAGAACAACATACTACTGCAGATAGCATTTGTATGTACGTGTTTGGAAAGATACTGCTATTGAAAATTGTGAGCATTGCTGAAAGATTTATGTGTGTTTGTCTTTAGAAAGTTGTGAGGATGATCCATCACAGCCCCCTTAATTGAAGCTCTTTTCTTCATAACTTTAGCAGCTTTGTCAATGCTGTGTGTGTTGTGTCCAATGTCTGTTAACGCATCCATTTCTTTCCCTACCAAATGAGGGGGCAGGCAAAACTATGTCAGGAATGTCAAAGGCCAACAACTGAGGAAGAAACTCAAATTGTTGTTGTTTTGTGGCAATGACTGCTATATATGTAGCATATAGTAGTTCTGTAACACTTGAGCTTAACCCCAAAAAACGCAGCACTCTACTGTCAAATTGCTTTCACACTGAGCTAGTAGTACACTGAATTGTAGCAGCACATCAAATACAGCCCAAAACGGAAAAATGCTTTCGGATACAGCTAAAAATTGGCTTTTCACCCAGCAATAGTACTTTATAGCGTTCTCTCTTTCAGGTGGAATATAGTCGGAAGTTGAGGAATTCCGGAAGCGTTCTTGATGCATTTTTGGCCTCGTTTTTTGCATTTCTGCTCTCAGTTCTTCTTTACCATACACATTTATGGATTGACTGGCGTATTCATCCGAGCAAGATCCTCTCATACATTTTCTGAGTAATACATCTTTTGATACTCCACTTTTTCATCATGACCACATTTTTGCATTCATGCAACGCAGCAGCTACACTTGTAATGTCTCATATTCCTCGAGATGCGAGTGCAGTATTATAATTATTGTTTTTAACACCAAATAAAGTGATCTCATTTTTCATGTTCAACTCGATTGGTTGCACTGAAGAATTGGCTTTCTGAAATGATATTGGATCTCAGGTGTATATAGCCATGTCTTTGGTTGACAGAAAAGAGAGCTAGGGTCAATATAATGCCATGTTTCTCTACTAAGCTTGAAGTTGGCTGTAGGAAAGGTGATCAAAGTCAAAGTTGTTGTGCAATAAATCCTTTCGATTTGAAAACTTGCCTCAAGGTCAAGTGCAGCTGCTCAAGGCTTGATAATAAAGGGGAAATGCAAAGATTCTCTGCAAAAGCAATATATACTCTATATATGTAACGTTATTGTTTTGTGCTATTTTTCAGGGTACTTGCTGCACACACACGTGAGCATAAAAGTATGTGTGTGGCCAAATAAAAAGAAATAGGCATGCCACTTTGCTGTAGCATTTTTTTTCTGGCTTTTTTACCCTATTTTCTCAAAGCTCGATAAGTTGACAAAGCAGCAGGTGCTGAAGGTGCTAACAAGAAAAAGCTCTCCCTTTTCCAGAGCGACATAGCAGTCAAATGGAGCTGCTTTTGTTGACCACAACTTCAAAAGTGGAATGTAGACATTGAAGCTGCTGCATTATGCTCACTGCTGCAGCTGAACTTAAAAGGGCTTTTCTGTGGCTTTTAAAATTGCTTCTATGCTGGAAATTGAACTCACGACTGCTTTCCCTGCATATCACTCTCAGCCTTTCTTTGCAGGCATTTTCTCTCTCAAGTTTCCTATTAGACGCTGAGGATTCCAAGGTTCAATTAGTCTTGACCTACATTTATTGAAATCTAACACACGTTTACCACTTTTCCACGAGCCTTTTAGCAATGGAAGAATAATGGAAGTTTATTTTATCTGTGCATGTTTCGATCCATGGTCAAGACCAAGAAATTATAGTCTCACCTTTAGAAAGGACTGTAATCAAGTTTATGGCGATTGCTAGTATGTCCCCCACAAAACAAAAAATCAGTAGTAAATCAGTAGTAAACCCCGTTGCAAATTAAATACATATAAATTATAAAAATTTTGTGATAAATTACAAATATGGTGTGCGTAGATGTGTACAATGTCAAATATTTACGTCAAATATTTTTATTTCCAAAGTTTTGAATTTTAAAAATTTGACATTTTGTCCTTTTTTGGTTATGTTTTATGTTCCAAAATACTTAAATTTTTTTATAACTTTTTGCCATTTTATGACTAATCAAGCATCCCAGTCTTCATTTTATGTGTTCATTATTTGATATTTGTCAAATTATGAATCACATTTTATTTAGTTTTTTATCAGTAGTAAACAGATAAAATACTGATTTCAACTTCCTTTTTTTTAATCAGTATGTCAAAATATTTTTATTAATAAAATTGCATCAATAAAATCAGTATTTTTTGTATTTCAAATACTTAAAAAACTGTATACTATATCTGTTTAAAAAATTAGTTTGTTTTTGATTAATTGTATACTATATCAGGTTGTTATGTAGATTTCTCTGATTTACTAGGTCAGTATTTCATGTACATTCTGGCACATAAGTCCCTTCAAATTCTGGCAGTTGTTAATCAGCTCTAATTACTATTCCTACTCACTACTTATTGTCTTTCATTGACTTTTTCAAATGCATCTTTAAGGTATACTATATCAGGTTTTCATCTAGATTCATCTGATTTACTAGGTCAGTATTTAATGTATATTGTTGTCCTGGGGTCATTGCAAAAAATCAATGTTCTTAATCACTTCTAAATACAGTTACTACTCTGCACTAATTGCCATCAACACATTATTGGCACTACTGTCAATATGTGTATTAAATCAGGTGTAAATGTAGATTCTACTGATTTAATTAGTCACTACTAAAATATAACTTAGTAAAATGTTCAGAGATGGCTCTGCTTGCAATTCAATAATTTTGCTAAATTGTTCTTATCAATAACTTTTAATGGCTTTAAGATTTCAAAAATCATCATTAATAGATGTTGTTTAGAACAACATGAAAACTGAGTTAGAAAGTGTCATGCTTCTTATTTTCAAAGAAAAACTGAGATCTTCAGTTTTATTCAAATATATATCTTATGGAGCAAGATTGCTGACTTGTAGCAATTCAGTCATTTTATTTTATTACTGAAAACATAGTTCTTCTTGTCTCATGAGCTAGAATTAGTGATGGAGTGAGTCAGAAAATTTATGGCTCATTTATTCTCCACCTATTTGCAAGACCTGAGCCTGATGCACTCCAAGGCAAAAGGGATAAAAGTATAATTGAAGTGTATATTAAACACAATAACAACTGAATTAATTGGGATTAATAAATACATAAAAATATAAATGGTATGGTATATTAGTAACATTAAATTCAGATAAAATACACATAAAAAGCATTTACAGATTGTATTTGTAATCAGTTTCAACTACATTAACTACTGATTATATTTGTAAAAAAAACAATATTAAATGTATATTTAATCAGTTTAATTGGCAATAAATACGTAATAAATAGACAACTCCGAAAAGAAAAATTTGAAAAAAAAATTCAAAAACAAATAAGTATTTAATGAGGTTGAAATCGATTTAAACCAGATAAAAACCGGATTTATTCAAAAGTAAGTAATAATTATACAGACAACGATAAGTAATATTAAAAATTTTAAAGTGAATTTGATATCAGCACATCGCAATAGCAACGATAGAAATAAAAACTAGTCGATACAACCATTTTTGAAAAATCAGGTTTTGCGAAAAATTTTATGAAACGGTTGCGTTACGCTTTTATCAGTATTCTTGTTACAAGACACCTGATTTAATATACGTAGTAAATCAAGATTAAATCAGGTTCATTTTGAGTTTTGTTTTGTGGGGTCTAGAATGAAAACAACGACTGACTATTTTCTATCTAGTTCTGCGTAGCCTAGTAGAATATAAATAATGTACTAGAATAGCAGTGGATCAGCAAAAGCTAATCATAACATTAAGCTGTTTTTTGTGAGATAATATAGAGGCACAGCGACAGCAACAGCTGAACTAAATGTACTATCTCAGTTGGGATTCCATACACAAGAGAGAATATGTCGTGTATTCAATACTGCTCTTATCAGATTTCGACAAGGCCTTTTCCATTCTCTGTGATTCTGCTACTAAGCTGTCAACGCATATTCGTCTCGAAGCTTTCATAAGCATGCAAGCATCATTAATATTAAACCCCAAAATTGGTTGTCACAATAGTACATAACAGTGTATACTAGTATATTGGCTTGATTTTCATGAAAACAAGTTTCTAACAAGGTGAGCTTGGACTAGATTGTTATACAAGTCAAGACTGACAAGTTGGAAAGTCAAAATGCGTGAAGGAATTTCACAGAGCTCTCATTTACTGCTCTCCCACTAGACTGGAGATTATTTGTCATCGTTTTTGAGCTGGCAAACTTTTTGAAAAAAGATTACGCTAACAGGAAAAAGTTTGAGGCTGTTAAACTTCGGTTATGCCATATAGAAGAGTGAGATTCAGCCAAAATTATGCGGCTAATCTCAATGTGCGCGGCCATATATAGTAGACTGAAGTTGAGAAACTTCTGCAGTCAACTACTAAGGCTGATATGCGGTTCAATAGGCAGGAAGACAGCCAAACTTGCTGCTATACTGCTACAAAGCTTTGGCTTGGATGAAATCAGAGTGATTTTTTACAATATCATCATCTCCTTGGAAACTTGAGAAAACAAAAGCTGAAAAGGGTATCCATGGAGAAGAAGAAAACTATGCTGAGCTTCTTTTTTGCCATGTTCTAGATCTGGCCTAATTTTCCAAATCCTTTGTGCTGATCTGGTTTGATGCCATGCTGTTGTTCAGCTAGAAACTGCAAAATTCAATTGCTTCCTCAATGATTCCCTTTCAAGGAGAGCTTGGCCCAACAATGGCTTAGGAAAACAAACTTTTTCATTTTACCACTCTCTATCTGCTTTCTGGCAAAATAACATTTTTGCAGCATGAAAACAAGCTTGCTCAAGGTTGGAAAGCTTTGCTTCCACCCAAGATATTTTGGAAAGTTTTTATGATAAATCCAACTAGCTGGATCCTGGTTGATCCATCTGCTTTAAAATGCTGCCATCCAAAAGGCCATAATATTTGCCTACCTATGCTGCCAAGCAAGCTGAGAAGGAGAGCAATTTCCTACTTTTTAATTAAGATTTTGTAGCTCTGCTTGCTCAGTCTTTATTGAAGTTTCAACAATTCATGAAGTTTGCCTTGCTTGAGGCTGGCAATAATCTTGGCAGCCTTGATCATTTCATTTTGGGCCAACTAAACTGGAGAATTTTTATGTTTTCAAAACTTGAATCCATAAAGGCTTCATTGATGGCTTTGAACGATTTTGCTCCATAACTCTCCCTAAACTGCAAGTCCTTGTGCAGAGTTATGAACAGACAGCTGACACCATCAACTTTGAGCAGAGAGAAAAGTTTCCCAAGTTCTGATGCTTTGGCACTGCCAAAAATGCAAGTTTGAAGAAAATTAGGGGTTACAAGACTGTGTGTCTTCCCTCCTGGTGTTGCCATTAGAATTCAAATTCTTGAGCACACACTCACTTCTTCTATGCTTTGGAAGATGGTCTGTGGTTGCACAAACCCCCTAGCTTTGGTGGTGCTGGTGCCCAGGATAGATATTTGAATTTCAGATGAACCAGAAGGATGAGGAGGAACTTTTATGTAGAAATGAAGCCATGTCTAAACTTTCCTTTGTCTTCAAAAAGTCCCCCCAATGCATCATGATAGAATTGTGTGTAATATGACATACATTTTTCATGCCATCTTCTGAGCATTCACTCAACTACATACCACACTAAACAAAGCTTGGCAAAAATGCTGCAGCTGCAAAACTTTGACCCAAAAATTGTGAAGAAGTTCAGGTGTCAAAACTTTGCAAGACTCATATCCATAAACTAGAACAAAAATGGACTCTGTCTGCTCCTGTGACAAGACGGATTTTTTACTTTATGCATTTGTACTTGGGCTTTTGAAAATGTAGCACCAACCCTTTATTGACAGCGGCTCTGAAGGAGAAGCTCTTTGTCGATTTGATCCCAGAAGAGAGGATTTATTGCCTTGATGTTTGAGCATGTTTCAACTTCCGGATATTGTGCTAAGTTCAGCTGCAAAGGGAGCTTTTCAGAAAGTGAATATAGGTCCAACAAGATCGTGAACTTGCACTTACCTTCTTCCTCTTGATCAACTTCACTCAGCCCATATGTGCATTTAAAGACCTTCCTTGTAAGCACTACTTTGTGCATTCTAAAAGCTTTTCCTAAAGCTTTTTTCTCTCTCGAGGCACAGGAAGGCATAACAAACAACTCGCGAGTCATGGACGTCAGCTGATTGTTTACAAACAAACAATTGGCGCGAGCACGTGTCACGCCTTGTTTTGAAATGTCATGTGACAAGACGCGGCACATTTCTTAACCTGCTTAAAGCAATTTGAGGAATTCCTGACACAAGCAATAAATGTGTGACACTTTTCAGCAGCCTCAAAGACCGTCCTCTCAAATGAACTTTGGTCCCGAAAGTTTCTGAATTTTTGCAAAACTGTCGCACAGTTTTACTTACGAGGATGCTTTATATCAAGTGCCAATTTCACAGTTTGCTACTTGAAAAGTCATTTCGTGCTGGATGGCCATAGTGGAATAAATTGAGTTCCCCACTGTGAACAAGTTGGTCAAGAGTGAAAATTGCTATTATAAAGCTAAAGCAATAACCCAGCCGAGTACCAAAAATAATGCTTGCAAATTGGGGGCTTCTTTGAGGTCTAGAAACCGACCCAACTTTTTTGAGGGCTGCTGACAAAAAGTGCGGCTAATTCCAGTTTTCCTTATATTTTTGCCTTCTTTCAAAGGCATCAAAAAGGTCGGGATGTGACATCAATTTATGAAATGGCTTTTTGCATGTTCACACAGTTTTGTTTTACGAGTTCTTTTTACATTTTTGAAGCACGACGTTCCTAAAGTTTTGTCGTGTCAGGTGTGAAACATTTTCTTCATGCAGCAAGAAATAACACAAATCCATCTGAAACTTTTCACCTCAAAATCTCCAAGTAGATACTGCGCTATTTCAGCCACTACACCCCCATTGTGCAAAGAGATCTACACCCCTTTTTATTTTAGCTTGTCGAAAATTCGAATGGATCTCATATTTCGAAAGTAAAAGCATCAGTATACGCACAACTTCTACATTTTCCAAGCTGCAGCACTTTTGCACAGTGGGCAAAATAAGCCGATCTCAGGACAAGCATCCATTTGCATTTTTGGCTCCATGTCACCCCTACGTGAGTAGCAAAAGGGAGAAAAGCCAGAACTGAATTAGCAAAGTTTCACAAAAGTAGCTAGTTTAGTTTTTCGTGTGAAACTTTAGACTCTGGGCACAATGGTATGATGGCAAAAATGGGCTGAATTGGATTGATGCTGTTTTTTTTCTAAGCTCTGAGGTCTCTCGTAAATTAGATTGAAAGGAAGCTTTTCAAAAAGAGCCTCTGCTAATCTGAAAGAAGTCCTTGGAAATGCAATGCTGCTAAGTAGAACATGACAAAAGTTTTTCAACAATAGTTTGAAAGGCCTCGTATTATTAGGAACGACTACTTCAGCATGTTTCTAGCTACTTTTTTGTCAAGTCAGCTGTAGTATCTGAAATTGATGCTTTCACTTTTAGAGCAAGATTACACAATTTTAATTCGTGCCATTTTCTTTTGTGATGCAGCGAAAATTGCAGAACCTTTTGCAGATAATTTTACGTTTGATAAGGTGGAATAAATGGAAGACAATTGTGCGTTGAGAATACAAAATTAGGCTGAGAAAGAGAAATAATTTTGAGCTTTCGTACATTACCAATTTACCAATTTTTCCTGCCATTTCTTCCCACGATGGCCTCATGTTTCACATTGATTTTATTCATTAAACCGAATCCATGTTTGGAAGAAGTAATTTTGATCTTTATCTGGTGTCTTGACTTTGATCATCACGAACCTTTAAAATTGACCTCACAAATAAAAAATATATAGATAGTCTGGGAATTGATTTTTATCAAATCGTGTGCCATGGTAGATTGTTTGTTTAATTTCTTTCACCTCACACAATAACACTGTGTATAGTATAGGGTGCGGCTTATAATCATTCCTAAATGGATTACAAGCAGAAAGTAGTTCTACAAATATTGCACGGTGAGGAGTCAAGGCAGCTAAAAATAGCTCTTCTGCAATATGTTCACATTAAAGAATCAGTAGGAAATAGGGTTTTTTTTTGCTCATTGCAGATTTTTCCCCACTGTGTATTGGTTTTGAGTCTTTATATACTTTAGACATAAAAGCTCCTATCTGGATGAGCTCCTATCACGCGACAAACCCCCCAAAATCACGTTTTTATCAGTATAGTATATATATTGAGGGAACTGAATAAGATTAGCATTAATAGGGTTTCTTCACACTCGGCCATTATACTACCCACAATTTATGCTTGACCATTTAGCTGGACACACCAGAAGGCTTGTTAAAAATCAACTCTTCTCCTGTCCAATTTTCAAAGAGAATGTGACGTGAAGTGCATTGTTAGGCGGGCAAAATTAAGCTTTTCTCGCATGTCAGACATGCTTTAGGCTTAAAAATTGTTGCTTATTCAAGATGCTCTCAGATGTTTCAGGGAATTCTTTTCAAAAAATGGTCACACATCTTTTTGGGCTTACTCATAAAAATCAGCACTGATTTAATTTTACATTCTGATGCAAAACAGTGTGAGATATTGGTCAGAAGGAGAAATACTGCAAATGGGACTATTTTTCATCATTGTGAACAGTTTTCTATCAAAATGTAAATTTTTCGAGGTGAGTGGCAAAAGTTTTTTGAGGCAATGAAAAACCGAGGCAAATTCTTGGCAAGAATTGGAAATGTGTTTGGATTCATAAAACTTGCTGAAGGAGCAACAAAGCAAAAATCAATTGTGGCATGTCACGTCAATCATCAGCATTAAATGATTTCTAAGTAGCACAAAAACATTCGCGAAATAAAAAGAAGCAGAAAAATGTCGGAATAACTTTTTTTGAAGATCAAACATTGTCAGTGATTTCAGCTATTTTTGGTAAAAAATAGCATTTATTTACCATACAAGGACCATTTTGATTTTTAATATCCTCAAAATGTTAAAGACATTTCTCCTTTTCCACCTTTTATAAGAGCTGATTTTGAAATTTATCATGCTAGATGGCGCCACTGTAAGGTAGTACAGCTGTTTACGCATGACGCTTTGACGGAAAAGTGTGAAAAAAATATTTTAAGGTTACGCACTCAAAAGCTGCTAAAAATTGCCAGTATTTTGATAAAACAGCCCAAATCACTAATTACCTGATGAAAAAAGTTTTTATCTGGTAGCGCCATAAAAGCCAACATTATTTAACTCTGCTCTGATTGGTCTAAAAAAAGGCGGAAAATTTCAAATTACATTGCAATTGAAGAATTTTAGCATTTTCCCGCTTTTTTTCTGCTGATTGGCCTGATTTTTTTAACTAAGTAGCATGAAATGTAATAGGGATCAAATATTATTTATCGAATTTTTGAGAAATCATATGGGAAGGCCAATTTTTTGGCAAATTTCGAATTGCTATTTAGCTGCCTCTGTAGTGAACATACTACACGGCTTTTCACGCTAGGGTGCGCTGACTGTACTACGTAACAGACGCCATCGTTCCTTATTGTGTTTCATTAGGGAACTCCGGCTATGGGATTCTCATGCCCTACATTCCTCGAGCGCATATATTTAAGGCAAAAAACGAGATGCTGGCTCGGACTAACCCGTGTCATTATCTAGGGCAATTATGACCTTAAGCTGGGAAAACCTTGACATGCCCTTTACACCAGAGAAAATTCATATGCGCTCTTGTAATCATCTTGATGACCATAATTATAGCAAAAATGAAGAGATTGGGCCCAAAATCGATCCAGGGGAACAACAACAACAATTGAGTTTCAACTTGTTCTATCTCGCAAGCAAAGAAAAGCCATAAATTGTCTTCACGCAAGATAAACTGCATTTGGCGCCATTTTTATTTTGGTGGAAGTAATTTGATGTAGTAGAAGTAGAGCAAACTTTTCATGGTATAGAAGAAGGGTTGAATGCATTCAGTACACTGTGAGATGTCAGAGCCTCAGCAGTGGGTAGACTATAATTAATTGGGCCAATTTTTAGGAGGAGGTTGTAATACACAAAGCCTTTCAAGCCTTTCTTTTGATAAGACCACAATCCACAGCAGCAGAGCATGGAAAAGGCCAAAACGATTAATTTCCTCCTAATTCGATTTGGGCTAACAATATTATAAAATTAGGGAAGGATTAACATTCCTACATAGTTAACTGACTTTGAGCCAGTTTCAAATTGTCACCAGAGGGCAATAATTTATATTTTTTCGTTTTTGCACATGCATGGACATCTGAAAGCTGCTTTCATCTTCTCTCTTTAGAAAGCTTACTCATAGCATATAAGTGGATATCTGTGATTGTTGACTAAAACCCATGAATGAGAGCTGGGGCTTTCACATTTTTCTGTTCTAATGAGGCAACCATGGAGACACTTCATTGTGGGAAAATCCTAATATGAGAAACGATTCTGTAAGTCTATGTGCATCAGAAAAGAGTTTCCCCTCACAAAAGTATGACATATCCACTGATGATGACAAAGCATGTCAATCCCTATGACAACCATGGAAATTCTTCCAAAAGTACCAACATATCAAATATAGTACTCATTTCATTCTAGGGACAAAATGGGGTATAACTGTAAACTTGCTAGGGCCAATTTCGCCAATTCAGGTCATAAAACCAAGCCATATAAAATAGTCTTCATCAAGAGCTAATGAACTTGAGCTCACATCAAAAGTAAAGCAGAGCTTTTGATGGCTTATTTACATTTTCTGTTTACATTTGGCTGAAAACGTCAACAAAGCCCCAGCTTATTTAACCAGTCTAAGATAGTGTGCGTTCCCTGCATGTGTGCACCTGAGCTTTCATGGTAATTATCTACAGCCTCATGGTTCCTATAAAGGCCAAAGTTTGTTTAATAATACCCATATATACTCGCAGTATTTAGTCGCGTGCTTTTAACAATTCACACAAAAGAATGGCATGTAAAAAAGCCATGTCAAGCTAGCCTAATATTTAAAATACACAAGGACGTTGCAAATGGTAAATATGAAAAAAATACAAGAGCTCCAGCCAGCTTTGCTTTGGATGGTCAAACTTTTGTGTGAGGTGTTTTTTGAAAGCTTTTCTAGTTACATTAAGCAAAGGCTGGGCGTTGGTCTTTTTTCAACCATCATAAAGGCCAACATGACTTTTCATGGCTGGCATGCTGCTGTCGTCGTTGTTGGAGTGCTACTATTTTTCTCAACCTTTTTTGAAAGCCTTGGCTTTCACCAACACAGTGGGGCAGTAATCATTTCAAGCAAACAATTTCAACTTTCTTAGAATACATTTTCAATAAGCTATATGCTTCATAAAATAGCCAAGCTCACAATTAGTCTTCGATTAGTATTTCTGGCCAATTTAAAACGGTGTTGACTTTCCTCTATGTTAAAACCAATATTAGTTAATTACTGTGAAATTGCTCAATAGGTTGTACGATTTCAAAGAGGCCTTGCAGGGCATAAAGTAAAGATCTAAGTACACATGCACTCACCACCTAATGAAAACTCCTATAAAGTTTCTGATTAGTGCATTTTCCCGAGTAGTTTGCGAGGAATATCTCGAATTGAGTAAGAAATGCAATTTGCAGTTTTCTCTGCTGCATTTGTGTATAGCAGCTCACATAAGTGGGGGGAACTCATTTAAAAGACAAACATTATATACAGTGCACAGTGAGCACCAAAAAAACGCTACAGAGATGAGGAAGGTATTTTTTGCAATATTGCTCAGGCTTCAGATATGGGACGTCTAGCTGAAATGGCTTTTCCAATAAGCGATGGCTCTGCTTTTTCCGCCAACAGCCACAATATAATTAAATGGCTGAATCCCTACTAATTCAACCAATGTTCGACTCCTCTTTAATAGAATTCCGAAGGATGAAAGTCGTTGAAGCATTTCCAACATTCCTACACATGCTGGCCTTTTTATCTCTCCAATTTCCAATTCGGACTGGTTTTTGGACAGAACTGAGTGAAAAAGAGCCTTTAACTCTGACAGAGCACTGAGAGCCAAGGAGCCCAATAAAAGTCCCGAAACATGCAGAAAGTCAGCTTTTCAAGGTAAAGAAGAAAGTAGCATGCATTGGAGTGAAAAAGGGATTTCAGTGGTGTGTGTTCTTGCATTTAAGCTCAAAGAACTGATCTAGTAATGTACGAGATTATCCTGTCTTATTTACTTTGAGAGTAGACTTCAAAAGGCCACACACACACACAAGGCCACAAAAAGGCCATGCATGATGCAAAGTCTCCACAAATTTGGTTTCCTCTCCATATTTCCCAAGGGACTTCAAGTTGGATTCCAAAAAGCAACATTTTTCACCACGTACCATATTCAGTATATGCTGAGAAAATTTATGGGGCCTTCAAAGGCCATCTGGGACGCGGGTGACAAAAAAGCAATTTACACCTTCAACTTCTGTCACGAAAAAATAAAACAAAACTCTGCACTGTGGGGGTATAATGCCTTAAAAAGCCTTCCTTTTATAAACGTCGCTAAATCTGCAGTAAACATCTGATTGTCATTAAATACATTGCAATATTTGATGGATGGGCCAAAAAAGTCTTACCTTATAAGTTAATTGCAATAAAGACTCAAAGCTTGGCTACACTTTCTTCAATGTTTCATATAGGTACACTTTAGAAAAGATGATCGAAATTGGGGTGCACGTTGAAGATGTGTGCTGAGAAAAATAACTCGATGCTTTCCAGGAAAGTTCCGAAAGGCAACTGACTTGTCAGACTTTCCGGCAAAACCGTAAAAGCGCCGCACACTGTGCGTTCAACCGCTCTCGCTCTCTCTCATATACGATCCACGTTATAGTCCAACAACGTTAGTGTTATGCCCTTATAATAATGGCTTAATTTTATGATGCACCCTTTGACATTTTCGTAATTAGTGCATTCGACGAATCAAAGTTGCAAATACACGGAAATTGATTTTATATGCAATTTCGAAAAGGGATACACAAAAGAGACACATAAATTCAAAAGGAAGCAGGGTGCGCAAAACTGCTTTTAAAATTGAAAATCTGAAATTGAAGGGGGAAAATACAAGAAGTGGCTTACAGCTGAAATCGGCCATTTTGCCACCTCGTAATTCCTTCGGAGCCATTTTGGTGATAAAGTAAGGTTTGAGGAGGACAACCCGCTGTGCACATTTTGCTTGACTGATAAAAAATAGCCAAAAGGGCGTGATTGAGAATTGCAAAAATTGGTCAAAAGACACGACTCGAGTTCTTTGTCATGACCAATCGCGAATTGCTGTCCGACTTCGACCTCATTTCAGCCAAGTCACGCAATCATCACGTCCAGATATTCTAAAATTAGATTCTGAAAGGTTAAAGACGCCATAAAGTTGATTGCTTGAAAGAATATAAGCAATCAGAAAGAGTCCATTTTCGAAAGATTTTTAAAATGCGAATTTGAAATGCAAGGAGGACTTCTTTCGCACAAAGAGTTGAGCCAGTAATGCACACACACACACAATGCATCGAGTGTCAAAGACATGCAAGGTGAAAAGTTGACTTGCGGTTTTATTTCAGTCCTTCTTTTTTCTGTTTCCAGTTTTTCTACCCACTGCATTGGGATTCTTCTTTGCCCAATAGTGACCATGAGTCGATCCGATGCCAAGCATAGCTGATTTTGATGTGACATCCCTCTTCACAAAAGGCGCATTACCTAAAATCAAATTTTACAACAAAAGTTACATGATTTGATGGTAATTGGCGCACCTGCAATGTAGTCATCACTCAAGGCGTTTGTCTTGGCATGAGCCAATGAGGATTTCTTTTGTTGCGGAATCCGTTGATCTGGAGCTAGAATCGGATTCACTGCATACTTGCCGCCCTGTGGTTTGGGCAATGAAAACTTTTTGCCCCTTGTGGACAGAGGCTTTCTTGTGGAAATGTGAATTTGCTGAGTGCCATCAGCATTCAGAGTGACAGACACCCTTTTCAGGGTTTTGTTGCCGCACTTTGGGCAAAACTGTTTTTCCATCCTTGGAGTGGTTGTGAAGCAAGCATAACATCTCAGAATCCAGGTTTTGGTCTGCTTGATCAAGATCCCATCAGCCGACAGAACATGAAGGCCAAGCTGCTTGAGCACATTTTGCATGGCAAAATCTGTAGTCAAGCAAGCCACAACCACTTCTCTTGGCTCATTGTCCTCTTCTTGACCAGCTCCAAGCATTTCCAACTTTTTAGCCTTGACATTACTTGGTGTGATCCACCCATCATCATCATCATCTTCTTCTTCTTCAGAACTTCCACTCTCTTCCTCTTCTGCATCTTCTACCTGATCCATTTGCTCCTCAGCTGCAGTTTCATTTTCATTATTTTCTGCAATCTCTTCATCGTATCCTTGTGGAGTGAAAAAGCCCACAGGAACTTTACTATTAGAGCCTTGATCTCCGCCTGGCTTGTAAAACTCGATAGTTCTTGCAACGGTTGGTTCTAATTTTATGTGCTCTGTGCCTACATGCCTGATCTCCAGCATGTATGTCAATGCCATGACTTTGATGTCCACAGCTGACAAACTGGCATAGTCACCAGTTTTCTTGGAGAACTCAGTCACTTTCTGAATGGCTTCTACGTCGGGCTCCAGAAACTGCAGCTCAAAAGGCAAAGATCGAATCCTCTGCTTGGTATCTTTGTCACGAATTTCGTCCACAACTTCTCGCATGGTGATCAAGTTCTGGCCAAACTCTTGAAGGGGGACATTCTTTATGAAGCCACCAGAGTCAATGATCAAGTACTTTGACAAGGCAGGTTTCACTGTCAATCCATCCATGCTTATCTTTCACTTTTCTTTCACCACTGCAATTTGACAAACTTTTCCATGTGTTTTTGTTTTGAATTGAGGTTGAGTAGAGTCAAAAAGAAAAGTTGCGAAAAGAGTGATGGATCGAGTTGCCTCTTTTTCGACTGGCAATTTTGCTCGCTAATTTAGACTTCTGCGACAAAAGATGTAAGTTGATTTAAAAACTCATAATTCAATGTTTCAGATCTTTGATAAGTCACTTGTTGATGCCATTTAGTTTTAAATCGAAAAGAAAAGTGCCTTAAATAAGTTAGCTCGCCTCAAAGTACAGAAAATGTGAGAGGTTGCGAAGTTTACTCGCCTATAAATTGCGCCTATTTTGTAAACAAAACATAAAACTTATTCACGATTTCACGTGTAGCTGCGAAGGCTCAAGATGACTGAATTATATGCCAATTTAATCACAATTCTGACCAACATTGAAGGTCAATTTCAAGTGTCTGACCTTGACACAGAAAAGGCTTGGACTTCAGAAGCTCATGGAAGATTTTGGACTGATTTTCAAGGGTTGACAGCCATTTTGAGGCATGAAATCAACAAATTGGCTTTGGTTGTAGATGTCAATGATTGCAAAAAGGCCAAACCTGAAGAGATAAAAGTGCTTTTAAACGGTGTGGAAAAGGCTGCAGTCACACTATGGAGCACATTTTTGCAGCTGAGTCATAAATCAGGAGTGACCTTCTGTGAGAATGTGGCCAAAACGTGCCAGATTTTGATAAATTCTACCCTCAAACTGGTGACAGCTCTATCTCAATGTTCAAAAAGGCAAGAAGCTCTGCAGCACGTGGGCGAAATTTGGAGCAAATGTGATCTGATCTTGAGTCAATTGCCAAAAGACAATGTCTCAGCTGTGGCATTGGCCATTCAAGAGCAAAGAAATCTGGTGCAAGATGCTCTGCAAGAGCTGGAAAATCATAAACAAACAGCTGAAAATGAGCATGAAAAGCATAAACAAACAGCCGACTCTGACCGTAAACAAATAGCTGACTCTGACAGTGAACAAACAGCTAACTCTGGTGATGACGATGACAAATGGTCAGCCAATGAAATGCAAGTTTTGTCACCTTCAATTGGTCTGATGAAGACCTGCATAGCTTTGCTAAAGAAAGTAGAGCAATCAGTGAGGAAGAGTGGTTCTGCTGAATTTTGCCAAGAATTGGATGCCATTCTGAAACACTGCGAGGAAATCAGTCCCAAAGTGGACGACTTTGTTTTGTCACTGTATGCCCCAATTGACGTTGAAGATTTGGAGCAATCCAGTTGCTCATTGAAAGACTTTTGTCAAGAAATCATTGTTGTTCGCCTAAAAAATAAGCATTTCGTGCTTGCCAAAGAACTAGAGGAGTGGGGAGCTTTTCTGCTCAAGGCTCTTGACCATAACTTTACAAAATTGAAGGCATCTTTGGCTGTGCTTTCACTTGAAAAAGTGAAAATAGAGAATTAACTTGCACAACTCAAGTGAATACATCATGCTTTTAGATGTTTCATTTTTACTTTAACATTGCTATGGTATGAATTAACCTCACTTGCTCACTTAAAAAGGACTTTCGTCAATCATTCTGTTCGACATTTTTTTATGACAATTTAATTACATCTTTCCTCAAGAGCTGGGATTTTTCACCAGGCTTTACTTCTTTTCTCAATTCACCTGGATCAGGGAACTTGGTTATTCTAAAATAGGCTCTCCATTTTGTTGGCGACGGTTTTCAAATGCATAATTCCATTTTATATGCTTCAACTACCAATATGGCACGCAGATTGCAATGGACATTGAAAATTAGTGTATTTGATCATGATTTGTGCAAAGCTTGTAAAAACTGCCTTGAGCGAAGACTAATGTTGAGTTCTGGATCAACTTGATTGAGTTCATGGTGGGGCACTAGAGCAAGTCCTGCTAGGCCAAGATAGGTGTGGAGTGGATCTGAAGGCAAGTCCGGCCACTTTGCAAGCCCTCCTAGAATAGGATCTTGAGTGCTCAGAACAAAATCGGTGCACTTCATGATTTGAGCGTTGACAAGATCACCGTCAGACAACAATTTCAGGGTAGCTCCAATCCAAAAAGTGTAGCAGGTGTCATCGTCCTTGTTGGGCCTTCCATTGAAGCCCTTTTTTAATCTCATCGAGCACCATTTGACGCACTTGTCAATCACACTTTTGCTCAAGCTTCCAAGCTGGCCGAGCATGCGTAAAGAGGCCACTGCACAATATGTGGAGCCACCGTGTGCTTCCAATCCAGGGCCTTGGCCAAACGCTCCTTAAAAGCAATGGGATATGAACAATATTTTTTTCATAGTTTTGTTCAATTCTCCCGCATACCTTCATGACTTAAGCTGTCAAGTATGAAATTTGCGGTTGCTTTAACATCGATTGAGCTAAAATCATTGAGAATGGTGCAAGTGGACACAGCACAGTAGACAAATCTCATATCGTTCGAATATTCTTCCATGGAAGCTCGAAAAGAGCCATCGGGCCTTTGCGACTCACCAAGACCAGACAAAATTCCAGCTTTGTTCACTCTGCTCAAATCATCACCGAGAATCACCAGTGTGGCCAATGCGGTGTACGTCATGGCAAGATGAGGACTCTTAGGATTATTCTTCAGGAGGCTCGAGCCTAAAATTGACGATGACAGAAATATTTCCAAGAATTGCCAAAAATGAGCTCACCGATGAATCCTTCTTGCATTTGGAGTGAGTAGATCCATTCGATAATTTCTTTTCTTCTTTCAGTAGAAATGTCACAAAGGCAGCCCAAAACGTCCAAGCCAGAAATGGAGAAAAACAGCAACGTCATTCGAGACGTTTCCAAGCTCGCAAAATGCTTTTCTGGCAAAATTTCGAGCAATCGAAGCATGAAATTTTTGTGTCTTTTCTTCAAGATCACGTGCACAGCCTCACCCGACTCGGAATTCGGTGTCGATTCTTTGGACATTTTGCTTTAAAAACAACGATTTCGCGAGTTTTTCTTCTTAACAAAAAGTTACCGATAATAGCAAAGCGGGGTCGTAAAACTAACCGAACATATTTTTCCAACAAGACTTTCCTTTATATTTTCATTTCAGTCTACTTTTTTGCTCCTGAAACTACTATAAATAAGTGCAATCGGTAATTGAGGCTATTTTTAATTAAGTTTTCTATAGTTATTTCGTGAAAACGGGCCATGATTTCTACAAAGCTGCCTTAAATAACTTTGCCGGGTTCGCTCCTTGTGTACGCTTTCGGGTTTCGTTACTCGTTAGTTGAGTACTGAGTAGTGAACGTGAGTGAATCGCTGAAAATTGGAAACTGAAAAGAAAGGAGGACTGAACGGCAAATTTACGCTCAATCGAACGCATGCAAAAAAGTGAAACTTCAGTGAAAAATGGCATTGCTGCAACTCTCATCGTGTATTCAACCGTAGCCGAGTCTCATGCGAGGTAAACAATGCGAAATGTGAAACTGCAAGAAAAAAAATTCAACTCAATTTGGATTCACAACCGTTTGAGTGTGTTTAGAGTAGAGTCGCCATTGCCCTATTTGGAATATGCGAAGCTGTTGTTGGCCATATGTCGGCTTTTAATTCCTAGCCAATTGTCATGCAAACAAGCTAAGCAAGGCTCAGGTAAAAGTGTTCACCCGCAAAACGCGAGCGTACATAATATGAAGCTGTTTGGGGCGCGCGTTTCTAACATCTACCCAGTGCCGTAAATAAAGAGGGTTTCGTGAACAGCTTACTCAGCTTTTGCTGAATATAAGGTTTTGCCGAAATATCAGTGCATTGCTGCCATTAGGTGTTTGGCCGGCCTGTGCTAGGAGGCAAGCTGCCAAGTACACTAGAAATTGCCAAAAACAAGCCCTTTAACTGAAACTATGTTGCTATTTTTGACTGGGGATTGCATTTTTTCACTAATGCCTTCCTACAACTACCTTCCATGCAGTGAAAAAGTCTAGAAATTATAAATAAAATCATTGCTGGTTTTCATCCCACCCTCACCAATTCCTAACCCCCCTCTCAATTGCTTCAGTGTGACATGAGTCTCAAACAAAGTTTCAATATGTGCCAGGTCTAAGGCTTGATTTTTTACAGAAATTGAGCTTCCCTGCATTACTTAAAGTAGTATTTTATTCTCTTTGTAATGATACCCTTTTAAGACATTTCTAACCTGTAATTTCTCTGTTTCAATCCAATTTTGCTAGAACTATTTGCAGAGAACCAAGACAGCTAGCCAGCATTCCATGCCATGCCAGTACAAAAACTGTAGCATGAGCAACAGCATTTCTTGACAGCAATGTTTTAGGGGAATATCTAAATATATGGCTTTTTTATCAAAAAAGTGGCCAATTTAGAACCATAGTGTCCAAAGCTACAAGTTTGTTGTGAACTCTTGAGCTATCTGATCAACTAAATGTAAGGCAATTTTCATCATAATTCGATCTGTCTTGCCAAAGACAGGTTTCTGGATATGAAGTGACTGAATGAAGCAAATTGCCTTGACTTTCATGAAAATTGACCAAAAGTATGCCAAATGAATCCTAAAATAATTAGAAAAGCTACAAGCTTAGTCACAGCTCTTTTCTTGGCCAGTTAAATGAGGAAATAGGCAAAAAACATTTGTTAACTTTTCAAAAGTGATTTGATGACATCATGAATGGGTGGGCCAATGGTGTAAGAATTTGCCCTATTTTCATAATGGCTGCTGTGGTATGGGATGGCAGTGTTTTAGACACATCCTTTTAGAGACAAATTTTTACTGCAATTTTGGCACTTCTTGGAACAAAATAAGAATTTGCAACTAATAGTTCAGAGCTCCACTTCATGCTAATTGGGCGGAAATTTTAAAAATCAAAGCAAATGCAAAAATGCAAATATTTCCTTGAGATTCAATCAGAACTTGACTTTAGTTAAATATTTACGTACTTATTTCACAATTACTTAATTCCTTGACAATTTTTTCTTCAGCAAAGTTGTTTTTTGCCTTCTGTTGTAGTATTTTATTTTTCCATCACTGACTTTTAGCTGCTCGGTTTGTTATACTCTAATATGTACAGCTCTGCATCTACCAATATTTTCATTAATTTGAAAATGGTGGCAATTTTTTTTCTTTTGAACATGCGTTACTTCAGGTTCATTAGCTTGTGAAAATGGAGCTGCTTATTTTGAGCCTTTTTTTGAATGTCAAGTGTTATTTGCAAAGCTTTGAAATGTCAAAATTCATTGGCATGCTAAGTTGTCCTAGCTAGAAACACGTTAGCTAAGAAATCAGGTCGATGAAAGTATGTGTGGCACACACTGTCTTACGTTCACGTAAAGATATCTGCACAGTGGGGAACTTTCTCACTAACCCCCCAATTTTCAATCATCATCTCTTAAAAGAAATCACTATAAGGAAAGATAGTCTATTAGCATTTTCGATGATCAAGGCAAAATGGTCTGTTTGCAGGCATGATTCCCCCAGTGTGCTTTAAAGTTGGATCCACATAGAAAATCATTCTGGTGCCAGTCCATTGCCAGCGCTAGTCCGTTCCACTTTTACCTTCACAGCGGAGTTTCCACGTGTCATTCTAGCCATGAAGCAAAAAAGGAAGTGAGTCAAAATGAGATCCTTGATGCCGACTCTGGTGAGCCTCCAAGTGATGCTGATGCACCCAAGGCGGAGAGTGCAAATTGCAACTGGCGCATTCATTTTACTCTGCGTTTTCTCCTACGTTTTAATCAGCCCAGGACCGGCGAAAAATGCCAACAATTATGAACAAAAAGAGCTCTTGGCTCCCGGACCCTCCAAAGACTTTCCAGACTTTGACTACAAATATGACAGCAATGGCAAAAAAGCCCTATCATCTTCTTCGGTCAGGCCAAGTGTGGTTATAGAGGAACAAGTGAAATCCACCTCAAAATCTTACACCAGAAGGCAAAATAGGCTCAATGGAATTGCCTTGCAAAACCAGCATTTGGATGACTTTGATGCAGTCGGTGGCCTGGATTTGTTCAGAGCCGCCAAAAGCATAGATGACAGGTGAGTTTAAACTATTTTTATTGCGGTGTATTAAGATATCTAGCATGGGAATCCGACAATTTCCAAGCTTGTGCTACACACTTTCTTGTCCTCATTTCCCCTTGTCATAGCAATATTTGGAGATGTTGTGATTTTCTGCTCAGTTGGATATTTAGCTTTGCCATTTTACTTTCAGGTATGACGAGTTCAGGGAAGACGAGGCCAAAGTCGTGCCAGGTGCTGGCGAAAATGGAGCACCAGTTCAACTGTTTGGCGAAGAGGCTGCCGAAGCCGAAAGGAAAATGGCCACTGAGGCTTTCAACATTATTGCTTCGGACAAAATTTCGCTGCATAGAAGTGTTCCAGACACTCGCGATCCTCGCTGCAAAGCAGTCAGCTATGAGGAGGATTTGCCAACTGCCAGTGTCATCATCATTTTCACCAATGAAGCTTGGTCTCCGCTCATCAGGACCATTTGGAGCGTGCTTGACACCACTTCCGAGGCCCATTTGCATGAAATCATTCTCGTCGATGACTTCAGCGACAAGAAACATCTCAAAGGAAAATTGACCAGGTAGCATTTCAGTCATTAAAAAATCGTCCAACTTTACTTGGCTAATTTTTGTACAAGACGAAAAAGAAGATTTTCCATTAACTTGAGTTGTCTCTTGTTTTGAAGGTATATCCAAAAACGGTTTCCCTCCAAGGTCAAGCTGGTCAGGTTGAAATCTCGTCAAGGACTCATTAGAGCCAGACTGGCTGGCGCAAGATTGGCTTCTGGTGACGTTTTGCTCTTCCTCGATTCCCACTGTGAGTGTGGACAAGACTGGTTAAGACCTCTGCTCCAAAGGATCAAGGACAAGCCCAACAGCTTTGTCGTTCCGATCATCGATGTGATTGATGACAAAACGCTACAATATTACAATGGGAACGGCATTTATTTCCAAATTGGCGGGTTCACGTGGTCAGGTCATTTCACGTGGATTGACATACCCGAATGGGAGAAAGAAAGGTCTGGCCACAACCCTGTGGCCCCTGTCAGAACTCCCACCATGGCGGGTGGCCTTTTTGCTGTGAACAGGTCAGTATTTAAAAATGTGTTCAAGTTCATTGAGAGAAAATGCTTCATGCAGACGATATTTCCTTTTCCTACGTTGCATGGAGAAAAGAGACATAAATATGGCAGTTTGACCTCGAATTGTCATGAGACTGGTTTCATGGTGAATTTAACTCCTTTCCAGGGATTACTTCTGGGCAATTGGCTCATATGACGAAGAGATGGACGTTTGGGGAGGTGAAAACCTGGAAATGTCCTTCAGGGTGTGGCAATGTGGTGGCCTTATCGAAACACTGCCTTGCTCCAGAGTTGGCCACATTTTCAGGTCTTTCCACCCATACAGTTTTCCCAACAATAAGGACACCCATGGCATCAATACTGCTCGCACTGTCGAAGTCTGGATGGACGAGTACAAGAAACTGTTCTACATGAACCGACCTGACCTCGCCAATGCTGACGTGGGCAACATGACAGCAAGGCGGGCTTTTCGCAAGGAAAAGCAGTGCAAGCCTTTCAAATGGTATCTCGACAATGTGTACCCACAAAAGTTCATCTTGGACAGTCCAGATCATGTGTTTGCCTATGGCAGAATACGTAACGAACCTTCTGGACTTTGCATCGACACTTTGCAACATGACGACAAAGATAGCTACAATTTGGGTGTCTATGCTTGCCATGAGTTTGTCACGTCTTCGCAGTTCTTCAGCTTTAGCAAGGATTACCAGCTGAGAAGAGAGGATAGCTGTGCTGTGGTTGGCCAAGAAGGACTTCCTGCTCAGGTTGGACGCGAGGAAGTGCGAATGGTGCCTTGCTCGAAATTCGATGTGAACCAGCAGTGGATTCACACCAAGCAAGGACGAATGATTCATAAATCGACAAACAAGTGCCTGGACGCTGGCCATGGCCGATCCATGGAGGACCTTCATGCTGGACCTTGCAAGGCCAGCCTTGCATCACAAATTTGGTATTTTGATGCATACCATAATACCATCACATCCTAAACTGTGCTAGACTCTGAAATGGTATCTTAGCAATGTGTACCCTCGGAATCTCATTTGTGACAGATCATGTGCTAATTTGGGATGGACCTTCTGGATTTTCCATCGATATTGCTTAACATGACGACAACCATTGCTTCAATTCTGGTGTCCATGACACTTTGTTATTGTCAAGAACTTGATACAAGTGGACGATGCTCAAAAATTGGTTTGAGCCAGAAACATTTCCGCTCATGAAGAGAACGAATAATAGACAAATTGACAAGGCTGATCCATAGAAAACCGTCAGCCTTGCTAATTCTCAAGTTTGATGCTCAGATAACCATCAAAACACTAAATCAATAAAGACTAAATTCATCCTGGAGCATTTTCATAAAAGGCTCGTGAACAAAGGCCTGTTGTTGTACTATAAACGTTGTTTGTGTAAATATATACACTTATTTTTGATAGTCTGTGCTTAAGTCTTGACGACATTGTTAAAAACTATTTTTCCACTTTTCCAGAATTGATGGAGCAATTAAAGGCTGAAAATGTGGCATTAAAAGCCAAAATCAAGGGCCTTGAATATGAAAACCAGATGTACAAGAAACTATTGGATAACTTGTTCCTCAATGGCAACCAAGGAAGTTCTCAAATGCCAAGGTAACCTTTTTTATTGCATGCTCTATTATTGAATTATGCTACATTATTTTTTGCAGCTTCACAAAGCACTGTAATGTGGCTAAGCAAGAGGAAATTCCTGAACATCAAGGCTTAAACTATCAGTCTAATAAGGCATCAACCAATCGAGTAGAAGTTTTCAATGCAGCTGATCTCGAAATTGACTATGACTACTACCTAGACCAAGAAGGTAACTTTTCTTGCCAAATTCTATATAGTATACACAACTGCTTGGAGAACAAGTTGAAAAAATCTTTGAAATATGAGGAGTAATATTCATTATGCATCCAAAACTTTTACAGATGCCATAGAAGATGAAGCCTATTTAAAAAGGAGAAATATGAAAAAGTTGGCTCAAGAGCTGAAAGAAGAAGAGGAATTGAAACCTATTGTAGAAGATGCTGATCTCAAGCTGTCAGAAATGGCCCAACTCTTTGGCGAGTCCGGAGCTCATGAAATATTATCGCTCGAAACGGAAATGCAAATGAACTTTGAAAAGCTGAGAGATCAAAAGGATGCACAGCTTTGGCCTTGCTTACCCTTGAACATGAAATTCTGAACGTAAATCATACTGCCCAAATAAAGAGATTATTTCTCCTGGTGGAAAAACACTTGAGCTTATGGAGCATTTGGCATGACTTTGATTCAGGTGCTTTTTGGGCGATTTCAATTGATCCTCTTCCATATATGTCAATGAAGTGAGTGCTTTTTCTTTTGTAACATCAGAAAATAATTATATTTACTATTTTTAAGAAAAACACAATTGATGTCTTTGATTTTTATTACATTAATAAGCTAAGCCTACGTACAATTGTTATTGATATTTTTAAAAGCGGCATACATATTTGGAAAAGGTTCCAGCGGTAAGTTCTTCAAGTTAAAGCAAATCTTAGCAAAGCAAAGCCAGAAGATTATTCAATTTACATTTTCGGAAGCTGCAGCTATTGATCTTTTTTGTGTTAGGTTAGAAAAGCCAAGTTTCAAATTCTTAAATGCTTTTAAAAGCTACTTTTATACTTGGCGCACCGCAAGCACACATTGTCTCAGCAGTAATTGACCGAATTTTGTGTTCACAAAAGCGGTCGCAAAAGTTCGCTCTTTTCTTTTCTCAATATTCATTCCTTTTTAAAAGGTTGCTCGAATCATTATGACAAAAATTCCGTTGTAAGGATAAGCCTTAGAAAACGTAATTTTTATGCTAAAATGCAAAAGCTTGAGAGTCTGGGAAACTTAGTAGACAAACTATGCTATGTGCTGTGAGTTGTTTGCTTTGCTCGACATCTCGAAATGAAGCAAGTTCTCCAGTTTCTCAATCTGAAATTAATACCAACCAAAGCCCTCTTTGCACTTCAAATTGATGCTGCAAATGGCTGATAGGAAAAGTTGCATAAACTTTTCTGCTCTGATCCCATGGGAATTATCCAAATTGACGGCCACAGTATAATATGTTGAGAGATTTGAGAAGCAATATTATTGATTCAAGACTCAATAAAACCATCAACAACAGGCCAAGTCTTTCTTATGCTGCCAAGGGCTCTTCAAAGTCAATGCTGAACCTTTTGTTGGTGGAATTGGGAAAAAAGATTAAGGAAGCGAAGTGTGGCTTAAATGAGCTGGGATTAATTAATTACAAATCGCATTCACGTTAAATTAAGATTTCTCTTAAAATTTCCTTGTAACCTCAAATTCAAAAAGAAACAAGAGCTTTCTTTTTTTTAGAAATAAAAAGGTAGGCATATATTTTTCTTGTTACTTGTTTTATATGTTACCTTACTAATAAGTAATCCAATAACGCTCCATTTTTCAATAGTAGCACAGGTTTCTATTGAGCCAAGATGTAATATTATTGTATTTTATGCAACCGTAGCCATAATGCTTCATTAGTCCCCAATTTTCCATGATTTCGTTCCTGAAGATGGTTACATACAAATGTTACTGCAATTTTAATTTGCATGGTTTCTTCTGGAGAAGACCAAGAATATTTAACATTTTTCGCTTGTCCTATTTTGTGATTGACACGTGAATTTTTTCTTGAATCAGCCGTTCGTAAAAAATCCCCCTTTTGCCACCCAAAATCCATGTTAGCAAGAGATGGTGCTTTCACCAGCCAAAAAAGTGCATTTTCAAGTGCTGATGATTTTTCAGAAAGCTATCTTAAAAGTTCACACAAAGAAAAAAGAGTGACTGCCAAAGCCTAATGGCCTTTGCAGATTTTATGTGAAATAAGGCCTACGTAGTAAAAGCCCCATTTAAAGGCCATTAAAAGGCTTTCAGCGTTTATGGTGTGACTCATAATGGCCTCTGGTCATAACAAAAATGTATTAAAAAAGCAGTGAGAAAATGCTCGTTCTCTGCTCTCCTGACATGACAGCAGGCTGTTGATTAAAGAAAATACACCAAGAGCTTCGCATGGTTTTCCTATGTATTCTTTTGGTTTATCAGCTGTGGTGCACGTGTCAGTTCTCATTTATCTTGTTCTCTCTCTTTATAGGCAGAAACAACCTTAAGCTATGCTTTTTTATTAAAAAGTAATGTAGCACCCACTTAGAGTCTGATTCACAAAAAGTGAAAAAAGAAGGAAGGCTTTTTTGTGCAATAATGATAACAGCTGATGTGTTCTGTTTTTTAAGCCTCACACTCTATCCTCAGTATACTGAAACGTGGATGTTGTACAACAGCCTCCTTTTTTATGCAAGCAACCAGACGTAGACAACCACGCACTACGCTTTGACAAATTGCAGCAATTTTGTGAAAATAATTGTGGAGGGCAAGGATGCATGCAAAACACGAAGCAATTACATTGATATGCTGCTGCTGAAAGAACCCGTATTGACGAGAAGAGTACTACTTCTTAATTAAGGCTCAATCAATGCTAGTTAATTGAGTTAGGTTAGAGCAGGCAAAATAATGCTGCTGCTTGGTGATCGAAAAAAAGACGCGTACACAATTACGAAAGGCTTACGACATGGAGGGATAAAAAGAGCCTGGATTTAATTGGAGAGCTTATTAGTGCAACTCAGCACTCAAAGCTGAATTAGTAAGCTTACGAGTGCTTACAAAAGAGCAATTACACGCTGCTAGGCGAAAAGCGTGACCAGAAAGACCAAAATCGTCCCAATGCCAGTATTATTATGGACAACAGAATAGCATTTATTAGTTCCGTTTTTCTGTAGCATAGGAATACAAAAAAGAAGACACTCTTCTGACAAGATTGAAATTGAGAAAATAGAATGTGTTGAAGTGAAAATGATAAAATCACAAGGAAAAGGAATGTTTAGTAAAGCTTGTGAAATCTCAAAATACCAACATGGCCAACAACAATAGGACGTGGTCTGTTGCAGCAGCAGTAGTAAGTGGAAAATTAATGTTGATATTTTAGGATCTCTCTAGAGTGAGAATTGATCTTGCTCCACCGGCTTCTCGATCCAATGGCCACAACCTGCAGTCATCAAGGCCGTCGTCACCTGGGCCTTGGCCTTTTGATAGTCCAAGGCAAGTTGCTTCACGGCTGAATACTGGATTGGGCTTTTCAACGAGGACTTCACAGGCCCAAGCTCGGCATACACTTTGAGGAAACGAGTGAACACTGCAACAGAAATGAACTGATTTGAAAACACGTGGCCCTTAAGGTTTCCTCTTATCTGACTAGAGTTGTCGAGATGAAAAGTTGATCCGAATAAATAATATGCTTATACCCAGCTAAGCCGGAGTAAGTGGAAAAAGTGCTAAAAGCTTTCCAGCTGCAATATCCAGGGATCAGAAGAAAATGTGCTAGTTCGCTTACATGCTTTCTTGCTTAATCTGGAAGTGTTGTCATTGATCGTCTTGCCAGTGGACCCGTTGACAATTTCAGGCTGGCCATGATCCATGATCCAGTTGACACTGTAGTCATGCGCTTTCGTGGCTTGCCTCGTTTCAGGCGAAGTGGTGGCAAACAGTTGAGGCATGTTGAGGTAATACTTGTCAGTGGGCAAAGGACCCACGTGGTTGGCAATGCGCTCGTACAAGGCCCTCTTCATGTGGCCTGGGTGGAACTTGGAGCCCACCGTGATGGACTTGAGGTAGACTGGCTCGATCAAGTGGGTGAGCAGGGCGCCCTGAACTCCCAGGACATTCCAGCGCAAAATCTTGTCAGAGCAGGCCATCGTGAGCAGCCTGTCGCCAGACATGACTCCATCCCACGTTTGCAAATGGAGCTTGGGCTTCAGTGGCACAGTGCCCATGCCACACTCGATTTTGGACCTAAAAAACAGAATACCAATACGCCATACAGGCAAAAATGCTAATATTACCGTAGCATTCCCCTTGAGGAGTCACTGGGAGGCCTCAAGGTGGTCTTCTCCTTCTTGGCCAAATCCTCGTCAGCATTGGTGACAATGATGGCAACCTGGTCGTTGCCAAAATTCTCCACCTCGTTGGGAATGATTTTGGTGTCTTCCTCAATTTCAAGGATGGTTTGATCTCCAGCCAAGCTGCATTCGTCAGCCAAGGTGGATGCGTCAACCTCACCGAGGACAGGATCGATGATGGCTGCTTTGGCCTCGATGTCCGCATCGGGTTGTTCCGGCTCAACTTTAGCAGTACTGTCAAGGTTAGTAGAGGAGGAGGACTCGTGTAGCGAGAAAATGCGAGCATCTCCACACGGCGAAGTGGTGATGAACAGATGAAATTCAATGCCTTCCTTGAGCCTAAAAATGAGAAATCTGATTATAATCCGATTATGCACACCTCGACGAGCTCAACTCACCTGTACTTTCGAGTCTCTGGATCCCTGACAAAAACAGTCTTCTCGTCCTCGTTTTTGGCCAACTCGAGTTGGTTGTACAGGAAGACAATCAGGCAGCGCCTGGTCACAATTTCGGCATGGGAGTCGTTGACTACGCAGCCTTCAAGGCTCAGCTGCTCGCCATTAATGCACTTGGTACCTGAAAGCAAATTAATCATTCTCATTAAGTGAAAATCATCACCGTCACGGTATGTCTCATTAGTTTACCCGAGCTGACGCAAATGACCTCAAAGATCAGCTGATCCTCCAAATCGCCCACGTCGTTTTCGGGGTCATATTCAGGATTGGGCTTGGTCATCACCGCGCCAGCCATGACCCGCCTCTTGGAGTAGGTGGTGGTGCCAAACAAGGATTGGTACTTGTTGGTCACCAGTTGCCCGATTTTGTCTGCGAACGAGTGGCCACTGGCAGCCTCGGAGTTGTTTTGCTGCGTGCTCATCATGTCGCCCGTCATGGGATCGAATCCCACTTTGTGCAAGTGCACAAGCAGCGCTTTGGAAGCGTTGAGCTTGGCATCCTTCTTCGACTTGCCAGAGCCTTCAAAAGACATCTCATTCAGCGAAGCCTTGATCACGAATTGGGGAGCATGGGAAGGCCCCGAGGTGGAGACCAGTTCTGGAAAAATAATTAAGCTTAAGTTTCTAGTGGCTCGAACTCGAGAGGATTCGTTACGAAAATACAGCCCAATTAAAATCTCGTATTTCAGAGGACACGGGATACAAAATGGAGGAAAGAAAGCCGCGCTTATTTTTAAAAGCCATATGCGCTAAGCATTTCTTATTGCCATTATTGACACTCTGCTCGTAAGCTGTTTGCTGCATTTCATTACAGAGTGTTGAGCAAACACGAGCACGGACAAAAAAGAGCGATTGTTCTCACAAATACACATAGCAGCGAGGGCTAGGCTTACGGTACTGGATCCCAGGGTAGAGCTCGTTCAAGATACTGACTGGGTTTTTCCCCTCCAATTCCATCCAATCGTCCAGGTCGCAATTGGCCCGAGGGTTGCTTTTTTCGGGCACCGAGCTTGTCTCGCTGACACGAAGGCCGCAAATGGCCTCGATGGCCTTTTGCGAGCAGGCCAATTTGGCCTCCTTCTTCGACTTGCCTTCGCCTGGCGGACAAGAATGCGATTAATTGCAATTGAACCAAGCTACAAAAAAGTACCACCTGCAAAAGTCTGGTCCTGGATGCAGCAAACCATGGAAAAGGTGGGATTGTTGGGGGGACCCGTTTGAGAGGTCACCTTGTACTGGGGAGCCCTCGGGGGCGGAAACATCTCGTTGAGCATCATGACAGCATTTTTTAACTGGACTGGCTTCCCTTTGAGGCTGGCCATGATATCTTCGGAGAACAAGGGGCCATCATTGTTGTTGGTGTCAATCGAAGACTCGACCTCGGAGGACACGGCGGACTTTGGGCTGGGAGACCGGGTGACTTTTCGAACATTATTATTGCTAGTGGCCTTGCGAATTGGTGGCCTTGCTTCCCAAAAGCTAAAAAAAATGGATAGTCTAATTGAGATAACAATATCGTTTCCCACAATTTGGTAATGGCGCCAATATTGAGCACAGTACATGAAGGAAGCTTCGAATATTGTGGACTTACTTTCACGTATGGTAGTAATGTAGCAGTTGCTGACAAATGATCGCACGTGAGCAAAATTCAAAACTTTAAAGTGGTCTCGCCAAAAAAACCGCAAAGAAGAAAAAGAAAGGCTTTCATTTCCCACGACGACGTAGAAAGAAAGGGACCAAAATCTTGATCATGAATATGTACCTGCAAGAATTAGTTGGGCGCGAGTCATATCTTGAGCTCCACTGAGCTACGCGGTCCAAAACGTCGGCCATTTCGTTCCTTAGCTCCTTTTCTCGATCGGAAATCTAGAAAGGAACACGTTAAGGCAAATCAAGATAGTTTGTACGGAACTTTCTTCACCTGGTGATTGCTTCTTTGATACGTTGGAAGAAGCTGGCCTTTGGACCTTCGCGGAGGCCTTTGCTGCTGCTGAGATAAAGTCGCTTTGGCTGTCATCGTCGTGGTCATCGTCATATTAGAGGGATCGTTTTTGAGCAAATGTTTGACAGCTTTTTGGCAACATTTCATCACGGCCTCGTCCTCTGAATCAGCCCTGCCATAGAAAACGAGGCCATCGGAAATAATTGTCCGCGCCTGGTAGAGGTTTCCGTTGCCAGCATGAGGCAATTCCACCGACAACGAAGCATTCGGATTCAATTGTTCTAGTTGCGAGCGAATATCTTCCATTATGCCACACCTGCAAAAGATTTCGCAATTTATTATAACGCGCTCTTTGTTTACCTTTATTAAGAAACCAAAATACGAATTTCCGGGAAAACACTTAACGCTCGGCCGTTTAACGGAAAAAGAGTGTAAAATTGTGAAAGGCGAAATCAACTGAAATGAAGGCAAACATTTCTCGGGAAACCGCGTTGAGCTAAATAACCGAAAGGAACCGAACACGATATTATTAGCAAGTCTGTGCGAATATCAACGGAGAGCGTTTCTCGACGAACAAAATGCCGAAAAAGTCAAGAAGGCCAGAAGCGTATGTAAGTCGTAAGATAATCTTGGATAATGAGCGAAAAAGCCTTTTAAATACCTGAGAGAGACGATGGAAAACTTCTAACGCGAAAATTGATCCAGCCGGAAATGACAAGCTGAGCTTCAACAGACAGCTGTTGGAGGAATGCTCAGCTTCAGCTAAAGCTGAGCGAAGTGCTGCCAGATTTTTATCATGGAAAGACGCCGCACTTGTCGAAAATAGCTAGGATCGGCGTAGCTGTCGACAAATTGGCCCATAATAGCCGGTTTTTTCTCAACTGATTGTCATGAATCTGAAAAAGCGCCGCAAATTCGTCAAATAATATCTGATCTTTAGCTTTTTGGAGGTGTCCTCAAAAATAGCCACTGCAGCCTCAAAAGTAGCCGCTGCGGCTTAAACCCCCCGCATCTGGCAGCACTGGCTGAGCGGAAGATGGAAAACGAGTTTAATCAGCTGATTTTGCTTCATTACGTCATCAGTCAGCCTTTGGCAAGAGCGTGAAAATTCAAACGTCATTAAGTGAGGCATGTCTTATTTTTCAACCATCAAGTTTTGTATCTTTTTCAGTGAGCCTACTAGGATGTCAGCGCCGTTGAAGGTGACAATTGCGGGGCATTTGAGTTGGCATTCATGCACATAGTGATAATGAGAAGAATCGTGGAACACAGTCCCACAGTGAGCAATTTGCGGCGGCCCCCAGAAAGTGTGCGTGGAGGAGCCTTTATGAGAGCTGTATGTAATACAGAAGGCGTAGCGAGCGGCGCAACAGAGAGCCTTTATCACATGAGGCCTTGCCACAAAACGTTCAGTTCCTCAGGAAAGTTGAAGAAGAAGCTAGCAAGGCCTACCCATAGCAAGCACATCATCCTCAACAATGAAAGGTTTCATTCTCTTGGGCATTTTGACCTTTGTGGTAGCCTTGGCTACCTCCGCTGCTGCCACTGATGACTACGATGAAGGTGAACCATTTGCTTTCATGTAATAAAACCCTTTCATATCTTCCTTTTTCTCGTGCAGAAATGTTGGCGAAAAGGCTGGAGTATTTGCAAGACTTGAACGAATTGATGGGGCCCGCGAGCAGGATGGAAAAATCCAAGTAGGCTTCTAATTTATGCACCCCAAGAAATTTTGCCTTACCTTTTTTCCTATCTTACAGGAGAGGCCAATTTTGCTTGAGCAGGGATATGACATGCCCTAGCAGAACTGATGGCAGGGACTTTTGCTGCACTGGCTCCCAGTGTGCATGCAACATTTTCGGGCAAAACTGCAGGTACAGTAAAACTTTGTTGGGAATATTCGAAACCATGCATAAGCTCTTTTTTGCCCTTTTTTCAGATGTAGCTCCTTGGGACTCTTCCAAAGACTTGGCCGTCGTTAAGAGTAACAATGACTTACCGATGGGCTTGAAGCTGCTGAAAAACCGTTTTACTCATTTCATCATTGACAGAGGACACAACGCTTTCGTTATCACTTTGTGTTAGCTTTCAAGAACAGAAATCTCAGTCGTTTTTCACATCGTTTCTTTCTTTTTTCAGTTTTCTTTGTGTATTTTTGATAAAATATATATAGTATATGAGTCTGTCGTGCAGGGGTCAAACAACTATAGGCATCAACTACTCCATCAACATAATAATGTCCCTTTTAAACCAATGTACTATTATTGTGGCGAAATAAACAACTCTTTTCAAAACCCGTAATCCAGCTCCAAATGCCTGAGACTATAAGTATTGCAGAAAAAATAGGCACAAATCGAGTAAGCTCTCAATGCTATGTAAAAGAAGCAAATACAGTTCATTTTACATAGCAGAACATTAATTTTTGAGAATTTGAGCGGCCCGGCTCTAGAAAAATCACATATGATTCAGGCTATGAAATTGGGCTTTGCTTACGGAGGCTCTGGTAGTAATAATTTTTGCCGCTAGGAGGAGCTAATGATAGCACAGCTAATGGCAGCGTAGGCTAAGCGGGCTGAAAATTGAATTTCGATCTGTTTCTGTTTGCACCTGCTCTGCTGCTAGCCCCGATCTAAAAAAATTGAACCTCCGATCAATTTTTAAAGTCAACAGATATGGTATATTTCAACTAATTCACTAATATTTCAGTCTTCTAATTTTTTAAAAGTAAGATTTAATCCAGTTTTGTTGCCATTTTATGGGCACATTGAGTAATAATTGTGTGCTTTGCAGGACAATTTGCCCAAGAAAAGCAAGCTTAAAGCACAGAGGAGCTTTCTGGAAAAGACAGAAAATATCTTGTTTTTAGACCAGAACGCCAAATATTTTGTTTTGAAAAGTCAAAAAGCCAAATGATAACGATTATGCGACGAACTAGTTGAAAGGACGCCGAATTAGAATCGGAGGTTACTCCTAATGCCATCTTTTTTACCTTATTCGGAAAAATGTAACTAAACCGTGAGCAAAGCCCAATTACGAGCAGTCTTCGAAGTTCACGTCTGTTGAATGAATATTAGCCAATTTTTCGATTTCTATGACGCAAACCCAACTAATTTTGAGCCTGCCTCGCATTCCACTTAAGCAGAGATTCACTTAGAATGCGCAAATTTTCTCTGTTAATCCACAACCTTTGAGGTTGCGTGAAATGAAGGAAAAGTTCCGAAAACAACGTGAGTCGAGATTGGCGAAAAACTAAACAAAAATTGCGGGAAATCACCACGCGACAAAAACGAAAACAAAGTATCGCATAAGTAGTCGAATTTTGGGATTGTTTCATTTTCAACGTCGTAATATTATTCCTAGAATATGAATAAATCGAGAAACCGTTACGAATTATAAAATCACGCCAGAATCGAGCGTTTTTTGCCGCGTTTTGGGCCGTGCCTAGTTTTGTAATACTGTAGCGAGTTGATATTTTTCAAGTCACTCTTCAAATTTCTCAGCTGTATATACCATCGTTAAAAAGCCTCGTACTTGAAAGTTTGATATTTATAATATTATCAAAAATTAATAAGCTCTTATTGTATCCAAAACCAACATAGTATGACAGAGTTGAATAAATTCTCTTTATGAAGAAAACAGATCGGGTCATTTTTTCGATCAGATATCGCCGAAAATCTGGCTCTGTTTTCAGATTTTTCCGCGGCGGCAACAAAGCAACATCGCATTTTTTTGCTGTAAACAAAAGCCCACGTGGAAAGTTCTCAACTCAATATAAAAGGTGACTATCTCTTATATATTATTTATTTCGTCAATCTGCGCGTGGTTTAAGCATTCGGAGCCTCATAAGTGTCTTTTTTTTTGAAAGATGGCCGATCCAGAGAAGGCAATGGAGGTCGAAAACGACCACGACGATGACGTGGAGGACGAGGAGGTCGACGGCAGCCAAGTGAAGGCCAGCATGGCCGCAGAGCTTCTGAAGAACCCGGCCTTGTTCAACGCTCTCCAGGGCAAACTTAACTCCATGGTTGGCATGAATTCCGGATACATAGCGGTACTTGTTTGACCATTTTTCTCATTTCTTGATCTCTGTGATGAATGCCATTATGGCTCTATCTGACACCTCTTATATGAATCATGTTCCGTGATTTTACTTGTTTGATCTGAAGCTCCTTTTCACTTAATTGAACTTGTTTCCCTATCGGTTTTACTGATAACCGTCTCTCTTAATATTCCAGTCTTTGCCGGCTTCGGTGAAAAGGCGGGTCAAGGCTCTGAAAAAGGTCCAACTGGAGGCGACCAAGATCGAGGCCAAATTTTATGAGGAAGTTCATCAGCTGGAATGCAAATATCATGAACTTTATAAGCCGCTCTATGATAAACGAACCAAAATAACCAAAGGTTTGTAGCAGCTTTCTCCTTATCACGTTTTTCTCTTTTAAGTACAAGAACTAGGTACGGCTATGATCGAACCAGTTCAGTACTTAGTGATGAATGCCATTGTGGCTCAAATCTGACACCTCTTATGAAGGCCTTTTCTGATTTTAACCTATATTCTGATTGCTAGCTAAACTTAACTATTTCCCTGTTATTTGAGAATTGGTATTAAAGAGTACTGGATTTTCTAGGTGATTATGAGCCTAATGAAGATGAATGTGATTGGCCTAGTGATGAGGAGGAAGAGGACGAGGAACTGGCTGGAGATATGAAGGACAAAGCCAAGTTGGAAGAGGAGAAGAAAAAGGCTGACGAGGAGGGCAAGGACATCAAGGGTGTGCCTGAATTCTGGCTGACCATCTTCAAGAACGTGGACATGCTGCAAGAAATGGTCCAAGAGGCTGACGAAGAAGTCCTCAAAAAGCTGACAGACATCACTGTAACCTTCAGTGAAAAGCCAATGGTACAATTGCCAATTTCTTATCGTGGACTCGTTTTATTGAGCATCTTTTTTCTCAGGGCTTCACTCTCCATTTTTATTTCGCCCACAACGATTACTTCACCAACTCCGTCTTGACCAAGGAGTACGAGATGAAATGCGAGCCTAATGAGGACGATCCATTCAGCTTCGAAGGCCCCGAAATTTTCAAGTGCAAGGGCACCACCATCAATTGGGTTGAAGGCCGAAATTTAACCGTTAAGACCGTGAAGAAGAAGCAGAAGCATAAGAGCAAAGGCAACACGAGGACCATCACAAAACAAGTCAAAAGCGACAGCTTTTTCAACTTCTTCGATCCCCCACCAATCCCGGATGATCCCAACGCAGAAATCGATCCTGAAACCCAAGATCTACTCACTGCTGATTTCGAAATCGGCCATTATATTCGGGATAGAATTATTCCTAGGGCCGTTCTCTTCTTCACTGGTAATTGTTTTAACTCAATTAATCCGGCTTCTTATCGTATCAGTTCACGTTCAAGTTTCTAAAACGAGAATTTGCTAGATTCTGCTAATTAGTTATACAACTTGCTGATGCTTATATTGATACATATATTTAAATAGGGGAAGCTCTTGAGGAAGAGGATTTCGATGAAGAAGAGGATGAGGACGAGGAGGATGGTGAAGAGGAGGAGGACGAAGACCCGGATTTCGATCCTGCCAAGGCCAAAGGCCAAAATGCACAGGATTGCAAGCAGCAGTGAACGAAGTAACGCTTTCTGCATTTTTGATAATCAACATCTCTATTCTCTAAGAAAATCTTCTGGTGTACACAATAAAATGGCGGCTTGAGTGAATCTCCAATCTTGGTTAATGATTTATTATACGGAGCGGGTGCGCTCTGGTATATTTCCCACAGCTTTCCTTGCTTCAGTATATCAACAGTATGTGGTCCACTACACATGCACACTGGGCAAAACCTTAAAAAATTTACTAAGCTTTAGTAATAAGGTTTACTCCTTCTCTAATTCAACTTGAGTAATGAGCTAACAAAAAATCAAAAATAGCGGTTTTACGACTGTTTTGCCCCGCAGTGCCTGGCCTTTCATGAAGGTTGTGTTTGCCTTAGTTTCGTGCCTAACTTGGTTTGAGTTTGTGGAAATTTGTCCGGCGTCATATGTTGCGAGTTATTTTTTTGACCATATTTAAGGTAAGTCCTGGTCTTTTTTAAGGGCTTCTTCGGTTGTGCTGTTTTGCATGCGCTAGATAATCCAATAATGAACCTCAATCTTTCATGAACCAACTTTTTGACAAATCAATATTGCTTCAAAGCAAAGGAAGGCCTCTTTCTATATTGAACCTTCAACATGGTGATTTTGCACTTTGCTAAAATGGCGTACGTAGAAAAAGAAGCTCAGCTTTTAAAGCAATTGGAATCGAGTGACGCATTAGTCCCCTATTCCAAATAAATTAATGACCATGCATATGGAATTTCCAGAACGCTTGGTGATTGATTGGCCTATTGTTGTAATGAAATTGAGTTTTTGGCCTTGGAAGGCCAATCAAAGACCACAACACTTACCAGGACTTTCTTGTTGCGTGAGTCACTCCAATTTTAGGGGTTGGCTCCGCTTTTTGTTTGCTCCCTTTTTTCTGTCCTTCATTTGAATTGAGGAGTGGAATTTCCCAGCTTGATACTATTTTCAGGGCTGACATATTTGTTTTTACAGATTTATGTGCATGTTTGCTTACTCAGTGTAATAATGGTGCGGCCTTTGCATGTGTGGCCTTGAAACAAAATGGTAATTATTCTTTTTGTGGCAGCACCCAAAGTCATGGAGTTTTGAAAGCACAGTCATAGAAAAAAGTTGGATAATATAGCTTTAACATGACCCATATACATGCTGAGTATATAACTCCAGTACTTTAGAAGAGCTCTTTGTTTGCCTTGTTATTAATGGTTATTCTTGCCTTAGAATGTCTTTGCCTACTCCACCAAAATACCTATCAAGACATGAGGTGTTCAAAGTAAAAAGCGGAGGGACTTCACTAGAAGACACCATGTCAGCTGCTGAAGTGGAAAGCAACTCCTCATCAACTGGATCCCAATATTTGCAAGAGGTCCTAGGTGATGTCTTGGCTGATGCTTTGTCAAAAGTGGCAAAAGAAAGGCCAATGGACCCCATCCAATATGTTGCTGACTATTTGCATGGCCTGAAGCAGCCACATTTTGCTCAAGAGCCTTCTAAAACATTGGAGCCACCCAAAAGCCCAAGTCCTGAACCTCCCAAAAGTCCAAGTCCAGACCCTCCTCAAATCTCCAGCCCTGAACCTCCACCAAAAAGTCTTGATCCAGAAACAGGACAGAGCCTGGAAGAGGATTTTGGTTTACAAGATCCAGATGTTACGAATGGGTTACAGCAAGTAAGTTCTAACTATTTTTCATCTGGCTGGACTGGTTGCTCTTACACTCTTTTTGTTGCAGAATGGAGAATCGAAAAGTAGGCCAAGCAGCTCGGCTGTTAGGCGAAGAACTGCTCAATCTGAGCCTCCGCCATCATTAGGAAATGGAAGCTTGTCTACTTCAAATCCTGGGACCTCCTCATCAGTGGACTCTAGCAATTTTGCTGATGAATTGAACTCCTCAAATGAAAATTCACCCCAGGGAAGGCTTCAAAAATTCAGGCTCAGAACCCAAAGCTTGGACAGGAAAACGGGCAAAACAAAGAAGTCGCGCAAAAGGTAAATGAAATGAAGCCTTGTGGGTTGGCATTTATTTTGCAAGTAGCAAATACTGACATTATGACTTTTCCATGGAAAACTAGGCGTCTTGCAAAAAGTTAACTGAATTTTACTTTCAGTTTGAAATTCAGTAAGCACTTGCCTGCAGTGGCCATGAGCAAAGATGAGTACAGAGCCAGAAGAGGCTTGTTGCCACCCATGAGTGAAAGCCCTAAAAGCAGTGCTGAAGAGCTTGAACCCAGGATCAGCCCAAAAGTGTCATACTCAAGATATGCCAATAGTGTCAAGGCAAAGCCCAGGCAATTGGCACCCCTTGATGAGCCAAATACCTTTAACATGGAGAAGCACAACAGGAGAAACAAGAAATTGTCTGAGATGGCTAACAAGAGATAATATCTATAACACAATTTATAATTAGAGCCTAAGCCTCATTTCCCTTGAAAATTGAGCTTGCCAAAGAACAACTGAGAACCTTTTGTATCAACAGCTTTAGCTCTTTCTAAAGTCAGCAGACAAGAGTGTGCGTGGCGTGCTGGGTCTTGACATGCATACTGGTAAAGACTTCTAAGCAGAAGAAAGCTATCACAGGCTTTGCTTCAATTTTCAAGTTGGGATTAGGCTATGCTTTCGTAGCTTGCAGTGAAGTGGTTTTGATTGAAACAGATAGTATAGTTTTTGTAGAGTGGAAAATCTTACAATTAATCAATAAAAAGCTTTCTACAAACCAAGTTGTGTTATACTGTTATGTAGGTAATTAGTGAGAGAATTTCCAGCTAGGGGCCTTATGAAATATTGATTCGAGGCATGCAACTTTGTGGGAAAACATGATATACATCAGCAATATTGAATAATGATAATTATCTACTTTTTGGTAGGCCTTTTATTCATGCACTTCGAATTCTCAGCATTCTTAATTCATTGATTCATCCTTTTTTGGCCACTAAATCAATGATGAAGGTCCTGATCTGGAAAGGCTGCAAAGTAACTTGCCAATTTCTTAGTGGAACTCTGCCTGCTTCCATATTCAGCTCATTTGACTCCACATTCCACTCAAGTCTTTTCAGTTTATCCACCCTTAAATTGGCACCCAAAATGACTTCCTCAACAGCATCAATGTCAAAAGCAGCAAACAAAGAGTCCAGTCCAAATGTCGCAGGCACTGACAAATTGGGATCCTCGGCAGCCTCGAAAATATGTTCAAATCGAATCAGCACAGAATCCCTTCCATTGCCTGCCCATTCTTCCAGAGTCAACAATTGAACATTGGGAGGAAGCTTTGTGTCCAAAGATGAGTAAACCATGTTGAATTTGGCTTGGTATTCACCAAAGGACATAGTAGTGGGCACAAAGGTTAATAGTGAGTCCATGAAAATGTCTTGAGCTTTGAACCTGTGGTCAGCAACAGAACCAGGATATTGAAGCCAATGTTTGCCGCGTACAACCAATCCTTGGCCAAATGCAGACTCATTGAGAGGTTCACCAACTCCAAAAGCATCATCATACAAGAGTCTTCTATGCACCATGAGTTCCATTGTGCCATCTTCCATACTGGAGCCTCCCTGACTCCTATCAGTTAAAATTGTTGCCTGAATAAAGATTTTTTCAAGCGAGGTTGCGTGAATATGAGCTGAAAATTGCGCTACAAAAGCAAAGCAAACAAACCTGTTGTCCAGAATCGTCTTTGATTAGAATCCTAGAATTTACTGGGTAGTAATTGCCAGCCACTGGTTCATTGACTGTTAAATTCCAGGTTGGTCTAAAATCTCTAACTCTCTTCATCATTTGCCTTCCATTGGAGTCAGTGTAGAAGACACCATGAGTGCTCTTCACTCCAGTTGAGTATTTAGCAATAATTTCTTTTCCAATGCCATCAGCTATGGGAATAGGCCCAACTAGCCATTCAAACTCAACGTCTGTACTCCCTTTGTAGATTCTGGTCACCTGACTGGTAAAGTTGGAAAACTCTTGGTGCACTTCAATGCTCAAAGGTCCAGAGTAAATGGTGGAATTTGGCCTGAAAGTGCAATTGTAAAAATATGTGCCTCTTCAGCCTAAAACTTTATGGGACAGTACCTCTGAGTCAGCAAATGAGGCTTTTGATTCAATGGTCTGAAAATATAGGCACCAGAGGCTCTAAAATCAAAAGCAGAATTGTTTCCAGGATGGCCCTCATAATATCCCAAGGAATTGGCAAATCTTCTGACTTTCCCCTTGTCATCAATGATGGATGTGATTTGGCCCTGCTTGTTATTATAAACCAATTGGATGCTGTTCTCATAGCCCAGAATGGTTTTGGTGTTTTTCACAGAAAACCTGGTGGCTTTCACAACCAACTGTGGGCTGGCAGAACTAACTTTTTTCACATAGAAAGCTTTGAATCCCAAGGGAGGCAGGCTATCAGCTGCAAAAACCAATTCATAGATGGCAGAGCTGGTCCTGCCAGGCATGAGCAAGACTGATTTGGGAATTGGCACCAATTGAATCTGTACTTGGTGACCTGTGGCATTGATGACCTCATAGGCCTCTGTAGGGACTGGAAGTCTCACAAATTTGGTGACAGGTCTGGCTAATGGATTGTAAATGTTCACCACAAATGAACTGGAAGTCTCACTCACGTCACATTGAGTTATATTTAGCAAAGGACAAAATTGGCTCTTCCCTGGCTTTTCTGAGGGAAGCTTGGGGCTTAAGTAATCATAGGCATAAGAAATAACCTCGTTGCATTCTGCTATGCCTTCAGACAAGCGTTGAGCATAATCAAAAGTCACGTGCTAAAAAATGAAAACAAAAGTCAGCTGATGTCGAGCCAAGCTAACTAGCAGTGTAAAGTGGGCGCGGCACGGCATGTAGCAAGTGACCTGCATGCCTTTTCAGATGAAGTGACTATTTTTGGTATATTGATTTTAATTACTTGTTTTGCAGTTCCACTAACTGCATCATGGTGCTGCAAAACGCCCATAACTTCTCTCAATTTTGTTACGTCTCCTTCAGGACCTGGTGTCCAGTCTTGACTGGTTAACGCCCCCAGCTGTTTGCACACTTGCAGGAAATTATTGGCTTGCCTAACCATGCCTTTAAGAGCAGGCCTAGCAGAAAGCAGAGTAAGCTCGGTAATTAAGAGAGAGAGTACTAATTTGACTGCAATGCCATGCAGGAGAGCATAGGCATCTTAATTAAGTTACAGAGGATTAATTGGCTTGTTTGAAGAGTACAAAATAATCACCTGGAGGTGAAATAACCAGTCCAGTAAGCATGCGGGTCTGACGCATAAGGGAAGAAATCATCAGTTTTGCTCGGCCAAGTTTTGCCCTGTTCATTGAGAGCTTTCAAATAGCAAGAGGGAGTGGAATAGAAGGCGTTCACTTTGGAGCCATTGTTTTGCAGGACATTCACATATTTGATTAGCTTGTCCAAGTTCTTGTACCATACCCTGGCATTAGTGTACTGGAAATCAGAGCCCATGGTCATGATGATGTGGTCAGTGGCATAATGACTAGCTTGATCTTGTGCAGCCTTTATGAAATCATCAATCTTTTGGTCTTTATTGTAATCATGCAGTCTGGGGTCATCCATAATGGGCTCATCACCACACAAATCATCAAAGCAAAAGCCATCTGGTGGGCCATAACCATTGTAGAGAGCTCCAGTGAAGAGCCAAGACGACTTGCCCAACGACTCACTGGCCTATTGAGATTTTTCTCATATTTTGTTGGAGGAAACCCCATCTGTCTTATATTTACCTTCCAGACCATCTCCATGCTTTTTTCTTGTAATCTCTTATCTTTGTCTGCATAATCCAGCCTTCCAAAGAAGAGTCCATCAAATCCCATCTCTGCAAAGAGGCTGGCCTACAAAATGACATTATGTGGCAGCAATAGCAAAAGGCAAATAAATTATCTTACTTGTTCTTTTGAATGGCCAAAGGGGTCAATTTGCCAAGCCACTCTTGGCCTTGCACATTCCCCAAAAGTGTCATTCAATCTCCTAAATCCCCATGTCATCTGATCAATGATGGCGGTGTAATGAGTGGAAGCTTCATCATTCATGCACCAACCTCCATTGATGAATTCCAGTTGCCCATTTGCCACCAATTGTTTCACGGTGTGTCTCATTTTGTCTTCCTGCTCACTCCACCATCTCCAAAAGAAAGCAATTTCCACATAGATAAACCTTTTGGTGGGATCCATCACTAATTCCGGCACAACTGTATCCAAAATGTATTGGACTCCCACTGTGGTGATGTATTTGTTGGATCCATAGTAGTATTGGTCCACAGTTTTGAGCCAGCCAACATCATCATGGGTGTGTGGCACTAGATGCACATTCAAAAAGCCAGCTTTACCAGTTGGACAGCTGTCATAGCCGCAAGAGGTGCTGCCAGTTATGGATGAAAATGCATTGAGAATTAGCAGCCAAAAGAGCAGAAATTGTGATCTATGCTCCATGGTCATGGAGGAGAAACTGTGAAATGTCTGATGCTATGGAAACCTGTTTTATATAGCTGGGAAAGAATTTGCAGACAAAGTTGATTTCCACGGTGCAAAATTCACTTTCTTGTGCCTTACTGATAATCTATAATTGTTGACTCCTATTCCAACTTTGGAGCCATTTTTGCTCGTAAATAGATAGTGTGAGTTGGCCATTGGAGACGAGCTTATCTCTGTGGCAATGTTTGAAAACCTTTTTTTTTAGTTTCACCACGGCAATACTTTGCATACAATATGGGGGAGTTTGTTGTTTGTTGGCAACAACTTTAGTGACTTTTATGCTGAAACTTTTTTCTCAACAGCTCAGAGAATCAATCAATTTTTTTCTGCAGCAAGCCTGCTCAACATTCAAAGTTTGCTCAAGTGCATAAGTTACTTTGATGCAGGCAACCTTGAATAGACATCCAAAATTACTCTAGAATTTCCTGCTCAGAATAAATGGCCCCACGTTGGAATTGTAAACAAATCACAAAATATGTAGGGAAGAAATTTGATCAATGCACCTTGAAATTCAGATATTATTACAATCTTGACACAATTACTGAGCTATTTGCAGGCAGCTGCACACATAAGTAAAGAAGTATGATGTGTACTTATAGATAGTTGCTCTGGCTTTGTCACACAATGGTACGATCCATTGTTGTCAAACTTTTCAGCAAAGATGCTTGTTAGAAGCATCTGGTTTGGAAACACTCAACGTACGGCAAAAGCCCGCTTTCAACTCAACCAAATTCAGACTTTTTCCAAAGCAACTAAAAATAGATACACATTCAATTAAAAGTCTGACAGGAGTGACAATTTTTTTAAGCCTAATGCATGCATAAAGAATTGCATTGAAACTTAGGCAAAAAATACAAGGAAAACTTAATTTCAAAAAACAAGCAAAATAGGAAAAGTACCACAGCTGACTGAATTGTGAATCAATTTTATATTTTAATTTTACACTTATATCTTTGCTCAATTCAATTTTTAGTTAAGAGAATCAAGGGTATTTTGGGAACTGACACAGAACTCAATTTGCCACTTGAGATAAGGCTAATTATCTCAGTTCATCACTTGAGTGAGTAGAACAGTGTCTGGCTTGACTTGTCATAGAAGAGCATCTCAGTTTTTCATGGCTCGCGCGACTTAGTTCTACGTCGCACAGCGCCGCGACTCGCGAGTCGTCGGCACTTTTCACTGTTTGCGTCATTGAGGTCTGACAGGGCAAAGGCTTCACTTGTCATTTGGACTTGAAAGGCTTTTCTAGTCATCTTCAGATGAAGCAGCCCTCTATAAGTTTCCGCTCACCATTTTTTGCACCAAATTAAAGCAGGTAAGACTTGGAAAACTTTTTGCGGCATTTTTCTCCTGAAAAGACTTTCCTGGACGAGAGTCGGAAATTATTGCTGCCAAAGAACTTGAAAGGAAAAGCTTTTGAAGGCTTATTTCCTTTTTCACTCCATAGATACATACTCCAACCTCAGCCATAGCCCGGTTCCAACACGGGATATCAGCATAGTATAGTACAGTAAACCAGTTAAGTCAGGTTGAGCTGAGCGCGCGAGCTAGCTGTGACCTGACTATGCTAAAAAGTCAAGTTACGTCTCCTGACTATGCTGATTTTCCTTGTTGGAACCGGCCTATAAGATCAAAAATATGGTGAATATTTCATTTCCCCTCAAATGCTCAAGCCTACCAAGAAATGCAACAATTTTGCCCTTATCCTCTTAAGCAAGTTGTGAGCCGCAAACTTTTTTGTGCACAAAGCTGGAAAAAGGCAAGTTTTTCTCTGTGACCATTACTGTCAAAAAGTTTCACAGCCGCGAGATCTTTTTTTGAATCTAATATCTTTTTTCGGGGTTTGTTGCTGAGAAAATGCACCATTGTTGCTCAGTTTAGTGACATTCACTTGATGGGTATGGATATGGAAGAGAAAGTCAGCCTTCTTGTAATTTAATCAGGCATGTCAACGTCAAGGCATGGTAGACACTCAATGATAATTGTAGGTAAACGGATTAGAGCTTCAATTCTATTCTAGAAGCGCTGTTTGCTTGTGGAATGCATTAGTACGCCAGTCATGACCCGGCCCGGCCAAGCTGGGCTTCATTGTGCCATGCTCGATGAGCTGAGCAGCGCTGTTGCCCACTGAGCAGCGCTGTGCTATACACGCTGAGCAGCGCTGTGCTATCCACGCTGAGCAGCGCTGTGCTATCCACGCTGAGCAGCTCTGAGCTATGCACCTTGTAGACCAAAAACGGTGTGCTATACACGCTGAGCAGTGCAGCGTTTTGCACTCTCAGCAATGCTGTGCTGCGCTGTGCACACTGGGCAGCGCTGTGCTTTATCGTTGTGTAGCGCTATGCAAATTGAGCAAGCAAGTAAAGTTGTTACTAACGAAAACAACCAAGCAGTTGCAATTTTATTGCGGATTAGTGTTTTAATTCTTATCAATTCTAATAGTTAGTTCGTGCGCTATCATATGGTCCAGGTCGTGCCAACGTGTTATGGACGTTGTGCAGCGCTGTGCAAGGTCGACTGCGCCGAGAACTTGCATCCATTTTCAGCGCAAATAAGCTAAAATGAAAGGCTTGCTGAGCACTTGTGGCCTAATGAAAGCCTACGTTTAATCTTGTAATGATAATTGGGGCAAATCTTTGCACAGTCAATAGACCTAAGTGTAGCTGTCTACTCTATAATACATTTATCAGTTGTTAAATCACTCAGGCGCGCTATTAGGTATTTTTAGAGCCGTCACAAAAAAGGAGAGACTATTTCTGTCTATTGAAGATCCATATTTGTATAGTTTTTCCATTTTCCACTGAAAAAAAGGCAGCTCGAGGTGTCACAAGATACTTGTTGTACTTTTGAAGTTGTGTAATGGATAGGTTGCTTTTGAATCCATCTCATATTTGAGATGTATGGAATTTTTGTAAACAAAAGCTTATATTGTCTCAAGAGCAAATATCAAAGGTTCATAGTATGTTTCCCCAAAGAAGAATGCTGGCCAATTTTTTGGATGTCTCAAAGTTTAACTTGATTTATGTTCAGCCATAACTTTTTTTTAAGTCTCTGAGGAGTCTTACCAATTTTTTTCAGTTGTTATATGTTGAAAAAGTGCATTTTTTCACGGGTATTATAGCGACCAAATTGGTGAACTTGAGACTAATTTTAAAAAGCTAAGTGCTTTCTACCCACATAGCTTAGGCTTTTGTTACACATGCTTAACGATAAGTGTTCCCAAAATTGCCAAAAATCTGGCTTTGTTTTTGAGGCAAAATGCTTGACCTCTTATCGTCTCAATTTGAAACAAACAAGCCACTTTGCACTTTAGAAAGCTACTGCTGCTACCTTTTCATTTGACAGCTTTCACTTAAAAATTCATCTTTTCATCATGTACTATATGAAAAAAAGAAAGCTTCTCTGATTGCATACATTCAGAGCGTGTCAAGTCAAAGATAAGGGTAATTATTTTTCCACTACTTCCACTTAGAAGTCAGTTATAGAAATTCCCATGGGAGGCTGAAAAAGGTCCATATTAAGCGGACAAGTGCTATCTTGCTCCTCTCATTTCTGTCTGAAATATTCCATAAGTGATCCATTAAAAGTAAGAGCTTCTCAATATTCATGCATCTCAAGTTCGAATTGTTTTTTGCCCTTTCTGTCCTTAGTTAGGCAGCATCTTTCTCCCTTAGGAGATCATAAATTACTCAGAGACTTGAGTCTTTTCTGCTCAAACGCGCCTAATTCTGGACGACCCCAGAAACTGAACTGAATCAGCTGAAACAATGCAGTTTTCGCCCTAATTCTGCAGACTACTCTCACCTATGCTCACTATCAAGTGTCATTTTCAGCATATAACTGACCAGCAAATATCAAATGGAAAGTTCCTCCTAGTTTTGCTCCAATAGCTTTTTAAAGGTCAACAACAACACTCAACATCTACAAAAAATGAGGTGTGAGGGAAAAAGCTCTCTTATTAGCAGTGATTTATTTTTCCTGAAAAATTTATTGCCTTTTACAGCTTTGAACAATGAAACAGCAGTGATCCTCGACACCTCAGCATGGATCTGGACACTTTGAGCTTGGAGGGAGATGACCCGATATCGAATGTCACCAAAAGTGGGGGAACTTACGACAAAAACAATGATAGAGCTTGGGGAAGTTCTTCCTATGGATCTGATGTCAACTCTACAGCCAATATGACAACTAATGAAATACTGCAACTTTTCTTGGGACCAAGACAAGTGAGTATCTTGTAGCAGCATTAAACATTGAAAGTAATTTGTAATGCTGCCCGCAGAGGAAATGCCATAATTGCAAATTTGCTCCTGCGCAGAATAAGCACATTTTTGAGCATGAATGCAAAAAGGTGAAAAAATGGCAATAGACAGGAGGCAAAATGGCAAAATTTGCCCATGAAAACGCTGCTCGGTCCCAAGCTGAACTTGTATACATATCTGCGCGCATTTTCATGTTGAGACCGATAAGATTCTAGAGTCATAACCCTGTCAATTGCCACCCATTTTCTCCTGGAATTTCGCCTTCATATGAACTAGACAATAAAATGGAACATTAGCCGTTCCCCCATGTGCCTAGGCCCAATTGTTCTGAAAATTGGCCTAAAAAATTTATGGGCTTTGACTTCCTTTTCCCACCTCATTCATTTATGTGGAGTAGTTTACAGATTAGTAGGAAAAAGCTTGGTCATTTTTCTGCCCACTCGCCTGGATGGTGTGTATGATTTTTGGTCAATTTGTGCATCTGCAGGAGCCTTTTTTGTGCTCGCGTGGCCTTTAGCAAAATACTTCCTCCAGATCCTTGCCAAGCTTAGCCAATCGTGAGATATGAAATTCTTTTGTTGGCATTTTTCTAGGGGAATTTTCCAAGTTTGTCTTCTCTCCCACTTTATGTCCCGTTCATGTGCAAAGTTGCTTTTCGGAAAGTAAAAAATTGTCATACGGCAAAGGAGTTTTGCTATCAAACCACTTAAGATGGGCTTCTCAACTTGTTGAACCAGGAAACGAGTTAACAAATTTAGGGCAAAATTCAGAAACACTTTGATTATTTCAGCTGTATCTTATGAATTTGTGTGAGACATTTTGATTCAGAAGTAACCAGTTTGGCACTGAAATTGAAATAAGATTTGTGAGTGTTTACTTTTCAATAGTCTTAAAATTGACCCGTTTTTTCCAAAGTGGTGGCATCAGCAGAAGTTTACTTTTGTGTTTGTCATAAGAAAATTATTCTCCTTTCTGTAAAGCGTTCGGCGTGCATTATCGTAAGGAATTTGGGGACACATGAACGGGATATTAGGGCATTTCTGCAGCCAAATAATGCCTTTTTTCCCTCTCACCTCGAACTTAGAGTGTGGCAGCGAAACAATAATAATGCACTTTCCTCCATATTTACTTTCAGGTTGATTTCTCTGTTCTGATTCCTATTACCATAATATATGTGTTGATGTTTGTGACGGGTGTGATTGGGAACGTCGCAGTCTGTTTTGTCATAATCCGTAACAAATCCATGCATACGGCCACAAATTATTACTTGTTCTCACTGGCAATCTCAGACCTCGTTATTCTTCTCCTGGGTAAGTCAGCCATTTAAAAAAAATAGCTACATCTTTTCATCTGGCATGGAATTCCTTTGCATGTAAAGGAAATGTCACTATAGATACTTTTCCATTGTTTATGATTTTTCATTAGCATTTTTGGCACTTATATGAGGAAACTGACTACAAAAGAGTTTTTATCGCTAGATGAGTATTTTTTTATGCATTACGATACACATGGAAATGTGTCTGGATTTTGAGAGAAGATGCGTGAAAAATTACATATTTCGTGAAATATGGGAAAGTAGTTCTGTGTGGTAAAAAAAAAGCTTTCAAAAGCTATCAGTAAAGCGGCTCTTTGTTACTTTTTGTCGGAAATACTGTACTTCTCAGCCCCAGATTACAGCCAATTGGTGAAATTACTGCTTTGTTTGTGCAAAGTGGGATATTTTCAGTGGAATTTGCTAGCAGTGCAAACCGAGGAGAACAATTGGTTTCATTACTGTGAGAGCCTCAAAATGGGCAATTCGGTTGACTGAGCAAATACAGAGTGACGTTTAAAAAAGCAGATACTTTCATCCCCGTGGCAAAATCATAGATTTGTTGGCCCTGGGCAATTCAAGAAAAGACAAAGCAAAATTGTTCTAGCATACTATATGACTTGAAAGCATGACCAAATTCCCGCAAAGTGGAGCTATACTAGGTATGCCCACATACCTACAAGCTTGGCTCTTTGCCTAATAAATCTTGTTGATATCACACACACACACACACACACACATTTGGTCCTTAAAGCTTGGCATTTCCACAACAACAAAAGTAAAAAGGGCTCAAAAAAGCAGGAAAAAGTCTGACATTGATGGAAATGAATTAGCTTTCTCTTGAGAGGAGCAGAAATTTAATTATGAGCTTTGTTGTAGTAAATCATTTCAACAGGAGCAAACTTTTGTCAACATCTGGCTTTGGCAATGGGAGACCGACTCCATGTTTGGCATAGCAGCAAAGTCCATAAATGGCTCAGAAAGAAACCACTCAACCATTTAGCAGAAAACTGACATAGAAATGACGCCACCAAATGCAAATAGCATGTTGCTAGCAAAACTTGAGCTGCGCTATTAGGAAAGAAAACATTGAAAAAATAAGCCCAGTGCAGCTTCTAATATTTGCAACATAATGAAGTGTTTCCACTCAAAAATTCACCAAACTGAGATCAATTAATTGCTTGCTTTAGAAGATTCATCAAGGGCTCGCTCTCAGTGTTTTTGTTTTTGCAGTAGCTCAGGTTGCTGAGTTAATCGAGAGCTTGCCTGTCTGGCCATGGAAAAAAACTGGGGAAAAATATTGGCTCAAAATGTTCCATTCTGAATGCTTTACAGTATGCAGAATGATGAGCCCAAAAGCTTTTTTCCTTTTGTGGCAGAAAACTTCAATAGGGCTTTAGTTGGCCATTCTGCATACACACATAACAATCAGTTGCAGAAATAATAAATGCACCAGCAATAACATTTCCACTAAAGCATAAAAAATGCTTTGAAGAAATAACAAGTACTTTTGTAAATGTACTCTGTGAAAAGAGGGCCTGTTTTGTTTTTGGGCTTTCAGCTTGATGAGCATTTTTGCTGGGGAAATTGGAAAGAATGAAGGTGACCTAAATTCCGCTTAGATTTCCATCCTGGCAAAATATCTGATTAAACTCAGTGCCAACAAATTACCGAGATGCTACGGCACAAATTCAGGACACAATGGTGGCCATAAATAGGATTTAGTGCCAAACTTCATTCCTGCGTGTCATCCTACTGCGGTGGGCTTGAAAACAACGACAACAACAACAAAAACAATAGTGCGCGCGTTACGGCCCGGCACGCCTTAAAACAACAACAAACAGCTGATGCACGATGAAAGCGATGTTTGTTTCGCCCAGTTTTGCCACAGTGTGACAGCTGAGTGGTTTTACTGCAGTGCAAGGCCAAATAAGGAGCAATTGTGGGAAGAATAAGCTTGGAAGCTAAATCTGTCCCAATAGACCCATGATTTTGGATAGCCCGAGAAAAAGACCACAAAAATGTGGAGCAGAGTCTATTATTTTTGCTCAGAAAAAAGTACGCAAAATTAATTGCTCAACTTTTTGCCACTACATCAAACTTTTTTGTTAATTATTTCTGTCCCTCATTTATACCTGACTCTGTTTTTTGAGTAGCCAGCCTTGCACGCTCAGATTCTTTAGTATATGGCGCCAAACGAGTATTAATGGCCCCAGTGTGCTTCTGGGCTTAAATTCCGAAAAAGGACATATCTATGCGAGACCAGAATTCTTGGTCCGAAGGTTTATTGAGTAGGCGTAAGACCGTCAATTTGTCACTGACTTTGACAATATGTGGAATGAATTCCAACTTGTATAGTAGCTAACACATGAAGCTTCAATGACTTGAGATAATAGTAAAACAATGGTGTCAGTTTTGTGGCCCATTTTGGCCCACTGTGTATTCTTCTGGCTGATGGTTGCACTTGGCCCATAACTGATTGCCTTTTCCCTTCTCCTGCTACCAAGAAGAAGAAGAAGATCCAATATTCAATATAGCATAAATATCTAGAGGAAAAATGGGACTCAGTGGGAGGACCATTGTCTTCAACTAGTATGCAGTAGAGGAGAGCAAAAAAAAGGCTTCATGGCTTTCAAGCTCAATCAAATTGTAATCCATAAAATTCTAGTGGCAAAAAAAGGAAAGAGACATTTGGGCCTTGCTTGTCTCTCTCTTGAGAAAGGATCTATAAGGCCAAATTGGATTAATTCTGGCTGCTGTGTCTTCTAAAGGAGGCTCAAAAATAGCTATTAATGAAAGCACCCCACCAGCCAAAGCCAGCCTCATTATGACCTCGTAGTGAGGTCAGCCAAGCTAGGCTGAATAATCACCTTGCTTAGGATGGAAAAGCTATTTTTTTTCATGAAGGAAATGGAGTCAATGTTGATGTGGTTTCCTCTCCTTTCTTCTCAGATCCATCTTTTTGGGGCATCAACAAATTACTGCCACATTCTTGTTGGACTCACTTTCTGTCTCTTTTATAACATGCTATATGTGCTCAGAGAAGAATTACCCAATTTTCCAATCAGCAAATGTCACAAATGGGATAGTACGTAATTTGTACTCTAGATTCCCTTAAAAAGCAAAAGATGCCAATTTGTGTGTCTTTTTACCTGAAGCTAGAATATTGCTTTGCTTAGCAGAAAAGCCAATTTCTTGACAAAGTGCCCCTCATTCCATCCAGATTTCAATCAGAGACTCTTTGAGGAGTTGCTCAAGTTTTGCATCATAAAAGGAGCCATTGCTTATAAAATATGGCTGCACACGTAAGGCTTATAAATTACAAAAACATTATCCCATTTTACAGCCATAAAAACTAGGTAGGAAGTACTTGGCTCTACATTTTTTAATGCTGCTTTTTAAGCCCAAAAGCTCAGCAATTGGAAGCACAAAACACTTGAGAGAATAGCTGCTAGTCTGTCTGCTACGTGATATGTAAGTTGTAAATCCATGTGCAAGTGCTTTCATGCAAGGAAAGCTAAAGAAGGCTTATTCTGTCCTAGATAAAAGCTCTGTCTCGTGTAACTCATAATAGGCAAATTTGTGCACTGACTCACTCAAAGCTGGATATCAAGTAAAAAGGGGGAAAATACATCTCTCACTTGCATAAGAAGTCTCAAAATACGTACTATAGCCGCAAAAAGCATGACTAGCAAATTGTTGTCAGCTGTCAAACGCTCAAAGCCTTTCTTCTGAGCTTTGCATTTATCTTTTTGTTCGTTTTTTTGGCGGAAAAACAAAATGCACGCGGCATTGAGCTTGTGCAGGGCGTGCCGGTTCGTAACACGCGCGCTGACAGCTGCTGAGCGCAGATTATCATTGTTCTGCCTTTTCAAGGTGGATTTTGCTGCGTACAATGTGAAAGAGTAATTTTGCCATTAAGCTTGTAGCCTCCATGTCGGCAATAAGTTTTTGCTGCACTAGCTACTTGGTGGCACCAACTTTGCTAGTACACTTTTCGTGCTAGTATTATTTGAGAAATTTGCCCATAAAGGGTCAGTCAAGTAGAAAATGGGTGGAAGATAATGCCTTTGCATCCTCCCCAAAATGTCCATTTTTCCTATGTAAACTTTCTTCAAAAAATGTTAATGTCTTTCAGCAGTAAATTCAAAAGTGAGGAAACAAAGGAACTTGAAAATAAGTGATATTTTCCTTCAATACAATGTTGCTTTCTAATCCTATCCTGTTGTGAGGAAAACTTTGCTTATTAGCCAAACTTGGTGTGAAAAATAAAGTTTTGTTGGGGCTTTACCTTTTTTTTTACTTTGTTAAGTAAAGCAAAAAGTATTGACAGTACTATCTACTTTCTTCTAATGGTAATATATTGTAAGCAGTCAGTGGAGCTTAATTGGAAAAATAAGTGATGAGGCGTCAGTGCCTATACTCTTCCTCAAAGCATTTTTATCTCATTTCAGGATTGCCAAATGAGCTTGCTGGATTTTGGCATCAATACCCCTACCTTCAAGGCGAAGTATTTTGCAAGTTTAGATCGTATGCCTCCGAATTGTAAGTGTACTTGAGCCTATTGAACAGTTTTTAATATAAAAAAGTACACACATCAAATCCTCTTAAGGGCTTCCTACGCATCAGTCTTGACAATTGTCTCCTTTTCGGTGGAAAGATATTTGGCCATATGTCATCCACTCCACGTTTTCTCCTTGGGCGACTTTCAGAGAGCTGTCAGAGTCATAAGGTAATTAATTAGATCAAAAATCAAAGAAATATAGCTTTTCTGGCTGTCCTCCGCTTGACCGGCACACCAAGTCCATGTCAGCTGTTTGTTGTGTAAACAAGCTTTCTGCTTACCCTTTTTCAGCTTTGATTGGATTGTTGCTGGTTTGGCAGCTATCCCCTATTTGCTGTTCACAACCATCAACTACCTTGATTATCCCTTGGGATCTGGCAACTTTCTCCAAGAATCGGCATTTTGCGCTCTACTTGATATCAACATTGTCCCCAAGGTTGGCTGAAACCACTTTATTTCAGGGGCGTACTATATGCAGCTTTTTTCCTTTTCGCACAGGGCTATCCAATTCATGAGTTGGCCACTATCTTGTTTTTTATTATCCCAGTGGGCATTCTGATGTTTCTCTACATCTCCATGGCGGTCACCTTGCACGGCAGCATCAATGGCATCAATGCAGCGCCCCCTGGCTCCGTTCATGGAGAAAGGCAAATCAACTCATCCAGAAAGCAAATTATTCGCATGCTTGGTAAGAAGATTGCCTTGCAAATTTATTTTTCCTCCAAACCTGCAGTTACTAGCTTTGATGAGGCCTGCCCAACTTTGTGCTCTGTGGGAATGCATAAAAGCTGATTAGCAGCTCTGGTGGCAAACTTTTGACTCATCCCAAAAAATACCCTTAATTTCAGCTGTTGTGGTGATCGCCTTTTTCCTATGCTGGGCTCCTTTCCACGCGCAAAGGTTGGGCTATGTGTACTTCAAGGAGTCTCCAGTGTTCCGGATCATCAATGAATATCTCATGTACCTCTCTGGTATCTGCTACTACGTCTCCTCCACCATCAACCCAATTCTGTACAATGTCATGTCGGCCAAGTACAGGGCGGCCTTTAGGCGCACTCTGTGTGGCCTTCAGACCTCAAGGAACCCCTTGCCACTGCCCACAACTGTGGCCCTAGCTGGAGGCCAACACCGAGGCCATAAAAGCAACAACGCGTCTGGAAATTTCTTGTCCAGAAGGCAAGAAACGTTTGAATATGTCAACGCTCCCCTGGTAAGCCAACTACAAGCGTGCTGTAACACAGGCCTTGTTTGTTTTCACAAAACTTGGAAAATAATGTTAGCTTTTAGCCAACTTTTTCAAGGTGTACTTTTATTTTTTCTTATAGGTAGAAATAAGAGAAGACTGTCAAATATCATTATTGGCTGATTTGACAAATTGCCATTTTCAAAAGAGCTCAATTTAGGGGACTTTTAACAAAAGCCATACAATGTCGTCTATTGTAAGAAAAATCTCAATACCAATTTAAAACTTGATTTGACACAGTTGTACTCTTATTTAAAAAGCAAATATCTCCTGTTTGTTACAAAGTAGTGTTGCTTTCACTTGATAAGTAGAGATGTGGTGCAAAGTGACTTTTTCATGCAATTTTGCAAGCTACTTTGTTATTCACAATAATCTTTGGCTTTTCAGCAGTATCAAAAGCTGATTCAAAGCTTCTCCCTTTGACGGCATTTTTCTTGACTCAATGGTTCTTAAGGGTTCTTCTCCACATCATTGAAATTCCCCTTGCATAAATCTGAGTTATCTCTGATTAATCCTTTGCCAAATCCTCATTAAATCAACGAAAAGCAGCCAATTATTCTATCTGATGAAAAACATGCAGGCTGGCAGTTTTTCCCTGTAAAATCATCAGTTCCATTTTGTTGCAGATTCATCGCAATGGCACGATAAATAGCATCAAAATTGTAGAGTCCATCAATTTAGCTACCAAAACTGAGGACAACAACTCTTGCCAACCAAGTGGACAAGAGCTATCAGCTGTGGATCCCTATGCAGATTGTGGAGAAAGGAGAAATAATGCGAGGCTCTACTTCAAAAGCTTGGGACATACCACTCAAGTGTAGCTATCTAGTAGTAGTGTCATGTATACTTGTAAGCAAGCAGAAAAAGATCTCAAATCGATGTGAAATCAGGCCAAAAAAATAATAATAGCATTTTGTAATGTTAGATACTCAAGTCAACATATATACAGTCTGACCGTTCAAAATTGGACGGTACGGGAATCTAAACTTTTTGCCACATATTCAACAAATACAGGACTTTTAAATGATATTGTTGGAAAGATTGAGCCTGTTTCCATCTTGTTTGTAAAAGTATAAAAAGTCAATTGAAAGAGGAATTAACTGTGAAAATCCAATTTTCACAAGGCAACCCAGAAAAATGTAACGAAACAACTGATGCATCATTTATTTTTGCTGTCACGCGGAATTCTCAATAATATTTTTCATTTTGTCAGAAAACAAAAAAGATGTCCAAAGGTTCAAGCTTTCCAACGATACCCATTAAGCCTCAAAATTCATGAATTCATAACCCAAACTTTTGATTCCCGCACCGTCCAATTTTGAACGGTCAGACGGTATACTGAAGAATATGTAGTACTAATAAAATATGAGCAAATGGCGTATGAAAGGTTGCGTGAACGAGTCTTTATTGTGTTGCGCTTCCACAGCTTAATAATTATTTACAGGATTTACTAGAAATGATAATCCGACCTTAATTTAATTCCTGTAAGCTGCAAAACTTCAATATGCGCCTAAACCAGCACGTGTTAAGCAAAACAATAAAAAACATATTTGCAAAAAAGAACAAGTGGCTTTTGCAATAAATCTAAAAATGCATTTTGAAGCAAAGTGTGGTTTTCAGTCAGGGCATTCAGTGAATTTTGAACTACCATGATGAAGGCATTGCTGGTTTTATTTGTTCTCCTTTACTCTGTTGATTGCCACATGAATATAAAAGGTCTTAGAAAATTATACTATACTTTTGCATGACTTCAAAAATTAAAATTTGATAGGGGACTGCCATTATGGATGGGAAAAATTGGGATACACTTGCGTCAAGTATATTGGTGAAAGAGACTACTTTTTGAAAGCCTTGAAAAAATGCTATGACCTCGCTGAGGGCCATGACATCCCTCAAAGATACACTGAAGACATTTCCAACCTTTTTAGCCCTTTCAAGCTCAGATATTTGGCCAATGGGAACGGTCCACTTGATTACTTCCATCACACAGTCCAATTGAATCTGGTCAAATTGAATGGCAAGTGGTACACTGTGACCAGATTACCCCATGATCATCAGGGAGATCTCCATTGGGAGGATCTCATGATTGGGACCCATTTGGAAGAGGTCACAGAGTATGATTTCCAAGCGCATAACTATCCTGACCTGTATGCAGCTGGAACAGAAAAATCCATTCTGGTTTTTGACCCACATCAAGGACTTGCCAAGGTTGAGGATCACACCAGAGAATATCCCTATTTGTGCTCTCATAAACCAGAAGACAAGCATGGCCAACCTTGCCAAGGAGAGTTTAGAGAGTGCAATGACAGGGGAGAATGTTTGGTCGGAAAATGCTATTGCGTTCCTGGTTATAGTGGGGACAAATGCACACCAATACCTCCTATAAAGTGAGATTTTTCTGTTTGATGCTTTACATATTTTTTCTTGAATAAACCCTGTTTTGTTTTGCTTCTCTAGCTCAGCTTTTCTTGATTAGACATTACTATTTCTATGAGTGGGTTACTAGCATTGGTTGCATTAGAGGCAAGATAAGCTTGTTCTCATAAACATTTTTTTAAGGTAAGTAAGGCACTTTGGGCACTTCTCAGTCGTCCGATTGGAACCAAATTAAGAGGAGGATTTCTCCCCTGTCATTGCACTCTCTAAATTTGGAGGCATTCATAAGGACATATTGAAGAATCTTCATGCCAATTTTCATCCGGAAAGTGAGGCAAATCAGTTAAGCAAGGGAGAAAAATCAGCTACCTCCTCAGAGAGCTCCGATCCGTATGAAATTTTCCATGGACATTCTTCGATATGCTCTAATAAATACCTCCTAATTTGGTTCCAATGGGCTCAGTACTTACTGAGTTATGAGCTTCCAAAGTGCCTTGCTTTGCTTACTGCCTGCCTTACAGAGTTTTATGAGAACTAGCTACTGTATGAAGCAGATTGGGATTAATGGATTCAAAGAAATCGTTTTTGGTCATACCCAAACAACCAAAATAAGCAACAAGGATAAACAAATGCAATTATTTATAATAGTTCTTCACATCAGACAAGCAACTAGTTCATGCACAACTTCTTCATGAAGCGTTGACCCAATGTTCCAAATCGATCCTAATATGTTTTGGAAATGAGTAGGGCTATCAAGTAATGCCTAAATAACCTCCATCTAAATTGATTCACTAAAATGCATGATGATCATTCATTTAAATTAATAAAGCTCCAAAAGCATTTCATCTTGATCTAAGCAAAAGTTTGCTCAGAGACGAAGGATCCAATGAAAAATATTTACATGAATATTGCAGCCTCTTATTACATAAATCCATTAGGCGGAAAAGGATTATGCTAAAAGCAGCTCCAAAAACAGCTCTTACAACAAATATTTTGTAACTATTAGAGCCATTTTCATTTTGTTTATTTGTTCATGACAATGATGGAAAAAAACCGAGTCTCCTTTTACAGTTTTGTTTCGATATGCAATGATTAGCACGTTTAATTCATATTGAAATATGTAAAATATGCCTTAATATTTGGGGCGAGGTCATCCACTGGCAAACAGCCAAAATTGCTGATTCGGTAATTATGACAATTACAAAGTAAGTTCTAAGGGGGAAGCTAGCGCTCACCATGAAAATCTGCACGAAAGCTAGAGCTGAGATATCTAAGCTGAAGGTGAGAACTTGACCTCCAAAGGAGACCATCGTAGATTTTTTCCTTTTCTTCAGACTGCTGCCATTCACCATGCCAACAACAGATTTGTCTTGCTGATACCTGAACCAAGCAATCCAAACATAAATGCAAACTTGACTGGCTGTTACACCTATAAGAAGAAAACTCAGTTATTTTATCATTTTGAAATCTTTTCAATTACCAAAGGTAAACAGCAAAGCTACCATTTGGCACACTCTGCCAGCAATTTGGAGCCAGTTATTTTGCGGAACAAAACTGTTTTGAAATATGATTTGATTCATCTCATCTGAATGCCCAGTGCAAAATTCTTCGCTCATTTTGTTGTTGGAGAACAGAGTTCCCAAATAGTGACACAGGCTGATCATCGTGGAGAAAATGGTAGATGTAAGGACAATTTTGTTGGCTTTTCTTTGCTCTCCAATTTTAATGTTGATCAGTCTGTAAGCTGCCAGGCCAAGTCCATTGCAAGCTTTGAAGGCAACATGAGCTCGAACTACCAATCTTCCAAATTCACAAGGAATTGTGTTCCCTCCAAATACCTCATTGATGGGAGTGCTCAGCATTATTGGTATAAAAACATACAGGAAAAGGACAAAAGAGGTGAATCCAGCGCTTATCTAGATAACTGAATTAAAGCTTTTTCAATGATAACAGTCTTCTTATTTTTCACCTGATCAAAAGTCAGCAAGTCGTTGATGGAATAGCTAGGTGTGTATTTGTAAGCAAAACGCACATAATGAAGCCTAAACAGTAAGTTTACACCCGCAAATGCCGAAAGGAAGGAAAGCATGACGACTTTTGATGTCAAGTCCAAATTCAGCAAGGCAAAACCTAACTGCGAAGTTATGCTTACCAAATTGATCTTCTCCATTTGGATGCTGAAGCAAACTGTGGTCGCTCTTAGCTGGAAAGACACTTGGATGTTACGGCAGGTTTGACCAGAGAGAGAAGGGCGTTCTCATATTCAATTTTCAGGTAACCGAATTAGGTAGGTTGGTTAGTTTGGTGAAGTGTCGTTCTCAAATGATCGTAACACAAAATCTCTAGGCTACCTAGTCGTATGAAGTAGCTGGTTAACCTGGTTAGGCTAGTAAACTAGAGGACCATAGATAGCCTACAAAGTTTGATCTCAAGAGTGCACTAATATGCCTGCCTAGACTAAAGCTCATCATTCAGCTGCTTTGTTTAAGATGAGGGCTCAGTGTTTTATACCACAATATTCAGATCATTCGTCCATTTTAAAAAATCTTCCCAATTAAGTGCAACAAAAAATGGTAAGTACACTAAACATTTTTAAAATAAAATATTAGTTTTTAAACAACAAATCACCATCTTAGGTGGCTGACAAGGATACTGAAATAGAGGAGCTCGTGGAATTGGCCAAGAAGCATGGTGTACAAAGGGAGAAAAATTCGCAAAAGAAAAAGGAGATTTGGCAAATAATTGCAGAGGAATATTGCAAGAGAACGGGGATTAAGTCCACAGGAAAGCAACTTTCGAAAAGGTTCAGCTACAAGTAAGCATTATAAAATATGTGATTGCCTTCAATATGATGATAAGAACATTTTTAGGAAACAATTTTTAAAAAGTAAGCGTACAAGGATGAAGGAAAGTCAGGCTGCCACTGGAGGAGGCCCTAAATCAAAGGATGAAATGACAATTCAAGAGATGCAATTGCTATGCGATATGAATGAGCCTGATATGTCTTATGAAACCCAATGGGACTCAGATGCGCTGCTTGTTAGACCAGGACCATCAACTGGGGCTTCAAAAAATGCAGGAGAAGCCACTGAAGCGACCAAAAAAATTGGCAAGCAGGGAGAAAAAAGACCAAAGCCTCATGAGGTTTGTTATAATGATCTTTTGTTTATAAAGCGAGCTAATATTTTTCGAGCCACTTGATACACATATAATCAGGATGTTTTGAACTTATATTTATTATTCTCCCACATTTTGTAAAATCAGTCTAGTTTTCATAAAATATCAAGCTGAAATTCCAAATAATCACTGGTAATGTGGTTAAACCTCTTGAATTATTCAAGTCGACACTTCACAGCACATTTGCAAATCGAGAATGTTATCGATGCATTAACAAAAAAGGTAAACAAATAAATGGCTTGTTTCAGGATGTGGGTGACGACGGCGACGAGATTCCCGACCTGAGCAGCTCTGATAGTGATGGTGAAATTGTCAATGAAAATGCCACTACTGTTACTGTTCATAACCCAACCAGAAATTTTCCTAAGTTTTCTTTAAGTTATTGTAACGTGTTAGCACTCCTTCGTTTTACCCAGGTTGAGTTTATGTCGTTATGTAACATTAACTTCAGTACCACCTATGTAAAAAAATTGAAAAAAATTGAAGGTGACACTGAAAATAGGTGTTTTCGATTTTACCGAGGTGTCAAGGTAGTTAATGTTACATAATGACTTAAACTCAATGTTGATAAAACGTATATGTTTCACTGAGAGTTTTTTTGGCGTATGAGGGCCCAAAATTTCTGGTTGGGAAGGCAAAGAAAAAAAAGTCCAAAAGCAATGGTATGTAGAGTGACATTTGTAAAAATGTGTCGTCATTCAACTGTTTTTTGTAGATAAAGTTGACTGTGCAGCCACTGCTTCAGACGAGATAGCCCCCACTCCCACATTGTCTGGTACCACCTCTCCTTGTTCTCCGAGGACTCAGACACAGACAGCTCTGCATGGCATTGAAAATTCTGTGCACAATGAGGGAGAGGCTGAAGAAGGAAACCCTGAGCTTATTGAGGAGGAGAGCCCGAACTCCTCATCAGAAATGCGGCCCAAGGTGGTGCGTTTGAGGAAAAGGATCCGGACGGCAGAAATAATGCGTGAAGAGTCTGTAAATGAATATTTTCTAAGGAAAACAAAATACGAAGAGGCTCATAGCCAAGCTGAGCACGAAGTCCGCTTGAAGATTTTGAACACCGAGCTGGAAGAGGCTTCACTTAAACGAGATTTGCAAAGGCAGCAGTTTGAAATTAATGTTAGGAAACACGAGAGAGAGGAGATGCTTTTCCAATTGAGGCTGGAGCAAGAAAAGAAAATGTTTGCTACAAGAATGGCAAGTCATATGCCTAGCTCCAGGAGTGAATTCACAGAGAGGAGTGACAGCCTTACTCGTTGTGGAAGCTCAGGGGCAATCCGACGACTGGACTCGGCCATCTTGTCCGACATCAATGTTTATAACGGTAATGAAAGAAGTTATGATGCCATTTTGGCTGTTCTATTATGCAAAATTTCTGTCTGTTATAGGTATGATCACTGATGAAGTTTTTGCAAGCAGCAGAAGTCAGGATTGATTGAAGTGGTGACATCTGTGGCTATTTTTTTTAAATGTTATGAATTGTCTATTTTACTATTGTATTGTTTTATTATTAAAGCCTATTAAGCTTTAAGTTACACATCATTTATTCAAATAGCATGCGCAAATCCCAATTTTGAGACTTCTCCTTTATGTTTCTGAATTAATTATAGTAGGTCAAGAGGGTGCTACATTAGCTGCAAGTTCATTTGTTTGAGTTTTCATTAAATCATTTTGAACATGCTTAAACTCAATTCCAAAATGCTTGCCTCAAGCTTTGTTTAATGCCAAATTGTATCTAGATCGCGCTGCAGTCGTACACTGAAGGCACTTCAAATCAAAGTTACGTAATAATTTTGGCACAAATAAAATCAAGTGTGTGATTTTATCAACTCGAGCCGGCGTTTCAACCTTGCGGATTGTATGTGTAAACTGATGACATATTCCGCAAAGGGCCATTTGATTCAGAAAAAAGCCCATAAACAAAGTTATTTCAGAAAACAACTAGCACCATCTGACATGACTTTTCGGAATTGGACTCATATTAGAACATGCACATTGTAAAAATGGAAAAAAAAGAGCCTTAAAACTCTTGTTTATTTTATAAAATGGCGTTGAATTATGAGGTTTCTGACAAATTTGTTGTCATCAGGCCCAACATCATCTGCAATTGAGGCAAGTTGGGAATTAGCCATGAGCATGTCATAAGTTTTTTTGAGCTCTTCATCCAGATCTGGCTCAAACATCTCTCTTAGATCAATGGCAATATTATGAAGGACAGCACTTGCATAAACAGTAGCTTGAGAGTTCTCCATCTTCTCTTTCCTTAAGCCATACAATAAAGCTGGAAAACGGCCTTTCCAAAGCCCAAATGCATTTTCAACCTTCACCCTTGGCTTTCTTAGTGCTTCATTAAAGCTCTTTTGAGCTTCATTCTGAACTCGGTCATCACGTATCGGTACAAGCAATGATTTTTGATTTTGAAATCCCTCATCACCAATCAGGAACATTGGGAACTTTTTGTTGAACTGGGATTCCAAGAGACCTTTCAACTTTGACTCATTGTATATCCGTGAGTCATGGCATGATCCAGGATGCTTGCAAACAATCCAACGGAATTTCAGCTTGTCATCAACTACAGCACAGCAGTTCCATGAAAAGTAGCCTTTTCGATTGTAGAACTTGGGCTGCAACACTTTGTCCACAAACTTGGGCTTTGAAATCCTAATCTGTGAGCCGTCGATCACACCAATTATTCCAGGAAATTGGTATTCATCGTAAAGTCGAGCAGAAATGCATTTTTGTTCATGGATGTCCGGGAAGACAACATAGGTTTTCATTTCATCAGCAATTATCTGTGCCACATTATTCACTACCCTCTCAACTGTTGCCACACTTAATTGAATAAATACCATAGCAGAGACAGTCCTGTAAAAGCCATTTGATCTCAGGTAGCTCAAGAATGTAGCAAGACGTAGCAACGGAGGAACTTGAATGTCTCGTCTCTTTTTGGAAAGCATCTTGGGTCCAAACGATTCCAAAAGATGTTGGAAACCTTGCTTAGTAAAGCCCAAATGGCTTTTAAACTCTCGATCAGAATAATACTCCAAAGGATTCTGTTGGTCTCTTAAAGCACGCCTTGGAATAGAAGCTGTAGTCACACTTGCTTCACATTTAGTGTCTATGTCGTTCAAATCTGCTTCAATTGCTTCAAAGCTGTTCAGGTCACCCAGAAAGTTGAAAATAGACATATCGAAAACACATACAGGAATGGCTGCTGCTTAATTGAGCAAAGCTCAGTTGCTTAGGCTGCCTAACTGGTCGGCAAGGTGGTTAACTAGACATTATTTAAGTTGCCTACCTAAAAATGGTTAACTAGCCTAAAATGACTGCCTACCTTAGGTAGCCTGCTAATTTCCTCGCCTGCCTACCGAATTCGGTAGCCTAAAGCATTAATATGAGAACGCCCTAGAGAGAGAGAACAGAGAACCACTAGCGACACCAAATAACGCTCGTGGCAGTTTACCGAACCACATTTGTCTTGACTCCTTTTAGAATTAAGGACATTTACAGATGCGGTACATTATTTAGGGCAAAAAGCCATAATTTCATTAGCGGATTTTAGGGCTCCGATCTGCCACGGCTTGGTGAAATGAAAAGTGACTGGTTCTCTGGTAAGAGGTGCAATATTTCATGGTTCTCCCTGGTTCCCTAAACTACTTGTAGTTTATTAGATACCTATTTTTAAGGCCGCCCTCATATTGCCAGAAATAGCCAAGGGAAGGTAAAATACTAGAGCAAACGCTCAACATTTTAAGTAAAGCAGCTACTTTTGTTAATGTTGAGCGAAATTAGGCGAGGCAAACCAGTTATTTCGCTCAACAGATGCAGCCACTTTGCTTCAAATGTTGAGCGTTTGCCTAGCCTTTTTTTGCCTTAGCTTAGGGTTCTTGATATTCCTACGCGACTTCCGTTTTACTACGTTATTACGTAGCACTACGAAGTCGTGGAGGAATTATCTAGAACCCTACCTTAGCTTAGCTTTTTCTGGCAATTATACGAGAACGGCTTTCAGCATGCATATTTCACATTGTAGTGCGGTAAACAAGTCCGGTCGAGCTGAGCGCGTGAACTTGCTGTGACCCGAAAATGTTGGGGTAAGTCTCGTAACGATGTTGATTTTCGATGTTGGAACCGTGCTCACCAATTTTCTGTTAAATGCCTATTTCATATTGCTCTTTAACAAAATTGCTCGTTAGCATTTGATTACCCAGCATAAATTGATAATACTTGTTTAGGCTTTTGAAAAAAAATTCCAAACAAAGACCAGGGTATGTAGCATAAAGGTTGGCATAGAAACCATGCAGTGATACTGAGCCAGCCATTAATTGTTCTTCAATGAAGATCAGCGCTGTTTGTTATCGATGGGAATGAAATTGCCATGCAAGCATGATAATTAGCTACATTCAAATATAGGCATCTTTTGAATCTCTGATAATCTAGTATAAACTGCTTGGCCTGTTCTTCACGTAAGCCCCAAATTCCTGAAGAAAAGGCTCGAAAAAACACCTTACCCATGTTCATGCTAAGATGTAATATCTATTTATATATGTAAACAATTTATAAAACAAGCTAATAAAACAGCTGAGCAAATTTTGTAAAGTAAAAATCGAGTGGCAACTTTGCGGGCTCGAGCTTGCGAGAGCCAAGTAATGCTATGAGATTTTTACTTTACAAAATGAGCTCATATATTTTATAAGCATGTTTTGTAATTTGTTTACATATATATACGATTTTATATGATGGAAAGTAATTTTCAAATGTTAATGAAGTTACCAGACCAGGCAATCTTGACTTAGCATTTGATGCATTAGTTTGAGGTCTTGGGTTGAGAGGCCTTCAGTAGTGCAAGAGTAGCTGAAAGTGTTAATGAATCACTTAAAAAGTGTGCATTTTGAATTTGGCACTTTTTGAAGCTAAAAGATGTGTTAGATCAAGTTTTGTCTGGTATCTCTGACAGAGACTCTACTCCTCTGCTGAACTTAGCTCAGCTTAGATGAAGAATAAAAAGGAATTCTAACAACAATTTTTTCTATCTGTATTGGTAGCTCAGTCAGTAGAGCGTCGGATTTCTAATCTAGATGATCAGGGTTCAAATCCCCATGCATTTTTTCTCCTTTTTTCTGCAATGGGATTTACTTCTTGGACAATATCTGGTCAAACAGAGTAGCAACACACCTTATAAAATACTTTATAATGTGTGTCACTTGATAAAGTATAACGTCAGAGCCTTTATATATGTGTAGTTATATGAACTGAGACGAATTGGAAAACTGAATTATACATGCGAAAATTACTTTCCATCATATAAAAGGTATTTCATTGCCTATAAACATTAAGAAGGCCAGTTGAGAGGGGAAAGTGCCAATGAAATCATAAAGCCATCAGTTTTGTTCATTTTGCTAGGATAATTTATTTTCATTGAGCCTGCTCATCAACATTGGGGTGGTATTACTAAAGAGTTAATTCATGATCATTCTGCACAACTTCTTGATGACGGGTTGGTCCACGGTTTGAGGCAGAATTCTGTCCGGAGAGCAAGATTGCCTTGGTTGCATTTGGCAGTTGACGTCTTCCACCAATTTGGGCATGAGTTTATTGACAGTGTTGCAAATTTCCTTCTTCTCTAGGTTGCATTCCGAAACGGGCACGGATCGGATCAGCTGAATATTCAATTAGATCAGAATTGCTATTAGCAGTATTTACAATTCCTTACCGTTTTGTCTATGTCATTGCACACTTCCTTCATTTCCTGGTTGCCACAAGCTGCTGGTGAGCAAAACTCCTGCTCAACGTCCCTGCATTTGGTAGTAGGGAAAACTTTTAGGGTCACAACTTCCTCCACTGAGCAGTTCTGAAAATAGAAATTAGGCCAATTGCATATGGTGTTTTTTTTTAGGGCCAACCTTTTGTGGGACAAAAATGCAAGTGCTCTCATCATCATCATTTTGGCACATTTTCATGGAGACTTCAGTGCAGGTAGGCTTGGACTCGGTCACATTCTTCTCCACATACTCGGTGGAGCAGATGGTCTCATTGAGAGTTTGGCACACTGGAGGAAGCTCAGCTTGTTCAGCCTCAGTGAGATGGCAGTTGGTGTAAGGCCTCTTGATGCATTCCCTCACTTTGAGGACATAAGGCTCGTCTCTGTACTTGATTTGGCACTCCTTCACATAATTGTCATGGCATTGGGTCATGGGCTGGGGCACAAAGTCAATTTTGTGGGTCTGGAGAGTATTCAAAAGATTTGAGTGAGACTAGTTAATATCCCGTTCATTTGCAAAGTTGCTATTTGGAATGTAAAAAATTGTCATAAGGCAACGGAGCTTTGCTATCAAATCACTTAAGAATGGCTTCTCAACTAGTTGAACCAGGAATCGACTTAACAAATTTAAGGCAAAATTCCGAATTTTGATTTTTGATTATTTTAGCTGTATCTTATTTGTATTAACTCTGCAATATTTAAGCCACGTGAGATTTGCTTACCTTGAAGCAGAATTCAGCTGCTTTTTCATAGCAAGTCACTTGATCAGTGTAAGTGACTGCCTTGGTGTGGAAGACCTCTAAAGAGCAGTTGAAGCCTGGTGGATCCTCGTGCTGGTCTTGAGCATCAATCAAGATGCTGTTTGACTCCTCAGCTGTCAAAGCTCTATTGATATTGGAGATGATTTCCAAAAGCTCATCAGTGGACCTCTTCACTTCTTCAGCAGACCTCAACTCTTGGACCACAGGCTCCAAACCTCTGGTTTCAGTTCTTCCTGGGATCTACAAAAAGTAGCATAAAAGTGTGGTGCTTTTCTTTCTTAAAAAAGGCTTTTTACCACTTCATTCCCTAGATTCTCAATGTCCAAAGGTCTTCCTCGCCTGGCTTCCACCAAAACAAGGAAGAGCCCAAAAAGTGCCTGGAAAATTATATTCTATAGCTAGGGTAGGATAGATTCACTTTTAGTTACCACTGCAGTTTTCATGATGATATCTTGGCATGAACTGATGCTGGTTCGTCATTCTTGGGTGCCTTTTATAGTTTGGCACCAATTAAAAGGGCTGTCAAGTGTCAAAATCCAAAGCAACGATCCAAGAAATCGCTTAAAAAGCTTTTTCCTACTGCTTTGCATAACTTTCTCTCCCTTAACAAGGTGACTTAACTACTCGTCGTCATCTTTTGTGCACTTTTTAGCATGAGCAAATTAAATGAAAAGATTGAATCTTGATGGATGCACCTGATATCCTTTTCAAACTGGTTAATTTTCTGTGCATGTCTCTGATTAAAAAAAATGACCAAGATCCAAATTAAGGCCCTGTTCACCTGCATTATTATTAGCGAAATAACGGGCAATATTATGCTGATATTTGCAGATATATGGTATTTGTAAAATCATTTTTCAGATTTTGACTTTGAAATATGTCTATTGGTACCAAAAGCCACCCTACACCAATATAAAAATGCTCAGTTTGTCAGTATTTCTCTCCGATATTTTGCCAAAATATCCGCCATAATAAGCAGGTGAACAGGCCCTAAATGAGTCTTCACTTATTAATCTATTGAATCTAGGCCACCTTTTATTCATAGAGTGAGTTGCAATTTCTCTTTGGATAGCTAAATGGTGGACTCAAGCATTTTTGATATTGAAGTGCTAACTTGTCAAGATTTTCTCCTCGGGTATTTACATTGAGGTTCTATTGGTACACACCAATGACACCCATAACCTACTTTTCAAATGCTTATTCAAGCATTCTTCAAAGAATTTACCAGTTTAATCATCTGATATCAATTGATACTCAACAAAGGGATTTAGGTCAGGTCTCTTAAAAATGGCCAGAGGCAGACAAAAAAAATTGGAGATACCCAAAAACATTAAGCATATTTTGGCTCTCCTTCTTTTTTGCCTCCGGGAAATCCTATAATCAACTAGTAAAGTTCAGGGCTTAATTAACCATTATTGTAATGATTCTCACGGCACTGTTGTGGCGTTCAGAGATCAAAGAGAAATCTCAGACAGAGAGGAAAAACTTGGTGAACAATGCTACAATGGCACCAACAAAGACAAGAAGAGATTGACCTAAAAACAGAGTAGCTTCAGCTGATTTAAATTGGGCTTTTTTGCTATCAAACTTTCATTTTGACTGAAAAAATATAGGCTTGTTTCATACCTTTTTTGAAAGGGAACAAATCTTTGCTCAACATTATTTTTGCTTGAAATTATTTGGCAAAAGTTCCATTTACGAATTTCATGCATATGTTTCTCTTGCTCTTGAAAAATAAACAATATTGAGAGTGAAATTATCCAGAGAAATTAATAGGAATAATTCTTTTTCCCACTAGCTGCATGATATATTTTTCTTCTACTATACCTACTATTCCGCTGTTAATAAAAACGTCAACAATGGCTTAGGGCATGCCATCAGCGAAAGTGGTTTGGATCTGGACGCACAGAGTGGGAAGAGTCCGGTGAAAAAGCTATTTGGCTCTGGACTCCAAAGAGGGCAAATTGTCCCAGTGTGCACTCGCGCTTTCAATGTCTTTTAGCGTAGCTCTGTGTGTCGCTTACTTGCTCAGTTGGTTGTTGAACGGGTGCAACATCGGGTCATTCAAGCGCTGACATTTATGAAGTGACATGGAAACAAGGCCTTAAAGGCCATTTGAAAATGTAAGTGATACCAATTCACAAAATACATGATTATTCAGAGATATTTTTTTCCCTGAAAAAAAATTCCTCAAAATCATTATTTTTAGAGCAGTTTTTGCATTTTCTGCCAAATTGGCTCGTTGTGTTGTGGCCTAATGTAAAAGTCCAGTTACGATTCCAGTTTTGAGGTGAAGCCCATTTTCTTCTTGGCTCCTAAAGAAACTGCAACACCGCGTGGATTAACGCAGAAATGCATCATATTGTTTCTTTTTCCTGTTCTTGGCAATTTTCCGCCAATAAAAAGTTTCTAACCACTTTGTAGTGCAAGCAAAAAATTAAAAACACATAAAGCAGCTTGTTGCATGCATGGCTTCCCTTTTATGGCTACTGAGAAGTTTTCTTCTATAATCAATCATTCTGGCTAATTTTCTCATCTGAAAAAAGGAACAATTATTTTTTTGCTGAGAAATGACCCTAATTCTTCATAGCAAAAAATATAGTGTGAGAAAAATACTCCAGTGACTTCAACGCGCGGCAACATTGATATTTCAGGCCTGGCCTTTTGTGCATCCTGTTCTTGGCCTTTTTCCCTGCAAAGGCCATTTGCTCACTAAAAACCTCATGTGAGAGCTCAGATTCAGAGTGTGGTGCCACTTGGTCCCCTGTGGACAACTTGGAAGCTGCTTTGGTAGGCTATGAGCTGCCCACTGGCAACCCATTTGCCTCCAATTTCATTGAAGATCCAGGATTAAGGAAGCAAATATTCCAATTGGTCCAGCCCACTGTAGATGACAATGACAGCCCCAATGGGTACAAACTTGAGCCTGGCATCAGCATCAGAGAGTACCACATGTGTGATGACCAGTTCAAGACGAAAATTGCCACAAGTATTGCAGGCTACAAAAAGGTAGGGCGAAAGGTGTGAAGGAAAACTCCATTTCGCATGCACATTTTGCCTGGGAGCCTTCAAAAATGACCGTGGTGAATTTCTAACTTTCACAATTGAGACGAAGAAGAAGTGAAGTGTTTTCTTGTGTGCAAAACACTTTTCTCAAAATCCACTTTATTTTGTCTTATCTCAGGCCTAGTTCACCTGGTCATTTCTAAAGGTGAATTGTGGCCATTTATTAAAAATAATTTACGTGACCCTCTGCGATTTTGTCAAGCTTTTTTATTTTGCTAGAATTGGCTTTTTTTGGGAATTTATGATACTTACGAATAAAGTATACGCATTTTAGAGAACTGAGCCCTTAATCATGGCAAAAATGAGCATAAGATCAGGTCCTAAGTTAATTAAGCGTTGGGAAACTGCCAGCATTTATGGACGTTTACACACTTGGCTGACTTCAGATTTCATACCTGGTCTCATTTACCCATGAAATAAGGCCGTTCTCGTATTGCCGGAAAAAGCTAAGCCAAGGTAAAAATAGCGAAACAATCGCTCAACATTTACAGCAAAGCAGCTGAGAACCGGGCTTAAGCCAAAAACATTATTTTGGATAGGGCCAGAGTAGTTTAGAAGTCTGATTAAAATACTCTTTCTAATGCTATTATAGAATGATTCATTAGGAAAGAAAGCACCATGGGCCACTTGGGGCCAAGATGATCTTTGGTAAAAGGTGAAAATGTGCAGGACGAAGTCTAATCAAATCTGTGGAATTTTCTTTGAGTTCACATGTATGGATTCAAAAAATCCCCAAGAACCCATAAAAAAGCCAGAATAAGCAAAAGTTGGGAAAAGGCTGGTAACTTTCAGGCATGTGATGTGATGCGAGCTTACGTTTGAGCTCACTCTCACACTGGTTTATCCACCTAATCCAGTTCTTGAATTTGAATTTCGCGCTCTTTTTTGTAGTTGCGCAACTGGAGCGCTCCCTAGCGGAGGACGATATAACGACTATTGTTCTCGATTTGTAGAGTTAATATGCAGGATTGCTCGATAGAGTTATCACTGCCAGGGGCCAACATTTTTGAAAGGGGAAGCGTCCTCATGAGCAAACCTTCCATGATGGGCATTTTTAATGGCAAATACGTCTGTGTTAATCCCAAATACGTCTAGGTGCAAAAGTGTTGGGGGCAAAAGTCTTTAGAGGCAAAATTCATATGGGGAGCAAATTGGTCTAGGGAAAAGGCACACAAACCCTCAAATCTAATGTAAACCGAAATATCAATTGGCCTTTTTTAAAAGACTTAGCCAGAATAGCAATAGCTGTAAGTGCTTATAAAATGCTTTTAAAGTGCATTCTTGTGAAAATTTCACATTAAGCTCACTTTTATAAATGTCTTTTAATGGAGAAACTTCCAAAAAAATTTCAAAAGTGCCCCAAATTAATAATTTCTTCCCTTTTTAGATTGCCATTAGCTCCTCGCTAACTGGTTCAGGCTATGAGGTTGGCATTGAAGCAGAAGAAGGCGACTACGAGGGGGCGCTGCCAACGCTCAATGCAATAGCTTGGGAAAACTCGGACGATGTCAAAATGATTGGTGATTTTTTCGCAACCTCAAAAGGTGCACTCGCGATCTCAGAAGCTCAATGCATCACTCACAAGGTAAACCTTACATTTCCCTTGCATTTTTTACATCAGATTTTGTTAGAACCAAAAAAATGGGTGAAAGTTGACAATTTTTATCCCTCAAAATTTCACTGAAACCTGCCACATGTGAAATGATTTTAAATTAATTTCAGATGGATATCAGCCAATTTTTGACGCCGTCATTTCACCCCTCATTTGTGGAAGTGTTGACAATTTTGGCGGCCCAAGACACAGAAATGAAGCAAGAGCGCGCTTTCAAGCGATTTGTGCGTGATTATGGCACACACTACATCTCGTCCGCGTTTTTGGGCGCCAAGATGAGCGCACTGACGCATTTCAGCGCCTTTGAAAGGCTCAAGCTTGGTAAACAAAATGTGCTGAGCTGCAGCGCTCAGCAAGCTTGGAGCTTGTTCAAGCTCAAAAATCCAGACTCAGAGAAGAACTCATCCCAATGCTGGTCAGACGGGGATGTCAACCAGGTGAATAACAAGGTCGTGAGATCCAGACTGGTTAATTTCGGCTCCAAGCCGAAAACTGAAGAGTTTTCCTCTTGGTCTGAAGAGGACAACATCTCTCCGATTCCAATCAAGTTTGAGCTCACGCCAATTGTCAACCTGATGACAATTCCAAGTCTGGATGAGAGGTACAACGTGTCTTCAGCTGCCATTTTAAAGTGGTTCCTCCCACTTTACTTCAAATATTGCAAAGTCATGAAGCTTGAATGCTTCCCAAGGAAAGGCTGTGGCCTTGATGATACTTGTGGCCTTGAAGAGACCTGTGTAAGAGAAAGGTTGCATCCTCAAGGATTTCGTTGCTTAGGTGAGATGGGGTTGCGTGAGTAGCATCAAAATGTTGCGAAAAGTAATTGTTTTTCTCACCAGTTTTATCATGGGCTGATGTGCCAAATTGGCCCCAGATGACCTCCAAAGTGGAAGAGGATACCACAGATGACCCCACCAGCAGATCAGACAATGCTGGTCTTGATGCTCAACCTGCCAATGTCACATGGTTCAGAAGCATGGATAGAGATAACACCGGAGCTTTGAGCATGACAGAGCTTTTAGCACACCATGGGACAAACAATTGGTTCAACCAAAGGTTCAGAACTGCAATTGACAGGTTAATCAGCGAGGCTGACCGTAACAATGATCGAGTCATTGATATGAATGAATACCTAAGGTAATTTTTGCTTCAGGTTCTCTTAATCTTACTAAAGAAGCGGAACATTTTTCATTGATAATCACGCAACCTTTAACTGATTTTCAGGCTGCATGAAAAACATCCTTGGTATTCAGAGCAATTGGCTTTCCTGTTGGTCAATACGGACAATAATGGCTACTTGACCAAGGAAGAACTGCTTGAAGCTAGCAAAGTGTCTGACGACATCACAGCTCTGAATTTCAGCCAGAAGCAACTTGAAAATTTGGTCGATGGTCTCATAGGCATTGGAGACAAGAATGGAGACAAAAGGCTCAGCTTTGACGAGTATGTTCACATGTCCAATGATGTCTTTGTGGACAACTTTGCCCCCATGAATTTGAAACGAGTTCTCAGGATTTGAAGAGTTACATATGCAGGAAAAATTCAATAAATTGGCTGTGAAAGTCACACAACTCAAAAACTAACAAATAGTATGGCGCTGTCTCATATATGTAGTAACTAACAATTTATTTGATGTGATCTTTGAAATACAGAATATAGAAGCAATTTACATAAATGTGAGTTGATCTAAATTGAATTTTCAACCAGCTTGTAATGGGCCATGGACAAACTCAATCCCATAATCTAAAAAGGTAGTGAAATTAATTATTTGAATGCTGAGAAGAAGAGCTGGAATTATACCATGATTGCAGATATTCCCAATGCCACACCTCCAACTATGGCGGCATGGCCTTTGACAAAAATTAAGGCCGCAGCAAAACAGTCAGTTCTGTAGATGGTATTGATGTTGACGTCAGATGTGGAGCATTGCGCTCTGGCGCCATTCGTATCATAGATGCAACAGCTGGCTGGAACCTAAATGACAAATTTGTCCTTAATGCTTAAATTCTCTTTTGAATTCCATCATTAATATATAGCTGCCTTTTTGTCAGCTGATCCCGAATTGATGTACTGATTGGCAAACCAGGCCTCCCATGGTCTCCCTATGGTAGAATTGGTTTCAATGCCACAACACTGAAGCTGCAAACATAAAATCTTTATTTACATGAATATTTTACTCGAGGAAGCTAAAAGGGTGCAATTTTCCAGGCGCGCTCTTCAGCCTTCGCCCTGATTGGCTGATGTGAAAACGTAAACAAAAATTCCCGGCGCGCGCTGCGTTTTGATTGGCTTAAATTACGCACCTTGTTTTGCACAGCATCCCAAGCTTTTGTGATGGGATCATTGGGTAAAGCTGGATTATATTCCCGTATCGTGAGCATCATTTCAGGCTTCATATTGCTGGCAATCTAAATTTGGCATGAGTTATATAGGTTTGTATGCTTCTTGAGCACAAAATTGCAAACCTGCTGCCTGAAAACGTAAGCTAGAATGGCGCCAATGATCAAGATGACAAACATCAATAGAACAAAGATGAAATAAGCGAGGAGCAAGATGCGATTTTCCTGCAAGGAAATGGAGCTATTAAAAAAGCTGAGATCATCTCAAAGTAGATCTCAATTACAGTAATGGATCCCATGCATCCCAATAGAGACACGAGAATGGTTATGGCACCAACTGCCACCAAGGTGTAGGCAGCGGACATGTACAGCTGATTTCTCATCAAAATGTCAAGGTAAGATTTGTCCACAATGGTCCAAATGCCAACGCCCATCACAGATATGGCGCCCACCTATCCGAATCAAAAAAAGGTTGCATTATTGGCAGGTCATCTATACCATCTGAAAAACTTTTCAGAGTATTCTCTGTAGCAAATATCCATATTTTTGCTGTTTTTGCCACCTCTCTTTAAAAAAAGATAAACTATGCGAATTAGCAAGCATTTTTAGATTGAAAACCTTGACTATGTTCAAAGGTGGATTTTTATTATGTAGCAGATGAACGGGTCATAAACTCACCAAAATGAGGAGATTGATCAGCATTAGCGCATATCGCACACAATTGCGAAATCCATCAGTGTCCCCGCCAGAGCCCATTTTTGGCACACTGATCTGATTTATTGCCAATCACTCTATCCTGCAAAAAAAGTTTGCAATGCGATGATACACAATAAGGAAGTCACAATGACAATTAATGCATTTTTTTGCATATCTGGCGTTTTCCTAATTGGCATGCTTGACTGAAAATCAGCTAGACACGATTTATTATTTTCCTTAAAATCTGATTTTTCGTGACTTGTCAACAGTTGGCCTCAAGATTTTTTGAAATGGCCATGGCTAGCAGAAAAAAGTGAATAATCAAAGTAGCATAGCGAAATGAATAATAAGCTAAATGAGTAGTAGTAAAAAGTGCAAATCACCATCTGCTGCTGTTGCAAAGAAAGTGCATCATCACTTTGAACAATTAGATGTATAACACAGTGGGCCCAAATTGAAAAAAATGCACAGCATTCCATTTACTATTATTATACCTGATCTATGAGTGATTTTGCCCATCTTCAGAGATGTGGAAATGGGAAATGTAGATAGAGCACTATTAAATTTCAGTATGTGTGCTGGCCACATTTGATAAAATACTATCCTTCAAAAAGCCACTATCTACTCACTAAATTTCATGTAGCAATATAAATTGATGGTTAAAAGGTATCAGTGAAGCCTGCACACAGAGAATAATAATGGTCACTTCAAGAAAACTTTCATTGGCCTTGACATTAACTATCTGGTTTTTCCCTTCTGAATAATAAAGATTCTTCCTATTGAAAAGAGTTTATTACTATCCTTCTTCTTTAAGGATGCATTGCTAAAATATGCAATTTTCACAGCTGATTACATTAGGCTATCAATTCAACAAGTGGATTGATTGAGGGGCGTGTCAAGGCTTTGTTTGGTGGGTTTCCCATCTTTAAAAAGTCTGCTTCAAAATTGCAGTTCACTGTGTACTGCAGTGAATATTTTGCCCCCAGCCAACCACGACATTGGCAAATTATGGCTCGATTTCAAAGTCCTTTTGTAGCTTAGCAAAGCTACGTCTATAGCCCGTTCTCATATTTGTCTAGCTAGACTCCTATAATGTTAAGCAAGGCTCTTTGGAGGCGCATATCTCAACAACTACTGAGCCGATTGGCACCAAACTTGGTAGGATTCGTCAGTAGACCCTAATAATTGTTCATGCCAAAATTCATCCGGATTGAAGGCTGATTAGCGGAGGCAATTTTTTCCCGCTATAAATGTGAAGCAAAGCTGCCATGCTTCACATTTTAAACGGCCTCCAGTTGGGGGCCTCGGATCTCAACCAAATTTGGTACACAGCTGTGGATAGCCTCACTGAAGAATCCTACCAAGTTTGGTTCCAATCGGCTCATCAATTGCTGAGTTATTCGCTTCCAAAGAGCCTTGCTTCACATCATAGAGCTTTGCTTAACTAATATGAGAACGGGCTTATATGAGGTAAGATTTAAATTTTGTGATGACAAGGTGTTACTCAGCTCAATTTTAATTTGAGGATGACCCAAGTGATTTCAGTGCATCCAGACTCATCAGACTGAAATTTTTCAAGGATTCCTCAATAGTTTTTGAATGTCCTGAGGAAGTGGTCGATTACTCTTTTTCAAGGAACTTTTTTCATGTCTTCATTTACTTTTTTTGGAGGGGAGAGAGAATTTTTGTAGTTGCACGATTTGGTTTTCATCTATCATACTACAGTATCATTTTGAAAAATTATGGCAACTCAAGGTTCTCAAAAGGAAATGTCAGCACTGGAGTAAATTAAGTGTAAATGCAGTAACTTTCATGGTTTCATCTTCCTGTATGTGAGATAAAGATCACTGTCATGCTTGGTAGAGCACTTTGCAGCTCTGCTTGCAATTAGCAATTACATTTTTCATTGTCACTTTGTCTCAAAGTGTCCATTTTTTAATTTCGTCACATTGTGCTATAACTTTGGCCGCCAGATGGCGCACCATGCATCACCTGGCTGCACGGCTGCCAAGGCCGGATGGGCAGCAGCGATAAACAAAAATATTAATGATTCAATTGAGGTTGGGGTTTCCAGTCAACTATCACAAAAAGGCCACAAAATTGCTAAAAAAACTCCACTCATTCGTGACAACTGCACTTCCTCATGGATTTTTTTCGTGCTTTTGGCAGAAAGGAAAACTGGACTTATCGTAAAATTAACGGAGGAAGCTTAGAGGGGTTTTAGCGTTAGACAGGCCAAATAGGCTAGATATATATGCTTATAGAGAAGTGCAATTTTTACAGCTACATTTGTGAAGTGAGGACAAGCTGAGAGGAGGGGGAAGAATGTGACCAAACACACGAAAATGGCCATCATTATTTCAGAGCTACTTCTCACAGACCTTGAGAAATTGGTGATGTCATTTTGGGGGATAAATGTCCATTACAGCCTTGGAGTTTGATTACTCAGAAAAACTGATCATCACTCCTACTACAAAAATGCCAATTATAAATCTTACCCAGAATATTAATGGGGTAGCTGAAAATTCTCTATCCTTGATATTGCTCATGCAAAGGTCAGCTTTTTCACTGTATGCAACTGCTAGCTGCTTTATAAAAACCATACTGTCAATAATACTCACAGTAGGGCAAAAGGGGCAAAAAGCCTCGAAGCTACTATAAGCTACTAAAAGTGTGTGTAAATGCGTCATTAGTAGTGAGAAAGCCAAAAGTACGTTTGTATACCTGAGTTATATGAGTCATATGAAAAATTGCATCAAGGACTGTTGTGTAATTATTTGTAATAGATGATCGGCTCTAATTAAGTCTACAGCCGAATAAACTACAAAGGAAGGAAACATTTAGCCGAAAATGAAGCAATTTTGCCCCTGGCTGAAAATTAAATATATTCCAACAGAAGGCAAACTATCCCAAAAAAATCAATTCTTTTTATGGCACATTCGCTCCTACTGTGCTCCATAATTGCTTTTCAACTTGGGCACTGGCAAAAAGTCAAGGAAACTGACATTTATTGCTGGTATTTATTACAAAAACAAAGCAAAAATTAGCGTCAAGTAACGGTAAAATAGGGCTAAAATGGGATTCAAGTGGACTTACCACAGCTTGGAAAAATTCCGCTGATTTAATATTTCAAATTTTGGCATTCTCTGTTTGGAAGCAGCATTAAAGCACTAGTTGCGTACAGTGAAGCCAAAAATGCGTCAGTGCGTCACGTGACTTGCGCGAGCTCCGGTTCACAACTGAATTAGTTTTAGCGCGCGCGCACAATTCTTGGCTCGACTTTTAACGCACAGTCAATACTTTTGGTCCACGCCGTTTAACGCGTTTCTCGGCTCCGCTATACGAAATTGCCCTGGCTTATTTTATACATCATAATTTACAAAAAAAAGATCATCGCCTCTCTGGCAAGGCGTAATGGCTTAACTAATCGAAGCAACATTTTTGAGGCAATTGTCATTAGCAGGACGCTCTAAAATGCGCAAAAACCTGATCACCTGGTCCATAATTTATAGATTTGGCATTGTACAAAAGTACAAAACAGTCTAAATTGGCGTAACAGTATTAAAGCCAATTGTCTATGTTTCTGAACCATCTACAAGCTTACTGCGTTTTTCAATTAGGCGGCTATTTAGCAATTGCTAGCTGCTTTCATTTCAAAAATGAACACTCTCTGTGATTGAACATACACTTGAAACATTATTTACCATGCTAGGCAAAGTGATTTGCTACATTTTGAAGTGGTTTTGATAATAAGGCGATAGCCCCACTAGATTCACAGCGCCCTCTAGCTTAGCAACTTTGAGCACTACATTTGACATGGCTTCATTGCATCTGCGACGTACTATAAATCGCCCATTTTTGTCCTTCTGGGCTACTGGTTCACCTGCGATATTATGATCAAAATATCGATCGATATTATGCTGATATTTGCAAATATCAGGTACTTCCAAAATCATTTTTTAGATTTTTTCTTCGGATTCGGTCTTTTGGTACCAAAAGCCATCCTACAACAGTATAACAATTCTCAGTTTCTCAGTATTTCGCTCCGATATTTTGTCAAAATATCAGATATTTTGAGCAGGTGAACCATGCCTAAAACGTTTATAAAAAAATCGCACCTCTTCAAGCTTAAAATACTTATGTTTTTCCCATCAATGTGATGTTCATCCCTTTCTTGGTTCATCCATTAAAGAAAGGCCAATCTTTATCTTAGACGCCATTTTCCTTTGGCGAATAACCTAAGTACTGAGAGCTTGAGCAAAAAACTAAGAGTTGGTAATGATTCTTAGAAGTTGATTTTTTATCCCTAAAAGTTTTAATGTGAAATTTGTTGCTAAGCACGAAAATGACGGAGTCTTTAAATCATAAGGGAAAAATTACTTAGATGAACACCGCATGGTTGCAACAATCATGCATTGCTGGTCATAGGAAAAGTTTTCAGTGGTCTAACAAAAAAATGTCTCAATGAGCGCCATCTAACGAAATGCTTTCCACGTCCACTCACTTATTTCCAACTTTTGACGATGGAGAAACGTAGGCAGTTAGTAGTGTTCAATATCCAAAAGAGCTTGGTCATAGCAATCAAATTCTCGCGTTAAGAAGAAAAATCCACTGTTGCTATATCCATATCCTTGAGATCTCCAGTATGGCAGTTATGGAATTGAGCTTAGCTGAAAATATCATGAAAGGCATCCTTGCACTTTCCACTTTTATAACTGTAGCTCTCTACCACATCATATGGAAGTATTTGAGCAAAAAACCTTTGGGAATGCAAACCTGCTATGATCAGGCTGTCAAGGACTTGCTGATCATCACCTTTCTTGCTTCCCTAACTTCAAACCTTACCACACTTGGCTGGGGCCCATTTAGTGTCTTTCCCAATATGGTAGTAGTCTACATTTATGTGCAAATGTTCTTTGGGACTTTGGCATTCACCCAAATCATGATGACTGTTTTGGTGAGATATGCTTACATTTTCCATTCCGCTAGTATCAATGCTGTGGATGATAATCGACTGTTGAAAATCTTAAGAGTAGTCAACTTTCTTGTATCAGCTGCCAGTTCAACTTTTGAATGCCTGTCACATGACTTCAGGCTAGGGAAGACCTACCAATACCTCACAAAAATTCCCAATGACAACATTGAATCATTTCCCTTAAGCACAATCAAATTTATCATCATAGTGGACATCTTGGCAGTTATCATTATGCAAGCCAAAATTGAATGGGGCAAATATGGAGCAAATGCTGAGGTTATTGAAGAGTCTGTTTGGAAGCTAAGAACAATTGTATCCCTTACATCACTTGGGAGCATTCTATGTATATTATGGTTAATGGACATTTTCTTGGAGGAGAGTTATGACTACTCAAGGCTTAAATTCACCACCACCATGAATATTTTATTTTGTAATGTGTGCCCACTTCTCTTGATTGTGAGAAATCAACAAATTTCTGACTTTGCTGTATCATACCTGAATTTCAAGCATGTATTCTTTCCAGAACCCAATCAATAAATCTTTTATAATGAAAAATCACAGTATGGCTAAATATGGAAAAGCTCTAGAAAAGCCTTGTTTTGGTTGGTAGGCATGGTAATTTATTAGCCTCTATTTGATTTTGGAGTAGTCGATTCAATTTCCTGCACAAACATTCTATACCTTTTCCTCATCGCTGAGGTGATTTGATGTTGACAGAAAATGCCATCTACTTTGTGCTACACACAATCATGCTCACAATTAAATATCTTCTAGCCACAAAATAGGATAAAAAAAACCCGATTTGTATGGAAAAAATAAGGTAAAATAGCAAAATCTGCCCATGAAAACGCTGCTCGGTCCCAAGCTCAACTTGTTGATAGATATCAGCTGCAGATTTAATTTTCCTTGTGACATTTTTCCCATAACTTTGTAGGCATGAACAAGGCATACATTGTCTTTCAAACTGTTTTCGGTCACTTCGGAAATCTACCGCGCACTTGCGCAATTTGCGCATAATGCGCATTTTAGTGTAACCTGTTCTTATTTTAGGACAGGCGAGATAATAGAGGTCACAACGTTTGTACTGCGTTCTATTCAGCAGGTTTTCTTCCTCTTTTCCCCTTCTTCTTTATATGCAGTAAAAACGTGTTTTTCAGAATGAGCTTAAAACTGCGAGAGGCAAGGATGGGGATCAGGCGAATTTTAAAATACCTAAGAAATGCCTCGTATACCATTAAAAACTAAAATCAACATTTGTAATTAGACTCCAGATTTTCATCGACAAATAATTAAAGAGTCCTCCGATCAAGAATTCGGAAGTGAGACGGAAAAAAATGAAAAAAAAAATTGAATCAAATAATGACTAAAATAGCGGTTGCATACGCGCAAAAAATCCTGTAAATAATGCGTTGAATTTGCAACATCTGCGAAACTTCTAAGAAAAACACACGCAACCTTGCCTCTTTTTGTGAACACTTCAAAATAAAATCTGAATGCTTATCATAGTAGGCATGATTACCTTTTTTAGATATTGAGATATTTTGGTTTGCAGCTAATTGAATTGCGTAATTTCGATCAAATAATGCTAAATTCCATGAAGGATTGGAAGGATAATAAAATTAAAACGCATAGATTTTCATCCAATTTGAAACGCAGCATTTTTTAGCATGGCAAAAAAAAGCTTATTTTAGGTTATGTTTATGTCGGTGATGGTTAATTTCTTTTTGCCTGGGCGGTTTTGCACATTTAATTTCTTGATATTGCTCGACTCTACTGCGTCACTCCATCATGATTTATGTTCATATTTCGGGGCTTTCTAGCGGAGGGCCTTCTTTATTATCATGCTGCTTATATGCTCTGAAGACGTAGAACTAATTCCCCAAAGGTTGGCAAAACTCGAGAGCAATTTCTGCCTGCAAGCCAAAATATTACTGCCACAAATAAGCAAATACTTAAGCTTTTCGTGACACATTTCAAAATGGAGAAGTAACACTCCTCTTCTCACTGTGGCAGCCATTTTTCTCTTCTGTGGAAGAAGAATGGCACTAATCATGATGTATGTTTCCTCTCTTTTCAAACTGGCAAAGACTTCACTCTTTTCAGCCTAAATTAATGCAAAGCTGGAAGAAAACTGATAACTCTGCCCACACACCCACACAGAGTCACAAATCTTGCCAAAGCTAAAGCATGCCAATACATAAAAATGTCAATATTTTACTGGTACATGGGAGGGAGATCTATCTCACAAAAATGCCCCATTCAATAAATGCTATGGGAAAGTCCAGAAAAGCATCCATAACACTAGTGAATACCTTAAAGTGACGTTCATCTACTTCCTTGCATTGCCTTGATTTGCAACTGCGTACACATTGTATGATTTTATGTTTTGTTGGTATTTTTGCATGTTGGCTTCCAATCTAACACTTCATATGTCCTAAGTACACCAATCATTAAGGAATGCTCAGTTTATGAAAATAGGCCACATGCAACTATTGCTACTCATAGAATTTCTCCAGAAGAAAGCCAAGTCACCATTGGCATGAAAAAAGGCCAAATTTTCATTGATGTATCAAATCATGCACTAGAAAGCTAGACACTAGGTTTCCATAGTAACCTTATATAGTAGTGTAGTAGGGTTGACTGCTGTGCTTCTGTAGTCATTTGCAGTTCGCTGCGAGGGCAACTAGAAAGCACATGACTTGGGCTTCAACGTCCCATGGGACTTTCTTTGGATTCTTTGCTTTCTATTTCTAGTGGCAATTTAGTGCAACTATGGCTGAGGAGACAACGCCAATAACTTGTGGAAAAAACGATGGAAAAGCTGCAGCCACAAACAAGGCCACCTCAAAGGCCAGTTCACCCAGAAAATGGAGAAGTAGATCAAACTCGCCAGACAAGATGAAAAACAAAAGCCCCACTTTTGATCTCACCAATAATAGCAAAGACTTGCTGTCGTCTGGTAAGATAACGCTGCTAACCAATAAATAGAAAAACCTAGTCACTTTTTGCGCAAGTTTGCCCAGGCAAAAGATTTGGCAAACATCACTGTTGCAAACATTGCAAGGGCTGTTTTTTACTTGTAACCTGATTCTGATAAATATTTGCGCTGAAGTCTGTTTTTTCGTGATTGAAGTAGCCCTTTTACTTCCTATTTTATATAGATTTTAAATATATTCCTGAGTCTCTGGATGCTTTGCACTGATTTCAGAATTTGGCAAATCATTGGTTGTGGTCGCTCGAATAACAGATCGAAAGCCCAGGTCAAGGTCTCCAGTGAAGAAACGCAAGCCCACTTCGTTCGAGAGGGAGTTGCAAGAAAAAATCGACAGGGAAAACCGCATTTTGCTGAAGAAAATTCTCGAACAGCACCATGGCATAAGGAGAAGCTCTTCTATTCCCGCTCCATCGGCTGCTTTTATTCATCACAAGTAAGCTGTTTGTTTACTTTCATCAGCTGATTGTTTTTAATCAAAAGCCTTTCAGCTCTTTGTTTACTTAGCTTCTAAAGTCAGCTGTTTGTTTACCCTTCTGAATGTCAGTCAGCTGATTATTTACCTTTTTAAATGTCAGCTGTTTCTATAGTACTTTATAGATTGCTTCTTTTCACAAATGGTTTGCTCTTCTTTTCAATTACCTTCCCATCATATGTTTGATCTGACAGAGCAATATGGCTAAATGCAGGTTGCAACTTTTGATGTTACACAGCAGCAACAAACTTTTTTATAGTAATTGGTAAAAGTGAAAGGCTTGCATTTCCTACAGCATCACCATCGGCAAACTTGCCTTTAAACTTTTTAAAAACTGCCTCTTTTTAATGTTTCCAGGCCATTTTTAGCAGATGACATCAGCCCAGCCCGCCGAAAATTGACAAGCAATCAGATAAACCAGCAAAGGAAGAAGAACAAAACTGACTATGAAAACTTGCTTTTACTGCAGAAAATTCAAAATGCCAAACCATCATCAGCCATAGCCACTTCTTTCCACCACCAGAGAAGATAATAATAATAAAGTTTTTCCAAAGAGGATTATGCTGAATTTATTGTTCAAACTTCCCAACACCTTTTCCCACACTGGGGTAAAGTGACACACCCAGTGCACCAGAAGAGTAAGGTTTCTTCTTTATAGTGCACACTGGGCCAGCTTCTTCTATCTCGGGCTGTAACTCCTCAAGAAGAAAGAAAGTAGGGCGATCTTAAGCACGTTGCTCAAGTTTTGACTGGCTTTTGCCATAATTTCTCCACTTTCCATCTTATGACTAAAGTTCAACATTCATGCTTCATCTGCTGCTGTGGGTCTACTAAAAAACCTACAAGAGCTAAATACAAAAAAGTCTCTTTTCACATTGGTCAACTTTAGGCAGAGCTTGACTTAATAATTCATGCTCTAGTTAATCCAATTTGGCCAAGTGCTTTTGATTTTGCCTACTACACATAGTACTCTTCTGTCATTGATTTGGATGTATAACAAATAGAGCAATTTACGTCATTTTTGCAATGGATGAAGGAGCATCTTCTTGCCAAATGGCTTTTTCCTTTTCTATGCCGAAAATCCAAGAATCCGAAAGCTAATTTGCGACATTTTCACCTAAGTACTCTAGATTTTACATAAAAAATGTGATTTTTTTTCGTGAAAAATTTTTTTTTCTAGGCCAGACTACTTTTTTATTGTGGGGGGCGCGCGTTCGGTCCACCACAGACAATGGCCTTGTTTTTTACTACAGACATATTTTTTGTTGACGACAGCTGGAATCTTTTTCGACTTCTCTCAACTACTACTGATCAGATCTCGATTCTTGCTAGTTTCAGATTGAGCGTGAAAAACGACCTTCAAAAAAAGGAAAGCAGTTCCATCAAATGGAAGCGAACCAATTTAGTTTTTCCCTCGAGTCAGGCCGAAGATTCTCAGTATATAAAAGCAGCAGCAAAAAGTCGACATTTTCGAGGATTCAAGAGTGATAGACAATATAATTACAATACAAAGTTACTTAAAAAAGACCAACTTCAATTTGGCAAATATTATCATGCGAGCGTACACATTTGGCTTTTTGTATTGACTTGTGGCCTTATTTTATGCAAGGTAAATGGGAACACAATTTACAAGATAACGAGTTTGTTGGCTTTTTAAATGCGTAGGTGAATCGTGCCAATTCAATTATGGCTGCTCTACTTCTTGAAATTATTCTATTGAATTTGTACACAAGCCTTTTTATTAACAATGTGCAATTCTCCATAATTCTAAATTTATTTTAAAGTGCAATCTCTAGTCACAAGTCTTGCAAATAGGCTCGGGTCAAGACCCGATCCACTTATTGGTTTCTGATTGTAAACAAAAAGGGATAAACTCGCGAAATTGTTGAGAAATGTGGAACGTTTTTATAAAAGTGACAACTTCTGCAGGTGAGAAACCCTTTCAATTGCAACGAGAATAGTAGCAAATAGAAGCCAAAAAAGCAAGTTGTCTTTCGACTTTTCGCAACTTTCGGCAAGGTTTTGAGCTTAGTAACTGAAACTAAATAATTTATTAGATTTCTAGATATGCTTAGCTGTGTTTGACATGGCTTCTCTTCATGTATAACGATGATGATATCCAAAAGTTTCCACAGTTTCGAAATTGATCTCTGTCGTATTCAAAAAGCGAAGTAGAATTTTCCGCTACAGCTTGTAAAAGTTAGAAGGGGAAACCTCGTTCGGAAAAGTTGATGTGGAAATTCCATCATGTTTCCTACTTCAAGAAATGATAGATTATGACAAATTCCAAAAAAAAACTTGATACAACAACAGCAGCAAAGTTACAAAAAAATCCGTTTCATTTGCAGTACCAAATCGAGGGCTTTTGTCTCATTCGATTTTCCATTGCTTAAAGTATTACCATTTGACGTATGTGTGTAGCTTAAGCAAAGCTTTTCTGTGTCGCAATTTGCCTACATATTTTTTCTCTGCAATCATTTGATGCATTTAGTAGAAACTCTATTTTTGCCTCACTCTAGGAAAAAAGGGTTATTTTTGAGATATTTGTCGGTGCTGACAAGTGAGGAGGTGACATGAGTGCAAAAAGAAAAAGTTAAATTGTTTTTAGCAAGCATCTATTTATTATATATCTAGAAAGTAGATATCTAGATAGTATTCTATGAAAAATGCGCGCTTTTGGTGCTGAAGTGCCCCAATGTGGCGTGTGATGGTTTTGCGCGCTGCGCTCCTCTAAAAAATGACAGTCTGAGTAAGACCTCTGAAGGGACGAGAAGTGAAAGCCCACGTGGTTTTGTGTTCAACTCAGTTCATCCTCATTGAAAAGGTGTCATGCACTACTCAGCTTAAAAGGTAAGCCAACAAAATTTTTCTCTCCTTTTTTTCAAAGCCACATGTTAAATGAGAAAAGTTTCTTCTTCTTTCTTTTTTTCATTATTGTGGGCTCTATAGGGAATTGGTGAGGCTGACTTTTTAACTTATTACTGGAAAGAGGATAACGAAAGGAAACCCTAAAACTTTTTTAATTTATCATCTCTCAGATCCAGAATTTGAAAGCCATTTGTCAAACCTTAATTTTAGTGAGATCCAATCTTCTACAGTTGCCTTTTCTGCTTTTAAAATACCCATAGGGGAGAGAAAAGTTTGCATAAATACAGTGCTTTTTAAGCCCCTGCAGTCATTTATGAATTTGCAGCAGCAGCAGGAACTATTTAATGCCCTGAGAAAAGTTTGTTTACTACAGGAAGGAAGCTGGAACTTGCGTAGTAATTACGCGCCTTCAAAAGGGCTTAATTACCCTCCCATTTTCTGCTCCACCAAAATGTCTTGGCATTTTTCAGGACAGGCTAATTGGGAACAAATTGCCAACGTGGCATGATAAGCCCCGCCCCCTGTCACAACTCTATAGTTTCCTTTGCTGCTCATTTGTCAGCTAAGCAGAAGGATACGTTTTTTCTAGGGCTTTACCACTAATTGTGACGAGAAGGAGACTTTCATTTGACACATCAGCTTAGCCAAAAGTTTGCGTCATAAGAACACTAATTGGAGGTCCTACTGTTCGATCCAGCTCTCTTTTCTTTGGGCCACAAATTCTGAAAACAGCACTGGCTAGAATTCAAATCTCACAGAGTTGGCTGGGAATGGATCAGTTTATGGCCGAGCTTACATTTTAGGGGGCACTCATAAAAGTATGTGATATGGCATTAGAAAGGTCCCAACTCACATTACAGCTGGACTCTTTGAAAAGATCATTTTGACACACTTAAGTATATGGCAGCTAGCGGTTCCATCTTTTTGACCAAAGTGGATTTTTTACACTCTTTAATTCCCACTGTGTCCAAGCACAGAAATACACATAACTGCATTTTATGACAACTCCTCTGGCTTTATAGCTATGAAGATTCACTGTGTAAAGAGTTTAGGTAAAAACATTCAAGCATGCTTTTATGCTGAGATGTTTTTGGTGAGCTGACTGACTTTCATTCGGTCAAAAAAAAGAAGAAGAAGCTGTTTTTAGTATTGGGTTTTATGCGAATTTTACAGGCCATTTTGGCAGACATGCTGCTGTTGTAAATCTGTGTGAAGGGGGTGGGTGTGCGCACAACATTTTTAAGACCCTTGACCCCATTTGTGACAGATCGATTTCTAGCCCACAAAAAACCAGGATCATAATGTACTATTTTCAAAAAGCCATTATAATCGCCAGTTTGAAAAGCAGCCCAGAAAAGCTGCACTGACATTGATGCCACAATTTGAATTGAATTTATGTGCAGAATAGCTGGCATATTGCTGTCACAAGGATAAAAAATCCCACTGAGCAGCAAGAAAAGAATGTTTGCGTACACACACGCCAAGCCAGCTAAATTCTGCACATTTTCAATGAAGATGTAAAAACTTGCTATAGAAATGCCCTTTGAAAATAGGCTCGGTTCACTCGTGACCCTTCCTCTCCCACACAACATTTTTATTTCAAGGCTACTTTTAAAAAGTTGAAATGTCCAAACCCAAGTGAAAAGTGCATCAAAGAAAGCATTTGGACAAGTGGTGGCCTAAAAAAGTTGGCTCATCTCTTGGACCAATCTTGATGCATTTCTTCCCCCATCAAAACATAAGAGCATGAATGCAGCAGTTAAGTGTGAATATTGGCAAAGCCAGAAATAGCATAAATACTTGGCCCTGCTTTCACCCAAACCTCCTGAATAAGGCAACTTGTTCTCATACACATTTCAATAAGCAAACCAAGGCACTCTGCTCGCTTATATATCAGCATCAACTCGTCCGATTGGAACCTTTGGAGGAATTCTTGAGAAATTGAATAATCTTCATGCCAATTTTCATCCGGATTGAGTGAGGCAAATCAGTTAAGCAAAGGAGAAAAATCAGCAACCTCCTCAAAGACCTCCGATCCGGATGAAATTTTGCATCAACATTCTTCAATATGCTCAAATGAATGCCTTCAAATTTGGTTCCAATCAACTCAGTCCTTACTAACTATTCACTTTTGACAGTATGGTCATTTTTTTGGAATATAACAATTTTAGGCTGATTTATTATGGTTGGCTTAGCTAGGATGGTTGTGCAAGCAAGGTTGACAGCAAGATGCAAATTCATGACAGATGTGATGCACTTAACCAGTCAGAAAATACACAATTGCCTTTCAGATTAATCTAGGATAATGGATTCCCCACCGGAATTGTTAAGTTCAGTCACATTTGTGTCACAGAACAGAAGGTTCCCGAAAGCAAAAATGTGATGTTACTGTTTACATTAGGTTCATGTGACGCTTACATTTCAAAAGCCTTCTATGACACGGCCAAAAATTTCTGGCTGATCCGATCTGTGATGTAGATGTGATACAAATTGTAACCAAAGTGTTGAACAACCATGCAAGCATAACTTAAAGAATTTAGAGCAACAGTCATTTCACTTTTCAAAATTAGGAATTGTGACCTCAAGCTTGAATGAGTCAAGGGATATTCCTTATAAATATTGGCCTAATAGTACAAATGTACTAACCTGAACTCATCTTCAGTCTTAATCTAAAATATCTACAATGTCAATGACATCACATGTTATGATATAGGTCAGATTAAACTTGGCCTGTTTATTATAAGAATAATAATCAAATAATGAGCTTCCATCAATTTTGGCAACCAATAAGCCTATTGAACATTTTTTGTGTTTACTTGTTTTTTGTAATAAAAGATAAATTGATAGCATTAGAACAGTTGAGGAATTGGCTTCATAGGATACTCTCAATTGAGTTTTCCAATTAAAAGTACATGTGAATGGATTTGTGTAATATGTTTCAATCAAAGATGTAATGCTAAGATGACAGCGCCATCTCTGAACATTTTTAGTAACTGAAAAACTACTAAAATTATTGTTTTTTGCATGGTAGTTTCATGACTTGAAAAAAAGTTATTTCATAGATTCAAAATGAATAAATTTCATGGTTATTTAATACATCAGTCACAAATCAAATCATGGTTACTTCACATTTTAAAGCGACGTCATCATTTTCCAGCTTCTTTGCTCCATAGTAGTTTCAGAGAACAAAAAAATTGATATTTGCATGGTTGTGTCACAGTTGCTTGTCACATTTCTAAAACAATAAGAAATCGACATATTGTGCTCTAAATGTACACAGTTAGTTCACATTTCAAAATTTTTCTTCTATGTACAGAACAATTTCACAGATCTGTCACATTTCTATAACAACCCTTACCTAACTGTGTACATTTCAAAATTTCCACAGTTGCGTCACAGTTCAATTTGAACTATGTACAGTTCGAAGATTCCGGTGGGGTTGATTCTTTTCTCTTGGATTGGAATGTGAAGAGTTGGAGGATTCCACTAGAAAATTCACGTCTCAAAAAGGCACAAAATTCAAATAACACATAAAGAATTACCCGATGCATTGGTTTTCATGGAATTATTTCCAGAATCGTCATTATTGCTGCTGCTACTCTCAGTTTTCTTTGTATTTCTCAGGAAAATCCCCTTCTCCAGGTCAATGCACAAATCTTGGTCGCCAAAATCAGGCAGCCCAATATCACTCATCACTACAAAAATGCTCTTTTTAAGTATTCAATTTCAAAAAAATCATGTGATAAGCTTACAAGATAACCGGTTAATCCTTTTGACTTTGTTTGCTCTTGGTTTTGATCTCATTATGGGAGGCGAGGAATTCACCTTGATTTGAGTGACTAGGTTGCAGCTGAGCCTTTTCGAGGTCGCCTCGGCCTCTTTTTCAGCCTCTTCACTTTTGTAAAGGTCATCAAGTTCATCCAGAGTTATTTCTGACCGTGTCGTTAATCTCGTGTCAGCATTTTTCCGCCTCGTGACCTGATGCAAATCTTCGCTGTGGTGGAAGCCTGGTGAGAAAAATCCCAAATTGAATTCGCCCCAAATTGTGTGGTACGAGCTACTTGCCTATTTTTATACATCAGTCACAAATCAAATCATGGTTGTTTAACATTTTCCTAGCAACGTCATCATTTTCCAGCTTCTTTGCTCTATAGCAGTTTCAGAGAACAAAAAAATTGATATATGCACAGTTGTGTCACAGTTGCTTGTCACATTTCTGAAACAATGAGAAATTGACAAATTGTGCTCTTAATGTACACAGTTAGTTCAAAGATCAAAATTTCTATTCTATGTACAGAACGATTTCACAGATCTGTCACATTTCGATAACAACCCTTACCTAAATGTGTACATTTCAAAATTTCCACAGTTGCATCACAGTTCAATTTGAACTATGTACAGTTCGAAGATTCCGGTGGGGTTACTACTATATTTATACACCTATTGGGGAAAGTAGTATTTGGTAAATTGACACAGTGAAAAGCCATTGATGGCATGCTTCATTGCTTGTCTTATTTACTACCTTGAAGGATCTCCAGCAACGCGGAAATCCTCTCAATTATTGCTCGTTGTGCCGATTAACAGCAAAGGAATTGCTTATCAACATAAAGAATTGTACAGTCTCTTTCAACTCTATAGCAGCTGTCAAATTATTAAGTTGGCAGCTGGCAAAATGAAGCCAAAATAGAAAAAATAGAAGTCGATACTTTATTAATAATTTGTTAAGTAATAAATGAAATTCGGCTTGTTTACATTGTTAACTTTTGGTAGCATGCAGTAAGTGATAAGCTGGCAGCTGACCAAAAATGAAAAACAAACAAATCGGTGCATCCTGTCCGAGAATTGCCAGCCTGAAAGGCCTCTGAATATAACCTCAATAATTCATGCAACTGCTTTTGTTCCGAGCCAGACTTTACTTTCTCAACTTCAATTTTGGCATCCTGCCAACATTTGCAAATAGTAATTCTAATTTAACAATCTGATGATGGGGCCTTTTGTCAAAATGCTGCTACAATTTTCTCCCCAATTGCAAGACAAACTTCCTTTTGCAACTTCATTCTGCACACAATGGAAAGAGTTGTGTATTTTCGAAATGTCACAAGTAAAACTTTTTGGTCAATTATGGTGTGGTCAGCAGCGGTAGACTTGGCCAATTAAATGGAAAAATGGAGGCTTTTCCTTCCTATATATTGGAATGTTTCTATGGGTTACTTTGGCTACTTTAGAAGCAGCTTGTCAAGTTGTCTGAGAGTCCATTTATTAGGAGACAAAAGGATAAAAATGATGATTTTGTAGCTGTCTGGAAGGCATTATTTAGCTTGTCTTTTCATGGTAGGAGGCCACATGGCTTTGAAAAGGCCTTCCTACATGCTTGGTGCAAATGTCAGCCAAAAAACTTGCAGTCTGGCATCCAAAGAGCAATTTTGGCCTTGCAGTTTTTGATAGGAATTTAATTTTGTCACTCCTGCTTACTCAATCAGCTGACGCCCCAGCTAGTTAGGTGGGAACATGTGGCGTGTTGGGACATGACCTACTCATAACAAAGGTGATGCGCTTAAAAAATAATGGGTAAGCTCCCGTAAGCAGTTTTAATAGATGCATCGGAATTCGATATTACTTAGATCAATAGGATGGCGGTCGATTATTCATCAATGATGATGGTTGGACACAATATATTCTTTCTCAGTGCATCTTATGCACCTACTTTTTTGAGAGCTCACTCGCAATTTCCTGAATGTGAATGCAAAAAATGCCTATATGCAGTGCTTATATGTAGACGAAAGATGATGGGCAGAAAGTGCACCAAACGGGTAGGTTTTTTACCTCCTCCAAAACACTGAAATGTCACAGCTCTTCTTCTCCTTCTGGGCTAAAATTGGCTGAGTTCCAAGGGAAATTGGACGCATAAAAGTTATCTTGGTTGAATTGTGATTTATATTTTTGACAAGGTGCTGAGGGAAAACTTGCCAACATCCCAGGGGAACTTCCACCCCTTGCATTGCATTCCAACAATCTTAAAAGTAACTTGCTATACTCACCTCACTCCCATTAAATGCACCAAATATGTGATAGCGAATGTAGGCGCGGAAAAGTGGTCCGCAGCGCTGCACGGCGCTTACGGCATTTCACATCACATCACCTTTAAAAAAGGCGCATCACATCACTTACGGCGCATCACATCACTAACGGCGCATCACATCACTTACGCCGCATCACATCACTAACGGCGCATCACATCACTTACGCCGCATCACATCACTAACGGTGCATCACTTCATTGACGGCGCATCACATCAATGACAGGCGTAGTAGGCGCCGCGCTGAAAAGTGCTCCATTGCGCTTACGTCATATCACATCACTTACGTCGCATCACATTACTAATGGCGCATCACATCACTTACAGCGCTTCAATGCACTTACGGCATTTCACATCACTTATGGCGCATCATTTCACCAAAGAAAAAAAAAGGCGCAAAACATCATTGTCAGCGCATCGCATCACTTACGTCGCATCACATTACTAATGGCGCATCACATCACTTATGTCCTGTTCATGTACGCCCTAAACTCCTTAGGAAAATGCACCAAAAACACCTCAAGGAAAGGAGAAAAATTGTCTTATGACAAGCGCCAGCTGATACTAAAAAAATCAGATCGACTTTAAGCCAACTAGAAAGTAAACAAATATAATTTGGGCAACTAAGCACTCCACATTTTAGCCATTTTGAGCAAAATCACTAGTTAAATTTCATCGCTTATCAAAGAAACGTTAAGAAAGCTAGTTTGTTTTGAAATATATGCTGAAAACCATGGGACAAAATAGCAAAAATTGCCATTAAAAACGCTGCTCGGCCCCAAGCTGAACTCGTAGAGTAGCAGTCAGCAACAGATTCACTTATCCTTATGACAATTTTTTCCATACCTTAAGGCATTCTTAATACATGAACAGGGCATTAAAGCGCTTCAATGCACTTACGGCATTTCACATCACTTATGGCGCATCATTTCACCAAAGGCGCAAAACATCATTGTCAGCGATGCGCATCACTTACGCCGCATCACATCATGACTGGGCATCACATCACTAACAGCGCATCACTTTTCTCAAGGCGTTTCACATCATTTACAGCGCTTAAGTGCACTAACGGTGCTTCCTTTTGGGACTTCACATCACATGCGGTGCTTCACATCACTTACGCCAAATCGCATCACTTACCATTATACCAACCAAGCTGATTTTTCTTTTTTTGAACCGGGCTATATATAGACGGTGCAGCATATTACTGACAGTGCTTCAATGCACATACGGCCATTGACGTCACTTTGAGCACTTCATACTTACGGTGCTTCAAAATGCTTCACGTCTCTCACGGTGCTTTACTGTACTCATTTCACAAAGCGGTTATTAAATCAGATATTAGACCTTTCATAGCGCTTTAGCGCTCTCTTTAAACCTTCTAGAATATTCTGTATTAACCGGTCATTCACAGAACTTAACGGTGCGCACTTAATTACAATGCTCGCTGTATCCAAAGTTGTATTTACGCATATCCCATATTTATGAGAAGCTGCAACACAATACTCCGGTAAATTCCGGATACAATCAATCCGGCTTTTGTGTATCTTCTGGCCACATCTAATTTCCGGCTGCTGGAGGAGGAAGAGGAGCACAAAGGCGCATAATTTCAAGTGTACCAGTCCTGTTATGGTAGTTGCCGTATTCCTAACTTTGCAGAGCAGCCAAATGTTCGCAAGATCCCTTGAGAGAGAGAGATGACTTGTGCACTTATCGCAATAACTATTTTGTAGCGTCGTTTTCGTGGCTGTTTAACTGCTCTCGAAAACGAGGTGGAACATTGGGTGACTCTGCAATTTTTCCATTTTTTTTCTGCTGTATACCAAGGATGCAAAAGGATGGAAATTGCTCCGAGTGGCTCAAAATTGTATTTACCAGGGGCAGAAAAATTGATTTTTTAACAAATCAATTTCATTCAGCCAAGTTTTTGGGGTCACCATGTATGCACACTTTCAAGTGTACCATATCCCCCTCTATATAACTATATACAATTTCCACACTGCGAGCTGGAACAGAGGCAATTTTTGTAAATCTTGCTTAACTTCGAGTGTGTGAAATGGGTTATACAACCACAAAACAATAAAGTGAAAGCAGTGCTAGCAGTACATGCAAATGTGATTATCAATGGCGCTAGAAAGCCGGCAATTTACCTCAGCAGAGATTTTTGAGCTGATACTATGTATATGTATTTTTTGTGTGTGCTACCAATTGAGCTAGCAAAGCCTCAAAGGTTATTTGGATAGGGAAAAAATGTGATCCTCAATTGGTGGCCTTGAAGGCTGCCAAAAGCCTTCACCAGGAGGCCGCTGTTTGGGCCAATTTAATTAATCCCTTATATACCTACGATGTGCTTTTGCTTAACTTTGAAGAAGACCTAAGTATTCATAAAAATACTTCTCAATTGGAAAGTTGAGCAGTTTAATACTTTTAAACCTATTTTACCTCAGTGTGAAAAAATAAACTTTTCTCTGGCAGAATCTTGCAGCTTTGTTGGTTGTTGCCTATTGAGCAAAAAAGGTACTCAGTTGGCGCCATCTGGTGGAATTTCCCCGAAAAGTGGGTTATTTCGCCATATCTGGAATTGCTCAGAGTCCATTGTGTGTCCCATGGGACTGTGTCAGAAGGGGGCACATTTTATGGGACACCCACTTTAATTAGCTAAGGCGAATATTGCCAAACAATTCCCACAAGAAATGGTATACTTAACTGGTATGAAGTAGTAAAACAAAGTAATGCGCAAAGTTGGATGCAAATAAAGGCCCCCTCCGCCAAAATGAAGGCCGGAATTTGTGTACAGCTTTTCACCTCAGAAAATACAAGCCATTTTTCATAGAAGAAGGGTAGACGAAAAAAGGCCAAAGGACAAAATGCTGGCCTTACTATTTGGAGCTGACTTTCGATATATATCGATCGAGAATCTTGACCATTTGAAGGCCATCCAGAAGTGATTTCACGAGTCAGAGGATAAAGGCCAACCCAAAAAAGGATAATTTTGGCCTTTATTTTTGGGATTCGAAATATTTTCTACTTCTTCCAGCTTGTCAGATTTATCAGCAAAGGTCAGCAGAAAAGAAGCTGATTACAAGAAAAAGATCAAAAAAGGCCGGCTTTTATGGCCTTTTTTTGGCTTCTTGCTTCTAAGGTAAAAGAAGATGTTGTAACAGTAGAATTGCAATAAGCGTCTTAATTGTTGCTGTCCAACTTACAAAGATAAATGCTTTTACCACTCTACTAGTGATGGCCTTTATAGCCTTTTATGGCCTTTGCAGATTTATTTTTGCACACACAGCTATAAAGCCAGTGTGAAGCTAGAGTTATGTAGCATATTTTTTAGAATTTCTGGATTGTTATTATAGGGCGTTCTCATATTGGACTTTAGCTTACCAAAACCTGATTTTGGTTAACCAAAAACTGGTTTTAGTCAAGCGCTATGTAGTGCCTACCTACCGAAAACAGGTTTTTGGTTAACCAAAATCAGGTTTTGGTAAGCTAAAGTCCAATATGAGAACGCCCTATTGCTTTGGAAAAAAGTTCTTTGACTTTTTTTCACATTTTTCAGTTATAGCTTTTATTTTTTTCCCAAAATTGAATTTATCTGAAAAGGAAAAATGTAATAACCGCATTTTCATTGGCTTTCACAATTAAACCATTTAAGTTCTCACAGAAGTTAACTTTCTATTCTGTATATTTAGAAGCGTAGCTTAATTGCTTTTTTCTGCCAACTTGAGCATTTTTTTGCACTGCAAAAGATTTATTTGGCAAACTCCTACGCCTAACTTTCTGAGATTTTTAATGAGATGCTAAAGTCAGCAAAAGAAGAAGAAGAGGGACAGTGCAAAAGTTGGAATTTTTAAATAAGCATCCAGCAACACAAAATGCAAACCAATATTCTTTGTAGGAAGTTGGCTTATTGTACGTAGCAAGGGTAGCTTTACAGTCAATCTATCCCTTGAGTCCCATTGATCTCACCTTTTTTTCAAAATGTCAATTTTCCCTAAGCCAATTTAAAAGCAGATGTCAGCCTAATAAATCTACATTCTTCCAGTGCAAAATCCATAATTGGCATTTGCTATGATCAACAAAAAAAGATAATGTGCTATTTTTTTCTGAGACACTCTGTATTCAATGTACAACATCCAGGTTCAGGCTTGAGAGGGCTGTAAGGGATTTAGCAAATAAGGATAGTACTAAAAGGGGGAAATTGGAATGGTTGTACGTAAACATGCCAGTTTTTTTATCATTTGTGGTCAGCTTTCATTCCATTTTTTTTGTTGCAAAAAGAAAAGAAACTCCTCTAGTGAAAAAGCTTCCTGTGTGCATTTTTAACTGCGTTGCATAGACTTAATTAGTCCACATTCAAAAGACATAAAAGTTCATGGTTTTTATGCTGCCAACAATGGTAAATAGATAATCTTGAATATTGTTGCTGACAAGACAAATAGTTCTGCCTTTCCTGGTGATGCTACATCATGTTTCCATATGTTCAATTCAGTCAAAATAAAAATATTTTTGGAGCACCAGCAAAAATCGAATGTTCTTCTCCAGTTTTCAGCATGAATTGCATGAAGGCGTGCGCTTTACTACACCTGGCATACTATATTCCCTTTTTCTTCCAAATATTGGAGAAGGATTTTTCAAAATGGCCACAAATTGCTGCTGTCATTTATTCTCTCTAGAGGGCGATTCATAAAAAGCCAACTGAGGGGTGAAATCATCAACTTTCATACCAAACGAAATTCTCAACTTTCGCATTTTTATGACCAGACTCCAATTTGCCTTTTTATGAATCAGACTCTATGTGGTATGAAAAGCTACCAAAATCCGGAACATTTCGTACTTTCTTCGCGCAAATAGAAACGTTTCATCATCCCAGTTTCATATAGAGGACGAAAAGTTGGCTTACAGTTTGAGATTGTGCAAGTGACAACAAATTATAGGAAGGAACTTTGCTTTGCTGCTGAAGGAGAATTGCTGCTACACCAGAGAAGCCCCATTTGTGAGATCCAGTAGAAGTGGTAACAATGATACAAATTCCCTTTTCAGCTACAACAGGCTTTGTGTGCACTTTTCTCCTTCTGTCTGATTGAGACATTTTTAGCCAAAGGGGGAATTTCCTGACATGCTCACTTCAATTTAGAAGCTGCAAAATCCAATTTGCCAATCCTTTTCCCCTGAAATTGGCAGATTTTTAGCAGCAACAACAAAGAATGAGTATTGTTCTGGTACGACAGCTGTTGCGGCTAACCGGCATTGGGGCTACCAGACAAATGTCTGATTTCCTGACCAAAAAGTACGAAAAAAAGCCACTATCATTTAAGTGTGGCAAAAGTTGATGGCAATGTTATGAAGATGATAATTATTGGTTGTTTATCTCACCAAATGTTGGCTTTCTGATCATGCAGTGCGTAAGATAGCATTATAGCGGCCATTTTGGCTTGAGTTCTGACATCACTTGGGAAAATGTCCTCACCATGTTGGCATTTGTCATCATGTAATGCAACAACACTGTGGAACAACAACTGCACATCATTCAGATGGATGCCAAGGAAATGTTTATGTGGAGAAAAAAACGTAGCATGGGATTTCACAGAGCCAATATTTAAACTCGGAGATCCCCAAGGGTGCAATTGAGAAGCAATCAAACATTTGTTGACTTACTCACAGTACATTGTGATACTTTAATACTGGAAAGCTGAAAAGAATGCTATTCTCGTTAAACATGTATAATTTAGTGCTTAATTTCAATTTAAACAAAGCCAATTTGTGAGGAAGATTAATTTTTAGCAGACAAAAATGCCAGGAATAAGTTATCTTGAAAAGAGCTAGACTTAGATGAACACCACATACTGGCTCATTATCTTCCGCATCTTTGATCGTGACTTGGTTACGGTTGTTATCGCTTCTTATTTACTGACATCGCAACCTCGTCAGTAAATAAGAACGGATAACAACCGCAACCAAGTCACGATCAAAGACGCGGAAGATAATGAGCCACTGTGTAATCTTGATAACAAGCCAAGAAGGCAAGCACGGGGTCTTCTTTCAGACTATTTGTAGCAGTAGTATAGTGACCTCAATAGGCAATTGGTATCATAAACAATAATGCTACACAAAGATGTAACTATAAACAATCCTCTCCCAGTAATGTTGACTCAAGTGGAAAAATGCTACCATATCCAAGAATACTCTCAACTGACTACACCCATTTATTTCAGTGCCAGAAAAAAAGTGGAAATAAGATTCTCTTATTTCACTACATATACTAGTAGTGCTTAAATGTATTTTCACCTAGCCCAACTTGGCAAGGAAAAAAAGCAGACCTTATTTATCCATTGAAAGTGAAAGCCAGTGTATCCAATTTCGGCAATGGTGCAAGTAATGGTCTGGAAAATGAAGTCGAAATGCTTGGTCACTCAAAGCAGACCAACAAAAAGGAAAACAAAGCAATTATTTTACCTACAGCAAAGCAAACAACATTTTTTATGAGTTATTTCTAATAGAAAGTGCTACTTTATGGTTTGTGTTCTGTGGGGAATAGCAACTGTGAAGCATCTCAAGGTTTTGCTTAACTTTTTTTGCAGTTTCAATTCTGTCACAGCAAGTTTTACTTGCTATTTTCCCAACTTTTCTTTTAAGATAGAGGTGATGGTTTTTAGCACTATTTTTTCCCCCAGTGATGGGCCAGCCCATTCATTTCTCAAAAAGCTACAACATACTTTCTGCTGAAAGTACCACAGTAAGCAATAAGTCAAAACTGCTCCATTTTCCTGCCAAGAAAAGCCTTGTGGTGATGTGCAGCACAAATAAAATCAACCAGAAGTGTGAGTGCGTACGATCAAAAGTAGTCCAAAATGGATATGAAAATGCCATCAAATGGGGATTTGGCTTGTCAGCACAGAGAAGCAGCAGCATCACCTGCTGTTCAAGTATCCTGATACATATGATACATATCCGACATGACCTTGCCCATGTAGTACAACATACGTACAGAAGTGGTGGGCATCAAATGCAAAAGAACCACTTTTTTATCTGGATCTGCAAGGCTCACTCAAGGCCACACAATGGATATTTATATGGCAAAAAGGCCACCATACACACACCACCAGTAACACACATACTGAGAGAGATGATGCAAAAATGCAAAACTTGCCACATAAAGTAGTATCAGTGTGCTAACAAAGAAGAATTTGTGCTATTTTGTGCACATTATTGCAGGATAAGTGCAGGTGAAGGCTACTGGCCTTGCTAGGAGATGAAACAAGTTTTAAAATGAACAAAGGCTCAAACATGTTGTACGACTACATGAGAATAACAATGCAGTCGTCAGTTGGGGAAAGTTTTTTGCTACTACTGCTGCTACTTTCACTCACCATGCTGAAAGTTACCCCAAAACCACTGCTGAGTTCAATTTGTCTTTTGGGCACAAATAAAGTATACTATATGCCTTCACTTGGGGGTAAAATATGGAAAATAGGTTAAAATAACTCCGAGATCCATTCACATGAGCTATGGAAGACTAGCAGAAAAAAGGCTTCTGCCTGGCAGCAATTATTTTTCAGTCTATTTCCCCCAGGGTTGACTTGAGAGAGGGAGCCTCATTTTGCCCCAGAAAGTAGCTCAAAACAAACACTTAGCCAAACACTTTCAAAATGTGCTTCAGGCCTTGAGTTGAGATTTCTGACAAGACCAGCACAAAAACTGCAGCTTTCACCTCGTTTTCAGCCCATGCAAGCAGAGAAGTAAGCAAAAAATCAAGATATACTAGCCCATGTCTGGTAGCACTTTTTGCTCTAAAGCGGTACTCAAAAGAGAAGGGCCTGGGCTGTGTCTTCTCTTTTGGGACAACATCGCAAGAATTTTGCAAGCGCCTGCTGTTGAAGCTTAATTACTGCCATTTTTTCCACTACAAATCAGGGCCAAGTGTTGGCCTTAATGTTTGTTTAGAGCCATCTCCTGGCTGTTACATACTGGCTGATATTTCTCCTCACAAAATGAGCCCAACCAGAAGAAAATGAAATCGCTGGCTTTTATTCTGCTTAACGATACATCACCATAAAATAGAGCATCTAAAAGGGGGACAAAGAAATTAATTGCCACTTTAAGAAGCCCATTTTTGAAGTTTTCTGATGATCTGAAGAAAGAGTGTAACTATTAAAAACTAATTTTGCCCCAAGAATTTGCCAATTGAAACTTGTAGAGAAGTTGGAAGATTAATTATTAACATTACTATAAGGTACAGTCAGAAAACCACACATAGAACAATACTATAGCTTTACATATGAATGATGCTGAGAGTGCACATTTATTATTGGATAACGCCATACAATATAGCAGCATTATTTCATTTATTACATCTATGTGGATGTGAATAGAAAGCACTTTGGGGCCTTTAGGCTTTTAAAAAAAAGCAATTTGAATCCCACATGAAAAAGCCTAGGCCATTTCCAAGTGCTGTTTTCATTTTTTCGCAAGGAGGTAATTTCAGAGTGAGGAAAAGTTTGCCTAGTGTGCACAGTTATTAGTATTCATAGCGTATGCTATATGGAGATGTAGTAAGTCGATGTAGGCCTAATGTGTTGCCCGTATATAGTACTAAAGTGTAGTATTTTGGGACCCAAAACTTCCGCCCACCGAACCACTCATTTTCAGGCACTTTGCACTGTAGCCAAAATGGACTTATCTCTCAAGACCAATAATTGTGGTGGGAATCATGCTGTGCAAAAATTTTTGCTTGGCTTTTTATTTTCAGCTCGAGTAAAACTATAAGAATGAAGGTAATAATGATTATGCATGTGGTCAAAAATGAGGTCAAAATAGGTTAATGTACCTCATTGTGCCATGTGGAGTAGATCTGTATCAATAGACTTCCTGGTGCCAAAGAATGATGCAATAATGACGTAATAATTATTTGGCCAACAAAAAAAGCAAGAAAGATGTGGAGAAAAGGTGGAGTTTCGCATTCTTTGCTTGATCTAGTAGTCTTTCATACGAGCTGAATGGCGGGAAAGTAGCATTATTTTTTCCCTCTTCTTCTTCTTCAGATGATGGTATCTTTTCTGATAGTCCCTTGGGACTTTCACTGAGAATTGCCAGACACATGTCCCATTTTTTGGATTGATATGCGGACGGGGTATGACTTGGCTTTCTTCCACGTTTTTGCCCCGCGTAATCACACAAAAAGAGATGAAATTTTACAGTTTGACGAGAGAGCAGGGAAAATGCTGAAAATCCCGATTTTTCCTGCCTTCTCCCGAAAAAAATAATAATGACAAAATCGAGCTCATTTATCACGTGTTTTGTCCATGATGGTGCGAAAGATCATTAATTTTTATGATCTATTGAAGAAGCCACTTGAAGAAGACGGAGGTCTCGTTTTATGAGTTTAGGGGGCGGCCTGATTGTGCTTCGCGGACGCGCACCCCAATAACATCATATATTAATGCTTCGTTCTGTGTAGCATTATTATGAGATAAATAAGCCTTTGAGCTCTTCTGGCACGAAACTACTTCGCGTACAACAGCCAAAAAAGGGCATTTTCCAATAAAAAAATGTAAGTAGCAAAATCACTTTTGTGTGATCTAGAAAGTTGCCATTATTTCTGCCAACAGACTTCTTGGCTGTTCCTTAAAGGCCACACTGGGGTGAAAATGCTCAAAAAAAGTTTTAATTTTGCTTTCTGAAGTCCTCTGCCAAATCTGGCTGGAAGCCAGCCAGCCCGATAGAATAAAATGCGGTGAGCGCCACCTGGTGGCGAATTTCGTCCCTAACCTAAGTTTCATAGCATAAGCTGAGTTTTCCCCATTTTCCACGCGTTGCAGTGGCCACAAATTCAATATTGAACACCGATCGATTTTTTTATCTGGTTGAGCTAAGCTCAGTGAGCAAAAGTTCCAAGATTCTGCAAATAAAATTCATGCTCACAGGTGTTCCAAATTGGTCGCAGAGAGACTTCATACTGGAATTTTTTCCCAAAAGAGTTAACGAAGGAAAAATGTTTTGCAAATTCTTGCAAAACTTGGATGAGATTCGTGTGTCCTCAATGATCAAAATCTTGGTTAGACATTCACCTTAAGGGCTTTTGGCACCAAAGCTAGGTGAAGAAGTACTATATATATGTAGGAATTGAATTTCCCCCTTTTTTCCTTCCTCTTGTTGGGGTCCATCCATTTAAATCATGATGGAGATAGACAGTCTCAAGGAAAGGTCGTTTGTCTCCCAAGAGACATGAGAGAATATCAAATGAAGTGCAAGAACTGATAGAGTAAACTACAAACAGGACAGACATCAACATATAGAGTGTACAAAAGCAAACTTTCTGCATTTGCTTTTTGTCTTCTTGAGAGGGTCATCCAAAGTAAGCAAGGAAAAAAAAGATGAAAAGGGGGAGATTTATTAATTCATGGCATGAATTTCCTCAGCTGCAGAAGAAACTGCTGCATGAGTTGGCAGAAAAATAACCAAGAAGGAAATAAAACCTGGGGAAATTGCCTCATCAGCAAATTGTCTTGAGAAGCACACACCACCCATTCACAAACAAAAGTTTATTGTCGCAGTTTTTTGTTGCCAAATGGCTATGCTCCTCAGCCCTGAAGAAGAAGAGCCCTATAGTAAAAAGAATAGCTTCCTGCTAGAAACGGGCTCATTAGCTGGGTCAGGATGTAATGGATACAGCTGCAATGTATTGGGGTACACAACTTTTTTCTGCCTTAACACAGCGCTGATGATGAGATTTATCTTTGCACCAAAAGCCTGATTAAATTGAATACATCACAATGTAATAAAATACTGAAGCCCAAGTAAGGTTAAATTTCAGCTTTGCCAAATTGTCTTCTTAGGTTTTTCTTTAGCTACAAATTGGAGTATGTGACAAAACCTGACATTATTGCTTTCATTTTGAATAAGATTTTTACTGACTGGCAGAATAATCCAACTCCGCAATTTTGATGAATATTTTGGTTGGCCCATGAAAGCATGAGGCATAAATAGATGAACTGAACATTATAACTTAGGAGGGAAAAAGGTCCGCATTGTCCTGATGAAAGGGGAGGCTAAAATTGAGGCTGCAGTCGCAACATCTTTGGAGAGGGCTGCATCTGGCCTTAAATTGACTAGGACTGGACACTGAGCCAAATCATCAAGAAACCTAATTATCCTCGTCTACAGCTAGAAGTGGCTAACATCTCCTACACATATTTCTATTAATCCTTTAGGCTGGAAAAATCAGAGAAAAACAAGAGAAAGAAAACAAGGGCTCATTATCTTCCGCGTCTTTGATCGTGGCATGCTTACGGTTGTTATCGCTTCTTATTTACTGACATCGCAACCTCGTCAGTAAATAAGAAGCGATAACAACCGCAACCATGCTACGATCAAAGACGCGGAAGATAATGAGCCATTCAGTCCTCTTGCCAATGACAGATCGAAATTGGGACCGAGCTGGGTTGACACAAGGAAAATAGATTGATTAGTGTAGCCTTGTGTTTTGTGGCCATTTCCGACTCATGTCTTCTTGGTGACCATGAAAAAAGCCCATTTTTGGATAGAAAGTGTGGATTAACCAGTCAATGGCGCAAAATCATGGTGCTGGTCTTCAAGGCTGATTTTCAACTTTTTTGCCCTCAATCAGGTGCTGACTGACCACTTCATGCTTGGGAAAAGGCCGCAAATTGTTTTCCACCTTCACTGACGAAAGAAAGAAAAAGAAGGTCCAAAAATGTTTCTTCTTAAAAGTGCACCTCTAACTTTAGGCTATTAAAGTCATTTTTGGGCTATTTCGGCCTCACTGTGTGTGTGTGTGTGGCTCTGGTGATTTGATGTGGTCAGTCTTTGTCAGCATCTGGCTTTAAGTCAAGCAAAACAACAATGGGCCAGATGTTGCAGCAGCAGCTAGCGAGTATAATAATACTAAGGTGGTTTAGCTATCTTTTAGCTCGGCTTGGGGAAAAACATAGGGGAAAAGAGTGAAAGAAAACTTATTAGCCATTCGTGGCACGATACTCTCCCCCTAATAGATGTCCTTAAAGATCTTTGTTCTTTTTGATCCTCTTGTACCCATTTCTCCCCCTTCTGCTAACTATTTCAAAGTAATGGACTTTAAATCTCCCGCCGAAGAAGCCATAATTTCTCAGAAAGCTTAGCTCTTTTATTACAGTCAGCTGACGCGAGGAGCCGTTTGTTTACAAAGCGCGCGCGTCCGCGCGAGTCGCATGAAGTAAATAAACCACAGCTGGGCTCAGTGCAAATCTAGCATAGAGGCCTACTGCTACTTCTTCTTCTGCAGCAGTGTAAATCTAATTAAATTTTCATGCCTCGGGTGCTGCTAGGCTACATATCCTACATTCAAGTTTAGCATGGCAGAGGAATACTTCTTGGCTCAGCTTGGCAGTGATTTATTTCAACTTGCCTGGGAATAATGCACCAAACTGCCAATCTCAATTAAAAATGACCTGGACCTGAAATTAGTTTGGAAAACTTGCATCCAATTCTGTGCGCTGTTCACTTGAGTGACAGCTGTCGCGCGTGCGAGTCATTGCACGCGCGACAGCTGTCACAATTGAGCACAAAATGGCTTTTTTGCATTTTTGTCTGGGTAGGTTTGCCTCTGGCAATTCTTGGATGAGCTAGAGAGATATCCAACAGTGATTGTGTGGTGAGAAGATAAATAGAGCTTTGAACAGCATGAATAAGTAAGCATATAATCTGAAACTTGATCAAAATGTGCTGCCACCAACATATATGCAGTCAATTCACGCTACATAAGGCTAACTGAGAAAGAACGAGGATTCTCTCTCAATATACTTCAGATATTCTTTTGTGATGATTTAATGACCACAAATGATGGCTCCTTTGTAGACCCAATGCCCGTAAGAAAGTAGGCCCTGTTGTCTGAAGATAGAAAAGGCAAGGTTTTTAACTTTTACAAATAGAAAATATAACTTTGTAGTCTGGTGGCTAAAAATACACTCAGAAAGGCCTAGAGGGATTTTAGAAAGAAAGCAAAATTTGAATTTTGCTTATACTCTCTGCTATATATGTGCAGTCAGTGACCATGTCTTCCCCTCCTTTAAAGACTCCCAAGGGACGTTGATTGAATATAAATGGCCTTTTACCTCCTCTTTGTCTGTCAAGTTCACATTTTGCTCCTCACAAAATGAGAATTCAAAGGCCCTTCACGGCAATAATGACCTTTATTGCTAACTTAAAGTGGTGATTTTAAAGCCTTAACTCGACTCATCAGGATTTATGAAGCACCGAAGAAAGTCTATAGAGGGCGCGTAAAGCAGTGCAGAGCTTTCACTTTTTGGCATATGAGTAGAGTGCGCGCCCCCTATAAAACAAAACAAGAAGCACCTAATCAAATAAGCGTTGCCGAATGTGATTTATGCGTAACATGACTACCATAATCTTGTCGCCGTTTCCTATGTGAACTATTTCTTTTGTCTTTTTTATGATACAGGCATTGTTCAACCAGCCCATAAATATCTCAAAATAGCCAAATATCTCGCCAAAACTACAAATTCAAGCCAGTTGGATTTTTCTACATTTTTGGGCCAAAATTGGCAACATCTGCAAGGAATTATGATTCTTTTTTCCAAATTAATATTGTGTAGCTAACCTTGGCCAAACAGCCTTCTTAATTTAAGCTGTTGTTAAAGAAAAAAAAACTGACTAATTCTTGCTCTGGCTAAAAGCGATCAAATCGAATCTTGCAATTTAGCTTTCACTTTCGAAGGCAGCAATGGAAAAGCAGTGGGAAAAGTCTCTTGAGGATAATTGCCGCATTAAAACTCTCCTCATTTCTTTCAATTGGTCAATTAAACAGAGTAGTTTTGGCCCAAGGCAACTTTCTTCTTCAGCATAAAATGGAGCCTTCATCAATATATGTACAGAATTTTACAGCTAGCAATAATTCGAAAGCAGCCTCCTATTCACGTACAGCATATACAGTGGCAATACCGATGCTGTGCAATGTTCATCTATCAAGGTTTCCAACTACTAATGTAATTGTGCCATATTAATCTTTTCCAGGCGAGAAGAATTAGGGCAGCAAAGGAAACGCTGATGAAGAAGCTGGTGTTGCTGCTGCTGCTGATGAGAAAAGTGATGTCTTGAAAAAGATGAGGTTGGAAATCTGGCAAAATGGTGAGGTTAAGTTGGCACCAAGCTCAGCTTCTACTGCTCTGGCTGATCCACACCACGAATTCCAACGCAGACTGCCCAGAACAATGCGTGTGCATGTGGAAATCCGGAAAGGAGACCACTGAATGCATAAACAGGTGAATTCCTCGTTTGTTGACGATCACATTCCTCGCTTGAGGGAATCACTTGGAATGTGACGTTCATCTACTACTCTACTTTCATATACTGTTCATCTACCGTTCTTTTAGTAGTGCATTATGACACAACACTGCATAATGACAACTCTACGCAGCTAGTTTATGTACTGAGAGCTCCTTTGCACAAAGGAATTTTGCGTTCCGATTCCTTAAGGAGTTGGTAGATGAACAGAGCATTAATTACCAAAAGAGGCCTAAAAATGTGAAGTAGAAAGCTAATTGGGAATGATTCCTTGCAAGAAGGTTTATCGAGACTTTGCAGATGATCACCATTTCTAAACTTCAACATGAAAAGGAGAGACAGCCGTCTAAAAAATGTGGGAATTTCCACAGCTAAGAGATCTCTGAAAAAGCAAACTTTTCTACATTTCACATTGGATTATTAGGTACACTATAGTCTCCAGAACTTTCTTCCACATCCAAGCATTTGTAGTAACGTATCTACCAGCAGTTAAAAGTTGCACTAAGCAAACATTTGACCTCAGAGCCTTGATTCCATAAAAAGGCTCATTTTGTATTCTGTGACTGTGCTAGGCCCGGAGAAAATAAAAATAGCCTCATTTAGCTACCATTTTTTTTGCAATGTAGGGACAAAAAAGCAATTCCATCTGGAATTGCTCCCTCAACTCAGGTGCTGGATCTACGCGGCAACAACATTCGGGTATTGCACAACAATGTCTTCCTTCAACTGGGCATCACAAATCTGCAGCGAATTTACTGCTCCTATTGCGGAATTGTGGAAATCGAGCCCAAAGCATTCAGCAGATTAACCAACCTCATTGAGCTGGATTTGTCAGAAAATGCCATGAGGGAGATCCCCTCGGAAGCCTGGAAAAACGCCAAAGCTCTAATGAGGCTGAGTCTCTCGGGAAACCCCATCAAATTGATCAGGTGAAAATACAATGCATGACACATACACTCAAGGAAATTGCGTTCATTTCCGCTCACTAATAATATTTGCTTTTTAATGCTAAGGTCGGGAGCTTTCAGTCACTTGCGATTTGTGACCACGCTGGCCTTGTCGCACTGTGACATCGAGACTGTGGAAGATGGAGCCTTCGAGGGAATGGAGGCATTGACTGAGGTCAAATTGGAAAGTAACAAACTCCAATACCTCCAAGGATCCGGCCTTTTCCCCAGAAATCTCAACCACATTGAGGTAATCAACGTATATTGTAAATAGCAACAAAAACAACAAAGTCGGCGGAAAGAGTCTACGCGGTCCAAAACTATTATATTCCGTCTATAGCCGCCCTTTAGCAAACTTTTGCCACCGCCCCCCAAAATGGACGATGCATGGTGGAAAGTTTGAGGAGCTCCAACTTTCCTTTTCTATTTTCAATAGAAAGAGACTTGGGTATTTTGCTTTACAAGACGAGGGCTGGCAATTCTTCTCTTTTTATCACCCGAGCTAGGACAGTCCAATTTGCTGATATACTCACATCCAAAAGCTGACATTCTCTGCTCAACAATGGTGTGCAACTGTATTTTATTGAGCTCAGAAAGCTATAGCTGAGCTTCTAGCCTTTCTTTTTGTGGATCTAATTGCTGCTCAAAGAGTGCTGAGTAGAATTGGAATGTTGCTGAGCCAGCTAGAGCGGTAGTTTCGCAGCAATATTCTGAGAAGACAGAGGAAAACCAAGAAAGAGAAGGAGAAAACATCCTTCAACAAAAATATATGCTTCCCTCTTCAGCTCCTTCCATTTCCTGAAAAAGTCTGCTTCTTATTCTTCTTTTAGCTTTGAAGAGTCTTACGCAAATGCATATTTACTTTTGGCTGGCCGTAAATTATCTAATGAGGCATTATAAAAGCCATTCTCAGACCCAAAAACAGTCTTTCTGGTGAGGAAAGAAAATGCATCTTCTGAGGCCATATGCAATTGTCTACCAATCTTGAGTTGCCACTAGAATACTAAAAAGCTTTTCCCAAAAAAATACAAGACACATCTTGACTGATGACGGGCAGATTCTACGCAGGCTACCGCAGAACCTGCCCGTTAACTAATATTATAAATGTGGTTGATGGTAAAATTAATTCTTGCAGATTCATGACAATCCTTTCACATGTGATTGCCGTCTCCAGGACTTCACTCATTGGTTGCAAAGGTCTGGAGTGCCAAAGCCAGTGGAACCAGCGTGTAAAACACCACCAAGGTAGTTTATAACTCACAAGGGCGTTCTCATATTGGACTTTAGCTTACCAAAACTTGATTTTGGTTAACCAAAAACCTGTTTTCGGTAGGTAGGCACTACATAGCGCTTGACTAAAACCAGTTTTTGGTTAACCAAAATCAGGTTTTGGTAAGCTAAAGTCCAATATGAGAACGCCCTACATTCATACCAATTAGAGCACGGAGAGGAATATGCCGCACAGAAAACCCACAGATTTCCCAAATTAACGACATATCTTCTAACTACTAATTACTTCGGGGTTTTTTGCCTATTAAAAACTAGTAATTTTTGTAATTAATTGAATTGCGCAGTAGCGTGTTATGAACATCTGCACTGGTGGGATCCAGAACTTTTTCACATTCGGAAAAGTCGACTCACACAAAAATGTGTCAAGACTTTCGCAGAATGCTAGTACTAAACTGATTGCAATTTCCTTTGGCAATTTACGTTTTTGCTCCCTTTAAGCATTTTCCAATTTGCAGAAGCATTGTACTTCGACGACTTCCGCGTGGAACCAATTCACGCTTTCTTTTGAGGGAATTTAAACTATGCTTTGTAGTTGGTTTTTGCTTGGATAAATCCCGCTTTCTCCCCTCGTTGGCCTACTTTTCACTTGCCTAAAAGTGTGACGAATTTCGCATTTTATCCACGTCTATCAGAGCCGTAGAGAGAAGGCAGAAGATGCTTTCTGCTACGCTGGCAACGAAATTACCCAGCCAAGTATAAAAAAGAGGAGTTAATTTGATACCATTGATCATTTGAATGCTGCTGTCTTTTATCCAAGTTAGGTAACCTCTTTTCTTCCCTACCCATTGTTTATATTCTGACAAGATTAAGTAGACTGCAAAGATCCTGGGTAAATAGAGTAAAGAGTATTCACATTTATCGTAATAAAAGGCTCCAAGTGCTGGTTCTACGCAGACCTAGCTCCCTTTACAGTGCACTGATCCATGACTGATTTCGCTCAATTTACCAAAGTTTCATTATTATTACTCACAAGAAACTTTTAAAGTTTACATAACGTAATGCTCGGTAGACAACAATGTATCGAGCATAAGCTCTACGCAGTAAATGATGCATCGGCTCGATTCTACGCAGTTCCTTTGGAATTTCAATTTTGCTTACAATTTATCAAGGCTTGAAAATCGAACCCTGTCTACTCTGAAGTTGGATGAGCTCGCGTGTTTGCCTCAAGTTGAACCCACGGCCTTGGTGATGGACTCGGTTGCCGGCGCCAACGTCAGCTTACGATGCTCGGTCTTTGGCCTTCCTACAGCCTCAGTTAGCTGGTGGCACTCGAACAGATTGGTGGCAAATGGATCTGAGTTGCACCATTCTTGGGAAGACCAGTACTATTCCATTGCAGAATACCGCACAAATGCTCATCAGGTAAGCCTTCGTGGCCTTTAAGAGTGGCCACAAGGTCAAAGTTATCAGTTTCTGTTATATTACAATGATGGCCATTTTTCAATTATGCTATGGCCTTTTTTGCTCATTGCAAAGGCCAAGAAGGGCCTTTTCTTTCTCAAGTTGTCTTGGCCTTTATTGAATCCTTTCCAGCAGAATTACTACTACAGTACTAGTGCAACATCTTGGATTACTTGCCATAAAAACGCTGCATGACTTGACCGGAAGCCACGTTGCGGCAGCTGTTGCTACTCTAATTTATTTTGGGGGGAAAAAACAGCTGTCACCAGCATACGGGTCATCCTTCACAATAACTCAAACTGGAACATTGTACTGCTGACAAATTGACTTGATTCTTGGCCATTGTGCAACGTGCAAAAAAAACCAGCAAGGCACACAGAATTTTGCCAATAAAAATTGCTGTAACGCAATTTTCGCCCACTACACTGCAAAGCTTTCTTTTATGGCAATAATTCTCAAAATTATCTCATCTCAATTCAGGGCTTTTGCAAGCTTTTTCACTGATGTCAAATTAGCAATTTTGTGCATCTTGCATCGTGTTTATGGCCCGTAAATTCAAGTGGCCATTGCAGCCACATAAAAATATAATTTTATCATGTCCAAAAAGCTGGGAAAACTCATCATAATATGGCCGCAGCAAAAAGTTAGGGCTTCTTTATTGGCTGCCAAAATTGATCCTCTTATGTGAGAAAGCGGTAGTAGCACTTTAGAAAGCCTGCAAAATCAGCTTTAAAATGTACATTTTTTTTCAGCTGATTTCCGAACTGGTTGTACTGTCCATTCGTCCCGAAGACGACGGATCGTTTTTCTGCTCAGCTCAAAATCCTGCCGGCGTTGCTCGCTCCAATTTCACCATCAGAATTGTGGAGAACATTGAAGACTCCAGCACTGGAGGAACTTCTGGAGTTTTGCAAGAAAATACTGCTGATTTATTCATTCCAGACAAAGCAGACATGTTCAAGGTAGGTGCTTTTTTTGAGCTCATTACTTTGTGTGCTTATCTTACTTGCCCTTTTCTACCACTTATGACTTATTTATATTTATTTACATGAAGGGCACGATTATTTCCAAAACACATTATTTTAAGCGTACTATAATCATTTAAAAAAATGCTTTCAGTTTTTTAATAGTGGCAACATTTCAAATCGATCGTTGCTAACACAGCTTTTGTTTACGTTTTCTTTTGAGCAATCAGCTGACGTCTGCACTAGCTAGCAGTAATGCCGCGCCAGGCCAAGGTCAGCGCATACACTTGATAAATAAACAAAAATTGGCTGAAAAGCTGATTATGTTGGTAGATGAGGCTTTTATTAGGTACTTTTACCTACCGAATAATTTTAAACCACCAGATTCCAGTTTGAGGGGAAAAGTTTTCTTTGAAGAAGTAAAGGGATCGACAAAATTACCGACCACCAAAAGCAAATGGAAGCAGCTAAGCTAGCCTTCCTCTTTAAGCAGCAATAATGAGGCCCAAAAATTATTACTGGCTCATTCCTAATACTACACATATGCTCCATTTTCTCTCTATGCTTTGATGGACATGTTAATCAGGTCTTTGAATATGCACCTTCTGAATACCAGATGGGATATGAGTCAACATTCCTGTACCTTTTATGATGTAGTATGAAAAATATGTACCACATTTGTGTGGGTGATTCAGGGCTTTCTCCCAAACATAGAAGTAGAAGAAACAGCTGAGATGAGAAGGAATGCTGCCACTGCCAAAGGACTATGCTCGGACTTAATCTTATTATAATCAGAAAAGAAACCCTATTTGTGACAACATTCGAAGCCAAGATCATTTTCTTATTACGTAACAACCAACTATTGTACTCATATTCAACACAAAAGAATTTAGCAATTCTCCCATAGTTGAAATAAGTTCCAAAATTAGCTCTCATCACGTCCTTGCTTTTTACAAGAGACACACGCACAATTGAGCTAAGTGAGGGTCAATCAAATTAATTAAGGCAAGTCCCAAGTGTGTCTTTGCTGACCTCCATTTCAGCGAGAGAAAGCTTTGATCTTTACCAGCTGCCTTTTCCCTGATTTTTTTCCATCAAGCACATTGCTTTCGGGGTTTTTTTTCGATGAAAAAAAATCTATTTAATGGGATTTGCTACTACAAGAAGTATTGAGGCCTTAGTTTCTTGCACCAGATATTGTTGTTGCTGCCTTCACATGGCCTTTGACAGATAGAAGATGTTGCTTTCAAGACCTCCTATGTTTAGCAGTAGAGTAAAGCACCAAATAGATGGATAGATGTGTAACCTTGGAAAGTCAAACGAGTATAGCTCCTACCAAAAAAAGCAACCATTTTTCGTGAGAGCCTCGAAGCTCATTTCCCATAATAATATTCATCGCAGTAGTGAGTAAAATGAGTCAGCAGAGAGTAGGATCATAGATATGAACTTGCCAACTTGGCTATGGCCTTTATCGGCCTTTGAAGGCCAACTTTAGCTCATAATGAGCCCATGAGGTCAAATTTCAGGGATGTACTAGCAGATGGCACCCAAAGAAATTAGATGTAATGGCATGGCAGCTTTCTCTTTTTCATTACTAAGAAAGTCCCAAGAGAAATTTTGACAGCAACTAAGAAATACACAAGTTAAAAATCATTTACAATTACACTTTGTAGGTCCCTTGGGAGAAAACCACTAGGAAAGTAATTTGAATTGAAAAGGCTTTAGATGTTGATTTTCCACAGAATGAGGCTTTTTTAGGCCAACTTTTTTTTGACAAACTTGCTAGGCAGCCATATTAAATACAAGCAAAAAAAAACCGTGAGCCTGTGCTCGAGGCTTAATGAAATGAGAGCTTTCACCACTTTGAACCTTACAGCCGTGAAAGCAAAAAAAATCCTATATGATGATGGCTCTTGAGCTTTTCGAAAATTCCACAAATTTAAACTGAAGATAGCTAGTTGAAAAAACATAAATGCACCAATTTTCCTCTTATATGAATTAAAGAACGAGCGCTTTCACATAAAAAAGTTGAAAATGCTCAAAAAAAAAAACCAAATGTTTTTTATGGTTCACAACTCACTAAGGACTGGAAAAACCTACCTAAAACGCTTATTTTATTATTTACACAAAACAAAAACAGTTTCTTTCCAAGAAAGCATAACTAAAATATAATTTGCCACACATTGAAATACAGCTAGATGGTAGCGCCATCATTTGGAACAGCGATGATTTCATGAACTAAAAAGCCTCAGCCAGCCTATCCTTGTTTTAGGTTGAGTACATCTTGGCCTTTGGAGCGGCTGCTGTCATTGTGCTCACCATCATCATCGTGCTCATCTTATACCTCATATTGCAATGCCGATCTCAGCGGCGAAAAAGGCGGGCAGCTCGGGCCGCCGGCCTCCATTGTGATAGCAACTCGGGCTCCTTCATGGAGAGGTCAACCGTGGACTTCATTGTACCAGGCGAAATGGAGCTGACCTCAGCCGTGCGGTCTGTCTCTTGCAGCTCAGTGAATAACAAATGCAACGGCCTCAAGGTCAACAACGGCGGCCTCGGAGCAGCCTCCAAGCTCAACAATGAGGACAAGGAGAGTGGCAACGATGGCGACGACGAAGAAGACTACAATGTGGTGAAAAAGTACAACAACCAGCCTCTACATCAGCAGCCTCCAAGCTACAGGCAGCCTCCACCGTACGGAGGCTGCCCTCGGAATAGCAGCAATCCATTAGTGTGCTGTCCTTGTTGCGGAGAAGTGACTCAGCAAATGTGGCCGTTTCAGCCTCCGCCACTTCAACAGCAGCAGCAGCCTCTAATGGGCCCGAGGCTGTGCCCGACGCGGCCTCTCAACCACCGGCCTCCAATCATGATAGAGCATCACAGCAACTTCGGGTTCCCTGTTCATTTCCCCAGGCAGCCTTTTTTCTACCCCCAGCAATGGCCTCCGCTGCAGCAGCCTCCACACCAGCCTCTGCAGCCTCCATTGAGCATTCTGAAGGCTCAGCAAGGATGGGTGATCCAATCGGATCACGAAGAAGTCAAGTATGGAGCTTACAGCGATGGAGAGGCGGAGAAAGGCCAATACAACAAAATGAGGCCAGGCAGGTCGAGGTCACTGCCGCGAAGGCCAGCCTCGGGCATGCTCGTGAACAGCCCACGTGGTGTGCTACCCCATTACGTAACACTTTCGAGAGCGGCCACCGTGGAATCAACGGGGCTGCAATTTGAGCATCAAAGCATTCAATTTCGTGGAGGAGGAGGACAGCAGCAGCCTCAAAAGCCTCCAACTACGACCAAAATTGCAGTTCGCTACAGCTCACAGCCTCAGCTCAATGGAATTTTGGAGTTTCCACCTTTGATGCCGCAGCAAAAACCTCCCCTGCCCCCACTAAGTACCAAGCCTCAATTTAGCTCGCTCAAACTCAAGGCTGAGCAACATCAGCCCAAATATGTGCAGCCAGTTTGTCAACAAGGCTCAGCAATAGAAAATGCTGAGTATTTGTTTCCTGACTTGCCACCACCTCCAGATGCTCTACTCGATAACGGAGGCTCATCTCCACCCTCACAAGACCTACAAACTAACTCAAGGTGGGTCGATCCTTAAGATATCTTAAAATCATTTTTTTAAATTATGCTAGGCCTAAACACTCTACTACAAAGAGGGGCGGGACTTTTTTTTGCGAAAACCATTCGAACTTTTTTAGTTCGGCTATATTTAAATTCAACTTTGGGCCAAAATTGCCTCAAAAAATCGGCTCATCTTGAAAAAGCGACAGCGCATAATTTTTTTTAATTTCTTGAGTTCGCCACTCTTTATATTCAGAGTTTTTAGCTAGCCCCAATTTTAACTCTACCAAAATTAAGACCAAATTGGAGCTTTCTAATGTCAAGCCTACTGTGAAACCTTCCCAAATTAAAGTTGAAACCTAATGGAGATATTTTTTCCAGGTGCTCCAGCCTTGATGACCTTCAATGGGTGACATCAGCAGCTGAAATGTCCAGGCTGCAACAGCTGCAAATGTCCAACCCTGGCTTTCACACCAAAAGCCAACCATTCAAAAGCAGCACTTTGCCAACCAACATGATTCGACCCACTGGCCCCACGAGCATCATGAAGAAGCAGCGGCCTTTAAAGGCCGCCACTCCAATCCTAGCATCAACAGGACCAGTTTCGGGAGCTGTCAGGGTGGACTTGTCAACAGCAGACAAATCCATACGAAGACGGCCGAGCGAGTGCGAGCTCAAGTTGGACACCTCCCCCATGAGGCCTTCAATAAAGGCCACACATGTGGAGGAGAGGTCCATAAATAATCAGAGGCATTCAGGGATCTCCTTGGCCTCGTCCAATAGCAAGAAAGTCATGTTCTCTGGGGTTGTCAGTGATGGCGAGAGTCCAAACGAAGAGGATGACAATGACCAAGTTTGGGTCCTTCGAGATGACGATGAAGGCCACCAAAGGCCAATACTAGACGATGGCATTCCTGTCACAGGAGTGATCGTGGCCCAACCAAGGCCATGTCAATACGTTCAGATACAGAAAGGCGCTTCAGCAGCAGCTGGAGGGCCTTATGGGAATTCCAGTCCAATAAAGGCCGCAAAGGCCGCCCCTCCACCCCCACCTCCAAGAACGACCCCAGTGAATAGTAACATGGCTTCAGCAGCGGCAACAGCTCAAGGCCTAAGACCGGTTAACCCAGTGTTGCAAAGGCCAGTGCAATTGCAGCAATTCCATGAGAGTCCAGATGAAGGCTACCATGAAGATGATCAAGGCTCAGAAGCACTTTGACGAAGGCTGAATAACAAATGAGTCTTCATACACCTATTAATAATGGCTGTGATGCCTTCTAAATCTACTTCTATGTTAAAAATAAAGTGCACGTCATGATACGTTTCTTATTCATACTAAAAAGCCCTAAACTCCCTTGGGACTTGTTGGCTTTCTTCATGGGGAAGAGATGGGAGGCAAGTAAAAAAAGCAGGTTAAAGGCCAAAAAGGCCATTTTTAACAGGCTAAATGTAGCCTCATTAAAGGGAAGGCCCAAAAGTCGGTGAAAAAGGCTGAATAGCAAATAGGCTGCTTTTGCCATTAATAGGCCAAAAAAGGCCACAAAATGGCCGAAATATTTCTTTTTTTTGTTCCATATCTTCGCATTTCCTGTGCATCATTCCTAATTTGTAAATACTGCAGCATGAGTATTCCTTGGTAGCTAATGCAGCGGAATAGAAGTGTCACTTTTAATTTTTATGTATATGCAAGATGCACACAGAGAAGAAGAGCTTTTGTTGGCATAAGCAAAAGACTAGCTATGTAGCATGGAAGTGAAACTTTTTTGAGCTAGAAAAAATTCCATAAAGAAAAAGAGTGATGGAAGCTGGAAGCTTCCGCTAACGTCCGCTTTATAATTCACTTTTTTTCTCGAGTCGAAAAAGAATTGCTAATTTTCAGCTGGGAGCCTTCAAAATAGCTCACAATAATGGTTTCCAAGTTTTATGGAAGGAAAATTGCAGATGAGCGGTGCTCAAGTTTTAGGGCTCGGAAACAAGATTGAATTTCGCAGGGAAAGGTGTCGTGAAAAAGAGTCAATTTTTCAAGATCTAAATCTGCATGAAATAACGACACACCAACATAAACAAGCCTCGTACATAATGCTAGGCTGGAAGCTAGTATATGCATACAATATGTACCCATAAATAAAGCTGTAGTGCCACTTTTTATCAAGTTGGTCTCAGGTTGGAAAAGTGAGCTCACTCAAGAGAGAACAAAAAAAGCTCATCTAATTGAGCTGAAGTTTCAAAAAGATTTTAAAGTCACGTGTCTGCATTTCTGCCAAAGAAAGCTCAAGTTTTTTTTTGCAAAAATAATGAGATAAAGAAAAAAAACTTTTAATGACAAACTTTGCGTTCAGTTTCTATGACGGATTTTTTGTGTGCAAATGAGCATCACATTATTCTATAGGGTATCGATGTTGCGACGTTGGCTTGTTTTCTGTTGATCAAGGCCAATTTTTGGGTCCTTTGTGAATTGTTGAGCACCTAGGCTTTCGAATGCACAGTGGACCATTTTGGCCGAATGCATAATAGGTATGTTCACTGATTTTTAAGTCTGCTCATTTGAACTAAAAACTTGCCTAAATAGCAACGTGTCAAATTTTGTTTCCACATGATGAAAACTCCTAGAAAATTCCCAATTAATTTTTTTCGAATGGAAACTTTGGTTAAATCGTAAAGGCTTCATTTGAACTCATGCGTGGAAATAGCTTCCTCATATTGAGTAAAGTGCATCATCTTTCAAACTCAGAATCAAAGGCCAAATAAAATGCAAATTAGATAGTTGAAAACTGCACTAGGAGTATTTTCAAACAACTTGGAGAATGCTCAATCTAAAAGGTTTGAAACTAAAGCTCATTCAATATAATTGACGCGAGTGCATTAAATTCGTGGATTTTCCTCCAGATTCCATTTTGGCCGTAGAGCTGAAATACTGGTCGGGTTTCTATGCCTTTTTACAACACTTTCCTTGCCAAGTGAGCTTTAAAAAGTAGGCACAGCTTTACTCCCCAAAGCCGCTACAATCGTAAAAGCTCTCCAAAAACGTAATAGGGCGTGAATAAAAAAAGCATGCATGTGAAAAGAGCAAGAAATGATCCGAGTTGCTGAGCGCACAGTGGATTATTTTGCCACTTGGAATAAGAAAAAATATGCCTGTGAATTTGTGCCAGAATACAATTATAAATTCAAAAGAGCACAACAACTCTTTGTGGAATAACATGCATAGTTAATCTATAAAACGAAGCAGGTTTCGTGCACTTTTTGTTTCGGGGTGCAAGCACACTTTTTCGGAAAATGAGAAATGGTCGAGTGACCCTAGTGCACATTTTTATGCACTTCCATAATGGGAGAATTTGGCGAAAACCCGAAGAGCAAAACAGCAGCAACAAAAGGCGGCATTATTATTATACTTATAATGGACACAGGCTGCATTCTTTCCATCAACTACGAACCAATGAGAAATGGAGGAATTTTGAAATGGGAAAAAAAGCCCGGAAAGTTGCGAAGTGTAAGAGAAAAATGACTTGTGCATGCATAGCTTCCTTTTCAGTTGTTGCTGTTGAAAGTTCAAAAAGTTGAATTGTAGCGCAGAAAAGCAGGATGTTCTAGTTTGTCTGAAATGGCTTCTTCTTTCTCTGTAGATTTTATGGCCCATTTGCAAGAAGAGTCGTTAGGGTGTCAATTATTCTGAAATGCTCCTAGGAAAACTGGGCCATTAAAGGGACTTCCCAGTGGTTAATCCAACTCATATGAGCTAAATTATAACACTGACTCAACTGAGGCGAACATTGAGGAGGAGGAAAAAAGAGGCGTCCTTTTTTCGGTGGCTGTCCTTGAGAAGTCTATCAATTTGTTGCTGCAGAGGCTCGATACATAACAAGATCATGGCAGCAAATCCAATGAAAGAAGGCCAAAACTTTCTAAGATGGAGAGCAACTTGGCCACCACAACAAATGATGGCCTTCATCTCCTAATTGAAACCTTTGCTTGGTGCGACAACACAGAAGTTTTCAATAATAGAGCGCATCATAATTTTTCTCCTCAAAACTAGAATTCTACATGAACTTACGATTTTTTCCCATCTCAGGACTTTTCCAATGCTGCTGACAGTGACATGGTCGTTGGTGTTTCATCTTCCATCATAAAGGAATTTCTGCTCACATATCCCTCATCGGTTGCTACTGCAGAACTTTCCAATACTTTGGCCTTTTTTCTCGGTGGTGTCTCTTCTTCGTGGTGGGTGACAACATCTTCGAGCAAGTATGCTTGAGTGCTGTCCTCAAGCACATATGTGGCCAACATTAACCGAGCACAGTGGTTAAAATCCTGGGCAGAAAGCATCATGAGCCGTTGAAGGCTGGAAGGCCACACTGGGCTGATTTCCAGGACTGCGCGAGCACTGAATATGGCGGCACCTGCAATTTTCGCGTGGTTCACTCCCAAGAGAGCCACTTCCTGAAATGGAATACAAAATGGTTAGTGGTGAGCACAGGGCTGGTGGCATTGTCATAAACATACCTGCATTGATACGTCTAGAAAGTAATGGATAAAGTCTGTGAGGCAATCCAGGACCTCGTCAAAACTGCCCTCAGTAGCTGCACCTGCCACAAGATCCTCGGTGTGCAAGACATGCTGCATTAACAAATCGACATAATGCGTCGGAGATGGGATGAAAATGTTCCAATCGAAGTAGGCGAGGATCATGGCTTCCAGGTCGCGAAAGTCCTTCGCGGAGCATGGACTGGTAAAGTCCAGCAATGACTTGAGCTTGGAGAACTTGGGCAAGCGTGTCTCCTTGCAGTCGAATTTCACAGAAATCGACAAGGACGCAAGACAGACGAAATGGAGGCAGCTGGGCACTGACTGCAAAGAGAGAGAGAGACTCATCCAGATGCATTAAGGTATGCTTCAAGATTACCGTTGACAGCTTTTGGCCGCTGCCGCCAATGTCATGGCCATCCATGAAACGATCGAGCAAAATGACCGCCAAGTGAGTGGCGGATTTGGGGATTTGCAACTTCTCGGCACTTGTGCACGTCCAATCGACCAAAACCCGTCTCTGATCCAGTTGTGGCGACTTGCAGTCGACGTCGACGAGGCGAGATTCTCGGGACCTCATGTACAACAGGGTTTCTGTCAGATATTCCATGATTTATTGCAAAATTCCTATCAAACGTCAGCAGCTGTTCTTCGAGAGTTTGCCGGTTGCCACATTCGCCGATTATGCTCAGTTTAATCAGTCAAGTCAGTTATTGTAGCCTAGCCTGCTTTCGTTTCACGACATTTTAGAGATGTCTAAACTAGCTGAGAAATAAAGTAAAGCTGTCTACTAAATTACAGGCTTTTTTGTAAACTCGCTCTAATGCTAACTTATTTATAATGTCAATTATGACTTACTTTCATTAGATAAAGAAAATTTTGAAAAAAGATCAGAAAAAGTCTTTCGAATTATGAGGCGCAAGCAGCGATATTTTATACTTATTGTGCGATTTCCATCAAAACTGACTTAGTTTTTTGATCATTTCTTTTGAGCGAGACGAGAAAAACGTTAAACCAAACTTGGCATATAAATTTAAGGCGTTTCCTCGAAGTAATTTAGAGTTTGTCAATTTTTTTTCGCTTTGAGACATCGATTCATGAGAATTCATGATTTGCATAAGCACTTTAATGTTTATTTCATAATTTGCTGCTTTTTTCATCCTCGAAAAAAGAGTGCCTGTAAGTGACTCGAAAAGGATTGCTCTTGAATTCGAACTTATTTTTCATCCCTTAGACTTCACTCATATGAGCTCAGCAAGAATAATGAGCCGTTTCATAGTTTCTGATTTCTGAAGCTCAATTGATTGACTGAGGCCCAAGAAATAAGCGCAAGGTTACTTTTTCGCATTTTTAACATAGCAAGGGCACTGTTATCCCGATTTTTTAAAGTAAGTCCTTCGTTGTTGTGACCAATGTCGATTTGGCGAGATTTTCGTTTTCAGGCCTGATAATATTTCAAATGACCATCAAATGCCAAAGCAAAGTGTCATCAGTGGATGAGTATCGCGGAGGCCACAAAATGCGGACTTTGAGGTCGTCAAATCGGCAGGCTGCGGCGGCGGCCGCGGCGGCCGTTGCGGCTGCAGTCGCCCCATCATCGGCCCAACCGGTTTCCATAGTTGACGTGACAACCTCTTGCCCTTCTTCGCCCGCGGCCCCGACCAATTCTCCGGCCTCGCCCAATTCGATGGCCTCGTATCAAATGCCCTATTACGAGCACTTGCATGCCCCGCACCAGGTTTGAACATACTCCGAGCAGAAAAGCGCTTAATGGCTTCTCTCTCCCTTTGAGAAGACTTTTTTTAAAATCTGGTCTCTTGCAAGTTTTGCTACATCCTTTGAAAAGTTGCTCGCAATGTTGAGCTCTTCGCTAAACTTAATAATACACTCTTCTGCTTTTTAGCTCTCGGGGAGCGTAGCCCTATTTTTCGCTGCTGCAGAATTTGATCATCAATCTTGCATACGCCTTTTGCACAATTTTAAGGGGGCCAATTTTCATTTCAGAATCATCACAACAACAGGCGGCAGAAGGCCAGAGGTGACAATAATTACCATCATCCAAGGAGTTTGGGCCAGCATCACCACCATAATCACCAGATAGATGAGAACGGCCTCATTCACTTTTTGTCCTCAATCCCGAGGACGCCTTCATATGCTGGCATCAATCAGATGCAAAGGCTGGAGGAAGTCTTGAGAATGCAAGGCTGCTTCGAGACCCCTAAAGGCCTGGAGGCTCGTAGAGAAGCGCTCAAAAGTCTCAATATCCTTGTCAGTCAATGGATACAAAGCATAAGCTTGAGCAGGGGCATGCATTGGCAGGTAAAGTGTTGGATTTTATCTGCCCAAATCCCCATGTATTTTTGTCGTCCCATATGGCTTTGAGTAGGGCATCATCATCGGAATTCCGTGATATTGCATTTTTATGTCAAATGTCTCTTCTCGTGTTTCAACGTCGATGCTTTTAAACCAACGAATTTTTTTTCTTACTTGCAATATTTGAGAGCCTGTTAGTTATTCTGCAGATTTCCTCTGTGCACTCTTAAAAACTGTAATTTTGATAGCCAAGATCTGCTTTCAAAAGGTTGCCAATTCCTTTCCTTTTTTCACTGCTACAATTGAGCTATTTCAGCTTTGATTTTAAGAGGTTCGCTTTTTCAGGACATTGAAAAGATCGGCGGGCATATAGTTACCTATGGATCATACATGCTGGGCATTTCCCACCAGGGTGCGGACATTGACGCGTTGTGCATCGCGCCCCACCACGTGACTCGTTCCGAGTACTTTAAATCGTTCTACTCGTTACTGGGCTTCCAGAAAGAAATCACCGAGCTGAGGGCCATCGAGGAAGCCTACGTCCCCGTGATCAAGTTCAGGTTCAACGGGATTGAAATCGACATGACTTTCGCAAGGTAAAGCGAGGAATGATTATCGTTATGGCCTTGGGGATAATCGTTTTTTTTTCTTTGAAGGCTGCACGTGTTGGAAGTGCCTCAAGAAAACAATTATGACGCTTTGCTGCACCCATCCCTGACGGAGGCCATGGAGCCAAAATGCGTCAGAAGCCTCAATGGATACCGATCCACCATTGAGCTCCTCAGATTGGTGCCAGATAAAGAGGTAATTATCCTTGAGGTAGAATAATCCTAAATAATGCTGTGCATTAATCCCAAATGCTTTCTTTTACTTCTTCTGATGAAAATCCTAATAAGTTCAGAATTTTGCTAAATTTCCTAAGGAGTATTTTTCGTAATTGGCCATCCTAAAAGTTATGTGTTTTTCATTCCGACGGCAAATGCGTGCAGAAAAAACTGGGGCATACAACTTATAATGAGGGAAGTTGGTTCATTATTACTATTTTGTTGCGCTATTTCTACACTAGATATTTTCAGTAATGGCTTCCGATCATGCTTTCTTCTCCTTCTGCCAGTCATAAAAAATGAAAGCATCAGAAGCATCTTCTTCAGCACATTTCTCTAAAAGCTTTTCTTCTGGCGCTCTTTCTGCTTTTAAATTGACTGCAATCTTGGCTATCTTGGCAACAGACTTGTCTAATGACATTGGGAAAATTACTGCCATAAATATTAATGCTTCGGCATAAAAGCCTTGCGATGTAATGAAGATCCAATTTCCAGCGTCCTTGGATAGTCATTTTCCTCTCTGGGCGAAGTCGCTCATTTTCGTCATAGTTTTAGCCAAAGCCTCAAAAGTTGATGAAGCGCAGGAAGTTATGCTTAATTTATTCATGACTTTCTCTCTTCAGATATTTGAGTTGCTCGAGATGCTCGCTCAATTTTGATACCTTTTTTCAGATTTTCCGCATGGCCTTGCGAGCCATCAAGTTGTGGGCCAAGGCTCAAGGCCTTTATAGCAACATTTTGGGCTATCTGGGCGGCTTTTCGTGGGCTGTGCTGGCAGCCAAGGCATGCATAGATATGCACACCTCTCATCCCAATGGAGGCTTTGATGCCAGCCACGTGATCCGGAGGTTCTTCCACCTGTTTGCCCATTGGAATTGGCCTGAGCCGGTGTGCCTGGTTGAAATCTCGCCCAAAAGCAAGGCTCAGCAGATGCAAATCGAGCACATGGCAAACACCACGTACGTCTACTCGTGGAACCCGGAGAAGAATGCCCAGGATCGAAGCCATGTGAGTTCCATATACTGTTACATAATGTGAGGGCTTTCTCCCGTATTGGAAAAACCTCGAAATGATATTTTTTTCATGCGCTAAGGCATATTGATATTGTACTTACGAAGGCCACGAGTTCATCTTGTTGGACATGCGAAAAGTTGAGTGCACTTTGCTGTTGTTCCAGGTGATGCCGATTTTGACCACCACTTATCCTCTGATCAATTCGACTTTCAACGTGAGCCATCACACTCTCAGGCTGATTCAGGAGAAGATGTTGGTGGCTGCCGAAATTTGCGACAGAATTCTCGATGGCTATGATCATTGGGAAGCTCTATTTAAGGTATGCCATTCTTAGTTGACATCTATTAGTTGCTTTTTTTGGTGGAAAATCCAATTTTGAACTCGAGACATTTCAGGCATGTTAAAACTATGAAAAATTTGGGGAAAAAACGCTCATCTCCACAAGTTGCCCAAATTAAATTAGCTCTTTTAGTTAACAAGTGTCACATTTTGATAGGAAAAAGCGATTTTGGCAGTAAAATGGCAAAAACTTCGGATTTCGTCGAGATTTTCATTCATAAAGGAATGGTAATCATTTTATTTTCAGACCTGTCACATATTTCACGAGTACGAGCATTTTCTCATTGTCATTGCATCAGCGATCAATCACTTGCAGTGGTTCGGCCTCATCGAGTCCAAGATCCGCTACTTCGTTCAGAGCGTCGAAAAAGAAGACAGCCTTGACTCGGCTCGGATCTGGCCGAAGCCATTCACCAAAAAGAATGACAAGACCAACGTGACCACCCAACTGTGGTTCATCGGCCTCACCTTCAAAGACATCGAGGCCATCAACATCAATGGGTAACCTTCGGGAGAAAAAAGGCTAAATGTAGATTATATGTGCTTTTTCCATTGCAGGCACTTGAAGCTGTTTCAGGACCAGCTGTTGCACCAGGCCGACAATTTCTACAGTGATGACATGAAAATCGAGGCCCACGTGGTGCGCAAGGAAAGTCTTGATATGACCAATTATTTTCGCGGATCGATTCTAGACATTTTTTGCCTAGGCTGTAAGCAAAAGTTCATCTTTCACTCGTACCATCTTCCCTCCAAATATGCAGGAATTAGTTGTCGACCAACAGCTATAGCTGCCCTCTCGCAGTTCCCATTCGAGCATTTCTGCTCTGATCCTAGTACTAAACATGAATGATTTTTTTTTCTTGGCAAAAATTGATGAGATCAATTTTACATCCTTTGATTTATGTGTCTGCACAGAACTCACTGAATAAAGACGATTTGCGATTCTTTACTTTGTTGGTCGACTTCTAATTCCGCTGCTGGAGGCTAAAACTAAAAAATTATTGGTCATATCATGTGTTCAATGATGCAGAGTGACTTAACCCGTCACATCACGGATAAGGACATCCAGGAAATTGTGTGCTCGCAGTCGCAGAAAAGCTACAGTCGAAGCAATGGCAACGGCTCAGCAACGAGTTATGCTGCTATGGTGACCAAGTCTGGTCAATCAAGGATGATTGGCCCTCCTCATCTGCCCAACGTGGCAACCTTGAATTTCTCGCCTTATGGATCCTCTCCCAATTTGTACCATCATCCTCATCACCACCAGCCGCCTCCTCCTCCGCATTATGGAAAAGCAACACCTGTCCTCGAGCGATCCTGGAGCACTGCCAATCCAAATCCACCTGCTGCCGCTGCCGGAAGGACCATTCGAATTTCGAGGTGAAGCCTTTTCAATTTTGTATGTCAAAAGGCCAATTTCAACATGAATTCGTTCCAGCTCTTCCGGAGCTTCGTCAAGCAGCCCGAAATTCCAGGTGCACGTGTCCTCGTCGCACGACCAGGAATATGCCCCAAATCAACCTCATGATTTTAGCAGCAGTGACCTTTTGGAGGTTTCTTACAGGTGAGTACTCCAATGTTTGGACTCTTCGCATAGAACATTTCTAATTTTGTTGTAGCTCAGTGGAATCTGACAATGGTCGATCCGTGTCATTTTCTTCGGACAAGTTTCCCCCTCCCTCGTTGGTCCATGCTCGTCTTCACCACGCAGACAAAATCCCCTACTCGCCATTAGTCATGTCCAGCTATGACCTCAGCATGACCTCAGCATCACGGTCGGACCATCAGCAGCCACACGCACCTGGAACAACCACCACGGCCTCCAGATGCTTCCATAACTCGATCCAAAGGTGGCTGTAATTTTTTGCTTTCTGCTTGAGTAACGTGAGAAAATTGCTTTCTCTCTTCCTCTTTTGCTATTCACTATGTAACCAAACAAAAAAGGACCAAGGCAAAGAAGTTTTCCGCTAGATGGCACATTAACTGCTTCTTTTTTCTTCCATGCTTGGAATTCATTGCATTGAGCACTTGTGCATGCTTTTTCCATTTTTTTCTCTCCAAATTGCAATTCAGGAGCTTGGTTCAACCTTCTTTCGGCTTTTTCAGGCTATCATCAAGCGAGATTTGCGACGTGTCAACTCCATTACCAGTTCAGTCGATGCACTACCAGCCCTTGAGGTTCAATTTCACATCTATCAATCAACCAGTGAATATGGTAGCATGCAATTAATCCTTTTCCCCCAGAAAAAAGTAATGTTGGCTTACTTTTTATGATCATAGGCTGGCTCTGATTCGGTCTTCACGTGAATTATGTTCGATCTTGCCTTGAAAGGAAATGATGTCATATGTCAATGCAAATGTCTTTTTTACAGACAATCAACTGCCGCCTTCATGCTCGTAAGCTGTGCCTAGATGAAGCTGTAATAATGTGAATATTTTTTACTCCTTTTTGTAGGTGTTTGAAGACCTTTAAATTAACAAAAAAATTGGCGCCAAATTGACAGTCACTCCTCCCAAATGAACAAGAGCAGAAAAATGACTGGTTTTTTGGTGCCTACCAAAAAAAGAAAAAAACATCCCTTCATATTCATGCAGAAAATTTGACAATCTATTTTTATACTAGTTTAAAAAATTGAGCAGTTTGCCTTGTCCCAACGGTGGGGGAAATTGCTCGCCAAAAAAATTTACAAAACTCCCAAAAAACCACCCTAAAAAACCTTAATTTTTGTATATATAAGATGCATTAATGTACCTGTACATAACAAACTCATACACTGCCTCTCTGATCCATATTAAGTACAAATAGCAAAAAAAACCTACTTGAAGATCAACAAAAGCAACAAAGGGGAACAAAAAGAGCCTTTGAAGATTGGTAGGGAACACTGCTTCTTCTCTGTCTAAAGTGAGTGAAAGCCATACAGCTTTATTATCATCCTTAAAACATTGTGCATTTCACAGAGCTGAAGAAACCTGATCAGTTTCCCCCCAAAAGAGGATAACAATGGAAACTCTGGAAGAATATCAAGTGTGTCCATGTGAGGAGGTCAAATCCCATCTTCTTTTGCTGGCTCACAAATTATCCGGACTCAAAGCTAGTGCCAAGCCCAAAGCATATTCTACTGCTTAGTTTTTTCAGGGACTTGCTCAAAAAGGCAGAAGAATAGCTAAAATCAGCTGCTTTTTTCAGAAAATTGTGCATTCCTGCAAATCTCTCTCTCTGCTCCGCTATATGCTTATGGAAGACATTATTGTAAAAAGAAGAGAATATGTCAGAAATATCCACATGAATAAAGCAACTGACTTGGCAAAAAACGAACAACTTAAAATGAAAAAACTTGAAGATCCAAACAGCGAAAAATATTCGCATTCCGGATTTGCAAAAAAAAAATTAAGCAGGCTTTATTTGGAGTTCCTAGTTTGTGAATTTCCTTATAGCAAACTTCAAAATGTTCGGGTTGTTCGCAAGAAAAATTACGGGCACGAATATGGAGACTGTCGACAAACTAATGAAAAACTCCATGAAGAATCGGATGAACAAGTGCATGTCATCAAAGCCTCGGCTCAAATGAATGAATCCAAAAGTGAGTGCATAGGCGGCTACCATGACCACAGCTCCAGCTGTCGCGTTGATGGCTTTGTTTTTGGACACATTGTTGAATCCTGGATTTTGCGCCGAAGCCACACCAGAGTTGAATCGACTTGTCCTCTTGAAAACTTGAATGACGACCTCTGCCGCTATGGCAATGACCGTGGCGATGGGCGCAAAAGTTGCGAAAATCCTTTAAGGTAACATATTTAGGTCAAAATGAAATTTTCAATTTTTTTCAGAATTACATATTACCTCAACGAAGGAGATTCCGGATCTTGAGCCTTCACTGGATGAGACAGAAAGTGGTAGAAAATGTCCTCTTTGATTCTGGAGCTATTCTGAATGGCAGAGAGGAAAAGGCACAGCATCACATTCATTTTGGCCAGGAAGTTTGCAAAGAATAATTCGTTAATCGGAGGCGTTTGCCTCCACCAAAAAATGGTGAGCATTTTGAACAGATAAAACTCCAAGATGTGAAAGCCAAAGGATAGCGCAATCGCAGTTTTGCCAATGTCGAAGAAAATCACTACTACAGTGTGATCCAGATGTTGGCCATAGACAAGTCTCAGCAAAATGGTATTGCCCGGAAAAGCGTTGAATAGCATGGCTGAGATGCACAACATGGCGGCGATTTTGTTCAAAATGGTTCTCTTTTGTGGATCTTGGCCGTAGCGCTCGTACGCGATGATCAGTGGGTACAGGGTGTATGCAAAAAGCTGGCAAATCACCAAAATGCCTATCAATGCTAGCTTCAGCCAAGTGCTGGAAAAATCCTCCAATTTGTCCGTTATTGTGCTGTTCATTGCGAAGCTAATGCTTGAATGTAGCCTTGTGCAGGCAAATAGAGTGCTCGAAAATATGCCAAATTCTCAATTTGCTCCAATTTGAAGTGGTGGCTACAAAAAAGTTGCTGGCTAATTATGCTGAAAGCAGTGCAATGAGAAAGGCTTGCGGATGCTGAGATTGGGGCCAAATGCAACTATGTTGCTCGTACTAAATATGCCTAACAAAATTTGGATCGTTTCATAAAACTGAATGAATTCAGCTTTCTCTTTGGTCATTGCAAAATGTAATTATAAGTCCTCATTATTGAGACCGAAAATAGGTTTACTCAGTATCTGCGTTACTTGCTTTACGCTTTAGCTTTTGAGATGTTTTTTTTTGCAAAAAAGAAACTGCTGCAACGCACGAGCTTTTCTGAGATGTTATTGCAAAAAAACTACAAAACGTACAATGAGCAGAAAAGCAGAAGTATTATAACTGCCAAGACTGCGATAAAATTGCAAAATATCCTAGTAAAACTTATATGATTTGCAGAGTTGGTAAGATTAATATAAGGAGCACACGAGTTTTTGCTCTGTATAGTAAGGTGTAAATCAAGATGATCAAGTTTCCTTTTTTTGACAGAGACAAGTGTGTGGACAGAAACCGCAAAGAAGTGACACAATGCTAGCGTAAAATATTTGCGTCAGCAACAAATGTACCTTTTTCGTACCAACTACTTGTATTAGGTTGTGGTGCATCTGGCGAATCTAACCGTTAAAAGATCGAAACATTTTCCTTTTTTCAAGCAACGATTTTTAATGGATCGCCATCATATTGCTAGCAAGCAGAACTTTCCCAAAATGATAATGCAAAATCTGTTCACTTGCACTGTGAGGAACGGAGTCGGAAAAAGCCCACATAATAAAAAAGTAGAGAATAGTTGAGATTTCGAAAGCAAAGTAAAATTTCCCCGCAATTTTTCATAAAGAGTAGTGAAAGTGGAATAACGGAGGTTTTTTGAGCAGTTTACCTCACCGTGCAGAAAGGTTCCCTACATAAGCATATGTTAAAGCCATTAGACAACAAGACACCATAATGGTGACATATGCACAAAAGAAAAGTGAAAACGTGTTGCTATTTCTAATTGAAGCTTTGTTCCTTTTATCCTGTTTCTTTCCCATAATTTCTCAAAAAACGTTTTATCAAGCCATTATTAGCATCCATCAGCAATGCACATTTTCTCACGTATGAGGGTGGAAAAAGGCAATAATGGCGTTCATTAGGAAACATTTTGCGGAATTGCCACCATATCATGAGAGATTCGTGATAGCGATGTGCTGACGTCACTAAACCAGTTAACCGCAGCTTCATTTGTCTGAAACTGAAAGTTGAATGCGCAGATGGACAAAAATGGCGCAACTTATGAGGGAAAAAAGTCTTATTAATTTTCAATTTTCATACAGCCAATAATGCAAAAGTCTATCAATTATACCTGTAGCTGTTTGCAAAGCCAGTCAGTCCTTGCTACAAAGCTGGTAAGCATTGCATATGATGCTGCTACGAAGAAAAGTCCGCCATTTTTGGCCTCAAATGAGGGCAATTGGCACCAAGACACTTCAAGATGTGCCCTCTCCACCTGGATTGCCATTGCTTGGCCACGCCCTCAAATTCATTGGTAAAGTGACTTGCTCATTTTCTTATTCATTTTAACATTTATGAGCTTTTATGCTGTGTTCACCTACTAAGGAAATTTTTTCCTTCCGTTAAACTGCGTTTTACTTAAGCCTCCTAGTTCAGAACTGATCATTTTTACTCACGTTTCATAGCTTCAATTAGACCACTTTTCCGACCTCTTTTAGGTCATATGAGCTAGAAGTGTTTTGATTAATCAGAAGTACGAAAACGTAAGCATTTCGTTTAAGGCTGTCGTAAGATTTTAAGGAAACGAGGCATAGATGAACACCCTATTAGATGACAAATTCTGAGGATGTGCTGACTGTGTACAAAAGTGATGGAAAGCAGCATTTCTTAATGCATGGCAGAGAAACAAGCGGCAAAAGCATCGGTCTCGCAATGGTGATCTCACCACAGCCAAAGCTCAAGACGGCCTTTTAGGAGTCCTACATTCTGATCCCATTTATAGCATTTCAAGGATCCTTTGAAATTTAAGCTTCTAGCTTCTAGCTCACATGACCAAAAGAGGTCGGAAAAGTGGTCTAATTGAAGCTATGAAAAGGGGAAACCGTACTTTGATCTACGTTTTAAGGTCTACTGGGTGTTTATGTTTTACGATCTACAATCATATTTTCAAGATCTAAGGCTGAGTAGCTGGAGACAATTTTGTACCTGTGTGTTTTAAAGTCTATTGGCGTCTGTTTTAAGATCTACTATGATATGTTTTAATGCCCTGTTTCTCTACTAGACTATTTCAGTCATAACTTTTAAAAGTAGACCTACATAAAAGGGCTAACCTTCAACCCTTACTTTGGCTTAGTCTGTCCTTACAGATTACTGAATTGGGTCTCAGCAACCATAACCCAATTTTCTCACATTTTGTTTGTAAGACACTCTATTAGCAAAAGTTATTATTGAAAAAAAAATTAATGTTAAGAAATATCTGAAACTTTGCCAAGAGGCCTTTTTAATGCATATTTTCTTGCTTGCTCATAATCAGCTGAAACTAGATTAAAACCAAGCTATAAAAAGTAATACACTGGTATGTAGATCAAAGTACTCAGCAAAATATGTTACCAAAAAATCCAACATAGACCTTAAAACGACGCCAGTAGATCATAAAACAGATGCCAGTAGACCAAAACATGTAGATTTTAAAACGGACCCCTTTTTAGATCAAAGTACTGGTACCCATGAAAAGTCAGTAAAAATGGTCAGTTCTGAAATAGGAGGCTTAAGTAAAACGCAATTTAATTGAAGGTGAACACAGCATAAATGTGAAAGTGGGCTTTGTCAATCGACCAGACAAAAAGATATGAGGCTCACAGAAAATGAGCATTTTTTAGCAGAATTAAGTTTATAAATGAATTTGTACAATTGAAAGAACTAGGTGTATATCATACGTAGTATATGAGTGAAAAAGTACTTTTTATATCTTTTGAATAATAAGGAAGCGCCATTTCTGTATGCGTGCGTAGAGATCGCAGCGCGCGGATGTCCATGCTCGAATTTTGGCATGAAACGTTCCAAGACTTTCTTCACTTCAGTCCTCACTTGATAGTGAACCAATGAACGAGCATTGATCAATGAAGGTAAGAAAAAAACGTACTTTGTCCCACACTCCACCAACCAAATTGCTCTGGTTCATATCCATTTCCCCATTCTCATCACCTTGACTTTTTGAGGCAACAAGCAAAAAAAGGGAATCAGTACAGGAAATATTCAATCAAGTGTGAGCAATTGAACCCTGGGTTATTTCCCGATGAAGATAGTAATTGCAAGAGATAAATTGTGGCAATCAGTTTAATTGCACCACACTTTTACACTCTGTGGAGAAAGTAGCAAAATCTTGACAGTTCTCCTTCGGTGAGCGTAATTGTGGAAATTATTTTGACCTGCTACATGCTAAATAATTTTATGCTACGTTTCAGTCACGTGATTTGCTAAGAGGCCATGCAGTTATAGCCTATTTCATTTATGGTGACTAAAACTGTCCAATTTCACTCTTTAAGAGCCCCATAAAAGCCTATTTCACAACTGAAAAAAAAGAATTATGACACGCAAAGCCGATTTTGGTTGAACACAATAATAATTTCTTATTTAGCTTTACAAAAAACAAAAAGTGGCCCATTTTAACTGCCAACACAAATCCATAAGCAATATTTTCGTTTGCAAGCATTTGCTTACGGCAAAATTGCAGTAATGCCCTGTTCATCTACCGCAACAAAATATGTCGTAACTTCAGCATTGTTAAGAAAAATTGTCGTTATTCTAGGGCGATCTCATGTCGCATTTTAGTTTAACCCAAACTGATGCTGATTAGACCAAACTGACTTTGGTCCGGTCTTGTAGCTTTTAGGCCCTGTTCACCTGCATCATTATCAACAAAATAACGCGCGTCATTATGATGATTGCAAATATCTCGTATTTGTAAAATCATTTTTCAGATTTTGACTTCTGAATCGGTCTATTGGTACCAAAAGCCATCCTACACCACAAATAAAATTCTCAGTTTCTCAGTACTTTTCTCCAATATTTTGCCAAAATAACGGCCATAATAAGCAGGTGAACAGGCCCTTAGTTTAACCAAAACCAGCTTGGTTTAACTAAAATCAGTTTAGGTTAGATCATCAGTTGAGAGTTTTAAAAACTACCAGAATTACAATGGTTTTAGACTCGGTTCACCTACAAAATAATCGCGTAATTTTGAGCAAAATTACGCTGATATTTGGCAATTTTAGAGGGGACGATTCACTTTTTTTACATTGTGCCATCTAATTAAGGCTAATTAAAAATATTCTGCCCAAAACCCTGAACTTATCTCTGTTGAGTAATAAATTATGACATAATTTCGGCCGTAATTTGTAGGTGAACCGGGCCTTAGTTTATCCTAATGCAAGTCGACCTTTAATTGGCTTAATCAATCCTAAAAGCAGATAGTGTAATATGCTTTTCATGAACCGTTCCAACTCTACTCAGCTATTTTATGTACGGAATTTCGCGATCCTTTACGGAGTTTGTAAATGAATATAGAGCACAATGTCCAGTTCATGTACTCTCAAAACTTCCATTGAAAATGCACGAAGGAAAGCAGAAAAATGACTTTATGACAAGCGTGAACTGAAACCAAAAAAATAATCAGTTTATAAATAATCAAGTTTAACTTTTACAATATATGTGGCTCATTTTAGACATTTGCAGAAAAATCAATGGTTAGATTTCATCTTTAACCAAAGAAACGTGAAGAAAGCTAGTTTTTCATCAAAAAATGTAGAAAAGCCTGAACAAAATAGAGAAAATTGCCCTAGAAAACGGTGCTCGGTCCCAATCTGAACTGGTAGAGGGGCAGATTCACTTTTCGTTAAGACAATTTTTTCCATACTTTTATTAACCTTTTCGTAAAGCAAAGAGAGAAAGAGGCCATGATAAAAAAGCGTAGATGAACAGGGCATAAAATAGGTCCTAGCCGGCAAATTGAAAGCACTAATTTAAGGGCCTGTTCACCTGCTTATTATAGCCGTTATTTTGGCAAAATATTGAAGAGAAATACTGAGAAACTGAGAATTTTATTATTGCTGTAGGATGGCTTTTGGTACCAGTATTTCGATTCCGAAGTCAAAATCTGAAAAAGGATTTTACAAATGCCGAATATTTGCAAATATCAGCATAATATCGCGCGTTATTTTGCTGATAATATTGCAGGTGAACAGGGCCTAAATCAATTTACCTTTTTCTAGGTATTCTATGTATGCACCAAAATAATGTAGTTAACATGTGAGAAAAGTTTTTTCATGCTTTTGTATGATTTCAGAAATCATGATGAGCATTGAGCATCATCATCACAGTCATCACAGACGCCATCGGCATCGTCATCATCGCCAACAATCATCTGGAGAAAGTAAGAACTTCTTGATCTACTTTTCTTAAAAAGCGCGCGCATAATAATTCAAGCCGGTGCTAACTTGTATGAAAGGACAACTACTATATAGCTGCTTGTGAAAATCCTCCTCTGTGCATTACAATTTGGTGGTCAGTATGCCACAAGCACATGTTGTACTATAACAGCCCCACCGGAAAATCCACTATTACGCAGCATTGATTGCATACTACTTTTTTGGGGCGAGATATTCACTCAGCTTTTAATTAGAGCAATATAAAGGCAAACAAAAAGACTATTTAAAATTTCTGGTCGGGATTTTAGTAGATTTGGACAATATGCGCAAATCCCAAGAAAGTTAAGCATGTATACACAATTTTTGCCATATGTCGAAGTGCCATAAAGCAACTTTCGCTCTCGTCGTCGAATCTGTTGTTTGACATCCAATTATGGTGATTTTGCGTCAAAATCGAGCACTATAATTAACTTTGAAGCCTCATGCATGTCTCAAATTATTCTTACACGTTCGCACATATGAATGGAAAAATTGCAGCTTCAATAAGTTATCTGATGAAGCTTGAGGGCATAATTTAAAAATCCATATTATCATAGGCTGAAATGTGAGATTTTTTTTAAAGTGCCAACAGCCCTCTTTTAACTTGATAATTGGACGCCGGGTTAGAAAATGAATCCTAAACATATGGTTAAGGTAAAGCTCACTTACCTCAGGTTGCTTAGCTTGATGCGGGCGCGCGTGTTGTTGTTGTGCTGACGCTCGAAACCGAGCTAGGAAAATCAGTCCAAGGTGCGCAAGGATGCAATCAGGATCGAAAAACGGTGAAACTTCGAATCAGAAGCTCGTTTTGCACATGTGGGAAGATAACCAAGAGACGCATTATGAGCATCGGAAAAGGCATCGGCACAAAAAGCACAGCCATCATAACAATCCGGAATCGGATCGGATTGAGGTCTACTCCAAAAAGAGGGCGGGCCCGCCCACCAAACCGAAGCCAGATAATTTAGGCGCTCGGCCGAAAATTCGCAGAGACTCGACTCAAAGTAAGAAAAATTTCCAGTTTTTCCGTGGAGAAAATTAAAGCTTACATTCCCACGAACCATCATTAGTTTGAAAACTCATTAAAACGCTCAAAAAAGAAGCAGGAAATGTTAGATTGAAAGTGAAAACACGTCGACTCGGCCGGCGTCATCTGCCGAAATCGGCTGTCAATTTGACAAGAGAGCCTTTTGTCGAGATGTGAAATTATCTGGAACGCGGATATGTTGCCTGTTACACACTCTGCGCCATTCACACTTTAAGTCCTGAAAATGACCATGGTGGAACGAGCGTAGGCCTCATCAATAGCTCGTACCGAATTTGCAGCTTGAGCGCGCCGCCATATGGCCTTAATTAAACGGAGCTTGCTACTTTAATTAAAAACTGCCTTTTAATAACTAAATTGGGCATAAATCTAAAGTTGCATTTACTCTTCACGATTTTCTATTCGTGGTTCATTTTAACTTCTGGCCCCAAAATAATAACGTAGCTAAAGGGCAAATTTTGTCTGCGGTTTTCAAAACAAGAAATCACGGTGGGCGGACATCACTCAAATCGGTCAATTTCCTGGTAGCAGGCCAGTGTGCAGCTGGAGAAAATATTGAAATGAAGTTACTACTGCATCAATCTTCGAAAAGGGAAACTTAGCCACTGCAACAACAGAGAAAACGATTAGCATAAAAATCGTGCTAATTTGCTATTCCGCACCGTAGCTACTGACCATTAAAAACACTGGTTCACACTGTGGAAAGCAGCCATAAAAAAACTCACTATATGATAAAAAAATTGAATTTTGTCTTCATAGTGGACCTACCTTGTTCCCAGTGGCTCTAGCTTCTTTAGAACTCTGTAATTTTCACGTTTTTGATTTACGACTGAGCTTTTTTGGTGAGGTTAGAAAATTAACATTTTAGCTACTTGGCATAGTAAAACTAATTTAGAATTACACGAATAGTTAAGATATTAACTTGATTTTCAATTTTTAGAAAAAAAATACCAAGCACAAATTAATTGAACTGTTGCTATTTTTTCCTTTATCAGTTAATGAATTGTGATTTCATGAAAAATACTTGCTTTAATTGAAATTGGAGAGGCTTGATTTTAGGGTCTATTAAAGATGATGAATTAAGATAATGTGTTTCTGGGCAGAGAAAGTTTGACCATTTGAAATTTGACAAGCATTCTTTGCCCGTTTGATTTATGAACAATTCATTCCTGTTGAGTTCATACGGAAAACCTCCCACTGAGCTCAGAAAGTAAATCGACATTATAATAGCATCCAAAAGGTACTTTTGCTTTAACTATCATACTTAAATTCTAAAACTCTGCTGCCATCGATTATTTTCTTTGGCTTAAAATAGAGCATGATTCAGGAAAGCTCTACTTCGTACTTTTGCTCTAAGAGCTATGTTATAAGTTATTAAAATGATTTTTGCAGTTTGCTCTTTATGGTTTAGACAAAAATACTATTATTGATTTTGTAAACGTATTAAGAATAGGTTGAGTGAAAGTATCTTATATTGTTCCGGAACGGGAATTGCGCGAAAACTTTGGTTTTTCTCGGAACCTTTTGAAATTGAAATCACGCAACCTTGGATTAAATCTGCTTTGTTTGTCAGAAAAATGGCTTTGGTTTTGGAGGGAAAAGTCGGATGTAGCGTTGAGCTTCTGCCAACAATCAAAGCAATTCCCATGAAAATTGATGAATTGCTTTGTACAACGCAACTAAGTCTCAATCTCAAGAAATACGTTTTTGCTCTCATTAAAATTTTCTAAAAATGTGCAATTATTCAGCTTTTCTGAATGTAGTTCACAGACATCTAATTTTCCAACTATGTGCACAATGGGAAATGGTAATTTGAAAAATTTCCAGAATTTTGAATTTTAATAATCAGTGTCAAAGAGCTACTTTTGAAAATATTTGCCATGAAAATAATCAGGTCTTTTTAATTTTCATTTGACGCCCCTCAGTTGTAATGTAGGACATGATCTTTGGTAGATTCCTGAACAACGAAAACGGTAGATTTGCCTCAAGTGATGAAGTTAGATAGTAAAAGTTTCACTCCACAACAGCCTGGACACCTGAAAATGTCCCATCAATGCTGGCCCTGTATGAATAGTCAGCGAAAAGGGGAAAAGTTTGCAAATTGGATTAATAGGCCCAAATGTGCAAATGGGGAATTTCTGTGGGGCATCTTTCATCCTTTTGAGATGAGGGTCAACATTAATGGGACTTAACCAGCTGAGATGATCTGGCGCACCAAGTAGCGTTCGCGTTTCCCACTTTTCTTTGATCATCTCATATGTGAAGTGCAACTAATTTCATCAAGTGTGTATACTAAGGGACCGTGTGCAATTTAAAATGGAGCCAATTTGAACCCACATTATAGCAAAAGTGAATACCCGACCGGAAAAAGTGTCCTTATACGTGAACCAAAAAGTAATTCGGAGCAGTCTTCCAACTCAGCGCAATTATGGAGAAAATGCCCTATAAATTTACACAGCTAATTGTTTCCTTTTCGAAAATTCCATTACCTTTTCAAATTCCATTTTCTCACTTTCCTTGCTAAAAAGGAGATATTTGTAGTTTTTTAAAGTCCATTTAAGAAGCTTTTCAAAATTGATTGAGTAGCAAGTGTAAACAGCTGTTTATCATAGTTAGTCTCATTCGAGGCATAATTCATGTTAGAAACACAGTTAAATTGACCAAAGTATCCCATGAAATTTATCAAGCAGAAAATCTTGGCCAAGCCATTTTTCCGGTCGGGTAACTCGGAAATAACTAGTTGAGAACTATAAAAGGAAGACAAGGCTAAAATGGAGCTTAAAAGGCCTGAAAGTCGCATGGCTTTTGGGGCTAATTTGGTGAAACCATCCGAGCTGTTTGGCTCAGTCAAAAGAACGATTAAAAGGGGCCAAAATCGGTGCCAGTGCAAACATCACCAGCAAAAATTGCTGGCCAAACAAGAAGAGCAGCGGAAACAATTACAAGAGCAACTCAGGCTCAGAGGAGATCGAAGAAAAGTCGTAGAACTTCCTCTGAAAAAAAGTAAACAGAAGCTTTGTTTACATTTCTGCACGTGCGAGTTGCGCGCCGTGACCGCCACACACACGCCGGGGAAATCAGCTGATTTACATTTTGTTTACATTTTCAGCTGGAAGTGAACTCGTGGACCAAGACAGCCTAGACGGTCAACTTCCCTCAAGCAGCAGAGGCCATGTGCAAGACAACCCTTCAGGCATCACGCCCTCGCCTACCGGCGGGGCCCCGCCTCCAGCCCCGCCCCCAATGGGCGGAGCTTTCGCCAAAGGCCCCAAGGCCAACAACAAGAAACACAGAAAACTGAATCGTGACACTGAAGATTCGTTTTCTGAAGATGACGACAGTCCGCCACAGGCCCCTCCCCCTCCGGGCCCAAAAAGCCTCGCAGGAACCACTGAGGCCACGCCCACCACTCCTTCAAGTCAACCCCCGCCCAAGTCTCCTCCCACCTCGTCAACCAAAACTGCGAGTGCCATCAATTTTAACCCGTTCAGGGGAGTTTTGTGGGAACGCAGAGAGCCTTTGTAAGTCCAATTGTTTTTTAACTTGTTCCAGGGCTACCAGATTGGTTCTCCCTAATTCACCTCCTCTTATTTCCAAACAAAACTGAAAATCGAGCTCAATTATCAATACACAATTGGCATATTTTCCAGCTCATTGTGTACTAGTGTTAGATTTCATATTTGGTCTGCAACACCATTTTTCATCTACCTTTTTTGAAATTAATGTGAGAACTTTGGTTTGTGCTTCACAAATCCAATTTATTTGCTCAGTGTGGTGGGAAATGCTGGCCTTTTTTATCACTTGTTGTCATGAAATGGTTTTTTCCCTTTCCAGCTCTCACTTGTGGGTGGCTTTGAGCTCCATGTATGGAAAATTGCTCGTTTTGCTCATGCTGGCCTTTTGCTTGACTGAAGTCATGGACAATCGAGTGAAGCCTCTGGCCTTCCAAGTAAGGCCAAAATTAAACGTCCTAATCAGTTCAAAATGAGTCATTGTTTTCGTTTTTTAGGGAATCTTTATGATGTATCTCTATGTGGGCTCCATTGTGGCCATCATGTGTATTTACATCACGGTTTTGCTTGACAATTGTCCCTCTTTGTCTGGTGCCAAGTCCAAAGAACCCCTGACCAATGTTGATCCAGAGTCCGGATCTGTGGCCAGCTTTGGCACTCTCAGGAGAGCGCACATTGACAGAACCAAAGTGTCCAGAACTAGTTTCTACTTGAGAGTTGGAGCCCTAGGTAAATATGAGAATTTTGCCTTGGATTAATCGAGCCCTTCTTCGTCTGTGTCACAGTCATTCTGCTACACTTGATTGGTTTTCTAACAAGGCAAAAAGATTTCTCCTTTGTCTGTTTTTGTTCCTTTTTTGTGCAAAATCATTGCTCAAAATCTAGCTAGTCATCATTATGCCTTTTCTTCACTTGATGTAGAAAAGGTAGGCTTTAATAATGCAAAATGAAATTTTTACGCCTGTAATAAGCTCGAAATGCGTCAGCTCACAAGTAAAAGTGAAAATGTCACGTTTTCCCTGCTGCTGCTGCTGTGAAGGTAGCTAGAACTGAGCAAGCTGATGAAAAACGACGACAGATGGCTGCAACTTCTCTTCTCTTGGCTCGCCATAAAACCAACACACACATCCACGCGCATGTAAAAATAGTCCACAAAATTGACTTTTAAAGGTCCTTATACAAAGGGTCTCCTTTCTGTGAGATCTTACTTTTTAAATGCCACCAAATTGTACAAAAGAATTGTAAATGCTGCAGTGTTTGAGAAATTCTGGATGGCAACCCCATAAAAAGGGAGTTACCCTATTGTCCTTCATTTTTTTTGTTAGCGCGTTATCTCAAATGAGATTCCAGCCTTTGATGTTGCTTCCTTTTTGGGTTGCGTTGTAGCAAAAAAAGTGTTGCCAGGTCAAATCTTCTTTTCTCTTTTATTTACAATTCCACTCAGGATTTGGGGAGCTTTTCCCCCCAACAAGATTTTCCTCTTTGTGTAAGGGCCCAATTCATCTCTCTTTTCACACTGGAAGAATTTTTTGAATTATTATGGTAAAAGAAGAGTTGTTGGCTCTTTTCTGTGAAGGAACCAAAAAAAAATCCAAAAAACTGATGTTAATCATACTACTTGCAGTGTTTGGTCTTGGAACCTTGATATTTACTGGATTGGAGATAGCCATGCATGCCACAATGGAGAAAAATTGTGTGGAGAACATCTTGATCGCACATCCCATCCTCCAAGCTCTGTTCACATTCTTGCAAATGCATTTCCTATTCGTGAACTCTCAAGTAAGCCTACATATTCTATAACCGTTTCAAAATTACACCCTCCCCTTGCGGGATTGTATTATGCCAAGAACTAACTGCAAATTTTTTTTCTCATTGCATTGGCTCAAATGAGTGAAAAAGCCTGCTATTTCGTACACCAAATTCATTTTCAACCAATGGAATTTCAAAAAAATTGCTATGGGGCATACTTAGGGCATAATTTACTGTACATTTAATTGAATATCTCGGAGTCTGGCAGCTGCAAAAGTGAAAGTTTAATCAATTTCGAATGTAAAGTCCTGTGCAAAAATCCCGTATTTTACTGTCCCATTTTATTCCACTGACCATGAAATTCTTTAGTATTTTCCAATTTCATCTCAAGTTCACTCCAAGTTGACTACAAAGTAGTATAGTGCACCTCATTTACATGTGAATTCCTCTTTTCAGGTAATAGTTGAAAAGTTTGGATTGGTGGCTCGATTTGGGTTCATGCATCTGGTAGCCACCAATTTATGCCTTTGGATCAGGACAATCATTTGGGAGTCTGCTAATGAGTGGATCCACCATATTTACAGCAAAAAAGTGGCAGCCATTTATGGGGAATCGGGCCTCAATTTGGCCGAGGTTGCCAGTAAACCATTGGGAGAACGTGGGCCTATTGCACTTGGCCTGAGATCAGCTGAAGCAGGGTACAATTCAAATTCAAATACCATTGATGTACCTTACAGTTAGATTGGATTCTTTCAGGTTGAGTGATACTTATGCCAACAATTACTTTGCTGATAGAAGCTTCACCAATCTTGACAGATATGAATATGCTGATAGCCTGTCCAATCCAGAAAGCTCCAGTTTTGGTATGAAAAACATTGAAAATACATTGAGTTTGGTATTAGCTGAAAATTCAATTTCCTCAGGGTCATTGGGATGCAATATGTCAATGCCAGTCTCTCAGGACCACATCAACTATGTTGTGTCCCTTTATAGCTGCTTCAATGACAACACTTTGGGAAAATTGTGGACCTCCTCCATGCCATACCTTTTCCCCTTCATAGTGGAATACAGGTACTAAATTCAAGATGCTTGTGCAAGTTGCACAAAATTGAATTAGCCTTCTAGATCTGTGTCCTCAGTTACTTTTGAATAACTTTGAACATTAAGTGTATAGCTCCTGGTCTGCCATGAAAAATGAGCAAGGTTTGGAGCAAGACTTTTTTATACATGTTGAGGGGAAAGTAGTTCTACTGTTGTTTCTCACCTCAACTTTTTCCTCTCTGTTTCTTCATGTTCACTGCAAAATCATTATTTCTTCTGCTCTCACATCTTTTCTATTCACACTGTTTGGATACACTGGTATGTGTATATTTTCTATTAGCTTTTTCATTCCTATTTATTGCCCTTATTTTCTCAACCCAAATTTGCTCTGAAACTGGCTGCTCATTTTTCTTGATTTTTCAGGATTAAGATCGAGCTTCATTTCAGCCTGATTGCTGCTGCAGTCACCTACATCATGTGGAAGAATGTGGGCAATGAGAAAATTCATAAATTGGAAGGGAAGCCCATGAAGAGCTCTGAACATTTGGAGCTTAAAAGGAAAAGGGGCTACATGAGAGTTGATTGTCAAAGTGCAAGCAAAGGACTATTTTTGGGCTTGCTTTGCTTGGTGGGAGGAATCATTATACTCATCATCTTCTTTGTCATGAAGGTATGATTTGACAATTATCATCTGCTGCATTTTTAGCTCAAATGGAGATTTTATGCAGGATACACCAGAATTTTCTGATGAAATGTTTTGGATCTTCAGTGGTGCTGAGATGCTGATTTTCACCTTTGCCATTGGTGGATGCATTGGTGGATTTATACAGGTGCAGAAATTGTCACACAGCTTCCAAAAGCCCTATGAGCTAGACAAATTGCTGTCTAGTGTGACCATTTTTGGTGTGTACATCTATGCCATTTTCTCGCTGATTGCTTCAGGAGTGCACCTTCCTTCCATGGACACAAAGACCATCATTGTATTTGTGCAAAATGTCTTGCTACTTTTACAAGTCTCCTTCCAAGGTACATTTATTTTCACTTGTGATTATATTCAAAGTGGGTGTTGCATGGTGTTGGGAGCAAAACCCACTGCATCATTATGAATAAATCATTCGCAGTGGCATGAAAGCAAAAGTAGGTTAAAAATTCTCTTTCTGCAAATCTGCTTCAATGATAATTTTACGATTCTCATAAAGGTGCTATCCTTCTCACAATTGTGTAATTTATCCATTAAGTCACCTCAAAAGAAGCCTCACACCTTATTTTTGTTTCTAACAGCTAGGTGTTAGTTTTCACAATTTTTGTTGAAGCCTTGCACTGCACTGCTAATTTCAGGAATGATCATGGCAGAAACTGGACGCAGGATTTGCTCAACAAGGAGCCAACAAGCTGCAAAACCAGGCAGACAGCTCATAACTTTCCTCCTTTTTGCCAACATTACACTGTGGATCCTCGACACTTTTATGACCCATAACTGGGTGACGCAAGAAATTCAACTCACCTTCTATGGGCTGCTGGCCTGGGGTGTCATTTCCAGGATCAGCTTGCCCTTGATGATCTTCTACCGATTCCATTCTTGTGTGGTTCTGGTTGAAATCTGGAAGAACACATATCGTACCAAGGAGTCTCTATGAGGGTGGCAAGGACCTACAGTCGGTCAAGTAAGACTACAGGTTTGAATTTTACATAGCCTTCCCGACCTATATAAGCTCAGCTAACAAAATCCTGTGATACCTTTTTCATAACCTTTCAAGGTCAGTGGTCTTACAAAACATCCTTTCTCTCTTAGATTGGTTTCTCTGTTTTCCGTGGCAAGAGCATTTTCTGGCGACGTCGCACCAATTGTTTCTCCAACTTTTACTCCTTACTGTATTTACTTCTCAGAAAAAAGCGAGAAATCCAGCAGAGGCGTCGCAACAATTTACAGCCACCTGACACAAGTGTAAGCCATACATCGAATAATCGAGGCCATCTCCATGCCTCAGACTTCATTTATGCCAGCCCATATGAACTTTTGGATAAGATAGACAATAGTGAAATTTATGTCCCAGAGTCGATGTCAGTACATCTGACTCCACCACCTCTACCAAAGAGAAATAACAACTATTCACCCTCGCCTCGAGTAGGACTTGTATCCCCTGCAAGCCAGGCTTCATCTCCAACCCCTCCAGTATCAAGGGCCTTTCCAAATACTCCATCGCCAGTATCAGGAGGTTTTCGCAGAAATGAAATGCAGGTAAGTGATAAATCTACATGGTGCACTATATATTTCACAGTGATGTGGCAAGCTTCCAGCATTTTATGAGTAGCAGCAGTTCTCATTCTTTTGCGAAAAAAAACACTTTTTTGTCAATGCTGCTCTTACAATTAGGAGAAAAGCGCCACAATGTATTGACAAGGTGGTAGATTTAGCACCTTACATTAATTTCAGGTTGCTATAGAGGTCCACAATTCTGAATCCCGAGGACCCTCCAGTTTGCAGCAATTGCAGAATCTGCTTGATATTGCACCAGATCAGTTCTCGAGCTTCCACCAAAAAGAAGACAATGGTTTTCTAAGCCGAAAAGTGGGCTACGAAATTGAAAGGCGCCTTGTGAAAGCAGTTCAAGTGCGAACATTAAAGAAAAAGCGAGAAAAGAAAGGCCATTTCCACTACTATCCATTCTATGAAAAAGACAACCGCAGTGGACTATGGGGTTGGTTGAAGCGCCATCTGGTGTTGGACGACGCAACCAGTGACACAAGCCTTTACAGGCAAAGAAGGCAGCGAAGGCGTCAGAGAAGGCACCACAGGTTCTGCATGAAATGCGTCACTAGTAGTTTCCAGTCCTTGTTCAGGGTGATCAAGCACCCTGTCACTCATCATTTCAAGTCTGAGCAGGACTTGTGTGGTGATTGTGTCAAAGTGAGCGGTGAAGAGGTCAGAGTGGCCTCCAGGTCCAACACTGAGGCCACTCGCACTCCAACCCCCAAAATGCTGTTAGACATGAACACTGGCGCCATCCATTGGCCAGTGTATCAATTTGGAGGCCAATCAGGCACTGGAATGCTACTTAATACAAAAGCGTTGATGTCTAAAAAGCAAAAGACCACAGATGTCACTGGTGAGCCAGGCAGGGAGAATTTCTCCCTGGGAGGTCAGTTTGAAGTGCCTGAAGTTGATAGCAATAATGTAATTTCCTCCAAACGTTTTATGGCTGCCACGGATGAAGATGAGCGCAAACTAATTGGCTGGCTGCAGGTCCGTGATCCCAATAATAAGAAAAGCTTTTTGCAAGTGGTCAATCCAGCTCCCAAGGGACCATTTCGAAAAGCCCCATGGCATGGTGGAAACATTCATGTTATGAAATTTTAACTTTGAATTCATTATAGTGCAATCGTTTGTGTAAATATAGCCTCTATTTATTCAGTGTGCATAGTTAAAAAAGTCTAATTAGTCATGTTGATAAGGGCAAGAGATTTGGATAGTTTTTAGAAAGCATTACAAATGACTCTGAAATCAAAAACAAATATCTCAGCTGTTAATCTTGTGCTTTTAATGTTAAATTTTGGGGACTTGGATGCAAAGAAATTCCACAAAATTTGAGATTGCTCAAATTCCTGTGTCATCAATATGGGCAAAATGCTGCTGTAAGTTGCCAAAAAAGCTCTCATTTACCCTTCCTTATAACTGCACGACCTGAACGCATTTCAGTTCAATCAGAGATGACACTAATAACTCATTAATGTCAGGGTTGGCCAAGTTTTATGGGACACTTTAAACTATCAAATTTCCCAGCTGTCCCAACAGTTTTGCAATTAGTCGAATTTATTCTTTTGCTGTTTTTGGGACATTATTACAGTACTTTTAATAAAAAATTCATTGGCGGTGATGTGTCTCGTCAATGCTGACCTCGAAAGGTGTGACTGCACATTCAAGGTGTCAAATGTGTCTTGTTGAACATGACCCATGTCCAATTTGTTATCAAGTAAGCTTGTCTAGTGACCAATAATTATTTAAGGTTTAACTGAAGCTTGCAGACAAGCTAAGCTACAGATTTTTTAAAGGGAAGACCGAGCTGAGTTTTTTTAGGCTTAGCTTGATGTAGGTCATTGCTGATGTCCCAAATCAAGTTGATCGTGTGTGTCCCATAAATATTGACCAGGTGACAAATTTTGAGGTGACTTTCTCCTCTTCTGCTGTTGTTGTAATTTGGCTTCTACTAAGAAAGCTTTCGAGAAAGAAAAAAATCTGTAGTGAAAGTTGTAGTTGCATTTGCTTCAGCAGCAACAGAAGCTGAGATTTTTCCATTTTTCGTGGTGAAATTCACGTGCTTTGGCTTGTGTCACAAAAACAACAACAACAGAGGACTTTTCTTGAATCTCTTAATTATGGTAAGAGAGAAGCACAAAAATATTCTCTGTTTTAATTTGAATGAAAAAATTCCGTTGTTGCCAATTGTCAACAATAAATGGCGCAGATCAATCATCAGCTGAAACTAGTTTGGCCCCTTTTGATTAATTTCTAATTCTTAGTATACCGTGTTTAAATCAGTCTTTTCAAATCCAGAGCTGTCATTCAATCTTTTCCAAGTATTTCTATGATGGCAAAAAAGTTGGACATAATTTTTCCATGTCTTTTTTGTCATCTTCTTATCATGATGTTGATCATGATGCAGCATGAACTGAATGGCCGTGACCCGTGGCCGCGTTGAGGCCGCGTGAAATTGTCCTAAACGAACCCAATCTTTTCTTCCCAAATAAAAAACCCACAGTTTATGTGAAAATGCTTCTTCAAAAAATACATGCAAGCAATTCTGATCAAGGCAAGAATAATAGTTTTCTACCACCTCAACAAAACCAAAACTTTTGCTGAGGGGGGTAGGGATTTTCTCTACCAGTTACCGAAAATCCCAGGTTAGTTGAAATTCCAAGACAAGCTCGACCTGCTATTTCGATCCTTCATTAAGTGACCCAAGTTGCTCGCGCTCAAGGCTAAAAATTGTGGCTGATCAAGACTGCAAAAGGCAGCCTCTTCAGCAAATCCCCAATCTCAAGCATAAAAGCTCTAGGAAATTAATTAACCTGGTGATTTGTTTCCCTGGAAAAAATTCCCCTGGTCAATTGTTTCCCAATATTGTTGTTTACATTTCGTTTTTCCCTATTTCATGCTAACCCTGGTAGAAAAATAAACTGAGAACTATTTGGAAATTGAAACCTAACTAGGGATTTTCGGTTACCGGTAGAGAAAAGACGTGGAATAAGGGGAAACCATACTTGGTCCTACTGTGACACTCCGTACCTGATCCTACTAGCAGCAGAGAAATAATTAATGCCTGATGGCAGTTACTTCATTTTGCATGAATAAATATTATTAAGATGTGCTTTCCAGAAAATACAATAGATACATATTTTATTTTAAGTATGATTTGAGTAAGATATTATTTGAAAAAACAACTCTGTGCAAGATTTCGTTTCTATCACAATTTTCACCCAAAAGAAAATTGGCTTTTTACATAGCCCAAAATCAATCTTATTTTTATTAGATAAGTAATTGGCCAGTAGGAGCAAGTACGGTCCATCATGGCGGTACGTAGTACCAAGTACGATCTGGCTTGTCGGACCAGGAACGGTCTGTTGGTAGTAGGACTAGGCATAGGCACCCGTAAAAAGACTTTTGCTTGCAATTGAAATTTTTTTGTTTTGGCATGGTCCTATTCTTATAGGTGCACAAATTGAAGAACATAGGCTGTTGTGAGTGATCAATGAGGATAATTTTCATTGTCTTACTATACGTGAGATCGGGACAACTTTTAACATTAGTCTTCTATTGTCGGCTATAGAAACATTGATCTTGATTCCGAGTACTGCACGCCAATAATAAAAAGGTAGAGAGAGACCTACGCTTCCCAATGTGAGAGCAATTCTGTCATGGAAGGTGCAGGATTAAATATTTCATAAAATGCCCTCCCTGTTCTGTATTGGCAAAAATCAAGCATGCTAGCTCCTTCAAACTGGCTAATCCAATTCATTATGAAAAGTCCATATTTTGACCAAGAGATGTCATCTCAAACAAAAATTGAAATGTCAAGTATCTGCTAGAAGTAACACCTGATCTCATAACTATACCAGAATATGAGCTAGTCTGTGAATTTTCACACTTTGGCTGGCAAAGATAGCACTTTTGTGACAATTATTTCCTTTAACTGCCCACCATGAATGTGTCAAAAGTGTCACATCACAACCCAAATTGCCATTTCCAATCTGAATGACACGATGATCTTTTATGCGTATACTTTCTCTGCAATGCTTTCATCTTCTTCTCTGGAAGCTCTGAAGTAGCTAGGCTAATGATTGTGGCCAAGGCAAGGTGCTCTCCTCAGTCTCCAAGTTGTGGTGAGAGTGCAAAGAGCTAGAAACTTTGCTGTATCAAGTGCAACAGGGTATTCATAAGTTTTCATAACAAATGGTGCACCAAATTGGCCTCAATGATTCCAAAGGAGAAGAGTCTTTTACGTTGCATCAATATTCTTACTCATTTTAAGTTTGCAGTTTTGTCGCTAGAGGGCTGACTAGCATAAACAAAGTTTACTTTCAGGAATGTGCTGCCGCCTTTTGGCAAATTGCAGAAATCCTCAGCTAGTTTGTAAAACAAATTTTGTGCTTTCTCAAGAGGCATATTATTTTCCTGGTTCTTTTATTTGGGTTATTCATTTCATGCCATAACTCTCAAAGGTATAGAATGAAGAAAGTTTCCAAGTATGCCAAGTATGTTTTCCCTTGTACTTCAACTCTTTGCAATTATTTTCAGCATCAATTTGTATCCAAATTCTTGAATTCCCAAACCCTTTACCAGCTTCTTGATTCAATTGCAGTTTATTTAGTTCTTGTTTGCCTCCTTAACTGCCTGCATAAATCAGCTACTTGGTGCACCAATTTATGAGCTCAATTAGGCATAAAGGAAGGTTTAATGTCGAGCAGCATGCTGACATTAGCTAGTAGTACAGTGTGTCAAACAGTGCCAAATTGTTGAGCTCAAGCTCATAAAGTAGAATGGGCAAGAAGAAAAAGTGGTAAAACATGGGTGATGTGCCATACCATAATGGCTTTTTACCTAATAAAGGCCGCCACGTGCCAAAAAGTGCCCTGGTTAAAGACCAGAATAGAAGAAAGCGACCAACTAAATTGTCATGGTTCAGGCAAGGAAATTATCAATATTTTTCATATGTTCTGTGACTGAGAAATACGGTCTAAAATTGAGCGATTTCTGTGAAATATGCGATAAAGATGCAAAAAATGGTACCATTTTGCCAGATTGAGCCATGACAAAAGGGTAAAAATAGCACCTTTTTTTTCATAGCAATTCACACATTTGTGTGGAAATTCGGCTGACTTTTCACATTTGTGCTATTTTCTTAAATGCCATTATGTTCATAAAAAAATGAATGCGTCAAATGCTTACTCCCTTCAAAAAGCCTACTTTCAAGTAAAGCACACTTTAAAAGAAAGTACAGCCAAGATTTTGAAAGAACCCCACTAAACAAAATGAAAATCGGTCCAGATAAAATTGGGATTTACTACCGAAGAAAATTCACTATTCTATTAGGGAAAAGTCCGAGATTACCGTGACGCTTTGATTAAATAAATCGATTGGAGGATACCGACTTTTTCAATTTTGTTGTATGACTTTTTTATTGTTTTAATTGCTATCTATGGGCTGTTATATGCATGCACTACAATATATTTTTTTTAAATTTCGCTTATTGGAAAAGTTATTAATGACCTAAGTTATTTGCAAAGTAGATTAATAGTAGATTTTTTCTGGGTTTCCGCCTTTAAGTACAGTATTTTTTATTTTTTTTTATTTCTCCTTGTCAAATAGAAAGTCAATTTTCTCCCAATTATCTGTCAATTTTTGTAATAAAACTGTAATTTCATCTACTCCAAGCAACCATTTTATCCCTTCTAATTGTACTTTCTCCTAATCTATTGGGATTATAATTTACAATTTTTATGTATATTTTAATTCACAACAAATTAACAAGATACAATGCAATCAAATCCTGAAAAACAACTATGTTACATAAAGTTTTGAATTTTTATGTGAGCCTGAAATTTGAAGGCTCTCTCCACTCTTATGACCCATTTCATATGTAAGTCTTTAGATATAGAATGTTCTGATTCGGAAAAAAATAGAGTGGACTAAATTGATTGTGGTACATGTAAAAAAATATTGAAATATTCTAAAAATCTCAGTTTTTGTATAAAAACTGAGGTTCATGATACTTACTAACTCACCTTTCATGTTGTTCTAAACAACATCTATTAATGAGGATTTTTGAAATCTCAAAACCACTAAAAGTTGTTGATCAGAATAATTTCACAGATTATTGAATTGCAAGCAGAGCCATCTCTGAACAGTTTACAAAGTTAGATTTAAAAATTCTTAAGAACAAACTCAATTAAGTCAAAAATAAATATCAAAAATTGAGACTTAATTGAGAGAAAATTGACACAATTTATATCTACAGTTAAGTCAAAAATAAATATCAAAAATTGAGACTTAATTGAGAGAAAATTGACACAATTTATATCTACAGTTAAGTCAAAAATAAATATCAAAAATTGAGACTTAATTGAGAGAAAATTGAGACATTTTCTTATTTTTTAAATTATTTTAATATGATACAAGATAAAATTCATTTACTATTCCACAGTTAAGACAACAAATGCTCAATGTACTTTAATCATATTTGCAAATTCTATATTTCACATTGTGATAACAATTTTTGTTTACTTCAAACTCGAGCCAATTGACTGTTTGACATTAGTGCTACTTGTATTTTGTGGCAATTGAGATGGGACAGATTTGCTATTGGCAAAAGTGGCAAAGTCCAGATAAAATAGCTGCCTACAAAATCGGGAGAACGGGGAATTAGTGGGGAAAAAGTATACCATTTTTGTTTAGGTCAAACTTGGGCCAATTGACTATGGGACATTAGAGCTTAGTGTATTTCGTTGTGATTGAGAGGGGACAGATTTGCTATTGGCGAAAGTGGCAGAGTCCAGATAAAATAGCTACCTACGAAATCGGGAGAATGGGGAATTAGTGAGGAAAAAGTATACCATTTTTGTTTAGGTCAAACTTGGGCCAATTGACTATGGGACATTAGAGCTTAGTGTATTTCGTTGTGATTCAGAGGGGACAGATTTGCTATTGGCGAAAGTGGCAGAGTCCAGATAAAATAGCTACCTACGAAATCGGGAGAGTGGTGATATAAACTGGAATATTTTTTTAGTCAGACTAATTGGTAAATCCTAAAAAAATTCACAATTAAGCAAGTAAACTAATTGGCATTAATATACATTCCTTTTAAACAATTTTTAGTAAAAATCTAACATATCGATAGGGACAAAAAATTATCCCAATTTTGTGTCAATTTAATCTAAAAAATTGTAATTAAACTTACAAAAAATAGTAATATTGATTTTTAGGTTTTTTAAAAAAAATTAACAATGAATGACAGAATTATTACCTAAAAAATTCATATCAATTCAAAAATTAAAGATTAAAAAAATTTTTTTTAAGACTTTGAGTACGTCAATTTGTCGCCAATTTGAATATTTTAAAATTAAATATCTTGAAGACTAATTATGATTAAGCAAAAAAAATAACATGTGAGTACTCTATGGTTAAAGACGAATTGATGTATGTCAAAATAAATCGATTTGGACACAATTGAATTTCCAACTGGAGTTAGCAGGGAAAAACTACTACTCTTTTGTTTAGTGGGGAAGGTATTAACTTGGAGCTTGAATTTTTTAGCTACAATCAGTCACCACCAGAAAATTATGATGAGGAGCTGTCTTTGCATCCATTGAAACTAGAGGTCCAAGAGAGTCCAGAAGAGATTCTGAGTCCTCAAACTGAAACTTTGTGGCTTTCGCCTAATGAGGAAAAGGAACTCAGGCTTGACGAAGAAGGTGTAGAATATTACAGAGGTAAGTTCAAATATGAAACTCACAAACTGACATCTTACATAACATTTGTTTTGCAAATGGATCTTATAAACCATTAGGGAAATGCAAAAGCTACAGTTTCACTATGTGCAGTAGTACCATGGCAACAAAGTAATTGTCTGCATTGAAAATGGTATTTTTTGGCAAATTGCAATTTGCCTTTGCAGTAGTCGTTATGTGCTTTTTTCTAGCTATATAGCTTGTTCTCATAAAACTCAGTAAGGCAGGCGGTAAGCAAAGCAAGGCACTTTGGAAGCTCATAACTCAGTAAGTATTGAGCCGATTGGAACCAAATTTGGAGGGATTCATAAGAGCGTATTGAAAAATCTTCATGTCAATTTTCATCCGGATCGGAGGTCTCTAATGCCCTGTTCATGTATAAAGAATGCCTTAAGGTATGGAAAAAATTGTCATAAGTAAAAGTGAATCTGTTGCTAACTGCCACTCAACGAGTTCAGCTTGGATAATGAGGGGTACAAAGTTACTTTAGATTCCTCAAAGATGACTGGGCCATAAAGCATTTGTGCCTTGTTCATGTATTAAGAATGCCTTAAGGTATGGAAAAAATTGTCTTCAGGAGAAGTGACTGCCACTCTACGAGTTCAGCTAGGGGCCGAGCAGCGTTTTTAATGGCAATTTTTGCTATTTTGTCTCATGGTTTTCAGCTTTTTTTAAAAACCAACCAGCTTTCTTAACGTTTTTTTGATAAGAGATGAAATTTAACTAGTGATTTTGCTCAAAATGGCTAAAATGCGGAGGGCTTAGTTGCCCAAATTAGATTTGTTTACTTTCCAGTTGGCTTAAAGTCGATCTGATTTTTTTAGTATCAGCTGGCGCTTGTCATAAGACAATTTTTCTCCTTTCCTTGAGGTATTTTTCGTGCATTTTCCTAAGGAGTTTGGGGCGTACATGAACAGGACATAAGGAGGTGGCTGATTTTTCTCCTTTGCTTAACTGATTTGCCTCACTTTCAGTAAGGCGGCCATAGCGTCTTCCAATCCGGATGAAAATTGGCATGAAGATTCTTCAATACGTCCTTACGAATTCCTCCGAATTTGGTTCCAGTCGGACGAGTAGATGCTGAGATATAAGCGCGCAAAGTGCCTTGCTTACCTTATAGAAATGTTTATGAGAACAAGCTATAGTAAGCTAAAAGCTCAGTGTGGATAAATCTGCTGAAAAATTCCATTGCTGCTGCAGAGTTGCTTAAAAGAACCCTGAATTTGTGACAGACGTCTTGACAAGTTACGCGAGCTAGAGCTTTCTAGCATTTAAAAAGCAAATATTTGGCATCAAAAAATAATCTTAAATGCTTTTTTAGATCCTAACAGTTTTAAGTGAACAACTTTTTCAGTTTCTTTAGGCAAGTATGCATAAGCTCACTTTAGTTTGACACACAACTTTTGTTTTTCATATGCGCCCAATATAAAGTGAGTTTCTTCTTTGGTGTTGACATTTCAAAAGTTTACCTATTAGAAAGCTACAATAACAACAAGCTGAAAGAATGTCAAGTCCACCAAACATCAAAATTGCTTTTGCCTTCTCCAATAAAAGATTGACTTAGCTATTCGAGATGACTTAAAGTACTTTTTAAATTAATTTTGATCACCCTCCATGAGATTTCTTTAAAGTGGCAGATTTCCAAAACAACAAGAAAAGGGCATTCTACTTGTGCTGTACATGACGTCATATAGACTTAACCGGAATAACAATTGGTGTGTAATTAGTTCGTTGCAGGGCATGACTCGCATGAAAAAGGCCTGTGTTTTTAGCAAGTGACGCAAGCTTTTCCAGAACAATTTGTAAATGTCATAGACTCATCACACACTGGAATTACTGCTCTAATGTGGTGTTCATCTACGTCATCTCTACCCATCATAAGAAAACGTATGATTTCAAGGCTCCCTCATTTTCGCACTTAGGAACATTAATTGACATTACAATTGATTAAGTCAAAGTTTAAGAATCAGCACCAACTCTTAGTTTTTAGGTCAAGCTCTCAGCACTGAAGCTAAATGTAAGGTGTTAAGGATTGTCCTTTTCTTATTAGATGAACACCACGTAAGAATTGACCAAAATTCGCTTCCACTGTAGCAGTACATTTTCTGTTTAATGGTCACACACACTTTTAGGTAATTGTCGTAAAACTCAATTGTACTCGAAGTGCTCTCAAACTCACTCAAAATAACTTAAAACAGAGCTGAATTATTTAAGATCGTGGCTTTAATTTTTTACATGAGTAGCAATTTTACAATTTTTAAGGTTACATTTTCAGATGATAAATGTCAAAAAGTATAAGAGAGTTTATCAGCTCATGGGCGATTTTGAGTCAATTTCACGGTAATTTGAGGACGCTTTTAAAGAAGAACAAAAGCATCATGGTCACACTATGGGTGAAAATCGAAAATCACTGTTCACTGCTGCCTTTTTGAGCACTTTTGCCCTCCACGTGCTGCAACAGCTCTTGGAAATCAGCGAAAAAATCTCCAGTTGTTCAATAAAAGTCAAAGAAGTGACAGCAAAACTGGTTTTTTTTCAAATCATGAAGTGGCCAATCGACAGGTTAATCCCGAATTTGCAGCTGTTCTTGCGTAATAGCCCAACATTGAAAAAAGGATCGGTTTGCCCCATATTTTGCACAGGACAAGGGAATTTACATTTTTATTGCTTTTGCTGCAGGGCAACAAATGACTTTACCGGTGTGGGTGAAAAAAAGAGTCTCTTATCGCGAGCCATATTCAAATTGCAACCAAGAGCTCGTTCGCATAGTACATTTAGCTTTCTGCTATAACTTAAATAGCAACCCCATTTTGAAGACCTTTTGGCTAACACAATATCTACCAAGGATTTCAATTTAATTTTTATGCTGTAATACGATTTCCTAGTGTTATAATTCAGTTAACCGATCCGACTCAGCTCGTTTATCTCACAGCTGTTTCTAAGCATTTTGGAGGATATTAACTGCTTTATGGCCCAGTTATCTTTGAGGAATCTAAAGTAACTTTGTACCCCTCATAATCCATACTGAATTAAGAAAAAAGGGAAGGGACTACCTAGATTCGAACCTCAGTTGGTTCCAATACGAAACTATCACTCTAACAATTGAGATTTGGTAACTATGTGTAAATCAGTTGCTATAATAGGACTATTTTAACATTATTCAAGCCAGATGATGAAAAAAAAGTTGAGGCCAAACCGGGATTTGAACCTCAGATGGCTGAATCAGGAAACTAGGGCTCGAGCCATTGGAAAACCTCTGAGGAAATGCATTTAAAAGTCTATTTTATTGCTCCCAAACCGCAAGATGGTAGCACATGAGAGCCAGTGATATTCACATAGCAACTAAAAACCGAGCGCCATTTTATAGGGCACGAGGCGGCCCGGTAACTTCATCAAAACACTCAATAATCGTATTTTAGGCTTAGTCTCTTCTGGAGATTTCATAGTGACCCAGCCACGGTCATTATCGTTTCTTATGTACACTGAGTAGGTTGCGATGGAGCTACATAAGAATCGATAATGACCGTGGCAATGCCACTATGAAATCTCCAGAAGAGACTAAGCCACAGAATATAAAATTGTATATTTTGAGATGGGGCACATAAAATTGGGTCATTAAATAGCTGAGCGAGGATTTTAAAATAGATAAACACGAGTGCCACTTTATATGCACGAACTAAGTGAGTGCGTATAAGAAACGAGTGTTTTTCGACTTTACGTGCCCCAGCTCGAAATAAATAACTATAAAACACTCAAAAATCGTATTACATAATATAAAAATGTGCATACCGAGCTATGGAACCTAAAATGGGGCTATTAAAAAGCAGACCTCTGATCTTAAAATGGAAAAACACTCGTAAAATTACAGTCCTCGCCGGATCGAGCTGATAAAGTTGTACTCATGTTTTCCCATTTTAAAATCCTCTCTCAACTCTTAAAGGGCCCTACTATTTGATGCCCACATCGATATTTATAAAATTTTATCATCCGGCAACAATTTCTAAATAACAAACATTCTTTCAAAATCAAAATGAAAAAATAAATATTTTGGAGGTGCCGGGATTTGAACCCGGGGCCTTTCGCATGCGAAGCGAACACTCTACCACTGAGTTACACCCCCTTTCACACTAATTGATTACACATATAGCTATATTTATCTAACTTTTACTGGTAAACTTTAGCTTCTTGTCTTTGTTGACTGACATTTCAAATACTTGGCTCACTTTCCAATAAAAAAGAATGCTCAAGAATTTCTCAAATCACAGTAGCAAAGACTAGGATGTGAAGCATACAAATGCAATTTCTAGCCTTTTTTCTCCTCCCTATTTTTGTTGCGAAATTGCGGTACTTTATTCCCATTAGAAACATTTGTGCATGATAAAAATCCAAGTGGCCAAGATAGGAAAGAAAGCATCTCAAGAAAAGTAGTGAACATCGAATGCTTTCACTACTCAAAATTAAAGACAATGGCCCGGTCCTTAGCAGGTTTTCTCATCATTAGCTGGTGACTGGTATTTAAATACCCTATGTAGTAAAAAAGTATTTAAGTAGCTGCTATTTAAGTACCTTTATAATACATAGGGTATTTAAATACCCGTCACCAGCTAATGATGAGAAAACCTGCTAAGGACCGGGCCCACAACTTGAAGCTCACATCATCTAATCACTAGGAGTCATTCAGTGATTTATACGGCCATTTTTCGGTCAATTTGGGCCGTTTTAAAGGGAGCCAATTTAGAAAAAAGGACAGCCTTTTTGGAAAATCCACATCTTTGTCGAAGTGTTTTTTGCTGGATGCAACATTTTTGCTTTGGCATATAACTTTCAGCACGCTTTTGAAAAGGGTGAAAGACACACTTTTTTCCACTTGTCATACTCTGAGCATGAAGGCTTACTACGTCACTTAAATTGCAATTTTTAGGCCACCTTTTCGGATTCTTTGAAACCTTTATTAGAGGTCTTATTGCATTTCTCGTCAAGCCTCAATTACGAGGAAAGTAATGAGCTTTAAAAACTCACTCACATCTACTTCTACTTTGCCTATTTTCCGAATAGCTTGTTTCGAATTCAATGTTTTTCACTCGTTTTCAGCGGTTGCTTGCTTTCAGAGTTCAGTTGTTTCGCTCACTCGTTATAATTGCTTTTTTATAATCTTTTTTTTTTATATTTCGTTGGTAACGTTCAAATATTTCATTTTGTTTGGTTATTATAGCGTTCATTCGTTGGATTTAACTTTTGACGAGTTAATACTAAGCTAGCCCAACTCGTTCTTTGCGCTCATCTTAATCGTTCATTTATGTTTATATTACCGCTAGTGGTTTTTCTTTAACTGCTTTCTTATTTCTAAAAGAGGCTGAAATCCTCATGAGCTTACTCGTTGCCAATCGAGCACCAAATGATAAATGACATTTAAATGACAAGGGCCAATATTTTGTAGATAGTTTTTCTCATGGTGTTTAACAATACAGCAATAATAAGTAGAGTGCTCTCAAGAACAGGCCTGCCTACGCACACTGGGCCAAAATTAAATTATCACCAGAAAGGGAAAATAAATACGGATTGAAAAAATAGCCAAGAATCCATAAAGAGGCTCTGTTGAGCGCAAATGCAGCTTTAGCAGCAGGTTAGCCCAGTGTGCAAGTGAGTAGATTATTAGGGAAGATGTCACTCGTTTTTGGCTGCAGTTCATGAGCACGTCCTCAGCTGAAGTATTATTATTGAGGCCGGTGCGAACAATTAAAAATGTGCTACAATGGATAAATTCACGAAAAATAGGGCTGGTGGTCGATCCTCCGCTGCCAAAAGTAAGAACAGCTGCAAATCTGAGTCAACCAGTCGCAATGGACCGACTTGGCTTTTCTAAGGCTCCTTATTAAAATTCGTCATGTTCAAACTCCAACGTATGAGTGGAGGCGGATCCAACGCCTACAAGACAGGTTTGTCCTCAAAATCAATAATTTTGCCCGTTCAGTCTTGAAACCGAGCATGAAAGTTTTTTTTATTTTATTAGCATTGCTGCTCAAGTTGCTTTCTCAAGTTCGATTCATTTTGCTGCAACATTGCAAAATCAAACTGTATTCCCATGTATGACCAAAATGAGTTGTGATAAACTTGGATCGAGCAAAGTTGATTACAAAAACAAACTGTATTATCAATTGAATAGGAAATTAACTGCATTTTGATTAGGGATTGCTTTGCACAACTTCTGATTTTTCCCCAACATATTACAGGATATTACACAACAGGCAAAAATCAACAGTATTTAGGTAAACAAACCAAGCATGACTCAGCATGATTATTTCACAAAAAAGCATGGCAGTTAACTCTTTTTTGAAGAAATGCTCAAATTTTAGGGACAGCAGGCAAGAAAAGTCATTACTTCAGGTCAATTTCCACTCTCTCTCAAAATTATCCTTCACTCTATTATATAGTATTTTTGCGCTGCTCGCGTTAAATGGCTGCATTTTTTATCTTATTCAAAGGATGACTTTTCAAGTTTCAAAACAAAATAAAAGCCTTCAATTTTCATGGGAAAAAATGCATGATTGGTGTGTTGACATCACCAATATGTAAAAACGGACTTTCTAATTTAACAGCTTTCACTAAATATTCTGGCGTATTTGCCAACAACTTTCAGTTGTTTAGTTAATGTTTTTACCAAAAGGTGACGCTGCTATCGCAATTGCAAAAAGCGCCACCTATGCGTGAAGAGCTGAACTAATCAATGCTGACTTTTACCAATAGATGGCGCTGCTACTGCAGTGCATTTTCCCCATTTTAAAACACGGCAAGGTCAAGAATGTTTGTGGACTGTTGGCCATTATTTGTGCTGCTGTTTTTGAGAATGCATTTGAGAAGATAAGTGAAAGGCATTATTGAGTGTAACTTGAGTCTAATTAATTCTTGCTAAGCTTCAGAATTTCATAAAATACATCTTTAAATGATTTTTTCACATTTGGTTAAGGATGTTACATGATTTTGACAAAATTCCAACCCTAAAGCAGCTTTGCAATAAAAAAAGACCATTCCACATTTTATTTGTGCACATGAAATTACACAGAAAACAAGCAGACAAAAGCCACGTGCTCATTTTGCACACGTGTTGACGTCACTCACACTACTACAAAATTCGAATTTTGACTCGAGGCCAAAATCTGTTAAAAAACTTGATTAGGCTCTTGTTATTCAGTGAACTTATTGCAATAATCGTTATTCAGGGGCAATTTGAAATCTTCTTGGCAAAAGTGCAAACTTGCTTGCTACTTTTCTTTTTTTTATAGGCCTATTGGGGGATTTCATTCCAGTTCTTGAAACCTTGCCTACCTGATGCATATTTGAGATTTAGCCCATATTCAGGCAGAAAAAAAGTGCGGCTAGGCCAGAGAAAAGAGGTTGCAATTAATGTTGTGTAAAAGGAATGACCTCTCATTTATTTGAAAATGAGCCAAGCAGAAAAAAGAAGATTTTCATTTTCAGCATTTGTCTTACAAGATAAGAATTGCAAGCTTCAGAATTTTTAGGCTAACTTTGCTTGACTAATTGACCCCTTGAGGATGAGCCTTTCTTCTCCTTGTTTTTTCTCGGAACAGGGCTTATTTTCATGGTTTAGTTACACGCGCACAGTAGGTTAGGTGTAAGAAAGGTGGACATTTTTCAGATCTAAGCAGAAAAGATAGCATAGTATACTATGCACACTGGGCGAGCATGCGTCAAAAGCTGCAATACATGGGGAGCTGTCCTCACTTTCGATTTTTTTCCATCGATGAGATATTTAGCAATATCTAAATCTCTTTCCTCGATTATTGAACAGCCAATTGACCTTTGCCAATAACTCCATTTAAAGGCCATAATGTGCTACGACCAATTGGCTTTTATGCAAGATTTGTTGAAAAAGAAAACACCACGCGAGAATAAAGGGCAATAAAAAGCATCCTGTTGTTTTTGTCTCGGTTTCAGCCCACTGTGCATTGCGGGATAGAGAGCTAGTAAAAGTAGTAGAAGAAGCTTACTTCAGTGTGTAGTAGTACTTGTTTTCAGGCCCAACAGCAGAGAAAATATGTGAATTTCACCTTGCTACTTCTGCTCAGTTTGGCCCAACTTTCAGCTCACTTGTCTGCAATATGTAATAATGAGAAGAGAAGACAAAGGCTCATTGTTACTTCCATAATTGTTTGGATTTGCCCAAAAAAGCGGTGACTACTCTCGCAAAGGATAAGTGAACAAAATAATAATTTTTCTCGGTGACTCAACTTTTGTGCGAAAAAAGCTGCTTTTGTTATTTTCAAAATTTTTCGTAATAACGGCTCGAAATGAGAAAGCTCGCGCGAAAAAAGGGCTCTCAGCCGAATTACTTTTCTTTAGTGTGTAACTTTAATCTGCTCTCGCGCCTGACGCTTGTTGCTTCAGTGGTAAAGTGAAAGCTCTCGTAGCGAGACCTTCATAAGTTGAAAATTAAGTAAGGAAAGCCACTATATTGCTTGCAGTTGTATCAGCAGCGTTGCTTTCTAGCAAATTTTGGGCAAAACCAATTAGACAAGAAAAAATGTGTGATGAGAAATAAAAGATGTCTCTTATGTTTGCCAAGCAGTTTTCAGGTAAAGCAATTCTCCAGCTTACAATGTCTCTCATTTTTCATGTCTCTTTTCACTTGTTTTTCTCCATTTATATGACACTGCTTTTTTGCACATGTGCAGGTCCTTCTGGTAAGCAGAATCAAATATGATGCTTTTTATTATGTGCCACTCTTCCTTTTCTGCTGTACTTTACTTTGTAATGTTTTTGTGGTTTGTCAAAACAGCTATACTTTTTGCGACTTGTCCTTCTTCTCTGACCAAGCTAAATTCCGGATTCCGGAAACTACACAATTCCGTGTAAATACTAGGTTTCTAAGATCCGACACGCACAAACTGCAACATGATCATCAACAAATAAAAAATCCGGAAATCCGGACGCTCAAATTCGAATTTTTTCTAGAGAGTGGAGGTGGCGGAGGCCGGAGCAAGGGGCGCAGTAAGGGTCTTATGGGCAAAGGCAAAAGCCATCATGGCGGCCGAGGGCAAAGCGAATCCGGAGGCGAGCACGGGAGTGGAATCATCAACATGGATCCGGACGTCCGGACGCACATGCTCTTCCCGCGCCGAGCGCTAGAGGACGACGATACTTTGATGGGCGGTTACGGCGCTCGCGGATCCGGATCCCCCTCGTTTATGAAAAGTGTTTTCGGCGCAGGCTGGGGCAGGCGCGCGGCATCCGGGTCACAGCAACAGCAGCCCGTGGACCCGAGATTCCAAATCACTCCAGAACTCCTGGATCCATTTCTAAGAGGAGCCAAACAGGTAACAACAATTCATATTGCTACTTTTGAAAAATGTGAGTGAAATGAACAAGTGGGAATCAAATGAACGATTGATTGCAAAAAAACGAGCGAGAATGCAGAGAACGATTGAGTGCTAAATGAACTTGAGAATTGTCTTCAGCCAGCGTAAGATCAGTCCTTAGCGTACGAATCGGGTAGGCGCGCTGGTCAAGTTAAGCGGATCCTGGATAGGGCTGACTAAATCAATTTTAATTTGCCTTTGTTCAAGGGCTAACCTTTCAACTTTCCTTTGGTTTAGTTCGTTAGCTAGGACAAGTAGGTCACGAAAAAGTATTGTTTGAGGCTTTGAGTGGGAATTCAGATCGACTTTAAGCCAAGTTGCCAACTTGAAAGTAAACAAATCTAATTTTGGCAATTTATGCGCCGCATTTTACACATTTTCAGCAACATCAATCGTTAGATTTAACCTTTTACCAAAGAAACGTGACGAAAGCTTGCTTTTAACGAAAAAAAGGCTGAAAAGCTTGGAACAAACTATCCAAATGTGCCATTGAAAACACTGCTCGGTCCCAAGCTGAACTCGTAGATTGGCAGTCAGCGAAGAGTAAAAATATGCCTTGGCTTCAACAGTGCTGTACTATCGTAATTATTTAAGCAGTTCTCATCCTGAATGGCCATTCCAGGTAAGCTTCATTGGTGACCAAGACTGGCAACCTGAACAGAGAAGGCCAAATAGTTACAACGCAGAATACAGCAGCAGGCCCCAACCGCCACTCGTTGCTGCAAACTCGTCCGCTGCTCCTCCAGCGGCGAGCTTTAAAAGACAATCCAGCTGTGATCCCTCCATAACCATGAATGGCAACGGGCCCCCCAAAGATAACCGGTTAAGGCCACCACCGTCCGGGGTGTCGAGGTCTTCTTCTATGGAGCCAAGGCCGCCAGGGGGCGCTCCACCTCGAACCCGGATGTCAAGGACGCCCGTTAGCCCAGAAGAGATGGCGCGAAAGTCACGTGATGAAGAGGCCTTACAAGCTCACCAGACCTACCAACGCGACTGCTTCATCATTCCACAAGAGAGTGTTGAGCGATTTCTGCCAGATGGAATATCGGTGAGCCATATCTCAATTGAAATGCACCCAAAAACTAACTGTTCCTTTTTGGGGTAACGCATTCATTGAAAAAGTGTTGCCAGAATGCTTCTATGTAGTTAAAAAGCATGATGTCATTGTAACCGCCTCAAGATACAAAAAGCTACTATATTTAAAGTATTAAATTAGCTTTTGATGACGTCATTGCCGAATTAGAGTGACGACATCAACCAAAAACAAGTGAATATTTTAAGTGTTTACAAAAAACATTCATCATTTCTCAAAAACCTGAATGTAGCAAAGTAAATACCATCTCTGGGTAAAACTAGGAAATTCCTATAAACCTGTCAATTTGCCAGTTCACTTTTTCAGGGAAAAACTACCTTCTCAATCTGCCTAGCAAAAATTCTTTCCCATTTTTTTGGGGCTTTGTTGTCTGCTTTTTCAGTTTTACAGTAGAGGACAAGGACAAAGTTTCTTCACCTGAGAAATGCTTTCTAATGCACTAACAGCAGCTGCTGCCATGGACATTTCACAGTTTCTTCAAGATAACCTTAGAAATTGCCTACTTTGTACAAGCTTTGTAGTTACCTCAGGTCAAAATGCAGCAAGTCTTGAAATATGCCACTTGTCTCATGCTGACATCACAATTGTAAAAAAAAAACTTGTTAAGCATCATTTTCCATGGATGACCTTAGTTTTTTTCTAGTAGCCTTTGAAAAAAAAGCTGATGCTGCAAATTACTACAGAGGAATGAGGAGTATTTGTGTACTTTCACTTCCAGTTGCCAAGAAATCCGAGCCAATTGATCAACGTTTTGGAAGTTGATGATCCCAAGCTCGCCATTGTGTTCCATATGATTGCCCCTCTGGAATCTTTGAATCCTCATTTGGAATCTCCTTTGGCAGATCCAATGGTGCTACTGCGTAACCTGGCCAAAGAGGACCTGGAGCGAGCCAAAGAGCTGCAAATCAACGAGGGCTTCATTCTCAAGAATCTCGAGGCTAATTGTAAGGCTTGCCTCATTTTTGCAAAGACCTTCAGACGCTACTCTCCTCCTTCTTTCAGCTGAATACCCTTTCATTAACTATTATGTGATACACAAAACTCGATGTGAGGCTACAACCTTATTCTGCGAGGCTCGTAAGCAAGCTTTCGACTCGTTTGCGCCCGAAAAAAATGGCTACAGTTGTGATCACACATTTGACAATTACGACGAGGTTGCCACCATTGCAAGGCCACCCATTGAACCAATCTCCAGGAAGCCCATCACAGATACAACTGGATACATTGTCTGCATGTATCGGGTCTTCAAGGGGGATGATGGCCAGAAATTCGAGAGAAACTGGTTGTACTGGACAGGTATAATGAAATGAGACTGCAATTACTTAAAGAAATAACCTTTTAAATAACTCAAGAGGGCCATTCATCAAACCTTTGGAGCTTAACAGAGCTAAAAATGCCAAAACCTTATTGCTGCAAGTCTCGTGAGCACACTCTAAATGTTGAGGTATTTACATTTCAGGGGCCCGAATGCTGTACAAGAATCTACCCCGAGCTTGTGGACTGCGCCGAATCACACTGCACAAAACGATCAATTTGAAGCAAGAAGTGGTCTACTTTTTGCTAGTGGAGTGTTCCAACTTCATGGAGCACATTGGTGAAGCTGCCAACCTTTTGCCCATTTTGAGGGCCAGAATTTGTGGCTACACGGGCATTTTTCGGTGCATGGACAGCTTTTGACACCGGCAGCCCCCTTTGCCTGCAACAAAAGATGATCAAATTAACCAATTTTCTCCTGCATCAGCCGAGGTTGAGGGGGCTGATGGTGACAAGGCTCAGGGAACAAGACCAGAGCCTGGATTTTTTGCTTCACTCTTCTTCGGAACTTGACTCGATTCATCCATAAAGTATTCCATAGCAGTTAAAAAAGTGCCTCTCTCTTTTCCAACCCTGATGACGTCACCACAGAGGACGTACGATGACGTCATCGCATCGCAAGTTTTGTATAGCTGCTTCGAAAACCTCGACTCAATTCATTCTGAAATGTGTAAACTATGCTACATGCACTTTTGATATGATTTAAATTGCATGGGGATGCAATGAAAGAAAACTGGACATGCGTAACTCCAATGGTTAGCATGTGATTTTTGGCAGCTGTGATCATTTTGGCAGCGCATGATATGAAAAAAATTGGTGCCCTCCCTACAATTCCTCAAAAACGTGCTTTATGATAGCCCATAATGATGTGCATTCTTGATGTGCCACTATTTGAAAGTTTGCTCAAATCCAACTAAAAAGACACCTAATAAATATTCAAGCGAAACTTTAGCATGAAAGCACTTTCAATACTAGTTTTTGTAGAAGTAAAAACTCACTGACTAGCCTATAAAGGCCTCAAATTGAAATAACATTTCTTAAGAAAAATCCATTTATATAAAACAAAAACTTTCTATGCAGGAATATTTTCCAAATTGATCAATTTGGAGAATATTACTGCGGTACTGACACTAACCATCTGAAACGATTTTCATATGAAAAAATCCTCTGTATTTCAAACTTAAAAGTACACAATTTATATAACTGATTTTTTACATAATAATTAATTAAGCTTTGAAAGTAGGCTTTACCATGACTTATAGAGTGTTTGGTCGCGTGGAGATAAGTTTCAAATTTCATTGTTGTAAATAATGAATCCTGGCAAGAAATTGAACATGGCGATGACAGTGGCGATGGCTCTGATGAGTCTTCCAACCATGTTGCCTTGGTTGAGCAGCAGTGGACCAGACAACCGGAGCAGGATGACAAGAATGACGGCAATGACAACTGCTATGATCATCATCACTGCTTTGAATGAATATCCTAACCGGGCAAAATCTTCCGGATTCTGATGGTTGAATTTTTCAATTTTCGTCTGGACCCAAATCATTACGAGTAGGTTGACCAATCCCACGATTTTCAAAGATTCGGATGAAAATTTGCCAGCATTTTTTTCCCCCTCTTTGTTTCCAGCCAGGAGCAGGAAAATGTCGAGTTTGGCAAAATCCTGGCGGAAAAGCTCAAAAAGGACGCCGGAGAAAGCCGCCAGAAACTGGACCAGTCTGACGACTTTCAGGAAGGTCTTTTCATGGAGGTCAATGGCAGGGTGGAAAATGCACACGTACCTAGTCAATACCAATTTCAGGTTGGACATGAACATGGCATGCGCAGAAAAGATGAGCATGCACATGATTGACCAAGCTGCGTATTCGTGGTAGTGCGGAGCTCCTATTCTCAACGTGGTCACGCTTGAAGCAAGCAAAGTGAGCAAGCTCCAAAAGATGAGATCCTTGACGAGCGGATCAACCAACGTTTGCATCCCCAAGGCCTTCTTGTTCACGTACTTCCATATGCAGGAGCAGAGAAGCAGCCCAATGCAAACTGCTAGAGAGTAGGCTGAATACAGCAGAGAGATTCAATATAGCTGTATTCCATGCTTGCTAAGCTCGGCGAGACTGAGTGAGGTCGTCGAGGCTCTTCTGTAGGTGCCGGATTAACTAGCGCACAAATTTCTCTCTCATTGGTGGCCGCCACAGTAAGATCGAATTTGGGAATATTTTTTGGTTCGAATAGGCTATTAGAATAGGCATCAATTGCCTACATGGAATTCCACTTTTAAGGTGCAGACAAGTCATTTTTTGCGTAGGCTGAAGACTCATTTTGTGATTGACAGTGAATTTTCTTCAATTAGAGGTCAAGGGCTTAAATGATAATTAGAACTTAACTATAATAGTTCCCTACTGCCTCAGCAAAAGTTAGCCCCCAAGAAAAATCACTGAGATGTCGGGAATTTGAGAACCGAGCAAGTATTATTCATCCGAGCGTAGCGAGGAAATGAAAATTATGTGAGACTACAAATTGAGACATCTCAAGGCTACAAATTGAGGCTGTCAAAGAAGACGAATAGTCGGCTGCAAATTGAGGCCGCTTGAAGCTACGAATTGATTGAGGCAGTTACAAAATGAGGTCGCTCAAGACCACAATTTGATGCCGCTCAAGACTACGAATTGAGGCAGCTAGTGACTACTAATTGAGGCCGCTTATGACTGCAAATTGAGGCCTCTCAAGACTACGAATTGAGGCAGCTACACATTTTAAGGCCACTCAAGACTACAAATTGAGGCCAATCAAGACAACAATTTGAGGCTGCTCGAGATCATGAATTGAGTCAGATGCAAATTGAGTCCACTCATGACTACCAATTGAAGCATCTACCGCAAATCCCCAACTTAACAGCTCTGGGAAGTTAATTTACCTGGTTCAGAGAAATAAACTGAGAACTATTTGGAAATTGAAACCAAACCAGAGATTTTCGGTTACCGGTAGAGAAAAAGATTAGGCATTCGGACAGAAATATTAGAGGTTCGGTAACGAATATCACACGTTCGGGCATTTTTATGCATTAAACCGCATTTACCGCCATTTCCCGACCTTGTTAGCGTAAGCCGCGCTTAATTCCTTGCTCACTAATGCATTAATTGGTCATTTCCGTTTAGAAAAAGTAAGTTCGCCTGTTTCAGTCACCCTCTGGATGTGCCCAGGCAGAGCGAACTCTAGGAGCTCGAGAGGATGACCGGCAACGTATGTGAAACCTCCTCCAGACAGGTGAGGAGACCCTAATGTCCTGTTCATGTACGCCCCAAACTCCTTAGGAAAATGCACGAAAAGCACCTCAAGGAAAAGAGAAAAATTGTCTTATGACAAGCGCCAGCTGATACTAAAAAAATCAGATTGACTTAAAGCCAACTGGAAAGTAAACAAATCTAATTTGGGCATCTAAGCCCTCCGCATTTTAGCCATTTTGAGCAAAATCACTAGATAAATTTCGGCTCTTATCGAAGAAATGTTAAGAAAGCTAGTTTGTTTTGAAAAAAAGCTGAAAACCATGAGACAAAATAGCAAAAATTGCCATTAAAAACGCTGCTCGGCCCCAAGCTGAACTCGTAGAGTAGCAGTCAGCAACAGATTCACTTTTCCTTATGACAATTTTTTCCATACATATGGCATTCTTAATGAACTGAAAGTAAGCAAGGCTAGCTTGGGAGATCAAGCAAGACCTGGCTGACAAATTGCTCCCAATGATCTAGGTAGAGTCAAAGAAAAGACATATCATTCTTCCAGGTACTTCCAAGTACTATGCTTTTTGTATTAGACGATACGTTTTAAAGCACCAAGTGCGATTCGTTCTGGTAGCTCCAGTCACGATCCGTAGTAGTACCAGGTACTGGCACCCAATTCGAAAGTCGCATTGGCTTAACAAAAGATGGCTTCCTTTATATTTTGAGCTTGTTTGGGCCGTAGGTACAAAAGTTGTAACGATGTGCTTTTAAAAATGTGATTTGTTGGTGAGCATCGCATGAAGAATATTGATACTTTATTGCTGATGTTTCTACTTTAGCTGACACAATTTAGCATCTATTCAAGCTTGAAAGTTGAAGTGAACACTGTCCTCGGTGATGTCATGATTGTGAACCACTGAGCTCGTTCCTTTTCACCTGTCACATTTTTTCCTAGGCTAACAGAGCCCAGGCATTTTTCAGATATATGCTACGTTACACATATTGCTCAAAAATGAACACTATTTAAAATACAGTTTTCAAATCATTTACCTCATTGTCTCTGCTACAGGATTGGGAGGAAACCATCAGCACAAATGTCATTTGCTCCACTTGGCTTGGTGGCAATTCAAAATTGATGGTTTCGTCATACACAGGATTAGTTGAGGAAGGCTCAGTAGAAATTCGAGTTTTCTTCTTTCTCAACACCTTTCCGGATTGACTCAGCTGCATGACTCTCACAAAAGGATCTGGAATGGAAGAGTTTTGATTTTCATGCTTGAGTTTTGGTGATCAAAACTCACTGAAGGAGTCCAATGTCAAGTCTGCAGATTCAAAATTAAGATTGACTGCTTTATTGATATTGAAAGATATTCTTTGAGCTGTTGGCAGATAGCTGAGACCAATTTCAATGCTGCCAATGTCCTGTGAATTTCTAGATGAACGTTATGAAATAACTGTACTAATAATAGGGCTCACCTGTTTCTTTGATGCTTTGGTGCTAACTTCCATTTTCAGCTCATCCGGACTCACAAGCAAAGCTTTCAAATGCTTCATTTCTACAATGGCATTTCCTATAGTACTTGTCTTGATATGCTTGTCATGATCCAGGATTGCGAATCGAACTTTCATCCCCTTGATTATAGCACATTTTGATGACCTAAAATTATTAATTTTCAGGGAAATTTTACCTTCAAGTCATCAGGTGATTCCATTGGTAGCAATGTTGTGAAATTGAATTTTGGGTCCAAGGAATTACGAACCACTTTGGTTTTACTCTCTGACAAAACGGTTCGTAATTTTCTTGTTGTCAGTGATGTTTTTTCGCTGTAAACTGTGATCATAGCATAACAATCCCTCACAAAAGAATAAGATCTTCGAGGAACTCCATTGACTTCCTGAAATAAATTGTATTGGCATAGAACATTGATGTGGGCCCAGTTCATCTAGCTCAATAAACGATTCAAACCTACTTTTCCTATTTTTTGCCATTACCTTTGACTTTTAAGCAATCTTATTTTATTTTTGAGTATAATTATTTGCAAAAGGAAAAAGCAACCTTTTTATAGATAAGCATCACATGACTTACAATTAAAGTGACATCTAAGGTGAACTTTTTGCCAGGATCAGACTCCTCCTCAAAGGCTTTTTCTTGAGTGAGCCTTTCCAATTTGAAGGCAAGCTTGATTGACATTGGTTTCTCTTTCTGAGGAGGTTGATCCACCAAAGAAAAGGAGGAAGTGGAGGAAAAAATGTTTGTCATAGCACCACTTATGGATGACATGCTACCAGGAGAATGTCTTCCTGAAGATCCATAGAAACTTCCATTATTGTTTTTGGCACCTATGAAAATGTGTGATCCTCTTCAATTAATCAGGAATACAAGAGAATAACTCACCAATTGACAATTTCTTTTGCCTCACAGTCAGCAAACTCTCAGCACTTTTGGATCTTGACCGATTAATTCGACTTTTTTCAGAGGCCTCGCAATCTGACGAGAAACGAGTGGTGCCAAAGCGAGGATCACCTATTTGCTTCTGATGTCTCCTTTGATTTTTGTCCCTCTCAATTTCCTCTGAGAAGAAACCTGTAAATTGTGACTTTATGCTAAAATGTATGATTTACCTGCATGTAAAGCTTTGTAAATGATACAATTTGGAAATATGTAGCAAGTCACAAGCAAAATGGTGACGCTCACTACAGCTCCACCCAAGAAGATGATTCCAATCTTCTCCCAAGGGGTCAAAAAATGGCCACCCATTTCCAATAACATCATTGATATCAGAGAAAAATGTCATCAAATAATGGCAAAAGTTGCATGAAAACTGATGCTCCTACTATTGGAAAAAGCCCTCAACTGCAGCTCTGATGAACCCCACCAGACAAATATTTTCTTTTTTCAGAAATCTCCCAGTGTAATGAGCGGCAAAAGGAAAGCAGGAAATACAAATTTTGTGCAAGATAGCAATGCTCTCTGGAAGTGATCAATGCTAGAATTGGAGCTTGTGGGGATGAAAGTGACAGATGTTTTCTCACCTCCAAAAGATTCATTCCAGGCTATGTGGAAAGGCCTGCTTGGCTAGATAACAGTTGTTTTTTGAAGACATAATTCCGTGCAGAATGCCTTTTTAGAGGATTCATTACTTTATTAATGAATTTGCCTCCACTTTTTAATAATCAGAAACTCAATAGAAACCTATATTTCACCATAGAATGTGATTTGGTTTATTAAATCAGGAAAACCTCAATTTTGTCCAACTTTAGTACTTTGTAGGCATACATCTGTGCATGAACTGAATTCAAAGTTGCATCTGATTTTTGAATACATTGAATAAAATCAATTGATGTCTGAGAATGACCATTTCGCAAAAAAAACCCAGGAAAATGTGATATGTCGCCACATTTGTGGAATGAGGTTTTGTGGGGTGTTAGGGGTGAAAAGTTCCGCTGAATAATAGGAATTGTGTCAACATTTTGTTTTATTTCTCCATTTTCACTTGAAGTTGTAGTAGTAATAGAAGTTGTGATAGTTGTAGTAGTATTTCACATGCTTTCACGTAGAAGTGTATAAGTAATTTTCTTTGTAGGATCTACGGTTTGCTATCGGCAGCAAAAGAAATAATATTATTTTTTAAAGTATATTTGTCATGTGGGGGTATAATTTTTCGATTGGTATATTATAGTAGAGAGCACAGAGAGGGGGGAAATGCAACAAAATCGTGGAAGGCAGTAGTCAGTTTTTGTATGCAAAAAGAAAACATTTTGTGGCAGTTTTAGTAAGAGACTCTGAGATTTGAAAGGAGGGTGAACAAGTGAGGGAAAAAGGCTGCTGGTAACTAAACAAAATTCATATATTAATCCCCATCATTTGTTTTCTTATCATAGACTAGCAATTTTTTTGTTTTTTGTCTTTCAGCTTGCTCATCAAATGCTAATGCCATTTCATTGCAAAAATACCACATCATAGGCTTTTTGTTCCTCGTTTAAAAATATTCTTTTTTTCTTCTTCAAATAATGAGCAATTTCTCCAGAAAAACACTTTCGAACACAATCTTTACTTTTTATATGTACAATTTTTAGGAGAGATAGGGAGAGAGAAGATGGATGAATTTATCAGCGCAGTAATTTTGGCAAAAAATTGTCTATAGCTTTCTCCATGTGCAGATGGGCAGCATATATGTATATATTAAGAAACGGTGAAACACTTTTCCTTCGATTTTTTCTCTGGGTGTGAGTGTGTTTAAGCGCCTGAACAGTCGACTTCAACTATTTCACCAATCTTGGGAACGTCCACAAATTGGTAAACCAATCGTTGGCCGTCAACTTTGGCCAAAATGCCCCTCTGATAATAGTACCTGCAAAATACAAGATATGAGGTCCAAAATACGAATTGCCATGTATATGATTTAGCATACCTTAATGCACGGCCCATGGTTTCATAGTTCATGTCTGGCTTGTTTTTGTGCAATCCCCAAAGTCTGGAGACAGCCTTGGAATCGACCAGCTTGAAGATGCCTTTCTCTCGGTTTGTCCACTTTATGTAGCGAGGACAGGAATCTTTGTCTTGGAGCAACTTCAGCAAAAACTCCCAAAGGTAAGTGGTGGTGCCCTCTCGCGACTTCCTCTTCATGGGAATGCCATCTGGGCCAATCTTCGGCTTGCGAGCCTTCTTTTTCAGCTGCTTCAACGAGGCCTAGAAAGAGAGGGAAACATGACCTTCGAGGACAATCTTGTTAACAATATCATCGCTTTTTCCTTCAAAAGTTGAGCGCCAGTTTCGTGAACTGAACACAAAGTTGAAGGATGACAATCGAGTCTCATTATGAAGCATGCACATTTGCTCCGGATTCTCTGCCATAAAATTGTTCCTTGCAACAAGAGCAGAAATGTCGTACTGCAATGATGCTTACCTGATGAAATGATCCGAATGACGGATAGGACTGGCCTCCATACATGTCAGCCTCAGCCGAGCCAGGGGAGGTTAGGCGGGACCCTGAGGCCTGAGGGGGCGGCGGCGGGGGTGGCAATGACAAGTGTGCTGCGGCTGCGGCTGCGGCTGCGGAATTTGCTGCGGCCAATAGCGGTGAAGAGGAAAACAAAGTGTGGAGGCTGGCTGCCGGTGAGGACGAGCTTCCGGTCACGTGATCTGGAGGGCTTGGTGTGGTGAAACTTCCGCTTGAAGGCCCTGTGTGTCCCCACAGTGTTTGGAGGTGATCTGCAACTGCAAATATAATTTCATTCTTTTGTGCTTGCTCTAAAAGACGAGATGGCCTTGAAGCCTCAACATACTACGTACAAAATAGCTGTACTTTTTTAATGGAGCATTTGTCGTTGTCTCTACGCGCTAGTTGCTTGTACAGCTCCACTTCTTTTGTTCCTCCAGTGTAGTAAACGTGCCCAAATTAAAATTCCCAGTTTTGCTCAATGAGACAGATTTCTTGAATAGCATAATTGTGCTATATGCTTGGATGCTTGCGTACAACATGGAACAGGATGTGAAAGACGACACTTCCCGCATGATTATAACGCGCGGATGATGACTATAGTAGTACTCCACTTTTAGCAGCAATTTCTTGGGGTTCAAGGCCAACAAAGTCAATGACCAAAATGATGGGGGAGCATGAAGAAAACGGTTAAAAGCTACCGGTCAGTACTTGTCACCAGGGACAAATGCGATGTTCATCTACAATCGCCAAACGAACATTTCAGCTCAGTTTCACGACATTTCTGCTTTTGTCATCCGATACAATTTTATGGCAAAGTATCTCGAACAAATGTGCATGCTTGAAAATGAGACTCGACTGTCCTCCTTCAACTTTGTGTTCAGTTCACGAAACTGGTGCTAAACGAAAAAATAGTCGCAAGAGCAGATGAACGCGGCTTCAATCCAACTTCCCATCCCTGGATGTGATCAAAGAATGCAAGGAACGGCTGCTGGCAAAGCAAGTGACCCATGTTGGTCAGTTAAACCAAGAAGAAGTTGAGGTGGAATACAAAGGAAGACAAAGAAGCTCCATTCAAATCTGTTGCTGCCTTCCTAGCTGTGACGTCACCTAACTTGATGTTGCTTTGCTGCAAGCTATAAACGTGTATCACTACTTGATGGCCTTGAACTCAAACCAGTGCATAGGCATGGACCGATATTCTGCGATTATCGCATATAGTCCAATTTCTCTACCGATTCTTCGGAGCTTCAGTTAACTTGATGCAAACAAAAATTTGCTCATGAAGCAATATCGGTCGACTGCTATTTAAGCCACTACTGCCTACACACAAAACCAATTGCGCGTTCGTTTTTTACAGTGCTGCATGGCATGAGCAACAGGTAGAAGAATCATGATGGCATGAACACTCCCTAATTCCCGCGAAGACGAATAATAATCTTCCTTGCTGTACACAATTCTCCCATCTTTGTTGCGAGTTGAAAGAAGTCGTCATACCTGAAGTCCTGGGGAAGTGGGACTGGTGCTGCTGCTGTCTCTGACCATCGTAGAAGTGGGAAAATAGCCCAAGTCGGCTGCTACTTCCCTGGGACGGATGATTGAGGTGACTAGGGCTAGACAATTCATGATGGCGACCTAGCGATGAAAAATGGTTAGAAATATGCTCCAACGTAGGTAACTTGTTTACGACTCACCCATGGCATGTCGGTGGCGATTTAGCCTGTTTTCGTCATCCGAATTGTGCGAAGAGGATGACGGGTCAACATCTGAGACCCCGGAGTCCGCAGGGCTGGGGGGTAATGAACCTACGACAAATACAGCACTATTAGCATACGTTCATCTGCTCCGGCGAAAAAGCATCGTTCGGGTTCAGTTTAGCGAGCTGAAGCACAAGTTGGAGGATGACAATCGGGTCTCATCTCCAAGCAGGTACATTTGTAAAAGATACCCTGCCAAAAAGTTGTATCGCGCGACAAAAGCTCGAATGTCGTCAAATTACCGTTGGGGTGATGACGGCTGCTTGGATGTGGCTGAGTGGTGAATGCTTGCGTTCGAATGGAGCTGATGGCAGCAGGGTGCGGGGCGTGGCCTCCCCCTGACGAAATGGGCACTGGCAATTGGTATCCCATGTCATAACTGGGGTCCACATTCCAACGGGCAACTTGCTTTCCATTTTCATGGCGGATGGCTGGATCAACAATATCAACTGAAATGCAACACATAGAGGAATTATATGGTGAAAGTCGCATGGCCACGTGATATTTGTCTCACGTAAACCCCCCCAAAAAAATTTGAAAGATTATTGGCAGGCTGGAGGGACATAACTTCCAAGGATCGAGGGCATCTCGAATCCAATATTTGATGCTGTATCACCAAATGATAAGCTGTTTCATCGTTCCAAATGCACATGCTAAAGCCTTGACCTTATTGTGGCACACAAAAGGCTTCTTTTTGCAGAGTAGTGATGATATCCTTATAGTATAATTAGAGTATCTAAATGCCCCCCTGTCATTCCACTGCATGAGTCTCGATTCTGCAGGTCCTGGCATTCACAGAGGAAGGCTAATACATAAATGCACAGCGTATGTGGACTGTGTGCATGTAGGAAAAGAAGGCCAACTCCTAATAAAGGCTGTCGAAGGGGAAAGTCCTTGGTGTTGGTGGTGAACCTGGCAAATTGGGTCACTAGGTCGAAAATGCTACGTACACACACACACTAAGCAGCAGCAAACCATCATCGCAGAAAATGCATTGCAAAAGCCACATCACATGACCTCCGAAGATAAATGCTCAGGATTAGAAAGCATGCAAGCTGGTTATTACAGAATTGGGTCAAGCCTGCAGAAACTCAGTATCGTCTCAGTCGATGGCAGGCTGTTGACTTTTGTCGCAAGATACAATTTTTTGATCGAGGTTATGTGCTCAAATGTACGAGCTTGGCATTGAGACTCGATTGTCGTGAGCTAACTTTGCTTTCAGTTCGCCAAACTGAAATTGAAGAAGATACAGATTTTTTGGTCAAAGTAGTTGTACGTAGCGTTTGTCTATCGAAATGTAATAATGCCCTTTGCAAAATATTGACTTAAGGGCAGCAGTATATGTGACATGAATGCACCGTAGAAAGGAGAAGGCTGTGCGAAAAGCCATGCGGCCTATTTCACCACAACAAATTGGCCTTATATCAGGAAGAGTTGTCCTAGATTCTGGACATTGAACTAGGCAAAGTGGAACAACAGAAACCATGGCCTTATTTTTCTAGGCCTTCTGCCACTGCACTGCTAGGCTTTTCCAGCCACTTCACCATTCCAGTGAAAAGGAAAGGCCTGGAAGCTAAAAAGGTGCGGCCTCGAAACCATGCACAGTGTGGCGAAGTGACAGGAAAAAACTACCGTTCCTTTCAGCCTTGCAACCTAGGTAGTGGTGAACTGCTACGTAATACTTTTTTTCCTAGTTTTTCCTGGGCCCAGAGTGACACATCAAAAGAAAGCCTCGCAGACCAAACATGGAAAATGCAACCGAGTCGTCGCACTTTCGTCTTCGTCGCCAATGCACGGCCTTGAGCCAAATAAAGGCCTCTCAACTTGGACTGGAAAAAATGCTTTCACTCTCTATACTATTATGCCATGCAGACTTCCTCAAAAGGGCCCCTCTATAGTAGCATAGAAATAGGATATGACCTCATTTTTTCGAGCCTTGCACACTTGCTCTACGCTTCAAGCCAAGTAGGGCACACATTACATTTTCATGATTTTCGAGGGAAAAAGAACTGGAAAAAGGAGGAAAAGGCATGTGTCGTCAGTCAAGGTCTTTTTCGGCCTTGTGCAAAACTTGCAAAAGCAGCAGCAGCATTCAAGAATCGCCGTCTCGTCTGATGGCCTTGAAGGAAAAGGCCTGTCTTGGCTCCTTTTTGTGGCCTTGCAGCAGCCTAGAACCAGGCACCAGGCCAGCTTTGCTAACTTTCCAGCCAAAATGTAAGAAGGCCCACTACTAACTCGTAGGCCTGGAAAAGGAGCCAAATTCAAAGGAGAATGTACTACAAAAAAATGTATTCCAATGATACTTAAGTTTTTGACGTAAGATACTACAATTTGTATCGGAGTATTCCATTCATATCGACAGTCTTGCTAATGAGACTCGGTTGTCTTCAGCCAACTTTGCTTTCAGTCGCCAAGACTGAAATATCAAAGCTCGCAGGAAATAGTTGCTCTCTCGATATCGATAGCATGTGATAATTGGAAAGCTATCAGGGCAAAGTATGCGAAAATTGCATTCCTTCAGAGCCAAGTATTATAGCTGGCTGAAAAAAGTGCATCATCATTCTCGCTGCTGCTGCTATTTGAGGAAAAGGGAACAACATTGCATGCACCCGGGTTGCTTTCTCCTTGCGACGAAATGAGAACATCTGGGAACACCCACGTAGCATTTGGTGCTTTTGGCTTGCTTTCTACTCCTTCAAGGTCGCGATGTTGCCGGAAGTGAATTCATGCACCAGCACAGCTAAGCTGACTCGAATGTCTGGAAAGAAAGCTTTCTTCTTCTCTCCTTTTTTGCACTTGCAATGCGAAGAAGGCCTTGCCAGCTGCATGTGCTTTCTAGACATATTTCTCTTTTTATCAGAGGAATTGCAATCAGATGTCCTAGTCATGCATAACTTTTTGCTAGCCCCTTTCCTTAATCTGTCATATTGCTATTCAAATGCAGAGTATTCTATATTTTGTGGTGGTGGGGACTTTTTTTGTTTCTCCCACTTTTTTGTGCTCTCCTGCTATGCTCTACATGTTGATTTGCGAAGATCTAAATTGGATTTTGTATCCAAATCCCACGAGAGTTCATAGTCGACGTGAGTCATAAAATGAAGAAGAAAAGAAGGAGGAAGAAATCCTTCCGCTGATTCATCGCTGCTTACAAGATATTGCACAATATCATGGTCTTCAATATCACAGAGGGTGTAAAAATATGCAACAAAATAATGGGGAAATCCTGTGCAGCAATAAGCCGTACTGATGCACTTTTTTCATTTGTCATTTTTGTGCTTTCGTGGCAGTTGTCCCCCATGTGCAGATACTATAACGTATCGTCTCCCCAGACTTTCCACAATGTAAAGAGGGTTGGGGTGCTCCTCTTATGTACGATTACTCACACCATACGTGTTTGGATGCTTTCTCTAACGATCCAAGATCGACTGTTGAATTGATGGCAACACTGGCTAGGTCATTTCATCCCATATGAGCTTTCTCTCTACCTCCAGATGTTGTTGCGATGAAGAAAAACCAAAATTACTCCGCAGACGACATTTTGTGACTCCTTCAACGCTCATATTCAGTTTTGAGCACTGAAACCAAAGTTGTCAGAGGGCGAGCGAGACTCATTAGCAAGGCCTATCATTTGATAATGTGGGTGCGCCAAAAAATTGTAACACACAGCATCAACTTTAAAAACGCCGACAACTACAATGTATTTGATGTAAGAGCCAGCTTTATAAGTTTGCACTATATGCTATATAGCTATAGCAGCAAGCATGCATGTAAAAGGTGGGCCAAGGTTATGCATCTCTCAGCGTGTATGCGTATACTGTGATGATCCCATAGAGAGCTAAGCATTGCGGATGCATCTAGCGTGAGAGAATTATGTCCGTCCGCCATTCTAGCCAATGCATAACTATTTTCAGTGCTTGTAATAATATCGCATAACATTCATTTGAAAGAGTTGGCGACATTGGCTTAGTCTTTCGCAAGTTTTGCATAGTCACGCTATTTAAATAGCTCATAACATAAAACGTATTTAAATAGCAGCTATTTAAATACATCCAGAGGCTATTTAAATACATTTTATGCTATGAGCTATTTAAATAGCGTGACTATGCAAAACTTGCGAAAGATTAAGCCATTATTCCCCTTTTTGTCGTTTAGTACAGTTTTTTGGCACCGTCACATGCTCAAATGTGCAAGCCTGAAAATGAGACTCAATCGCCCATTTTCAACTTTGAAATCAGTGCTCAAAGCTGAAATTGAACAGCAAAGGAGAGCATCGCTTATCGTTGATTTTTTGGGCTAAACTGCTTGAATTCATGGCAAAAAAGGACATGCTGGATGTCATGGATCCAGGTAAAAGTATTGCCAACAGGTTTCAGGTTTTTACTACAAGGAAGTGAATTTCCCATTTGACATAGCTGGCGCGCGCGCGCTAACGTACATGCTTGCCTGTAGAGCCTGCGAGTTGGCGTGAAGAAATTTGAAATTTCAAGTTCATGCCGTGACTGGGATCGCACATCTGTTAACTGCAATATCCTCGTTGGAATCGACTCTATAACGGGACGCGACGACGATGACGATTTCCTCGACTCCCTTGCTAACTTCCACATATTGCGTATGTATTGTAATGCTACTTGATGAGAGAGGATTTAGCCACAAGGGACCACCAGCAGCAGCAGCAGCAAGATTGCTCGAAATTGCAAAGGAAAGGAAAAAGGGCGTGGTACTGGCTACAAGAGTCTTTCTGTACGTTCACCCATAATATCCTGATTATTACTTGGGTGAGTGCAGAAATTGGCATGGAATCGCATCATTGTCCGAGAAAGAAGGCCAAGCCATACTTCCTTTCATTTGCAAGTAGCAGCCTTTCGGCATTAGCAGTGCAGGCAAGGAATGCACAATAATATCGGTGGCCTTCGCCAAACTAGGCCACATGAATATGAGGGATCAGCAAAAATGGCCTTATTACTTTTTTCTCCTATATGCAATACTGTTATAATTATAAGGAGATTTTTAGGTAAAGATGTGCTTGTTTGACAAAGAAACTTTCTCAAAGTACGGACATATGAGATTGGTTTTTTTTCAATTTGCTAACTAAAAGATTTTCCTTGTTTTCGTTTTCCAGCTTGGAGCGATTCATATAATGAATTAAAGGAAACGGACTAGCTAGGCAAAGAGATATGTAGGTCACCCAGTTGGTTGCAATGGCTTTCTTTTGATCCAATACTTGCAAGTAAGGCACCATACCCAGGGGAAGCATATTGAGGTCAACATGTGCATAACAAGTGCATCGCGAGAGAGGAGAAAAAGCTCCTCCGCGGGAAAAAGCTGCATTTCAAGACACTTGCCAACAAGGTCAGCGCATTTCACTTCTTTCGGAAATGATTTTTTCCCTTGCTATTAGCTAGGATAGCTTAAATAGTAGCTGCAGTTTCGGTGTAGCGGTCTACCTAAACGCCCAGACAATGTGACCCCATTCCGCGCTTCGATGAAGATTTGAGTCGGAAAAACATATTTACGCGCGACGAGAAAAATCATGGGAAAACGACCTGAAATGCTGGGTGTCCTTTCAAGAGCAAAAACAGATTCTCAGCGGGTCGCCATCACCATTGAGCTTAAAAACGTGGATTTTTACGAATTCATCATCTGATCCGTGTCAATTTGCGTTAGTTTTGAGCACTGGCCAAAAACTCCGCAAGGATGCATTGCGTAGCCTTCAAAAAAGTACGCAAACGATGGAATCGCGCCATTTATAGTTTGCATAATATGTGCCACCCACGCGAAAACGACCTATGGGAAACTGGCTCAATTTCTCAAGAGTGGCGCGCGCATTTGACCGGCGCGCGCTCACTTTGTTTATCAACAGTTTGGCATTATTGCAGTTGATCCCGGGTTCAAAATGGTCAAGAAACATCATCGCGTTCGCAATAACAACAACAGCATTTGAGACGCAAGGTGAGTGAAAGTGAACTGAACTTGACCCCCATCATTTTGCCAACAACCATAACAAAACTATTTTGGGACACGTGAGAAAATCGCGCAAAACAGGAAACTAGGCTACTGCCCGATTCTTCTTGCAAAAAACTCACCGTTCTCCTTGTGCAAATATTTGGTGAGGAATCGCTTGCGCGCGGGGCCTCCGATGAGGCCGGCCGCGGCCGGGGGGAATCCCCCGGGGAATCCCCTGAGCAGCGAGGCCGCGGAGAGGACGGACCTCGCCCTGCGCTCGAACTCGGCGGACTCTTCGGAGCCCCCGGAGCTCGACCTCGGGCGGTGGTGGGCGAGGCCGAGGCCGAGGTCGCACGGCCTCGGGCTGAGCTGGTCCTCGGTATCGTCGCTGCTGTGGTAGCTCGGACTCACTTTGGGACGCGAGAGGTCCAAGGGCTGCATTTGGCAGTCCTCGTCGGTCGTCTCAACTGAGCTGGCGGCGGCCATTTTTGCAACTGCTGACTGAATAATCTATCCACTTTGCAAAAAAGCTAGCGCGGAATTCCGCAAGAAAGGGCTTCCGCGGTAGTCGACTTTCAATGTCCTACTGCTTGAGCTTGCACTTCTCCTCATCATCGAGCGGCTCGCGTTCGCTTTAGCGGCCGCACACAACCGTGCGCGCAACGCGCAACTTGCGCGCGCCACCTCAAGCGCGGCCGCAAATTCATGCCACAATAACCTTACGTTGATCGTGACGCGAAATAGGTGACTCTTTCCGTTTTGCCTTTTGCTCAAATCAGCGACTGCAATGGCCTTTTTAGGCAAAGCTTCAAGCTTAACATCGGCCTAAAATCCATATCCAGCGAAACTACGGTGAAATGCCTTTTTTCGCCTACAAATGAGACGCAATTGGTTTCGCGTTGTGACATCAAAAGGTTCAGGAAAAAGGACTCGTATCCTCAAGATTTTCCTTACTTTTAGCTGACCGCGAAACATTGCTAATGAGGACGCCTCAAACTGCTTTTTGACACTTCCGACGGAAATATGTCAAAAGTCGACATTTTCAAGTGGCTTTTCACAGAAGAAGTCACCAAAGTTTCTTTTTTTTCTCGCTAGAAGCCTTTCAAGCCCTTTTTGCTAATGAGCCGAGCAATGTTGACAACTGAAGGAGACTGGATAACGCGATAACTTCAATTTTTGCAAGCAGTTCTCAGTCGAATTTCGTCTCCCTTAAACGGGCAAAAATGGGCATTTGCTTCGGTGGTTGTTGCGACATCTGAGCTTTCTTTTTGCGTTGCGTCATGCGATGACTCCCTTATAGATTTTTAAGGAGGCCAGCCACGATTTTGGCCTTTTAAGGCCATTACGCAAGAATTTATGGAATTATCGGCGAGATGGCCCAATGATGCAATGGATAAAAGATAAAATGAGGACTTACGAGAGTCGATAACGTTTTTGATGCATTCATCGTCCAACCTCGGCAAGTCGCCAGCCTCGTAACCTTAAAAGCAAAAATAGGACATCTGTATAAATGTGGCTGCACACCGGCAAAAAATGGCTTTTTTGCTTCATTTGCATGATGCATTCAAATGTGAAGGGACTCAATGGGATATGAAAAAAGTCAACTTGGGATGTGCGTTCAGTGGTTGAGTTCGCGCCCTTTTTTTCAGGGAAGCAGCAACAATATAAATAATGAACGGCCGTTTCTAATTCGGCTGGATCCCGTGGGAAGAGCGGAAATTAGCGTTCTCCATGATGATCCAGGCAGCAACGATCTGTTGCTTCCATTTCAGCCTAGGTTTACTATTTGACTAGCAGCCCTCAAAGCATAGAGATGCGCAAACGCTTCCTATACTGAACGAGCTGTTTTGAAAAACCTGTCAAAATTGCTAGGATTGAATTATCTTTTGGTGCATCGATAAATTGTGAAGAATCAAATGGTATGTTTATTAGCCAGGCTGCGTTCAGTAGCTCATTATGGCCGAATAGTAAAAAACAGTCGCATTGTACATTTTTACTTACGCCGGTCTAACGTTAGACCGGCGTAAGTAAAAAATTGCGATATTAGTCAACATAAACTGGCTTGAATTTCGAACAATACGAAGCAAGTGAACGGGGCCAAAAAATGCGGCAGATTTCCCAAAATTATTCAGTCTTGATCAATCAACTTAAAAATTCGCTATCCGGAAAAGGGATATTTTAGCCATGGTGGTGCGCATCTCTATTAAGTGGAGATCTCTAGTTACACGAGCACCACCTGACTGTGACTGCTTGACTTTGAACAGGGCGGTGGAAAAGCCGTTGCAAGGAAGTGTGTCATGGCTGGCATGACAGTCTACATAATGGCAAGATATTTCCCATCCAAAAGGAAGGATATGGCCACTAATGAGGGATCCTCTGTGGCAGAGGAGTTTTACCCCGCAAACAAACGGTTATGCTAGCTGCCGTAACAGGAGCAAAATCTGATAAAACGCAGTTTGGCGGCTGTTATACAAGAAGGAAGACTCATCGTCCCAAAATTCGTCCTTGAACTGAAACGTTGAACTCAAAAGTCAACTGCTTTGGCCAGAGCAGCAACAGCTTTTGGAAACAACCTGCTCTGCCGTGCTATAAACCGACATTTTTCTTCTTCGACTCTCCCATACTACCATCATTTTAAGCCAGCTTCTGCATGCACAAGGGTGTTCGGTTCCAATGTATAAAAGTTGGCTTTGGAATGTCGGTGTATGTGGCATTTCCTTCTATCCATGATGCACCGTTCATCTACTTCGCCGCACTTAAAACGAGATCATTTTAGTTTTTGGCGTTGGATGCAATTAATTGGCAAAGAAGCTTTTTCAAACCAATCGAGTTCGAAATGAAACTCGATTGTGATATTTACACTTTGCTTTCAGTTTACGAAACTGAAACGGGACTAAAGCGGACTCAGTTTCCGTACGTCAAGATTTTTCGGTATAAATATAAAGCGATGCATTACGGGCAAAAAAGATGGGCCTTTTTGGCAGAGAAGCTGCTATAGGTGTATATTATTAAAAGTGAACTTTTGACGCGCGCAATCACCATTTTCCCACCATGGAGTTGAGCGTTTGCCCAATTCCAGGAAGATGAGAATTTAGCTGGAGGCAAAGAAAAACACAACCTCATGGTATATAATATACGAGGTTTTCCGCTATCAAGCTGCATAAAGAAGTTGTATATTGCAAAAAGTTGCGAAAGCGTGCCGGATCGTGGAGGCGACAAATTGGAGTCGAGGAGCAGATTTGGCAATGAAAATTCAGTCCTGTGTGAAAACCAGTGACGAAACGCGGATGACGTGAGATTGTGAAGTTCAATGCTAATGTCACGTTCACCGTTTCCTACAATATAACCTGGGAATGCGAACGACGTCATTTGGTACACAAATTATAACTGCGTTCAAGTAGAAGAAATTATATCAACGAAAGGCAACTGTGTCACGCGTTGCTCCACTTCAGTTTTGCAAACTGAAAGCAAACTGCGAACATGACAATCGAGTCTCATTTTCAAGTACGTTCATTTGAGCGCGATGCTTCGCCAAAAAATTGTATCCTACGCCAAAAAAATAAAATTAGGCATTTTTCAGTTTTGGCCGAAATTGACGTTATCCCATTTTGTAATTACTTAACAATTGATGAGCAGCTGAACACAGCCTCATTCGAGTCATATGGGGGCTATTACATAATAAGCCGATGTGACTCCACAAAAGAAGAATATACTAGTTGTAGCACAGCAAAAAAATCTCCTCTCACACCCTCATAAGTTACGAGGTTAGCGGTGAGACCTGCAAAGTCGAACGTTTCAGGGGGAGAATGCAAACTAGTTCATGGTCACTCTCCTGTATTTTGGCAACAACTACATGATGGGGGAAAGGGTAGCAGAAATAAAGCAGCAGTTTCACTTTTTAGCTCTGCTGCTGCAAAATCAGGAAGAAAACGAGCAAGGCCCAGTGTGTAGTGTATCTATATGTATAAGGGCTTTGTGATGCATTCAAACTCGAATTTCACAAGAGTTTGGCAACCTACGTGCAATCCTGGCTGCAGCAGGTTACATTCGAGGAAATCACCATATAGAAAACCAGCCTGGTTTCCGATTCATTTTCTCAGTATTGAAAAGGGATCAGTGGCATGACGTGGGTTTGCCTTCACTATTGGCCATTTTTTGGGTCTGTTGGAAATGTGCGTCATTTTTCTCAATGCAATGCATCTGGGAGTGTCAAAAGGTTAGGCAATAACCTTGACGCGATCCAGCTAGACGACATGACTTCTCTCAATGGAGCCAAATTTCCTTCCGGGGGCCTCCTCTTCCACACTACATAGATTGCCTAACACCAAGCCTCAGCTGGCTCCAAATCAGGCAGGAATTATTCAATCTTTTTTCAACAGTCCCCCCCCTAAATTTGCAAATTATCTCATCTTCAATTTCCATTACTTGTATTTTCTAAAAATGGCATTTTCTCTCGAATTCGTCACAATATCGAGGCTAGATGTAAGACCACTATTATTGTGCAATTTGGGTAATTTTGGAAATTGAAGCACTCAATTCGGCTAGATATAGATGAGCAGCACATAAGACATTTTTTCCGACTGGTATTGCAGACGTTTTCAAGGGCATGCTGCTACCAGTGCTGTGGTGGTATTTTTACATTTGCAAATTGAAGCCGCAATGTCGTTGTGTGTATGGCTATTTTTGCTGCAGTATGTTTACATCCTCTCTCCAAGTTCCTCCTCAGATCATCATCAGTTTTTTCGCCGAAACAATACAAATAATGTTGTTTGCTCAAAGAGTAGTAGTAGTAGTGAAAAGTGCTCGTTTGTTTTGGGCCAGGAATTCCGGTCGTCAAATTACGGCAAAAAGATTAATCATCCGCAATGCTATGACCACATCGCATTGATTCTGGTTTTCCAGGTCAAGTTGCAACACAGTTTTTAGCAATGGAAGTATTTCCTAATTTTCACATTTGTAATTTGTCAAAAGTTGACTTCCTCCCAAGTAGAGGAGGAAAAAGGACCATCGGAAGCCATTTTCGTTATTTTGGGTGTGTCCTTCCTTTAAGGATATATAGTGTAGCATCATTTTTTTAACGGCCATCATCTTCCGCTTAGCATGCAGCACAGCTCAAAATTGTAATTTCTCCAGCTAATTCTTTTCAAGGCTTAGGAAAGTAGCATTTGTTATTTGACTATATTTTGCACTTGGTCACTACAGGCACGGTGAGGCCAAGCACGGCCAAAGTAAATATCGATGCTGGGAAACGTTTCCATTTCAGCTCAGTTTTGTCGACTGAAAGCCAATTGGGTTTCATTTCAGACTTCGTTGAATTGGAAATGTTACACTGCCATAAAATTGTATCTTACGACAAAAACTAAAAATAACAGCAAAATATTGTGAGGTAATAGGCCGTTCTCATATTGCCGGAAAAAGCTAAGCTAAGGTAAAATTAGCTAAGCTAAGGTAAATATTATGCAACGAAAACCGGTTATTTCGCTCAACATTCACAAAAAGCAGCTACTTTGCTTGAAATGTTGAGCGTTTGCTTAGCTATTTTTACCTTAGCTTAGCTATTTTCACCTTAGCTTAGCTTTTTCCGGCAATATGAGAACGGCCTAATGAAAGTTTGAAGAAGTAGTAGGTGAGCGTAAAAATACGCATTTATATCCAGATCTTATAATATTAACTATGTCGTCTGAAGCCTTCATTCAGCTTTATGAACTGAAAGCTAAGCAGGAAAAAACTAAGTGTTTTAATCAAAGAACGCAATTGTGTACGATAATGAAGTTCAATGAAGTAGATGAACGATGCATTAATCCTCTGGAAGGAAATGCCATGATCATGACATTCCAATTTTGGGGAGTTTAGCGAACTGCTGCTCCCCAGTGTGCGTTAAGCACAAAACAGGGTAGGGATGCTGAAAGAATGTGCAAAGTGGAGGGAGGAGGCAGAATCAGGACAAGGACTTTCACTTATGCTATTACTTCTGGGGTGAGGGGGGGAAAATCAGGACACTTTTGCTTTCAAGAGCAAGTATCCGCGTTTTTTTTCCACTCACCTTCAAGCTTGATATTTTCGCTCTTGATTGGCGGTGGCGGTGACTTTTTGGCTGAGGGCAACTTTTTCGGGACATCCAAATGCGAAGGGATGTTGTTGTTGTTATGATTGAGAAGCTGGTTTTGTTTTGCAAATTCTTGCTTCACGACCACTGGAGGCAACACAGTCTTGTTGGTGATCACTTTCTTTGATGTGGACGGAATGGAAGAAGAGGACTTTCCTGCAAAAAATAATCAAATGTTTTTAATTAAAAACGAAAAGCAGAGAGGGGCAACTCGCAAAAATAAAAGCATCATCAATCATACGATAAATATTTTAACTGTGAAACAACTGCATTTTCCCGCCTTAAAAAACACACTTTCGCTTTTGCTTTTCGAGTGTGTGTGTGTGTGAGTGACACTATTTTGCAAAATAATTGCAAAAAATGTCATAATTTACTTCAGTACAGCAATGCTAGGAAAATAATGCAAAAACTAGCATGAAAATTGCAACTTTACTCAATTGTTACAATTCCTTAATGCTATCAAAGGAAACAAAGCATAAAGGCTTATATAAACCTTAATTTTACACAAAGGTTATGTTGCATACTGCATGGCTAAGATAGGGAAAACGCGCGCTTGTTTCCGAGCTAAGAGAGAGGTTGCGTGAGTTGCTATCGTTTTTTCCGCTACTTTATCACAGCACTCAAAAGTACGGAATTCCTACTTTTTGCCGCTAATAGCCCCATTATGATAGTAATTTCGCCGGGCCATAAAACCACGTTTTATATTTCGACTTGAAATGAAAAATTCCTCAGTATTAATTATTTTTGGCGAGGAAATGAAATTTTGCAAAAAAACCTTAAGAGTTTTCCGGATTCCTGTAAATCATGAAGTATTATGAATATTTCATGACAATACTTTCAGATTAGCGTAAATATTCAACCGAAAGTCATTCATTTAAAGGGTATAAGGTTATTGGTGGACTGTGAACTACCTTGAGGTTACTTAAGTTACTCAGCAGTTTTTGCTCCTCGGAAAACGGAACGTAATTTTCCCTGACAATGATGATTGCGGTGCTGTCAATTGGCTGAGTGAAAATTGGGGGAAAAATGGGACGAAAAAGTGAGCTGAGCTCACGGTGTCATCCCTACATTTATCTTGTGCCCAAGAAAAAAAGCCGAGAAGGAATAGTAGCTTTAATGAGCATTGCAAGCCTCGCTTTGACATTTATCTACATAGTCAACGTTGAAGAAGATTCAGGCAAAATAACAACATCACTCTGATCAATGAACAAAAAATGATAAAATCGATTAAAAAAACTTGAGCTTCCGGATTTAAATTTAGTAAATCTTTAGCAAATCTTTCATTTAATTCACCATTGAAAACTGAAAACGAAATGGAATGATGCAGACTCGTTGATTTTGGCCTTAAAAATCTACATCACGACAAAAATGTCGTCCAAACTTCAAAGCAGCATACGTTTTAGCTACAAAAAGCCAGAACAAAATTATGAATGAATAGACAGCCAGCCAGAGTTGCTGATTGCGTTTCTAGCCGGTATACAGTAATTTTTCAAGACAAGTTCATTAATCGGAGTGGCTTTCCAGTAGCAACAACAACAACTGGCAAACTTTTGCAAGACTTTTATGACAAGGAAGACTTTGCCAGTGAATTGAAGTATTGTTCGTCTGAGCAGAGCAAGCGAAGACAAATTGCTCAGCAAGGATGCGAAACTCTGAGCAGAAGCAATTACAGCTTTCTGCTGCAGAAAATTCCCGACATCCGTAGTGTTTGGGTGAACCGGCCTCGTCAAATGTCAATGTGCACTCCACACAAGGTGGGCAGTCAAACGTGGAGGTATTTCTTCCAACAAATGGACCAAAGAGATCAAGGCATCCTTGAAGGAGAAGTCAACTGGCACGAAGACTACCAATTATCTGGCTGGCCAGAAGATGCCCAATACCACAAAGGAGTGCAAGTGAGGCATCCTCTGGAGAGGCTCTTGTCCTCCTACAGGTTCATTTTTGAAAGGGACGTCATGAAGTCCTCCATTGCTCCACTTAACGAATACATCTTCAAGACGTATCCAGATACAGCCAATACATACAACTCGTCTGAATTCGACCCCTTCCAATTCGTGCCGACTTTCAGGCAGTTTTTGCAGTTTGTCGTGCACAGTGGGGAGGATTTTGGCCAAGGTGACTATCCTGTGGTGAGCCATTGGCTGCCCTACTACTTGTCCTGCAACCCTTGTCATCCAGGTGAGTTGTGGCAGGAACGGATCTGATTCCAATACTGTGTATCGAGTTTTTTAATCCCCAGATTTCTTCCCTGACTCAATCATTCATATGGAGACGATTGAGCGAGACACCATTTGCTACTTGGATGCCAGCCGTAAAATCCACCTTGAAGACTTGGCCAACTTGAGGCATATCAACATTTCTCCCATGGGACATTCCTCGTCAAAGCTGATCCAAGCCGAGTATTTTGGCAAACTTGATCATCGTGACGAGTCTCTTTTGAAGCAAGTCCAAGACAAATATTGGCCAGACTTTCTACTCTATGGCTATCAATTGGATGCCTACTTGCAAATGATCAACTGAATTAAATTACCACTCATCATTATTGAGCATCGGAATCAAGCCTTGCTCCGCATTAAAATAAGTTGTAGCAGTATCTTTGGCCTTTGTGTGGAAAAACTAGGTTATTTGATCAATCCTCTACTACACATCGAGGCTGTTTTCGTGCGCTCTCTCTCTCTCTTTTCATAGTATAGAAGTTATAGCTTGCTCAGCTAGCAAAGCCGGCGAAGAACGCACGTCTTCTTCTGTCTTTAGAGAGCTCCAGTATTATTAAATGTCAGTCGTTATTTGGAGGTCTTCATTGATGAACTACTTGTGTCCATTCTCAAGCAGACGTCGTCGTCGTCGTGGTGGTGCCGAAAGATCCTCTTCATCGGTGTCATGGTAGGTGGTCAAATATTGATTAATGTTCATCGTTTTATCTCATTCCAGAGAATGTACCCATTTTAGTTTTTGACGTTATGTAGAACATTTTTTTGTCGAAGCAAAATATTCAAATTAACGGACTTGGCAATGAGACTCGATTGTCATCTTTCAATCTTGTTTTCAGTTTGCAAGACTGAAACTGAGCATTAATTGCAAACGTTGGGTTACGTCAAGATTTTTTTTTCTCGACTTTGTAGCAAGGCTGTACCAAGTATGATTAACCAGGGAATACAGCCATTTCATGCGGTACAAATAATTGTTTCTTTCCACCTCTCATGTGCTATTTTAGTATTCATACCATGTGGTAATTATGCACATGCAGATCTTAGATTACGAAGCCTTTCATTCACTGAGCATTTATGTTTATTATTCTCTTGGTGTTTATTTCAGGAAAGAGATCATCTTGTATTCGTTTGGCCAATACAACTCCTAGGGGAAAGAAGTGGGCCAATTGAAAAGTAATTGCATGTCTTCCACCAAACAACTGGTCTACGAAAATGAAGCCAATAAAAACTAGACGTTATATGGAGGCAGCACATCATCGCTATAAACATGCCAACTAAGGTGAAAAAATATTGGACGCAACCCAACGTTTGCCATCTTTGCTGAAATTCAGCACAGCAAACTGAAAACAAAGTTGCAAGATGAAAATCAATGCTCATTAACGGGCTCGTTGATTTGAACAAGTAACTTTCACATAAAATTGTGGAATACGACAAAAACCCAAAAATCTTCAAAGCATAAAGGTCAATGCTATTTGACGTAAATGAACACTTTGCTCTAGCTAATTGACACCTAATACAGTAAAGTAACTTATGCCCTGTACACGTTTGCACTAGCTGCGATTTGAGCAGCTTTCAACTCGAATTAGCTTAAAAAGGCAAACAAAATTAGGCCAGCCTTGTTGCCTCATTACAAATGGCATTCTGTTGATGCAGTTGAATATATACACTCGTGACTTGAAAACCGAATTTCCAGAGATGATTGGAAGCCATTCCAGCCTCGGAGGTCGCGATGAGAGTCGCATCTACTTCATTAGCAGCGAAAATACGTTGAGTTCCAGCCTCGAGCTGCAGCCAACAGCCTCGCAAAGCTTGGAGATGATGACCTCGTCCTCGTCAAAGAGTCCAGCTCGTAAAGTGCCAACGATTTCAAGCCAGGAGGCCGAGTACGACCTCCGAGGCTGCCAACTGCCAGGTGCTATCAACGAAGGCTGCTGTTACGTTAACGAAGGTGGGCCAGTGATCATCAAACAGGAGTACACAGGAGCAGCCTCCATAGCTCCTGAGGTCGGAGTGGCCTCCAGTGACAGTGAGTCGAGAACTAGTGTCTTCAGTGACAGACTGCCATGCGGCCTCACCAGATTCCACTTTTCGTTGTGCTTTGGCATGGTTGGATTTGTCGTTTTCTGGCTTGGACTCCTGCTCAGAATATACCTCCCACACTGAATACCTTTTTTTGGTAACAAATAAAACGATGAAAATGTATACGCAAGCTTGGCCTTTGGACTTGAACTTCAGTTCTGAGAACTGAAAGCTAGCTTCAGGTGACAACTGAGCATCATTGGCAAGTTCATGCATGATTTGAACATACGAATTGTATTCTTTTAGAAGCAGATCTTCGTCAATACAAACACACTATGATATAATTTTTTGAACATCACACCAAGCACACATGACTAAGAAGATGGACTACTTTAAGCTGGGAACTTTTTGTGCCTTACAAGTAGCATAGTGAATATATGTATTACTAACAAGAAACTTGAGTAGAACTTTAGCAGATCTGCGTGGAGGAAATCGTCAGACAGCAAATAGAAATGTGAAGGCCAGTTAGCTGCTTTTTGTGCACTTATCTGGCTTCAGAATCACTACATAGAGCTATTTTTCAATTTCCAAGTTCTCTTCCTCCTTTTTAGCTTTGTCAAAATAGCCTTGGATTCGAGGCTGAGGAGTGATGACATCAATTAGGACGGCCTCGGATTTTCCAAAGCCCGCAGAAGCAGCCACCATGGCAGCCTTTTGCCCAATGCCCTCTTGAATGAGTGAGAAGCACATGGAAATCAAAGCCATGCCTACATAGATTCATTTCCGGATTACTCCTATTCAAACGCTAATAGTAATTAATGTAGTGTTCATCTAAAATCTGAAAAAAACAAAGTCCGAGGACAACAAAAAATAGACTCCTCCGACCACAGAAATCAAGGTGGGAAAATGAAATGTCGCGTAGATGAACACCACATGAAAGAGGAGCATACCAACAGTGCAGTAGAGGACTGTGATGCCAATCTTAACTTGCCCCTTGAACGTGGACACGTCAAACGAGCTGTTTGGAACCATGTCTCCGAATCCAATAGTGGTCAAAGTGATGAAAGAAAAATAGGCAGCACTTGGAGTATCCCAAGCCTCCCAATCACCAAAGATGAAGGCTCCAAGCAAGATGTAGGCAAAAATAGCAAACATGCTAATGACGAGTGGGATGGGAATCTCATCGGTGGGCATGTAGGCCTCAGAGCCCACTTGTTCCTGGGCCAAAATCGACCTTGCTTTTCTCACTGTGAACTCTTGGTGTTCCTCACGAATGCGTTGGTAACGGAACCAACGGCAAAACACGCGACTGTGTGTATATCATATCATGGCATATTATGCAATTTTTGCCAAATAATAATATACCTGAAAGCTAGCCTGATGGATTTCGCCAAGAAGTTGCCAAACTTTGCAGTGCTCACTATCAATAAAGCCACTCCAATGAGGGCGTAGAGCATGGTGAAAATTTTCCCGCCCAACGTAGCTGGGGAAATGTGGCCGTAGCCAATTGTGGACATAATTGTGATACTGTAGAGCAGAGCATTTTGAAAGGTCCAGTCATACTTCCAGCCTAAGAGTGTGCCATCATACTTGTGCAACTTGGTGGCATTTATGACCATTTCAGTCAGCTCAAGCAGAGAATCAGTGGCCTAGTTGCAAATAAAAAAGATTGATCAATTTTCTCTGTTCCAGAGGAAGTGTCGAAAAAGGTGCTTTCACTTTTTGCTCAAAGTCCTCCTTGATGGCTGGAGAGTCTTGCTCCCTGGCAAAGCTCCAGAGTAAATCAGCAATGTAGTAGCAAGTAGCGTCAACGCTCTTCGCAATTTGCACCTTTTGTGCGTAACGCAACCTCTCGTTGGGCAGCTCAATAGCAACAAAAATATTAGCTCCTATTTTAAAAAAGAGACAATTTTACCAACGACACAAAGGCTGTCTTGCTTTACACTCAGTTTTTCAAGTTCTAAAAATTCACATATACACCAAAACTTTTGATATAAAGAGTAATAAAATATTTTTCTTTTGTAAAACTGTCAAAAATAAGTAGATGAACATCACATTAGCTGGGCTTATGGTTATCAACCAGATTTATCAACGTCACCTAGAGAAGCGTATATCCATGTACCAATGAATAATCCCACATTAGAGACCAAGTATTGTCCCATGAGCATAATAAAGGTAATATTTCGCCTCTTTGGACGTAACTCAGTGCTCAATGAGCTCAGCTCTTCCTTCAACTTTTTGGACAAGCCATTTTTGGGAGGCAGCTGATTGCCAGCTCCCAAAATCCTCTCAGCTAGCTGAATTTTGCTTCTATTTTTCGCTGCCATTTCGAGCTTTGATTAGCCACCACTGCTTCCACATGTGGAAATGCAAATGAGGAGCAGAAGGAAAGTTGGCTTCATTTATAATGAAAAGTACAGAGAGTAGCATTACACGACACTGCTACGAAAGTAGTGCCAGAAACATGGCGGCAAACATGTCAAAGATAAGTAAATTAATGGCTGAGACAAGAAACGCAATTTGGCACCATTGCTCTCGCTCCTAGCCTCTCCCTTGAGTTTCGTCATGGTTTGTAGCAGTGGAACTCGGAGAAAAGAATTCCATATTGGTGGAATCCACCATATTCATTTTTTGCCCAGCAAAACTTTTGGCAAGGTGCAAAAAGTTGAAAAATGCAGAAAAACAACGTGATTAACACTTATCAGTGTCAATCATTTGAGTGTGTTTTTTTCGAGGAACTTTGCACAATAATGGACGGAAAGAAAGAAGTTTTTGCCCTCATCAAGAGAATCGAGGTTGCGTGAGCGTAGCTAGCAAGTTGCGCTAAGAAGAACCTCACTTTTCACCATTTTTTCGCTTTTTAGTTTTCTGAACGTAATAACTAAAATCAATTTGAATTATTCAAGTTGAAATTATTTTATCTTATGTTTTTATGATTTATTTCGCATTGAAACGAGTAAATTATGCAACCTTAAAAAGGAATGGGCATAAAAAGTCAGGTATGGAAACCAAGGCCTTTCTTTTCATTGTGAGTCAATTTTTAGACCCAGTCCAAACTAGATGACGAGTATCTCTCCTCTACCTGAGGTTAAAACTCTTTTTTTTTCCTGTAGCAAAATTGCAAATTCCAAATTCCAATTTCAGGATCCGGAGGAATCTGGAGAATCACCAGAAGAAGAAGAAGACGATCAGCCAGAAGTTACTTTAAGGTACTATCTTTTTTTGTTCATAAAAGCAATATTAAATGTCCAATTAATTTTCCAAAGTGTTAATAACATCGACACGGAATCTCAACCAGCTATTATCATAAGTCCGCCTAATAGTGCAAAATATAGACCACGAGGAGGAAAGAATATTGAAAGGTGATAGTAAAGGGAAAAAATCCTATTTTTAACCTCATTACCAATTCCTTTAAGGGTACAAACACCAATCGATACCATAAGCAACAACTTGGCGCTGGAAGAATCTGGAAGTGTTGCCAACTCCAGAAGGAATTCTTGGATCGACGAGGAAGAAGAACAAGTGGCCAAAATGGAAGATCCGGAACCGCAAATAAATGGAGATGATCTCCTACGGAGCCGGAGAAAACTGAAATTTCTGGCATTTTTAACCTTTTTTGTGCCACTGTTTGGCTTTTCCGTAGCTCTGATCTCTGACTGTTTCCATATCATCCAAGAGGGCCATGTGGGCATCTATTTTCGTTATGGAGCTTTACTGGTATGATCTCCTATAGTTTTTTTTACAATTAATGAATATTTTGAAATGAAGGACACTTTTGCTTCACCTGGGCTCAACGCAAAAGCACCCTTTCTCACCACTTTTGAAACTGTGGCTGTAAGGCCTACCACGGACACATTAAGGCCTATTAGTACAGTCACCAAAGACGGGATATCAAGTATTTTTAACGAGATCCAGGTAAGGCATTTGAGACCCACCTTAGACATAGGTTATTATTAAAAAATAATAATTAGGTGATGAGCTGGGTGCCACAAGATAAGGTGGTGCCAATGGTGAAGCGTTATGGGAAAGAGTTCAAGCGAGCCTTGATTTTCGACCGGATTTCAGAGGAGTTGCGCAAATTTTGCGCCAATCACACTGTGGACCAAGTGTACACTGAGCTGTTCCTCACCATTAGTCCTCACATTTTGGCCGAAACGCGCACAAGCATCGAGAGGTTGTCCAATAAAAGCGTGGAGATTCTCAATTTGGTCGTGCCAAAGCCCGATATCCCTACAGATATTGCTGAAAACTACAAACAGGTGCACAGACATGAAAGCATCTTTCAACTGTATCCATCAAATCAGTCGCTTTTAATAGGTCAAAGTCCAATGGACGCAACAATTGGTTGCAGTGCAAGAGCAGAAAACCGAGCAGATCAAGAAGGAGACTGAGTCCATCTTGGCCATCAAGGATGCGGAGAGGCTCAAAGATGTGCTTGAAATCGATCTCGAAAAGCAACTATTGATGAAGGAAGCAGACAAGAACATTTCAACCATCAACAACATGATGGTGCAAGCTTCGCAAGAAAACTTGGCCGATGTTGAAGCCTATCGAAAGGCCAAAATTGCAAAGGCCAACGAGAAGCTGTACTCGCCAGAGTACATCCAGCTTCATATGGCTCAATCGCTATCCAACAATACAAAATTCTATTTTAGTGGGGAAACGTCGCCTTTGGGTGCCTTGCTGTCTAAGCTTATTGGAACAGATTGAAAAACAAAGTTATTTATATCACAATCTGAAAATGCATTTTCAATGTAATTGAAAGTACACTAAAAGCGGGATCAAAAAGGAGGCCAAATCCATCTTGGCTGCAGAAAGGCTCAAAGATGTGCTTGCTATCAACAAGTAACCACAATTATTTACAGAGAAAGCAGATAATAGAATAACAACCCTCAACAACATGAGCAAGCAAGCCAATACGGAAAATTTGTGTGAAAAGTCGAAGACTGTTGAAAGGCCAAAATAGCAAAGGGCAATTATGCAATTGAACTTTTGAAACAAACATAAGATGCATATGCACCTCTCTCTATAATGGGCGCCTTTTTGACTAATCAGATTGGCAAGCATTGAAAAAAACATTTTTTTCCCTTCCAATCTCATCATGTGTATGGGAAATGTTCTTCCATGAACTTTGGCGTTTTGTCTGTACCATGCAACGAACGCGAGGATTGTCGCAAGACCTTGAGGCCCCGCCGCGCTGTGAGTGCAGCACGGGAGCGATGGCAACATAAAGACCTTCAACGCAGGATGACCCTGGAAAACCTGGCCTGGCTACCATCACTTCATGGCCTTGAATTTCTTATCAGCCAGTCAGGCATCAGCATGCACCCAGTCAAGCCAGCAACAGGCGTACGCGTAAAATGACGCAGCAATGATGTAGAGGCATGACGCATATTTCAAAGCTGTTGCAGCAACAATGTTTTCAAAATGGATCCTTTATTTTTTAGATGCCTGAATTTGCAGTTGGCTGTTGTCGAATGGGCCAAATTAAGTTTATTGGAAGCTAGAAAGCATGCGAGTCAATAATTCCCTTTGCCTTGGTACTTTCTAAATATTGACAAAAAAATCTGATCACGTGTTCTAGGTACGCAATTCAAAATGAAAGCCTCAATAATGCACATCTTGCTGCCAATTATGCCAACAAAACTGGCTTGACTGTGATTGAAAGGCCCAATATGCAGCGCAACAAATCAGGCCACTTATGCTGGCCCCGTATAATTTCGGCTGCACTGCAAGCAAGGTGGAAAGCCGATTTTGTACTATACAAAATGCTGCACACTCAAAAGAGGTGAATGCCCTCTGCAAGCCAATAATAAAGGCTTCCTTCCACACTGGCCTTTTTAGCAGTGAACTACTGCATTTCCCAACCCCTTTTGGGCTGGAAGCAAGCTGTACATGCAGGGAATGTGTAAAGATTTGTCCGCCTACCTTGAGGATTGAACTGTTGAGAAGTGGTGTACTGGTTAATTGGTGGTGGAGACAAGTATCTTTTGAATTTCACAGAGCCACTCATGGGCTGCATGGTGCACACCCCATTAGGCCCCACCGTGGCCTGAAATTCGAAGCATCTGCTGTTGCTGCTGCTGCTTTCACTATAGACTGTGACACTGTTGTTGTTGTTGTTCTTGAGGTTGTCACTGCTGTTGCACGTGTCCATGTCAGTGTAATTGTTGTTGTTTTCTTCCTTCGATTCACTACTAATACTGGGCTTGCGAGTGATGATCACTTTTCGTGGGAATTTGCTGCCAGCCTCGAAACTGGAGTCAGAAAGCTAAAAAGCACATAAAAAATATATTATCAAATATAAAAATGTGAAAAAATGCACAAACCTCTTGCTGATTGTGCTCCGCTTGGAAATCCGCAAACATTCGATCAATGTCCACGCCAGAGAGGCTTTGGAGCAAGTCCGAGGACCGGAGGTCACTGATGTCCGAGGGCATTTCACTAGCATTGTTGTTGTTTGAGGTCACTGTCGAGGTTGAAGAGTTTTTCACAGGCTGAGCCACAGATGGGTTGGCTACCATGCCGGCCAGCTCAGGCCCGACCAGCTCAGTCAGTTGGTTCAGCTCGTCCATCGTCTCATCGCCACCGAGGTGGTCCGGGAGCTAAAGCACACAAAACAGTCAAAAACGGAGTGAAAAACGCCACTATTTGCGACAAATTTGTGAAAAAAGACCAGTCTGGTAGCCATGATCCGTATTTTGTAAAGTGCTACCAAATGCGGCTGCTTGAGAAAAAAGGGTCAAAATGAAAGGGAAAATGCCACTTTTTACAGCAACAGCAAAAAAATCTTGGTTCTTTGTTGCTAAATGGGGAGAAAAAAGCCAATCAAAGTCGGTGACGACCAATCGAGCAAAATCAAAACAAATCGATTTAGTTCAGTTTGAAAATGTAAACAAATGCGGCCTCTAAATTTCCTAATAAAGGGCCAAAATGAAAAGTTACGCTTTTTCAAATAAGTAAATATTTTACGTTATTTTAGGCGCTTAATGGAAATTATACGTGCGATTTACTTTTGAGTATTTTCTTAGCCAAAAAAAGGAGTCGGGTAACTCTGGCGCCAGTTAGGCCGAATCAAAACAAATCGCGAGATCGGCCAAATTCAAGCTTGAAAGCTGAAAAATGTGAGTAGGAAAAATGCTTACAATGGATCCTCCGAGCGTGGCAGAAGACATAACATCTCCATCAATGTCTGGACACCAGAGGATATCACTGAAAGAGGGCAGGGTCTTGTTATTGGCACCACTCCCTGATGAGCTTGTGGAGCACTCCAGTTTGCCGCCACTGCTGCTCAGGTGATTGTTATTCATCCCCAAGGATGAAGAAGAAGACGTCGTCGCGGTTTCTATAGTAGCCATTGTTGTTGTTGCCTTCTGAAAGATTTCAACCAAAACTTTGAATGCGACCTTGTAACATCCCGCCGCCATTCTTTCCAAATGTATGCATTGTGTGTATACATGGCATGAGAGTGTGTGTTGGCGTATACATCCCTTATTTTTTAGCATTCTAAGTTATCTTTTTTATTCTTTTTAGATTTTACAATTTTGCCTTAAGAAAAGAAGTGAGTTTGAATTTATGTCAATTTGTTAGCCATTATTTATGCCTTTTTGACATTTGAATATATAGACATTTTTTAAGCGAACTTGTTTCCTTACCTATGTACTGGTATGTTTTACTCCTCCATTTTTTAGTTGGAGCCAACTAAAAAAATCACTTTCTATTTTATGTTTTTGAAGGTCAACTGTTTTGTCGTCATGCACAAAGCATCAGCAAGCGCTGGCTGCGAGTGTGAAGGTCAACCCCGGCAACGCCAAAGCGGCAAACTTCCACCAATTATTCACACAAAAAAAAATTCCTTGCACTTTTTGGATGGTGATGCCTCAAACTCGAAGAGCATCAGCTGGGCCTCTAAGGTCTTTAGAACTAATGAATCTTGCTCCAAAGCTCTCGAATCTTGGAAATTGACCTTCAAAGAGTTCAACGCCTTATTGACTGAGCGCAAGGTCACACCAGCCAACTCACGAGTCAAACAGGTAAAATTTCAGTCTTGTTTTTTTGATCCCCTCAAAATCACTGGATTTTCGGCCTTTTTTCTTCTCCTTGCCTAGCAGAGCCTTTTCTGTCTCACTTTTTGCTGCCAATAGATAAATAAGTTAAATAACGAAAGAGTCCGAGCCGAAGCAGGCTTGACGCAGACTGACTGGGGTTTCTCAGGGTTACGCTAAATTGCGTATACCTGCGCGCCACGCACACACTTGCTGCCAGCTGAGCTTGGCGTTGCCTTACGCACTCTTGCCATTAGACCACGTGGTGGTGATTAGGCCTAGAAAACCTCAAAATCTACACGTTTTCTTAAGACCAATATGTGTTTGGATAGCATTGCCTAAATTTCACGTGATTGTCTGAATTTTCATTTATCTTAATCTTTTTACCCTTAGTGCTCCTTTTTTATGGTAAAAGGCAACATTTATGAAAGTGGTTGCCATTTTCTGAAGCAAATCCAAGTTCAGATCTCTATTGACCTATAAGTAATTACATCGCGGGTGAGTTGCTAATTGCCCATTAAATTATCAGTGTACTGCATTAGGCGGCTTTTTCAGGTCTGTAATTCTCAAATTGCCTTCAAAAAAGGGCTTAATTTTCATAAGCTGGATGATGCTTTTACTCGTCAACCAAAGTGGTATTGAGGTAGTTTTGGAGCTGACTACAATAAATGTGTACTCTTTCAAATTACGTAAGGGAAAGAAGGAAAGGGCGCAATATTCCGCATTCACACGCATATACTATATACAGGGGATGATGATCTTGGGGGGTTAAGGAAGGAAACTGTACTTGCTTTCTTGCATTATTGTCGTCTGCCTAGTTGTGATGGCAGCCACTTTGCAATGCATCCTCAAAATACCTACCGTACTGTTACTACTACAGATGCTGACATCTAGCATAGGGAAAAAGAAGCTTTCAATTTTCTTAATCGCAAACTAATGGGATGTTCATCTGCATCCTCATTTTTACGTGTTTTTAAGCTTTTGGCTATTAAGACTATGTTAAGAAACTTTCGACGATATGTACAGCATTTTTTACCAAAGTAATTAAATTGAACGAATTTTATACTCAGCTTGGATTTTCAGTAAACCAAACTGAGAAAGAGTTGTTCAGGAAGAAATATCGTCAAGATTTTCCATGACTTTTCAAATGAACACCTCATCAAATTAGACTTTTAAGGAAAAGTCAAGCCTCTGATATGGCCTTATCTAACGGAAATTCGAAACTCGGATTTGGGTAAAAAAATACCCTCTTCTAAAAGTAGATTTCAGCAAGTATTACCGTTTCTTGTCACGTACTATACATAGGGAGGATTCGAGTCTATGAGGAGTAGAAAGGCCGTTAACCTCAGCAGCCTTTTTCCCGCATTTTTTTAACCACCAAACAAAAATGGTCCAACCGGCGGCCAAAAATATCCCTTTCTTCGTTGCTTTCAAATAAACGTGATTTTCATTATTTAAAGCTTACCAAATTACAAAAGCACAATCTTGAGTGTGTTGCTTGTAATCACGGGAGATGTGAAAGAGGAAGCCATTTTATGCCATGTATTATTTCTATGTTGTGCACTTTGCTTTAGTTTTCCACTGACTGACTTCTGAGGCTCCAGAGGTCGACGAGCGCCGAAAACGGTGAGAAAAATGCCGGCAAACCTCTATTTTTGTTTACCCTCGCAAGTTTGAGGCCGGTGCGCGCAGAAACTGCAGCACGCGCGCGCGCTCGCCCTCGCCGTCAAAGCACGTTAGAAAGCAGTGATTGTGTGAGTGCCTTTTTCAAAGCTAAATAATATAGATAGATATATTTTCATTGCACCGTTTCTAGACTTCATCGGGGTATCCACACCCCTCAAAATTGCCACATTTGGGAAATCCAGGTGGAGGTGGTTGAATTGTACCTTCAACATCTCCCACCTATAATGCATAAAAAATTATTAGTCATGCATAAATCATGGTTCTTTTAAGCCGAATCAAAAGTGCAATTGTTGTGGCAAAAGTACATATTAAATGCATGGCTCTTACATTAAATGAAATAGTTGCCTTTGTATCTAGATTAATGCTCTGTTCATCTACAAACTCCTTAAGGAATCGGAACGCGAAATTCCTTTGCGCAAAGGAGTTCTCAGTACATAAACTAGCTGCGTCAGTACATAAACTAGCTGCGTAGAGTTTTCATTATGCATGGTTTCGTCATTATGCATTCACTAAGGAACTGTAGATGAACAGAATATAACACTAAGGCTCATTATCTTCCGCGTCTTTGACCGTAGCATGGTTGCGGTTGTTATCGGTTCTTAATTACTGACGAGGTTGCGATGTCAGTAAATAAGAAGCGATAACAACCGTAACCAAGCCACGATCAAAGACGCGGAAGATAATGAGCAGATGTCGATTAATTAGTATAATGATTAAGGCTGGGTTCACCTACAAAACCATGGCGAAATTTTGAGCAAAATTACGCTGATTTTGCCAATTTGAGAGGGGACGAAACAACTTTTCTACATTTTTCTTCAAAATTGAACTATTAAATTAAGGCTAATTAAAAATATTCAGCCCAAAACCCTGAACTTATCTCTTTTCAGTAATAAATTATGCCATAATTTCGGCCGTAATTTGTAGGTGAACCGGGCCGAAGTACGATTCATTTGAACTTGCCTTGATGATGACGCCCATGCCCAAATGATTGTGCCATGCCATGTGACAGTGAAAAAGCCAATATCCAACATTGTCAGCGTGGAATCGAATTATGGTGAATCCAGCGTCAGGCACGGCGACGTTATCTTTCACTGGCGGATTCTGGAGATTTTTCATGATTTTCCCCCCACGGTTGAGCTGCTCTACATATTCACGAGTGATGAAGTTGCCAGGCCCAGGGGCGGGGCCTATGTGGGAGGGAGTGGCCGCGTGCCTTTCCATGGCCACGACAAAAAAGCTGTGGCCATGAATGTGGAATGGGTGACTGACATCGTAGGCATAACCTTCATCAATGAGAACAAGTTCCACAACATCTCCCAAATCAACTTGGAGCGTGTGAGTGCATTGGCAAAAGTCACTGCCTACAATCAAGAAAGCATCTCTACTATATTCAGTTTTTATTTGTGTGATGTCATAAGTATTGCAGAAGGTTAATTGCAAATTAGTATTGTCTATTTAAGCTCGAACTGACTTTTTTAAGGCTTCTGGCTTTTTCTATTTCAGGTTTTTTTTTACTTTTCAAGGCTTTTCCTCTTATCATGCCTTATATGGAGATGGGCAAATTGACGATATATTTTAGTTTCTGCACCCAGTTACTACTTTTTTATGGCGAGCCAACTTGCTCAAACCGACGAAGCAAATTATGATGCTCGACTTTCAACTTGACTTTCAGCTTTTCAAATTGAATAAGAGATTGAGATTTTCGTTTTCGTCAACTTGTTAAACGTACCTTGGCAGTCTTTATCTTTTAGAGTTGACTCGTCACAGAACTCTGCATCTTTTCCTTGGCTCAATAAAGGAGAAGGTGGAAGCTGAAACATGACAACATTTAGGCATAATTTTTAATGACGCAATATTTCCCAATGGCCCCTGCTAATTACCATTAATGTGATGTTGTTGATTTGAGGTGTTCTCAGCTTGCTTTGCTTTGCCACCATGTCATAAGAATAGAATTCTTCGTGGAAGAAATGAGGGTTATTTTTGGGCAGCAGATCATAGGATAGATAGAACGTTTTATCCGCATCTTTTTTCAATGCTTTTCCTGCATAGGCTGAAAAGACAAAAATGTCCTGTTAATGTGCAGCCAAAAGTCCTTACGGAAATACACGAGAAACACCTTAAGGAAGGGAGAAAAATTATGGCAAACGTCAGCTGCTATAAAAAATTAGATCGACTTTAAGCCAAAAAGAAAAGTAAACATATCAATTTTGGTAATAAAGTGAGCCACATTTTAGTCATTTTGAGCGAAATCAATAGTTAAATTTCATCTTTTACCAATGAATCATGAAGTAAGCTAGGTTTTTTTAATGAAAAATTGAAATTCAAGAAACAAAATTGCCTTTAAAACCGCTGCTCGGTCCCGAGCTGAACTCGTCGAATAGCAGCCAGCAGCTGATTCACTTTTCCTCGTGACAAAGTTTTCCAGACCTCAAAACATGATTAAGGCAAGAGTCTTTAGTATTTGAGCATTTTTGTGGTACTTTTCCTAAAATCAAGATTAGGAATTGGTTAAGAGATTTTGAAATCAATATTTTTTAGTAAAAGAAGGTACGAGAAAAAACATTGGAAACCGATGTTTGGTTGTTATAATTTCCAGAAGTACTGTGTTGCATGCACGAAAATGTGAAAGATTTTAAACTCACTCTCATTTTTCGTTGGCGATGGCAAATGCTTCAATTCTGTAATTGGAATCAATTTGGATTGGCTTTTGGTTTCCCCTTCCGGATTTCGCGGTGGGGCGAAATTCAGAGGGTTGACAACAGATCCAGAATTGTTGACAAAGTCATCATAGCTCGTGTTGTATTGGCCAAATGCAGCATTCTACAATTTGCACCATTCACTTTAGTATGTAGCTTTAGAATTTAGGTAAATCAACGAACCATTTTGCTGTCAATATCGTCGTAGATAAGTAATCCCAATCCATGCACTTTTAGGTTGGCACAATCGAACAAGCCACCAAATTTCATTTGGTAAACTCCAGGCTCTTGATTTGCATTCAGCACAAAATCAAACCTTCAAATTGGAAGCAGCATTAAAATGGATATTGACCATCACGAGCCGATGGTTTTAATATCCCGTTCATCTGCCCCCAAATTCCTTACGATAATGCACGCCGAACGCCTTACCGAAAGGAGGAAAATTGTCTTATGACAAACACAAAAGTAAACTTCTGCTGATGCTAACACTTTGGAAAAAACGGGTCAATTTTAAGACTATTGAAAAGTAAACACTCACAAAGCTTATTTTAATTTCAGTGCCAAACTGGTTACTTCTGAATCAAAATGTCTCACACAAATTCATATGAATCAACTCAAAAATTGCAGAGCTGTTACATCTAAGATGCAGCTGAAATAATCAAAGTTTTTCTGAATTTTGCCCTAAATTTGTTAACTCGTTTCCTGGTTCAACTAGTTGAGAAGCCCTTCTTAAGTGGTTTGATACCAAAACTCCTTTGCCTTATGACAATTTTTTACTTTCCGAAAAGCAACTTTGCACATGAACGGGATATAAAAGCTATTGAAAATCTTGGCGAGTGCACAGTGGGCCCCGTTGAAGCATTTTCCTCCATTTCTTATTTTTCGTCAAATCGGCAGCGCATTAGCAAAGCCCCCAAATTACTGTAAAACTGGAACTTTTGACTCTTTCTAGCAAAGTCTTACGCAAATTCACGCACTTTTTTTGCAATCCAACCCCGTTCATATTACTTTTTCTCTAATTTGACAGTGTTATGGGTTGGACAACCTTGGACTTAAAAAGTTCAGCTAATATTTAGTTTAGTTTTACATGCAAATAGAAGATTCATCTTTTTGGGTCAATTTTGACCCTTATTTTTAATGAAATCCTGTTCTCTTGAGACCTAAAATACTTAGACTAATTCTAATCTAAGGCTTCAACAAAAAAATTATGGTTCTAATGGAACAGTAGAAGCTTGTAGCCACTTTTTGACATTTCTTTTTGCTTAGATTTTTTTAGCAAATTCGGGATGCTTCTCAAAAATGATCATGAATTCACAAATCGAATTGAATTTAGAGCCTTTTAAATGGTCATTTCTGATCACCAAGAACCCATTGGAACTATTTTAAGATAAAAAAGTGTTTGAAACTGGATTTCATAATTTGGCTGAAATGGAGAAAGAAGGGTCTCCGTGGCCCACTGTGGAGTGGGGGCTTTTTCGTAAGTTGCTTATTTTCAGTGTCATTTTTTCAAATGCCAAAAAACCCATATTTCTCAAACTCAAAAATGTCGTGAAAAAACATCTCAATAATCTCTCAGTTTACATGAAATCATAGAAATGTCACCTTTCGCCTTCATGTACAATAAAGGCGTCAACTTCAATCGGTTCAATGGATCGAGTATCACTCGCTATTAGCGTTAAAGTGTGATTCTGGACCGATACTTCGATTGGGCATAGGGTGATTCCCGGAGACACGATTCGGAAGCGATACCGAAATCCAGACTTGACTTGGAATGTCGCGTATGGAGTCAGCAGTCCTCCCTCATGCACTCGCCCAAATCCATTGATCAGCATATTGTCGGCCTTGTTTTTGCCAGTGTCCCTTCAAAATTCAAAATCATTTACACGAATGTTTATTTTTTTGCCGAGCTTTACCAGTGGTGCAAAACAAAGGCTTCCCTGGTTGCCTGCAATTAAAAAGCTGTCAAAATTCAAGATTAGCCATGGGGCAATGTTTACTTGGTGAAACCACTCTTGAGGGAAAATCAAGTGCTCCGTCAAGTCATAGTCGTATAAATGTGAGTTTGGGTCGCTCTCAGCAGCTTGCCTCACTATGTAGGCTCCAAAAGCTCCATCTCCTCTTTGGAACGCTGCATGTGAATGGTAGAACATTGTACCAGAAACTCTAGCCTTGAACTTATAGACGAACCTGAAATGGAAAAGTGCCATACTAGCTACTTTTTTTTTCTCCAACTCATTCCTTACTTTGCTTCCGGTAAAATTGGACACTGGGTTACATAAGGCACACCATCCATGTACTGGTATCCCTTGTAATGTTCGCCTGAAACATTGAAATTATTTCTCCATTTTTAGCGGGTTCAAGGCCGAAATAAAGTTCAATATTGATTTCTCGCTAATGATGATGAAAACCACCATCATCCATTCACGTGATTGTTTTCTCATGCATGGTACATAATAAAGTATAATACATTTTTGCTATACAAACTTTCAACGGAAACATCTTTATAAAAAGATGTTTTAATGTTTTAATGTACTATCGAGACTTTTAGTGTAGATGAACAACGCATGATTGTGACTGTCCAGGGATTGATTATGATATGGTTACCTACCATGAAAATGTAGCGAAGTTGTCTCCGTGTGTAAGTGATTGAAAACTTCCGCTATAATCAAATCTCCCTGGCACACAGCAACTGGAGGACCAGGCATTTGCCTATACAATTACAATAACAGTGCTAATCACTCTTTAGCCCGAAAAAGTGTAGTTCATGTTACCTATTAATGGAGGTGATGCCCTTCTCAAATCCGTCACCAGTAATGCAATGAGGCAAAAAGCAATCAGTTCTGTTGCCAGGGCAACCGAAACAGGCCTTAATGGGGAGCAAAAATAGGCATAAATTGCAAGAATACAAAAGTGTAGCCTACTTTGCTCATTGGATTGTACAGCTCAATCGTAAAAGTGTATTTGCACACCATTGGGCTGCCATTTTTCACACACACTCGGTCACATGGATGCCTTGCTGATTCGCCTGTATTGGATATATTTGCCAGTACTTTCAAATTACGTACGTTTGTATTCATTGTATTTCTTACTAGCAAACTGGTCCACTTTGTAAGATGACTTTTGCCTGGCTGCAGCCAAAGAAATAGCAGCAAAAATCAGACTGTGAAAAAAGATAAATATTTGGCTGTAGTGGCTCATTTTGAGCCTTATTTGCGACTACCGACTGTAACTATACAGTGTGACAATAATCTACCTGGGCCTATTGATTCATTGTACTCACTTTTTCGCGTCCACGCGCGCAATTTGACGTAAATAGCTTAAAGGCCAGTTTTATTTTGTAGCTGGATTATTCTACATTTACAGCATGGATCAAGTCCTTTTATCGCTACCTCTTTTTGTGGCGCCACTGCAATATTAGAGAGGGGCAAATTACCAGAAATGCTTCTTTTTTATAATATTAGTGTGTTGGCGCTTTTAAAGGGTGAGTGACCAAATTTGTTGACAAGAGCCTGGTTGCATATGCAGCCTTCAAAACAAACTTACTGTGGATTAGTTTCTCACGTGTTTTGATATAGCCCAAGGTACTTTTTTACGAAAAAATGTCTGCGTAGTGTGATGCTAAAAATATGCCAGCAGATATTAAAAAGTAATAAGGAAGCAAATTGGAATTATTGAATTACGATTTTTGGCTTCATGGGCAAAATAATCTATTAAAATGTAAACTACTTGTCAAGTCCAAAGTGGGCCTGTTAAATGATTGGTCACGACCTGGCCTTTAAAATGTTCTGTAAATTAATGGCGTTTCATAAGGTGTGAATTAATTGAGTCAGATTCTATGCTAAGGGCTCTTTGTATAAGGCATCTCTATAGCTTCTCGCAAACATGATAAGCTCATGCCTAAAATGTGCCTATATTAAGTTTATGGTCTGTAAAAAATTAAGTTCTTGATACCTATTACTCATTTTCAACTCGAGAACAGTTTTAGCTTTTTTCCAGTCATAAAGCAATAAAAATGCAACCTCATTAAGCTTTAATCAAAAGTAAGCCTAGCTGAGAAAAATTAAAGTTCAAGAATTCCCCCTTCCTTTCAGCTTCGGAACATTTAGACGTTGTCACGCAACCTTTCCATAAAAAGTTTTGGTCACTCAGAAATAATGTAGGAAACGCGAATGTAAAAAAAAGCCTTCCTATTTGAGAATGCAATCAATATATGTGTTATAGTTTATTGAATATTTTCAACATCAAAATACTTTAAATTAGAAACATGAAAAAGCAGAAATGATTTTGAGGATATATGAAGAATAGTTCGCACACAATACAATGGACAAAGACTTTTCAGTCTCGTCGCATTTGTAGGCCTACTTCAAGTCAATTATCACAATCACTGGACTGGAACAAAATGTTTTTGGGTCCTGCACAAAATACTTCATAATAATTTATCTTTTGATTGGGATCCATGCTCAGGGCGCAAAGCCTTCATCACCAGCCTCGCTATGAGAGTGAATAATCCTCCGGACTCAACTCCATCAATCGCAATCCATATCGACTCCTCCTTGATAAATATTGCAGGACTCTGACGAGCTATGCGTTCCAAACGGAGTTGCTCATCTTCTGAGGCCAAAATTATCTGATGAAGAATTGAGTCCAATCATTGAGGACACAATGTCTGAGGTTTTTCTGGAGCAGGAGGAGCAATTCGGAATGACACCATAATTATCTTAACGTTGCGTAGGCCTTCTTGCTGTTAATTATCACAATCATTGGAGTGGAACAATATGTTGTAGTGTCCTGGACATAATAGTTGGTATTAATATTTCATATCATTCGGATCCATGCTGTGGGCACAAAGCCTTCATCACCAGCCTCGCTATGCGAGTGAATCAGCCTCCGGACTCGAGTCCATCCATCGCAATCCTCGTCAACCACGAGGAGTTCTTCGCCCTCTTCCATGGGGATGTTTGACTCTTCCATGTTTGAATGATTGTACGTGTAAAGTGCCACGCATCGCTTGAGGCCACCTCCCTCTGATGAGGAGCTGGAGGTCACCGAGGGGCTGGACATGGAGGACATTGTGTCAGAGGCCATGGCTTCCGGAGGAGGAGGAGGAATGACATCGTAATCGTCCGAATGAGGTCCATGCTCCCACTTTTCCAACGATGATGGCACTTCATACACTCGACTGCTGGAGGCTATACTGAGGCTGCTGGACTTGACAGAGCCTCCAGAGCTATTGGTGGATCCTCCTCGGTTCAACCTCACGCCCACACTCATCGGACTCGAGGACATCACTTGAGGACTCCGGCTTCGTGCCAATGTCTCTAGCCTGTCCTCAACTGAGACATGCTCGGCCCTGATGGAGGTCAGTGCAGCCTCGAGTTCACTGACATGAGAGTGGAGACTTTGGATTTCATTTTTGAATTGTTTGGTGTTGCCGAATTTGGGCTGTTTTTGGTAGGTGGCCATCATCTGGGAGAGAGATTTCAGCTCCTTTTGGCTCTTGATCAGTTCAGCCTCGATGGCTGCCATTTGGCGTTCCAGTTCACGTTTTCGCGGGTACAAGTTCAGATTGGAGGGCCCAGTGGAGGCCAGTGCATCTGCATTTAGTAGCGAATGAGGATCTTGCATGTCCTCAAAGTTGAAATCCCCTGGGGGAACATCTCCAGATTTGAACCTCTCAATGACTATGGCAGAGTCCCTCTCGGGCTCTATGGAGTCCATAGCCTTCTGGATGGATTCATGGCACTTGCTGATTATGGGCTGGACCTGGAACGGAAAATTGAAAGTAACTAATAAATGATGTTTGTTTTGGCCAATGTTCAGAACGGAAATAAAATGCTTGTGGTTGACATCAATCAATCAAAATCACTTTTCCTTAACATCTATTAATTCTGCTCCACGTTTTTTCATCGACAAATATAATAATGAATCTTCACGTTCTATTGAAATTTTGATTGTGTTTTTCATTTTTGCAAACAGAATGCAAAGTTGAAAGATGCTTATTAATTTTGCTGCTGTGTCAAAAAACAAAAACATCTTCAAAATTTCAAATATTACGATTTCTTAATTTTTGGCACATGATCACCACATTAGTTTATTGTATGCTCCATATAAGTCATAAGTGTGAACTTTTTTGTCACACTACCTGAGCTCGTTTGACAAATAACAAGGGAGTGCTAAATTACTCAAGTTTCGTGTCCTTTAAGTAGCAAAATGTGCCACCAATTCAACAAAACTTGTGGAAGTTAAAGGAGATAATGAAAATTGTTTGCCAGCTTCTGAATAATCATCTCTGGAGGATGTCAACACCACCTGTTGCCAATTGTAATGAGCCTGTTTTTCACAACATCACGAAATAATGGGGGTAATTCCTGCAATGCGCACTATCTACTTTACGCAAGGTATAAGTGTGCAAAGAAGCAACAAGGTGACTCTTGTCTATGAAATGATGTGTAAACTGTGAACTGGTGTGACTCATTTTCAAATTGCAGCGTGAGTCACGACTCATCATCGGCTTCAAAAAAAGACATTGGGGTTAACCCAAATTGTCGACCCTTTTTAAAGAGATGAATTATACGCTAAATAGGAAAATTGGCTTTATCTCTTGGCATGATTTGCAGATGTAGAAACAGAGATTAAATGGCAAATATTGGGTAGTGTCAGTAAAATGCAAAATGCCTGTTTGCTGCCCACATTTTGAGCTCTGGCTAAATTTCAAGTTGTAGGCATGCCGTTGCCAAAATGGGAATTCAGGAGGTCCAAAAGTGTATTCATCAAAAAACATGTCCAGCTTGTACAAGCTGAATCATTTGTTCCGCCTTTATCGTGGAAAAAGACATTTTCGTGCTAAGCTCGGGATTTTAAAGCGATAAGAAGTGAATTTTGACCTAAAAACAAAAAGCCCCCCGCTGCTGGCTAGGAATGAAAAGTGACATTTTCGAGCTGTTTTTTTTCGAAAATTGAAAAACATTTTGAAAAAGGTCCCGTTTGATCGTCAGCTAGTTTTTGGAATATTTACGCAACAGACGACTGGCCGCCATTTTGCTTGTTTGCCAATGCCTGTTTGTCCATCAATCAAACATGATTCCAGTGTCTAAAGGTTGACTGTAATTTTCCAACGTGAAACTCTCGTAGTAGATGCTTTGCTGCATTCCTTTTTCGGTATTTTATAGCTTTATGGTGGCCCTAAATGAGCACTAGTGCGTAACTGATAACGAGAATCTTGAAAAATGACCACTTTGTTTACATTCTCATTATGTTATTTTCAACAACAAAAACAACCAGTCTGCGAGTCATTTCCCCCTTTCCTTTATTAATCACCAAGTGAAAGAATGCCAAAAATATCACTGGTCCCAACTTGCTATTTTGTAGCTTTTGCCCTGAAAGTATTATGAAAAAGGGCAAAAACTCAATAAGCGAGAACCAGTCTTGGAGTTATTTCTCAGTGCCATTCAAAATGCGTCGAATTCTAAAGAAAAACGCCAAAAATGTAGTAAGCTTATATTCAAGCATCAAAACAAAAGGCAGTGACCAGTCTAGGAGTTAGTTCCCTTTTGCTATTCAAAATGGCTTAATTTATGCAAAAAAACGCCTATTAAGTAATTTCAAAGTAAATGCTATTAAGAAACATATTAAGCTTGATAAAACAACCAGTCCTAGCGTTATTTCCATGTGCCACTTGTAATTCACCAAAAATTATGGAAAACGGCCAAAAATGAGTTGTCTTACCTCAACTTCTTTTGCTAGGCATGACAGGATGCCTTGCCTCATAAGCTCGATCCTCTTGTGTTCAACGGACTGTAGTTCAGAGAGGACACCAGGAAGGAGCTCGTAGTAGTAACGCTGTCGAAAGGCGTTGGTTTTCACTAGCTGATCAGCAAACGTGTGCTTCATAGCTTCACACGTGGAGGTCTTGCTGGACGCTTGCATTTGGAGCTTGGCCATTTCGTTGCGGCTCACGTTGCCGTCACTGTCGGCCTTTTTGTACGCGGCCGTGGCCTTTTCCTGCTCGTCGAAAGCCTTGCGAAACTTCTCCTTGGAGGCCTGCATGGATTTGAAGGCTGCATTCAAGTCTGTGAGCAGTTTTTCACTTTCCTTCATGTTTTTCCGCCGGATTTCTTTCAGCTGCTTGGCACTGTCATGGATGTTTTTGTAGATCTCTTTGGAGAGAGCCTCGGCAAGGACTTCATGTTGGCCAGCTTGGAATCCCACTTCTTGCAGCATCTGCAATTTATTCACCGTTCTCAGTAAGAAATAGATACGTTTATTGAGCGGCGTGACTCGCGAAAATAGTAAACAATGTGGATGTACTTAATCATTCCTCTGTGATGGGGGCTCTCGTAACGGTTACTTTTATCACCATGTGTATGTATAAAAAAAATAATGCAAAGAACTGACCAAAAATGAATTGCCTGCAAGCATCTTTATCTCTCCTAGTTCTGAATCATTTTTCGTCCTAATTCATTAGAAAACATGTGCAAAAGCTTAGATTAGATGATCATACTATATTGACATATGTGACGATTTTCAGTCTTGACATGCATTTTCTGACAGGTCTCAAATGTCTCTCCTTCATACTAGGACAATGAAAAAATGGAAGACATGCCTGAGTGAGCCGAAATGTACTACGTGCTATATTCGATTCATGGCCATAAAAGAAGGATTCCGAGAAATGGTCATTTTCTTGCGCGTAGGTGAACATCGCATTAAATAGAGCAAAATGAATGTATCTACCTCCTTGTAAGCCACCATGTGCGTCATTTCTTCCTCGAAAGAGGCCACAGCCTTCGACACCACGATGGAGGCCGGCCCAGAGTCCTTGGCCTCCATGGCCGACTTGTCGGAAGAACCGGCGGCCTTGCCGGGCATGCCCTTGGGCGCGTACTTTTTGACCAGTGTGCGCAAGCTTTTGGCATACTCCTTCTCCACTTTGGCCCTCTCTTTGACGAACTCTGCCACAGACTTCTCGAGGAAGTCGATGCCCGTCGCGGTGTAGCCGCACAGGTCCTCGTACTTGTCCCACAATTCGATGCCCCAGCTCATGATCAGGCTCAAAAATCTAGGGCCGTTTTCATGACCAGCGCGCTGATGTCTCACCAAAAACTGATTCTTGGAACGCTGCTGCTTCGTCCGCCGCCGCTCCACTGCACTGCACTGAGGGGGTGCGGCTAAGGTAAACGCGCGCAAGCGCGCATTTCTACCGTGCAGCAGCCTTTTTTCAGTTTTTACCTGCTGACTGCTGAGCTATGCCATAAATGCTGCTTGAAGCATGACGTCAACGTTCCATAGGCTTCCACTCCATACAGAGTCTTTTAAGCCATGCAAAAAGACTCTGTCATCTATCTTTAAAAATCGCATGAAAATGTTTTTTGTCACTCGGAGCCGATTTCAATATCGTAGACTGAAATCAAAGCTTGGCTATTGATTTGCGCAAACTGTTTTGCCAAAAAAATGTGGCAAAGAGCAAAATGTCGATGATGACTCACTCATTTTTTTATAAAATAAATTTTGCCGTAGATGAACGCCGCATAAACTTGACACTCCCTATGAATGCAAACATGCCTACTGCCTTCACTTCTTTAAAAAAGATTTGTGCTATATGTACGCATTTCTCCCTCCAGTTGAGATATTGATCGCCATTCCTCCCCTTTAAAAGAGCCCCACCCAAACCTGCTGGCAGCTTCTTCTTCTTCCCTACTTCCAATTTACGTTTTCACTGCTGCCACTGAGTGCGCAGAATTGCTACCAAATGCGAAGGGGAGCTCGCGCCGGAAGTGCGTCGTCTATTTTTGGTCTTCTTTTCATACCCTGTTGTTCCAAATGATCAATTTAAGTGAGATGTGATGTTGTTTGGGACCCTCCGTGCTTTTTTTCATACACAAGCTTTTCGTGGTGATAAAGGGGATTTCCTGTTCAGCGTATTGCGTTTTCCATATCACATTTTTTTCAATCTTTGCCAAAACCTCAAGGAATCAACGGTAGTTCAAAAAGAACAATATACTCGTAGCATAGAACACAAAGAGCTAAAAAATGCATTCGTCTAAGTGGAACCGAATGCTACTATATAAAGCGGATTTGTTATGTTTTTGAAGATGCGATGAAAAATGGAGCCATGCATTATAAAAATCTACACCCACGTGGGCTTCCATCGGGCCCACGTGCTTATAAAAAAGCCTCATTGTACATTCAGAACAGTTAGACAAGGTGAGAAAATTCTGGGGCAATTGGGCCGTGGATAGAAACAATGCATCAATAATCGGGCAAAAAATTGAAATGTGACGTTCACCTACCTGAATTTCTACATAAATAATAATACATCTTTTTATTGAGACATTTTAGTTTGTGCCAAAACAGTCGAAAATCCACATAAACAAAATATGAATTGCGTGGCCCAACATTTGAATTTATTTTTAGTATGCTGAAATCAATTTCAATAGAAAAAAGTGTCATTTGTGTTCAAAGATGAACATTGCTCGTAAATGATTGCTTTTCTTCATCTGGTTGTGGGCTAGAATGAGACGAACAATGGAGGAAATAGTATGGCCACAGTTCTACGTACAGTGCGTTCCACGATTTTTAAGCATTCTGCTACGAAGCTCCAAGTCCACTTTCTCCAAATTGGCCTCCCCAACTTGCGTACGACCACGACGACTCAGGGTCAGTCCAAGATGATCTATAGTAATAAGGTGAGTTCTTGTCGCTGCTTTACTATAGCACACAGTCTGACTGAGCTGTGGTAGGCTTCAAGACAAAATTTCAATAGAATTCTGTGGATTTCACTTCCAAAAATTTCCATAACCAGCCTTAAATTATCAAAAAGTGCCCAAATTGCATACTTTTTTAGAAAAGACAGAACTTATCTAGGAGCTCTGTTGAAGACGCGTGAGATTAGCCCGCTTGCTTCCATGATTGACACGTCACTTGAGCTCACGCGCTATGTAGTAAGAACTACTAGCGCCACCTAGGCTAAGACAAACAGATTTGGTGATTTTAGCATGCAAAACTTGCGTCAAGAACTCACTTACGAGACCCCCCTGGGTCAGTCAATGACTCAGTACTTATGACTAAGTGAAGCCTCTCATAGACTCAAGCTCACATCGCAAATACATAGAGTCATTTTCTTCCTATGTCGAGTTCGCATCTGCATTATCAAAGATCAGTGTTTTGACGACATTTCATCTTTTAATTTACTTTTTTTTAATTAAAGAAACACAGCTGTCATACTGCAACTTTGTATTCGGTATCAGAAATGAAATTATTATTGACAGTAAGAGCTATGTTCGCTTTGTAGATGAACATCACATTAGAAGAGGGGAATGAACAGATTTTCCAAATGGCTAGCACACTTTTGCAAAAAAGCAGGTTAAAATGCCTTTTTTGTTCACCTTTTTTAATTGGATAATTGACTGATCTTGTCCAGGTAGAAAATGGGCCATTAGCGGTGTGGTAGAGTATCTCTCGCGCATTGTTTTCCCAGTTTAGAGTCAAGGTTTTGGGAACCCTGCTTCACTGTTAGCATGGACCGTTATAGCATTTTTCTTGCCACTGCACTATGATCAATGCTGCCAAATGGGAGCATCTCATCTCAGCCTTTTTAACATACTGAATATAGTATCATCACTTCAAATCCTAAAGTTCAACTCCTGATTGAAAAACACATTATTCTCTTATCGATGATTGGCACATTTCAACCATGTCTAATATGAGAATAAAGGAGCATTTCATTACATTGTAGTTATTTTTCTTCTCGAGGCCGGAGAAGCATCATTAAAAGAGCATTCTCCTTCATCTAGAATGAGGTGTTCATCTATATCATGGATTAAAATTCACATTAATTTTGAAACTTATTTCATTCTTGCAAACTGAAAACCAATTTGAAAGAAAGCAAAATCAGCGTAAAGAAGTTGATACATTTCTGGCCACAAAATTGTGATTTCAATGAAAACTGAAGGAACGCCAAGCAAAAAACTCCAGGTGAACACCACATTATTTTTATCATTCGGATATTTTTTGGCTGAGAAAAACTGAAGCAGGATCATTAACCAAGCCAATTCTCAAAATGATGGATATGTTTTATTGTTATGACTGAAGAAGATGAAATGGAAATTGCACTCGAGGCAAAAGTGCTAATTTTTTTTTTTTTTTGCTGCTGTTGATGAATTGAAGCTACATCTCCAACTTCAGCTGCGAAGAATTCTTACAGGGAGAAGCTTGCATATTATTTATGTGAATCATACTTCATCATTACTAGAATATCAAGGAAGGTCATGAAAAATTTGCGCACATAAATTGCTCATATTGTATTTTTACTTACTTTGTATGCAATATGGCGTTTTTTCCACCACGATGAGGCCAATGTGGCAAAAATGTGCTATATACTGTAAAATTATACTTTTTCCTTATTTTTGGCCTTTTGCAAAATGTAATCAAAAGCATGATGGGCATTTTCCAGCTTTGTGCCAAAGGGGACGTTAACTTAAGGATTTCAGGCCAAAAAGGGAGATGACTCTTAATAAGTTGAGACTTAAGGGAAAAATACCTAAGTTCTTTATGTATATCATAAATAAATAGCATTGAAGAGAACATAAGTTAAAAATATCACATGCTACAGCCAAACAGTATAGAATAAAAAGAGCAAAAAGTTAAAGTGCTCATACTAGGAAATCCATGAGCCCCACCTGGTGGCCGAAAACTGCATTTAAAATGATCAAAAATAATTCAAAATAAACACGCAACCTTTCACATATGACATACTTGAAGCTAGCTGAGCCAAAACGGAACAATTATCTAGACAACAAAACCTCCGTCAAAATTCGCATTTCTCAAAGAAATAGGAACGGCCAAACGCGAACGCTCGGAGCACTGCTCAAGCGCGCCGGTCAACTAGAAGGACTACAGCAGCAATAAAAACCTGGAATTCACCAAAAACATAGTGAGTGGAATTCACCAAAAACATAGTGAGTGGAATTCACCAAAAACATAGTGAGTGGAATTCACCAAAAACATAGTGAGTGGAATTCACCAAAAACATAGTGAATGGAATTCACCAATTAATAGTTAATTCACCAAAATGCATAGTAAATGAAATTCAGCAATTAATAGTGAATTCACCAAATGCATAGTGAATGGAATTCTCAAAGTACATAGTGAATTCACCAAATACTTGATAAAGTTATAATGGCTCATTTTGGAAACTTGGAAGCAAAGCTAAGTTGGTTAGTTGTTCCTAGACACAGATTGGACTGAGAAACTTTAACAGTGTCTGCCCAAGAGCAAACAACTGAGTCTGCTTCTCCATGTGGCCATGTCAAGCTCTGTGGAACTTGAAGCCAATCTGCTTGTTAGAGACCTTATCCATCAAACTTAGTCAACTTATTCTAATTGCAAATGGATTGGACTTGGTTAGCAGTGTTAGTGCCATTTTCGATTAAAATGTGGAACTTGTGGATTCAAGCACTATTTGCGTTTCTGTCTCATTTTGGACACTCAGGAGCAAAGCTAAAATAGTTAGTATTTCCTAGACACAGATTGGACTGAGAAACTATAACAGTGTCTGCCCAAGAGCAAACAACTGAGTCTGCTTCTCCATGTGGCCATGTCAAGCTCTGTGAAACTTGAAGCAATCTGCTTGTTAGAGACCTTATCCATCAAACTTGGTCAACTTATTCTAATTGCAAATGGATTGGACTTGGTTAGCAGTGTTAGTGCCATTTTTGATTAAAATGTGGAACTTGTGGATTCAAGCATAATGCTTGTTGATGTCTCATTTTGGACACTCAGGAGCAAAGCTAAGTTAGTTAGTATTTCCTAGACACAGATTGGACTGAGAAACTATAACAGTGTCTGCCTAAGAGCAAACAACTGAGTCTGCTTCTCCATGTGGCCATGTCAAGCTCTGTGGAACTTGAAGCCAATCTGCTTGTTAGAGACCTTATCCATCAAACTTAGTCAACTTATTCTAATTGCAAATGGATTGGGCTTGGTTAGCAGTGTTAGTGCCAGTTTTGATTAAAATGTGGAACTTGTGGACTCAAGCACAATGCTTGTTTTGGTCATGCATTTAGTAAGTAATACAATCAGTAAATTAGCACTGTCTAGCATACTGTTCTAATTGTGAGTAGGTTGGAATGTTTGAAAGGTTGCTAGTTTTTTAAGTTTTTAAGTTTTTTAAGTTTTGACCTTAATATTACCAATCAATATAAGATCTGCATTAGTTATGATAATGCTTACTTTGTGTTGAAATGGTTAAATGTTCCCGAGGCCATTTAGCCTGTCTTGGACAGGTACCTGTCTTAAGCAAGGATCACTGACATTTACGAAGCAGTCTAGCTGGTCTTGGTCAATTACTTGTCTTTAGCAGTAATCCCTGGCGTTTCTGAGTCCGTTTAGCTTGTCTTGGACAGGTACCTGTTTTAAGCAGGGATCACTGACGTTTCCGAAGCAGTCTAGCTGGTCTTGGTACTTGTCTTTGGCAGCAATCCCTGACGTTTCTGAGGCCGTTTAGCTTTTTAAGTTTTGACCTTAATATTACCAATCAATATAAGATCTGCATTAGTTATGATGATGCTTACTTTGTGTTGAAATGGTTAAATGTTCCCGAGGCCATTTAGCTTGTCTTGGACAGGTACCTGTCTTAAGGAGGGATCACTGACGTTTCCGAAGCAGTCTAGCTGGTCTTGGTCAAGTACTTGTCTTTGGCAGCAACCCCTGACGTTTCTGAGGCCGTTTAGCTTGTCTTGGACAGGTACCTGTTTTAAGCAGGGATCACTGACGTTTCCGAAGCAGTCTAGCTGGTCTTGGTCAAGTACTTGTCTTTGGCAGCAATCCCTGACGTTTCTGAGGCCGTTTAGCTTTTTAAGTTTTGACCTTAATATTACCAATCAATATAAGATCTGCATTAGTTATGATGATGCTTACTTTGTGTTGAAATGGTTAAATGTTCCCGAGGCCATTTAGCTTGTCTTGGACAGGTACCTGTCTTAAGCAGGGATCACTGACATTTACGAAGCAGTCTAGCTGGTCTTGGTCAAGTACTTGTCTTTGGCAGCAACCCCTGACATTTCTGAGGCCGTTTAGCTTGTCTTGGACAGGTACCTGTTTTAAGCAGGGATCACTGACGTTTCCGAAGCAGTCTAGCTGGTCTTGGTCAAGTACTTGTCTTTGGCAGCAATCCCTGACGTTTCTTAGGCCGTTTAGCTTGTCTTGGACAGGTACCTGTTTTAAGCAGGGATCACTGACGTTTCCGAAGCAGTCTAGCTGGTCTTGGTCAAGTACTTGTCTTTGGCAGCAATCCCTGACGTTTCTGAGTCCGTTTAGCTTGTCTTGGACAGGTACCTGTTTTAAGCAGGGATCACTGACGTTTCCGAAGCAGTCTAGCTGGTCTTGGTCAAGTACTTGTCTTTGGCAGCAATCCCTGACGTTTCTTAGGCCGTTTAGCTTGTCTTGGACAGGTACCTGTCTTAAGGAGGGATCACTGACGTTTCCGAAGCAGTCTAGCTTGTCTTGGTCAAGTACTTGTCTTTGGCAGCAATCCCTGACGTTTCTGAGGCCGTTTAGCTTGTCTTGGACAAGTACCTGTCTTAAGCAGGGATCACTGACGTTACAAAGCAGTCTAGCTTGTCTTGGTCAAGTACTTGTCTTTTGCAGCAATCCCTGGCGTTTCTGAGTCCGTCAAGCTTATCTTTGTCAAGTACTTGTCTTGGTCAAGTACTTGTCTTTGGCAGCAATCCCTGACGTTTCTGAGGCCGTCTAGCTCGTCTTCGTCAAGTACATTAGCAGAGATTCCTGATCCATTTTTCCCAAAGAATTTTCAATTATTTCACTTTTTCACTACAGCTGCTGCTGCTTACTACCCGGCCAAGCAGTTGCTCAGCTACTTTGTTATGGTTTTTAGTTCTTGCGCTGGCTATAGAGGGCAGTATTGTTTCTGCATAGCAGAGCCATCTCTTGTTCAGTGAGAAAAACTCACGAAATGTTGATTTAATTTTTTTCTTAAGTTATGGTAGATTCTGAAAAAGTTTTTTGTGAAAGCTTTTTATGATCCCATAACCTATCTGTATGCAAAGTTTCATTGGTCTAAGTATAACCAGTCCTGAGCAAATCCCACTTTTTGATTTTCCGGTCTTAAGTTAACGTCCCCTTTCACCATTTCAAAACTGCTGAAAATTGCCCTCATCCCTCAAAACCAAGAGAAACAAATGATACGCAGTACATTTAATGATCAATCTACAATAAAGGTGCTGCTGTGAAGAAAAATCATTCGTATTCTGATGCATTTTGATAGTTTTCTCCGTATGCCGCCAAACTGGGATGAAATGTCCTTGCTCAAAGGCATTGTTTGCCATTAATGCAGCATCGCACGCGGCTCAAAAAGCCACGAAATATTATTGGTCTGTGCATTTCCCATATTCTACCTTCACAGTGAATTAATTCGCTTTTTAACTCACAAACTTTTAAACAAGCATAGTGAGTTTGATGAGGTGTTCATCTGCCGGCAAAAACAACCCTTTTTACAATTAATTTCAATTACATGCATTGACTTGACGACTTATTTAAGTTTATTTGAGTTATGCATTGCTTCACAAACCTTTCAGAGTGGAAATTCATTATTTACGTGACACTAGTGTTATTGTGAAATGAGGCCTCGGGCTAGTGTGTCACATTTTGCCATAAGCAGCATCACGTACGCGTATCTACTTGAATTATTTGCGCAGAATGAAGAAGAAGAAGAAAATCTGCTTATTTGTAAAGCAATTTCCAACTCATTTGGGGTTGGTGAAATTCGACACTGATTACCTCATCATCTTCTGCAGCTAATTTTGCATTTTGCTAGCACTCGCAAAAAAGCAGTATAGTAGCATCATAATTAATGTACGGATCAAATTAGTTCCAAGCTAGGCATAATTCACCTTTAAATTCCGATTAGGCCCAGCGGCCATTTTGGAATTTTGAGCTTCAGCTAAAAATAGGTGTTACCACCCACTTTTTCCCTGTATAAGCTAATTTAAGCTGAACAAAATGAAACGCAAGAATCAGCATCTATTTAAGCTACAAGCATAAATATGTACTATATGAGTATATGTGTAAAAAATAATGTGCTGCTCTTTTTGCCCTGTAGCAGCAGGTGGAATAAGTGTAAAGAAGAAAGTACTTCAAACAAAGACACATGTCTTCCAAATCCAGAGCCCACATTCTTCATTTGGTGGCTTTGAAGAAGACTTTTCGGCCAAAAGATCAAATAGCTGCACCTTTTGACATTTGGACCCCCAAAAGAATGAGAGCCTAATTTCACTTGATCCGAGCAATGAAAGGAATTTCTTGGGAAAATAATTCAGCAACAGTTGGCCATTTTTTCATATTTCTACTAGACTTTCTATCAATCTTTTTTATTTTGCTACTATAAATGTTGCCAATTAGAGTGAAAAAAAACATGGAAAACAGTGGGATTTTTCCAACGCCGGAAATCCAAGTCTTGATTTTCTCATCAGATGAAAAAGCATGGCATTATGTTTCACTTGATAGTTGTTGCATGCAGTTGCATCAGTTACACTGCTGCAAATATTATCATATCATATTAGCAACATATGCTTGCTTTGAAGATATGTCAAGCTTCTGTCACAAGCTAGCAATTTTTTGAGTTATTTGCTTGATTCTCCTCCAAGGTTACAAAATAATAAGTTTTGCTAGCAACGCATCTCTTGAATCATCTCTTGTTTTTTTTGCATTGGTAATTTGTAATTGGAAACTTCCTCTCCCCAGCTTATTTTCATTTTCGTGTGAATTTTATGTGACTAATTTCACCTGAGCAAATAGGTATTTGCGCCATCAGCACAAACTGCAAGCTCTGCAGGGTTTCACTATAGTTTAAAATTTGAAAAGTGCCCAGGGCAAAATTAATTCCCACGGAGAAATAAAGCACAGGACTTGGTCATATTTTTTCTCTTTTACTTTTGTGGTGCTCATCTATCCAGCAACGCAAAACACTATCGAGGCGTTTTCCGTTTTTAGAAAAAAGTATGAATATCACATGAATAGCATTAAAAAGAAATCGATATTAATGAAAAATATTCATTTTTATGGAGCTTATAAAGTAGGTCCGTTTAAGAACTGAGGGATGGCTTTAAAATGAATAATACGAGTACAGCTTTACTAGCCCAAGCCTGCAAGGACTCTAATTCTATGAATGTTTTTCCAATTTATAATTCGAGGTCAGCTTTTTATCAGTGCTCATGTTCCCCAGGTCGGTATATACATTTTTATATTCTGTAACATGATTTATAAGTGTTTTAATAAGTTAAAGTGAATTTTACGGGCTCTCACAAGCTAGCATCCTTTGGTATGAAAAAATAATCATATCCACAGAGTGGCTCAGTGGTTAGAACGGTGGACTCTAGATTCAGTCATCTGAGGTTCAAATCCCAGTCATGCCTAAATTCTATTTTCATCATCCGGCTTTAATAGTTAGCAAGGAACTGAAAAGAGGCATATGTACCAATAATTGTCTTTATTGACTGTATTAATATATTTGAAAGGTGGAGGGTAGCCAAACAGCTCATAATCCTTTCTACAGAATTCATACAATTCCTGAATCAGTTCCTTGGGTACGTCTTTATAAAACATTTCTAGTGGATCTTGATCATTTCCTAATTGGTATCTTGGATTTTCATGCAAATTCTCTTGCAATAGAGACTATAGCAAAGGTATTATATTTAACATTTTACAAGTCAAAAGAGCTTTTCTTACTGTTAAATTGAGAGTTTTTAGAATAAAGTTGGTATCCTCATCAAATGTCTCCAGATGTCCTACAATGTCAAAATCAATGGCACAAACAGGGCATAGGGTCCACATGGGCCTAAAGTGGTTATCAAGCTGAAAAACTTGATTGCTTTTCCAAGAATCAACGAGGTATTGAACAAACTCAGTTGGTGTCACATGCGTCGCAGTCAAGTTGGAATCTGAGCTTCGATACCTAGAACAATTCAGAGTATTTTATCATTTTGATTCAAGCTAAAAACCATAAGGAAATTATCGTTATACTTGTGGACAATTTTTTCACCAAGCATACGAAAATATCCTTTGTTGGTACGTAAATCAAACATCTTGTTATAATAGGCTGAAGCAATTTTTCCAAATGGCTCTCTCACAAAGAGAAAGGTTAACATTTGCTCAGAAGCTTGCTCAATGGATTCATGCACCAACCTAAAGATTTGCTTCCTCAAGTTTCGTCTTGTATTTTCAATCTTCTCCCCCATATGTACTAAATTACTCTGGTATTGCTTCATGTCAATACCATAAAGCCTGGAATTTTTTTATAAATTATATTAATTGCTTACTCAATGAAACTTACTTCAAAATGTGTGAGATCCATGTTGTGGAACTTACTTTGTTCATTTGGCAATAAATGAAATTGAAATTGTTCACAAACCACAGACAACTATTTTTTTCTATGAAAAACTTAGTATTGCTATGGGCTAGTAAATGATCGGACTTTAAGTTTTTTTGGCAATATTTCTTGATGAGCAGTGTTCTGTTGAAGTATTTTGCAGCAGCTTCTTCCTTGGCCTCATTTTGGATAGGAGAAATCCTCTCAATTTTTTCGTAATAGTATTTTACAAATTCTTCTTCTTTGTTTGAATGTTCTTCTGAAGAAATTTCCGAATCAAATTGAACATAACCAGCTTTAAAAAATAAAAATGTCAAAAGAATGGCAACTCTGTAGCTGAATAGAAGATAGTTAAAGTTGGCAATGTCCATTTTAAAAGAGCTGCAAAAAAGTACTGAAATGTACACAGGTGTAAAAAACAACAACAGCTCAAATTTGTACTGTAAAATGATTGAAATTTGAAAGTTTGAACACTTTGCGTATTTGCCTCCCTTTTTAGGTAGAGCTGTACACTTTTGTAGGCACTTATTTTTTGCCTCTTATTCAATTTACCCATAGTTTGAGGTTAAAAACCAATTAAAATGGAGGAATTTTGCTCCAAAATACAAGTATAATTAGATATTCTCTCATTAACTGAAAAAACTCCGAATAAAAGACAAATTTACTAAGTACGCCTTCAATTTCATAAAATTGACTTATTTTTTCGATCCTTTTCTAGTCGTTAAGCAAAAGGACCGTTTCACACAAGAATCGGGCGAATGTGGCTTTTTCTCGCAATATATGTCGCTAAACTGCGCTTTGCATGCAATTAAAACAAGAATCAGAAAGCATTCTCCTCGATGGCGGACCTCGATCACTGTTTTGAAAATTTGTGGCCAAATGGCAAAAGTAAAGTAACAGCCTTCAATATGGCCTCTCTGACCTCGCTAGACTGGTTGGAACGGCCTCCAATGGTGGAGGAAATTGACAACAATGACGAAGACGATCAAATTGAACCACAAGTAAGCATGGCGTCATATTTTTTTATGTTATTGTTTTTTTTTTCGCACCTGACCTTCACTTTTTCGTTTCAGATTTGGGCAGATTTTGACGAAACTTCTGAAAGATTCCGCAGAAGTCTCTATTATGGCCGAACACCCAACTCAGACAGGTTGAGCCTGCCTGTGACTGGTAAGTTGCTTTTCCATTTAAAAACTTTTGGTCTCACTTGCTTAAAAACAAGCTTTTTATATATGTTAGGAATTCGAAAAAGGCTTACTTTTTTGGAACTTGTTGTCGTGAAATTATTGAAAATATTAGCTGAATTAACTAAGTATTTAAATAAACAATTAAGTAATGACACATTGTTTGTTGAAGTTATCTCAAAATATGACTCATCTTATAAAAAGATGATTATGAAAAATATCCGAAAAAAATCCAGTTAGAAATAATTGCGACTCATTTTTGAAGCGAGTCATGAAACAAAATTGTGATTAGTTAGATTAGAGTGAAATTAGCAACTCATTGATTGTTACATGGTTTTTTGCAGAAATATGTGTGTCCAAATTCAATGAGTTGAATCTGGATGAGGACTACATTTACTCCAAGTTGAACAGGTTGGATGTTTGCAAGGCTGCTGAGATCACCAAGGAAACGTGCAGCTCTCCAACTTCACTTGTGCTTGCTCTGATGTATCTTGACCGATTGCGGCATAACAACCCCAAATACCTCGGCAGCATTTCCTCCACTGATCTGTTCCTTGTTTCACTGATGGTCGCCTCCAAATTCCTCCATGATGATGGGGAGGAAGATGAGGTATTCAACGATGAATGGGCCAGCTCCGGTGGAATGGAAAAAAAGGAACTCAACAAGCTCGAAATGGACTTCTTGACCGCGATCGATTGGAACATTTATGTATCACCCACGGATTATGAGGCAAAAACGGAATGTCTTGAGCTGGCTGTTGCAATGAAAGAGGTAGACAAGCGGGGAGGCTGGACAACTTATTCAGATTTACTTGTCATGTCAAAGCAAATGGATTTGGTGAAAATCTGGGAAATCCTCTATGAATACACCGTCAAATTAACTGCAGTTTGTGCCTTCGCATATGCAGCCTCCTTGATGACAATGATTGGTACTTGTCATCTGGTCTCAAGATCAACGCATGATCATCGCACTCAGAATTTGCTGATGCCTCGGCAACACGACTCAAACCAAGCTGCTGATTCTAGTGAGGAAATCGTCAACGAAGTTGATGACAGGGTTGGATTTGCTGTTGCTGGACTTAACTCATCATCGAATGACAATGAATGCAACTTGATGACAACAGCCCATTTCTTCAAGGTAGACGACAAACACCCCGAAGAAACCTTGCTGAGGTTCCATCAACACTCATTTGTCAACCGGTTAAAGCCAGCTCTGTTTGCCTTGAAAATGGGCTCATTTCGGGATTTAATGCTTGGTTCGCAATTAATCTCTGGAATTGGGCATGTTTGACATTTCAACCCATATTATAACTATTCTTGAAAAATAAATTCCTTTTTCTTCGAAGAACGTATCGGCCTTTTCACTCGTTAATTCAGGTTTATTTCTGCTTAGCTAAGCAAAAAAAAAGACCACAAGACCTCTTTACTCACAATTGAGGCCACAATGTAAGCTTAGTCTTTTCAGACAATTGACTTTGTTATTTTGAACTGGTATCAACTAAAATGACCTGACCAACCAAACCAATTTATAATGGTCGGCAATTATTAAGGATTTTGCTATTAAGCAACAATCGAAAGTCCAATCAGAAAAGCCCTCGGCTAGTTGACTCAAATCAACTGTACTAAATGGCTGTATCTAAAAAAGTGATAGTTGTGGCAACTCTGATTATAATTGGAGCATCTGCAGCCTTCATTGGAGTTTATGTTCGCTCCAAAAATAAAAAAGGAACCACAACAGAGACGATCCAGAATGCAGGCAGACACATTTCAATTATTTCCATAACCAGGAAACTATATCAAAATTTATTTTTATAGGCTGGTCAGTTCACAGTAAAAATTCAATTGCAACCACTGGTTTTGCTACCACTACTTTAACCTCCGACTCGACGACAACTTCAACAACAATTAGTTCCCCTGCTAGCCAATCTTCTTCAACTTCAATGATATCTTCACCACTTCTGACATCACCTAATCAAGCAAGCAGTAAGTTCAAATCTATGGAATTGGTTTAGCTCATTTACATAATTAATCTGAATACATAGACCAGTCCGTATCTCTTACAACCGCTATAACAACATCAGGCTGTCATAATCCACTCTGGGTTGGAGATGGCTATTGCGATGACAATACTAATACTCCAGAATGCAACTATGATGCTGGCGATTGCTGTGGCAATAATGTTAATGTGAATTACTGCAGTCTTTGTATTTGCGTCAGTGTTTCAAGCTCACCAATACCAAGCTGCTTTGACCCTTATAAGGTAGGCGATGGAACTTGTGATGACCCTACCAACACAGCATCTTGCGATTATGATGGTGGTGATTGCTGCGGCAGCAATGTGGATAAAGGTTTCTGCTTAGAATGTAGTTGCCATTATGTTAGTGCAACAAGTTCATCACCATCTGGAGTCGCCTCAACAACCTCAACTTGTTCGAAGCCTAGTTGGATTGGTGATGGTTTCTGCGATGATGACACAAATATACCATCTTGCAATTATGATGGTGAGGATTGCTGTGGCAGCAATGTAGATAAAAGTTACTGCTCAGAATGTATTTGCCATTATGTTAGTGCAACAACCTCATCATCATCTGGAGTCGCCTCAACAACCTCAACTTGTTCAAAGCCTAGTTGGATTGGTGATGGTTTCTGTGATGATGACACAAATATACCATCTTGCAATTATGATGGTGAGGATTGCTGTGGCAGCAATGTGGATAAAAGTTACTGCTCAGAATGTATTTGCCATTATGTTAGTGCAATAACCTCATCATCATCTGGAGTCGCCTCAACAACCTCAACTTGTTCAAAGCCTAGTTGGATTGGTGATGGTTTCTGTGATGATGACACAAATATACCATCTTGCAATTATGATGGTGAGGATTGCTGTGGCAGCAATGTGGATAAAAGTTACTGCTCAGAATGTATTTGCCATTATGTTAGTGCAACAACCTCATCATCATCTGGAGTCGCCTCAACAACCTCAACTTGTTCAAAGCCTAGTTGGATTGGTGATGGTTTCTGTGATGATGACACAAATATACCATCTTGCAATTATGATGGTGAGGATTGCTGTGGCAGCAATGTGGATAAAAGTTACTGCTCAGAATGTTTTTGCCATTCGGAGAGTGCGACAAGCTCTTCACCGGTAGTGTTGTCTTCAACAACATCAATTTGTTCAGAGCCTAGCTGGATTGGTGATGGCTTCTGTGATGAAGAGACAAATGTGCCTTCTTGTAATTATGATGGTGGAGATTGCTGTTCCATTCCCTCTTGGATGGGGGACGGCTTTTGTGACGATGACACAAATACACAATCCTGCAATTTTGATGGCGGAGATTGTTGCGCTGCTAACAAAAATGTCGATTATTGCAGCCAATGCATTTGCTTCACTCCAGTCATTACTTTAGCGCCTTCGTCAGTAAGCTCCTCAGTGAATACATTGTTTTGTTCAAAGCCCTACTGGTTGGATGATGGCTTTTGCGATGATGAAACAAATACTCCACAATGCAACTATGACGGTGGAGATTGTTGTGGTAGCAATGTTATAATGACTTACTGCAATGTGTGCACATGTTACTCTTAACAAAATGTGTGTGTGTGTGTGTACCTATACACTTTTGGATATTGCTTTAATTTAATTTATTTTGAGCACTATTTTGAAGGTTGAATAAATTTTTTGAGAACAGTACTGCGATTCTGCCGATTCAAAACAGAAGAGAGAAGAGTCACAAAGTTTCGGTCTCAAGTTCTTTTTCTGAAAGATTATTGGTATCCATTTTTCGGCTTGATTTAGAAAAAATTACGGCTCAAATGACTCAAATATTGTAATCTATGCGATAATTTTGAAAAATCGTTCTTTAGTTTTCTTAAAATTGGCTGGACCTAGTTAACGGTCTGCTGATTCATGTTTGTTTTGAAATATATTCCGCGAAATCGCAACTCGCAACTCAATTACTCAAAGCGGCGCAAAACGGCAAAAGAAGAAAAATGAACAAGTTGAATGAAGATACTGTTAAATTGATAAAAAGTGGTCAAGTTGTGACCAGTGTGTCAAGTGTAATTAAAGAATTGATTGAAAATGCCATCGATGCTCAAGCCACAAACATTGAAGTTAAACTGACCAATTTTGGCATTGACTGCATCGAAGTAAAAGACAATGGCTGCGGTGTTCCTCCTGAGAACATTGAGCTCATGCCGATTGGACATTATACATCCAAAATAGCTTCTTTTGAAGACTTAGCTGCCATTGGCAGTTATGGATTTCGTGGAGAAGCTTTGCACTCCCTATTGTTTGAACTTCATCTCCTTCCATCATGTTTGAATGTTCCCGCCCTTAGTATTCAACGTAGTATTCAACTGTTGTCAGCTGACGGCTAATAAAAGCTCAGTTACTTCCTTGCATTCATCGTTTACACGTCTTTATTGAAAACTTCATCGTTTCATAAAAACTTGAACAATACTTCATAGTCTTCCGCAATTCTCTCAAAGGCCTTAGTACTTTTGCAGCGACATTGCGTACATGGCGCCCAACGTGCACGGGACAGACTCAGCCCCCGTGTAACCGCAGGTAAGTATTGAATGCAGTAGCTCTTGGGGCTCAAATTAAACGGCATCAGAAACCTCGTGTTGAAATCCCGTTTGTTTCAGCTAACGGCAATCTCTTTCACGGCATCAGAAAACACGCTGAAAAGCGGCGTCGAAATCCCGTGATTGGCGAAAGCTATTCAAAACCGATCCTCGCAAACGGCATCAGAAAACACGCTCTAAACAAGCGGCGTCGAAATCCCGTGAGCCAAGGATCAAAAACCACGTGGAAAACCCAGCTTTAGGTGGTCCTCAGACAAGTGAAATCCCACAGCATTCGTATAATCCTGTGGCATCAGAACTTCGAAAGCACCATCAAACCTGAGCTTCCATCTGGCATATGACCATCAGACGAGCGAAATCCCCCGGCATTCGTATAATCCCGAGGCATCAGAGCTCTGAAATCGTCATCTCCTTCAAAACCTTCCTTTTCTAAACAAAACTTTTCTATCAACCCCTTCTAAAACTTTCCTTACAGTGAACCCAACCCAGGCAATCCCCACACTCAAAGGATTGTCAACTTCTATCTACATATCTGTAAAACTATTGACTACTTGTCATTCAAAACTTCCTCTCTACAGTTATTCGTGTCTATACGAAAATAAAAAACCCCCTGTGATACAATTTAAAACCTTACTTCATTCGCGTCAACATGGCTTCAAACTACCCAAAAACTAGCACGGACTCCGAGGAGGACACGAGCCAACACTGGAAAGATGCCATAAAAGACATTGAAGACGATCTAAAACGAGTCGCTGAGGTATTCATTGAATGGCGAAGAACACCCGTAGCCTTCATGAAAAGCGATATCAAAAAGAAAATCAGAACCTTAAAAGAGCTCAAACCTGACTTAGCTGTCCTCCAAGAACGAATCAACTCGATCTACAAAATGGACTATGTTGATTACGATGATGGAACAGAACGAGACGAATGGGCTAGAGCTCTCGATGAAAAGCTAGACAAATTGCTCATCAAAAGGCGAGCCTGGTTCGCCCAATTCAAGGTTTACCAGGCTGAATACGAAAAACTTCACCCGGATGAGTCTCAACTGTCACTTGCAGAATCATCATATGTCTGTGAGTTCAAAGACTTGGATTACTCGAAACTTTCGAACCTGGGCAACAAAACCAGGGACGAAATGCTTGAAAAACGAGAAGCTCTCCGTGATGAAAATGAAAAAGAGGAATCGCTGCAAGCCAGCAAAGACTCCCCTGAACCTGATGATGACAACAAACCTTTCGATCTATCCATTCCGGAAAACGCAAAAGCAAATGAGCTGTACAAGCAGCTGAAGTGCTTCATTGCTGACCTGAAAAACAAGATAGAAACTTACGGAAATGACCCAAATCCGGACTTGTACCAGGAACGAAAACAAGTACTGGATGAATTGGAATCAAAAATTGCGTTAAAAGCTCAAGAAGCAAAGGACGCTTTCAAACTAGCCAAACTGGACAAACGTCAAATCAGCTCATTCCAAGGGCATATCACCCGCCACCGAAGCAGCTCAGGAGCTTTATTGAGGACCTTGAAATTACCTCAGCCTAAACCTCAAGCTCCAGCTTCTAAACCCACTCAAACTTCACAAATCCCGACTTCAACCCCAGCTCCCTTGAAACAAGCTCAAAAAGAACCTGAAGTGTCCAATCCAGACGAAAAGGACATGAAAAGTTTCGAAAAAAGAGCTTTTGAGGACCTGGAAGCCACAATTATGAAACAAAACATGAAAGCTCCTAAATTAGAGCTAACCCCAAACCCTCAACAAAATGAAAACTGGCCAGTGTCCAATATCAAAGGACCAAACCCGAATGCCAATGGCAATGGCAATGCCAATGGCAATGAAAATGGCAATGCTAGGCCAGTCAATTTTCATCGAAGTCGAAGTTCCAGAAACAGATCACGTTCGCCTATAGATGAAGATGACGATGAAGAATTCATCACCATCAAAACTGACCGAAACGCGATCCTCAGGAAAGCTGAAAAAGACCCGATAACAAAGTGGTCTGACCTTTACAAAAAGGCCTTCAAACTCAGCCAAATATTTGACCCGAAAAAAGAGAAACTGCCTAAGGACACTGACACCTTAAAGGTGAAATTCACGGGCAACATGGGAGACTATCCGGACTTTACAGACAGGTTCTTTCTGAAAGTCATCAAAAACACCACGATCTCCCCGGCTAATAAGCTTATGATCCTAGCTGACTGCGTTGAAGGTGAAGCTCTCACCGAAGTAAAAGACTGCAAACCTCTCAACCTGAAGAACCTGGCAAATGCAATAGAAAGGCTTGACCTTCTCTACGCCGATCAAAAAGGCCGCACAGGTTACTTGATGAACAAACTATGCAGTCTTCGCCCCTTGGATCACTCAAACAAAGACTTACTAATTGAGTACAAAGACGTCATTTATGCTCTGAGAAAACATTACAGAGATGAAGGACAAAGGCTCAATTGCGATCCGGACATGGGCATCCAAACCATCCCATTTGGCATCCAATGGAAAGAGTCCTCCAAAATGGCATTCGAAACGTACATCGAGTCCAAAAACCTGAAATTGAACACAGAATCAGTGTTACAGTTCATGGAGTGGCACATGTCACTCAATCGACTCAACGCTTATGAAAAAACTTTAAAAACCGAAAACACGGGCGCAAAACCAAAAAAGAAAGCAGAGCCCACTTTGCTAGTCAACTCTGACTCAGACACTGAAGTCGAATCTGATTACTCGTCTGACTTTTCAGAGACTTGCTTAGCTACTGCTACACGAGACGAAACCTTGTCATCCTGCCCAGTCTGTAACAAAGACAACCACACGCTGCCAAAGTGCAGGATCTTCTACAAAATGGCAGCAAAGGACAAATACGAAAAGTGCATTGAAAAAGGGATCTGCATGCGCTGTCTTACATCGAAACACAGACGAAATACTTGCAAAGCCCCAAAATGCAAGGCTTGCAATGGCCCGCATCACGGCCTCATGCACAAGCATTTTGACAATCGACAAAAAGAATCGATGTCACGAAACATTGACAAAAAACTGGAGAAAATAGAAACCACGCTAGCTACGCTGCTCGAACGAAACAGTTTTTTAGAAAGCAGCGAACCCAGCGCAGCGATCACATAGCAACTAAAATGCCTGAAGCAGTCGCCCTACAAATGATCGAAATAAAAAGACAGCTAGACTTACCTAAACTGACCACAAACAAGTGCTTTAGAGTAGTCCCTGTCATTGTTTCTAATGGCGACAAACAAGTTAAAACTAACATGGTGTTAGATGAAGCTTCAAGTAATACCTTCATCAGCACTAGTCTACACAAAGCTTTAAACCTTCAAGGCCAAAAAGTTAACTATTCGGTTTCAACTATAAATGACAAAGTCCAAGACATGAAAAGCTACAGATGCAATGTCAATATCAGACCAGTCTTTAAAACGAAGCAAAACTTTGACATTCAAGCTTACACGTCTGACGGCATCAACAAACTAATAAAACTGCCTAACTACGAAAAACTTAAAAGGCAATTTGATTTTTTGAAGCCAATTGACTTCCCAAAACTGCACAATGGACCAGTTGAAATCCTTCTAGGAATCAACTATCCAACTTTGCATACAAGTTTCAAAGACATTTCATCCGGAATGGAAAACTCGCCACTAGTCAGAGAAACTGTTTTTGGCAATACACTGACTTATTCAAATCCGGATTCAAAACAAAATTCAAGTGCCACACTGCTAACTCACGAAATTGTGCAAAACGAGTGCCCAGAACTGAAAGAGATCATGTACGCACTTTTCGATGATGACAGTCAAGGCCTGAAACTAATCGAAAGTAACGAATACTTGACCGCAGACGAGATCAAAGCCAGAGACATTATCAAAGGCAGCATCCACACTAATGCCAAAGGCAACAAAGAAATGGATGTCCCCTGGTACTCATGGCCTGATCCACCTCCTCTGCCAAATAACTATTATCAAGTTTACACTTTTGAAAAGAAACAAGAGGACAAATTGGGTCCTGAAAACATGAAACAAGTGGACAAAGCCATAGATGACATGGTCAAACACGGAGCATTAAGACTTCTTCGAGATGACGAAGACAAGCTCATTGGCTTTTACATACCTCGAGTAATGGTGGTCAAACTTGACAGACTAACTATGAAAGTTCGAGTTTGCATGGATGCAGCTCGTCCATTTGGCAAAAACAAAGTCTCTTTAAACTCGCAAGTTATGACTGGCCAAAAACTTCAAGGCGATATATGGTCAATCTGGATGCGATTCCGGATGGGACTAAAAGGCTACATAGCTGACGCCGAAAAAATGTTCTTAAACGTCCACCTTAGTGAAAAGGACAAGAAATTTCATAGACTAATTCACAGAGGCCAAGCCTATCAATTTGAGTCTTGGGTCTTTGGAAACGCAGCCTCGCCTTACGCTGCTTTATACACTATGAAAGAGATCTCTAAAGAAGGCAATTTGCATCCATTGACCGAATACGTGTTCAATGAATGCCTTTACATGGACGATATTTTGTTCAGCTGCGACAAAACGAGCGATGCACTCGCAGTTTACAATGATGTAAAAAACGTCCATGCAAAATCCAAAATGGTCTTTAAAAAGTGGGTCAGCAATGACAAGGACTTCATGTCTCAAATAGAAACTGCAGACTGGCATCCCACATTTGACCTAAAATCAAAAACTCCAGATGTCAAAGCTCTAGGCATCAAATGGATCTCGAGCGATGACACCATTAGCTTTCAACCTTTGAAAACAAAACTTACTGATGATGACCTCAAAATCGTGACCAGACGATACATCACATCAGTAGTGGCCCAAATTTTTGACCCCCAAGACTTATTGGCCCCATTTACCTTAAAAGGACGCCTAATAACTCAGGAAGTTTGGGGCTTAAATGATACTTTAAAACTCGGCTGGGATGACAAACTCGTAGACTATAAGGAAAAAGACGAACGAATCGAGCCAATCCTAAAAGCTTTTCAAAACTATGTAAATGACGGGTGCAGAATAAACGAAATCACTTTACCTCGATACATTTCTGTCAATCCGGAATCAATTACAAAACGTGAAATACATGCTTTCTGCGATGCCTCTCGTAAAGCTTATTGCGTCACGGTCTACATTAGAACCTTTTATAAAACTGACGATGAAAACGAGCTTATAAAAGCTCATCTTATTGTAGCTAAAAAGAAACTGATCTCATTTTCAGGGAGATCAATTCCAAAAGCTGAACTAATGGGAGCAGTCTGTGCTGCCCAAATAGTTCCAAACGTGGTCAAAAACTTAAAACTGGTCAATTACGAAGTGCCCAAAGAAAACATTCATTACTATCTCGACTCACAATGCACCTTACAATGGATCAAATTCACAAGCAGACGGCTTGAACAATTCATTGCCACGAGGCTTGCACTAATAAGAGAAACAACTGAAAAAAGTCAATGGCATTACGTAAGGACCAATAAAAACCCAGCTGACCTTGGCACTCGATCATTGACACTTGACGAATTCCTCAGTCAGCAAAACTTCTGGTTCAAAGGCCATAACCTCGAAAGTCCGGATTATGACTTCGATGAGGAGAACTTTGACGAAATGCCTGAAGAAGACCAAAACGAAATGAGGAACTCATTCGCAAGAATTTGTCTTTTCAGTCATCTAAAACTCAAAAATTACACCCCGTTCATGTCTTTTGACTATATACGAACTCTGTTCAAATTAGATGCATCATGGCCTGAACTACAGCCAAAGGACTTAATAAAAACTGTATCAAAACGTCCGATTATTTTCACAGAAACGTATTTGAAAACGCACTTCGAAGACCTTAGCAAACTATTAAAACGAGTCTCGTCTCTAGAAAACGGAAAATTCAGACTTTGCGCACGGCGCTTAAGAAGTCCGGATTGCACTGGAGAAACTCGCAAAAAGCTGGAAAGCTTTAACCTAAAGGCCAAGCGCCCACTACCTCAAAAGCTTCGCTCTGCCTTGATTTTTATCATAAAAGAGGCCCAAACAGCAGCTTTTTCTCGTGAAAGTTCTAACCTAAAGGCAGAACTCGCCAGCTTCAATGCCAAGCTAGATGCAAACGGCATCGTACGCGGGGAATCACGAGTAGAAGACTTCGCAGCCTTGTCTGTATACCAAAAGAGACCTATTATACTTGACAAAGACTGTCATCTAACGAAACTATTAGTGCAAAACGTTCATGAAGTCAATCATGCACCCTTACGAGAAACAATAATGGAAGTCAATCGATTCTTCCAAATAAAAGGACTAAGAGTACTTGCCAAAAACGTGATCAGGCACTGTCTAATATGCAACTTGACAAAAGGAAATCCTTATCAAAGTCAGCACATGGCTCCACTCCCTGATCCAAAACTGGAAACCTTAAAACTATTTGAATCCGTTTCGATAGACTTTGCGGGCCCAGTCAAAGTAAAATTTGGGCGCGCAATCCATAAATATTATCTGCTGATCATAGTATGCCAACAAACCCATGCTTTTCACATGGAAATCACGGAAAGCATGGCAACTGAACATATTATAACTGCTCTACAAAGGTTTTGCAGCAAACGAAGGACCCCGAAAAATGTCAGATCTGATAACGCGGCTCAATTTTGTTGCGCCAAGAAACTATTAATACCTGACATGAACATGATACAAAACACGTTAAACATAGAACATTGGGAATTCTCACCTGTTTACAGTCCTCAAAACAATGGACTCGCTGAACGGATGGTGGGCTTGGCAAAAGCTAGACTTCCATGTCTAGAAAGCTACGAATTCTCACATGACGAACTAATGACGGCTTCTGAAATGATAATAAACTTAATAAACAATAGACCCGTCAATCCCATTGCAACTGACGAAATAGAAGGCATTTTATGCATAAATGACTTGATAAAAGCAGGTCTAAACTTTGACAACAGCGTCCTTGAAGTAAAGGACGAAAACAGATTCACAAACCTCTATTTAAACATACGTGACTTAATCGATACTTACTGGCAACAATGGACAACTGCCATAATCGATGACCTAAAAAAGTTTCCTAAATGGACAAAATTTAGAGACAACCCAAAACTCGGTGAACTTTGCCTCATAATGCAGTCTCCGGATGCAAAAAAGACATGGCAAGTTGCACCTCGCTATGACTGGAAATGGGGTAGAATAACAAAACTCATTCCGGACAAAGACGGGTTAGTCAGAAAATGCGAAGTCCTGATCGCTCAGGACCAAAGTAAAACTAAAAAGTATAAAATAAAACCAGCTAAACCTGACGTGTACTCTATTCGTCAATTGATTCCGCTAAATATTCTTTAAACGCGGGGAATGACGAATAATTAAAACAATATAATACTCTGCTAGACGCGGGGAAAACAGCACTAAAAACTGTTCCGCGGAAAATCGTCAGTGACGTAAGTTTTCATCGCAAAGCGCAAGTTGCGGGGAAAAGCCGAACGGCAAATCGCGCGGCGATCACCCGTAAACAAAGAACTTGCACGGAAAAAACTTCGCGGAAAGTAGCAAAAACCTCTAAGTCCCAAAGTACGAATTAGAGGCCGATCAGAAAACGGTGAACAGAAAACCAATGACGTAGACAAACCTCATTGCACGCGGACTTACTGAGACACTTCTCGGAGCCGGCTGAACACTATAAATAGCTCACGTGGGACAAGGTTCGATCCCCATTGTGATTCAAAACTCATAGCAGTCCACGTCCACCACGTTGCCCGAGTCCTCGTTCAACCAAAACTTTTCTGAAAAAGAAGAAGATGGCTCAACAATTGTCGCAACCCACCATCAACCGTAAAAGGAACTATCAATTTAAGTTCAATAAACCCACCTTCTACAGCGACCTCAAAACGAAAGGTAGCGGCATAGCCGAAGTTTTGCTCAACCCCATGAACCGGATCCTTGGCTCTAAACTTCAGGAAGGCCACATATCCAGGATCCCCATGGAGCATCTTCGAAAACGGTTAGACTGGCTTAAACTGGACAGTCTTAGACTTCTGTACTTGAGTCGAGGAAACGTAAAGGATGCGATTCATGTATTTAGCGAATTAGGCCAGATCTACGATGAGTCCATGAAACTGTTTAGCTCCGCAGATCCTTACCCGATTCACCGAACCATGCAAAACGATGAAACTCGTAGAATCGCCCTCCGTAATTATAATGAGCTCCAGCGCGAAAAGGGCGGCATTGAAGACCTTGTTCGTCAAACCTCTGGAGCTCCAACCCGAAACCAGCCGCGAAACCAAACTTCCACTAGATCTGTAAACGTAAACCGAGTTAGTAATGCCAGTGCTAGAAACAGGGGAAACGAAATGATCGCGAACTTCGCACAAACTGTCATGTTCCGTGACCCCCGCACTGATCCAAAAGGTCTGGCTTGCTCACTCTCTAGCGATAAAATTGTCCTCGTCCCTATCTCAGCCATCAACTCCATCTTGAACCAAAACCCTCACATTTCAGTCAAAAACCTTTTCGAAACTAATAATGACTTTGTGAGGCGAGATAGGCGATGGGAAATTCGAACCGAGGAGGCTAACTTTGTCTCCCACTTACGTAAAACGTCAGGGCAAGCCCCTGACACCGTGGATTTGGTCTCGCCGTCTTCGTCTGCCTCGGCTTCAGTGGAGGGAGCTTCGGATGCATCATATCAGCCCATTCCAGCTACGATGACATCCTCCACCACCTCCACTACTTCGCTCGAGCCAGGCTCCGAGCCCTCTATGACTTCGGGGCCCACTACCACGCCATCTGGAAGCGATCCCGAGTCAGCCCCGTCCTCTGATCTGGAGACAGCAAGGCAGCGTATTTTGCCATTCGAGCAACTGCTGCTGAAGATCGACGACTCGCCTCCTTCCACCTCGGCTTCCGTTGCCCCACTGGCTCCGGAAATAGCCCCGCTGGCCCCTATAAAGGTGGAAATTCCTCCGCCCTTGTTGATGGCACCGCCCACTATGGCGCAAGTCTCGGCGCAAGCCCCCTCGCAACCTCGACTTGCCACCCCGATTCCGCCACCTCCAGGTGCAAACGCGGGCCCCCGACTGCTTGGCGAAGTCCCTGAAGACTTATTGAAGAGGGAAGATGACGAGGACGATGACATCGATATGTCTGATGCCCATGATCTGATGTTCGGTGACGAAGAACAAGATGGTGGCGACGACGCGCCCCCAGCGGGGAATGTTTGAACTTCATCTCCTTCCATCATGTTTGAATGTTCCCGCCCTTAGTATTCAACGTAGTATTCAACTGTTGTCAGCTGACGGCTAATAAAAGCTCAGTTACTTCCTTGCATTCATCGTTTACACGTCTTTATTGAAAACTTCATCGTTTCATAAAAACTTGAACAATACTTCATAGTCTTCCGCAATTCTCTCAAAGGCCTTAGTACTTTTGCAGCGACATTGCGTACACCTATGCTGTGTTTCTGACTTGGAAATCACTTCGAAAAGAGCCCAAGATCCAACGGCCAAATGTGTGAAGTTCTCAAGGAAAACATGCCAAAAAGTGTCATTCTCTAATGTGGCATCTACTAATGGCACAACTGTCAAAGCTGTCCATTTGTTTGACAATTTGCCAGTCAGGAAAAATTACTACAAAAAGGGCAATCATTTAAAAGAGGACTTTAAAAAGGTTGAAGCCTTGATGTGGGCTTTTGGACTGATCCATCCTCACTTAAGGCTCAGCCTTGCTCATAATAAGGCGCAAGTACTTGTCAAGACAAGCTCCAAGAATCTGTTTTCTGCAGCTCAACAAGCGTTTGGCATTGACATTAGTTCTTGTCTTGAACTCGTTCAGTTTGAAGTTGAAGAAATGCAAGCTAAAATTGATCTACTGATTGCTGCTAATGACGAACAGTCCATGCAAAAATGTTCAAGATCAAATAATGAGAAAATGTTCATTTCAATCAATCAGAGACCTGTAGTCTCAAAGTCACTTGAACGTGCATTGAAAAGCTCCTACTTGGCTGAAAAATACCCAGTGTGTTTTTTGTCAATCCGTGTGCCACAGTCAAGCATTGATGTCAATATAGAACCCAACAAAACATCCGTGATGATGGAAAAACAGCAAGTGTTGCTTGAATGCATCCAAGCAGAGCTGAAAAAGCACTTCCTTCAAGAAGACTCAGCTAAGGATGAACTCTCAAAAGAAACTCCTTCTAATCACCAAACTGATGAAATATCAGTAACTGATAGCTTGCCAACTACGATTCTTGATGAAACTGCTGAGGAAGCATTCGAGTCCAATTTGAAGACAACACGGGAAAATACAATGAAAGAAAGCGAACCAGACAATTTGGCCACCAATCCTACAATGGACGAGAGCGCACCAAAAAATATGGTCATCAACCCAAATGGATCGTGGAGCAAAGGAACATTATTCAAAAGCCAGCATTCCGGAGAAGTCATCAAACCAGTCAATATTTTGACGAAAGGAGGTGGAAACTTTCTCAAAAGCTTCAAAGAATACAAGAAAATAAATGAGTCGTTGAGTGAAACGGAAAGCAGCGAAAACAGTTTAAGTCACAATGTGAAACCCCAAAATCAGCCTTTGATCACTTCATTTACGAGTGGAATATCTGATGAAGATGTCGCATCTTATTGTAAGCCAATAAAACGTAAAATGGCTAATCTTGAAGATACTTTGCCAAAGGCCAAGAAAACTGTGAACAAGACAATAGATGAAGAGTCATTTGAGCAAGTGGACGTTTTCCTAGAGAAAATGAGGGAAAAAAGACACGCCAATGGGATCATTGGAGACAAAACGTTGATGGAATCAGCAGCTCCCATGGGACCACCAGTGATGAGACGGATTGACTACAAATTGCTGAGAGAGGCATTGCATGTCAATTTCAGCGGCCAGAAAGTGAAAGAAGATTCCAAAGTTAACAATTCAATGAAAAATTGTGTCATTGGGCAATTAACTCCTAGTGGATTTTGGGTGGTGAAGGTGAAAGGCGATTTGAAAATTGTGAACCATCACAGAGTGCAAGAAGTGGTGCTGTTCAACAGGTTAATGCAAAGTCATGCATTGCCTTCAGCTGAACTTCCTAAAGGTCCATTAGACATATGTGCCCAGCCCAATTGGAACCCTTCATACTCTCCGATTGTTATAGCTTTGATCAGCGATCCAAGGCTCACCTTGAATGGCCTTAAAGTGAAGAAAAGTGAACAAGGCGGACTTGTGATGACAGAAACTTGCCCCAATATTTCATTCATGGGAGTGTCTGACCTCATGGAAATAGCTAAAATTGTTGCCACAAATGAGAAAGCTTCAATTGAGCAATGCAGGCCTCTCAAAGTGAGGGCTTACCTCAAATCTGAGGCCATACGGATGAACAGACAAATGCCTTCCAATGCTGATATGGCAACAATGCAAAAATTCTTGGAACATCCTCTGAGCAATCCAAACATTGACGTGTGCCTACATTCAAAGCCCCTATTTCACAAACTTGAAAAAGTAAAATGAAAAATTATCATATTTTTCTAACATCTAGCTAAGGTGTACAAATGACATTTGACCTATGGCTTGATACAGTTTCGAATGTCATTTGCTCGGAACGGATATTGATTGCTTTGTGCACCAATACAATTGAATGGCTTGTGCTTGCCATGAAAGGTCCACTAATCAGCCCTAAGGCTGAATTGACTAAGATTGACCTCAAACAAAGGGAAAATAGTATAGCGCAATGGAAAGCCGATGGAATTTTAAGTGTGTATTAAAAGTTTTGCTCTTTAACGCTTGACATTAACAAATCTTGCATGACTTTGAAAGATCCAGTGCCTCCACAGAAAGGCTTGCCAATGACAATACAAGAGCTCGGTGAATCAAGTGTGTCGCTCTTTCCAGCCAAGGTGGCGGACCTGAGAAATCCAATGGCAGTTTCGAATGTCATTTGTTGGAAAGGAGAGGGATTGTTTTCAATGCCAATTCGATTGAAAGGCTTGTATGTGCCATCAAATGTCATGTAATCAGCAATAAGGCTGAGATGACGAGGATTGACCTCAATTCCATAAGCGCTGAAAAAAAATCCCAACGGTTACTCCAGACGTCTAATTGAAACTAAAAGACAAGTTTGTTACCTAAAAACGTTGACAATTTCATGGACAATGGTTTTGTTGGCTGCCTCAATTCCGTAATAGCGAGCCATGTCATGAACATTGTTGCAGTGAAGTCTCCTCAAATCCAGGATGTTTTCATACTTGAACATAGCCTCAATGTTGGCACCTTCAGTGGTGAGGACAACTTCATTCTTGTCATTTTTGATGAGGAAGGCTCGAGAAATATTTTTAGTCTCACGAATGACAGCCTTTTCCGCGGCCTTGCGAATAACATTAGACATATCAACGTTCTTTTGATTGACCCTGAAGGCCATTGTCATTTCACACCAAAGCTCTTTTTCAGTGTCGTAAAGATAGTCCACGATGCTTGCATGCCCTAGAGGAGACGTCATTGCAGTTACAAGTAAGAAACAGTTGATTTAAGCAAATTAGTTACCTCCTTTGGCTGAACACAAATTGAGGACAGCAATTTTTCTAATTTGGGCAGCTCTCGACTGCATGTTCCTCTTCTCTTCCTTCCGCTTCTTGTCAGGAGAAATGAAGTCGTTCATATCCTCATCTTCCTCCATTTCCTCGATACCTTCATCTTTGTCCCTATGATTAATAGTAACTTCTATGAACTGCAATTTGACAGATAAAAAATAAATTACTTACATTGCACTTGAAGGTCTGGATTTGGGATTGCTTTCTAAATCAAAGTCTTCTGGATCATCACCGAGCTCCTTGTCGAGATTTCTAACCAAATCCACTTCTTCGTCAGACAGCTCTTCGGCAAAATCTTGATCCATTTGCCTTGACTTTTTCCTGGCATCAGTGGCATCAGCATCATCAGCCAGCTCTTCCTCATCACTGGAAGCATGGCCCTCTCCGAAGCCTCCCTTCTCAATTTGATCCATTGTCTTGTCTTGCGCAGCTTCGTTGGAATCATCCTCTTCATCCTCTTCATTTTGGCCTCTTTTCCTCTTTCCTTTCCCATTCTCAGTCTCAATATTGATTTTCTTGTCCTTGATGACAGCAGCCAAAACGACCAGTAGCTTCTTAGAAATGAAGGTTTTCTCCATGTAGTTGAGGATCGTGGCAGGATTGACGGCAAATTGGGCCTTGTAGGATTTCCTGGGCAAAAATTCAAATCTCATGGTGACCAACCTGCTCCTTTGGCCTTTGGTCAAGTTCAACTTTTCATGGACATGAACACACTCCAGGAGGTTGGCCAGAGTGACCCTGTTCAGGCCCACCCTCAAAGCCTCCTTTTCCTTGTCAGTGACATGAGGCAGGAATGGGATGGTCAGTGAGGGAGTCTTGATGTTGGCAGACGCCACCATGAGGATCTCCCTGAGCCTAGGGATACCCAGAGTGACATTCATGTCACCTCTTCCGGCAAAATGGAAAGTGTTGAGTGTCATCTGCGTGGAGGGCTCTCCCACTGACTGGGCAGCCAGGACTCCCACAGGTTCACCTGCGTCCACCATGGCATGCATGAATTTGGTGTAGAGCATCTCCCTGAACGAGGTGTCTTTGACACCTTGATAATCCTCGATCATTTTATCAATTGTCTCAGAGACACTTCCAAAGTTGGAGTCTGGACGATACTTGGAGGTGAGAGGATCTGGCATTTTCCCCACCTTCTTCTCGTATTTATGCTTGTTGGCGTATCGCCTCCAGGATTGCTCCAGTCTCAGAGCTTTCTGAGTCCTGCCATTTTTGGGATCAATCACATCATCACCATGCACTTCTTCAGTGCCATATTTTTCACAGAACTTGACGAAGCCAGTGACTCGTCTCCTTGAACCTGGGTTGGTATTTTTGGCCTTGGCCTTGCGAACTGTCTCCTTGTAGTCGTCCAGGCCTTGAGGATCTTGAACTGCAGCCTTGGCCATCTGGATGGCTCTGGGGTCATGAACAATGGCCTTGTTGTTGTTCAAAAAGTCCAATTGGCTTGACTTCAGATATTGCGACTTGCACACGTCCAATCCATCTTCACCATACTGGAACTGGATAACGGATCCGTCACAGCTGTCACGGACAGTCTGGTCATAGTTGACCACAAGGCCTTCAAGCAATTTGATGAGGCAACGTTGCAAGTATCCGGATCTGGAGGTCTTGACAGCAGTATCAATGAGTCCTTCGCGGCCAGCCATACAATGGTAGAAGAACTCTTGTGGCTTGATGCCAGTCATGAATCTTCCGTCGATGAAGCCGCCAGCCCTGGGACGCTTGTCATAGGCCTTGAAGCTGGGCAGTGGCTTGCCGGATACCATCAGCGGAGGCCTTTTGCCCTCGAGCTCAATTTGGCCGAGCAGGCACGAGATTTGCATGGTATTCACTGACGAGCCCTTGGCGCCAGCTTGAACCATCAGTTGGAGGTTGTTTTGGGGAAACGTGGCTACCAGACCACGTGGCATGCACGCAGAGTTGATTTTGTTGGTGGCATTGGAGAGCCGTTCTTTGTAGGCCCTGTCAATGTCCATCCTTCGTTTGGGCACCTTCCGCGACTCCCTATGGGCATTCTCCAGAGCAGAGTCCAGCTCGTCTTCCTCAGGGACTTGGCCATCCTTGAACAGTCCCACACCATCGGCAGCTGATTCCAGACCTGTCTTTCGGGTCTCTTTCATGATTGCCTTCCTGGCCTCGTTGGCGCTGTCCGTGACGAGAATGTCACGCACTCCCAGGGTGAAGCCCTCGGTGTGCAAGAAGTTGGTGAAGATCTTGGAGAAAGCAGAGAGGAGCTTGCCAGAGTAGGTTCCACCGTACAGCTCGAAAAAGGCATGCACTAGACTGTAGTGAGTCGCACCGTACTGGTTTTTGTCCAGGATACCGGAGAGGAATTCACCCTTGCTGAAGATGACCTCTGACTCGCACATGGTGGGGCCAACTTCCATCTTCACCGGCAAGGCTGATCCGCCAGCCCTCCACTTTCGAGGCTTATGCTTTTCCCACTCGTGCCCTTTGATTTTGGCCTTAGTCATCAACGTTGGAGGATCCTTGTCCTGGAAAATAGAAATTGAAAATATGCCTAGCTTAGGTTGAAGTATGTCACCTTTGGCACTAAATTGATGATGATTGTGGAAATGATCTGCTTGCCAGACCACAGTGGGTAGGGCTTGAGGATGCACGGCGGCAGAGTCTTGATTTTGCCTCTCACAGCATCGACAAGGGCACCAAAGACAAGTTGCTGGTACTCGGCTTGAGGGAAGAACCTTCCGCGGATCGTCATCTTGACTCCAGCTATGATGTGATCCTGGATCAGACCTTGGAGGGGAGAGCCGTCCTTTGGCACCAAATACTGCTTGCACACGTTGACAATGTTGTACGCCTCGGATCGAGCCACCTCGTTTTGCGGGTAATGCGCATTCATTTCGTCCCCGTCGAAGTCAGCATTGTAGGACTTGCAAATGGCATAGTGAAGCCTCATGACCTTGTGGCCTTTGAGGACACGAGCTCGATGTGCCATGATGCTGGGCTTGTGCAGCGTTGGCTGGCGATTGAGCAGCATGGCATCGCCGTTTTTCAAGTGCCTGTGCACATACTTGACGCCAGACTCCTCAGATGATCCTGGAGTCAACAGGGTTTTGGCAAGAGCCTCTCTTTGGCCAAGATTCTTGGGATTGATCATGGTCCTGTAGCCGGACTCGGACTCCACGAACAAAGCTCCGGGATGGACGTCCGGGCCATTGATCACGGCTTGGCGCAGCTCCTCCACATTCCAATGGGTGACGGGTGTCCTATAGGTCAATTTCTTGGCAAACACCTCGGGTAGGCCGATTTCGTCAATGCACAAGTTGGGATCAGGTGTGATGACGGTGCGAGCAGCAAAGTTGACCCTCTTGCCCATCATGTTCATGCGAAAGAGTCCTTGTTTGCGTTCAATCACTTGCTTGAAGCCCCAAGTGTTGCCCTTTCCTGAGGCCCCGCGGTTCATGTCTCGGTCCAGGACGTGGTCCACGTGCTGCTGCAGCTCTTTCCACACCGTGTCCATTTGCATCAATGAAGTTTCGCCACGTATGGATTTCAACATTTCCCTCGCCTCATTTGGCAGCTGCTCCACATCGGCACCTTGGACAACCTGGAGGATCTGCTTGAGAATCGTCACGGTTTCAACCACACTCTGAAGCCCAGTGGACTGGGGATGAATGGTCATCATTCCACCGGTGAATTGGCACGGCCTGGTCTTCGGTGGCGGTACACTGAGAACATTGACGAAAAACAAGTCAGTGGGATGCTTGCCACTCTTGTTGTTGAGCATGGGGTACAGAATGGTCATGATTTCGGGATCGACTGCAAAGAGTTCCCTGAAATGGTTTTGCAGCTCCTCCGGATTCAACTCGGTCTTCTCCCTGTCACCAGCTTTTCGCAGCTTCCTGGCATTTTGACTGATGTTCAAGGTGGAGTCATTCACTTCATCACCATTGTTGTTGAGCTTGAAGCCCTCGTAAATGAACCTGGACTTGTAAAAGACAATGGTCTTGGTCACGGCTCCACAGTTGGGGCAACAGCTCGATTTCGAGCTTTGCGACAGAAACTCTTTGTTGTAGCTTTTGCGCAGAGCCTCGATGCTCCTCGTGTTCTTGATCACCTCCACATTGGAGTCGGCAAGAGCTTCTCTCTTGAACTTGTCCAACTTGGCAATGATCATGGCCGAGTCCACGGACTGTTTGGCCGCTTTTTTGGCCGCTTTCTCGTCCTCGTCATAGGAGAATCCTCCACTCTGATTCGTAAGAATGTCTTGCGCTTCCTGGGCTTGAATCACCAATCCGTGATCCAGAAGCTCCTGTTGCACCAGATACAGCCTCTTCAGATGGTCGTCAATTCTGAAGCGATGGCAAGTGACGCATGACATCTTGAGCAGCCTCAGGATGGTGTTGTAAAACAGAGGGTTGCAAACTGGCAATGGCAGCTCGATGTGGCCGAGATGTCCCGGACAATGTTCGCAGTGCAGCATGCATGTCGAGCACATCAGCTCGCCCCTGTCGGAAAACGGGCCCATATGAAGGTCATAAAGGCCGCCTGGCACCGGATGTCCAAGTTGGTTGAACGACAAGGGGTTGACCACTTGGACAACGCTGAGCTTGCGAATTTCATCGGCGGAGTAAACGCCAAAACTAACCGAAGTGGCTTCATCGTGAATGGCCTCCTCTTTCGAGAATTCCGTCCGTTGCCTTCTATAATTGGAGCCCATTTTTGCGATTTTCCGCGATAAACAGCGACTTTTCACATCCACGTGCTAACTTCACTTCACTTGTTACCGCGACAATTTCCCAACATGTTTTTATTTTGTCAACAAACGGATTTTCACAGCGTTCTATACCCGCTTTTAAAGTAGAGCTCCGTGGAAGCACTAAGATATCAACAGATTCTTTTGTAGGTAGAGCAGATAAATCTAAGCTTTCACAATCCCCAATAATTATTGTATACAAAGTAAAATATAATTTTTAAATGATTACGGAGGTTGAAGAATTAACCAAACAGTATAAAGGCAACATTTTTTACTTAAAAAGCTGAACAATGTTTAAAATAGTTTGGATAAAGCCAGATTTTTATGGCTCGAGGTTAATGTTCGATCCGATCATCATAATCAGTGCATAAAGTGAAACCTTCAATTGACAGTCGAGTTTTTATCACGTTTCACCATTGTCGGTGACATTTTATCCCAAATTCTTCATTTTTTAACCAAATCTCCTCAGATTGTGTGGTGTTTTTTCGTGAAACGAACTGGGTGAAATTTGCCATGAGCTTGTGAAAAGCGCGGCAAAGCTGCCCAAAATTTCGAAAGCAGGGAACGCCACCACGCCTCTTTGTCTTTACAAAATGGACCCAGTGGACTCGCAATTCGAAGAAGACTTGAAAAAGGCTATGGCGCTCAGCCTTGAGTCCCATGCCCTGGAGCAATTCAGGCAATCATCTCCTCGAACGCGTGGACAGACTTTGCCTCCAGGTATTTGTTTTCAGTTTTCTTCAAGATTCAAAACATAAAATTTGAAGCCTCAAAGGTGAGCTTAGCACATTGAGCCATGTGATTTGATGCTTTGTAGTTCATGTTGGTATTTTTCGCTTAGCTCTTGCATTTCGCAAATTCTGTCTCAATGGCTCCAGATGAAAGCTATCCCTGATGTTCTTATCGAGTACTTTTTTATGCCGGGCAGTTCCTGCTTATGGAAAGCATCATGAAAAGAGTCTTTCATTAGCTTATCGAAAGCTAACATTATTCGGCTGTTGGCAAACATTACCTTGACAGTCATCCATATTTTTTGGGAAAAACATCTACTGACACGATAACAGCTGTTGCCTTTGTAGCTCGCTGTCGCGATGTACGTTGGATTATTCTAAATTGAATTAGGTAATTGAAACAGATTGAGTGTGTCAGTTGTAAGCCAACATTTTATTTCAACTTGTTTGCTGAGTGGGTCTAACCAACAAATCATGAATTTGCATTCGAACTGGAGCCTCAAGGATGAACTTGACGCACTCAGCCATGTCCTGAGCCTGCAGGCAGTCCATGGAAGCATAGAGCTGGTCAGCTTTGGCCTTATCGCCTTCATTCATAGTAACTGCAAATTCTGTTTCGACGACTCCTGGCGAGAGCTGTCCCACTCGAATGTTTTTCTTCAAGTCTCGCAGCTCTTGGCGCCAGCCTTCGCAAAGAGCTGTGACAGCAAATTTGGAAGCTGAGTAGAATCTTGTCTTGGTCGCCCCACGAGGTACACGATGGCCAGATAAGCTGTTGACTAAAATTACTTGGCCGTCATCGATATTTTTCTGGAAAAAATGACTGCTTTTCTGAGAATTGCGCATTTTCTTTACTAATCACCTCCAGCATAGATTTCACTGCCAATTGGGTGCATAGCTGCAAAGATAGCACGTTGACGTCCAGCATTGTCCGCCATTCGTCCATGCTACCTGAGGTTGAATCAAGGCTTTAAATATAGCTGGAATGATTGAATAGCTTTAAATCCCACCTTCGAGCAAAGTAGTGCCATAGCTCAAACCAGCATTGGGAATGCAAACGTCCACTTTTCCCAGCTCTGGATGCTTTTCAATCCACTCAAACATGGCCCTGATTTCATTTTCCTTGCTCAGGTCACACTGAGGGAAAATTTGCATCAATGAACTTTTTGCAAAATGCAATTATTACCTTGTATGGAAATAAGTTGTTGTATCCTCCTTCATCTTTTGTGGCTTGAATGGCTTCCACCCTGCGAGCACAGCCAACCACTTTCATGCCATTTTTGCACAAAAGCTTGCAAATTGCAGCTCCTATGCCTACACTGGCACCAGTTACAACTGCAACTCGATTCACCCACCTTTCCATAGCTAAGCAGCAAAAAATGCCTGGAAAATATCTATTCAAGCTGATAAGAATGAGGGAAGTAACAACGCCTACCTTTATGTAGTTGGGACGCTTCAGTTTGCTACATGTACAAAGTGAGAAGATACTTCAGCTAATTCCTCTGTTGCTAAGTTGAGACGCAGGAACGTTACTTGCGTGCACTCAAAGCTAAGGCAAAAAACGCCACAAGTCACATGAGTGCTAGATGGGTGTCTGGTGCTGGTTTGCCGACTTGGATTATTTGAGCGAGAAATCAGAGTTTTAGAGCGTATGTTAGTGCATATGGCTCGAAAAAGCGAATCCTATTAAAGTGATACGACAAAATTCAAAATTGGCCCGAAATTGCAGGAAATCTATTTTATTGGGCTTCGCTTGCGTCAGAAAAGTATCAAGTTCTGACCTTCTTCTCGATCGCATAATTGAAAAACGAGCCCAAAGCTGATAAACATGATATGATTTCCCTCCTTGTTAAAAAATAATTGAAATATAATAGTAGTGCTTTTTGCAGAGCCTTTAAGAAGACATTCACACCAAGTTGCCCCCAGCTTGTCTCGAAACGTCATTGAACTTCCAAAGAGAAACAACTCTGTGATTGAGACCAAACCTCGTCCAAGGCCAACAGGATCATCATCATCCAGGGCCAGACCAGTGATGGCCACCCAGCCACAAAGCCTCACTTTGCTTCCAAAGCCTCCAGAGGCGAAGAGCGCCAAAGATATATCAACAGTGGATCATTTTGGTGGCAGCACTGACCTCATGTCTTTCAATCCAGCTCCAAAGGCCAAAGATGACTTTTTGGAGGCTCTAGATGCTTTGTACGAGCAGCAGCCTCCATCGAGGCCTTTTTCAACCATGCCACGGAGCATCAGTGGCAGCTTCAGCACTGAGCCATTCAACCAGTTCCAGTTGCCCTCGCGGCCTTTCCAGCCTCCTCAGAGAAATCAGTCGGCCTTTTCCAGCCCGCAACATCGCAGTCAGGCTGTCGCAAATGGCAATGGATTCTCGCAACAAGGCCCATCGGATCCATCCAGGATGATGATGAAGTCCACAAGCTGGACTGGCAACCTGAACAAACTGCAAGTGCCTAATAGTAGCTGTAGTTCTGTCAAAAGCAGTGGTGCATTAGTTTCCATGAGTGCCACGACCAGCCCGATTAATCAGCCTGTCATCTCCAGCATTGGCATGAAAAAGTCCTCTGTCAGTGATTACAGCTTGGCCTCGATCATGCATAGAAAAGACAATGATAGCCTTATTGACTTGGGCGCTCCTTTGCCCTCTCAACTGACCAAAGTGAGTGTCCTGGAGGCTTTTGATCCTCTACTCATGAATGACGATGACGATGAAGATTTCAAGATTGGTGCTGAAGATGCCCCAGATGCTGAGGAGGAGGAGCTGTACCACACGAGTACCTTGTCGGATTCCAGCGTGTACGAGCCTTTCTATGATCCCTTTGAGTACATGGTGTCCAAGGCTCAAAGGGAGAATTTGGAAGACGAAGCTCACGAGTCATTGGAAGCTAGCTCCAACAATGAGCCCATCTATGCCACTCCCAGTAAGAAGAAGCACACCAGACACCCAAGCTACTCGGGTGGACCTGACCAGAGGACCATGGAACGGAGGAAGAAGCAAAAGGCTGAATATGAAAAGGTGATGATCAGTCGAGACTCCATTGTCCACTTTGTCACCAAAGAAGAGTCCAACGTGGCCAGCGATAGCGAGGTGCAAGCTTTCGTCGACATGGTGACCAGAGTGAGGTCCAAGTACAAGTTTGACGATGCCAAGACCAATGCTGGTCTGGTGATCAGTGCCAAAATCCAGTCCTCGTATCCCGCCAACACTTCGGTCAAGTTGTCCATCGGATTTGCTCGGTGCATGACCAAGGAGAATGTGGTCAAGTTCACGTGTGACGTCACGACCACCATCGAGCACATCATCGGCACTGTCCTCCTTGAAATTCAGGGCTCTGCTCAGATCCAGGACTACTTGCTCCAGGTGTCTGGCATCAGTGAGTTCCTCGAGGTTGGCACTCAGCTCCAGGACTACGAATATGTGCATCAGTGCTACAAATTCGACACTGATGTCGAGTTCATCTGCCTGCCCAAGTCCGACATGGTCAAGACTTTGGCTAGGACCGCCCAAGACGATCTTCGTGACTCGCTGGTCAAAATTGAAGATGTCGCACCTCTGGATCAAATGCGCAAGATCTCCTATGAGGAGTTGAGGATCTTGCTCGAGACTCTGGAGAAGGAGTGCTCAAGGGTGGCCAAGGTGGCTGACCAGTTGTCAGCTTGCTCCGACAAAGAAGTCATGCCGGCCTTGAGGCCGAAGCAGGTGACTCAGTCCGTGAAAGCCATCTGCAAGTTCCTCGGCGAGGTGGAAACCTTTGAGATCTCCGACAGCTGCGAAAAGTTCATAACCTTTTGCCTTGAGTTTGATAAGGCCAAAGGCAATGAGGAGCCTTCGGGAAGGCTGAGGCCGGAAATTGTCGAGGAGGTGGGCGAGAAATATGCCACTGTCATTCTCAAGAGCGTCACCAACTTCCACGTGGAGCACGCGAGCAAAATCAAGAAAGCTCTGAATCAAATCCAGGATAGTGTGCAAAAGTTGATCGAGATCTACTCCAGATCCTTTAGGGTCAATTTCACTCTCAACAACGAGCTGTCATTGAGGACCTCTGGATTTGGCCAGCCCAAGGAGACGATTGAGGTGAAGGAGACTTTGCTGCTGCGGGTGTGCGCGTTGCACCGCCTACCGGACTGGGACTATGATGAGTACAAGGTGTCACTCCAGATTTACCATGGGACCAGGCCCATAGCTGACCCGCTCCAGACCACCTTCCAGTCCAAATCCGAGAGCTTCTACCAATTCATCAAGTTTGACTCGTGGCTGGAGTCGAAAAACGTGCAGATTTGCAACCTCCCAAGGGAAGCCAGACTCGTGCTCACGCTCTATGGCCGCGAAACCGTGATCGAGGACAAGCAGCCTAAGCTGGTCCTCCACCAATTAGGCTGGTCAGCCTTGCAACTGTTCAACTTTGAACGGTACCTGGCCCAGGGCACATTCCTGCTCAACTTGTGGCCTCCGGAGGCGGAGAAGCAGGTGGGCCCAGCTCCAGACTGTGGCAGTCATCCCTATGCTGACACTTGTCCTCTGCTCAGCATTGAGCTTCCGGAGCTGTCCACGCCTGTGGTGTTCCCGGTGAAGATTCCAATCCAGCTGCCGCCAAGGCATGACTACAACTTTGATGATCTGGACTATATGACGCAACAGGAGCTTTTGGACGTTTGTGACCAGGACATCATCACCTTCACCGAAATGCCTGCCCAAGAGCGAGAAGTGCTCTGGGAGAAACGATACTACTTGTCCCTCATTCCTGGAGCCTTGCCCAAGGTGCTACTCGCAGCTCACAGCTGGGAATTTGCATGTCTGCCTGGCCTTTATGGCCTTTTGAAAACTTGGAAAAGGCCAGCGCCTATGGATGTGCTCCAGCTTTTCCTACCCTGGTAATAACGAGATTGGCAAACTTTATTCCTCTACAACTCGAGTTTTAATATCATTTCAGCTTTCCTGATACTCATGTGCGCGAGGTTGCCATCGAGTGGCTGTCTTCTGTGAGCTCTGACGATTTTGTCGACTATTTGCCCCAGCTGCTGGAAGCACTCAAGCATGAGACTTGGTCGGCCTCGCCTCTGGCCAAGCTGATCCTTGAACGGTGTCTGGAATCACCCAGAGTGTCGCACTCTCTCTACTGGCTTTTAGCCCAGTCTCTTCCTGGCCAAACTCCACAGGTGATTTAAAGTTATTTAAAGCTTTTTTTTCTTTTTTTTTATATGTAAATTCTGTTTTCAGAATACCACTGCTGACAATCCCCTGGATAGGGAAACCAAGCTCAAAGTTGCTCGGTACAGGAGGAGGCTTCAGATGATGATGAGGGCTCTGTATACCATCTCTGGGGATGCCATACGAAAGGCCTTTTTGACTCAGCAGGAGCTGCTGCAGCTTTTGAACCAAGCTGCTGCAGAAGTGAAAGCCACCAAGGACTCCAACAGGCAGTTCATCCTACACAAGCACATGGAGTCCTTGCATTTGCATCTCACTGAATTGGCCACTCCAATCCCGCTGTCTTTGGGCTCCATCGCATCTGGCATGGATCTGAAGAGCTGCTCCTACTTCCCTTCCAATACGATGCCATTAAAGTTGGCTTTCACCTCCAATGCTCTCAGAGATCCAACATTGGAAGTTCTCCCAACTATCCCTGCCATCTTCAAAGTGGGAGATGATTTGAGGTACTACTAATCACTTTACTATTTCAAATCAAGCGTCAAAGTAATAATGGGAGTCCATTATTTTCAACATTTTTCTCGATGATTTCAGGCAAGATCAGTTGACGCTCCAGATGATTCGGATCATGGACAAGCTTTGGCTCAAGGAAGGCCTTGACTTGAAAATGGTCACTTTTGGGTGCGTGCCCACGGGTGACAGGCAAGGCATGGTGGAAATGGTGACTGAGGCCAAGACTCTGCGAGAAATTCAAGTCATGGGAAACCGAGGAGTGACTGGCAGCTTCAAAGATACTCCAATTTCCGATTACTTGGTCAAACACAATCCGTCCCAGTTGGAATTCGCCAGAGCTGTGAACAACTTCACACGATCCTGTGCTGGCTACAGCGTGGTCACCTACATCCTGGGCATTTGTGACAGGCACAATGACAACATCATGGTCAAGCAGTCTGGACATCTTTTCCACATTGACTTTGGCAAATTCCTCGGTGACGCGCAAATGTTTGGCAATTTCAAGCGAGATCGAACGCCTTTTGTCCTCACGCCTGACATGGTCTACGTGATTAATGGTGGCGACAAGCCGAGCCAAAAGTTCCACGACTTTGTCGATATTTGCTGCAAGAGCTTCAACATCATCAGGAAAAATGGAAACCTGCTCCTCAACCTGTTTGCCCTGGTAAGAAATTATTCAGTTACTAAATTATATCTATAATTATATTTGATGCTTTGTGATTTTTCGACACTAGCAAAAGATCAAATCAAATGAGACTCGATTGCCTTATTTCGATTCTGAATTCAGTTCTCAAAACTGAAATGAGCCCTGAAGTGAAAGCATCCATAAATGAAAAATAAAGAGAGTAGTTCGCTTCCAAGGCTTTTTTGCAGAATCCTTTTGTTGCAATGAGCCTTTCTCACAGCTCAATAAAAGAGAGCAGCAAAGTTTACTGAAAGTAAAAAAGAAATTTCTCTTTTTGCAGATGGCCTCCTCTGGCATTCCTGGTGTAACAATGGACGCAGTTAGCTACGTTCAGCGGGCTCTCCTCTCGGATTTGAGTCCAGCTGAGGCCGCAGCCACGTTTTCGAGGATGATTGAGGAATCCTTGAACTCTGTCTTTACCCAGTGGAATTTCTTCTTTCACAATCTGGCTCAGAAGAGGTTCACCTCTTCAGATGCAGGCGGAGCCAACGAATCTGACAACGGAGAGCTCCTGTCTTTCATACCCAAAGCATACTCGTAATTATTCTCCACTTTAGCATGAAAATTCAAAGTAATGAGACTCGAAGCTGAAAACATTAGCGGGCTGAAAAGTGACTTGACGTCAGAACTACATTATGTTAAACCACCGTACATTATCTATTATTTCAGGCTGAAGTCTGATGGTCGAATAACTGACGTGGTTGTGTATGGTATTCAAAAACGATACAGCCCTGAGAAGCATTACGTGTTCATCCTGAAAATAACAAGGGAAAGTGTCAAAACGCCCACCTACGTGTTTCGCACTTACAAGGAATTTTGTGAGTTGGACTCCAAATTGCATACAGCTTTTCCACTCTCCGGGTGCCACAGGTAAGACGAGCTTTCTCTTTCATACGGAGGGATATATCACACTAAGCCTTGCTTAAGGCTCTAAATACCAAATTCCAATACACTTATTAATAACCAATTGCGCTCAACCTTCAACTTGAGGTTGTGTTACCAAATGGTAAAATCCTATTAAAAGGGATTGGAGGCTTTGGTTTTTTGTAATTTAAGCCCACGATTTCCCAAGTGCAGTAATTCAATACGTGTGCTGGCACAATTTTTTGTTTGAAAAGTCTTCCCTTTCAAGATTTATGGCAGCACTTACATGGAGCATTCATGTATAAGTATCGAGTCTCCAGGTGCTCTTAAATACTCATTAATTTCAGTTTTTGGCTCTGACACAACAAATTAGAAAGATTTGCAATGGGTTTGATTTGAATGATATAGGCATTTGATTGGAATGAGCTATTTTGTCAAAAAATGGGAGTTGCTCAAAGTATCGTCTATAGAAAGCGAGTGAAAGCTGCAGATGAAATCCTGATGAAAGCACTACCATTGTTTTTCACTTGACATGGTACTTTTAGTGGTTTCACGCTGAGAGCTGCCATATCTCCATTTCACGGTTGCAATAGAGCAACAGGTTATACATATATACATGAATGCCAGCGTTTATTTTCGTCCATCGAAGCTAAAAGCTCGATGTAGCTCTTGGTGTTTCACATATGCTGAAGTTGAAGATGACTTCCACAAGTCATCATCATCTTTGGCAATACGCTGCTCCAATACTATCACGGCCTCCGAGGCTGAAGTACTGCTGACTTTTCGCGGAGCAAATGAGGGCTCAGCATCTTCCACTTCTTGCGGAGCTATGCCCACATTATTAGACATTGTCCTTGTGACTGCGTCCATGTGCTCTCCAAGTTGCTTGAGCCCATTTTTATACTGTCTTCTGCGTTCCTTCAACTTGGCAAAAAAGGTCATGAGTTGGTTGAAAACGAGCCCTGAAAATAATAGATAGAAGGCCCTGTTCACCTGCTCCATAATAATAATTTTGCTTCTATTCTCATATTATTTTGTCAGCCATAAAAAGCAGCTAAAAGCAGGCTTATGCTAGATATCTTGTTATTGGATGGCTTGAGCAAATACTGCACCTATAATGATCATGACAATCAAGGACCCAACGAGTACAATGGTATCACTGTTGAGTGACTTGTTGGATTCTTCTTCTATGTATCCTCCTCGTATGCGATGATGATTATCAAACGATGGCGAGTGTTGAGCTAAATGCACTTGAGATGATGATGGGCGGCTACTTACTGCCAATTGGCGATATTCATGCTCATGCCGTTCGTTCAAAGCCTCCTCAAGTTTCTGAAAAAAAAATTATCGCATCTGTCTAGCGGCTCTATACATTAGGATCTTAATATGCTAATGTTGAAGCTAACTGGCAATGTATTACTAGCTGTATCCAACCACACTTTCGAGCAATTTTTAACTCGTATTTTACATCGATAATTTGGCAGACTGTCGACCAAAATTTGCATCTTAATTTGACCAAGGTAGATGAACAGCGCGTGCAGTTTAGTGATTCTAAGGGATCAACAAGCTTACTTATTTTTCAAGTGGTCTAATATCATGAAAGCTCTTGCAGTATTTGAGCATGTACACTTCTTTGCTGTATTGTATATGCTACTGAGTAAATATTCCTTTGTGCGTTTGTCCCCTTCACACTTACAACGACCAAGCTGTGGAAATTGGCATCTGTGGGGGAGAGGCTTTTGGCCTGGTCAATGATGACAGCAGCATCAAGATGCTCGAAGTCTTCATCTTGAGTAAATGGACTTTCTTCAGTGGTGGCCTCCTCCATTCTTCTTCTATTTGTCTATGGCTCAAGAACACCCAAAGGCTCTTCCGTTTGATCTTCTATTCAATCTGCTTCAAATATGGAGGAATCTGAAAAAGACGTCTCATTGAAAGGGGATTTTTTGATTTTATAGATAAATTGATTATACTAAGGCTGCGTTTAGCTGCATGTTACAGTCGAAAGTTTGCCAAAACATCAGTGTGAAAAGCCTGCCAAATTAACTTCAAAGTGCTATTGAATTATCTGCTGCAAAGCAATTAAGTCAATCCTGGTCAAAAAGTGTGAAAAAATATATTTTAACTAGCTTGAATTCGTTATTTTCGCACGTTGCGTGTCCAAAATAGTCTGTTAAATGGAGCAGGTGACTTGGGCCTAATTTGAGGACATGAATGAATAATTCCAGCTCTTTTATTTATTGGCCAACAACCACATTCGTTGTTGAAAAAATGCTGGCTTCCTCAATAAATTATTTCACGCTTATTGGCATGCATTTTGACTACCAAAAATTATTTTGTGGCTGTTTGTTGCCATAGGTGGCGCCACGGGCTTTGTTGACAGCCTTAGCTGCCATTTCTGCCCATGCAGTGAAAATTGAATGGGGCGCCACCTATGCGATTCTCAGGCAACTAAAGCCTATATGGTTACATTGAAAATATGCCTGGTATTTGATCTGATTTGCTTCCGACGACCTCGCAACGGGCGGATGTGGATTAGTTAATGAGCTTTATATTGCAAGGCCAATTAGAATAATGGTTCAGCTGTTGCTGCAACAATACAACGTACAGTGATTTTCACGTCAATCCTCATAAAAAATGTCTATGCATCATTGGAAGCATAGCAGTAAAAGGATATTTGCTATATGCTGTCATGCTACATTTTTTGGCAGCATTTCCAGCATACTTTGAAATACCAGTTTTGTCCGATAATTCTGGCCGAGGATGAGGAAGTCACACGATATATACACACTGAATTGAAGCCTAATTGCAATTGGTTCGCGCTTCACGCCTCTAAGCACATACTAAGCTATACTGCACATGCTCTAACGAAGCCAATATTCAAGACCTCTTTAGCATTTTTGGCCAGCCTTGCTTGCTTGTGAGGGGTATACCGTGGTATACTGCCAATTTACTGGTGATGTTTGCTTATTATTTTGTGCTGTAGGAAATGTGAGGCCTTCATCATTCCTGCCAAAAAAAATGGAAAACCATTTTCACTGATGAAAAATGTACATCATTATTTTGAAAATGATAGCAGCAGTTTTAAAGGAAAATTCCCAATTTGACGACATTTTAGAGCTGCAAGTTATTTATGGTTGATGTTTTGGCTAAATGTGAAAAATAAGTCAAAATTGCTTGATTGGTTTATTAAGCCAATTTGTATCAAACACTGTGAAAATGCAATTATGAATTGACTGGAATTTGCAGTTTGTACGAGACAATTTGCAAAGATGTCACACATTACGGATCAGGTGAACAGGCCAAAAAGTGAAAAGAGCCTTGAATTTGAAAAATACCACTCATTACTAACCAGGCAAACATATTTTTCGCTCTGATAAATCGTCCGCATCAAATTTGAAAATGATGAGACTCAGCTGACAAACTTTCAAAATCACTTTCCAAAGCTGAAGTCAGCCCAAACATGAATAATGACATTAGCATCTGTTTTTTTAAATGGGCTTCGTCCAAGGGAAAAAACTGAATGTATGGAATGTTGTTGTTCTTGGTTGTTTTCGTTGATGCAAAAGCATTAGGTTCATTCTCGTGGGGTTCTCGTCTTGTTTTTCTCATCCCTAAGATGAATGGAACCACCTCCAGCCTATAATTTCTTCATGGAGGTGAAAACAGCTTGCCTAATGATGTATGCTATGCTATTATTATGGCAGCAAAGCAGCTTCCGCGTTGCTCACTGAATTCAGAGGAGCTCAAGCGGATTTGACAGGATATCTCGCAAGATTTTGGAAGTGTCCATCTGACAACCAAAGATCTCCTTCTATGGAGGTCATCTCGGCTTGAAAATGAATCACGACTTTTCGTTCTATTGCCGCCCTTGTACATAACGGCCTGCCAAAAAAGTTGTGCTAAATCATCCCTGCCTTGTTATTATTATTTCCTGCTTTGTGGTAAATTATGAAGGCTTTGGTATTTTACAAAATTGCTCAAATGACTAGACAAAACGAATCAGCCGTCTTTTAAAAAGAACCACGTGACTTTTTCTCACGGATGCAACGAGACTCTTTCAAATGTGGAATCGCATCGAAAATATTGATGAAAAGAAATATTTTCCCACTTTGGCAAAGTTCTGTTCTGTGAGCTGACAATTACGTTAAAATTGTAAAATTATGCCTTTTTGATTTCGTATTTTATTAAGGCTCCAAAATTGTAGTTATTAGTGAATTGACTTACGGGTGATGTTTTCACAGATGTAATGCACACTTTATCCGAGATATGTGAAGCGTGAGAGCTTCATTCGGCACGAGCCCAGCAGTAACTGAAGAAATCACCGCGCGTCGACATCTAATCATCGCTCGCTCCCAGCTTGATGACCTTACTGCGCCGCCCGTTCTCATTCTCCGCGAGCAAGGCAGAGGGTAGCTAAGCAGCGTACTTTGTAGGATAGTTTATCATCCACGCATGGAATCAATTGGCAGTTTTTTTCATGACGTCTTGAATGATTATGCTAAATGTCATCTAGTTTATTATTTAAAATTGGTAGTAAAAATAGGCCGTTCTCATATTGTCAGAAATAGCTAAGCTAAGGCAATACTAGCTAAGCAAATGCTCAACATTTAAAGCAAAGAAGCTGCTTTTTGTGAATGTTGAGCGAAATCAGCTAACGCAAACCAGCTCAACGTTTCGACGATGCAGCTGTTTTGCTTAAAATGTTGAGCGTTTGCTTAGCTATTTTTACCTTAGCTTAGCCAGCAATATGAGAACGGCCGATTGAATCATGAGTAGATGAATAAAACCCCTCCAAAGCACCTCACTTAGCTTGACTCAAACTGCGAGACGGAGAATGAGGATGAGCGAATTCATGCCAATCGCACTTTTGAGTGGGCTTGCAATTAGCTTCCACCATCTTGATAATAGCCTTACATTGTTCCATTTCAGCCTTCCGAAAGGCCTTCAATTTGGGCGTCAGGAAGTGCACGCAGTGGCTGAGCAGAGGAAACACGAGATTGCTCGCTTTTTAAACTCACTCTTTGGCCTGAATATCTCCATTAGCCAGAGTGACCTCGTGTACACGTTCTTTCACCCGCTTCTAAGGGACCAACAAGACGCCGACATCCATATCAGAAAACTAAGAGGTAAAAACATTTAGGCTTAAAATTGGCTAATCAGCCATTTTCGATTTGCAGTGAACAAAAGCGGGAGCACGACCAGCCCAAGAAAGGCCGCCGTGGGCATGATCAAGGGTGAACTCAAGCTGACCGTGGAATATCGACGAGATGTCCTGCACGTCATGGTTTGTCACGGTCGGAATTTGGCCATTCCTGACGGCTCCAGGGACGAGCCCAACTCATATGTTAAAGTTTATCTGAGGCCTGATCCTCACAAGGCAACCAAGCGAAAAACGAGGGTGGTCCGCAAAAACTGCCACCCGTCATTCATGGAGATGGTAAATTGAGCATTTCGCATTCTCAGGAAAATTTACGTTGTAGCTCAACTTCCCTCTTGGCTATTCTCAAAGTTTGCCAGCTTGGATATTTTAGAGCGTGGCAGCGTTAAAGCCAATAGCCTTGGAGCCCAAATTGCAGCCCGGTTCCAACAAGGAAAATCAGCATAGTCAGGAGACGTAACTTGACTTTTTAGCATAGTCAGGTCACAGCTAGCTCGCGCGCTCAGCTCAACCTGACTTAACTGGTTTACTGTACTATACTATGCTGATATCCCGTGTTGGAACCGGGCTTGCCTCTTTTTTAATAGGCTCCGCTCTAAAAGGGCACGTACTACCACAATTCTCTTTTCTTCTGCTACAATGCACTCACCGAATGCGCTGATCATCTACTGGGCCAGTGAAAATCTTGACGCAAAGCACCTTGTCGATTTCGAGATGATTTTCAGTTTTGCGCACTGAAAGCAAACTCGAAAGATGCCAAACGAGTCGCATTGTGTTTGCTTCTTTCTTTTGAAGACGCTAAGTTTTGGCATTATGCGGCAATGAATGTAACTTAATATTTTGTCTTTTGATGTAATTTAAGGCCTGGTTCACCTGCTATATTATGATCAAAATATCGAGCGATATTATGTTGATATTTGCAAATATCAGGTACTTTTGGTACCAATAGCCATCCTACAACAGTGGCTCATTATCTTCTGTGTCTTTGATCATAGCATGGTTGCGGTTGTTATCGGTTCTTATTTACTGACGAGGTTGCAATGTCAGTTAATAAGAACCAATAACAACCGCAACCAAGCCACGATCAAAGACTAGAAGATAATGAGCCAAGTATCATAATTCTCAGTTTCTCAGAATTTCGCTCCGATATTTTGACAAAATAGGGCGTTCTCATATTGGACTTTAGCTTACCAAAACCTGATTTTGGTTAACCAAAAACTGGTTTTAGTCAAGCGCTATGTAGTGGCTACCTACCGAAAACAGGTTTTTGGTTAACCAAAATCAGGTTTTGGTAAGCTAAAGTCCAATATGAGAACGCCCTAATATCAGATACAATAAGCTGGTGAACTATGCCTTAAAATGGTTAGATTTTCTATGACTTATACATGGACGATGTAACTTTTTTCAGCGGGACTCAATTGTCGTCTTCTTATTTTGCATTCAGTTCTCAAAACTGAAACTCGCCTCAAAATAAAAAAGTTGCTTCACGTCAAGATTTCCTTTAGTGCCGCAGATGAGCGTCGCATTCTTTAAAAGCTATTAGTAGCAACAAATTGAATGAATTTTGCATCGTCATATTTTACAGCTTGAATATCGCATGCCATTGGATATTGTTCGGTGTCGCACTTTACAAGCCACAATTTGGGATTGCGATCGGTTTCAGGAAAACATGTTTTTGGGCGCGGTCACTATTCCGCTGCAAGATCTGAAGCCAAACACTGAAGTGACCAATTGGTATCCACTGACCAATTTTTCAAGAATGACTTAAGAAAAGGAAGAAGCACCTGTGATAGAAAACAACAGCCAATTTTTTGTACATACCTAACATGGAACTGCTGTCAAACAACTAATTTATACCTGAATTATGACCTTATCGACTTCATTATTTTTAAATATAGAGCTAATTTCATGTTTAATTATTGTGGCTTCAATTTCGAAATGCATAGTTTCAATTTCCCCAGCCAGCCATTAGTGAAATTGGAATGCCCCGCTCAGATTCCTGTGGAAGTGAGCTGGACCTCACTCAAATTTGCTTGCATCTATTCATTTCAATTTTCTTTATTACTTTATGGTATATTTGAGGAAAATTGTCCATGTTTTCACTCTTCTTCCTGCTGATTTCTCAGGATGTTCTTCTTCCTTTGTGCCAAAAAAGGTAGCAAAATAATCTCCAAGAGCCATTATTATTTGTGTGGTTGACATTGGCTCATCACTAACGAGCATGCATGGATACAAAATCAGCTTGTTGGTTACATACATCAGAGCTTAACAATCACAAAAGAAAGCTATCTCCATGCATGCATGGTGTTGACAGGAGACCAATATAAATGCTGATTTTATTACAAACTAAGTTGATAATCGACTTTTTTCCAAAATGCAGGAGTGAAACTGAATTCAAATATATGATTCTGTAGATGAACGCCGCATTAACCTAGCTAAGGAGCACAAGTGAATCTTGGTGGTTCTTTTCTCTTCATTTTCGTCGTATATTCAAATTTGTAATTTCTAGTGAGTTTCATCAAGTTATTTGTGCACACGAGAAAACTTTATGCCCTCAGTGCAAAGAAAGCTTCCAACTTTTAGAGCTAATTCAAAAAGAATAATTGAGTAATGCTGCTCTTTCTGGTCCGAATTGTGTGAGGAACCACATATATTATATTGTATATTTTTCTCTTGGTAATAATTATGACTATGCACACTGGTCAAATACGAATAATTTTGTTATGAGGTAAAAAGGATAATTCAACCATTTACTTTGCAAGGAGGAGGATACATCATCATAATAAAAATAAATATGTGTAACATTATTTGAGCCAACTCCTGATTTTTTCAAAGCTAATTATTTTTCTTCTTCTGACATCCAATTAACACAAATCATTGTTTTTTTAGTCGTGCACAAATCGTCAATATGATGAAAATGCCTCCTGGTTTTTCTTCGTCTTCCTCTCTGTTTACTTTCCCCATCGTTGGAAAAAGCCCATTCGCAAACATCTAACAAAAGGCAAAAAAGAGAAAAATTAGAGTGAGCACACAGTTAAAGCCAATAATGAATGGGAGCGTGGAAAGCTGAGACTCGTGACATTTGTCCCATTTATACAGTATATGGTAACTAATGGAAAATTCCAATTTCTACTCTAAACAGTTTGATGGATACTTTGATGCCAATAGAAGCCACTTTTTGGCATAAATGGTCATCAGAAAACATTATAACAAGGATTCTTTAAAAACGCTGAGCTAATGTAAAACTGAGTAAGAAGTTAGAGTATGATCCACGAAAAGCGGAATTGGCGTTATTTTCGCTATAGCAAATAATCCACAAAGCTATGCTGATTTTATATGAATCAGACTCTATTTTATATAGCAGCAACGTGTGTGACTCGAGTTTCTGTGTTGCGTGAGCTGCTTTTAAAAAAGCTCGCGGACCAGTGTGTGTGTATTGTACAAGTAATGCACAATCGTGAGAAAATTACTACACAGTGGAAGCAACATAGTAGTAGTATATAATACAAACCTGCAGTTTTGTCCCCAAAGGTTACATCTGCATGTCGTCTCACCGCAACACGAGTTAGGTAAGGTGTTGCAGCTCATTTGAGGAGGGACGCAAATCCGGCGTTTCACGTAGTCATTGGGGAAGAAAAACCTTTTCCTGGGTGGTGCACAAAACAAACATAAAAGTCACTCAGCATTTCCACTGTATTCATGGCTCGGTCTCATGAAGATCAGCAAGGTACTTTCAAATGAGCTTCAAAATTATCCTGCTTAATTTCACAGCAATCAGGCAGAGCAAAGATGAGACCGACCCAATGGTGGAAAAAAATAGTACATCTGCAGCTCTTTTATTGCACACCTTTACAGCACTGGTAACGCTTGAAAATAATAATGGCCTACCTAGCATGGTAGAAAGGCACTCTCAAAAATACTATGATGTGCCATATCATTTACCCTGATTGCAGCCATTCAGTTTCAACCAAATTGAATGCATTTTGAGATAAGTATAACGTAAGTATGAAGAGAGTGTGAATAAGATTGGTTTTGATGCCTACCACAAAAAATGCCAATACCATTCAAATCAGCCTTATAACTGCCAATAAAACGGCAAGTTGAATGATGAAATATAAGCCCGGTTCCAACAAGGAAAATCAGCATAGTCAAGAGAAGTAACTTGACTTTTTAGCATAGTCAGGTCACAGCTAGCTCGCGCGCTCAGCTCGACCTGACTTAACTGGTTTACCGTACTGCACAATGCTGATATCCCTAGTTGGAACCGGGCAGGAACCGGGCTATAAGATAGTACGTAGTAGGGAAGCTTTATTAGTGTCAATTATTATCTCTTGAAATGTTGAAAAGTGAGCTTTTTCATCTGTAGTTGTCAGCACACACACGTTTACTTTAAAAGATACTTTCAAAAGAGAACAATTCAGGCATTAGGAAATTCTACCATTTATAGCTATATGAAAGCCAACCATAACATTGAGTGTCAATAAGGTTCAACTTTATAATTCAGAAATGCCCCCTTTTGTGCATGGCTTTTTATTTTTTTCGGCCCAAGCCAAATAGGCTTGGCTTGGCACACTTGCAGTTGGATCCAAATATATTGCATCGACATTCCCAGTCCATACAGCAAGCATTTCTTGCAATTGAGCACGACATGCCCCGGTCGATACAGAGTACTCGACCACGTCTGCAACAATAATAAAAATGTCCTCCTCTCATCGCATTTCAGCCTCAATTATGGATGATGATGGCGACAGCACCAGTCAAGGACTCGAATATGATGAAATGCTCGTTCCCAGCTTCAAATATTGCTGCGTAGTTAAGCAAGGTTCTCATAATTGGCACCAAATTATGACGATACCCTTTATAGGGTGAATTTTGATATCACATTGCATTCGCTAAAGAAACGCTGCTTAAATACACGAAATGATGTAACTTGCCTTCAAAGTTAAGCAAGGTTGAGCAAACATTAAAAGAGTCAAGCTAAGTTCAGCTCTACCTACATAAATATCTGGGAAAGGAACTGAACTAAACTTAACTTTCTACCTAACTTAACTTGACTAACTAGCCAATACGGGAACGCCCTATATAGAAATACCTGAAAATTACAGCCATAGTGGAAAGTTTTAATGGAGAAGTTTTGCGTATTCGAAAATGTTTAAGTGATTCATATAGTTCTGCATAAGTAGCTTTCACCTTCATTCTTCCCTGACTGAAGCAAATCACCATATCATCAAAAAGTTGCCTAATCAGGCAAAGATAAATAGATTTGAAAGTGGATGCAAATTGAGGATTCTAGAAGAAACTAATTAGAAGGGATACAAACTCATTAAAGCTTCATTTTACTAAAAACAAACCTAAATCTTAATTAAAACCATTGCAAATGATCAAGATTAATGCTTGAGATGCGCACTTGTCATCGTCAGTTGGGCACAATTGAGTTTGACTTTATAGCTCATTCTCAAAATCATTCTGCAAGGTTGCTCTAAAGTTCAGCAAGGCTCTTTCAAGGCTTGGAGGTCATCGCCTTAGAAGCCATTTGGTACCAAACTCGATACACTTCTTCTACTTGGAATTTCAAAGCTTAGCTGTATCCTTGAAAGCAATATGCACAAAGCTGTTTGCCTTGCTTGACTAATATGCCTCGTTTCCTAAAAATCTTACGACAGCCTTAAACGAAATGCTTAAGTTTTCGTACTTCTGACTAATCAAAACACTTCTAGCTCATATGACCAAAAGAGATCGGAAAAGTGGTCTAATTGAAGCTATAAAAAGTGAGTAAAAATGATCAGTTCTGAAATAGGAGGCTTAAGTAAAACGCAATTTGACGGAAGGAAAAAATTTCCTAAGTAGGTGAACACAGCATAAATAGAAAAAGTGAAAACAACTTAAATAGCCTTGGATCTTGATCGTAATGTATGCTTAAACTTATTGTTTGGCAAAGGGTATAGACTAAAATTGTTTCCAATCAGCTTAGTGGCTAATAAGAGATGAGCCTCAAAAGTGCGTAGCTTAATTCCATGTTAATCTTGCTGAATGAATCTGAGATGAAGCGCTTCACAAAATGAGCTATGAAATAATAGAAGCATTGCTGCATCCCTTCTAATAAAGATGAGGTGTGGAAGATAATGTTCACGCACGTGGTTGCATGGGTTGAAATGCCTCCAGAGAAAGAGAGGGAAATAAAAGTGGATTATGCGTTGCAAGTGGGGATAAAGAGAGAGAGAGAGACGTAGAAGATCCTTAAGAGTGCTCGATTTAAGAGACCTCGAGCATCCTTTATGCGTGCAAGTTGTTTGGCAGTTTCCCTTATTTCCCCCTAAATGCTGAATGTCCACCAGAAAGCGCAATCGTTAATATTCATAACCTATGTCTTGTTCACCCCTTTTGACAGAACTTTCTGTTGTATTTTGATTCAGATGTTGACAAACCGAAAATACTGATTCTGGCATTGCAGCATCCAATCACTTTCGGCTCATTGAATTGGATGAGTATAACAAGGCCAAAAAAGTGAGCTTTGAAAAAAAGACTATTGAATACTATAATAAACACCAGCTAATTGCAAATGATTTGAGAATTTGCAAGCATTTTTACAATTGATGGTTGATTTTCAAGAAACACTCGTTTTAATGATGACGTCTTTTTTAGAGGACTTTTTTAACCCGAAATTCCTCGAACCTCAAATAAAAATGGAAAGAAGAATTCTCAGAAATTCTCCTCTGCCAGCATTTTTATAGGCAAAGGATTTTACTTTCTCGGGGCCATTTTGGCTCAGAATTTAGCCACCCCGCTAAAAAAGTAACATGTGAAATTGCAATTTTAAATGTCGAGCCTTGTTACTTGCAGCAAATCCTTGCCTCAACTGAATAATGTTCTGTATCCATGCATAGTAATGAGATCCTAATATTCGCAGCTCGACACAAAACCTGACTTCATTCAAAGTGTGTGCAATAAAAAACCTGACTGTTATTTTTTGTCCGTGAAATGGGCATAACTTACCCATTTCGAATTATGGTTTCATCTTCAGTCACAGGCTTTGGAATCCAGCTAACACGCCTAAAAGCCAAAAGCCATCAAAAAAGCCAAAATCTTTCACACTTTTATATAGCCCACTTTTAGATTTTCAGCCCCTTTTTACTTAATGCGGTGTTCACCTACATGTTATTGTCTTAATGGTTTTCTGGTTTGGGGGCCCAATTGCAAGCAAAATGGTATTCAAAGAATGTAGATGAACACCACATAATATATTCTCCTTGCAGACTTTGAAGCAGTGATTTTCATGATGGTCTCATAACTCATGATTCGATTTGAAAAAAATGGGTTTTTGAGAAAAAAGTGCAACTTTGAAGGAGGATGAGGAAAAAATTGGAAAGTCTGCGATAAAAAAGGAATCAAAATGAGCACTTACTTTTGGGCGTGTTGCACCATGTCTCGGAAATTTTCCAAGTAATCGAGCTCACTAGCATCCGGGTCATTCGATCCATATCCTTTGAAGCAACCGCAAAAATTAGAGAAATGAAAAAATGCTGCTTAAGTTGGATCCTCACCAAGTTGAGTGTCATAAGGTTGAGCCGTAGTTACAACCACAAGGCAAATGGTGAAAAAGGCCAGAGAAAAGGCCACATTTGACCAAGGTTTCACCATCATCTAAAAAGATATACTTTGAAGTTTCCTCAGTAATTCCCAAGTTTTCAAATTTGTTCATTTGAAATGTTTTTGATTTTAAAACGGGGCCTATATTTTAAAGGTAAGTAATTTCCAAAAAAGGATCACTCGTTCTTAACTTGAAGCGTTCTTTAATTATAGTGAATGTAAGGTGAACTGAGAGGAAATGGGTAAAATATGCTTACTCACCTCTAGACTCAAGTTTTTGGGTATTCTGCTTGCTTTGGTGGTAAGTTTACAACTCGAAGCAAGTGTGGAACCTCACGAGTTCTTCTTCTTCTTTCACGGGCGCTCTGGAAGTTGCTACTTTCTCTCTCTCCAAATTGCTCTCTCTCTCTCTCCCTTTCGCTTTTCTGCCCTGTTCTGCTACTATCAGCACAGAAAAGGCCTCTGCTTCGACCCACATGGATGGGCCAAGAATTTTAGAGCGAAAAAAGCATATGGAAAATGTCACAGCATTGCTTTTAATACTTTTTTGCAGAGTGTTAAAAAGAGCCATTTTTATGGTACCTAATGCTAGAAATACCTTTCTTCATTCAAAACCCTATTTTACCAAGGAAAAAGCCAATAAATTGAAGCCATAAATCTTATATTTTAAGAAACTTTAGCTTGTTCTCATAAAACTCAGTAAGGCAGGCAATAAGCAAAGCAAGGCACTTTGGAAGCTCATAACTCAGTAAGTACTGAGCCGATTGGAACCAAATTTGGAGGTATTCATTAGAGCATATTGAAGAATCTACATGCAAAATTTCATCCGGATCAGAGAACTCTAAGGAGGTGGCTGATTTTTCTCCTTTGCTTAACTGATTTGCCTTACTTTCAGTAAGGCGGCCTTAGCGTTCTCCAATCCGGATGAAAATTGGCATGACTATTCTTCAATATGACCTTATGAATTCCTCCAATTTTGGTTCCAATCGGACGAGTAGATGCTGAGATATGAGCGTGCAAAGTGCCTTGCTTACCTTACAGAAATGTTAATGAGAACAAGCTTTTAACTACTCAAATTCAAAACTACTATTTCTAAAGCCCTAAAAAGTGCTGAGATCTCGGCTTGATTTTGCGCGCGCACGGTAAAGCAATCTAAACATCGTAATTCAAATATGAAAGCCATCACAATAAGTAGTCATTCATTAATTCACAAAATTGGCTATTTGCATACTTGGCAATAGAGCTTGCTGAATAATGTAGGAGTTAATCAAAAAAGGGTGATTGACATTTGATGTAAAATGCTGATTGGAAGGATTTACAGGAGATATGAGCCAAGGAAAAGATTGAAAAGCAGGCTTCTCATGCATGAACATGAAAGAAGAAAAAAAACAGGAAAAATAAAATAAAAAGATAAAATAGCAAATATTATTGAAACATACTTAGCTTTCCCTCTCCTGTTTTGCTTGTTAATGTTGAAGCCTTTTGGTTAAAGCATTTCTTGAAGTGAAGGTTGCGAGGAATTCGCTATTTTTTCCCGTAAGCAAATAATTATAGAGACCAAAAACTTTTCGAAAGCAGTCTTGCACTTTTCTCTTTTTGTATATTTCATGGTGGGAGTTCAATGTATCATTCCAAATTGCAAACCTTGCAAATTTGATGCTTCAAGCAAGTTGAACGCTTGTAAGCTTTAATAAAAGATTATGCAAAATCTTTTGCTTTAATGTTTAGTGGGACAATCTAAGGCTCCAGGCCTTAAAATCAAAAGATGCCGCTTTTTGCCAAAAAAAAGTCACACCCAGAGTTGTAGCAAAAAGTCATTTCTGGCAGCTGTGCACGCCTTTAGTTTTGGCTGTTTAGGTCTATTTAAAATCAAAGTTATCAATTTATCAAGAAAGAATATGCGACGTTAATTTGCATGGGGAATTTAGCTATTTTGTGAGTTTGCTATGCAGGTTGCGAGAAGTCGCATTATTTTTTCCGCAAGCAAAGACTAAGAAAATGTAAACAAAAGGTTACAGAGAAAAATGAACGCAACTCTGCGAGTTTTGCACAAAAGTGAAAATTTCATTGTTGTCAATAAGCCCTTTGACCTGATCATAAATTCGGATGATCCAAAAAGGCCATCTGTTCATGCTTTGATGAAAAATCAGTTCAATGGGACTTTCAACGAAAAACTTAAAGTAAGTGACTCCTTAAAAAAATATATTTTTTTGGAAATTCATCGTGACGCATGCTCAATTGAGGAAAACTCATAAAATATGATTTGTTGCCAACACCTTAAAGGTCCTTTTTTCTGTTTTAGCATGGTTATTATGCCTGCCATAGGTTGGATTATTCCACATCTGGCATTTTGGTGGTTCCACTGAACAAGAAGGCTGTGCAAGCTGCCTGTCAAGCTTTTGAGGCTAGCCAGGCCTCGAAAACGTATTTGGCAATTGTCAGAGGCATATGTGATCAAAATGAATACCATATCCAATTGCCTATTGGAAATGACACCAGGCCTGAATACTCCAGCCTTAGAATGCAACCTTTAGGCTCTGAATTTGTGAGCAAGCCAAGGAATGCAGAAACAACCATTAGTGTCATTTCAAGGGGAACTTTTGATGGATCACCAGCCACCAAAGTTTTATTGAAGCCATTGACAGGCAGAAGACACCAACTTAGACTGCACTGTCATAGCATTGGTCACACCATAGTTGGTGATTACACATACTCTGACAGAACTGACATTGACCCACCCAGAATGTATTTGCACGCCTTCAAACTTTGGCTACCCAACTCTGTTGAAGACCTCAATTTGCAAACTGAAGATCCATTTGCAGTGGATGATTTATACAAAGAAAATGAAGTTGTGATCACAAATATATTGTCAAACTAGTACATCAAGTTGTCTTTGAATCTTCTGTGCTGGGCTGTATTAAATTTGGAGGCCCAGTTATTTCTTGGCATGGGAATCATTTCATAATCTGGTTCTTTTGGAATTTCATAGACAACTGGATAAGGCACTCCCACCAGGACAGGCTTATTGTTGTGATTTCTCTCTAGCATGCCTTTCATAAAATTGAAATGAGTCCCTAATATCTATTAGCATTTAAAAATACCTCTGATTCCACCATCATCTAAAAATGCCCCAGATTCATCCACGCCCTGAGAATCAGCGGGAAGAGGAGGCCTCACAGCAAATTCTGAATAAAGAAATTGAGCATGAATCTTGGCAATAATGCATGAATCATCACCTTGGTCATTGAGGTTGACAAAATTTTCAGTCATTATCTTTGTGGGCTTCCTTCTGCCAGAGCTGAAAAAGGCAATATTTTCATTCTCCACTTGGGGTACATCAATTGGAGGTGGAGTGATGAATTCTGATGGAGGATTTAATCCTGGCCCTTTGCTATCGACCCCATTTCTACCAAATAATCTGCCCCGCCTGAAAAATCCTCCTGAGCCTGATAGCCAACCATTGCAAGGCACAAAAGCAACCAAAGAGAAAGCACATATTAACAGCTTGACCATCTTGATACAAGTCCTGCTGATGACTGAAGGACTAGCTTAATTATGAGTATCTACAAGATCATCAATCTTGATTTGACAAAAAGTGTGTGAAGGCTCATATTACATTATTGGATGGAATAGTTGTTGATTTTATGAAAATACGCAAATGTGGTAGAAGCTCATATTTCGATAAACTGCTCATGTCCTTCTTACAAAGCTTTTCACTTAAATTACTGCCATTTTTGCACTGCATGATTGCATTAGTAATTTTAAAATATTACATGCTAAAAGAGCGTAGCCAACTTTTGAAGAGACAAACTCTGGTCGCATGCAAAGACTTTCTAGTATCAGTTTGACAGGTAATGTGCAAAGTGCAATAATTGCTAGTTCACATTCACGTATACCTATAACAGATAAAGAAGTAGTTCAGTTAAGTGTTGGCTGTACTCAAGTTAAAAGGCTTTTCCGATCACCATTGAAAGAATTGTCTACTAGTACGATTTGGCAGCAAATAATGTGGAAGCTGCCTTGGTCCTTGCTGATGTTAATTTTTCATTTAAAGTGGACTCTGGTTGAAAGTGTCTGTGAGTTAAAAGGCGAAAAACATATTTAAAAAAACCAGAGCAACCTAAAATCCTTTTGTAATTAAGGTGAAACCGAGAGTTCAAGCGAGTGTATCACATTTCGATACGAAGGAGTTACTTATGGGGAAAGTGGAAATAAAAAAGAATGTAGGTTTGACTACGCTCATAACAAATCTTGGTGTTCCACTTCTAACAATGGCTGGGGTTATTGCAATGCTGATTGTACCAATGATTATTTAGAAGGTAAATTAAGCGACTAAGCAAAGAAACGCTCAATAAATAGTGTTATCTGTCAGAATGCTCTGGTTATCGATTTGAGCCCATGGTTGGATTTAAGTACATTTACAAATTTGCATGGTCAGATACCAGCTTTGAGGAGGCTCAAATAGATTGCAAATACTATGGAGCAAGGCTCGCTGAGGCCGAAAATGAACGCGATTTGAACGAGATTCTGAGCTTCTATTGGAGGAAGAACCAAGCCAAAAATCAAATGAGCACATGGATCGGGTTGACATTCGGTGATGATAAAGTTCTCTATTGGCTTAGTTCGCCAGATGAGAAGTACAACTTCGATACATTCAAAGAAAAGTTCAACGCAAGCTTACCCATCCAAGCTGACGAATCAAAACCAACGTGTGGTCGCCTTATATTCAATAGTAATCAGAACAAGTTGGAGTTCAATGATAATGATTGCTCGAAAAAATATAATTACATATGTCAGAAAGAGTGTCTTTTCAACCCTTACAGAAAATGTAAGAAGAAAAATGTTTGTATCAAACTCTTTGCTTAACAGATTATGCTGCACAGATATGGGCAATTACACCGATTGGAGCACTTGGAGTCAATGTCGTCAACTTGACAATGACTCATGGGTAATGTCAAGGCTTCGAAACTGCTACAACTTGTGGTCACCTGATATGGAAGGAGTTGAGTGTGACCCAGCTGAGCCACACTATGAGGAAATCATTTGCCCTCCAGGTATAAGTTCACAGAATTTTAAAAATCCTGATGCAGGGAGCTGTACCACTTTTTAGACTATAAGTTTCAGTTTTAGATGCTAAAATCAAAGCTTTAAAGGTCAATTCAAGTAGCATTAATTGGCAATTTCATTTGAAAACTTTTCTAAGCCAAGCTTGCTTGCAACAAATATAAAAATGTAACCAAAAATACCTTTTGGATGTTGCTAATTAGATAACTGTCTTTCTTCAGTTGATGGTAACTGGTCAGATTGGACCATTCAACCAGATGAATATTGTCAGGTCACTCATGACCAACTCTGGTGGAAGCTCCAATACAGATTTTGCAACAATCCAAGTCCACTTTATGGAGGTCAAGATTGTGAGGGGGATGATGAGGAGTTGGTTGAATGCATTCCAAGTATATTTATAAGAAATTCTTCATTTTAAGCATAAAAACCACCCCTTTCAGTTGATGGTGAATGGTCTGACTGGATTCCAGAACTTGATACAGAATGCTTTTTTAGCAATGATACTTGGATTAAGCCTCAATCAAGGGAATGTAACAGCCCCATGCCAGCATATGGAGGCAAGGATTGCCAAGGCTTCAACACCAGCTTCACTGAGTGCCAACCAGGTAAGAATTGCTTTAAAGATTTGCAGATTGTTTCTACTTACTGACTAATTCAGTCCATGGTGGTTGGTCTAACTGGACTGTAACTGGAAATGAATTTTGCACTTTCTCTAACAACTTGAGCAGAGCTCATATTGAGCTTGAACTGAGTGCTTGCTATAGCTGCAAAGAATTGTGGGATGATTTTGTGTATGAGAAACCCATGTGGAGGTCATGTGACAATCCTAGCCCTGAATTTGATGGTGACTATTGCAAAGAAGATGCATATGGAATGGAAAATTCAACTACACTTTGCAGGCCAAGTGAGTACACAATAAATGAAAAGCTACCAATGAAAATCCTACTTCTTCTTCCAGTTCATGGTAACTGGTCAGACTTATTTCCCTCTGGAGATTGGAAATGCAAGTTAAATTCTGACAACATTTGGGTCAAACCATTGATTAGGACATGCTCCCAACCCTACCCTCAATTTAGAGGTTTAGATTGCAGTCAACTGGATGAACCTATTTTTCAAGTGAATTGCACTCCAAGTATGATTCAGTTGCTCATAATATTCGAAGCAAGCCATATTTTGACATAATATCTAATTTCAGTTAATGGTGGCTGGAGTTCATGGTATGATGAATCCAATGATGACCTCTGCACTTTTAACTCAACAGCTTGGATCAAGCCAAGTTATCGATACTGCAATTCTCCTTGGCCTCTATATGGAGGCAAAAATTGTGTTGGAAATTCCACAAGAAATGTCACTTGCTCAAAGGGTGAAAATATCCAAATAAAAGCCAGTTACTTCTTTTCATAGAGGACATTCTTTTCAGTTAATGGAGAATGGTCAAGTTGGACAATTGACGGCATCGAAAATTGCACTTATAATGCTAATCGCAGAATATGGACACGGCCCAAAATTAGGTATTGCAATAATCCCCTTCCAAAATTTGGAGGCAGTGATTGCATGAAATCTGGAAATACTTATAATGAGTCCACTGAGCAATGTCCTAAAAGTAATTGACCAAACACCAGTGATTATTGAAACAAATTGTTTCTTTTACCAGTTGATGGAGAATGGAGTGAATTTGAGCCTTTTGCCAATTGTAGTCTATCTTGTGTTTCCACTTCAGTGAGATTTTGCAACAACCCAGTTCCAACCTTTGGCGGACAAATGTGCCAAAGATCCAACTTGAGCTATGAGTTTTGCGAACAATGCACCATAGGTTTCACCATTACTTACAGGCCCTCTTCAGCTGATCCATGACATATACCATATTTAAGCCACTTTCAGTGGACTTTTTTTACTTTTTTGGACAAAAATCAGCTTGAACTGGAAATCCAGTTTTTCCAAAATAGCCACCACAATAAGCAGCTGACAAGGGCCTAAACATTTAACTGAGCTTAAAACCATTTACATCATTCTATTCTAGATGACTGCCTTGACTTTATTGAGTATGAAGCTGAGCCTTTGATGCAATTAATGAGCTTTTCACCATCCAATGTGCAAGGATGCAGAAAGAAGTGTTCCAATAATGCAAAATGTGAATTGTTTACACTAAAATTGACTGAGGACAAGGACTCCGCAACCTGCTTCTTATTTGAGTACACAAATGCTACAAATGTTTCATTGCCAGATGTAGCAATTTCTGGCCCCAATATTTGCCCAAGTAAACATTTTGTCAATATATCATAAAGTTATACACACTAAGTGTTTTTTATAGTTCATGGCAACTGGACAGATTTTGGGCCATGGGGGATGTGCTCCAAAACTTGTGAGGGAGGCATTCAAAGGCGATACAGGTATTGCACCAACCCTAAGCCACAATACAGAGGAATGCCGTGTGATGGCCCCAGCTTTGAAGAGCTAATTTGCAACAATTTCAGCTGTTCACAGCCAGGTATTTCACATATTTAAAGTATCAAGTGATCCAATCTTGCCATCTATTAAATGATGATAATTTTTCATTATAATTTTATTTATGGGACTCTTTTTAAATCTAGCAGAGTTTTGGAAATGCTAATTATTTCAGGTGGCAGAAGAAGGATATTTGGTAAGAGCACTTGCTTAAAAGTGAACAAGTCTCGTAAGAAGGAGAGTTTTGACAGGCTCAATTACATTGACAGCCATCAGATTCTCCGAAATTCATAACCACACACCAATGTATTCAAGTCATATTCAATTCAATGCATGCTGCCTGAACAACGCAAAAAAATACCTCATTTAAATGGATTTTTATGACAGCTATATGTAGTTATCATTTTTTGTAGGAAAAAGATTTGATAAATTTGAAAGGAAAAAAACTTTAAAAAGCGTAGCCAAATTGATTTGTTTCCCGTTTCTATTTCTGTTGATTAAGAAAAAATTAGTAGGCATTTAATCAAATATTTTGGTAAACTTTACAGTTGTTGGTGAAGACACTGCTATATTTAAAGACCTTGAGATGGCACTTTTATATGTAACCATACAACTTTATTTTGGGGACTCGGAGCATAGCACTGTGCACTAGATAGCATTAAATTCACATTGCTTGACGTCATATCGGAATAAATGCAGATGCCCTATCGACCATTTTGGATAGGAGTCTTTACCAGAATTTGACCTCAATAAAAGCTGAGCCAGCTGAATAAATTAAAGTAGCCACTTAGCCACATAAAATGTAAGTGCTGACTGCTGGGTGAAATATGGGGCTATTACCAGTGCCCCATATGAAAGGAAGGTGACAGACCAATGCTAAGTCGCTGGACAGCTTCCTTGATGTCGACGATATAAGTCTTTGGTAAGAACGATGTGAAATACGGAATGGAACTGGTTTATTCAGGGGGAAGCTGACAGCTTGTACAAAAGCTAAGAATACTGAGGCGACTGATGTTGAGAAGTCTCTCAGGTTGTGTGATCGGAGCGCTAACGTAGCGCTAGAACTTTTCCTTCCAATCACCATACATGTGTATTGTTGAGTCTCAGACAGCTCCAAAAAAAGACCTTGCATCAAATCCCTCTTATAAATCTTACTAAGTGGAGAAAGGTAGAAATCATCCAGCAATAACCAATTGCCAAACATGTTAGCTAAAACAATTCTTGCTCTCATACAAGAGGTCAATCCTCATGCAACAATAGCTCGAAAACAAAGCAAAAAGCACAAACTATCCTTAGGGAATCGAAATTGCTTTAAAGATCTTGGATAAATTGCTTAGGCTCAAATGCTGGTCGATGTGGTGTTTTATTGGGGTTGATAGGTACGTACTTTATTTGGCTAACCAGTCAAAATATTGAGCTTTTGCATTGCTACCGCTACCGGGCAATGCGCGCGCACGGATGACCTGTTTCTGAGAAGAGTTTTAAAAGGCAAATTTCCTCTTAAAAATTATGCACAATTAGGTGCTCAAAAAAGTAATTGATGCTTTGAACCATCTTAAAGTTAGCAAGAATGACTTGTAATCCGGGCAGCATATTGTTCCATTTTAACCAGTGGTGTAAAACTAAAACTGCAAATTGAGGCTTCTCAAGACCACGACTCCTAGTTGAGGCCGCTCAAGACTGCAATTTAAGGCCTGGATCAGCTGGTTATTTCACCGCAATTTTGAGCGCCGTAATTGCGATGCAATTGTCAACATAACAGCGATCAGCTGGTAATTGTAATCCAATTTTTCCTATGTGCAAAAATTACTTCTTTAGCGGGTTTAAAGTAAAACTTTGAGACCAAAATTCAAAATTGGGATCATTAGAGCTTAAAATATCAAAAACAGCCTCTGTTATGACAAATAAGAACAAAAAATAGGCCAACTTAAATTGCAAAGGTTTGGTTGACTTTACTCTTAAAGTTCCGCCGCTGCTTTGCTCGCCGAAATTGCACTGCAATTATCTGTAGTAGCTGATCCACTTAAATTGCAGCGCAATTACAAACATCAGCTGAAATTATAACCGAAATTGCGCTGCAATCAGGACCAGCTGATCCAGGCCTAATACCGTTTAAGACGCAAATTGAGACCGCTAAAGTCTACCTACTCCTGAGGATGATGTAAAGGATCGGCCATCTCGTTCTCAGCGACAGCTGAAATTTTTTGGTAAAAAATTAACAAATGGTACGGCTCAAACAGCAGCTCCGATCGGAACGAAAATTTGAGGTTTTCATGGTTTCTCAGTAAAATTACCATGCAAATTACCAAATAAAAGAATGCATGACATTGGCTTAGTCTTTCGCAAGTTTTGCATAGTCACGCTATTTAAATAGCTCATAGCATAAAATGTATTTAAATAGCCTCTGAATGTATTTAAATACGTTTTATGTTATGAGCTATTTAAATAGCGTGACTATGCACAACTTGCGAAAGACTAAGCCATAATGTAATAAACGGCGGAACAGAAATGGGCAGATGTCGTGCTAACGTAGGCCGGCCGGCCACCTATAGGCCGTTTTTGTGAACTGAGTTTTGAGAACGTTCTACTCATCAAAATCTACTGCTCTGAACATGACCTCATAGCTATGGGCTGAGCAATTGATCTCACATTTTCTTCAGCTGAGGTTCTCATTTGCTTTTGCAACATTTTGTAGGATTTTCAAAATGGCGTACCCGGACTCTGATGAGGTTTTGAAAGTCACTTGGGAAATATTTGAGAATCTGGCATAATTTAGTTGATTATTCAACGCGAAATCTCTCGTATGCAAAAGCACTTGTTGACCTGCTTAGCTTGTAAAAAAGAAGTTTGCAAGTTTCTTGCCTCAACATTGTCATGTACCTTGTCAATTATGGCAAAAGTGTTAAGAAAAATCTACCTGAAAGGCTGAATTGATGTAAGCATTCAAACATTGGTTGTTCTCTTTTTATCGTATTCTGATATTTGCAGGGATTTTCCATTCTTTCGGAAGAGTGAATAGACAGTAAGAAAGGCATACATATTTGAAAAGGACGAAATTGAGAGGTTTTTGGCTGAAGCTGATGACAATGATCGATACCTATTAGTGCAGAATCCCATTTGCATAGTGGGAATTTGTTGAGGTTTAAGGCAACACGAAATGACTTTGAACAAGCTTAATGAAGTGACTAACGGATTTGAAATTGAAATTGAGCATGCTAGGCAAGCACAAGTAAAGATAAGATTCATAAGTAAGGCTGAGATTTTCATTCCTAAATGAGCTTACGCTGTTTTTCCTCTCAAAACAAAGTTGATCACATGAAAAATTGGTTTGTATGAGCTTTAAACTACGAGTTTCCTAGTTGTTTTTCAGATTTCTTGTTCCTTTTCACGAGCCAGATGAAAGTGGGCCTTGTTTTGGCACAATTCTGCGCAGGTATCTTGCAGTTTTGAATGAAGGAGCCACTGGTGCTCATATCGTTGCTTATGAGCTCTTCTGCCTCAACTTGAGCACCAGCTAAAACAACCAGATCTCCAATCAGAGCATTATGATGTTGAAGTTGAGGAGAATGAGCAAGTTTTAGCCAATGAGGATCTATTTTTGGGCTCTAGGCCATCAAAACGTTCATACAATGACGGGGGCTTTTGTCTCAAGTGGAAACTCTTCTTATATTCTGTTCATCTACCGTTCCTTAAGGAATGCATTATGACAAATATACAGAGCATTAATGCCCTGTTCATGTATTAAGAATGCCTTAAGGTATGGAAAAAATTGTCATAAGGAAAAGTGAATCCGTTGCTGACTGCCACACTACAAGTTCAGCTTGGGGCCGAGCTGCGTTTTTAATAGCAATTTTTGCTATTTTGTCTCATGGTTTTCAGCATATTTAAAAACAAACTATCTGTCATCACATTTCTTTGATAAAAGATGAAATTTAACTATGGATTTTGCTCTAAAGGAGTAAAATGTGGAGCACTTAATAGCCAAAATTAGATTTGTTTACTTTCAAGTTGGCTAAAAGTTGATCTGATTTTTTTAGTATCAGCTGGCGCTTGCCATAAGACAATTTTTCTTCTTTCCTTGAGGTGTTTTTGGTGCATTTTCCTAAGGAGTTTGGGTTGTACATTAGCAGGACATAAATGAGGTGAGAAGTTCATTGCCTCTAGCAGGTGCTTTCAATTTTAGCAATTTTTCGAATTGTCTTTCGTCAATTACAATCCATTCTAATGACAAATAATTCCCCTTGATATTTTATGGTGAAATAAGCTAGCCTACTGCTGTTCAGGAATTAAAAGTAGCATATTGGTTCTATTTCCTTTTCTAAAATGATGAGTAGGCTGCTATTTTAGGTGAGAAGTGAGAATTGTGCATTAGTTGGTCACCATTATTGCTTGCGAAAGCTTAATGTCCTGTTCATGTACCCCCCAAACTCCTTAGGAAAATGCACAAAAAACACCTCAAGGAAAGGAGAAATTTGAAAAAAATCAGATCGACTTTAAGCCTACTTGAAAGTAAACAAATCTAATTTTGGCTATTAAGTGCTCCATATTTTAGTCCTTTTGAGCAAAAACAAAAGTTAAATTTTATCTTTTATCAAAGAAACGAGATGAAAGATAGTTTGTTTTTAAATATGCTGAAAACCATGAGACAAAATAGCAAAAATTGCCATTAAAACGCTGCTCGGCCCCAAGCTGAACTTGTAGAGTGGCAGTCAGCAGCATATTCACTTTTCCTTATGACAATTTTTTCTATACCTTAAGGCATTCTTAATGCATGAACAGGGCATAAAGGCTATTTATTTATTGATCTCATTGTAAGGCAAGAAATGCAAACAAAGCCCTTTTCCTTGCTGATCCCTTGTATTTCAACATTTAATCTAAGATTCATGAAACTATTTAGCCTGATCACAACTATTGAATGCATGCACACCAAAAAGCCAAAAAATTCAGCACCATCTATTGCATTATGCTTGTCTTTTGTTCCCTAGCTATGTAGTGAAACCACCACCAGGCTGACAAAAATGTGCAGCTAACATTTGAGTCTCAGAATTTAGTATCAATCTTGATTGGACAAAAAAGGAGTGATCAAGGAATATCAGTTCTATGTCTGTTAATTTTATGAAAATACGCAAATGTTGTAAAGTTCATGTTTCGGTAATCTGCTCATGCAAAACTTGACTCGAAAATTACTGTCATTTTTGCATTGCATGATTGCTTTAGGAATTAGTAGAATGTTGCAATATTCTTTAATGTAAGCTGTGTAAACACAAAGACAATCTAATAGTTGCACGGATTAAGCAAAGTTCTATAATTGATCTGTTATAAATGGGTATATTGTGGTGAGAAGTAATGCAGTAGTCCATTAGTTGGTCACCATCATTGTTTGCGCAAGCTTAAAGGCTATTTATTTAATGATCTCACTGAAAGGCAAGAAATGCAAACAAAGCCCTTTTCCTTGCTGATTCTCGTCTTTCATCTAAATTGGGCTGCAGTCGAAAGTTTCTGTAAGCGAAAATTCATTGAAGATTATCCTTTTGGCTATAATTAACTTTAACTTTTTAGGCACAACAGAAAATGGTTTGAAGTGCTCTGATTTCAGACATGGTGGAATAAATTATGAGACATCCAAGGGAAGAGAGTGCAGGTATGATTATGCTCATAACAAATCTTGGTGCATTACTTCAACAAATAATAATGAGTGGGCTTATTGCGACGATGCGACAAATGGATGCACAAATGACTATTTTGAAGGTAATTAGCCCAGTTCCAACACGGGATATCAGCATGGTATAGTACGGTAAACCAGTCAAGTCAGGTTGAGCTGAGCGTGCGAGCTTGCTGTGACCTGACTATGCTAAGAAGTCAAGTTATGTCTCCTGACTATGCTGATTTCCCTTGTTGGAACCGGGCTATAGAAAACGGACCTTGTGAGTGCAACTTTTTTTTAATGTTGATTAAAATTCTATCAGAATGTGGGAGAGGGCAATTTGAGCCAGCTAAAGTACCGGGTTCAAAGTATTACTACAGAATGTCTAATGGAAAGGAAAATTTTAAGCAAGCTTCCGAAAGATGCAAGGATTTTAACGCAAGGCTGGCTCAGGCTGAAAAATGAGCATGATCTTAGAGACATTTTACTTGTCCGTGACCGAGGAGGCAAAAGCGATACTTGGATTGGATTAGAGATCAATAATTTTTCGCTGTTTTGGACGGATTCACCAGATAAGCTTTATGACATTGATGCATTCAAGAAAGAGTTCAACACGACTTTGGGCATAATAATAAATAACAAAGACTTTTGTGGTCGTCTCAGAGTTGATTCACAAGGACCAGAGTTCAACGATTACTCCTGCGACAGCAATTATTATTTTATTTGCCAAAGACAGTGTCCAAGCCCATTCAGAAGCTTGTTCTCATAAAACTCAGTAAGGCAGGCAGTAAGCAAAGCAAGGCACTTTGGAAGCTCAAAGCTCAGTAAGTACAGAGCCGATTGGAACCAAATTTGGAGGTATTTATCAGAGCATATTTAAGAATGTTCATGCAAAATTTCATCCGGATCGGAGAACTCTAAGGAGGTGGCTGATTTTTCTCCCTTGCTTAACTGATTTGCCTCACTTTCAGTAAGGCGGCCTTAACGGCCTCTGATCCGGATGAAAATTGGCATGAAGATTTTTCAATATGTCCTTATGAATTCCTCCAAATTTGGTTCCAATCGTACGAGTAGATGCTGAGATGCGCAAAGTGCCTTGCTTACCTTAAAGAAATGTTTATGAGAACAAGCTATAGAATATAAGCTTTTGAATAAGGAACACAATATAGGCATACTCTTGCAATATGTGTGTATAGATATGGGCAATTACACTGATTGGAGCAATTGGAGTCAATGTCATCAACTTGACAATAACTCATGGGTAATGTCAAGGCTAAGAAACTGTATCAACTTGTGGTCACCTGATATGGAAGGTGTTGAGTGTGACCCAGCTGAGCCTCACTTTGAGGAAATCATAATGCCCTCCAGGTAAGTTCACAGAATTTAAAAAATCCTGATGCAGGGATGCTGTACCACTATTTAGACTGATTTCAGTTTGATTTTAGTCATTTTGAGAAAAATCAATAGTTAAATTTCACCTTTTACCAAAGAAACGTGAAGAAAGCTAGTTTGTTTTGAAAAATCCCGACATCCATGAAACGAAATGGCAAAAATTGCCATTAAAAATGCTGCTCGGACCCTAGCTGAACTCGTAGACAGATTTTGGGCCATGGGGGATGTGCTCCAAAACTTGTGAGTGAGGCATTCAAAGGCGATACATGCAGGTATTGCACCAACCCTAAGCCACAATACAGAGGAATGCCATGTGATGGCCCAAGCTTTGAGAAACTTATTTGTAACAATTTCAGCTGTTCACAGCAAGGTATTTCACATATTCACAGAATCAAGTGATCCAATCAAGCCCAAAAAATGCTTTTCTGCCATGTATTGAATCAATGCAATTTTATTGTGGTAATGCATACATTTAAAAAAACTTGATTATTATGCATAAAATTGAGCAAAGTTTTGGAGACAATATGGTAACAGGAAGGTGGGAAAACATACATTATTTGGTAAGAGCACTTGCTAAAAAGTGAACAAGTCACATGAGAGGGCTAATTTTGACAGGCTCTTTCACAATGGCAGCCATCAGGTACACTGAAATTCAAAACCACTAACCATTATTTAATAAACTATAAAAAGCTTTTAAAAGCTTCGCCAAACTGATCTGTTTACTTTTCTATTTCTGTTCAATTAGGAAATGGGAGTAGGTATTGAATCATTAATTTCACAGCTGTTAGTGAAGACACTGCTACATTTCAAGACATTGAGATGGCACTTTTTTACGTAACCATGCCATATTTTGAGGCTTCATCAATGCATGTGTATTTGCAGTTGAGTCTCAGACAGCTCCAAAAAAAGATCTTGCATCAAATTCCCATAATAAAACCTACTAAGTGGAGAAAGGTAGAAATCATCCAGCAATAATCAATTGCTAAACATGTTAGCTGAAACAATTCTTGCTATAATATATGCAATCAACAATCTCATTGCAACAAGTTGCACATACATCATAGCTTCTTATTTAAAGCAGAAACCCATGGGTATGCAAACATTGTTAGACAAATTTGCTGTTCAGGCATTAGTTATCAAGCTTGGCCATGAAGCAGTGCGTGATGCCATTGTGCTATTCTTCATGTTTTGTGGAAGAACAGAGATGACTATTGCTATGGCTATTTCTTCAATGGTGTTCATGTGGAACAACCTCAAGCAGATGTATTTCTTAGGCTACATAATCATCAGGTACTTGTCTGCATTTCACACTCACATTTTAGAAAGCTTTGAAGATGGAAAAGTTTGCCAGTATTTTGCAATTGGAGCCGCTTTGATTACATTTCTCATCTCTGCTATTGAGGAAGCTTTTTTTGTTCGATTGGAGGATTCTTTTGTGGCCGTATCACTGATTAGGAGTTGTTCCACACAAATTATATACAATGAATTCACGCTGAATCGTATTGTTGGCAGAATTGTCGTATTCATGCTCACCTGTATTCAAGTCAAGATTTGGCAGCATAACAGGTCATTTAGAAAGAGACACCAACATCCAGCTGAAGAGAGTGAGTCAATCCTGTTAAGCAAGATTTTTATCAGGCAATTGCTTATTATTTTTGCCATTTTTGGAGCCCTTTATGTATACCTCTATGAAGCTGTCCACCACTCAAGCCCACTTTTAATGATGTTTTTAGGATTCATGTACTCCTCATCAACCAATAGTGTGTTAGTATCATTCATTGTAACTATTCCTCAATTGAACTTACATGCCAAAAAGATACTGAATTGCACCTAATATTATAAAATGGCAAATAAAAATCAATATTTGTTTACCTAAAGCATTTATTATTCTATTAATTATTCTCTCTGGTATTTCTCATTTTACAGAACTTATAGTTGGTTTCTAACAATCCTATATATTTCTTCTTAGTCCCACAATTTTTATAGGGAAATAATCGACAACTGCATCAACCAAAAGTGCTCTGAAATCTAAATTTCAATATTCAGCTCTAAGAAACTTCCCTGAAGGCAAAAGTTTCACCATAAAACAAAAATCTTGAAGAGTGAAAAAAAACCAAGTTTCTGGAAGAACAGAGACGATGATTGCTATGGCTATTTCTTCATTGGTGTTCATTTGGAACAACCTCAAGCAAATGTATCTTCTCTTGGGCTACATAATCATAATCATCTTACCTTTTGCATTTATTATACTATTATTCTATTTCTTTTTTAGAAAGGCAATATATGAAATTGAAATAAATTATACAGAAGGCAGAAGGCTTTTGAAACCATCAGCTTTTAAAAAGTGCTTGTTCATAGGAAAAGAATCCCTGACCGCTCATGCAGGTTTAAATGCGTAAAAAGCTTCTTTTAAACAATCATCCGGAAAGTAAGTTTGAATATGCTAGCATTGCATGATGAAACAAGCCTCAGTTGACACATGAGCTTCAGAGTCTGAAACTTATAAACAAAATTATATGGTTTTAAAGCAGATGAAGCCAATGGGTCATGATAGCATAAAGAATTCTAGATAAACACTCCTGAAAAAGCTAGATACAAGTAATTATTGAAAACTGCTTTCTTTTGTATTGGTAACCATTACATGTGGTTCATTTGGTACCCATTGTTATTAATGTCATCAGCTATTAGATATGATGAAAATTAAGCATAATAGTCTAATTTTTGCTAGGTAGACTCTAAAATAAGAGAGCCTAGCGCATTATTATGCAATTCACGCATCACATGATGCTTGGCTTTCGAGGGCATTCACATTTTATCTACTGTGAAGTGCAGAAGGAAATTCCTGAAAAATGTTAGGTGAAATAATCCTTGCCATCGTCTATGTGGGCAATATCCTCATGGCTACTAGCTGCACACTCATCATTGTATCTCACGTGAGGAAAAAACCCTTGGGCATGCAGACATTGCTGGACAAATTTGCAGTCCAAGCATTGATGATAAGGCTGGGACACGAAACCATGCGTGGCGCCACAGTTTTATTTTTCATATTTTGCGGAACAGCTAATGAACCCATGGCAAAGACCATTTCATCAATATTGTTCATGTGGAACAACCTGAAAAACTCATACTTTTTGGGCTATTTAGCCATACGATACCTTTCAGTTTTTCACTCGCACTTATTAGAAAGCTTTGAAGACAAGAAAGTTTGCAGATATTTTGGGCTTGGAGCTTTGCTTGTGACAATTCTCATTTCAGTCATTGAAGCAACTTATTTTGTCCCCTTGAAAGACTCATTTATCAGCGTTTCACTGCAAGGAAGTTGTTCAACTGACATTGTGTATCAAGACTTCAAATTGGCTCGGTTTGTTGCAAGGTCTCTCTTTTTAGCATTGCTTATTATTCAAGCCAAGATTTGGTATCATAACTGGAAGTTTACAAGCAGATTTCCTCATCAAGCTGAAGAAAATGAGTCAATGTTGATGAGCAAGATTTTCATCCGGCAAATGCTGGTCATTTTTGTAGTTCTTGGATCCATTTATGGATATCTTATGAACACTGGAAAATCAGGCCAACTCTTGATGATGTTTTTGAGCTTCACATACACTGCAGCCACCAATATTGTATTAGTATCTTTCATTGTTCAAGTTCCACAATTGTACTCACATGCTCATAAGTGTCTGTGCAAAATGTCATGTAATAACTTTGCCAGTTTGTAAATAAAGAAAGAGCTTTGGTCTTTTTAAATTTGGCCCTTCTAAAAAGTGCTCAATTAACAGTTTTGAAACACCTAAGAAACAGTTTTCACCATGTTTCAGTTATTTGAATTTTCAAAATTATTTATGTTTCAAAAACTAAGGTCGCTTACTTTTTTAAGAATATTGACAGGCTTACCTGAGATTTCCTTCGAAAGCAGGCTCCAATCGGGTGAATTGAGCCATAGGATTTTTCCCGCGACTCATTCAAAGGCTGACGCGAATGAAAAAGCAGGAAGATATGACGCAGAAATAGGCCTACAGATGAGCAGAATGGAAGGCCAAAATTTTCTCGCGCTCATTGGCTGCAAAATTCGTCATTTGTGTTCATTGGCCCGTTTCAATGACGTCAACAAAACTGAGAAAAGAGCCGAGCTGTGCTACTTAATTTAAGGCAAATTATCTTAACTTTTCAATAAAAAATCATACGTGTCAAGATTGATTACAAACTGAAAATCCTAAATTCTTAATCTATGAAATTACCAAATTTTTATTCCTAAATATAATATTGCGGTATCGGCGTGGAAATTCAGTGTACTCATTCTAATTTGACATTGACTTCAAGTCGATCCGTTTTCTCGTCAAAACTGAACAACATTTGTTTATGAACAAAGAAGACGCACAATTGAGCATAGTTTCATACCTTGGATCAATTGTAACCATAGGTTGAAGAGTGAAAGTGAAACAACAGCAACAAAATCTGACATCCATTTTGACAAGTACCAAAACTCAAAGGTAAACAGAGGCAATGTAAGCAAGCCCTTTAAACGCAGTCACAGCTGGGCAATCAAGTGTGACAGCTTAAAAAATCAGCAATTGTTTCCTGATTCCAAGATCAAGGTTAACACTAATTTTATTTGACTTCCAGATGAGTGAGGAGGTTGGCAAAGATGTCATGACCTCTTCAGTCATGTCAGTGTCTGGTGACAGCGTTGTCACTACCAACAGTGACAACGAGTCCTGGACAATCCTGGATGAAGAAGAGGAAGACATGATCCCTCCACATGACTCCACCATTATCAACCATGAGGCCACTGCTAATCCTGTCATCCAAGAAAGTGACTCTGACATTGAGACATTGGAGCAGCAGAGACAACAAGAGTCCAATCTGGAGAGCTTGAACAGCGATGGCATTCCAGTTGGCGTTGACCTAAGCGAGGCCGGAGAGCAGTACATTTGGTCAAATGAGTCATTGGAAGAGCCAGAAGACGATGATGACCTTGAGCTCATTGAGGAAGAGGAAAATCAGGGCGCTGTCCAAGTGGATGCATTGTCATCTGGATATCCTCCTGAAGAACTTGTGGAGCATTTCCCTCAAATCATCAAGGGTCGCACTTACTTGCACCAACCCAATCAAGCCTTGAACTTGTACTTGACAGCCACTCTGGTTGTGGTGGCTGCCATGGTCATTGGCGTCGGAGTTGGTCATTTCAAGGGCTGGTCAGAAAGGTTGGAATTGCAAGAGCAATATGCGGACATTCGAGAAGAACGTATGGACAAGTTGACAGAGAGCCTAGTCAATTGCATGACTGGTACATTTGACCAACTACGTTTATTTTATTTTTTATCCCATGATTGCAATTTTTTTTATGTCCAGGTGAAGAAGGCAGAGGAGGAGATGACCAGGATCTGGATGACCGTGTCATCAGGCAACTCCAAGAGGAGAATGAGAGGCTCAAATTTGAGCTGGAAGTACTCAGAGATTCCAATGACGATGACCTTTCCACGCATGAGGAAATGACTGCAATTCTGCGCGACCGAATCAATGATTTGCTCGTGGCCAATTCTCATTTGGAAAAGGAAGTTGTGCGATTGAGGTATGCTCCAAAAGACTCCATGGCCTCCTCATTGGAAGCTAAGGTCAGCTTGAACACAATGCAACATGAAAACGACCAGCTGAGGTTGGCCATTGCCAAAGAGAGGTATGGACCTCGAGAGGTGCCAATCGAGGCCAAGGAACAGCTCAACATACTCAAAACTGAAAATGACGAGCTTAAGACTGAAGTGAGGAAATTCAGGTATGGAGTTCATTCTCTGCTGAGTAGTGGCAATCTGGATTTGGAGGATCCTGCTGAATTTGAAGATTTTGAGGAGGATTTCAATGCCACAAGGAACTTTGATAGCCATGATGAGCCCAATTTCATCACCTTGAACAGGCTTCAAGCTAAACCAGTTTTGCCACCTGTCATTCTTCTTGGTGGCAAAATTCAAAATCCTGCTGACGATCTGGAAGATATTGAAGATGACCTATCTCTGGAAAAAGAAGAGGAGGAGGAGGAGGAGCCAGCTGAAAAGAGGGAGTATTTCAAATCATTCAGGTCTTTCATGAAGGAAAATGTCAACCCCACACTCGATTTGGTCCATGTAGGCAAAGTGATTGATGAGTTCAAAAAGAATGCTCAAGATTTGATTCCGGACGAAACCAAGGTCAAAATCAAGCAGAGTGCTCAGGACTTGAGCTCCACACTGAAAGACAAGTGGGCCGAATTGGGCCTTATGGAAGAGAAGAAAAAGGTGGACAAGTTGGCCAAGACCATTTTGAAGGCCTTGGGCAAGGCCAAAGATATTGTGGCCGAGGAGTTTGCTCCTGATGTGGACATCTGGAGCAGTCGACTATCTCGAGTCCAAGACAAATTTCAGACCAAATGGCAAGAAGTCATGGCCAAGTTCGCCTTGATCAAGCCCAAAAAAGGCGATGATGACAGAAGCTGCGAAAAAGCAACAAGTAATTTGAAGAAAAAGCAAAGCTCATCCTGGAGCAAGAAAAACATGTCTAGTCATGAGTCTTGGATGTTCAAGCGAGCTGCAAAGAGAGAAAATGCAAGAAAGGAGAGCATTAGAAGTGATTGGATATTTGATCGAGCGTCCTCGAGGAAACGATTTCACAATTTGCTCTCTGAGGCTGAGTGGTACAACCGAAAATTCTACAGCAAACGATGTGATCAAGATGGGAACTGTAGAAACATCGATCAGGTAACTCCATCCTTTGATTGCCACTTTTGATCCTTTTGGTTTTTAGTGTATTCGAGTCAACGCACCTTGTAATGAGTCTCATTTTACTTTACTTTTCTTATTTAACAAAGAATTCAAGCAAGTTTATTTTGTACTAATACTGAGTTTTTCTACTATGAATTCAGAAGGCTGAAATGATTTTGTGGCTAGACTTTTTTGCAAAACCAACTCTCGATATAATGAGGCCCGCTATCATTCAACAGTTCTTAAAATTGAAGCGAACATAGTAATTAGTGCTTTCCTTGACGTCAATGCTACGAATTTATCGTTGATACTACTGATGCTTTATTTTAGGACTTCCATGGAAGAGTGAGCCATGGAAAGGCCAAGAAAACCAGCAGCCACGCCAGAGGAGAAACTGAAGCCTTGAATAAAGGTCAAGATTTTGTGTTTCCCAACAGGCAAGGCAAGAAAGCAGCTGTTTTGAGCCGTCTCCACGACTCCCAAGTTGATGACAAGAGGATTTTCTTCGCCCATGATGATGACAATGACCACGACGATGATGATGATGAGGATGAGGAGGAGAATGTCAAACTTTTCATTCGTGACTCTCACGGTTTTGCTCGGCCTCAAAAACGGGGCTACGAGAGCAAGCAAAATTTCCACGGCCAGGAGCAATGGAAAAAGTCAAAAAAGTCAGAGAAACGAGGGCGATTTCACCACCGAAATCACAACCATCGGTCCAAGTTTTTCGATGACAACATAGTCCACTTTATGCACAATAAGGTTAACTAGAGAACAACATTCATCCTTCTCAAAAAATCATCTAGTAATTGAAGCTTTTATTTTGCTTGTCACCTTTTTTCAACCTCAGTTGTACACAAGCCATAAGTTTCTGATTATGGAATTTAACGTCTATTATGCCGAATATCTATAGTAAAAAATGTACATAACTCTGAGCGTGTTCAATAAAAAAGGATTATTAAACTATAATGATGACGACGCAACTATTTATTTCGTACTTTTGGGGAATCATCAGTTAATTCTATGTGTTTAATAATAACAATAGCATATTTTGTCATGGTGGGCAACAAAGAAGAAAAATCAACAGCTTGGCTCATATTTTTTTTTCCCGTGAAAAAAGGAGGGGTTTTCTCAATGCTAACTTGTTTGACATTTCCTAAGAGTGTTTTAATTTGGCACCTTCATAGTACAATTGAGTCTCTCATTTTCAACATGTGTTCTTTGCTTCCCAGCAGAAAAAAGCAACTTTTTGTAAGCTCTTATAAGGTTATTTTTCGTCTATTTGGTGGTGGAATGGGAAATTGACTAAGAATGATTCTTTTTGTGTGCTTGTGCCTTGAGGTAGAGCATCGAAGGAAAAAAATCAATTTTTTAAGAGTAGATACAAAGGTGTGATCACAGTGGTGTTTTTTTCCCTTTCCTTCAATCAAAATGACCATATAGAAAAAACCGACAATATTTTAGAGAACATATACTACTAACGTAGTGATTTTTGCGTGTACTACAAGTGAAAAAAGCGTGCAATTCTTCTCTCTCGTATTCAGCAAAGAAAAATCCACTCGGACGTACAATTACTGTAAAGTGACACATTACGTAATCATGGAGATAAATACAAAGTTGTGGTAGTCGTTTTAGTAAATATATAGAAGATGTAGACAGTAGCATACATACAATCTTTCCGAAGCCATGCTAATCATTTTTGCTGCTACACATTGTTCACAATTGAACCGTAGCACAACGCAGAGTATATATGTATTTTTTTAAGAAGTAGCAGTAGAAGTAAGGAGCTATCTATTGTTGTTATAAACACACACGTGGTTTTGGTATTTTTTTCGAAGACAACGTCGAGAATCGTAGCAGTAGCTGAACGACGACACAATCTACAAATGTAAGCAAAAAATCGGTTATACTGTATTCTTTCAAAAAGAGAGGACGTTTTTTATGAAAGTCATGCAACGACGTGAAAAAACCCAACAACATATTGATGACAGAGCTGGTTATAATTTGGAATGGAATGAGCCTACTAATTGAGCTAAATTGCTTTGAATGTAGTAGCACAAAAGAGAGAGACTCTTTGTCAGTCAGATCATCATCAAAAGTTTTTAGAGGAATTTTACAGCTAGATATTTCACAACCATATCAATATTGTAACATATGGGTACTATGATGTAATTATCACAACTTCTTTGTAAAAAAAAGGTCATGTCATCACAATTGACAATTTCAGCCATCATTTTGGCATCATAAAGCCACATCTTTTATACTTACTCTTTTGGACTAGTCCTGTTTTGAATGTTAGATAGCTTTTTCCCCCCTGGAATTTGTCCACTTCAATATGAAGCTAGTAAGGTTTGCTGGCATCCTTGGACCTTTTCAGCTGAACCTTGAGTCTTTTGGTTCCCACCTGAAAGCCATTCATGGCTTGAATTGCAGCCTGGGCGCTCAATGGGCTGTCATAGGAAACAAAGCCTGGAAGGCCACACAATTAAGCAGAGAAAGCCCATCAAAAAGGCTTCAGTGACTTACCAAAGCATTTGGAAAGGTTGGTCTGCTTGTCAATGAACACCTTGGCTGATATGACATTGCCGAAGGGATTGAAAGTCTGGAGGAGATCACTGTCGGTGAACTCTTGGGGCAAATGATAGATGAAGAGGTTGGCGCCCTCGGGGCCTTCATGCTGCTTCAAACCAGGTAAGCCAGCTGAGGCTGGATTGGCAGACGAGGCAGCAGCAGCGGCCGCGGCAGCAGCTGCCACAGCCATGGCTGCCTGGTTGTGAGCCTGAATCGTGGATGCCATAGAGGTCGCCACTGGTGCTCCTGTGAGCATTGGAATGCCTGCAAAAAGTTCCTCTCATAGGTTAGCTTCTACAAATGCCTGTTACGTAATATATGCATCAATTGAGGCTGAACATGCACGTGCAAATTCTATTACTATTAGCTGAGACGGCTGAGCAGTACATAAGTTGCGACCATATATTTTCCATGATTTTTTCACTCTTGTTTTATTTAGAGGAGGATAATGAACATTATGCATCTGCAAGTGGATAATGATCATTATACCTTACTTGATCCTTGCGCCATCTATTTCATTTGAATATGATAGAAAAAAGGAAGGATCTAGCAAGATTTGAACTCGGGACACCTGGTTGGCGCGCCGACGCTCTACGTCTGAGCCAACGAATTGCTTCATGAAAAGCTAGTTAAGAGCCGGGTCAAATACAAATAGAAAGGCAAATCATAACAATACAACGCCTACTTGCGATCAAATGCGGGAAACATTTACTGGTAAGCGGAAGCTGACCACCAATTTGTTTTAAAATCGTTTTACTTAATTTGAGGCAAAAAAAAACTTATGAGCATCATGTATGAGCTAACTGAGTAAAAGAATGCCAAAGTTTCTACATATCTCATCTTGAAAATAATTTAAATAATTTAAATAATCATTATTGTTTCAATACAAGAATTGCCATCATATAAAAATCAATACACTTTGCTAAAAAGTGTAAGGCGGAGGTTGTTGCGTTCTATGCATTAAAAGCTGACTCAAATACAAACAAAAAAAACCAGCAAGCGTCAAACCAATGTGCCCTGAGCAACGTAACTTGCAATTCGCCAGAAATTAGTAAAAGCAGCCTTTTTTTAGATATACGATTAAGAAACTATCTTTATCTGGTAGCGATGTCACAATGTCCGTTTCATTGTAAGTTTTGCCGGTGACGGCCGAAAGGAAGCTGCATAGCAAATGTTATTGTTATGATTTGCATTTCTATAGCAACTGGCGAGCGCTGCATATACATGGCCGTACCGGCCGGCCAGGTGCAGTTGCAAGACGCACGGCAATAAGCGCATGTTGCAGGCTAGACCGCTGGGTCAACTTTGATGAGCTCATGCATCAGTAAGCGAGTCGCAAAATTTAAGGCATATCTTGCTAAAATCAAGCCAAAAAACTTACCTAAATTAAATTTTACCCAATGCTTGAAATGTTGGGGGTAGCTAATAGTAATAGGATTATACACCTCTAGGCTGTCGGATAACACTCATTATTTTTTAGTGTCTCGTGCCAATCACTCGTTCGCTCCGCTCACTCGTGATCTGTCACTTGACACTAAAAAATAATTCGTGTTATCCTCCAGCCTAGAGGTGTATAATCCTATATTGTGCTACTATTAATTAGATTAAAGAAAGCTGGGGATTTATGCGTGGTGTTCATCAAAATTCTTCATATAGCTGTCAGTTCAGTAAAACTGAAATCTAAGTGAACATAGTTGAACTAGAATTTGGGATGACCACAAGACATTGAGCAAATGGCCAAATGCATCTCTATTTTTTGGTGATTCTACAGACTTATATGTATAGTGGTAAGCAGGCTGGCAGTGAATAGCTCCCTTGTTGAGGGAATTGCAGTCCCATGGGACTTTGGCTCCAAGTTTTTGGTCCACATCAACTGTGAGCAGGGAAGCCACCACTCGCAAGTTTTGGATGTGGCAAAGGAAGTTATTAGCATTTTTCATCATCAATGTTATGATGCTGATAAGGAAAGTCAGAGGAAGACTTTGACCAAAGATGCAATCAAAGCCTGGAGCTCGTTATATCCATCAAAAACTTCACCTGCACGAAGCCAGGGGAGGGAGAGAGCAAGAAAGTTTCTCAGGCAACTACAAACAAAGAAGACGAGACCCAATTTCGTAGCTAGGAGTCTCTAAAAGGACACACACACGCGCTGCTGCTTTCTCCCAGACGCGACTTCTGCACGCGTTGAGCTGCTGCCATCGACATTGCCGCCATCATCATAGTAGGTGAGCTATGGAAGTCTAATGAGCAATTTGAGGTGAAAAATGGAGGCTTCGACTTGGCTTGTGATGGCACCACTTAAAAATGATGGCTAAAAGCATGAAATTGCATTTTTCACGCAATATTCTCAAAAGTTGTTTTTTTTCAGTTTTTCAGTTTTTCAGTTTAATTTCATATGTACTGATTCGTCTTGAGTTTTTCTTCGCATGAGTTTACCCTGTACTAGCACCATACCAGCAATAACTCACTGCTGCCAGCTGGATGTGGTGGTGGTGGTTTATTTGGGATTGATTGGAATTGATCCCTGTTCGTTCGTTACACAACACGAAACCTTTTTTGCAGCTTCTTTTTGCAATCACTGCATGGAGCTCTCTCTCTACCTCAGCAGTGTATTTGTAGCTCGAAAAATCCTCAATATTGGCAAAAAATGAGGCCAACAGTTGGCTGATGCTTTGATATGAAAGTTTTTCTCAAAAGGCCACAGTGGAAAAAGTGAAAGCTCTTAATGAATCTTGTTGGTATACTATTGGGAAATGACATTCATTCATGTGCTGTTCATGTACGCCCCCAAAACTCCTCATGAAACTGCACGAAAAACACCTTAAGAAAAGGATAAAAATTGTCTTATGAATTAGATCGACTTGAAGCCAACATGAAAGTAAACAAATCAAATGTTGGCAAATAAGTGAGCCACATTTTAGCCATTTTGAGCAAGATCAATATTTACATTTCATCTTTTATCTAAGAAACGCGAAATTTGCTAGTTTGTTTCTCGAAAAATGCTGAAAACCATGAGACAAAATAGCAAAAATTGCCATTAAAAACGCTGCTCGGCCCCAAGCTGAGCTCGAAGAGTGGCAGACAGCCATCAAAAAGTAATTAATTTTCACTGTCAGTCTCAAAAATGAATCACGAAAGAAAGACACTTATTTTTGGCATTGAATGTAGATGAACACCACATAAAATGACTTGGCGCTGGCGAGAGCAATTTCGTAGGTTTTGGGGCGTGTTTTCGTCAACATGTTGTTGTAAGGAGTTTATTGCGTGAAATGGCTCGCTGGTGATGGAAGAATCCGAAGAAGAGCTGAAGACTCATTTGGCAAGGCTCCAGCAGCAGTGGCAGCAGCCTCCAAATGATGGCTTCTTCTTCGGCTGCTAATGCCATGTCAGTCGATCTCGTCAAGAAGAACAAGAAATGATGGCTGCTTGTCTCTAGAATTGGCTTCGAGTATAGACACATATTTCACTCCTTTCACACTCACATCACAACTCGGTGAAGAGGAAAATTGGCTTTGCCAAACAACAACTAAAGCCAATGTGTATTTGTGGGCTAAGAAAGCAAGCTAAAGAGGCTTTTCGCATGCTGTAGAAGCCTGCCTTTAACGACATCAATTTTCTGATCAATTAGCCCGGGTGAGCCTTCATTTCACTGAGCTGAATGTGGTGTTCATCTACTATATAATTTTCCCTTTTTTGACGACATTTTTTGCTAAAAAGCAGTGTTCGCAAATCATTCCTCATTTTTGTTTCCAGCCTTCAACACTGAAAATCAACTCAAAATAAAAACACTTCCTATATTCTTTAAAGGGTTGCAGCTAAGATGAATGATGCATCGATTGATTGGCTCTGTGCGACCTGACAAGGAAAGTGAAAAAAAACCGTGACTTTGGCAATCTGATGTGCCCAGTTTTTTGCTGAGCCTGGAGATCAGAACTTTTAGGGTCCCTTCTTCCAATCTGAGTGTCAGGTTCGGTTATACTACTCCTGTAGATGGGGAATATACCCACCAAATTAAGGAGGTCACGCCTTCGCCATAAGGTTCAGTGAAGCGACAGAGAAAAACGATTGAGCAGAATAAAGAGGGTGTAAAATTGAGCATGGTGCGCATGAAAGATGAGATGTCATTTGCACTCAATGGTCCGATTTATTTGCAAGCATGCTTCTTCAAGCCTTCTAAAGGCCTAGACCAAGCAAAATTAAATTCCTCCTCACTTGACGTGAGAGAGGCCAAGAAGTGGGTGGTGCAAAAGTAATGGCAAAAAAGGTGAAAAATGCCACAGAAGCTCTACGTAATCTGAAAGGCAAAGGAGAAGCCAAAGGGGAAAAAGCCCTGCTAGAAAAGTAAGCATGATTTGATGCTAATCTTTGTTGAAGTCTTGTGTGGTGTTCATCTACAAAAATGGCAAAATGTTCAGGAGTTCCGACGCTACTTAACTTTACAAACAAGTATTATTGACAAAACAATAATTTGAAATCTCAGAATTGCTCCATACTAGCTTCTGGTAAACTGTAAAATCTGTAAAGGCTTCTTTCGCATTCAAATCATTGCTGGGCTCTTCCCTTCACTTTTCCCCCAGTGTGCTACTCAAAAGAAGGGATTTTCTCCCCCTGTCTCTCCCTCATTGCCTTTTCAGTTCAGCTTCCCAAAATTGCTTTTGGCACAAAAGTTCATCAAGCAAGTCCTAAATTGCTACTGTCGGCCTTATAAGCCTTTATAATCCCAACCTGTGGAAGACGAATTATTGCCAAGGGAGGAGGAGGATGAAGAGCTGGTGTCACTGATGGTCAAGTGGCCTTCTACAGGGGATGAATTAACCAGGCTTAGGTCTAACATCAAGACACGTTTAACAGCAGCTAATTTGATTTTCCAAGCCATTTTTTACCTGCATGATATGCTTGGAGTCCAGGAGCCATAGTTGCCAAAGAGCCCAAACCGGTTAATCCAAGCTGGCTGGCAGCTGCCAGGTAATCTGTTAGGAAAAAGAACACAGCACGCAGTTAGCTTACAGTATTTATGATTAGTGCTCAAAACTCATGCGCTTTCCATGTAGTATATCTCAAAAACATCCCAAACCGGTTAAAATGACAGCTGAGGACTCACTTTGGTGTGCTGGAATGGCTAAGCCCAAATTAGAGAGGTCCATGTTGGTCATCAGTCCACCTCCATAGACATTTGTTGGGGTTGTAGTGGAACTATTTCCATTTGAGGTTCCATTGGAGAAAGTGTAGAGCCCAGCTGCCGCGAGGGCAGCGGCGGCGTTCGTGGGCTGCATGGAGCTCGTGGCCGCAAGAGCTGATTAATTCAAAACACATTGTTGACAAATTTTGACGGCGCACAATACACACTACTATGTTGCAGTAGGCCCACAAATTAGAGAAAATCAGCTCACCTTGCTGGTGGACTCCATTTGTCATTCCCATGGGATGATGGCCTTGCTGAACAGTGGCGCCGTTAGCGGCCAAAAATTGCTGCAGAGCCAAAAAGTTGACCGGCTGAGCGGTTGCTGTCGTGGCAGCTGACAACCCTGCGCCTTGGTACGGATTGAGGCTCGCCTGCTGTTGATGGCTTTGAGCTGCTGGCTGCTGCTGAGTCGGCTGAGCTGGCTGCTGAGCCACGGGTGCTGTTGCTGAGTTCACCATTGAAAGCGAGGTGGGCGTGCCGGCCACGCCTCCTGCAGCAAATCCATTGATGGCTTGCAGCTGATGCAGAGCCTATGTGCAATGATACACAAAAAACAATTACAATTAGCATTGCGTGGCTTTCGAATGTCTTACTGTCAGGTACTGAGGGCTTATCAGGTTGGATGCAGCCACTGTGGGCGTGGTGATGGGCGTGGCAGACAAGCTCCAAAGGTTGTTTTGCAGCTGAAGTACCTTTTTCTGCTCTTTCTCCTTTTGAGTGTCAGCAAACTTGACAACCAGAGGTGATGAGCAGCCCTCCATTGTTTGGGAATGGTGCATTGCCTTGATGGCGTTGATAGCACATTGTCTTGTGGAAAATGTCACGAAAGCACAGCCTGAAATGGAAACTCTTTTCAGTATATCTGGAAATACCATGGTTTATCCAAATCAAATATCAAATCCTGAAGTTCAAACAGGATCATTTTTGGAAACTGAAATCTTGTCGTCAATTCTTCACGCAGATGAGCACCACATACTGTATTTTTGTGTGTTACCTTTGCTGACACCACTGGTGTCTCTGAGGACGGTACATTCTTCAATGGTTCCAAAGGAGCTGAACATCACACGTACATCACTTTCGCTATACTTCTTGGACACCATGCCCACGAACAATTTTCGCTCTGAAAACGACCATATGCATTTTGGGCTGACCGCGAATAATGGTACACAATATCGATCTCTTAATTATTATGGCTTGAAGGAAGCTCGATATTGAGGAGATAATCACAGTGCTATTACACTTCGATTTCCCTTCAGGCCATCGTTCCGAGAGAAAAAGCTATACTACATTTCTACTATTTTTTTCAAATACCGTTTCTGTTTTCTGTGTCGGCCGGCTTCATCTGAATGGGATGATGCATCTAGAAAAAAACAAAAGCAAAGAAAGAAGGACAATTAGGACGAAATGTAGACAATGACGACGCACAGAGAAAAGTTGATGATTTTTTACTACGTGCAAACTATATTGTGGAGTTCACCCTAGAAAGCCATTGCAAATCATGTCTTTTCAATTTGAGAGGTGGATATTTCAGTTTTGAGGATCCAGATGAACGCCACATTTATGTTTCAAAGTCAAAAAACAAAGTATAGTATGTTCAGCGGAGGACGACGCACTGTAATTTAAAAGCTACATCGTGTAGGCCTATTCTTGCGGCTTGTGTATTAGAAGCAAACGGGGATCTGCAAATGACAGCTGCTCTCTGCATAAAATGCACCATACTCGAAGCTTTATGTAGTGAACTTCCTACAGCATTTTGAGTCCAGGTTTACAGCCGTGTACTTTATATAGTGCAAAAGTTACTCATTGAGCTCCTCATCTCGACACCAACAGGGCTAGAGTCACAAGTCCCTGAGGAAATACGCATCCATTACTTGGACAAATACATGTGGATAATGAGACAAAAACTGTCCAGAAAGTTTCTCACCCAAGCGAATAGAGCATTAAGTAGCCTACTTCGCACTTCCTACAAAAGCAGCACAATCTTCACATTTCAAGTTAAGGTTAAAAATTCGAAAGCTCACTTTGTTCCGTACCAACAGAGAAATCGACTTGATTCCAACAAGGTATACATAGTGATATACCAAGATGCTTTCAGTAGGTTGCGCTGCTTTTTGTAGCAGAATAGCTTCTTCATGAAAAGGGAAGGACAACTTAGATGGGACACCACGGCCCTGCTTTTGTTGCATGCTTTTGCGGTATATAGCTTATTCTAGCTGCTTCTGTACTTGTGCGATAACATTCAAAAAGTAGCACACACCTTCAGTGCTCGCTACTACGGGTCAAAACTTACCCCAGCCAAAGTTTTGATGTTGTGCAATGCATTCTGGGCTTCCAGGGCAGCTTTCCGGGTGAAGAAAGTGACAAAGCAACAACCTGTGGACAAAAAAGGCAAGATTACAATTCAGCTGGAGCAGCAAAACACAAATAGACTTTGATTAGCAGCGCCACGTGGAAAGGAACCAACAACAACAACAATTTGCTAACTTTGACTCGGCTCAAAAAGTAAACAAAAGCTGAGAAAAGTTTTTGCCTTGCGTTGCTGCCACTACAAATCCGGCCGAGAAATACTTCTTGTACTGCTGCAAGCTTGCTGTATTTAGGTGTAGTTGGCTAATTACAGCAGCTTACAAATTGCACTGGCAAAATCATTGCGTAAAGCCCTGACATTTTGGCTGTACAAAAAGCATTTGAACATTCTTGAAATGACTATATTGTGATACAATTATAGTTTTTCGGTCAAATACAATTTGATTTCAGCTCCTTGATATATGAGCTGAAATGAGCTTCAACGTGGATCAGTTTATTCACATCAAGATTTTCCACCTTAGCAGCTGTAATGTGATTTCCATCTCTACCAAAGAAGTAGCTAGAGCACTTAGGCCTGGTTCACCTGCGATATTATGATCAAAATATCGAGCGATATTATGCTGATATTTGCAAATATCAGGTACTTCCAAAATATTTTTTTATATTTTCTCTTCGGATTCGGTCTTTTGGTACCAAAAGCCATCCTACAACAGTATATAAATTCTCACTTTCTCAGTATTTCGCTCCGATATTTTGTCAAAATATCAGATATTATGAGCAGGTGAACCATGCCTTAATGAAGGCAGTTTTTCACCAAGTCAACCTGAAGGAATCTAATTAATTTTTACCTCAAAGCCTAGAAAATGCATTGCGCTACGTCTCCCCCCTCGTAAAAGCAGTTGGCTTTAATGAGTCATTTGCTACCAACCAACCTATTTAGCTATAGATGGAAACGAAATTGGAGGAAATGGAGGAAAATATGGGAAGCTAACGATCCCTTTTAGGTTTTTTGCTGGCTGACAAAAAGCTGATATATTTTGACAGGCACTCACCTTTACTTTGTCCAGTAATCTTATCACGAAGCACATTGATTTGGTAGACAGGTCCAAATTCCTCGAACATTCCTCGCAAATCATTCTCATCCATGGTTCGTGGCACTTGACCCACAAACATCTTTATCGTGTCCTGATCGGGTTGGTCGGGATTGCTCACCTCCTTGCCATTGGCATCGACGTTGGAGCCAGGATTTTCCTGCTCCTCAGCCTCTTCTTCATCCAGGTTGCATGTTTCCTCAGCGATTGCCAGAGAGGTTTCGCAGCTGCTGAAAATGAGGAGAAACAAAAACGGTTATTTCTTCTTCTACCCGTGAGGGAAATTTTCAGCTTAGATTCCATGGTGACACCTTTGTCAAATGGTTATAGTTTCCTAACATGCCAACATTTGCCTGGGTAGAATTGAATTCGGCAGCGAGCTGCAATTGGGCTTCAGTAAACTAATGTGATGCTCATCTGCGAGGACATTTTGTCAGCATAATTAATGTGGAATTCTCACTTTGTCAGTATTTCTCATCGAAATTTTGCCCAAATATCTGCTACTTTTTCCAGGTGAACCGAAAGTGCAAAAGGATATTATCACCGAGATTTTTGCTGATGATTCAACGCATATGTTGCTCCTATTCACTGCTGCTTTCACTTTAGCTCACGGATTTACCATTACCGGCAGTTAAGAGGATTAACTGCTTTATTAGATCTGATGATTTATTGATTTCACTGCGTACAACGTTCGTATCTTCAGCAGTCGACATGGACAGCAGCATACCTGTCCTAATCTCCTTTTCCGGATTTATGCAGGGGCTAATAGCATTACTACTTCTACATCTCGTGGTCTTCAACATGGGCTCAATAATTGGGGGGGAAATGCTGCATAGATTTGTTGCTCAGCAAAGCATAATTGAAATTTGCTTTCTAATATATGATTTACAGCGAGGATTTTCGGCTACAATTTCCTTTCATGATACCGCACACTAAAGAATTAAGTTTGCATGTGAATAGGAGAGCTCTCCTCTCAAAAGTCTTCGTGTCTACCAGCCATTGACACAAGTGAAATTTCATGCAAAGAATCATCTTGGCTACTCTATTATAGAGCCCACAAATCTTGCCAAAAATGGCGTAGTATTTCCACAGTTAGGCTGCTTTCTCTGCTTACTTATTTCTGCTGAAAAGCCCTTTAAAATAGGCCACAGTTTTTATTGTTGCTATTTTATTTGGCATCGAGAAAGTCCATTAGTAGTCTTGCAAAAATTCTTATTCCAACTTTTTCCTTCTTCGTGATGAAAATGCTCTTCATGGGGAGAGAAAGCACCAAACTTTTTTGTCTTGGTGTGATGATGGCTCCGATGCAGCCAAAATGCCAAAGTACTACTATAAATAGGCAAACTTCGCTACTTCCTCCATGATGAGACAATCACGAGTGATGACCCCCAATTTCTTGCTCATTATGCTATAAAAAGTTTCTTGCATGTCAAAAACAAGAGCATTAATGTACATTGACAAATCTTGACGTAAAGCCATTTTTTCATTTTGAAAGCAAAGTTGAGAGATCATTAGATCATTTCTAGAAAACATGCTATGAAATAGAAGAAAGCACCATGAAAATATTGTATACAAGTTTTCAATAAAGCCATGTTCACCTGGTCCATAAATTGCAAGGTTTTGAGCCAAATATCACGACAAAATGGCACATTTTAAGCCATTATTTTCTGCTGAGGTTTTCGCATGTTTATTTTTGCAGAATTGGCCCCACTGTGAAATTACAGAAGATCCAATAATTTTCGAGCAATTTTGAATCATCGACCATTGAAGCAGGTGAGCACGCCTAAATCGCTTAAAAATAACTATTTGAAAGCTTTTGCATGGCATAAAAGTTGGCCTACTTCAAAAGAATTTTTTTCGAGGATGAAAATTCTGTGGAACAAAGAGAGTCTGGAATAATGCTTTCAAGCAGCTATTTGTATCACGTTCCCACCCTCTAAAAGCGCAAGATGGCTGCTGCAATTTGTCAAGAGACACGCAAAATCCTCTTCAAGATAAATCAACACTAGCAAGATATCACCTTGTGCAATGTGCTGTGATAAATCTGCCCACAGCACAAGCTTTTTTGCCAAATTACCCGCTGTACCACAAACACGACAACAATAAGGAGGAAAAACTAATTTCAGTTTTGGAAGGGTCGATTTTTTTAAAATTCGATGAATTGAAAAAAAATTAAAGAGTTACAACTAACAAAATTGAAAACGTCTTCAGAATGGAATTTGAAAATAAGTATTCACTATAGCAGCTAGTAGATGAACACCGCATTAACCTATTTGAAAGAAGAATGCTTCTTTTGCTTGTGGTCAAATTTGTCTCATGCTTGCCTCAAATTCTTTCGATACTTTCAAGTGGCTTTCCATCACAGACAACTTTCAGAGTAATTTTCCCAGCCGAAAGTGGGACGCTGATTTTTCCAGTAGCTTGGGCTGTTTTGCTGACCCTTGCTGCATATCGAAGTGACAAAGCTGAGCTGTTGTTCCATTATTACGGCCCAAGTTCTGAGCTGTTTTTAGCTACTAAATAATTACAAGCTGTAACTGAATGTAAGGGGATAAAAGTTTCTTTACAGCTAGTATACTTTATCAGGAAAATCGAATGACGGAGCAAAATAGTATAGGTTTTGTCAATACTATTCCCTACAACTTGTCATTAGTACAGCAGCATAATTCCTGAGAAAAGTAATTGTCTATTTGAGGCTCGACTTGGCTTTTTTTCGGCTCGAAAGGAAGACGTTCGTTGCCGTAGTTACTAGTATTGCAAAGGAGTCGTATTTCTCAACTATATTGTTTTCCAGCCGTGAAAAATGATCTCTAAGTGCATAATTAGGTTAGAAGGGCTGACTACTTTTATTGCCATTTTCCAAGCAGCTTTGGTCCATTTTTACCGCATTTCCGACTCGAAGCACTATAGCCCTTAATATGCTAAATAAAAAGTGGAGCACACTCAAAAAAGCCATGAACAACTGTATAATATTGCAATGGATTTGCATGCCAAACGTCCACACAAAAAAGCCACTCGTGTGTATATATGGCTCAAAAGTTGCGCTATACTAAAAACACCGTAGAAGTGACATTCATGAAAGCTGAGCCTACCACTTATGTGCCAATCATCTAAAGCATCAATATTGTGAGTGTTACATAACATTTAGTAGCTGAAATAAACGTAGACAATATTTTTGAAATGTCATTAAGAAGTTGATTAATTATGATCACAATTTGCCCATAACAATTGAAAAAAGCTCAAAAAATGAAATACACTTACAAGTGAGTTTCTGGTGACTTTTTCTCATTTTTTTAGAATATATGTAGCTGAACGCAGCTTTTGAGGAGAGAAGGTGAAACGGCAAATAGCGATTTGCTGAGTTGACGAGTTTGTGCTCTGAGCCTCTTCTAATTGACCGAAGAGTGAAGCTCAGCAAAAAATTGCTGCCAACAGCAGCTATCTTTAAGATCTCCTGGTTCTATTATGCTTCATCCTGATTATTCCCTTTTAAAGTGCATTTCCCATACTCTTCCCAAATTCAGCCATTTTGTAGTCCCAAAGGAGCAATTGGCCACTTTTGTAGCATGTGTCACGTTCAAGTCATTTTGGCTGTGTTGGGAGGAAAACAAGCCAAGATTGCTTGAAAGTGAAATGAGGATTATCAGCTGAAAGCCAATTTATGTTAAATAATTTTGACAAGTCAATGAAAGCAAACCATTTTTGCAACAGAAACTGACCTTACACTGTAGCAACTCATGGAATCTTCCAGGAATTTTGGCTCACTTTCCATATCGATTTTTACCAAGTTTGGCTGGTGAACGGTGCCAGAAATTAAAAAGTTCACGTGGCTACAATCAAGTTGTGCTAATGAAGCTATATGATGGATCTGAATACATCCATCACACTTTCTTACTTAGCCAGCAACTTTGGCCTGAGCCATTTGGGCTCCCACGAGTCTTTTGATGAAGGAGAACTTGTGAAAGTTGGTTCAGCCAGAATACTTCTTTATGGCTCCCTCCGATACAGCAGTGTATTTCGTATTGCCATTTTTAGTGCACATTTTCAATGGGATATTGGCAGAAGATATCTTTTCCTAGCTTATGGCAATTTCTTTTTGCCATAAGCCGCAAATAATGATGGGAATCCAAAGAAGAGCTGAGCGAGGGTGGAATAACAAACACTTTTCACGTAAACCAATTGAGCTCACCACTGGCCCCATCTGTATTCTGCCCCTATAGGCACCCATAAAACTTTTACCCTGACAGCTTCAGCACGTGATTGTCTTTGACCGCGTGCACTGCAAACACAAACCGCTTAATTTTAATTACCCCCTGAATGTAGAGAATGTGGATCAAAATCAAGTTGAAAAAATAAACAAAACGGTTCGAAAGTGCGAAATGGTAATCTGTTCAAAGTCAGCTAAGCCAAAGTTGGAAAAAAAGAGAGAAAAAAGCCCGATTCCAGATAGGAGTATCAGCAAATTCTAGTGCAGTAAACCAGTTAAGTCAGAGCTATTTGTTTTGTGCTAGAATTGATATTCCTCGTTATAAATGGGCTAAAGTCAATCAAAAGTACGTTTGCTGCAGGACCTACATTACTAAAATTACTCATTTGTGCCCATTTAGGCATCCTGCATGGCTTTAGCTTAGTCTTTCGCACTATTTTTAAAAATCGCTCATAACATAAAACGTACTATTTAAATAGCAGCTATTTAAATATATTCACAGGCTATTTAAATACATTTTATGCCATGAGCTATTTAAATAGCGTGACTATACAAAACTTGCGAAAGACTCAGCCTATAATGAGTGGTAGAATTTTAACCCAAGATAGTGTACTCTCCCCAAAACCGAGTGTACACAGTAGATTTGTCCAACGACTATCATTAATCTCCTCTTGAAGCCTCGCACTGAGGCTTTTTTCAGCCTCGTCTACTACTGTAGCAACTATCTGCTACTGTTGTTTTCACGTGTGAAAAAAGGGCCATCATCTATGTCACATCGAAGGTCTGTTGGCAGCTAGCTGGCCCTAAATCCCAAGCTGCTGATGACAGGCTTTCCAAAAAAGGCTACTGCTGCTGTACTTCTTCCTTTCCCACTATAGTAGTAATACAGTACTATATATTTTTGCTTTTGTGACAAAATATTGGGGAGGTCTGGCCCCATACTATATGGAGCATCAGATCGATGATGGTTGTCTTCACAGCAAGAGGTGTGTTCAGGAAGCACCAGATGGATGGGAATGACTATCTTGATGGCGCCTCTTTGAATGGTTGAGTGGAAACACCCAACACCTACATGCTACTATTTGCTACTTCTTGTATTCATAGCCTTTTTTGTCCTCAGAATTATTTAGCAAGCATCGTTCATCTAAAACCATCCAGTTTGCGAAAAATTTTGACGGAAGGTAACTTGATCATTTGTTTACAATTTCAGCAGAGTGAACTGAAGCCAATGATGAGAGACGACAATTGCGTCTCATTTGCAAGCACGTCGATTTGGCAAAATTAGAAAACTATTTAAGAATAATCCAATACGAAAGAAATGAAGCGCCATCAAAAGTTGAGCTGACAAATGCTTCGATGGGAACAGATTATGCATAATAGATGAACACCACTTTGAAGCAATTTTTGCCACAATGCTACCCCACTCAGTGGGAACATTTGTCAACCTCAAACAGCCAAGCCATGATATATCAGTGAGTTTTTTATTAAGACTCCAGGGGACTTTTCCCTCAGAATCTAGCATGATATTCAATGCTGGCTTCTTTTCCAAAGGAGCTGAGAGACTCTTTGTTTGCCAGGCTTAAAATGTCCTTTTGCCTGCAGAAATGTGTCGATCTCACAATGAAGAAAGCTTTCAGAAAGTACAGCCATTTTTCTGCTGTTATTAAATTTTTCTCTATGGCTTGCAGTCTCAGAATGATCATCAGGACAGAAGCCTTCAGCTTTTGTGACATTTCTACCTGAAGTGCTCTCTTTCCTTTGTGTCAGGGAAAAAGCCTGTCATCAGGACTTCTTCTTGCAACGCAGCGGCAGGTTTCTTGGGGGAAAAAGTCTATTTGAAGGCGATGGCCAAGCAGCTGAACTCAAATGATGAGGACGATTTTCATTAAGTTCATGGTCCATAAATGGGCTTTTCTGGTTCAGGGATTTTTCTCTCCCAGCTTCCAGATTTGGTGACCTAACTGATATCCCCCCCATCTCAATTGAAGCTAGCTTGATCCATTATTGGATATTGGATCCACCTGTTTTTGGCTATGTAGTTATGTGTCGTTCATCTATTATGATGAGTCGTCGTCATGACAAGCAAACACATCCACATGTTTTGACGACATTTCGCTTTTCTTTTTCATGCGTACTAATTTGCGCAAATCAACAAACTTCATAATGAGACTCGATTGTCATCTCTCAACTATGGAGTTGGCTCAAATTGTAAATAAGTGACAAAGTTGCCTTCCGTCAAAATTATTTGCAGATGAGCGGTTTTTATTCTGATGTGCTCGCTGCCTAGGCAATATAAGAGTGGAAATGGGATACTTTTGCATTGAAGTGAGAGAAAAATCCCACTTTTTGTCTCGATTGTCAAGCACATACTTGAGAGCAGATCTTGAGTAATCAGAATCAGCCTCTTGATCTTGATTGGAATCAGGTCGCTGTCGACAGCTTGTGTCATGTTACAAGCCTTCTACTTCTTCAAGGAAGCGGCAAATTTGCATTTTAAATCTCTTGATCAATTCAATAGGAAATGCTAAGCAGCAAAGCATATTACGCAGCAACTGCTGCTTGCTGCTACTCTTGCAATTTCTAAGAGCAAGTTTCACTGTCTCAATCGTTTTAGGGCAAGAACTGACTTACCTTGCTTTTAAATGCACTAAATTGATTTCTCATATTCTTGTTCTCTGACTCTAGAGGAGCTTCTTCGTTCATGTGATCAAAAGACCAATAAATCGATTGGAAAATCGATTTCTCAAAATGTGGGTTTACCAACGCAAGGTAGGACTTGCCCAAAATAAGCCTCATTTTGCTGTAAGACGCCACTTTTGTTGTTGTTTTGAAAACAACGCGCGCGCGTCAGCTCAGTTGGCTCTGCACGTGGTCACTGCGCGTAAGAGAATCAAAACAAAAGCAGCTGAAACCAAGAATACGGCGGGCTTACTTTTGAGTTGCCTTGGCTTCCAGATTTCCGACGACGAAATTAAAGTGAGCTCGAATCTGCCGAAAAGGGCAATTTAAGGAGGTTGTTTGCGCCTGCTAAAAAAGCCTTTGAAGTTGGTTGACGAGAGGAAGAAGCCCATGCTGTGTGTAAGCAAAAGGGGCGCAGTAATTTCAAATTTCTTCACATATCCAAGCCTTGAAAAGGGCATCATCCAAGGAGCTTCCAATTCCTCCCCAAGGCATCAATGATCATCAGGTATTCATGACTTCAAAAGTTTTTGCTTTGGTAGCAGTATAGCTGTCATTCTTTAAGGATGCAAAGCATCATCTCTCCCTTTTTACTTTGTTGGCTCTCTTTGAGGTCTGGGGCTCAAAAGGAACGTGCTTTTATTTCAGAATCAGGGCATGGCCTCAACTATTTGGAAATTAGCCTCGCTCTTCATCATCACATGCATTTTGGCATCCCCAACTGCTTCTTTTTTGGTCTCCCTTGGAAGGCATACAATCCTCCATCAATGTCATCTTAGACTGGGGTAAGAATTCTTTGTTCAAATACTTGTGTGTATCAACTTTCCCTTGGTTCCTAACCAAAGAGATGAGACACAACCACTTGTAGTGCGCTGCTCATCTACTCGAATGTACAAAATTCACAAAATTCCTATTTTGAGGCATGCTAATACTAATCAATGATCTTGTAAGACTTGACTTTGCGTTCAGTTTTCAAAACTAGAGTTGGTATTCAAAAGAAATTGATGCTGAATGCAAATAATTGCGTGGCTTAGGCACTGTAGGTGAACGGCACATTGCCAAGAACCAATTCTAGAAAGCATCAAAAGGAGCGTGAAATTGGTCTGATCTTGGTCAACGATGAAAAACGTCAGGATGATTCTTCACAGCCATTCTTCAATTTGCGAAATGACTCTCAAAAAGTCTCTGGTGACTTTTAATGCAAACATTAGCTTGTTCTCATAAAACTCAGTAAGGCAGGCAGTAAGCAAAGCAAGGCACTTTGGAAGCTCATAACTCAGTAAGTACTGAGCCGATTGGAACCAAATTTGGAAGGATTCATAAGAGCGTATTGAAGAATCTTCATGCCAATTTTCATCCGGATCGGAGGTCTCTAAGGGGGTGGCTGATTTTTCTCCCTTGCTTAACTGATTTGCCTCACTTTCAGTAAGGCGGCCTTAGCGTCCTCCGATCCGGATGAAAATTGGCATGAAGATTCTTGAATACGTCCTTATGAATTCCTCCAATTTTGGTTCCAATCGGACGAGTAGATGCTGAGATATAAGCGCGCAAAGTGCCTTGCTTACCTTATAGAAATGTTTATGAGAACAAGCTATTGGGACCCATGCTAGATATTTGGCAATTTCCTCCCAACTGCATAATCGATTAGATAATTTGGAGCAATGTATGCAATGATATTATTTGTGGCATTCTGAGATTCAGCCAACTTTCTGCTGGAATTTCCTTATCACTCGTAGCATTTTCTCCCTCTCAAGATTTCGGCTTGCTAGCTTAAAGAAAGCAAACAGACTGAAAACTCCTCTTCAGTAGCCAGATTTGAGCATATTATAAGCACACACTACTTTTTTGAAGCATCTAGCTAAAGCAGCCAGAAACCTCAAGCACATCCCCAAAGTTTCCCCCTTTTTGGTGTGCCATAATTTGTTCATCTACAATGGTTTTCGGTAATTCAATGGCATCATTTGTGTGTAGACGAATTGCGGCCTTTTTGGCATCAGATACAGATTTTTGGAGAATAATACTTCCAACCAACAAAGTTAAAAATTATTTCATGTCAACTTTGGTTATCGGCCCGAAGAGCTGAGGTTATCTCCAATATGAAAGGTATTTTCCTTGGGTTTTTGTAGATGAACGAACCGTCATAGAGGGAAGAATTCTTAAGCTAAAAGTATAGGAATGTTTCCAGAGAAAGTAAGGTCCTTTTTCTCCTTCTTCCTTTCCAACTGCGCGATTGCATGGCTAGGAGTGGATCTACTTCAATATATCTTGTTTGAATGGCAAAACGAGGATTAGTATTGACTGCACCACCACCACCATAAATCCACTATTTGAAGATGTTTCTTCTCTTTTTTCAGAGAGTAAAAGCTACTCTTGTCATGACAGCACATCATCTGCCAAAAAGTTTTTGTTTTTTCTTCAGCAGCACACCTTGCACCTCCTTATTGCGAAATTCAATATGTTTGCTATATCTTGTTTACGAACTGAGACTCGGCTAACATGAAAGCACCTTTTCATCTCAATGGAAATTTCATGATGACTGCATTTTATGTGTGTAAACACTCCGAGCAAGTTGTAAACACTTTTTTCATCAAGATCAAATTATTTAGTACGTAAAACAATCCCTAGGCAAAGGATGGCGCTTCCATCCAAGCGTTTCCAGACATGCGCAAATATTCTCTATTTTTGATAGACTTTGGCTCTTTTCAACCACTTTTGAGAATAAACAAAAATCCATGCCTGGAACGCAGCCGGAATCTAAACAAAACCACGTGTTTTTTAGCCTTTGCAGCTTAATAAGATTGAATTGAAAAAAAAACGAGTGCTTTGGAGTGTGAAGAAAGCATCATGTCTATCACGTGGGCAAATGGCCAGCTAAAGCTACTTTCTGTTATCCCGGGTTTTTTTTTTCAGAGTTGCCAAAGCAGCACTTACAATATAGTATATTAACACCTTTTTTCCCTCGTGTTTCTTTTACCCTTTGACAGGATCAAATGATGCTTGCTGAAGGGCAACAGCAGCAGCAGCATGTAAAAGTTAGTCAACTTGTTGTTGTTCTTGATTGCAATTGGGCAAAAGTTTGCTTGTTAGTGCTAAGCATGGCTGTTGGCTGGAATCTTGCTGTTGCGAGCATATTGCTCCAAGATTAATGGAGTTTTTGCTCCTCCTCAACAACCAAGTTCAATTTAAGCCCTGAAATTGATCTCTGTGGATCTTGCAGACGAGAGCTAGTTTACTTGTGTAGTAGCAGGCAAGCTTCACGAAGCTTCAAGCAAAGCTTTTATTTATTTACGAGGGTGTTTACAACAAAGTCTTGGCTTGGCTGTCAAACTCAATTAGTCAAAATCGACGTTTGCTTCTCACTCATTCTGCTTTGCTCGCTGGCAAATTTCGAAGGAATCTCAGCCATGCCATACTAAATCCAATCAGCAAAATCAATATCTGACGATGTCAAGACCAGCAAGTCTTAAGAAAGTTTTTCTCCTTGAGAGCACTTGATAAAAGAAGCAGAAAAAGTTGTACTCGCTGCTACTTTTGCGGAGTTCATCTGCAACACAAATCTTGTGACGTGATGCAACTTTTTCGCCTTCTGGTAAATTTCAGTTTTGGAAACTGAAATTACAAAGTGGGAAGTGATGCTCATTGCTCGTTTGTTTGCGCTAATATTTTGAAGCCATAAAATTGGACCTTTTGGCAAAAAACATTGGCACATGAACGCCTCAACAAGTCGATTGAAGGTTTCCAACTTTTCTCGGGGGCAGGAAAAAGATATGGGGCCAAAAGAAATCACAAGTATAAGTGATGATCTCTTTGTGGTAGCACACATTTCGTGATCTGTGCCGAATTCCCCTAATCAATTATGACTCAGCTATCAAAAAATGTGTCCCCTGTGCAGCTCGGCTTTTTCTTCCTGAGAGTGACACGGCCTTTAACTGAAGAGAAAGGCCAAGATGGATGTTTTCACACACAGCCTTGCAGTTGGAGGACGTCGACTATTGAATAGGGGAGACACACCACCGACGCTTTTTATTGCCACCGATCACGAAATGGAGGTTATGGAACATTCCCATGACAGCTGGAAATTAGCTGTCTCTTTTGGGAATTCTAAAGAAATACGAAAATGCCGCAATGCCGCTTGACAGCAAGTGCTCCGCTTCATGACGATCATATTCATTTGTTATGATTTTCGCAAAGCTATTTCCCATTTCAAAATAGATGTCACGATGGTGGCTGGAGGTCGTGACACATCCTCCAGTGTCAGGTCAGTTTCAATGGAAAGAGGCCAGAGGCTGATATTTTGTTTCAACTTTGCCCACGGCTAATTTCCTAGCTACCTACGTATGTAACTTGGTTGTTATTTTCAGATGAAAGCAGCATTTATTTCAAGTTTCCCCTTTGCTCATATGAGGGAGCCATCATCATTATTGTTATGGCAGCAGCTCGCGTTGATTAGCTAAGTGAGTCAAGATGCATCAATTGCATCACCTTTACCATTCTCTCTCATCATCCTAGTCCCTCATGGTTGCATGCCCATCCTCAAGTCATATAACTGCGAAGTACTTTTTTATGGTCTTTTATCCTCATAGCCAAGGCCCATTTTATGTGAGGAGCTTGGCTGAGTCATTTTTTAAAATATAATTTCACTTTTTGCCGCCAGAGGACAATTTTTGGCCAAGAAAATATTCCCTAATCATCGAGCTTTGCTATGATGCTCAATTGTCATCTTGCAACTTTGATTTCAGTTTCGAAAGCTGAAATTCGCCTTCATGTGCTGAAAATCGTACTATACTTTTTTGCTTATATGATTAGGTGAACGCCGCCGCAGCGTAAGTAGATTAGTAGATGCATAAATAGATCGCCGTTTTGCTGCAGAGACGGAGGAAGTGCGCGTAATGTGGACTCGTAACTGTCGAAGCATAACCCCATGCTTTCACCATCATCGAATACAGCCAACAACAAAATTATTATGAATACCATGATGATCATGATCCTGGTAACCCAAGACATGCACTTTTTCAATAGTTATCATGGCACTCTATGAAGAATGGCTCTTCTTCTTTTCTTGGCTTATTTGCTTTCACTTTGTTCTTGTACACAATGAGCTGGGAAGATTGGCCACGTCGCCATTTTTCCACAATTTATGGCCCAATTTATGGCCGAAATGTATGTGAAGTAATCAAATAGGCGTAATAGAAGGATATTGTGCCAAATAGTCTAGTATGTTATATTGCAGCTTTCCAAATCAAGCTCATTTGTGTCCCTTGGGACTTTGGTTCAAAATTGATTTCCTTCTTCCCTACACGGAGTCTAGCCTGATTTGGGCAAAAGGTGGTAGAAGAAGAAGAGGAAAAGGGAAAAGAAGAGAGCGCTCACAGTGGGGGGAAGTGGAGGTGAAAGCCCACGCGAAAGCACCCGCTAAAGATGACCAAGTGCTATACTCGATATACAAATATTATCGGTTGTCAAAGAAGGGACAGCAGCAGCAGCTTCTTGCCAATAATTTTGGCTGCATTGTGATGTCATTTCGTCCAGATGTGGTTATTTCGGAGCTTTCTTGTCTTGCCGCTTGAGCAACTATTCTCATCAAATCTTTGCGTGATGCCAAAGAAGCCGTTCGATTTCCTTTGGCTCATCAGGAGGACCAAAGGTGCTTTCTCTAGCTCGTGCCTTTCATGAATTTGAAAAAGAATTTCTTTGTTAGAAGATGGATGAATAATGACCCCTTTGAAATCACTGAGCAGCTTGCTGTGTGGTCGCACGAGGTGCTTTTGACATGACAAAGCATTCCAACGAAGCCAAGTCCCTTGGGAAGTTCCTCTCGAGGGCAAGATTTGAAGAAGAAGCAGCAGTGTCATCATCAGAGCCCTTTTCAGCCTCGATAGACTCCATCTTTTTAAAAATAGTAACAGTTGTCTAAGAAAATCTTTGTAAGCACTAATATCAAAATGAAATGATGCCTCGAAATAAGTGTCTCAATCATGAGTCAGCATCTAGGATAGACAATGGGACAGCTATGAACCACCATAGTAGTCTATGCACAGAGAGGTTGCCAAATATGACATAAAATGAAAGCACTCGTCGAATTTATGGTGGTGCCAAGGGCCAAATGTACATAGTGCAGCTCCAATGATCATCATAATGCTCTGTGGCATGATCACGAAGACATCCCATCATTCAGACCATTAAGCCAATGAAATCAGTGGCTTTTTCTGAAGTGCAGTTGAAATTGCAGCTGGGTTCAGCGGTTTTTGAGCAGGGCACAGCAAAATCCTGGGCCTTTCCCAAATATGCACGGCTCATGAATTTTTTACCCAACAGCCAAAGAAGCCACATATGCTCGATTTGGAAACCATACAGTGAAAATACCATACATGGCTTTTTGGGCTCGCAAAGCGTAGTATGTGAAACCTAATTAGGCTTTTCAACGCTGTAATAACAAAGCTGTGGCCCCCTGTGAAGCCTCCTGCTTTCTTTTAGCGGTAATCACCAGGGCTAATTATATAGGAGCTGCTTTTTCCCTCCATAATGATGGGAGAAAATTCAAAACCATCCTCCACTTTCATTCTGGGGGCAAAATTGAATTTCAACCTCTCAGTCTATACTCAATGTGTGTGTCTGTTTGTCTAGAGCTTTCACGTGGTTTTTGGTGAGGAGCAAAGTTAAAGCAAACTTTTCAAGTTGCCGCTGTTTTAGAAAGCAGCTTCCTCATTATCTTCTCTCTCATGGAAAAGAAGAAGAAGTAGGCTAAATAGATTCTTGGCATTGTTGCTAAATTCATTAGAGCCTAACTTTTATTATGCTTACGAGTTGCTGATTGATATTCTGGCAGCTAGCCAGGCTTGAGCATCAGAAATTACGCCTAAATTGTCCCCAAGGGAGCTACAGCTCTCGAGAAAAGCAAGGATGTCAAATGCAGTTGTCCCAGGCTACTTAGGCTGTGTTCAGCTGCACTATATTATAGTCAAGTTGCTTCCGGAAAAAATGTGAAAAAACAGCACTAGAAACGGGCTTCAATTGCCTGTGTTATATGTTGGCGCCAATACTGTACATCATAAAGTAGATGAGGAGGGTCAAAACTATCCAGCTCAGCTTAAAACGCTGATGCGATGGTCATCTATGTGCATTCACAAATGTTGGCAATGATTCACTTTCTGTTACATTTTCTGAGCAAGTAACTTTTCAAGTCGAAAAACTTGCAAAGGAAACTCAGTTGTTATCTTGGCTTTGAGTGCACAAAACTGAGAGAAAATGCTGCCTATAGATATTTTCTTTCGCTGATGTAGATGAACGTTGCATAAACTGTTTTATGGTACACTATTTAACTGTACAGACAGCATGGTATGTCCTTTTCCGAGTAAATACACCTTGCTTTTGAACCCAACCCACAATTAACTTGGATTGCCCCAATAAGTTTGGAAAAAATGTTTGCTTTCATTAGGAAAGCCCAGCTGGTGGCTCTCATCATCAGATACCGATTGAGTCATGAGAAACGCAATGCGCTGGCTGCACTGCGGCACTAAATAAACCGGCCGAATTGGCCATAGCGCTTACCCGGTTTTGATGACTCAATCGGTATATATGGACTGTGCCATTTTTTGTGCACAGACTGAATTTTTTATAATCTGTAATAAAAAGTTTTATGGCATCATGAATTTTTAATGATCAGAAAAGGTCACTAAACACTTAAGGTGCCAGCATCATATTTTGTGGTAGGAAGGTTTTTTTGCTATAAACCATTACAAAAAGTATCCTTCATTTTTCAAAAGTTATATAAAAGGCCACTTTTTCATCTTGTAGTAAAACCATGTTGATATTTTTAAGAGAAAGCAAATGTATAGATGATTACGCCACATTTTAGCTTTTAGCATGTTTGCTCAATTGCTGGTATACTACTATTTGTTATAATACAGCAACGTGGTACGTTTTTATTGATGATGCTTTCGCGAGTTTTATTTGGCCTTTTCAGAAAAAAAACTCGGTCTGCTATCTCCGTCTGATATAATAGTGCTCTAAAGAAAAAAAGGGAGTATTGCCAAACTTCTTGGTGATGGAGTGAAATGGATCTTACCTTTCACTCATATGGTTATTTTCATGCCGAAGAAAGCTCTCTCTTTTTTATCTGGGTTTTCGTATGATATAAATGCACTTGGTACATCTAGGATTGTGACTTTATTACTGGCGTCCCCATTTCCTCTCGTTTCCTTGATTACGTATGAAATGTGTACCATTTTCAAAATGTCGACTAGACGAAGTTTTTGCAGAAAATAGGCAGCAAAAAGAGGCCATTTCTTGAACCATGAAGCAGATTTGGTACTGTATATACCAAGTAAATGATGGTGCTTTCTAATTGACTACGACGCATACGCTGAGAACTCTGTTTTTCTTCGCCTGGCACAAATCTGAGTGAATTTGGCAAGAGAACTTTTCCTACCTGACTCCATTGTGCACCAAGTCAGTTTGAGGCTGTGGAGGCTCCTTCAGGTGCTGCTTGAGGTCGGCCATGACTTGGTCTCCATTGACTTTGAGGATGTTTGAGGTCGGAGGAGATGTCATACTCGGCGAAATTTTGCCAGCTAAGGCATTTAAAGCAGAGATGCTCGAGTTTATCATATCCATCTTGTTGTTGTGACTTTCTTTCCGTCGTGGTCGGGTTTGAAGCTCTAGTCAGAAGATGGTGATGTCGCCATCTTGCCTGCAAAGGTGATCACAAAGTGTTATTGTTATTGTCAGCAGGAAATTGGGTTTTCAAAGCATTACAGAGATAAAATATTGAATGGACCTACTTGGTGGAATACATAATTTTTCAAGAATTCACTTTTTCGAGGCCGTTTTGCTTCCCCTCGTAATTTTTTGTAAAAAACAATTTGTAGTATGTACAAATCGTCCAACTTTGTAATGAGACTCGATTGTCAGCTCCCAACAAACAAAACTGAAAAGGAAGTTTGATTGCAGAGGTTGCCTCTCATCAAGATTTTCATGATCGAGTCATTCATTGAGGGCTTTCACTTTTGCGTTGCGGAAGAAAACTGTATTAATTAGGGGGTGCTGTCAAAGCCATTGGCCAAAAGCAGTGCACAAACAACACTCGTCGTGATTTTCCCCTTCACTATGTATATTCGTATAAATAGTATGTAGCTTCCAATTTTGTGATTGGTGTCCCTTGGGAGTGTCTCCTGTCAGAGAGTCAGAAGTGACAAAGGCTTTCAATTTAGTGGTAGTATCTATATAAATACTACACAGCACAAAAGCCATTGCAGTTTTGCATGTCGATCCAACAAACATAATTGTCATTTCTCGTGCTGCTGATCAAGTTTTATAATGTGCACTCTATACAGCAGCTCGCTCTTTGTTGTTTTGGAAGACTTTGTAACTTGGAAAATGGCTTTTGAGCACGATATCTATGTTGTTTCAGCTAGCATTACGACATTGCTCCTGGCTTCGAAATACTAGCAGTACTACTATATACATTTTCATATTTGTCCATAAGTGCAAACTTTGTTGTACGGTATTTTTTTGCTTCCGAAATGAAACAATTTTCAGTTTGCACTTTTTAATGTGGGCAATGGAATCCAGGCTATCAAATATGTATATAAGAAAGGCCCAATGTTTTGTGAGAAAATCTCATGTGTGTGGAAACGAAGCTTGGAAATGGCAAATCGATGGCTGTAGAGTATCTACCGGCCTTTCGCCTTCCATCAGCTTCTTCCCCTTTTTTCTATACAGCCCTCGACTGGTTTGCCAACTTCAAATCCCTCTGGCCTTTTTGGCCTTTCTTTCTCCTTTTGTGATCCCATTTGGAAGAAAGTGTGGGTGGCTCATTCACATGCAATCAGGCAATTTCCAATCGCGATCCAGCGCTCAAGTTTTGCACTCCAGGACATGAATTCCAATGTTACATTAGCGTTTCACACAATATTGATATAAAATCATAAAGCAAAGTTGGACGTATTAACTATTGAGCAGAATTGCTCATTTTGCCGTTCAGTGTGTGGCTACGAAACAATCGAGCAAAGAATCGTCAAGTGTCAACTTCGCAACAACTCGATAGATGAACGCCACATGAAAGACTAGGATCTTATGCCAAAAAAAGTTCCCTTCCGGCCGGAAATGACGCCTACTACCCCGGCCTGCCATTTTTTGTTGATCCACCTTTTGGAATTGTTTCTTGAGCCTGTAGTCTATCTATATAGTAAATGTAATGGGCAAAAAAGCCACATCATTATGCCAACACATACGATGGTAATCCGATCTCATCAGTATCATATGGTACACCAAAATACTGCTTACTACACACGTAGGCGTAGTATTTTAACGAGCTATGCGCGCTCTTCTGGCGCCATAATTAGCGTTTTCAATATTTCCACCCAGAATCGGGGTTGGCATATCGTTTTGACATAAAACGTCGTTTTATAGCCAATCTAGCCATAAAAAGCTGCGTGGAGTAATAGGCAGCAGAAAAACGTCTACGATAGCAGGATTTGTTTGCAATAACACTTCTTGGCAATCATCAGCACAGCTTTCCTTGGTAGCGACACATTTATTGTAAAATATGTGGCCCTTTTTCAAATAGGGGGGAAAAGGGAGAACTGTTTGCCAAATCCATGATTTTGGCAATTAAAATACATGCCAGCTGATCTGGTATTTTTCAATATTATACCATGGATCATAATTGCCCCCTGCTGTGCCAACGCTGAGCAGTAATACAACAATTGCATGATTGCACCAAAGTAAGATTTTGTATCATTATTACTATACCCCTCCTGTCTGTCATTTAGACAGTCCCACCAAAAACAGCTTGCAATATAATAATTATTGACTTTCTTCCATCTAGCAAGAATGCCCGATTGTTGTAAAAATGCTAAATTACTCACAGATTTCTGCTTTGTCGTTGTTCAGTTCAGCTGACTCGAAAATAGTGAAGTTACGAGTAGTCTGCTGATTGACAAACTTAAGCAAATAAAGAGTGAGATATGGGGACGACTGTGTACAACTTGCACACAGTCCCACATAGCTCTTCAGCTTCCTGCTGATATTGCACACTCTGCTGATAATGAAAAAAAGTCCCTATTCATCACAAAATGGGAAAATCTAGTGCAATTTAGCTAAGTTTTAGTCGCAGCCATAAATGATGTGTTGAGGGAATAAAGAGGTCTCAAATTTGGATTTCCCATCTATTGAATGTTTTTGGCACTTTGGTTGAATTTTAGCTAATCTGGTAGCCCTGCAATTCGACTTACACGAACTGCATATAAAGAATTACCTTTTCATTCCAATAATTCATGACTATTTATTTTTACTCAGATAAAAAATCTAGCAATGGAATTGGCAAGTTTTCACCAATTTGGTGAGCAACAAGCTCAAAGTTAATAACGAAAATCAGCTTTTTTTGTCTGGAGGTTATACTTGACTTAGCATTGACAGGTCACAGCTAGCTCGCGCGCTCAGCTCGAGCTGACTTAACTGGTTTACTATTTTAGTCAATAGCCCGGTTCCAACAAGGAAAATCAGCATAGTATAGTACGGTAAACCAGTTAAGTCAGGTTGAGCTGAGCGCGCGAGCTAGCTGTGACCTGACTATGCTAAAAAGTCAAGTTACGTCTCCTGACTTTGCTGATTTTCCTTGTTGGAACCGGGCTTATAGCCCGGTTCCAACACGGGATATCAGCATAGTGCAATACGGTAAACCAGTTAAGTCAGGTCGAGCTGAGCGCGCGAGCTAGCTGTGACCTGACTTTGCTAAAAAGTCAAGTTACGTCTCTTGACTATGCTGATATCCCGTGTTGGAACCGGGCTATGCTGATATTTCTTGGTGGAAATGGGCTGAAAACCTTCTATATATCTAGGTACATAGCATATTTATGCTGTATTATGGAGCAGGTGAGTAGGGCCTGCTCTCGATCGTGGAATGCAAATGCTTGAAGCCGTGTGTGGCGTGTGATCACCAATTATTCGGTTACATTTCTCCCTTGGGACTGGGAAGAGCAGCAGCGGCACATAGCATCAACACATAAACATGGCTATGCCATTATATCATACAGTGAAGTAGCGTGGAATAGCAGCCAATCCTTCATTGCTTGGCAGCCGCAAACACCCAACCACTCAGCAAACAATGCACTTCTTCTCAACAAAGTGACTGACCCAAGACAGAGTTGTTGTTTACATTAGCATAAACGCGAGGATGTCATGAGATCAGCTGATTTGTGTAATGACTCTATTGTATGAAGAGACACTTGCCAACTCGAGCATGGCAAACAGGCCAAAAAGCGTAATGGCTTTGAAACAAACTCATTGGCTCATTATCTTCCGCATCTTTGATCGTGGCTTGGTTGCGGTTGTTATCGGTTCTTATTTACTGACGAGGTTGCGATGTCAGTAAATAAGAAGCGATAACAACCGTAACCAAGTCACGATCAAAGACGCGGAAGATAATGAGCCATTATCTTGATCTATGTTCAGCTGCCTATTATTACAGGTACCTTTGGGTTAAATATCAATACTAAACTGACCCACCCATCTTTATGCTATGAAAGGATTAATTACTACGCAGTTAAGGCCAGTTTTGGCTAAGAAGAAATGCGCAAAAGTTGACTGAAATGGCGTTCGCAATTGTACGTAATATGGAGCAGGTGAGATGGGCCGCTGGTTCCATTTCAGCCTATTTAGTGAGGCTTCTCCTCAATTTCGATGGGAAATGTACATGAGCTTGCATAAGTAAACTCCTCTTTCATATAGCACAACAGTTGGAAATGCAAGCATACAGTATATAGTAGAGTGCTGTGCAATGCTAAATTGGGGTGTTTCCAAGCTCTCATATTAAATGATGACTCTACTGCAAACAACAGCGCATTTTCGGACCCCACCACTAGTTGATGTGGTGTAGTGTAGCATAACTAGTTGCCTTGACTACACCATCAGCAGCAGACATAACAGGGCGATCCCATATTCGAATTTTTAGTCAAGTTACGTTGCTAAAATAGCAACCTTACTTGATCAGTTAAGTTCAGCTTGTTCTAGCCAAGTTCGCTTCGTTTTAGCAATGTTCAGTTGACCGCTGAGCTGACACGCCAACGCGTTGTACATCAGCAGCTGATGAGCAAAGTTAGCTTGGCTCAATGAAGCCATCCTCAGTTACTATGCAGATACGAACACTGTTTGTAGCTAAGTCCAGTTCGGCAACTTAACTTAGCTTAGCAAGCAAGCTACTACTACATAAAATTAAGCTAAGTTAAGTTCTACCTACATAAATATCTGGGAACGGAACTGAACTGAACTTAACTTTTTTCCTAACTTAACTTGACTAACAGGTCAATATGGGAACGCCCTAACAACAGCAGCTCTCAGCTACAGCTAATTCTCAGCTGCTTTAAACTACTCAAAACTTGCGAGCTGAGGCAAGTAATGACTCTTTCCCTCGTCTCATATACCTCCAACTTAGGCCCTGATCACGTGATCAATATTGTGGCCAGAACACTGCAAAATCACTTTTTCAGACTGAAAATTAGCCTATGCATGCCAAAATAATGGCTCATACTATTCTGACATGCTTTGTTTTCCTGGCAGCCTGGATTTTCTCGCGATCTTGTTTACATGCAGGCTGAGATGAGGCTCAAACTGAGAAAGTTTCCTTAATGTCACAATTTTAGTAGCAACAAGTTGGTGTTGCACGTCAAACAGCGTTATACTAATGTCTGCCTAAGCAGGTATTATCGCGATGTAGCTGTATATATGAGTCAGGTGCACAGTTCAAGATCAAATTCCAAGCACTTACGTTGTACAGAGGTGTGTAATTGTTGAACTACAGCGTTTTTCAGCACTGATTGATAAATATCCTTTTCAGCTCGGGTTCAAGCACAATTTCGGGTCTGAAAATGGGTATTTTGTTTATATAAAGATGCACAGTCGCGTCTTCTCGCGCGCGACTCCCCAAAACAACTGAAGTAATAATGTGTATCAAGAGCGACCTCGAGTTGTTCGACGACGACTACGACTACGAGGCTGCCTTCAGCTGATTCTCGTCGAGAGAGCTGGATGACCGGTTTTTTGCCCGCTATTTGCGCTGTAAGGCGCAAGGGCGCGCGAAACTCGCGATAATGTACGCGAAACTCGCAAGATGTCTGCCAGCTCCCTTGGGAGCATTTTTTGAGCAAATGCAAAACCATTTATTTCTGCTTTGATTGCGAAAACTGCTTGCAGTTTTTGAGATATCCATCGATTACATGAATGAATTGCTTGCTTTCAGCCGAGAAGGAAACGAGTTTTACAACTCTTGCAGTATCACATTTGAGGAGCTCTTTGATTAGGGAAGGTAACACGAGGAGCTCGTTTCCTCTAATGAATTCAGACTTTAGCTTCACTTGATACACGCCAAAGGGATTTGTTGAACTATTGCTATATAGCTAACCTGATTAGATAAGCTGTCGTCGCCCACCATCGCTGTACTGAGATTTGAGCGGAGCGAGGCCAGCTGGCGAAGGCGAAGATAACAAGGCACTCTAGGCCGTTCTCATGTTGCCAGAAATAGCTAAGCTAAGGTAGGTAAGCAAACGCTCAATATGTATGGCAAAGCAGCTGCTTTTTGTGAATGTTGAGCGAAATAACTGGTTTTCGCTGGGTAATTTCGCTCAACATTCACAAAAAGCAGCTGCTTTGCCATACATATTGAGCGTTTGAGCTGCTTTGCTTAGCTATTTTTACCTTAGCTTAGCTATTTTTACCTTAGCTTGGCTTTTTACGACAATTTATGAGAACGGCCTTTAGTTTAGTAAGGTGTTAAGTCAGGTCGAGCTGAGTTCTTGAGCTAGTTGTGACTAAAGAGACTGTAATAGTTGTGACCTGACTATAATGCTAAAAAGTCAAGTTAAGCCTCCTGACTAATCTGATTTTTCTTGTTGGAACAAGGCTCATGGCTTTGTTCAGTTGCTTACAAAAATCGATATTTTTAGGCCAATTAACAATAGCTAAATGTTGAGCCTTTGCTTAGCTTTTTTACCTTAGCTTAGCTTTTTCCGGCAATATGAGAACAGCCTACTGAAGTGCTCAAATAATCTGAGACGGTGGCGCACGGATACCTAGCTAGTTTATAAACTTTATCATCGTAGGAATCAATGCAATTAACTCGTTTCTCCACTACTTTAAATATCAAGGCCAATGCGGATCTTGAATGTACTAGTTGGCGCATTACATTTGACACTAGCTTTTTTGCAAGTTGTGCAGCATTTTTGAATCGGTCAAATCGCGCCTCATATTCTATACAACTACATTAAAGTCCTGTTCATGTACGCCCCAAACTCTTTAGGAAAATTCACGAAAAACACCTCAAGGAAAGGAGAAAAATTGTCTTATGACAAGCGCCAGCTGATACTAAAAAATCAGATCAACTTTAAGCCAACTTGAAAGTAAACAAATCTAATTTTTGCTATTTTAAGTGCTCGACAATATAGTCCTCTTCAGCTAAATCTATTGTCAAATGTCATCTTTTATCAAAGAAACGTGATGAAAGATAGTTTGATTTGAAATATGCTGAAAACCACAAGACAAAATAGCAAAAAATGCCATTGAAAACGCTGCTCGGCCCCAAGTTGAACTCGTAGAGTGGCAGTCAGCAACGGATTCACTTTTCCTTAAGACAATTTTTTCCCTATCTTAAGTCATTCTTAATACATGAACAGGGCATAAAATCCTCCTGTCCTGAAATGGGCTTATCAGCAGTTTCTTAAAGAAGTGCATTTCTTAGCATATGAAGCAAGCCGAGTCGTTTTCGTGCAGCATTTTAAGCCTTCTGCAAAAGTGCTCTAATGTGGCGTTCATCTGCACCAAAACTGCATGAAGCCCTACGAGATTTTGGGTTTTATTTTTAAATGCAGTTTTCACGTAGAATAATACTGTTTCTATATTTTTAATTTTTAACAAACTTTCGGATGCGGATTTGAACATTTTGACTTGCTCTTCACTTTTTGATCGACCACAACAAGAACAGCTAAACACAGCCTTAAAAAAAGTTGTTTTTAGTCGAGATTTTTATGGGCAATGCACATGAGCACCGCATAAACAACATTGCGTTTACGTACTACTACTACTACATGAAAGTGAAGACTTTATAGTTCATAGTGTAGCAATTGCTCTTATTATAGTATAGAATTTGTTGACAAGCTGACCCAAGAAACATCTTTGAAATATCTTCTACTCCTACTCAAGGGAAAGAATGCAATTTCGGCAGTTGTTGCCCCTCTCATCTCTTTTTTTCCAGGGAGGAAAAGCTCCTAGCCTAATGGGCATACTTAGGGAAAAAGGCCCTACTCATGTACTGACACCAGATAACCGCTATGCATAAAGATATTTCGAGAATGGCATGATATCATCTCTTTTTACTAGGACAGCCATAAAAATAATAAAAGCATAATGTGGTGGACTCGTATTATATGGTATTTTCTGGTACATTTCAGATTATCTTTATTACGTTTCCTGCATTTATAGAACTTTCAAGATGACGAGGGTGCAATGTAGTGGTCAAATTTGAGCAGAAAGTCAACGTGATGCCAAGAATTTTTGCACACTCGAAGATAGGATTCCTCCTACAATGACAATAATGCGGTGATCATCTGCAAATCCACACATAATTCTTAAATATTTCGTGTTAACCAAAAAACAAATACGAACATGAGAAGGCTATCGATATAATCTATCATTCAAATTGCTGCTCTTGCCTGAATTACTTCACATATTTAAGACTTTTATCGTAATTTGAAATAGATGAGCGCCACATGATCTCAGTTCTCAATTGCAAATTGATGACGTGGCTTTGGTTCCGGGGCACTCACACAAAACCGCAAAGAATAAGATATGCTCATAAAGTAAGAGCTAGCTTTCTAATTTGTTGTGTGTCACCCCATATTTTTCTGCAGCAATTTGAGCGTGAAAAAACAAATCTGAGCTTCACTTACCGGCTTAGAATAGTAGAACAAATTCGGTGTGCTTACACTGTTATTATTACACTCACTAAATATAGAGGTGTTTTCGCAACAAAAACACTGGAATACGACCCTCGCTTCGATGTTCGCTGGAGCTGGCAACTTGATAACTGCAATCAATTCGCAGATTTTCCCAAATCGGTGGGCGTTTTAGCATTAGGCTGCGAGCACTGTAGCTGTTGGGGTAGAAGTGCAAACAACTAGTCTCTAATGGGTCTTATCAGAATGAGCCGAGGCCGACCTGACGAAAATGAGATAGCAACGCCTACTACCATCATCATTGTTTACAGTGTAGACTGTAGATCACACATAGTACACTATTAAAAGCTGAACAAAAAATTGCAGAGTGCAGACTCGTTTCATTTCTAAGCTGGCAGTCCGTAATGAAAAAGTGAAAGCATCTTATCATTGTTTTAAGGCTTTTTAGTGGATTGTAGAGAATGTAGCCAAGGTTGCGAGAAAAATTGCATACTCATAATTGTTTACAGTGTGAGGGCACAGTTACAGTGTAATAAAAGGCTCGGAAAGGCAACAAAGTTAGGGGAAGACATGTGTCATTTCTGAGTTCGCAACACGTAATGAAAAAGTGAAAGCATCTTGTTTTTGAGGCTTTTTCTGGGGAGTATTGAAAGAATGCAGCAAAGGTTGCGAGGAAAAAGGGACGCGCTTAGCGGCGGGTGAACTTAACAACCCGGAATGTCCCGAAGTATCTTTCTATATTCCATAAAGTTGGATAAGCTTTTTGCTGGTGAAATATCAAAAGAGGCTTTAAATTTATGTCCTTAAGTAATAGCCTCAAGTAACAACATACATGTATTAACGCAACTTTATCGTTCCTATCACAAAACCTCTGACAAATAATTACGTAGTAAAACTTTTTTGGAATGAATTTTCTCTACTGATAACCGAAAATCCCTGGTTAGGTTTCAACTTCCAAACAGTTCTCAGTTTATTTCTCTACCAAGACTAGCATATAATAGGGAAAACGAAATGTAAACAAATACATTGGGAAAAAAATCACCTGGCGAATTTATTTCCCAGAGCTTTTTTGGTAGCTTGTCAAGATCGGGGATTTGCGGTAGTCTGCCTGTGAAGTAGAGGCTTCAACTTGTAGTCTTGAGCAGCCTCAAATCGTAGTCTTGAGCGAACACAATTGGTAGTCTTGAGCAGCCACAATTTGCAATTTGAACATATATTTGAACTCATATTGCCTCTTTGGGCGGCCTCAATAGGTAGTCTTGAGCAGCCTCAATAGGTAGGCTTGAGCTTGAGTGGCCTCATTTCGTTGTCTAGAGCAGCCTCAATTGGTAGTCTTGAGCAGAGTGGCCTCAATTTGCAATTTTATTAAATTGCAGCTACCTCAATTTGTAATCATGACCGGCCCAACACATGTTAAAAATGCGCAATGGCGTCAATCAGCTCAGCTGAGAGTTGGCATTTAGCTGGAAGCCACAAAGCTTGCGCGAGTCAACTTTGGTCACTTAATGATGGATCAAAAAAGAAGGTCGAGCTTTTCTTGGAATTTCAACTAACCTGGGATTTTCGGTTACTGTTAGAGAAAATTGAATCCCTACCACCCTCAGCAAAAGTTAGACCCCAAGGAGAATCCCTGAGAGGTCGGGAAAAATTTGAGAACCGAGCAACTATTTTTCATCCGAGCGCAGCGAGGAAATGAAAAATGTGCAAGGCGCTAGGGAACTATTATTCCCGGATACATGTAAATTTTCAGTTGGTGGAAGTGATCTTAAAAATTCCTAGACAGGATTCAAATCATGCTGCGTTAATCCTGAAATACCGCAAGAAATGTTGCGCGCATGAATTGAGGGGGCAAGAATTCGTGAGACTCCCTGCCCAGCTAGAGAGTGGATGATATGTTTGGATTTCTCTATTTGCACACAATGTAAAAAGAAGTCTTTCTTATAAAACCCCTGGAGTAAGTCAGGATTGGAAAAGGCAGAACTTCATGGTATCCGAATAGGATTGAACACACAATTGCTCCTTTATTAATATACTTCTTACTGAAGAGTTGCCATTCTTCGTTTTTAATATGCTACGTTGGAAATCAGGAACCATCATTTATTTGAATTTGTTTCAGGTAGTTATGATATGAAAACTAAAATTGAAAAAAAAACCAAATTTGTAATGAAACCATTTTGTTTCAGCCCTGAAATGATCATTTTAATATTCACAATGGAAATGCTTGCAAAATGAACAATTTTTCAAAGATGCTTGGTTTTTTTGAGCCGCCTTGTAAATAGGCCTTTAATGAGGTGTTCATCTACGTCATCTTATGATTTCAAGATTCCGCCATTTTCGTTCTTAGGAATATGATTTGACCTATCTTGGATTTGACATTGAAATTCTAAAAGGAATTAAAAATTCAACTTCTGAGCATCTGCACCACTTCTAAGTTCAGTACCAAAGTTATTTGCCAATGGAAAAAAGGTGCTATGGATTTTCCTATCCATGATAGATGAACACCACATCAAATGGATGCTAGGACACTTGCGCTCCTTGGCATGCCAGAAAAACTCAGTTCAGCGAGTGCTCAGGAGAAACTCGCTCTCAGAAATGATGTTACTCTTTATTTGCCTGGTTCTTGCCCTCATTTTCCCCATTGGCCTTTCTTGGGAGAAAAAAGCCTTGCAATGCTGGCAATGTGCATCCGTGCCTGGTAAGCAAACTTTACTCTGATCAAGGTTGCATCTCATATCACGTAAAGTTTGATCGTATTCATCAACATGGTAATTCAAAATCAACATTATGCTCTGTCCATCTGCTCACAAAATGTAAATGGTCGATATTTTGCAAAACTTCTGAGTTATTCATTTTTTTGGCCATATTTTTTTGAAGCATCTAATAATCCTGGTGTAATACATTTTGATTTTTTTCATGTACTACATTTTTGGCTAAATTTCGAGTATGCCAAAAACTGCTCTTTTTTAGGCTATGCAACGAAATGTCCTCAAGATGCATCCCTATACCAACTTCCCGAATGGAACGCTTGCATGACTTGGACTTTGGATCGGGGCAACATTGTGGTGTTGCAGAATTTCGTCTATTCTCACAATGATTGCACCAAGGAAAAGTTGGACCATTGGGCTGAGTACATCCACCGAGTCTGGAGGGAGCCGGGAACTGCCAAATGCTGCTTTGAAGTATTTCTTTTTTGACAACCCATCATGACTCTCGCATTTCAAGAGAGAAAACGCAATTCATTATTCTCAAATTGCAGGACGAGTGCAACAATGGATCCAATGTGACGCAACCTTCATCTCTGCAAGAGGAAAACAATAGCCAAGCAGCGCAAGTTGAACGGAAGGTGGACTGCTCCCAATGCTTGAGCATTCCGCATGCGTTCTGCTTGGCGGAGCCCCAAAATGGGCCCAATTTGGTGCGCATGGACTTTGACGACATGGTCGAAAAAATGGATTCAGCTCATGTGTGCACCTGCGCTGATGGCTACATTCCGATCTACCATGACATTGATGGATCTCTGATCAGGTACTCTCAAAAAAAACGGGTGAAATCCTGAGGTTGCATTCTTCTTTGTCAAAGGTGCCATGATCCCATCATTGCAACTTCCGTCATCCATGGGCGATGCTTGAGGCAAAGCCACTGCACTGGGCTGGCCAACTCCATATGCCAAGACGATCCGGATGTCAAATTGGCCAATGGGCTGCCAATCAAAACTTGCCAATGCATGTCTGGCTACGTAGATAGGAAATTTGGATGCGACCTCGACATAGTACAACCAAGCGAGAACTCAATCAGCACCAAAGCTGGTGATTGTTTTAGCTAAGCGAAGCGTTTTGAAGTTAAGCTAGGCTCTTTGGAGGCTAATAGCTAAAGAGTTGTTGAGTCGATTGGAAGCAAACTTTGCAGGATTCATCAGTGCGACTAACTATGGCTGTGTATTTGGTTGAGACCCAAGGTCACCAACTGGAGGCCGCTTAAAACGGTAAGCAAGGCAGCTTATCGTAGATTATCGTAGGAAAACTGGCCTCCATGCACTAATCGGCCTTCGATCCGGATGAATTATGTCACGTAAAATTATTCGGGTCAACTGAAGAATCCAGCCAAGTTTGGTGCCAATCGGCTCAGTGGTTATCGAGCTTAAAGCCTCCAAAAAGCCTTGCTTCGCATTATTGGAGCCTTGCTAGATGAATGTGAGAACGGAGGAGATTTTTAATTTAGTGACCGAGGACGAAGCAAGTATTGACGCAGATCGAGCCATCTGCTCAGGCATGAACGAGACATGCGCTCTCATTGAGAACTCCATATGCAACCTGGAGCAAGGCATTTGCCAATGCCTCGAGGGCTTTTTGCCAGTCTATGATGACGACCAGCCAATGAAGCTGACATGGTGCAAGGATCCCATCGTGCTGACCTCAACTGTTGGAGGATATTGCCTTGTCCCCAGACACTGCTCCGGATTGATGGGGACAATATGCACCGACTCCAACCCCGGCGAAGGAGGCACCTTCAAGAGGTACGCTCAAATCAGAGATTGCCAATGGCCAATATATGTGATCAGGTAGTTTCATTTCAGGTGCGAGTGCACGGGTGGGTTAAAGCCAGCTCTGCCCGATCCCAGCACTGGCATCGTCCGGAGATGCATTGGTCCCAATGAGGAGGGCGTCCTGTCTCTCATTTCTCAAGCATTGTTTGGCGAAAACACCTCCATCGATCGGCTTCCAATCAAAGTGAGCCTCAAGTTGTCTGAAAAGGCTGCATTGGAGTCCTGCAAGAGCACAGTAAGCAAATTAAAGGCCCTGTTCATCTGCAGCAATATCAACAAAATAAGGATGCCTATACCAGGAACTACAAACAGAACGCACGCAAAACTACAAATAACGAACGCGCACATGGACCTACAAAACTTTTTTTTATTAAACCAACCGCATATGGACCTACACTGAACCAAGCGCACCCAAGCTACATTTAACAGATACGCACATGAACCTACATAAAAAGCTGTTAGCACAATGAACACTGATGATTCGCACATGAAACTACATTTGACTAAACGCACGGACTATTTGGACTTTTTTGACTAATTGGACTTTTTGGTCAATTGGCTTTTCTGCCATCTCAAACTTTTAGGACTTTTTAAGGACTATTTGTACTTAATGAACAATTTGGACTTTTTTGACTTTTTCAACTTTTCAAATGTAAAGAACTATTTGGACTAATAGGACAATTTGGACTTTTTTGACTAATTGGGTTTTTTGGTCTATTGAATTTTCTACCTTTTCAAACTAGTCAAAATAGTCAAAAGACCAAAAAGTCCAAATAGTCCAAAAAGTTCTCAAAGTTTGAAAAGGTAGAAAAGTTAATAGACAGCATAATTCTTCGGTAAATCCACTCATATTTTGTTAAAAGTAGGCAATTTTTAGCTAAAAATAGTACTTGAAATTGGGCTTTGCTCACGGAGGCTCTGGTAGTAATGATTTTTGCCGCCAGGAGGAGCTAATGATACCCCAGCTAATAGCAGTGTAAGCTAAGCGGGCTGAAAATTGAATTTCGATCTGTTTCTGTTTCCACCCGCCCCGCTACTAGCCCCGATCTAAAAATATTGAACCTCCGATCAATTTTAAAAGCATCCAGATTTGATATATGTCAACTTCTTCACTCATATTTCAGTCTTCTAATTATTGAAAAGCAACTTTTAAGCTTGTTTTGTATTCATTCTAAGGGCGAATTCAGTTATAATTGCATGCTTTGTAGGACAATTTGCCCAAGAAAATCAAGCTTGATACACGGTGGAGCTTTCTGGAAAAGGCAGAAAATATCTCCTTTCTTGACAAAAACGCCAAATATTTCGTTTTTTAAATTCAAAAAGCCAAATGATAACGATTATGGGACGAACTAGTTTAAGCGACTTTAGCCCGGTTCCAACAACAAAATAAGTATAGTATAAGTACTATTAACCAGTATAGTATGGTACAGCTGAGCGCGCGAGCTAGCAGGCACCATACTATACTTATAAGTATAAGTAAGGTGTCCATACTATACTGATTTTCATTGTTGGAACCGGGCTTTTGAAAAAGAATCGGAGGTTACTTCTAATGCCATCTTTTTTACATTATTCGGAAAAATGTAACTACACCGTGAGCAAAGCCCAATTGATAACCATCTGTAAAAAGTTTTTTAAACTATTTAAGGATAGTCTCACTCTTGTGGATTTTTGTGCATTTGGTTCATATTGATGTGCGTTCATTCTGTTGCCCAAGTGCTCTTTGATTTGCTTGTAGTTTAGTGTGCGTTTCCGTCATTTGTAGTTCATGTGCGATTAGTTGTATGTAGATTCATGTGCTATTGGGGTTGTATACATTCTAGGCCAAAAATCTTTGTGGTCTGACGTGCGCATTGTTTTGTAGGTTTATGTGCGATCGGTTGACTGTAGGACAAAGTACGCGCCCCCAAAATAACACGCGATATTTCGCAGATATTTGCAACTATCCGATATTTGTATAAAATCCTTTTTCAGATTTTGACTTCGGGATCGGTCTTTTGGTACCAAAAGCAATACTACACTAACATAAAAATTCTCAGTTTCTCCGCCTTTCTCTTCTATAGTATTTTGCCAAAATATCAGCCATAATGTGCAGATGAACAGGCCATTTAAAATTGTTGTCACGGCCACTATTATTGTAGATCTGATATCTTGCAATTTAGATGACTGTGGTTGAAATGAACGAGTGGATCCCGTCTGAGCAATTCGAGCTGAGCCGCGAGAATGTGAGCGATGCTTTGATGGGCGTGATCCAGGCCCGGCTGCCATCCTCCGCCCTGGGCCACCACGGGGTGCTCATCAGGCTGATGCCGGCCGCCATAGAGATTAAGGGCAACTTCATGTACAGCCTCTCCCTCCAGCGGAACAGGGTGATGACCATCAGGAAGTCGTTTGTCGACTCCGCCAACCAGAGGAGGGAGACTGTGCAGACGGAGCAGCTGAGCGGCTCCGTCAAGTGGATCAACAGCGAGACCTACACCGGCATCTGGTTCCTCCTCAAGTACGGATACATTGTCCTCGGCATTGTGGGCGAGCACACCGTTCGCAATCCTCTCATGGCGTGGAGGATGACAGCCCCGCCCCCTACGATGTGGGCGTGGCCGGCCTCACCTCCGAGGGCGCGGCTGTCTTCTACGGGGTCGACTGCCCGCTCATGAACAAGTTGACCTCCTTCTACCCCGAGGGCGCGTGCACCAAGGACGCAGACTGCGCGCACATCCCCAACACTTTGTGCAGGCGGGAAGATGAGCCGGAAATTGTGCCAAATACAACGCTCACCCTGCTCACCTGCAGGTGCGCTGAGGGCTATGAAAAATACCAGGTAAACATAAGCCCTAAATTAGCCCCTTCTCATATTTGTCTAGATAGGCTTCAACAATGTTAAGCAAGGCTCTTTGAAGGCTTATAACTCAACAATTACTGAGCAGATTGGCACCAAACTGAGCATGATTCGTCAGTAGTCTCTAATAATTGCTCATGCCAAAATTTGTCCGGATTTTTACATCCATAAATGTTGAGCAAAGCTGCCATACTTCACATTCTTAGTGGCTTCCAGTTGGCGGCCTCAGATCTCAACCAAATTCTGTACGTACATAGCTGTAGAAAGGCTCAATGAAGAATCCTACCAAGTTTGGCTCCAATCGGCTCTAGAACTGCTGAGGTATTAGCTTCCAAAGAGTCTTGCTTAACTTTAAAGAGCTTTGCTTAACTTATTTGAGAACGAGCTATAAGGCCGTTCTCATATTGCCGGAAAAAGCTTAGCTAAGGTAACAATAGCTAAGCAAACGCTCAACATGTACTACATTCACAAAAACAGCTGCTTTGCTTGAAATGTTGAGCGTTTGCTTAGCTTTTTTACCTTTGCTTAGCTATTTCTGGCATTATGAAAACGGCCTATTATCTCTGTTTGAACCAGTCTTAAGTAAGGCGTTATGCAAAGAAAATAGTGCAGCTTTCCAATTTTGATTGTTCGAATGATGCTTGGGTTAGTAGCTTTCCAAATTGGTGCTGGGCTTATCTATAAGTCATTTGGATATAGATATAAGGAATCAATCATTCAGTGTAAACATAGTAATTATCTCGCGGAGTTTGAGGCTTACATGAATTAAGTAAATGTGGTTTGATTTTGCACAGATCCTTTTCGAACAATCAAGCACGGATGCTACGATCCCATCAAGAAGAGCTTAACAGTGAACGCTAGGTGCTTGTCAGACAAGCATTGTGCGTTTTTGAACAATACAGAATGTGTGCCATCGCTTTTTGATGCCAACCTGAAAACCTGCAGGTGCAAGAAAGGCACCTTGCCCATGGCAAATTTGAAAGACTCCGGCCTCGTGCCCGGTTGCGAAGCAACAGAATTTGCCAAACTTCTCACTGTGGACAGCTGCAAGCGGAATTTTGTCTTAGGAGCAACTACGGTAAGCAAGTTCCCAGTTCGTTTGGCACACACGCTTAAAATTCGAATTGACAGCAATGGATTCCCGTCACTGTGATGAAAATGCCCTTTAGGGCAGCAGCCAAAGTCTACTCCATGGCTTTCTATGTGAAATTCGTGGGTGCTGCCAACCCCGTAAACACCACGATTGCCATCAAGCTATTGGATGCCAACCAAAGTCCGGACAAACTGTACAAGATCACCATTTCTACCACTGGCCAGGCAGCCATTTACGAGAATGTGCAGGGCTCCAGATTCCTCTTTGGCACATTCAACAGGGAATCTCCCCAAGTGGTCGACTCGGTGATTGATCCCAATGAATTCACGTCCACCATGTACATGGGATTCTGGGTCAGGTAACTCATTGAGAATATCATTTTTCTGCCTGGTTTTCAATGCTTAAGTGAAGGTACCACTCCACCTCTGGCCTGGTATCCATGGGCAGGATTGGCCAGGACAGCGCACTCCTGGGCTGGACGGATACTTCCAATACAGCCCTGAATGGCACAGAATACGTTGGCTTCGAGGTCGAGTCCGGAGGAAATGCAGATTTTGGAGCTGTTTGCTTTGACGTGATCTAAAACCTCAAAGTTGTTTTGAAAGCTTGTCTTACATTATCATAGTTATGTAGTATTTGTGCCTCATTTTGAAGGAGAACCAGATTTTAGATGCTATGAAGAACGAGCTGCTTTTTCTTCCTTTTTCTTCATTTGCCTCCATTCCCAAGGTGGGGTGGGATTCTTCTGACGGAAAATGCCCTTCCTTTTGGCTTTGGCTGAGGCCTCCAGCCTCGCGAATTCCGCTGACTCACTGTAGCTTTTGTAGTGCCAAGCCAAGCCTTGCTCCAAAAAGAGCCTTGTTTGCACATCGCCTAAGCTCAAATACTTTGAATACTGCCTGGATCTAATATGTCTTATTTCAAGATGTCACCTTCCCACGTATAATTTTGCCACTGTCCGTCCATATCGATCCACATCCACCACTTTGATCTTGGCATCCTTGAGCAAAGCCATTTTCTATGAATGAGAGCTCATTGCAGAGAACTAATCATGCATAATTAATGGATGCACCTTGAGGAACTCTTTGGCCTCTTTGCCACAAGGTTGATCCGTTTCTGGAGTGTCAATTTCAGCGAGCCGGATTTTCAGCTCGTCTTTCGATTTCGAGTCCGGCAAAAGGTGACAGTGTCACCATCATGAACCTTAGTTACAACACCTTTCTGCATTGAAAAAGCTTGTGTATCATGCCCTATAATGCCAACAAAACGAAACACTTACAATGCAGTCTCTCCTTCCATTTGACATTTTTAGTAGTATATCTTCTGAGCAATTGCTAGTAGTGACTCACTTTTTGCATTAGCCTGCTTTGTTATCACTCAAGTTTCTTATCTGACGTAAATCCAATAAAATCCCATCATGACTTGAAATAAACTTAAGGGAAAATATAGGGGCTATATTAGATTTATTGGAATCACAATCAGTCAGTATCAAGAGTCAACAATTACTCAGATAAAAGCCAAACTCTAAGAGCAAAGGCCTTTCTCCCACGATCCCCTCTTGGTGCTAATTTATTGCTGCAAGTGCAGAAGAACCAATCTGCAAAAGAGGTGCATAGATGGCGTATGATTTATGCAAGCAAAATTGACTTGCTCACACGTGGAAAGTCTTGATGGGGGAGAAGAGTAATTTGGAGGGTAATACAAAATACTGCCCACAATCGCGCATAAACACTCACATATTATGGCTGATATTTTGGCAAAATATATGAGACAAAAAATGGAATTTTGATTAAGCTGCATAGTGTCTTTTGGTACTTTAATGTCCTGTTCGTATACGCCCCAAACTCCTTAAGAAAATGTACGAAAAACACCTCAAGGAATGGAGAATAATAGTTCCTCGCATATTTTTCAGTTCCTCGCTTTGCTCTGCTGAAAAATAGTCGCTCGGTTATCAAATCTTTCCCGACCTCTCAGGGATTTTTCTTGGGGCCTAACTTTTGCTGAGGGTGATAGGGATTCATTTTTCTCTACCAATAAACGCAAATCCTTGGTAGCTTGAAATTCCAAGATTATCGCGACCTAAAAATTCGACGCGCTACTATGCAAGTTATTGTGACATCAGAAAGAAAAGCGAGCTATGTTCAGTAGTGATGGAACGAGCCTTCAGCTTGATCAAGCTTCAAGCTTTTTGAAAGGTGTTCGAGCAATCCCAAGCTTTTGAAAATTATTTTCAAGCTTTTTCAAGCTCAAAATTTCACATGTAGCTCAAGAAGAGTTTTAGTTTTAGCATCATTCGGAGGATATATTTGAGAATTTGGCTTGATTTTGCACCTTTTATTATTGGTTGACTGGCCGTAAGCAAAAAATATTGCATCCTTTTTTTTTAGCTTAATAGCAAATTGGCCTGGTGGCACTTTTTTTTCCCGGGAAAAAATCATATCATCCCTGGTGCGAGAAAAAGCTGAGAAGCATTTGGAAATTGAAAGCCTACCTGGGATTTGCGGTTACTGGTAGAGAAAAATTGTCTCATGACGCTAATACTAAAAAATCAGATTGTCTTTAAGCCAACTTGAAAGTAAACAAATCTAATTTAAATCAGATCGACTTTAAGCCAACTTTCTCGAGAAAGGAGGAAAATTGTCTGATCGCAAACGCTAGCTGATGTAAAGATATCAGATCGACTTTAAGCCAACTTGGAAGCAAACAAATCTAATTTTGGCTACAGAGCACTTCACATTTTACTCATATTGAGCAAAATCAATAGTTAAATTTCCTCTTTTATCAAAGAAACGTGAAGAAAGCTTGTTTGTTATGAAAAATGCTGAAAACCAAACGATGAAAAAGTAAAAACTGCCATTAAAAACGCTGCTCGGCCCCAAGCTTAACTTGTAGGGAGGCAGCCAGAAGCATATTCACTTTTCCTTAAAACAATTTTTTCCTTACCTTTTTACATTAATGCTCTGTTCATCTACAAACTCCTTAAGGAATCGGAACGCGAAATTCCTTTGCGCAAAGGAGTTCTCAGTACATAAACTAGCTGCGTAGAGTTGTCATTATGCATGGTTTCGTCTAATGCATTTCTTAAGGAACTGTAGATGAACAGAATATAACAAGGCATAAAATCTTAAAGGTATGGGAAAAATGAGAACGGCCTCAGATTTTCCTTGTTGAACCGGGCTTTTTTATGAGGGTTGTCAAAACCAAGCACAGGTTGGGAAGCATTTCTGCGATCATTTTGCTAATACTTAATTGACCTTTCACAGTTCCAAACCAGAAATTCTGAGCCCTCATACGCTAAAATGACCCTCACTGAAACTGGTTCTGATTTGACTACCACTTGTGCAGTTATATTTCAAGCTCGCTTGCTAAATAATCCGCTCAAGATAATTATGCTTACCATGCCGGTTGTTCATGAGGAAATCATATTGCGGCGAGGCAGAAGCATTGATCGATATTTCTCTTTTTGCTTGCCTTTCTCAACCTTAATATGAACGAAGCAACTTGCCTGTTTTGAGCTTTTTGTCATTTTCTCCACATTTTTGCTATTGCATCAGTCTTCCCAAACTGTTGGCTCTAAGGTCAATTTGTAAGATGGAAACAAAGTGCAATTGTGACTGCTTACATCGCAATAAATGGCATTTTTGCACCATTTACGGCCATGACGCTAAAATACTACTTTTTGTGCAAAAACATTTGATGCTTTTATGCGCTTACAGCCAAAAATAGTTCCCAAGCAGCTCGGAAAGTATTGGAAAACGTCAAAATATTTTCTCTCGGCAATTGTTGACATTTCATGAGCACAGCGGCCTTGATTGATGTAAATTGCCCTGAATTATTACGTTAATTTTGGTACAGTGAATAATTCAATGTTTATACTGTTTTTACGTTTGTAAAGTTGGGCAACCTCACAAAAACCTTTGAAAACGAGCTGATTTATCACAAACAGCCAAAATCAAGACGACTTTGAAGCTTTGCTTTGAGATCGAATTTGGGATTCGTAGGAATGTATTGAACTAGCTTTCCAATGTCAATCATTACTTTTACAGAAAAATATTAAATATAATCATTTCTTGAGTTTTCATCTCATTGGCTTATTATCTCTTCCGCGTCTTTGATCGTGGCACGCTTACGGTTGTAATCGCTTCTTAAGGCCAATTTCATATAAGCAAGCTCAAAAAAGCAAGGTACTTTGGAAGCTTATAGCTCATCAACTACTGAATCGATTGGCGCCAAATCTGGTATGATTCGTTATGAGAGCATAATAAGCCACTATGCCAAATTTCAACTGGATCTGACGATCCCCTCCATAGGCTGACTTCACCTGCCCGAATAGACAAGCTAGGTACCTAGCTTTGCTTATTAAATGGCCTCCACTATACGGCCTCGAAACTTTACCAAATTTGAAACACAGATGTAGGCTGACATTTTGATGAACCGTACCAAATTTGGTGCCAATACATTCAGTATTTGCTGAGATATTAGCCTCCAAAGAACCTAGCTTAGCTTGCCTTAGCTGGGCTTATATGAAATCGGCCTAATCTGACATCGCAATCTCGTTAGTAAATTAGAACCGATAATAACCGTAAGCATGCCACCATCAAAGACGCGGAAGATAATGAGCCAAAAGCCCGGTTCCAACAAGGAAAATCAGCATAGTCAAGAGACGTAACTTGACTTTTTAGGTAGTGGCCAGGTGTCCAGGGACACAGAAATCGCGAAACTTGTGCCATACAGGCCAGCCCAGAGCAGGCACACAGAATGACTTGCGCCTACAATTGGTGGCGCAGTGGCTCAGTGGCGCAGGGGTCAATGGCCGCGAGTAGCTAGCCTACGCACCCTCTAACGCCTGCCCGGTCTGCGCGCGATTGTGGCTTGTGGGCATATGGATGCCATTTTTATTTGAAACTTCTTGTGGCGCAGTGGCTCAGTGGCGCAGGGGTCAATGACCAATAATAAAGTTCGCGCACGCTTGTGGCTTGTGGGCATGTGGATGCCATTTTTTATTTGAAACTTCATGTGGCGCAGTGGCTCAGTGGCGCAGGGGTCAATGACCAATAATAAAGTTCGCGCACGCTTGTGGCTTGTAGGCATGTGGATGCCATTTTTATTTGAAACTACATGAGGCGCAGTGGCTCAGAGGCGCAGGGGTCAATGACCAATAATAAAGTTCGCGCACGCTTGTGGCTTGTGGGCATGTGGATGCCATTTTTTATTTGAAACTTCATGTGGCGCAGTGGCTCAGTGGCGCAGGGGTCAATGACCAATAATAAAGTTCGCGCACGCTTGTGGCTTGTGGGCATGTGGATGCCATTTTTTATTTGAAACTTCATGTGGCGCAGTGGCTCAGTGGCGCAGGGGTCAATGACCAATAATAAAGTTCGCGCACGCTTGTGGCTTGTGGGCATGTGGATGCCATTTTTTATTTGAAACTTCATGTGGCGCAGTGGCTCAGTGGCGCAGGGGTCAATGACCAATAATAAAGTTCGCGCACGCTTGTGGCTTGTAGGCATGTGGATGCCATTTTTATTTGAAACTACATGAGGCGCAGTGGCTCAGAGGCGCAGGGGTCAATGACCAATAATAAAGTTCGCGCACGCTTGTGGCTTGTGGGCATGTGGATGCCATTTTTTATTTGAAACTTCATGTGGCGCAGTGGCTCAGTGGCGCAGGGGTCAATGACCAATAATAAAGTTCGCGCACGCTTGTGGCTTGTGGGCATGTGGATGCCATTTTTTATTTGAAACTTCATGTGGCGCAGTGGCTCAGAGGCGCAGGGGTCAATGACCAATAATAAAGTTCGCGCACTCAGGTCAAAACTAGGTGAAATAAAGGCCAAAGTTTGGCCTCTGTCAAAAAATGCAATTTCGCTCTGGCAATTTTTCACGTTACGCGAGTTCCGCTCCTAGCTCAAAAAGGTTGCCATAAAATATGCTAGCTTCATTTAGTTTTGGCACTAGGAGACTTGTCAGGTCAAAACTAGGTGAAATAAAGGCCAAAGTTTGGCCTTTGTCAAAAAATGCAATTTCCCTCAGGCAATTATTTACATTACGCGAGTTCGCTCCTAGCTCAAAAAGGTTGCCATAAAATATGCTAGTTTCAGTTAGTTTTGGCACCTTGCTCAATTTGAATTCGCAAAAGCGAAAACTTGCGCATCGCCTTATGCTTCTAATTAATAGCTTGTTCTCATAAACATTTCTATAAGGTAAGCAAGGCACTTTGCGCGCTTATATCTCAGCATCTACTCGTCCGATTGGAACCAAATTTGGAGGAATTCATAAGGACGTATTGAAGAATCTTCATGCCAATTTTCATCCGGATTGGAGGATGCTGAGACCGCCTTACTGAAAGTGAGGCAAATCAGTTAAGCAAAGGAGAAAAATCAGCCACCTCCTTAGAGACCTCCGATCCGGATGAAATTTTGCATGAACATTCTTTGACATGCCCTGATGAATTCCTCCAATTTTGGTTCCAATCGGCTCAATACTTACTGAGATATTAGCTTCCAAAGTGCCTTGCTTTGCTTACCGCCTGCCTTACTGAGTTTTATGAGAACAAGCTAATTGCTAATAAAATTTTCCTTTCCTTGAGGTGTTTTTCTTGCATTTTCCTAAGGAGTTTGGGGCGTACATGAACAGGGCATTAGCCTTTGTCCACAATTTAGTAGTAGCATAACGCGATGCGCAAGTTTTTGCTCTTGCAAACTCAAGTTGAGTGAAAATAGTCAACTTGACTCAAACTATCAACTGCAACTGACATTTTGACTCAAAATTGACTTGGTGGTCAAGAATTTCGCGTTTTATTAGCAGTTTAGTAGTAGAAGTATAACGCAATGCGAAATGTTTACTCATTTATGCTGTGTTCGCCTACCAAGGTTTTCCTTCCGTCAAATTGCGTTTTACTTAAGCCTCCTTTTTCTGAACTGATCATTTTTAATCACTTTTCATAGCTTCAGTTAGACCGCTTTTCCGACCTCTTTTGGTCATATGAGCTAGAAGTGTTTTGATTAGTCAGAAGTACAAAAACTTAAGCATTTCGTTTAAGGCTGTCGTAAGATTTTAAGGAAACGAGGTGTAGGAGGTTCGTATAGACCCCCCGAGGATGACACGCGCGCCCGCGGGTAGCGATAGAAGAACTTGCTACTGAAACTAGTCGAGATGTTTACTCGAGTACGTCCGTTTATTAACTGCTGTACAATTCGTTTCACCGGGACGGGGCGCTCGCAGGCGCCCACAGAACACACCCGTATACCCGTGTTCCTGCTACAACTTCCCCCTACTGAAGGGTTGTCGTGTCCTCACGACGGGGGCCCACAGTCCGTTGTCTGGGCGTAGCAGGCCGAACCGGGGAGATCGGTGGGGCCGGTGAAACCGCGACTTCCGGGAACGGCTTGAGCGGAGTGGACGTGGCAGAGGGCACCGTAGGCACTGTAGCTGCCGGTAGCACGGTCATCAGGTAATTATGCATTGACTCGTTTTGCCGGGCCAGCACGTCCACCTGGGCCTGCAGGTTTTTGTAGACCGAGTCCTGTTCTTGGGAGAGAGCCTCTCGCAGCCGCTGGCGAAATCCACGTCTAGTGCGGGGCGCGGCCTCATCCTCTTCCACGCCCGCGGCGCCGGCTGCGGCCGTCGCATACTTGGGCGGTGCGTCCTCCTCGTCGTCGTCGTCGTCGTCGGAGCTGCCCAGGTTGGCCAGGCGGAATGCTTGGGTGGTCCCACCCCCGGGGTGGCGGCGTCCTCGGCGAGAGGGCCGTTCATCATCGCTGTCGCCCCCGGGGAACAGGATCTGATCCTGCCCTAGGTTGGTCACCATCCTCCACGGCACCTCCACCATCAGGAACGCCGTGTGCCAGATTGCCAACAACATCCACCACCCGAAGCCGCGTCGTCGGTAGAGGATGATCATACGGAGTAGGGCTCCCAGGATCAACTTCAGGAGGCCCACGGTGATGAGGAACCCAGTGAAGTACGAGTAGTACTTCCCCACCGAACTGAAGAAGGGAATGATCGCACTCCCCACGTGGTCCACCATTTGGTCAATGTCCTCCTGGGACCAGAAGGTGGTAGAGCGGCTACCCGTAATCAGGGAGTTGTGGAGGACGTTGCTGGTGATCGTGTTGACCACCGCCTCCCGGCTGCTGAAGAGGTGGAGGTACAAAATGTGGTTGGCCCGTTGCTCCGCAGAGAACACGCCACCACCCAATCCGCGGCTAATGTCGTACTGATGGCTGCGCGGAGCGGCGTCGGACATCGGATTGAGCTGGGATGGAGCGATGCAAGCGTGGATCTGGGGCGTGGCGCACATCCATTGATTGTGTATGCGCCACTTGATGGGCGTGATCGAGTCGCACGGGACCACGCTCGGCCGGTCGGTCAAGATAAACGACAGCGGGTCCGCAAACCGGGTCTCGTTGTTGACCAGCACGGGAATTTCCTGGGTGCAATTGTCGATGGACCGGGTGACCGCCTGTACAGGGTAGCAGGACGTCACGTAGGCCACGGCCCCCGCCCTCGTGACGAGATGGCCGGGTCCGTGGCTGTCCAGGGTGGCGTATGACGATGATCCGGAGGCCATGCTCTGCAACTTGGAGTGTAAGATTGCGCGCTCATTTTTGCAAATCAGTTCTTGTAAGAATTTAAACCGATCCTGAATGTGCAGCGCATGTTGTGAGTGTACAAACGCGAGCTGCGTCTGGATGTTCGCTCCGTCCATGTCCTCTGGGTGCAGGTACTTGGCTTGCAGGGGCCCTTCCCCGGGCCCCACCAAGAGGATGGCAAAGTCCCTCAGCTGGGTGGTGAACAGCTTCCGCTGACACATGGATTGTACTCCTTTGAGGACGAACCCCGCGAACCTTGACTCCTCCTCATGGGCTAGCAGGAGGAGATCGCCAAGATGTCCAGCTCCTCCCATGAGGCTGGTGGCGTTCCGGTGAGGATAGAGCACGGCAGGCCCTCGATACACCTCACTAAGCTCGTCCTCGCAGCGAGGTGACTTCCGCTTGGGCCACACAATAGTACCTTCCGCATCGTCCTGCACGATGAGGTCCTGGAAATTCGCCGTCAAGTGGTTGGAGAACACCACCCGCCCGTTGGCCGTATTCAGCTTCCCGTAAATTGGCTCTACCAGCGCATGGATGGTGGTGGTCTCGTATGATTTGTAGAACGTGACACCTCCGCTGGTGAAAGTGGTGGTGGTGCACTTGTGGTCCTTATCCAATCCTCCTTTGGAGAAATAAGAGAGCAAGGTCGGATTATTGAGAGCTACCTCCACCTTCTTGTTCTCCACTATCAGGTAATGCTTCTCCGCGGCCTCCCGACACGCTTGTGGGGTTACCAAGTAGGGCCGGTTGACATCAGTCATTTGACTGCCATAACTGATGCTATCGTATCCACATCTTGTCACTTGTCGGGACAAATGCACCCTGCACCGGAAGGCCTTGATCGAGAGGGTCGACGCGGTCTGGAGCACCTGGACTGTGATATTGACGGGGGCCTGATATGCGCTCCGAATGTCCTCGCAGAGCTCTGGCTGACTCAGGTCGATGGCTTCGTGGATGGCATCGGGGTGCGCGCAGTCGTAGGTGGTGAATGACGTGACCTTTGCGTCCGGGGTGTAAAGATCAGCGACGCGGCTCCGGGGTGACGTCCCCGGGACCACGGCCGCCTGGGCCAGTTCACTGAACAGGATCCAGTAGGCATACACAAAGAAGGCCATCAAGTACATAGAGGGCCAAAGAAAGCAGCTTACTGGCGTCATGATTTGTTGATTTGTGGGTTATGAGTTTGTATGGTCGCAGATTAGATTAGCACTGGTACTCAGAACTGGAAGAGAGGAATAGTAAATTATTGAGCTGTCATAATTTTGCGGCCAGAATGCGAAAGTTTTGAAGTTTTACTGTTTTTGCTGTTTTTGCGTGCGCGCGTGTTGCCACCCCCCCAAACTTTTGTATGAGGGCAGCAATATGCGCATTAATCAAATACATTATCAGAATTCGGTGTTGATATGGTAGAATTTTGCCCTTGTGATGATGATGATGATGTTTGTGATCGCGACGCTTCTGGGATGGTTGATGGTATTGACGGTCTTATTGGTGGTGGCCGCGGTTCTAGCGGTGGCAGCAGATATCTCGTTGTTTCAGGCAGAGCTTGTGCGGTTTGTGCTTGTTGCAGGGGCAGCAGTGCATCGTCGCGACTTGCTTGCTTGTCGCCGCTTCTCGTTCTGGAGCGCGAGGTCTCTGCGAGCTTGTCTTGGCCTCCTAATATTTGCTGTGAATATTCCTGCAACATTTCTGCTGCCGTTCTTCTTTTCCTCGGTGGTGGCCGAGGTGTTGGTGATGGCGGCGACGAGTTGTGGCCGTAATCATCGGGTGAGATTTGGTCCTGCTGCTCACCTTCATTCGGAGGGGTGTCATTATCGTTCTGTGACATGTGTTCAAACATGGTGCAGTCATATTCTGGAATGGTTGGATCGTCGTTGAATGGCGGAATAGTGTCATCCTTCGCATGTGGGAATCCATATTCGCGATCCGTTGGTGCTACTGCATATTCGAACGCATGTGTAGTTTCGCTGGGCTGTTCATCGGAGGCTGGGTCGGGGGCGTGCATATGCTCCGCAGATTCATCTCCCGGCATGTCGAAGTCCATGTTTTCCGTGGGAGGCGATGTGATGGTCTCGGCTTGTGGATCTGACGGTTCGATGTACCGTTTCAGTCGGTCCACGGAGACAACCTGCTTCTTGGTTAGCGGCCATGATGGGTCTGGCGAGATTTCGTACGTGAGCTCGTTGATTCTTTTCTCGATGGTCCAAGGGCCGGTCCAGAAAGTTTGCAACTTTTTGGATATTGACCGCACGACCCTTGGCGTGAACAGCCACACTTTCTGGCCTGGGGAGAAGGCTTGCTTATCCATATGATAGGCCCGTCTTTGCCGTTCAATGGATGCAGAAATGTTCTTGCGAGCCCACTCATGCGCGAGTTGTATCCGTTCCCGCAGCTGCTTGGCGAAACGGCCAGCTTCGGTTGCCTTATGCACTGCCGGCTGCGGGTCCCCAAAGATGAGATCGAGGTTGGTGGTAGGTTGCCTGCCGAACACCATTTCATAGGGAGCCAGCCCCGTGGATCGATTCTTTGTGGTACGCAAGATGAATAATGCAAACGGCACTACTTCGGCCCATTTAGAATAGTGTCCCTTGATCATCTTACGTATGAGCTCGTTAAGGTCACGGTGGGCCCGCTCTACTGGGTTGCTCTTTGGGTTGTATGACGGCGTGGTGGTGGCCTTGATGCCTAAAGCCGAGCATACTTCCCTCATGAGGTGTGCTGTGAAGTGAGTACCTTGGTCGGTGTGCAGGCGCTCCGGCAGTCCAAAACGGGGGATGATTTCCGTCGTGAGGAATCGTACCGCTGTCTCGGCATCATTGGATCGGCATGGGAAGGCTTCGATCCACTTACTGAACACACACTTGGCCGTGAATAGGTACCGGTGCTGGTTGGACGTGGGCTTGAACGGGCCCACATAGTCAAGGCTGAGCACCTGGAACGGAAATCCAGCATGGCGTGGTACCAGGGTGTGCCGCTGATCCGAGGTTGCGGGTTTAGATTTCTGACACAGCAAGCAGGACTTTACGACCTCATCGGCCACTCTAGCCATGTTTGGGAAGTAGAAGTGTTGAGCTGCCCGATGGATCAGGTTGTCTCGACCCTGGTGTCCCATGGTTTCGTGCACGTGCCTCAGACTGGCCTCCTCCCACTTGCGAGGTACGATGAGCCGAGTCGAAGGCCGGCCTTGCGGGTCACGCAGCCGGAGAGCTCCTTGCTGGTCCAGGCATAGGCTGTTGAATTGTTCCATGAGTACCCGCCCTCGGGCGGAGGCAGCATCGAGATGGGCTCTGGAGGGAGCTTGCTGGAGCTTAACCAATTGGCGCAGCGTCACCAGGTCGTCATCCTCCTCCTGAGCTTCGGCCCATAACTCCGGTTTGGTGGGAATGAGCTTCAGGCTGGCCACGCGGAAGAAGTCGTCATCGGAAACTTCAGCGCTAATGTGGTCTCCTGCTTGGTCCAAATGAGGCGCCCGACTGAGGGAATCGGCATTGCCGTGCTTGGTGCCTGCCCGATGGACGACCTCGAAGTCGTAGTTGGAGATGGTGTCGAGCCACCTGGCCAACATGCCCGTCGGAGCTTCCATGGAGCGAATCCATAGCAGAGCCCGGTGGTCGGTCCGGAGGATGAACCTTCGATGCTGCAAGTAGTATTTGAATTGCTTGATGAAGATAATAACAGCGACCAGCTCTCCCTGGTTGGCGGAATAATTGCTCTGGGCCGAGGTCAACTTCTTTGCTCCGTACAAGATGACTCGCTCCTTGCCTCTCTGCACCTGGGACAAGACCGCCCCTACTGCCCTGTTCTCTTGGGAGAAGTCGGTGTCCAAGATGAACGGGTTTGGGGACGCGAAGTCGGGGTACGCAAGGACCGGGGCCGACACAAGCCGCCTTTTGATCTCCTCGAAAGCATCACGATACTCCTGCGACGGTTCGAAGGTCTGAGTATCAGAAGTCCCATCATCCTTGGATAGCCGGGCAGTCAGTGGCGCGGCGATGTGTTGGTATTTCTCGATGAAGGCCCGGTAGTAATTGGCCTTGCCCATGAAGATGCGAAGGAGTTTGCGAGTGTTGGGTAGCGGCCACTTGCGAATGAGATCTATGTAAGCTGGCATGACTTCCAGCCCTTTCGGGGTGACAACATGCCCGAGGTAAGTCACCCTGGTCTGGAAGAGGTGGCACTTGGTGGGCTTGAGCAACAGGCCTGCCTTCTGATGGGCCTGGAGGACGATCTTGAGGTTTTGCAAGTGCGAATCGAAGTCGGGGGAGTGAACCAAGCAGTCGTCCAGGTAGGGCAGGGCCACGTTCCATGGCACGCCCTCTAATACCAGGCGGTTCAAGCGGCTGTATGTCTTAGGGGCATTCGTGAGCCCGAAAGGCATCTTCAAGAAGGCATACGAGCCATCCCCAGTGGAGAACGTAGTCTTCTCCACGTCCTCAGCGCGAATCGGCACTACGTTGAAGGCTCCCACCGCGTCCAGGGTGGAGAACACGGTGGAGCGGGCTAGCCGCTCAGGTTGTCCCTCACGTCCCGATGGGGTGTGAATTGACCACCGTGATTTTGTTGAGCTCACGATAATTCACGCACCAACGTAGACTGCCGTACTTCATGCGCACGGGGACCAGTGGGGCTGACCACGGGGATGAGATCGGAGTGATGACCTCTTCTTCCAACCACTTATGGATCTGCTCCTTCAAGGAGGACTCCAGGTTGGGGTTGATTGGCCTCCGCCTTATGTTGATCGGTCGGGCGCCAGGCTTGAGATCTATCGCATGCTCCACCAACTTGGTCTGCCCAGTGCGACCATCGAAGGAGAAGGCGCCCAGGTACGCGGCCAGCAGGGACGCGGCCGCCCTCAGGCGTTCGGGATGCCGGCGAAGGAGGTCGTTTTCTTTCAATCCGAATGCTTGAATCGTGAACTCGATCTTCTCCTGTGGGCTGGCATCAGGGGGCAGCCCCGGCGGCGGCTCCGCGGCCCGGATAGCTTGGAGGTGTGGTGCGGATGCAGCGAGGGCAGCGGCCTCCATGGGCTCGTACTCCCTTAGCACACCGTAAAGAGTGCCCCCCTTTACTTGCAAAGGGTGGTCCAGTGGGTTCAGCATTCCCACCAGCAGGTGGCCTCCTGCGGAGGGTCGCACCACGGCGTTCAGCCAAGGAGCCAGCTGGGTTTCTTCGGCGAACTGCCCTTCAGCCTCCAGGACTGCGGGCTTTGCATCGCCGTGAGGCCATAGAGCGGCAACGGCCGCGACGAGAGCAGTGCTGCGTGGCGGGACAGTGGCTGGCCGGAGGACACATATTGGGTATTCCCCCGGGGAAGGCTGGCTGGAGGCCGACAGGGCCCCAACCAGCGGAACACATTGGCCGTGAATTCTCAGGGCACCCCGCGAGTGGAGCTGGTCGATGCGGTGGTGGCTCAAGAAGGGCCCCGAGAGGTTGAAGTCCATAGACAAATTGCGCACCACTGCCGGGCGGATGGAGAACACGTGAGGGTGCTCCCCGAACTGCACCCGTAGAGGCTGCTTGAGTTCCCCCAACACTTGCAGCCGATGGCGGGCGTGGGCCGTGCCCACAGCGGTCATGTCCTCCAGGGGTCGCAACCCGTGGGGGAGGACTCCCAGTCGCTTAGCGAAGTCCTCAGAGATGCAAGTGCGCCAGCTGTTTCCGCTGTCCACTAAGGCTCGCGTCTTGATGCGGCCGATGTGCACTGGCACTTGGGTTAAAAATTGTTTATGCTGTGTGATGTGGTCTAATGCGGCTAAGATGAGGGATGCTGGCGTGACCCGGGCGGAGCCCTCTACAACCGGGTCGGGTCGTTTCCCGCCGGCGTATTCCCGGAAGCTTCCGACTCAGCCTCAGGGCCGGCCTCACTGATCTCGTTGACCTTGGGCCGCTTGCCGGCGGACTGCTTGCCGCTGGACTGGTTGGAATCGGAGGACCGCTTCCGGTCCGAAGGCTGGCCCGACCCCCACTTGCCCGAGGCGGACGAAGAGCGTTGCTGCAGTTGGCTTGCAGCTTTGTGCCACTTGTTGATCTTGGGGTTGTAACGGTTGTTGCGCTTGTCCCGCTCGAGGGCGCGGCACTCGGCCCGGCGATGGCCTTTCCTCTCGCAGTAGAAACAAGTGATGTCGGCATCGGCATCCGAGGAATGCAGGGCGGCTACTCGGCCTTTGCTTTGCCCGATCGTCATCCAACACTCGGCTTGGCAAGCGGCCTCCAGGGCATCGGCCATGGTGGCGAACTTGTGCCCGGCGAGGCCCATCACTACGTCCTTGCGGTGCATCTTGGTGACGAAGATGCGGATGAGGTCAGGGTAGGTCTCGACCTCCTTGGCGAGCTCCGGTCTGGCTCGAACAAAGATGCTCCTCAGGCGGGCATGCCATTGCGGAATAGCTTCATCTGCCTTCTGCTGGGCAGTCTCCAAGGCAATACGGGCCACCTGAGAGGACGTGGCGGTGACGAAGAACCTCTCGTACGCATCCAGCAGGTGCATGAAGGTGAAGGCTTCGTCACCCAGTCGGAGGTCGACCTCGTTGACCGTCCGGAGCGCCACCCCGACCATGGCGTGCTTGATCTCCATTTTCTTGGTGGCCTCCGAGGCCGTTGAACCCAAGAAGGTGGCCTCTACATGCAGGCGGAAGGTGAGCCATTTATCGGCCTCTGTGTCCTCAAACTTCTCAAGTTTCCGCTTGCGACCGGCGCGAGCCGCGGCGGCCTCGGCCTCGAGGCGCCGGGCTTCCGCCTCCACTTGTCGCAACTCGGCCTCCCTCTGTCTGGTCTCGAGGTCGGCGTTCCGTTGGGCTTCGAACCCGCGAAGGAGTTGGAGCATCATGGCTTGCATGTCTCCTGACGCCGGGGGTGCGTTGTTCGGCCCGGCCAATTGGGGCGGCGGAAGCCCGCCAGCGGCGCCGCCGCTTCCCCCTGTGGGCGTGCCCGATCGTGGGTGGGTCCCGCCCTGGGCCCCAAGTGGATTGCCTCCTTGGGCCCCGCCAACCCCGAGGGGGTTGCCCCCTTGGGCCCCGCCAACCCCGAAGGGCGCGAGGACCTCGACCTCCTCCCGGCGCGAGCCGGCGAGGTGGCCAGGATCGGAGAGATTATCGGGGTCTTCGTCAGTTGAAGATGGGCGTTGTTTTGGTGATCGAAGCATCATGATGTCTACTGTGCAGCGGTGAAATGGTGCAAAGCGAGAAGATTGGGGGTGTAATAGCCTTGGGAGCTTCCAAAGAACTGGGCTCGACCCCCCGATCAGCTCTCTTTTTATTGTCACCAGATCAGCGCAACGGCCGCTCTCATGGCCAGCAGGGGAATTCTGGCCCCTCTGATAAATTGTTTTAAAACGACTCTCTCTCAAGATTGTTTACAAGATCTGGTTTACGACCGGTGATTTAGGCGGCCAATTTTAGCTATTTAGCTATTAGCGAAGCTTCATTAGCAACAGGATGCGAGATTTAGTTTACAACTTCTTGCAGCTGCAACAGCAGTCGATCTCCCCTGTTACTAGGAGTAACCTTGGGAATGGGGCCATAAAGAGGCCAGCGGCTTGGTCTATTTGCGACCGTATTTGCGCGACACAATGCCGGTCTCCGAGTGACCATTTATGGCCATATTTTGTGCCTGATCCAATCTCGAAAGTGACCGTGAGCGGATTATCGATAAGCGGTTGAGCCGACCCATCTACGGGTCAAGGGATTAACTTCCCTATTAATACATTGCTCAGTGATCCTGACTGATCCTCAAGAGCCAAGCCTTTTCCGGCCTTCGCCTGGCGGCCCGCCGCTGGGGTCCGCCTGACGGCTTCCCGAGGTATACTTCTCGGGGGTAATCGATAGTCGTGGCCTGATTTCTTTCTGGCTGCGCGCGCGCGCAGTATTTGGGAGCGTGTAGTTAGTGTAGTTAGTTGTTGTTTATTGATCTTAATGCAATCATTAACATGAATCGTTCTGACAAATGCGCGTTTTTCTGCAGAGTAACGCGGCCTCCCTGCCAAGGTTTCGATGGTGGCCTTGTTGCGAGGGCGAGGCTGTGATGGCGACTCAGGTGTCCAGCGATCTTGCTGCCTGAGGGCCCGTGCTCTCCTGGTGATGCCCGCCATTCTCTGTGGCGCAGCCTCAGCCGAGGACAAGCGAGGTGATTCTAGCGACTCAGGTGTCCAGCGATCTTGCTGCCTGAGGGCCCGTGCTCTCCTGGTGATGCTCGCCATTCTCTGTGGCGGCCTCAGCCGAGGACAAGCTTGCTCGGCGTACGATAGCCGGCTGACAGCGTATTCGCGATTTTCTGCTATAGTGTCGCGATGCCTACTGCCACAACACCTCCATGCGATCCGGGCATACGGCCTCAAGGGACGCGCCCGACCTCGGCCTGGGGTGGATGCTGTGCTCTGGTCATTCTGGCACGAATGCTTGACTGGCGCAAGGGTGACGACTCGCTGCCGGTGTCACCGGTGTCTTGCTTGGACTGTGGTGTTGGCCTACGGGTGTGGCTCCTTGCCACGCCCCTTTTGGTCCCATCTGGCTATTTGCTCAGCCATATTGCTGTCCCTTATTTGCGGGTTTGTTGGGGCGAAGGTGTCGATAACTCGGGGAGTTGTCCTCAGCACCGAGCCAACTTGTAGGAGGTTCGTATAGACCCCCCGAGGATGACACGCGCGCCCGCGGGTAGCGATAGAAGAACTTGCTACTGAAACTAGTCGAGATGTTTACTCGAGTACGTCCGTTTATTAACTGCTGTACAATTCGTTTCACCGGGACGGGGCGCTCGCAGGCGCCCACAGAACACACCCGTATACCCGTGTTCCTGCTACAGAGGCATAGATGAACACCCTAGGGTTCGCAAGAGAGAGAACTTGCGCATCGTGCGGTACTTCTTCTTAACTGCATGCTTGTGTAATTTTTACCTTAGCTTATCTAATTTTACCTTAGTTTAGCTTTTTCCGGCAATATGACAACAGCCTTGTAAACGTGTACTATCTGAATGTTACTTAACACTATTAAACATAACACAAGTCATTTTTGTCTTAGTAAGAATTCACAGTTCAGTCTCCAATGAAATCACGGCTTATATGTACATATAGGGCTACTTAGCTAAGAAGCTAAAAATGGATTTTGTCTAAGTAGCTAGCATTAAGTTACTTTTTTGTAACCTAACAAACTGAAAGTAACCTAAGATTATTAAGTTTAAGAAAACATAAGACATTAATGCCCTGTTCATCAACTCAACTTTTTCGTAACTTACTTGTCTTACCTTACGAAAAAAGTTGTCGTAGCTCATGCACATGCCCGCCAATAGCGAGCGCAGACTTTATTAAATGGTCGTTGACCTCTGCGCCACTGAGCCACTGCGCCACATGAGGTTTCAACTAAAAAAGGCATTCACATGCCCGCCAATAGCGCGCACGTACTTTATTAATGGTCGTTGACCCCTGCGCCACTGAGCCACTGCGCCACATGAGGTTTCAAATAAAAAATGGCATTCACATGCCCGCCAATAGCGCGTGCAGACTTTATTAAATGGTCGTTGACCTCTGCGCCACTGAGCCACTGCACCACATGAGGTTTAAATTAAAAAAGGCATTCACATGCCCGCCAATAGCTCGCGCGGACTTTATTAATGGTCGTTGACCCCTGCGCCACTGAGCCACTGCGCCACATGAGGTTTCAAATAAAAAATGGCAGTCACATACCCACCAATAGCGCGCGCGGACTTTATTAATGGTCGTTGACGTCTGCGCCACTGAGCCACTGCGCCACATGAGGTTTCAAATAAAAAATGGCAGTCACATGCCCGCCAATAGCGCGCGCGGACTTTATTAAATGGTCGTTGACGTCTGCGCCACTGAGCCACTGCGCCACATGAGGTTTCAAATAAAAAATGGCATTCACACGCCCACAAGCCACAAGTGTTTGTGGACTTTATTAATGGCTGTTGACCCCTGCGCCACTGCGCCACAAAAAGTTTCAAATTTCGCGATGTTTGTGTCTCTATATGGACGTGGGGCGTGCACTTACTTGGTTAAGACGATTGAGCCTAACTGCACAGCACAAATTTCGCGATTTCTGTGTCGCTGGACACCTGGCCACTGCCACTTTTGAGCATTTGTCAGGTCACAGCTAGATCGCGCTCAGCTCGACCTGACTTAACTGGTTTACCGTACTGCACAATGCTGATATCCCTAGTTGGAACCGGGCTAAAATCAGCCCTTGCACCTTTTTTGCAGCAAGATATCTGATCTATCTTTTTTAATTGCGCTTCTTCTTTTGTTTTGCCTGTGTAAGACAGGTTATTTTCCTAGGTTCAAGTAACAATTGTTATTCGATTAGCCGAGTTAGATTCGATGGTAGGCTTTGATCTTTTTTGATTCGTATACCATTGTAGATTAATCATTTATTAGCCTTGGAACGAGGTCGACTTTCAAAGGAGAACATGCACGAAAGGAAAGTCATCTCATGTGATGCTTATATCCCGTTTGACTACACGAAAGTAATTACCTAGTATGTCAAGGCTTTTTCTTTCTTTAGGCTTGGGAAATCACCTCAGGCCGATTTCATATAATCAAAGCCAAGCTAAGGCAAGCTAAGCTAGGTTCTTTGGAGGCTAATATCTCAGCAAATACTGAATGTATTGGCACCAAATTTGGTACGGTTCATCAAAATGTCAACCTTCATCTGTGTTTCAAATTTGGTAAAGTTCCGAGGCCGTAGAGTGGAGGCCATTTAATAAGCAAAGCTAGGTACCTAGCTTGTCTATTTGGGCAGGTAAAGTCAGCCTATCGTCAGATCCAGTTGATAATTGGCATAGTGGCTTATTATGCTCTCCTAACGAATCATACCAGATTTGGCGCCAATCGATTCAGTAGTTGCTGAGCTATAAGCTTCCAAAGTACCTTGCTTATTTGAGCTTGCTTATATGAAATCGGCCTAAGAGTTGACCATGTATTTTTATGCCAAATGCTACTCAAATTCAGCTATGAAAAGCATTATGAATATTACATTGAGTCAGCTGTTAGCTCCTTTATAATTCAAATAAAGCATACCATGATATCCATGTTTGGGAGCAATGTGCAAGATGCTTCCAACTTGATTTCTACTCCTACAACAAGAGAGCTGGACACACAACTTTTCTTTCATGAATCAAACACCTGACAGCCAAATTACTTCGGCCATTCTAGCATCCACCCAATTAGTCAAAGGTGGTCTCGAACAACTCTCAGCTTCTCGACTTTAAGGCCTGGATCAGCTGGTTACTTCTCCGTAATTATGAGCGCCGTGATTGCGATCCAATCGCCTACATAACAGCAATCATTCTAGTGCAATTATTTCTGTGCTAAAAATACTTTATTAGAGGGATAAAAGTAAAACTTTTCGACTCAAGTTAAAGAAGGTCACCATTTGAGCTTGAACTATGAAAAGCAGCTGCTGCCATAACAAAAAAAAAGTAAAATTGCAAAGGTTTAGTGGACTTGACTTTTTAAGTTCCGCCGCTACTTTGCTAGCCGTAATTGAACCATAATTTTTATATTAGCTGATCTACTTCAATTGCGATGCAATTACTTACAGCAGCTAAAATTATGACCGATATTGCGCTGCAATCATGACCAGCTAATCCAGGTCTTAGCCTAGGAAAGTATTGAGTCGGTCTAATAGTAGTTCTTGGCCCTCCATAGTAGGTCCCGTCATTGCGTTTCCAAGCATGTTTATTTGAGGAGATCATCACTTTTTCTGCTGAACGAGAATTGCGCGTAAATGATGGCTGGTGGCCATTTCAGACTCGATCATGTCAACGCCGTTTTCGGTATGATTTTGGCGGTGTTTGGCTCTACTTGTCATGTCTTGGCCACTCCTTGACCACGGCATTCGCACATGACAAATCAAGTTGAGCAGTGTGGTGCGAAAACGCCGGCCAACCATGCAGTACACCACGAAGTTGATGCTGGAGTTGAGCACTAAGCACAAGTTGTTGAAGCTGGTCAATATGTAGACCGCATAGGGCGAATGGAACAGGCCCTTGTTGTGGCAGTAGGTGAAATGCTCACTACCAATCGTTGATGGGTGAACCACACTGTCAATCTGAAAAGTGAGATCCCAAATTCGCATTTTTAGTCCAGTTACCTTGCTTAAGCAGTGGCCTTACTCGAATAGTTAAGTTCAGTTCGTTCTACCCAAGTTCAGCTGGTTTTAGCTAAGTTGAGGTGGCTGCAATGCTGAACGCCAACGCATTGGATGTCAGCAGCTGATGAGATAACTTGGCTTTTCTTAATTGAGCAACCTTCAGTTGCTACACATTTTGAGAACACTTTTTTCCATAGTTCAGTTAGGTAATTTATAACTTAGCATACTAGGCGAGCTAGTGCTTAATAAAATTAAGCGACACTAGGATCTATATGCATGAATATCTGAGAACGGAACTGAACTATGCTTAACTTTTTCCCCAACATAACTTGACTTTCCGACCTATGGGAACGCCCTATTTTTGTATGCAACATGGCATGTTGGCCCTTACGATACAGTTGCCAGGAGAGTGCATGGTTCGACACTTTGGGATTCAGGAAAATAAAGTAGGGATCAGTAGCTTTTAAAAAAGTGGATAAAATGTCAATATTTTGTACCTAACGTCCTTCATTCATGCAAGCTTCCATGATGGTCCATGATGAAGAGGCTAGCTCGGATCTGGTCTAAAAAGCATCGAACTATTAAAAAGGGCTCATTTACCGTGATTCAAGGCCAAAATAGGCTTAGAAGATTGCTATTGTCTACCTGCTACAGTATGGCACATGCCAATCTAATCCATCAAACTAACTAAGCACTTCTAATGAGACCCAATTGGTGCCTATTGATGTAGGGCTACGATTTTCCACTCACTAATGAGCACTTGCCGTAAACTTAAATTGGAATATGGTGGTAGCAGCAGCGAAAACTTTTTTTCTGCATCCACTCTCGCTGGTTTCCCCAAAGAACGGTTCAACCGACACGGCAAAAAAGTTGATTATAATATAAAAGAGAAAGTTGGGCCAAATTTCCCCCAAGGGTGCTCAAAAGGGCACTGAGCGGAAAAAGGTTCATGTCTGGCTGCATTAAAGAGGCCTCTCGCATATAGGAGAACATCTACGCAAACTTTATTTTATTACACTGCACGCTCGGGTAATAATGGTCAGTCTCTTCAGCTCATTTCATATGGGAATACGAAGCTGATGGATCGGCAAACCTGCTCTAAACACAGTTCCTGCCAGGAGAGAACCAAAAATAGCCACTGGCACAATGTATCACTTTCACAGAATAGGGCGTTGCCTTATTATGACTGGTTAGTCAAGATAAGGTAGGAAAAATGTTCAGCTTAGTTTAGTTCTGTTCACAGATATAGCTTGTTCTCATAAAACTCAGTAAGGCAGGCGGTAAGCAAAGCAAGGCACTTTGGAAGCTCATAACTCAGTAAGTATTGAGCCGATTGGAACCAAATTTGGAGGGATTCATAAGAGCGTATTGAAGAATCGTCATACCAATTTTCATCCAGATCGGAGGTCTCAAAGGAGGTGGCTGATTTTTCTCCTTTGCTTAACTGATTTGCCTCACTTTCAGTAAGGCGGCCTTAGCGTCCTCCAATCCGGATGAAAATTGGCATGAAGATTCTTCAATACGTCCTTATGAATTCCACCAAATTTGGTTCCAATCAGACGAGTAGATGCTGAGATATAAGCGCGCAAAGTGCCTTGCTTACCTTATAGAAATGTTTATGAGAACAAGCTATTTATAAAGGCAGGTCCTAATGTCGCTTAATTTTATATAGTACTAGATTGCTAGCCAAGCTAGTTATATTACTTTATTTCCTAAACGGGTTGTCTAAAACCCGCACCGACCCGCACTGACCCGCACCGACCCGCACCGATACGCACCGACCCGCACTGAGCCGCACCAAGCCGCACCGACCCGCACCGATCCGCACTGACCCACAAAAACCGGCACCATACGGCACAAACCAATAGAAAACAAAAAAAGCTCAAAAAAGGTTTCTGCCAGCATGAACATTTAATCAAAACTTCAAAAGCAATTTCAAACCCACACCAAGAAGTAACTTTTTTCAAAGTGGTTACTGCAAAAGTTAGCTGGTAGCATGACCTTTCTGGCACAAGTGGCCTTTTTGGCCTTTGCATGAAAAGTTACTGTAGTTACTGTTACTGTAGGCCAAGAAAGAGCCATTTCTGCTCTCCTTTGTAGCAAAGCAAAACTTCAAGTGCTATTTCAAACCCGCGCCAAGAAGTAACTTTTTTCAAAGTGGTTACTGCAAAAGTTAGCTGGTAGCATGACCTTTCTGGGACAAGTGGCCTTTTGGCCTTTGCAAGAAAAGTTACTGCAGTGGCTGGCCAAGAAACAGCCATTTCTGCTCTCCTATGTAGCGAAGCAAAACTTCAAGTGCGATTTCAAACCCGCGCCAAGAAGTAACTTTTTCAAAGTGGTTACTGCAAAAGTTAGCTGGTAGCATGACCTTCCTGGCACAAGTGGCCTATTTGGCCTTTGACAGTAAAGTTACTGCAGTGGCCGGCCAAGAAACAGCCTTTTCTGCTCTCCTTTGTGGCTAAGCAAAACTTCAAGTGCGATTTCAAACCCGCACCTAGAAGTAACTTATTACAAAGTGGTTACTGCAAAAGTTAGCTGGTAGCATGACCTTTCTGGGACAAGTGGCCTTTTTGGCCTTTGCAATAAAAGTTACTGCAGTGGCTGGCCAAGAAAGAGCCATTTCTGCTCTCCTATGTAGCGAAGCAAAACTTCAAGTGCAATTTCAAACCTGAGCCAAGAAGTAACTTTTTTCAAAGTGGTTACTGCAAAAGTTAGCTGGTAGCATGACCTGCGGGTCGGTGCGGGTCGGTGCGGGTTGGTTCGGGTCGGCGCAGCTTTTAGACGCGGCCTTAACTTAGCCCAAACCAGCTGAACTTGGCTAGAACGAGCTGAACTTAACTAGTCGAGTAAGGTTACTGCTTAAGCAAAGCAACTGGATTAAAAACTCGGGGTTTTTTCGCTGAGCCTACTCTGCTCATGACAATGACTTTATGTACCTGAATGACAAGCCTGACCACGTGGCACACGAGGAAGACGACCACTATTCCAACGAGAACTTTGGTTGACCTCTCGTTGCCTCCGATCGCAGCGGATGGCGGCTGGTGGGGTGGGATGACCGGCGCACTGGTCAGTTCAGCTGCAGGCGTCTCGTTCTTGGCTTGCTGCTGCAGCGGCAACCGCTCCGTCTCGCTGTTGCTGTTGCTCAGCGGTGGCTGCTGAGCTGCTGAGCCTGCGGCGCTCGTGGCCTGATGAACGGTCGCTGCTCCTCCTCGCCGTGAAAATCTCACCACGAAGCCGTCGTTGAGTTTGCGGAATTTCGCGGATTTGCGGATCTTCAAGTAGATGCCGTAGTTGAGGCAAATGAGAGCCAGCAGGGGCAGGAATCCAATCACGATGATCTCCGTCCAGTAGCGACTGAACATGATATATCTGAAATTGATCAATCACGCTAAGAGGAAAAGCTCTCTTAAGGTTGAGTACCTTTCATCAGCCATCAGTTCTGTGGGCTCAAACGAAGGTTGAGTCGTCGAGTTTCCCAAGCCAATTCTGGTGCCTCTGAACTCCAGGAATCGCCCAAAGTTGACCCCAATTGAGGTGAAAAAGACGAGGAGAACGTAAAAAATGGGGCTCGGTTTGTACTGCAGAGGCCTATCAATATTACAATGAGGATGTGATTTTTGTTCGATCACTGGTTATTTCTCAGCTGTTGTGAGCGCCATAATCGCTATACAGTTGTCAACAAAACAGCAATCAACTGGTTATTGACATACAATTATGGCTGTGCGCCAAGATTAATTAGTTGTAGGTTTTAAGTAAAACTTAATAGAAATCCAATTTATTGGAACTTGAATCATCTGCAGCAAGTTGCTGTCATACTGGACTAGTAAAGAAAATTGCCAAAAGCAAATAGCAAAGGTTTGGTAGGCTTGACTTGATAAGTTCTGCTAGCCATTTTTGTGCGACAATTATCGATTGTATCTGATCGACTTCAATTTAGTCGCAATAACAAACAGCAGCTGACATTAGGACCGAAATTGTATTGCAATTTTGGCCAGCTGATCCAGGCGTTACAAATCCAAAAAATTCTCCACAAACCTGCAAATTGCCAAGTATCTCTCTGTGGACACAGCTGCCACCATGAGCACTGTGGAGGTGATTGATATGTTGCCAAGAGGCCAGAGAAGGTATGGAAACAAGTAGATGAACCAGTGGGGCTCAGTGGTCATGACTGTGGTACAGGCCGACATCAGTATGAAGAATATGATGAGCAGGCTGTCACTGACGGACATCACAATGAGCAGCTGATTGAATGTGGATTTCTTGCTCTGGCTCAACACTGCCAAAGTTAGGCAGTTGCCCAGCAAACCAAGAATGCCCACCCCTGAATCGCAAAATGATGTTGGATCTTGAGCACTTTTAATAAGGGAAGGTGTACCTATGAGAAGGACGCCCTCAATCCAGAATTTGGCAGCCTCGTACAAGGGATAGTAGACGGTGTAGTTGTCATAGCATTCGAAGGTCACATTCATCAAAATGCTGGAGTCATTGATCACAATATCGTCTGCTTCCAGGGACGAGACGAGGATGCCAGTGACATTGCTTTCCTCCTCTTCCAGCTGGTCATCATTACCTCTTGGGCTTACCTACAGCCAAAGAAGAACATTTGAGAGAGACCCTTTTAGTAAGGCCTGGATCAGCTGGTCATTATTGCAACGCAATTTTGGTGATACTGTCAGCTGCTGATTGTAATTGCGTAGCAATCTAAGTCGATCAGCTGCTACAGATAATTGCGGTGCAATAACGGCTAGCAAAGCAGAGGCGGAACTTACAAAGTCAACTCAACGAAACCTTTGCAATTATACTTGAGCTATTTTTTTACTGCTTTTGATAATCCCAGCTCTAATGGAGCAGTTCTTTAATTTAAATTGAGAAGTTTTTCCTTTAAACCCTCATTTATATAGTTTTTACGCACAACAATAATTGGATTAGAATTACCAGCTGGTCGCTGTTTAGTTGACAATTGGATCGCAATTACGGTGCTCATTACTGCGGTGAGTTAATCAGCTGATCCAGGCCTAACAACTATGACCATTTCCTTGCATCTAGGTAGTCTCAGATAATTGCCACTCACCGCATTGCTTTGTACCATTAGAAAATTCAATAAAGAATGCGACGTACGCATTGAATCGCGGCCATTTGCTTAAAAAACTCCATTTATTATTTTCAGCAGAATATTGGACAGCAAATGCAGCGCGGTTCTCTGCGGAATGTCACTCAAATTGCTTTCTTCGCTGCTTTTCTCAAAGGCTTCAGGTCATTCTAGATTGTTTTTTTTTTTTTTTGCTTCAACAAAACAACTGCTTTCATCTCGGTGGCATACGCTACGCGAAACCACATTTCTCTCCTTCTGCATCATTAATTATCTCTCCTCCCAAGACAGCCATCCTTCATTTACTGTCACTCATGGCTACAATCAACTAAAAAACATATGAATATGGGAAAGAACTGAAGCTAAAACCACGTTTTTATTTGATCAAAGGGGTCGCACTTTTTGACTTGATATTTGCATTTAGAGAGCTTTACAACTTTTCAATTATGATCGTGGTCATAAATCTTCCAAATCGTTTGTATCGGATACTATAAATTGAAAATGTATTTGACACAGGGACAGAATCATAAATATGTGCCGTAAATAAATCTTCTTCGTCAACAAAAGAACTGTTGGAATGAAAGAAAATAGGAAAGAACTTTTTTCTCTGATCTGTTTTTACAGGCCTTTAAATAGGTATTTACGTAGGTAAGGTTACCAGACTAATCACTTCATGTTTTGAGGCCTTCTCCCATTTGCCCCTTCATGTTTGCCCCTTTGTAGATATCTTTGCCCCTTCGAACTTTTGACGAAGGCAAATCTTGTTAGAAATATTTGTCCAAGGCCTGCGAAAGCTAAATGTAATAATATGCTTCTTGGTATCATTTTTCTTTTTGGTTTCCGCTCTCAGGTTACCTGGCTCTGCAACCTGTTAAACATCCTACTATTCTAGCATACTATCTCTAAATTATTTTCTCAAAAGCCTGGCGTATCTTTGCAAAACAGGGGCAACTTGCAAAGGAAATTAATACATTTTGTCACTCTTCCATAGTTTTTGGCTGCCCTGGAGCAAAAAGGATGAGTTTTATCCTAACATTTGTCAAAGAGTACGACTTACTTTCGAAGCTTTCCCGTAGCTTGATACAAACAGAGCTATTGTCACAACAATTGATGGTACTGAGAGAAACACCCACAAAGACAAAGCCTGTAGCCTCATTTTCACTCTGACAGGGATGCATGTTGACACAGATGAGGGCATTTTCAAAAATATCCTCTTCACTTGCTCACTAGTTAGTAGGAACTCCCAAAGATGAATCAAAAAAGAGAGGCGCATCGTGGCGGCAATAGTCTTCTCCCAAGAATATGAGAGAAAAGAGAAAATTGCTTGGTTTTGCTATCCTTTTTTGATGATGATGCACAATATTTTCAACTTTTAATTTTTAAGCAATTTGTGTCTCATTTTAATTAGAAAGGCATCTTACTAGTAAGAAAGCTTAACGATATCTTAGGGCTTTCTCCTTGGTTCTCTAATGACTTATAATTTAATAGAGATACAATGCAGAAGATACATGTAAAAGATATATTGTATGATAATAATTATTGCCTGAAAATACTTTTTCCTCAACTTTCGTTGAGTAATGTATAAGAATTATAGGCTATTTTTACCAAATCCAACCGTGCTGAACTTGCTTGTTTTGAGCTCCTAGAATGTTGTACCACAAAAAGTAGGGCCATGTATTCAGGTTCGATCCATCATGCTCAGGTCTGGATATGAAGTGACGCATGATCCAAAATTTACTGAATTTCTGAAACTTACTCAAAATGGCAACTCTCGTCTGTATTGTTCCTAGCTAGCTCATTAATAGCACTTTCTAAGCCATTTTGGTAGGCAAAAGTAAAATGATTTGTAGGCATTTTTTAAGAGTTCACTTGGCAAAACAAATTTGCCGCATGTATTTAACAAAGCCATAGCTAGTTGACAATTTCTCATATACATTGTACATTATTTGGGCAAATACTTCATGAGATTTCCTTTAACAAAACGGCTATCAAATATAAAAATGCCTGGATCACCAGCTCGTCAATGATTTAAAGGCCTGAACATGAAAAAATGAAAAGAGCCTTGCCTCAAATGAACTTGTCTCCTATACAGTCTGATTCAGAGAATTGTGATCAATTCGGTAATAGGTTAGAAAAGTGTTCACAATTCTGTGACTCAGGCTGTATATACTACATTTATCTTAAAAGGGCCGAATTTCTGCAATTTTAGCAATCTTTGTGCGCTTGAGATGATGATGATGATAACTACTCGCTTTGATTTAACTTTTTTAGCATTGTACGATCAAGTTTGGATTTCAATCTGCATCACGAAAAAACGAAAAAGTCAAAGTTTGGACAACTATTGTCTCATTTCTTTCCGTTTGCCTAGCTGCTTTAACCTCGGAAATTCACGCATGTAACCATTTGCTCCGAAGGTTGAGCGACTTCAGATTCAGCAGTTCTTTCCGTTGTATTTTGAAAAACAAGTGAGAGGTTGAGCTGCTAAAGTTTCATTTCTTTACGTTTGCTTAGCAGCTCTATCCTTGGAAATTCATGCAGGTATAAACACATTTGGCATCGCACTCTGGTAAAACGCAGTTTGCTAGTAGTAACTTGCATACAATAATAATTTAACACTTTGCAAAAAAAATTATTATTGTAGTTGAGTATGTATTTCTATTTAGCTAGGAAGCATAAAGTAGGACCATTCGATAGGTGAGAGAGTATTATGGAATGGAAAAACACGAGTTGATCTTTTCTATCCCGATCCTGCGAGGATATTAATTTCACGAGAATTATTGCAAAACTAATCTTTGAATTGAAAAAATAAAAGTGTTTGCCAAATTCAATAAACTAGAGTAACTTGATGTGAATGGTAGGTTAGGTGACATATCTACAATGGTCTTTATTTTTAAAAGTTGATAATACACAAAAATGGGCCAAAATAATGACGCGAGCATTTACTTTTTGCTCAGAATATCTTTGATGATGATCAGGAAATCGAAAAACATGAAAAATCCAGTGATGATTGCCATGCTGCCAAGGGCCAAGCCAACGTCTCCGTCATCTCCTGGTATGCTTTGATATTTATCCACGACCAGAGAGCCACTCGTCAGGAATAAGATGCAGCCCAGGAATTGCAGCATTGACTCCTGAAAAATAAGCAACCAAAATTTGTTAAGGAACTCTGCTCGAAAACTTCACATTAATAAATGTGTCTTTGCGTGTATTTTCAGCTCGCACGCAAACTAACGTTTGCACGAACGTGCGATTGATCAATAAAAAGCTTAAAGGGTAAGATCACATGGCTAGCAAATGTAAAATTTGCCACTCATGAAAAATCTGCGGTGAAAAATTACCATTTTAAGTGACACATCATCGCCCAATATGTAAGTTATGATAATAATGGCATAGAGAAATGTGTAGGCAGTGACGCAGCATATTGTCACCCATTTTGCGTCAACGATGTGCGTCACCTCATTTCGCCCATAGGAAAATCCAGTTCTTGCCAACACGAGCACAATGATGACCAGGCACTAGAATTGAAAATAAATTACATCTAATTAGGGGCAATTATGAATTTAGGCAATAATAATACCAGACAGAGGATTTTCATCAGCCCTCTCGGACTTTTGAGCACACTTGCGGAAAGTTGGACGCCCATTGCTACCAATTTTTTATTCTGGCCTTCCTTCTGCTTCCAATGTCAAAATCATACTAAACACGACTACCATTGGCTTCGAGAGCGCAATCAACAACCATGCAAAGGTAAGCCAGATTCATACCTTCCCTTTTTCTAGAATAATCCAGTTTTGTGGCGCACAGTAGATTTATTTCCTCGAAAACGAAACAACACCAGCGCAAAAAATTCATAACAGCCAAATCACCTAGCTATCAAGGAGATTATTTTGTGGTCAATAAAAATACCTTTAAAAATTTTTTTTTTCATGCTGCACCATCTTCACATATAAGTAAAGATAAAAAGGCATTTTTAGAATTCCTTAAAACCAGTTGTACATAAAATAAGGTAACGCAAAACAAGTTCTTCTTTAAAAATCTTAGTTCTTCAAAAATTCCTGTTTTTTCAAAATGAGCATTAAAAGTTTACTGCCATTAAATATAATATAGAATTCTTTTAAGAAATACAAGTCTGCAATAATAATTTTTATTTTTTATTTTTTGAGAAAAAAAATTTGCATTTAGGCGGAGGCGTCCATGAATGGACAGCTGGGGTCGGGCCTGCGCTTTTATATGATTAAGAGTGGTCAAATCAAAAACGAAAATGTATATTTAAGAATTTTTTGTACCGATTTGGCGGGCTAATTAAGCGCGACAGTCCAGACTACACATATATTCTTTCTCATGACTCAATCCGTAGATTGGCTGGGAAGTACGAAGTGCCCCAAAAAACTAGCTACATTAATTGGGAAAAAAATGAATAAACATATTGCTTGAGATATGAACCTTATAGAGTAACGCCACGTATTCGTTTTGGCTCTGCTGGTAAAAGGCACTTTTTGGGAAAGGCACCAAGATAAATTGGCACTGCAATAAAAGGCACCATTCATAAAAGGCACTGCAACAACTAATAGCAAATACGACATATGAGCTTTATCAGGGACTCAAAATTCCGCAAGGTGGCGACACAGTATTTTAAGGGGGCAAATAGCTTGCTGAGGTGTTAGGAAAATTTGCAAGATTTGAGTGCGTGCGCTTGATGACAAAGTAAGTGACCAACATCACATGATTTTTAGCGCAAAAAATGGGTATTTTCTGTTTCTTGAGTGTCAGTTTGCTCCAATAGTTTCGTTTGACAAAATGTCCGATGTTAATGTTCCTTTTCATGACACTGTCTATGAGAAGAAAATCACAATAAGTGGAAAAAGTGCTGGTGCCATAAAGTATTTTGTTTCACTGTCAGTGCCACCCTACACTACCCGACCAAGGTTTTTGAACCTACACTTTCAAAGCATAAGGCCTCTCAGCAAATCAAGTATTGTTTCCAGCCAATTTAATCAAGATCTTTCATATGTCGACCAATCTAATATTATTTCAGCCAAGCATATCAGGAAACGCTGATTTTTTAATCCAAAATGGTCAAACAAAGATGGGTGGCAATTATACAAGGGGTGCCAATATAATATAGTGCCTTTTATTAAAGTGCTAATATTGTATGGTGCCTTTTATAGTAGTGCCAATTTATGTTGGTGCCTTTCCCAAAAAGTGCCTTTTACCAGTATACCCTTCGTTTTGTGATTAACAACCAGTTATTGTAGAATTTTTGGAAAACTGTTGATATCACATTGTAAAATCTCTGTCTGTCCATTTTGTCCCATGTCCCTGGCACCCTGGAAGGCTGAATTGAAGGCTTTTAAAAAATCCAAATAACATAAAAAGCTCCATTCTTAGAATAAGAATTTGCTATTCTATGGGAAACCGTAATCAAGTCCGTACCTGTCTTACCTGATAATTTATAAATGCAGAGGAACTTATATACCAGTTGGGAATCCCCAGTATTAATTAAGAACACACAGTTTGCCGCAACAAGAAGCAGCCTGAACAATTGTACTAAAACCATTGAAATTGTAGCTCAAGGAATGACCAAGCCCACATTTTGGGCCCAGTAGAGTGAGGTGGATACTCATAAGGTAAGGCTTGAATCAGCTGGTCATAATTGCAGCGCAATTTTGTTCATAATTTCGGCTGCAGTATGCAATTGCGTAGCAGTTAAAGCAACTTCGGCCAGCAAAGTAGCGGCGGAACTAAATGAGCCAGCTCAACAAAACCTTTGCAAATGAGATAAGCTATTTTTTGACTTAATTTTTTGTTAGAGCAAAAACTGGTCTCAAGCAGTGACCTAAAATCCAGCTATAATTGCAAATTGAGGCGACTCAAGGCTACAAACTGAAGCCGCTCGGGACTCAAGACAGTGAATTGAGTCTGCTCAAGACTGAAAATTGAGTCTGCTCAAGACTGAAAATTGAGTCTGCTCAATCAAGTGAATTGAGGCCGCTCAAAACTTCTAATTGAGGCCACTCAAAACTTCTAATTGAGGCCACTCAAAACTTCTAATTGAGAGCGCTAAAGACTAAGAATTGAGGCCACTAAAGACTAAGAATTGAGGCCACTAAAGACTAAGAATTTAGGCCACTCAAGAATGGAAATTGAGGCCGCTCAAGACAATTACGGCTGCTTAAGGTTGCGGATCAAGGCAGCCACAAATTGAGACCGCTCAAGAGTGCAATTTGAGGCTGTTCTTCATTGCTTCAAAGGCTGTTCAAATAGAGGGTTTTTTTTACTTCAATCTGAGGCCGCTCAAGACTACAAATTGTGGCTGCTTTAGACAACTGTTTAATGCTTAAATGATTTCATAGAGGGGGACATCCAGGCTAAAAGTTGATTCAGACCAAAAGTAGGCCAATCTAACCCTCACAAATAGACCTGAGAAAAAACTCTTCTGGCGATTTTTTCCCAATACTGTTGCATGCTTTCTTTTTGTTCTTCCTATAGGGCGTAACTAGAGAAAAATTCCTACCTCCAGACATGAGTTTTGCCTAGAATGAATAATGAATTGTCGGTTCATTGCAGGAATTGTAGCCTGACTCATGCAGGCCTGACTCATCACAAATTAAAAAAACTCTGAAATGTGATGGCTTCAAAAATTGCAAATGATTGCAATTCAAATCGGCTTTTTTAATCTACTCTGGGTTACCAGATGGTTTCGATGGTTCACATGCCTTGTTCATGTATTCCAATAAATTTTTGGGGAGTACGTGAACATGACAATAGCGTGGCTCTACTGCTAATAACGAAAATGCCAAGATGATCGGTTATGACAGCTGTACTTTTACTCTTCAAATGACTATGCTATGGCTAATGAAGAAAAAAGTGTTTAAAGATTAGTGAAAAAACGCCTTGAGGAAACGATTTTTGAAGCTAAACGTCCAAGTCTGGTAAAGCTGATTAACAAGCTCTTCTTACTCGAGCACTCAAAAATTGGCTCTAGAAGTACCTAATTATTGTTAACAGACAATTTTATTCAAGTAGGAAAAATTCAAAAATTGCAGTTTGTTTGAGGCTTTACGTAATTCTGACATAAATTAGTAATCTTTTTTTGTGTGTGTTCAGGTCAAATAACGCTCTGGCATTTGAGCTTACTTGGTAGTCCAATTTGGAGCTGCTTTGGTGGCAAAAAAGATCTTTCTAAAAGGGGCGCACTACGAAAATTGTTACATACAACTTTAAAGTTAAGGAAAAACAATGCCCCTTCTCTGTTTGCCCTCTTTCCTGCAAAATACAACCTTTTGGAAGGTATGATCAGAGCTTTACGCTTTATTTTTAATAAAACATACACAAATATATATCACATACAATATTAAACAGCAGTCGTTTGAATTCTTTGAATTTCCTTGCCCGTTGAACCTCTGTCAATTTGAACCAATGACAAACGAACAATGTCTTCTCCTAGAGGCAGAAAAAATAAGATTTTTATGGGACTTAAGATTTTTTTCTTTGAATTACTTCTCATTGAAGGATCCAGGTTTTCGTCGCCCACCACCAGCTGATGATGGTCCTTGTTTGTTCCAATCGATGGCGGATTATTTCCACTGTTGATTCCCGAGCCTCTTCGCTGCGCAGATGAGCTTTGGCCTTTGACAATTTTGCGAAAGTTATCATTGAAGCAAAAATAGACGACAAAGTTCATGAATGAATTCAAAACTAGGAGCAAATGATTCACAGACGTTGAACAAATGAACCACGTGGGCGGGAAAAATGTATCTTTGCAAGCTAACATTTCGTTAACATTGAAAAGCTCGTAGAGATTGAGTAGAAGCCTTGGAAAATTTGTAACGATAAACATACAGACAACAAACACTAAAATCAGCGCCAGTTGTAGGTCTTTTGCTTGCTAAAATGAAAAGGTTATTAGAAATACTTCAAGATTACACCGATTTCTATATGAGAATACTTGGCTAGAGCTGTTGTTATTTCTTGTATAACGTCTCCTGGTTTGGATAAACCGTTGGTAAATTTTGATGTTGAAAAATATCAAAGCTGCAAATGGTATGATGCCAAGCAGAACGGTTCGCGTAACGTTGGTGTAAAATTTGATGTATATTGGATTGTTCCTGGAATAACAAATTAGCATATTCGTTAGTAATGTCCATAATTGAAGTTTCTTCGCGCGTTGCACTTTAGGATTTTTCACAGCAATAAGCTGAAGGCGTAAAGTCGCTCCATTCGCAGCGCCATCTAGCCAAGCATCTTGAGCAAGAAAATTTGAAGCGGCTGCGCTACATAAACGACCGAAAATTGGCAATTGTTTGGCTTTGGGAGCGATTGTGCCAAAAACTTCATAAATGTGATGTAATCTACAGACAAAATGGCACCCTTTCAAGCCATAAAACATATGTAATTTATGGAAATTTTCTAGCTTTTCATTGCTGAAATCAAATTTTTCTAGCCCGGCTTCGCGGATCCGCCAATCAAATTGCCGCTCGTGATCACGTGACTTCAAGTTGCGCGCGCGACAGTTTTTCCAAATATACTTGCTCAAAAAGAAGGAAGCAAACGAAAAAACAAAAGTTGATTTGCATCGTTTCATTGTTCAAGAAGTTGTGCAAAATTGAAGCATATTTCTCAAAATCATGAAAAACGGGTTTTTGAGCGGTCTCTTCTTTTAATCGGATTAATAAAATTGTTAATTAAGAACTATTAAGAAATGTTATTCATAGTGAAGCTATTCAAGTGTGCTGCTCATTATTTGTGATACTTTTCAATTGATGGATCATTGTAACTTACCTCAAGTCAGTGACATCAATTGTGTAGGTTGTGGTATTAAAAATAGCTGGTCCAGAAACCGAGGTTTGTGAAATATCCACTACAATTCTTGTTTCCAGAAATTTGGGGATGTTGATCAGGATGGAGAGAATTATCACTGGCACAGTATAAGCTGTGACACGCTGGATTATGGAGTAGGTATGAACCAGGTCACGATGCAGCAGTGGAAAGCAAACCGCCACATATCTGCAAGACCACCAAAAAAGGGAAGGATTTCAGTTCAATTCTGCTTGCCTAATAAAATTGCTTACCTTTCAATGCCTAACACAACTGTCATGTAGATGGATGCACTGAGCATTATGTTGCACATTGGGTAGATGAAATAGGGATACAGCATTGTATAAATGACCGTGTGCAGTTCAAAAGCTCTCGCAAAGGTGTAGTCAGCCATAAGAAAAATGCAGAGCAGGGAATCCACAATGGTCAGCATGACAATCAGTGCATTGAAACTGTTCCACATCTCCTTTCTGGAAAAGAAGGCAAAAATTACAAAAAAAGCCAATTGATAGGCTGTTCTCATATTGCCAGAAAAAGCTAAGCCATGGCAGAAAAGCTAAGCAAACGCTCAGCATTTAGAGCAAAGCAGCTGCTTTTTTCAATGTTGAGCGAAATGAAGCAACTCAAACCAGTTATTTAGCTCAACATTTAAAAGGTGCAGCTGCTTTGCTCTAATGCTCTGTTCATCTACAAACTCCTTAAGGAATCGGAACGCGAAATTCCTTTGCGCAAAGGAGTTCTCAGTACATAAACTAGCTGCTTCAGTACTTAAACTAGCTGCGTAGAGTTGTCATTATGCATGGTTTCGTCATAATGCATTCCTTAAGGAACTGTAGATGAACAGAATATAAATGTTGAGTGTTTGCTTAGCTATATTTACCTAAACTTTTTCCGGCAATATGAGAACGGCCTAGTAGCTTCAGGACAAAAAGTTCCAAATTTCCTCAAAAGATATTGTAGGATTACCTTGAAAATGCATAAATGCTGATTCCGTTGGTGATGAGAGCGCTGAAGCCTAAAATTGCCATGGCCACTCCTTCCACCCAAAAGCTGAAATTTTGGATGGTCTGGAATTTCTCTTCGTTGAGGTAGCCACATGCGTTGCTGTGGTCCTCTTCAGTAGAGATTCCGACCTCTGGCAGCGAGCTGTTCATGTCTTAGGAGCCTCCGAAGATATACTTTGCAAGACTGAGCCAGCAAACTGAGAGGAGCAGTGAGAGGCCAGCGCTCGATCGCGAGATAAGCGAGAAAAAAAGAGCCTCTGCAGATGCTCGCGGGAAATCGAGTATTTTCTAAAATAACCTTTTATTTCAATGACATCAGGGAACATGGCGAAATACATCTTTAATACATTGAATGATCTGGCTAGGCGGATCTGAGCTGTCCGGCCAGTGTGCAAGATTTGCAGCAGAATTTGGCGTAATACTTATTTGTGCAGTATTCGGCTTTCACGATAAGCTTGCAGTTTGCAAAATAAGGATTGTCAGTGCACTCCTGGCGGAGAGTCACATTTTCCACGGTGATGGCCACCGTGGATGAATCTGTATTGTAGCCATTGTCTGCAACGCACGAGTAGCTACCAGTATCGGAGGATCGACTGTCAACAATAACCAAAGTATTGTTTTCCCGTAGCATCTGAAACGAAATCTCAATCCTTACAACTTTTCCTACTTCAATAGCCCGTTCTCTTTTTTTTCTAGCCAGGCTCCTTTAATGTTAAGCAAGGCTCTTTGGAGGCGCATATCGCAACAACTGATGAGCCGATCGGCACCAAACTTGGTAGGATTTGTCAGTAGACCCCAATAATAGTTCATGCCAAAATTCCTCTGGATTTAAGGCAGATAAGTGAGGCCAGTTTTTCCCGCCATAAATATATTATGAAGCTAAGCTGCCTTGCTTCACATTTTTAACGGCCTTCAGTTGGCGGCCTCGGATCTCAACCAAATTTGGCATGCAGCCGTAGATAGTCTCACTGAAGAATCCTACCAAGTTTGGTTTCAATCCGCTCAACAATTCCTGAGGGATAAGCTTCCAAAGAGCCTTGCTTAACTTCAAAGAGCTTTGCTTGACTAATATGAGAACGGGCTAATGCATTGAGACGAACCTGAATTCGTTGTGAGTATCGCAGAGGCTGCCCATTGAAGTACCATTGGACTGTAGGCTTGGCATAGCTGTTCACCGTGCAAGGCAGGACTATTCTGTCGTTGAGCGGGAAACGAGATCTGGACACGTCAATACGGGCGCTAATGTAGCCAGAGGTCTTTTTGGTGGTTGTCTCCACAACGGGGGTTACTTGTAGAATGACATCATCACCATCATCGGGTCTACATAAAAATGAGGCACATTATTGCTCTGCTCATCTACCGCGCGACAAAATCGGCAGTTCTATAAAGAGCTGATAGATGGCGCCATTGCATTGTGAGGTTTTACGCCTGACGCTTTGACAGAAAATTTAAAAAAATGGGCTGCTTAATAAAAGTTACTAAAAACCGCCAAGCTTTGAATAAAAGAGCCTAAATCACTCATTAAGCGCTGGTAGCGCCTCATAAGTCAAACGAGTTGAGCGCTGGCTAACTAGGGTTGTTTAAATCTATGCTGCACTGCTTTGCCCTCAGTTGAGAGTGTAACTAACACAATTGCAATGGTTCAGTTTATCTTAACGTTAAGACGAACTAAACAAGTAAGGCCTACCAGTTGGGGCGTACCAAAACAAGCTATTTAGATGGCTTCTTTAATTAGTTTGGTCTACCCTAGAATTAGCTATTGCCTTATTGCTCAGGTTTGTGTAAGTATAGTTAAAAGGAGAATATAACAGAGCCTATAGGAACTCGTGCAGTAACAACAACTTTTCCCGTAAGGTAAGAAAAGAAACGTGCATTTGAGACACCCTATATTTCTTCTCAGTTATTCCTGTTTTTCCCCATGTTTTTCCCTCATGCTAATGCTGCGTACTCTCACGATGGAAAATGTCCATAGAAGCTACAAACATATGGAAATACACCAACAGTTCTATCAAATTATCCTGTTGTACAAATATTCGAGAAAGTCAGCATATTTAACTCACTCATTTTCGGGTTGAGAGGGATAGTAGTAGCTTGGAGCATCGACCACGTAGCTGAGAAATTTTCGCTCATTTTGCGACAACGAGGATCGGTCGATCGGGCCCAAAGCGCGAAGCACATAAGTGGCAGAGTCAGCTGGGCCAAGGCCATTATAAGCTTGACAGGTGTATGCTCCAAGATTGGTCAAGCCAACTTGTCTCACCAAAAGGCCATACCCAGACGTTTGTTCTATGTTTCCATCAGTCAAAGGCAGCATAACTGTATCCTTCCACCTAAAATTTATTTTTGAGAAAACTTGAATTTTAATTTTTTCATGTTTTTACCATGTCACTGTCGGCTTGGGATAGCCAAATGCCAAGCAGCTGAAATGAGCAGGAGAGCCGAGCGACATGACCAGATCGCTGTTAGTGGGCTGAACAATCCTGGCTGGTATTTCCGTGGGACTGTCAATAGCTACAGTAATAGTAACATAAGCAGGTATGCCACGCCCGTTGTCGGCAAAGCAGGTGTACTCGCCCTCATCACTCAGGTCAACACCAACAATCTAATAACAATTACCCGTTCTCATGTTTTTCTAGATATGCTCCTACAATGTTAAGCAAGGCTCTTTGGAGGCGTAAATCACAACAACTAAAAAGCTGATCGGCACCAAACTTGGCAGGATTCATCAGTAGACCCTAATAATTGTTAATGCCAAATTTCATATGGATTGAAGGCTGATAAGTGGAGGGCATTTTTCCCTCTAAAAATCTTAGGCAAAGCCGCCTTGCTTCACATTTCAAACAGCCTCCAGTTGGCGGCTTCGGATCTCAACCAAATTTGGCACACTGCCGTTGATAGTCTCACAGAAGAATCCTACCAAGTTTGGTTCCAATCGGCTCAACAATTCCTGAGGTATTTGCTTCCAAAGAGCCCTGCTTAACTTCATATAGCTTTGCTTAACTAAAATGAGAATGGGCTAATAAATCATTCTTATGTTGAGTTAATCACAGCTCTGTGGAAGCTAATGGCTCAGCAATTGCGGTGCGGATTGTAACCAAACTTGGTAGGATTCTTCAGTGAGACTACCTACGGATGTGTGCCAAATTTGATTGAGATCCAAGGCCGCTAACCTGAGGCTGTTTAAAATGTAAAGCAAGGCAGCTTTGCTTAACATTTGCATTGGGAAAAACTGGCCTCTGTGCACTTATCGACTTCGATCCAGACGAATTGAAGCATGAACAATTATCAAGGTCTATTGACAAATCCTACCAAGTTTGATACCAATAGGCTCTCTAGTTGTTGAGATGCAAGCCTCCAAAGAGCCTAGCTCAACATTGTTGGAGCCTAACTAATTCTGTGACTCAAAAAAGTATGAAAATATCCCACCTGCAGGCTCCCACCGTCGATAATCTTGTATTTTCCTCGCCTCACGTCTATGTCTGTTCGTCCTTTGCGCCAATAGACATCCGGTTTCGGATTTCCAGTTACGATCACGCTGAGGACAGCAATGTTTCCCTCGCCAATGACGACTGTGGGCTTGAAGGCTCTCACGTTGGCAGCGTTGGGGTCGATGGCAGGAACGTCTGTGGGTGAAGCGTCACCGCCATCGATGTAGCCGGGGTCTACTACGCTGGGAAGGCATGAGTAGGCACAGCCGTCGAAGCAGCATTTATGGTCGCCAAAGCAATCCGAGTCGATGCTGCATTCGTCCAAACACTTGCTGTTGGCCACGTTTGTCCGGCTTAATTTAGGACATACCCCGCTCTTCTTTTCTTCGCGGCAAACAGCCCTGTAGGAAGATGTTTATCAATATAAGCCAGAGGTGGGACAAACTTTTTCATCAGATGGCGCTTTCGGAGGAAGAATTTTTAGAAAAACTGTCACGCGCAAAACTTGTCACATGATTGCGAGCAGCAATTTGATTGGCAGATCCGCGGAGCTGGGCTAGATAAATTTGGTTTCAATGAAAAGCTAGAAAATTTGCGTGAGTTGCAGATGGTTTTATGTCCTGTTCATGTACGCCCCAAACTCCTTTGGAAAAGGCACGAAAAACACCTCCAGGAAAGGAGTAAAATTGTCTTATGACAAGCGCCAGCGGATACTAAATAAATCAGATCAACTTTTAGCCAACTTGAAAGTAAACAAATCTAATTTGGGCTATTAAGTGCTCTCTACATTTTAATCCTTTTGAGCAAAATCAAAAGTTGAATTCGTCGTTTATCAAAGAAACGTGATGAAAGATAGTTTGTTATGAAATGTGTGCTGAAAACCATGAGACAAAATAGCAAAAATTGCCATTAAAAACGCTGCTCGGCCCCAAGCTGAACTCGTAGTGTGGCAGTAAGCAACAGATTCACTTCTCCTTAAGACAATTTTTTCCATACCTTAAGGCATTCTTAATACATGAACAGGGCATTATGCCATGAAAGGGTGCATTTTGTATGTGTAGATGACATCAATGAAGCTTTTGGCGCAATCGCTCCCAAAGCCAAACAATTGCCAATTTTGATCATTTCTGTTGCGCAGCTAGCTTTGTCAAACGTACTTTCCCAAGTTGTCCACCTAGATGGCGCTGCTAATCCAGCAACTTAAGCATATAAGGTAACTTATTTGAACTTTAATTGGCTACGGCATTCTTATAAAAGAATCGCTGTTTTTGCTTTTACGCAGTGTTCTCGTTTTAGCGTTGAAAATAGGGCTGTATAATATTTTTTTACTTGACCACCATTTGCTAGGGAGAACACTGTTTGCGTGCATTGATCAAATTAGAAAAGATCTAAGCTATTTGTGATTGATCTTGAGCAATTGGGGATACAAATCTTGGATCTGATGGCAAAAGCAGAGTACAAAAACTAAAATAAATTCTCCATTTCAGATTTGCGGAAGCTCTTAACGGATATGAAAAAAAATGCATAGCACTTGAGAATAGAGTTGAATTGGACAAAAAAGCCTGCATAAAATTGCCTCGTAAGAACATTTACGGGATTTGCTCAAAGCATGAGTAAAAGCTTTACCTGTAGATCAATTGGCCTTGCTTGTTTTGCTCGATGTCAACTGAGCACTTTGTTTTGTCCGGACATTTATAGCCGTAGCATGGCTCGTTGCAGTAGCATTCGGTGCATTTGCTCCTGTCGTCTTTGTAACGGAGAATCCCGTATTGGCACTTGACCTCGTTGCACCGCTCCTTCGATGCCTGCAACAATAAGGATAAAGTAACCGGAAATTGTTCTCCTCGGCTACTCCCAATTAAAAGAAAGCACCTTGCATCTTTCCTCGTCGTAGTCCTCGTATTCGTTGGGAAACAGCTCGTTTTTAACGGCCTCAACAAGATCAGGCCTCGGTCCCAAGGGAGGCTCAGTAACTAATGATACTTCCCCGTTATCAGGAGCAGCCTCGTTATCCGAGCTGTCTGACGAGCGAGCCGCATTGCAAAAGCCCAAGCACACGTCGAAGCTTTTGAATCGATTTCTGGGCGCATGAGAAGTAACGTTAATAGGCTTATTATGCCTTTGCAAACGAAGTACCAATAATTAGGGGCTAAGCGCGGATTATTATATTAGCCCATTCTCATATTTTTCTAGCCAGGCTCCTATAATGTTAAGCAAGGCTCTTTGGAGGCGCATATCTCAACAACTACTTTGCCGATCGGTACCAAACATGGTAGGATTCGCCAGTAGACCCTAGTAAAAGTTCATTCCAAAATTCATCTGAATTGAAGGCCGATTAACAGAAGCCATTTTTTGGCCCTTTAAATGTTTAGCAAAGCTGGAGCCTTGTTTCACATTATAAACGGCCTCCAGTTGGGCGCCTCGGATCGCAATCAAATTTGGCACACAAACGTAGATAGTCTCACTGAAGAATCCTACCAAGTTGGCTTCCAATCTGCTCATCAATTGCTGAGGCATTCGCTTCCACAGAGCCTCGCTTAACTTCAAAGAGCTTTGCTTAACTAATATGAGAATGGGCTATTGCGGAAGAGAGCTGTGTGTACTTAGTACCTGTTTCCCGCACAGCCTCCATAGACGAAAGGTACGCACGTGCCCCTTTTCGAGGAGAAATGGTAGCGCTTCACTTTATCGTCGCAAGGGCCTACATCCACTGGGAGCCTGCATATGGCCACCTTGGAGGCCTCCGTGTCGAGGCCAGACAGCTCTGGCTCCTCGAGGAGCAGGCAGACGGACTCGCACTCGGATTTGGAGCTGAATCGGTTGCCGTTCCCTTCGCAGCCGCCGAAGGTGAACTCCTTGCACTCGCCCTTCTTCTTGTCGTAGAACCACTTCTGGAATCGCCCCACGCACGGCCCAATGTCCTTCTCCATGTTGCACACGTCCTGGTCGCGAAAGATGCCGCACTCTCGGTCGCACTGCTCCTGAGTCGTGAATCGGTTCGCGTTTCCGCCTTGCCCGGAAAATAAGAAAGCAGTGCACTCGCTCTTGGCCGAGTCGTAGAACCAACTAGGAGATTTGTCGCTGCCCGAGCCTGCAAGCAAAAACAGCTCTAAAATAGGAGGTAGCTAAGAAGAAATTGCTGTTACCAAGGTCCCTGGGCAGGTTGCAGATATTGACCAAGGCCCCTTGGGGCCCGGGCCTTTTCTTGCCCCGAAAGGAAGCCATGCCAGGACCCGACCTTTTGCAGGCTGCCGTGCAGAACTCCATCGATTCAAAGCGGTTTCCATTGCCGTGGCAGCCGCCTATACATTACAAGAGGATTACAGACCAATAATCTGAAAGTGTCTCTGGGCTTTTTGCCCTTGCATCTTTTACCCCTAGGGATGTTTGCCCTAGATGAATTTGACCAAAAGTACTTTAGGGCAAAAGTCCCAATGGGCACAAAAGTCCCAATGGGCACAAAAGTCCCAATGGGCACAAAAGTCCCAATGGGCACAAAAGTCCCAATGGGCACAAAAGTCCCAATGGGCACAAAAGTCCCAAAGGGCACAAAAGTCCCAATGGGCACAAAAGTCCAAAAGGGCACAAAAGTCCCAATGGGCACAAAAGTCCCAATGGGCACAAAAGTCCCAATGGGCACAAAAGTCCAAAAGGGCACAAAAGTCCCAATGGGCACAAAAGTCCAAAAGGGCACAAAAGTCCAAAAGGGCACAAAAGTCCTAATGGGCACAAAAGTCCCAATGGGCACAAAAGTCCCAATGGGCACAAAAGTCCCAATGGGCACAAAAGTCCCAATGGGCACAAAAGTCCCAATGGGCACAAAAGTCCCAATGGGCACAAAAGTCCCAATGGGCGAACGGTCGAGGGCAAAAGGGACGCAGCCAATTAATATAGTAGATGCACTATACCGTAATCGAAGGTAAAGCAGGCGTCCTTGTTCTTGTCGTACCAGAATTGCTCAATTCGGTCCTCGCAGGGCCCAACGACTTTGGGCAGCGTGCAGACGTCCTTTGAGGGAAAACATATTTATCATCGCATGCGTCAGATGCAAACATAAGCAACATGATTTACTTGACTGGGTTGACAAGAAGTCTGACAATCTTGGCGGTTGAGGAACCGATTTCCATTTCCCTTCTTGCCGAGGTAGTCGAACTGCTTGCAAGTGCCATCGGTGCTGTCGTAATACCACCTTTTCTGCACCTTGCCACCATCAGACCTTACGCAAGCGCATTTTATCAAATTTGTAGCAAAAGGGAAGCTAGTGGAGGGCTTACTTGACGCCTTCGTCCTTCGCGAGAAAGCAAAACTCTAGCTTGAACTCTTCTTCGATGGGAATTGAGTAATCGACCGAGCATCGACTCCGACAGCTTTCCATGCTTTTGAAGTTGTTCTTATTTCCTTCGCAGCCTCCGTAATAGAACATCTTGCACGTGCCGTCGGAGGGGTCGAAGTAGTACCTTCAAATGCAACAATTAGCCCGTTCTCATATTCAGCTAGCAAGGCTCCTATAATGTTGAGCAAGGCTCTTTGGAGGCATATAACTCATCAACTGCAGAGCCCATAGCCACCAAACTCATCAGTCGATCCTCGTAATTGTTCATGACATTATTCATCTGGATTGAATGCCAATTTGTGGAGTCCAATATAAACGCTAAGCAAACCTGCTTCGCTTTTTTAAAGCCGCCTCAATTTGGTGACCTCGAATGTCGACCAAATTTGCTACGCAGCCGTAAATAGTTCACCTAGTATATAATCCTGCCAAGTTTGGTACTCATCGGCTCATCAATTGCTGAGCTATTCGCTTCCAAAGAGTGTTGCTTAACTTCAAAGAGCTTTGCTTAACTAATATTTCATCATCATTCTACGCTGCGAATGTCACCTTTCGAGGTAGTCGCGGCAGGGCCCTGGAAGCTGGGGCTGTTGACACACGTCATTTTGGAGGAACTCAGATGGGCACGTCTTTTGACAGGCTTCTTTCGAGTCGAATCGATTGGCGTTGCCTTCGCAGCCGCCAAAGTAGAAAGGCAGGCAGCGCTTCTCATAATTATCAAAGTACCTGGAAAAGCACGTAACAAACGTAGGTAGATCCACGCGCGGAGGATGCAATAAAGAAGCTAGCTCTACCATTTGGGAAGCATGTCCTTGCAAGGCCCCTTGGAACGTGGCAGCAGACACATGTCTCGCGCAGTGGCCTTTGTAGAGCAACTATTTTGGCACTCGTCGAGCGACATGAAGCTGTTGGCGTTGCCCTTGCAGCCTCCGTAGACAAAGGGCTCGCATTGCCCGCTTTCCCGGCTGTATCCCCACCGGCTGAAGTTGCCGGCGCAGGGGCCCGCCTTGATGGGCTGCTCGCACTTGTCGACGAGGAGGTCGGAGATCTCCGTCTCCTCCGAGCACACGGCCTCGCACTCCTCCTTCGACTCGTACTTGTTGTTGTTCCCCAGGCAGCCGCCGTAGATGAACTGCTCGCAGCTCTTCTTCGCGGCCACATAGCCCCACCTGGGGTAGTAGCCTTCGCAAGGCCCCGACACCAGCGGCAATTCGCAGGCATCGCGGCCCACTGGCTCCACGCATACTTCTTGGCAACTTTGCCTGTCGTCAAAGTTGTTGCGATTGCCTCCGGAGCCGCCATACCAAAACCTGCACACTCAAGTTATTTTAGCCCGTTCTCATATTTTTCTAGCTTGGCTCCTACAATGTTAAGCAAGGCTCTTTGGAGGATAACTTCTCATCAACTGCTGAGCCGAACTTGGTGGGATTCATCAGTAGGCCCTCGTATTAGTTCATGCCAAAATTCAAAAGCCGATTGGCGGAGGTCATTTTTTCCCGCGATAAATGTTAGGCAAAGCTGCCTTGCTTCACATTATTAACGACCTCCAGTGGGGGGCCTCGGATCTCAATCAAGTTTGGCACGCAGCCGTAGGTAGTCTCACTGTAGAATCCTACCAAGTTTGGTTTCAATCCGCTCAACAGTTGCTGAGGCATTAGCTTCCAAAGAGCCTTGCTTAACTACAAAGAGCTTTGTTATACTAGTATGAGAACGTACTTTTATAGCCCGCACATAGTTGATCAAGAAAAAAGTTACCTCGAGCAGCCACCGTATTCGGTATCGAAGAACCACTTGGCGGTGTAGTTCTTCTCCTCGCCTCTGTCCTTTTGAAGGCCGCATACGTCAGGTGGTGGAATGGGCACGTCTGAGTCGCAGCCGAGGAAGTTTTCGTCCTCAGCATTCGTGACGCCATCGGGGCAGCAGCCGTGCTTCGAGGCCGCACACCCGCAGCCGAGGCCGTTGATGCCTCCGGCAGGCGTGCTGCGATCGGGGCAGCAGCCGAATTCCGTGTCCTTGCAACTGCAACCCTCCTGCAATGGCGCAGATTAATCATTAAATTGGGTGACGAAGAACGAGCATATATTTTAGATGCCTGCCTCGTGACCAATTAGCTTGTAATTGGGCACAACTCATGCAGGAGGGGAGTCAAATGACTTAAGTTAATTAGGGCGTTCTCATATTGCATTTTAGTTTAACCAAAACTGATACTGGTTAGACCAAATTGACTTTTGTCCGGACAAAAGTCAGCATTCTTGTAGTGTTTAGTTTAACCAGTATCAGCGTGGTTTAACTAAAATCAGTTTTGGTTAGACCAAACTGCGATATGAGAACGCCCTAATAACTACCGAGAATTCGGAATTGAGGAGCTATTGATGAAGATAAGATTTTATGACTTGCAGCATGAAAATGAGAGGTGCGATAAAGATGTCTCAATGATTTTATATAAAAACCCTGTAAACTTGCAACGCAATGCAAGACATCAGGCGACTTTTGTCACCATTATCTGCTAAATAGTGTGCTAAATAGTGCGTCGCCAACGTCCGCTGTTTGGTGCGGCGGGGTGATGGGGTGACCCGTGCGTCGACGCAGTCCTCCATTCAGACGATGAACTGACGCGTTGCGGCTGACCGGTGCGCCGCCGCCGCCGAAGCCGAGGTGCTACGATTAGTAAGTTGCCCGTGCTTTACGCGTTACGAACTCTTTAATCCTCTGTTCATCTACACACTCCTTAAGGACTCGGAACGCGAAATTCCTTTGCGCAATTAGGAGTTCTCAATACATAAACTAGCTGCGTCAGTACATAAACTAGCTGCGTAGAGTTGTCATTATGCATGGTTTCGTCATTATGCATTCCTTAAGGAACTGTAGATGAACAGAATATTTGACTTGCGGCCAAGGGTACTAGTGACGGTCTCAGGACTTTTGCCCTTGGCCGTTTGCCCTTGGTCTATTTGCCCTTGGCCGTTTGCCCGTAGAGACTTTTGCCCATGAGACTTTTGCCCCTGGGAACTTCTGCCTGTAGGATATTTGCCCTTGAGACATTTGCCCTTGGGGACGTTTGCCCTTGGGGACTTTTGCCCTTGGGGACTTTTGCCCTTGGGGACTTTTGCCCTTGTGGACTTTTGCCCCTGGGGACTTTTGCCCTTGGGGACTTTTGCCCTGGCCTTGGAGACTTTTGCCCTAGGATATTTGCCCTTGAGACATTTGCCCTTGGGGACGTTTGCCTTTGGGGACTTTTGCCCTTGGGGACTTTTGCCCTTGGGGACTTTTGCCCTTGGGGACTTTTGCCCCTGGGGACTTTTGCCCTAGGGGACATTTGCCCTTGGGGACTTTAGCCCTTGAGACTTCTGCCCTTGAGAACTTTTGCCCTCCTAAACTTTTGCCCTTTGTGACATTGGCCTTTTGGGACTTTTGGCTCTGGGTCTTTTGGTTTTGGTTTTGGTTGTGCCTATGAGGACTTTCTATTGGTTGCTTTTACTATGTCCAGTAGATCAATTGGCCTTGTACACGCACACGGACAAAATTCAGATTTAATTTTCATTATTCTCTAATTGTAGGTTAAAAGCAAACTATCAGAACTTCAAAAAAAGTCCGAAAAGGGCAAAGGTCCCCAAGGGCAAATGTCCCCGAGGGCAAAAGTCCCCAAGGGCAAAAGTCCCCAAGGGCAAAAGTCCCTAGGGGCAAAAGTCCCTAAGGGCAAAAGTCCTCGGGGCAAAAGTCCCCAAGGGCAAAAGTCTCAAGGGCAATTGTCCTCAAGGGCAAAAGTCCTAAGGGCAAAAGTATCTAAGGGCAAAAGTCCTAAGGGCAAAAGTATCTAAGGGCAAAAGTGTCCATGGGCAAAAGTTTCAAGGGCAAAAGTCTCCATGGGCAAAAGTTCAATGGGCAAAAGTACCAAGGGCAAACGGCCAAGGGCAAACGGCCAAGGGCAAAAGGGACGCAGCCACTAGTGACATATCACTTTTCCCGAGTTAAGGGATTTTACAAATGTTCTTTTCTAACGATTTGTTGTATTTTTCAGCTTTCTAGATGCTCTAATTTTTAAAGGCATTAATGAGCACAGCTCCGCTGCCTTGAACTCTGATGTCCTGTTCATTTACGCCCCAAACTCCTTAGAAAAATTTGCACGAAAAACATCGCAAGGAAAGGAGAAAAATTGTCTTATGACAAGCGCCAGCTGATACTAAAAAAATCGGATCAACTTTAAGCCAACTGTAAAGTAAACAAATCTAATTTGGGCAACTAAGCACTCCGCATTTTAGCCATTTTGAGCAAAATCACTAGTTAAATTTCATCTCTTATCAAAGAAACGTTAAGAAAGCTAGTTTGCTTTCATAAAAAGCTGCAAACCATGAGACAAAATAGCAAGAATTGCCATTAAAAACACTACTCGGCCCCAAGCTGAACTCGTAGAGTAGCAGTCAGCAACAGATTCACTTTTCCTTATGACAATTTTTTTCATACCTTAAGGCATTCTTAATACATGAATAGGGCATAAGCCCGGTTCCAACAAGGAATATCAGCATAGTCAGAAGACGTAACTTAACTTTTTAGCATAAGCCCGGTTCCAAAAAGGAAAATCAGCATAGTCAGGAGACGTGACTTGACTTTTTAGCATAGTCAGGTCACAGCTAGCTCGCGCGCTCAGCTCAACCTGACTTAACTGGTTTACCGTACTGTTGGAACCGGGCTCTAGACTGCACTGGCTTATGGTATGACCATTAGCTCAAAACGCAGCTTTATTGCTACCTATCTGCCCGACATCCAAGTCTACCTTAATCGAAAAAAACAGACGTTTGCTCAAACTTTCTTATAAAGAGAGCGTCCATCGAATGGGAAGACTCAATCACCTCCAGGGATTCTCAAAACAAGTTTTTGTTTGGTGCCAACTCCCCAAACCAAATTAACATACCATGTAACCGCAAATCAGCCCAACCTTGACACAAATAAGCATTGAAAAATCCGTATTGCTTTCTTTTCCCTCAAGGCATGTTACAGGGGAATGAACCAATCTGGCACAAAATATGAAATCTTTGGGAAAAAATGCCATTATCGGGTTGGTACGTACAATAATTACTCGATTCTTAGTCTCGATCGATGAAAGCCTTCGAGAGGAGAGAGCAGTGATCCTATTACACGCGCTTAAGGCATCTCATATAGCGTGACACGCACAAAATATCATTGGTGATCGTACGTGGGCAGCATCTATTTTATAAATGGAAGCTGCATTAATTATGCAGGTATATATCCACTTTCGTAGGTAGACGCATAATATACTAGATATTTGGTTGTCGATTAATTGTTCTTACCTGTCCTGGTCCTCGAGCGATGGCCTTGCCGTCGGCGCAGCAGCCGTACTCGTGGGTGTGGCAGGGGCAGCCCGCGTAGCCCGGGCCCTGGGCGTAGGCCACTTTATCCGGGCAGCAGCCGAACTCTGAGGAGAAGCATCCGCAGCCACCGAAGCCGGGCCCCGAGGCCTTGCTCTCGTCGTCGGGGCAGCAGCCGAACTCGGAGTCCTCGCACGAGCAGCCCTCGAGGTTGAGGCCGTCGGCCGGCCGCGTATTGTCGGGGCAGCAGCCGAAGCGGGTGGTGAGGCAGCAGCCCTGCTTTTCCGGCCCGTGGGCGGGGTGGACGAGGTCGTCGCAGCAGCCCCAAAGGGAGTCCTTGCATGGCGTAGCCCTCTCGCAGCCCTTGAAATTCGGGCCCCGGGCGCGCGTGCTGCCATCGGGGCAACACCCATGCTCCTGCGCATAAACAGCGTAGTACAGAATGCGGCTCGGAAAATGCACGCAGCGGGCTGCGCTGAAGAAGTGAATAAATGGGCCGGATCGGCTGAAAGCCCTGTCGCTGAGACAACTGTCCAGAGATGGCGGCACCTTTAGCACATATTGCACTAAACGGCCCATGGCAGTCAGTTCCGTGCAGCCTTCGCGGAAAAATACGCGCTAAAATTTCGCGCAAGACGGCAGGGCTCATAGTTGCAATTTCGGCGCCGCACTCTGTATGTTTTAGAAAGCAAGCGATTTTGCGTTACCGTGGTGGCGCAGTCCACAAAAGCGGCCACGCCGTCAATTGGGCAGCCCTCGAAATTGGGGCCTCGGGCCGCGTTCTCCAGATCGATGCAGCAGCCGAATTCCGTTTTGTCGCAAGAGTCGCACATCCAAACCTGCATGCATATAAAGCAAAGGAAATTATCATGCTTTTTGATGCAATGGATTGCGTACTTCTTCGGGACATTCGAAGCACCCCTGTTTCTTCGGGCCTTGCGCGAATGTCTTCTGGTCGGGGCAGCAGCCGAAGGGGCCCGACTCGCACATTTTGTTCTCCTCGCAGCCCTCGCCGTTGGGCCCGCCGGCCGCCGTCTCCCCGTCGGAGCAGCAGCCGAACCTGCGCACGAGGACTCAATTATATTGTGTTATATGGCCGAGCAAAGTGAATGTAGTACAAGGACTCGGCGCATTTGGATGGCGGGCAGCCGGCGAATCTGGACCCGTTGGCCACGGTGGCTCCGTCCAGGCAGCACCCGAATCGGGTGTCCGCGCAGGTCAAGAACTGCGGGCATCCCTCCTGAAAGGGGCCGGACGCGGCGTGATGGCCATCCTGGCAGCAGCCGAACGTGGTGTTGGCGCAGGGCTCCGGCGGCACCGGCTTGCACCTCTTGTCCCCGAAGAGCACCTGGAGCTCCTCCTTGGTGAGGGCTGCACCAACATCAATGCATCAAATTCAACTCATACGCTATAGCCCGTTATCATATTAGTTAAGCAAAGTTCTGTGAAGTTAAGCAAGGCTCTTTGGAAGCGAATAGCTCAGCAGTTGATGAGTCGAGTGGAACCAAACTTGGTAGGATTCTATAGTTGAACTATTTACAGCTGTCTACCAAATTTGGTGGACATTCGAGGTCACCAAATAGAGGCGCGGCTTTAAAAATGCGAAGCTATAGCTGCTTTGCTTCGCTTTTAGAATTGGCCTATACTAATCTGCCTTCAATCCGAATGAATTTAGGCATGAGCAATTATTCGGGTCTACCGACAAATGCTGCCAAGTTTGGTGCCAATCGGTTCTGTAGTTGTTGAGGTTTATGCCTTCAAAGAGCCTTAATTGCTGAACATTATTGGAGCCTTGCTAGGTGACCATGAGAACGGGCTTGTAGCAGGAAAAAAAAGGCACCTTTCTCGCCTGAGCCTTCGCCCGAGCCTGAGGATTCGTCCTCCGATGCCTCGTCCTCCGTTTGACCTTCGCCGGAGGCCTCCTCGCCAAAAATCCAAAAGTCGTCGTAGTACGCCTCGCATTTGCCTGCAGTGAAAAAAAGCTCGCATATGTATGGGCACGAATTGGAGGCTCTGCCACCTTCTCCCTCGTCCTCTCCGCTGGCCTCCTCGCAATCTTGGACGTTGCAGTCCCCATCGGCGGCTGGCATCTGGTCGGCCTGGCAATTCTCCGGGGCCACCACGAGGCCTTCGCTAATGCAGAGAACCTAATAAAAGGACGAGAAGTAAGTGGGCAGTGATTGACGGTAAGCATTTAAGCCTCTTTGGACTTTGAGGACGCCCCCGAGGGATTCAACAATTACGGATCGACATTTCGAGAAAGAAATTGACCTTTCGCGTCTGCGTCCCTCCGCCGCACGGATTGCTGCACTCGCTCCAGGGCGTGGCGAACCAGGAGCCGGTGCAGTCGTCCGCCCCGAAGCACCTCTGGCTCGTGGGGTACCTATATGTATATATATGTGCATGCTTATTCAAATACCGGAAAGCATATTATGTCGTACTTTAGCTCGGCGTTGCAGCGAGATTCGTCCTCTTCAATGGCGATGGATCCATTGTTATTGGCGCTCTCGCTGCTGCAGAAGACTCGCCGACTTTGGACGCCCTCGATGCTCTTGCATTTGGAAGAGCACTCGCTCCATTCCGAGGCCATCCAAGCAAACTCGCAATCTTCCGGCAGCTCCTGCAACTTTGAACCGTGCATTTATAGCCCGTTCTCTTGCTCATCTATAAAGGCACTGGTAATGTTAAGCAAGGCTCTTTGGAGGCTCTTGCCTCTACAACTACTCGATTGGCACTAAAGTAGGCAGCATTCGTCAGAAGACCCTCGTATTAATTGTTCATGGCAAAAATCATCCGCATTGAATTAAAGCTGATCAGTGAAACCATGAATGCCAACCTTGCTCTACATTTTAACTTATAGGGTCTCTAACCAAATTTGGTTCATAGCCGTAGTTAGTCCCACCAAGGAATCCTTCGAAGTTTGGCTCTAATGGGCTCAGCAACTGCTGAACTATTCACTTCCCCATAGCCTTGCTTAACTTCAAAGATCTCCGCTCAATTAATCTGAGAACGGGCTAAAAAAAAAGTATAGCAGCAGAAAATCTTGATGCAAATAGCCCGGTTCCAACACGGGATATCAGCATAGTATAGTACGGTAAACCAGTTAAGTCAGGTTGAGCTGAGCGCGCGAGCTAGCTGTGACCTGACTATGCTAAAAAGTCAAGAGCCTTGCTTAACTTCTAAGAGCTTCGCCAAACTCATATGAGAACGGGCTTGATTTCCTTAATGTCGAACGCCCACCTGTTGCTCTCCAGGCTGGCAATCTCGCGTGAGTGCCGGCTTCCTGTTGGCGTCGCAGAGGCTGTCATCGGTGGCCACGTTTCCCTCGGGATCTGCGCAGACGGCGTGCCGCGACTCGAGTGCTAGGCCTATCAATCAATTGTATCGTACTTATCGACGCTTAAAAACAAAACAGCTAGTGCCCAACCAGAACAAAACCTCAGTGAAACATATACGTTTTATCAAGATAGAGTTTAAATTATATTATGTAACATTAACTGCCTTGACGCCCAGGTAATATCAAAAACACCATTTTTTTTTTTGATTTTTTTACATAGGTGGTACAGAAGTTAATGTTACATAACGACATAAACTCAACCTGGGTAAAACAGGGTAGAGCTAACAAGTAACAATAGCTTTCAGAAAACTTGGGAAAATGTCTGGTTGGGATATGGCCAAGTATATACTTGCGCAGGCAGAGCTCTGGATGCAGCCTGACCACTCGGTGGCGATCCAATCGTGGGTCGTGCACGGGGTGGTCGCCTCGCAAGGCTCTTCCTCGCTCGGCTTCTCCAATGATTGGCATGACTCCTCGGGGAGGCTGGCGAGGGTCCCGTTGTCCACGTAGCACGTCACCGCGCGCTTTCTCACGCCCTGGCCGCACAGTGCCGAGCAGCCTCCCCAGGGACCCGCGTGAAACTGCGAAAACAAAAACATGATATATGGGTACTTTCCCCATGATGGATGAGCGTCTATACCTTTGGCTCCTGATCGGAGGCTGCAGCCGCGTCGTCTTCGCTGCAAGCTTTTTGAGGCCTCGGCTTTTCCGCCTGGTTGCACAGATGATCCTCGACGATGGTGGCCAGGCCCGAGCCCACGATTTGCTCGCAGAACACGTTGCGCAGCATCATGGCGGGGCACTCGCCACCGACCTCGGCGGCCTCCGCGCCACCTCCAGACCCGTCAAAGTCGGCCTCATCGGCGCTAATTGAGGCCGAACAATTCGACCACTCTCCCGTCCTCCAGGCGGGCTATAATTCATGAGATTAGCTCGTTCTCATATGATTTTAGCAAAGCTCTTTGAGGGTAAGCAAGGCCCTTTGGAAGCTTATACCTCAGCAACTGCTGTGCCGATTGGAACCAAACTTTGCAGGATTCTTCAGTGAGACTATCTACGAATGTGTGCCAAATTTTGTTGAGATAGGCCCCCACCTAGCACCTTGAGGTCATAAAAATGAGAAGCAAGCTGGCAGCTTTGCTTAACATTTATATCGGATAAAATGGCCTCTGCTAATCGGCCTTCAATCATGATGAATTTTGGCATGTACAATAATTAGGGCCTACTGACAAATCCTGCCAAGTTTGGTGCCCATCGGCTCAGTAGTTGTTGAGATAAAGAGCCTCCAAAGAGCCTTGCTTATCATTACAGGAGCCTGGCAAGAAAAATATGAGAACGGGCTATATAGGACATACTTTCTAACGACCGCGCATATTGTCATTTATGTCGCTAATTTCCTGGCACTTAAATTTTGCAAATGGAGAAAAGGCCTAGCACATTTAGGGTATATCGCAATTTTCTCGCATGATAAAAAGTCATGAAGCTAGCATCATTTGAATTCCGCACGCGCTGATGACAGCCATCTTTAAAATTCTATGGCCAAAATGAAAAAGCAGTACTTTTCTCATTTCTTGGTTTTCTTGGTAATTTGCCGGAGTGAATCGAAAGAGTCGCTTTGTGGGCTTCTCAAAAGCAATTTTGTGTCTAGCTCGAGACTTTCTGACGAACTCAATAAAGTAGTTTTTCGAGGAGGAGAAACTTTAAGCTTGGCATGACAGTGAAATATATGTTATGCTTGTGTTGACGATCCACACACATTCATCAAGCTGCAACTGAGGGATCGCAAACTTATAACGTAACACATTAAATTTCACATTATTGAACTGGCCAACTTGATGACGATGATGTGCTTTCTCTCAAATTACCATATGCATCTTCCAATCATACAGGTTTCAGAGGGAAGACGATTTTTTCTTCTCATAATTGGGTTGGAAATTACAAAAGAGAGCAGAACTGCCAAGTACCAAATTACTGCCATTTAAATAGGCTTAGAGGCTTACATGGCCTCTTCTGCTCATTAAAAGCTGCCTCTGTCACATCCGTCTATACGGCAATTTTCCACTTTCGTTTCTTTTCCTAGCTAAAGTATACCTGGCAAGGTTGAGCAGTGCAAGCCTCCGTTTCCGCCGGCTTTTCCGAGCCGTCGCACAAGTTGTCGGCCACGGCCTCCATGTTGAGGGCGCAAAATACTGACCTCGTCTTGTGTCCTTCGCCGCATTTGGCCTCGCAGTCGCTCCAAGGCCCGGAAGTCCACGCATATCCTTCTCCCTCTTTAGGGGTTTCCTGAAGAGCCCCCGAAGGCATGCTGTACTCAAATTCCACACCAGGATTCTCCTCCTGGTAGAGCATCTACACACAAAAAAACCTCAAGATTTCTTAGTACTGCTATAACTTTTTTAGCCCGTTCTCAAATCAATTGAGCAAAGCTCTTTGAAGTTAAGCAAGACTCTTGGGAAGCAAATAGCTCAGCAGCTGCTGAGTCGATTGGAGCCTAACTTGGTAGGATTCATCAGTGAGACTAACTATGGCTTCGTATCAAATTTGGTTTATACCCCAGGTCACCAACTAGAGGCTGTTTGAAATGTGAAGCTGAGCATTTATAACAGCGGGGAAAATGGCCTCCGCTCATCGGCCTTCAATCCGGATGAATTTTGGCGTGAACAATAATTGGGGTCTACTGACGAATCCTACCAAGTTTGGTGCCAATTGGCTCTGTAGTTGTTGTGGTATGTGCCTCCCAAGAGCCTTGCTGCACATTATGGGAGCCTTGCTAGCTGAAACTGAGAACGAGCTTTTGGAAAACGGAACATACGACGAGGTATAGCGGCTCTCGTGTTGGCCCGAGCATCCTGATTTGTTCCGGAGCAAACATTGTCAACAGTCGACCCTTTTTCCCACTGGAGCCTTTGGCCTTGCGCTCGTAGTGAGCTATCGTGCCGGCGACCTCGTAGTCATTGGGAAAATCAATCCTCCAATTGCCATTGATGAAGTAAGTTCCCTCCGTGTTCCGCAGCCCCAGATAATTATTCGAGGCTTTCATCTGAAACCGAAAGCTCGAATGAATTCATGCCTAGCCACTTTTTCATTGCTCTTTTTTTTCTTCTCGCAGCAGCCAAAATTACGCCTTTTAAGTCGAGAAGAAAGAGGCTTTCAAAATGAAGACAAGGAATGGAAAAATACTTGCGCAACTTTGACATTTCTGAAAGGTCATCTGCCTTCCTTAAAACTAAAAATAAAATGGCAGATTGGATTTCTGGCATATAAATAGGCCGTTCTCATATTGCCGGAAAAAGCTAAGCTAAGGTGAAATTAGCTAAGCTAAGGTAAAAATAGCTAAGCAAACGCTCAACATTTCAAGCAAAGTAGCTGCTTTTTGTGAATGTTGAGCGAAATAACCGGTTTTCGTTGCATAATTTTTACCTTAGCTTAGTTAATTTTACCTTAGCTTAGCTTTTTCCGGCAATATGAGAACGGCCTAATGCCACAGTTTTCTTATTTTCCATAATTGCTTCTCGGAACGATTTCCTAGCCGAAATTTTCCATTATGGGCATCCGTTAAATTCGGAGGCTCGTTAATCTAGCGCTTGAGGACTTGTTAAATTAAGCCATAAATAGTGACGTATTGCGCGCTCGCGGTGTCGCAATATATTCTGGCAGAAAAAGCGCGAGACACCGTGGCTGTCACCTCAATTTTTGGAAAGCAAAAACGAGCTGTCACAACTGTCATGCAGCACATTTTTATAATGCAAATACCGTGGCAGAAAAGACAAGGTAAACTGCTGGTATAATACCATGATGAAACCAGATCATAAAACGAGTCGCGTAATTGGCTGCTTTGTTCCCCGGTATAATTGGATGTCTCCTTAATTGGAGGCTCTATTCATTGGATGCAACTAAAGGTTACCTCGGAGATCCTGACATTGGTGGCGCCAGCGGGGATGAGGAGCAGGTCGTTGTAGCCCATAACGAGGTCCTCCAAAATAAGGCAAAATTAGATGAATCAAGCTCGATTTTAAGGGCATCATAAGCCCGTTCTCATATTTTTCTTGCTAGGCTCCTATAATATTAAGCAAGGCTCTTTGGAGGCGCATATCTCACCAACTACTGAGCCAAACTTGGTGGGATTCATCAGTAGACCCTAGTTATAGTTCATGCCAAAATTCATCCAAATTGATGGCTGATAAGCGGAGGCCATTTTTCCCCGCTATATATGTTAAGCAAAGCTGCTGCCTTGCTTCACTTTTTAAACGGCCTCCAGTTGGGGGCCTCGGATCTCAATCAAATTTGGCATGTGGCCGTAGATAGTCTCACTGAAGAATGCTACCTAGTTTGGTTTTAATCCACTCAACAATTGCTGAGGCATTTGCTTCCAAAGAGCTTTGCTTAACTTCAAAGAGCTTTGCTAAACTAATATGAGAACGGGCTATAATTATACTTGGTTGAGGAGCTCTCCGGCCACCGTGTTGCAGTTGGCCCCGTTGCCCCCGCAGACGCGGCAGTTGTCCTCCCGCACGTCGGAGCCGAGCATGCCGTCGCAGCCCACGGCCACGCACTCGCCCTCCACGCACACCCGCCTGAGGCCGTCGTTGAGGTCGCACGGCGTGCCGTCGATCACCGTCTTGGCGTGGCGGTAGTAGAAGCGCTCCCCGCGGGGCATGCAGTTCAGCTCGCACTTGCGCGGCGCCTTCAAGTACGGCACCCACTCGTACAGCTTCCGCTCGAACGGCACCCCGTTGAACTTGGAGCACTGCTCCAGCCGCACGTCCCCCACGCCCCCCGCGGGGCACGCCCCCGTGTTGCAGCTCGAGTAGCGCTTCGTCGGGCCCGTGCAGTCGGCGCCCGAGCACGACCGGGTCTCCACTGACACTCCCCCGCCGCAAGACCTGCGCATAAATTGGATTAATGCCCCGTTCATGTACGAAAAAGTGTAGGAAAATGCACGACAAATCCCCGAAGGAAATTTTAATGGAGAAATTTTGAACTACTATATATATATATAGCAAAAATTGTTGAAACGATTAGCTATTATATAGTATAAGGGCTTCTGCCTTAAAAGTCTTTTGTATTTGATTTTTTATGATCGCCTTAAGTTTTGGCTCCGATCGGAGCTGTGGATGTGAGCTTGGTAATTTTTTCCTCAAAAAAAGGTCAGCTACTTGTTGAGTACACTATTATTAAAAATGTACTGCTCTGGTCAGCAGCAGATTCACTTTTCCTTACGACAACTTTTTACGACTAATTAGAGCATCCTTCATTCATGAACAAGGCATACATTAGCTTTGCCGTTTCTGAGTCATCCCTGCAGGCTGTTAATTGCATCGTTGCGGAGAACCATGAATATACCGCAGGGAGGGCTTGATTTTGTAGCCAGCAATTCTATTCAGGACATTGTAAAAACTGAGAGCACTTTGATCAGAGAGTATATTGCACATTGTGTGGTGATTGTGGGTACAGTGTGCCTTTCAGTGATGTAATATCCACTCTTTTGAACATGAAGAGCATAAGGACTTGAGAACAGCCCTAATGTGGTGTTCATCTAGGTCATTTTTTCTTATCATAAGGAAGCTTATGATTTGAAGACTCCGTCATGTTTGTACTTAGCGCACATTATTTCACATTAAGGTGGAGGGCTCACAATTAAAATTGGCTGGTTCTCTGATTAGTGGTGTAATATCTTTTGGTTCTCCTTGGTTTTCTAAACTACTTGTAATTTAAAAGATATGCTATGCTAAAGATACCTATTTTCAAATCTCTAGATCCCAAGATATTTCCAAGTTTTTGAGAACTATTAATAAAAATTGCTTGCTTTCTCCAATTTTCTTAGCTTTTTCAATGCCAGTACAATAACCTTAGGATGGCCATCATGATTACCAGAAAATACTTTTTCCTCAATTCATTGCAATTTATGGCTAATTTATCAAAAAACTGGCTATTTTTCATTGAATCCACGCTAGATGAACTTGTTTGTTTTGAACTCACACAGAGATGAGCTGCAAAAAGTAAGGCTATTTTTTCTTATTCGATCCTTCATGCTCAGGTCTGGATATGATGTGACTCATGTTCCAAAATTCTTTGACTTTCATGAATCTTACTCAAAATGGTACCATTCTGTTCCTTCAATCAACAGTACTGTTACAAGCTCAAAAAGAGAACTTTCTTTGCTGTTGTGTACCCTACAATTCCAAAAAAACGGGTCTGTATAAATATAGATGCGTTAGATGATTTAGATGACTTAGATGATCATCTTTGTCATCTATATTTGTACCGTTTTTGGTCCAAATATAGATAATTTTTGCCGATTGTCATCTATATTTGTACCACCAATCTCCTGCACTTTCAAGATGTATAAATATAGATGACTTTTTGCTGTCATCTATATTTGGACTAATTTAGATGATCTACTTTAAAGCTAACATTATGCTGGACCCAAAATATTTTTTAAATATATTCTACCTGCCAATTGACCAGACTACATAACCTAAATAAAAGTAATCAAAATTAAGAGTTTCATAGGAATTTCCGAAATAAATTGTATTTTGAAGCATGAGCAGGTAAGCCAAAAAAAGCCAACTTTTTAAATGCTTTTTTGGAACAAAAAACAAGTGAAATATTGAACTCAAAATGTGTCAAGCTTTTTGGCCCTAAAAAATTAGAGCTTATTTTAGTTCTTTAAAAAGTTATTCATGGATTTTCCTTACCATGAAATGAAAAGTAATTATAATTGTTCTGATTATTTTTCCTAACTCAGGCTTTAAAAGAGCCATGTATTTATCATAAGGAGCAATATTTCCTGCCATTATATTTACTTGAGCTTGGTTTAAGCCTAAAACATCTATATTTAGTCCAGATATAGATGACTTATCCAAGAATCATCTATATTTATACCGCACTTGAGCACAGGCAAGTAGCAGTCCAAATATAGATGAGGATTGTCAAAAATCATCTGAAAATGGTACAAATATAGATGACAAAGATGATCATCTAAGCCATCTAAATCAACTAACGCATCTATATTTATTCAGAGTGAAAAAAACCGTTTCGTTTACTTTTTGTCAGAAGCCCTATTTTCTCCGCAATTGTTATGCAGGCTTAAACGCACGCCAAAGAACCGAAAATTCAGCACCATCTATTGCATGCTGTTTGTCTTTTGCTCCCCATTCTCCAGATGAAGAAACAGGGGTTAAATATATTGTCCTTTCCTTAATAAAAAAAATTTTGGATGATCTTAGGATTACGCTGCAATCATCTTGACTTCAATCTATAAACTATACGGCCCAAAAAGCGCTAATGATCTCATATCACGCTTTGCGCTCATTGACGCAGACATTTTACCACAATTCGAGCCTAAATCGCTTGCGCTTGGTGTGAAGTACCTTGAGCAGGGCTGCGGGCCTTTCTCCCACGGCCCCCAATTTCCTGTACTGTCGTCCGTATCCGTGTCGTAGACATAAGTTAAGGCGCCAGAAGCGATCTGTCGCCTGACCCGCGGGCTGAAGCTGACCGGCGCCCGCGCATCGAGAAGCCTGACCTCGTCGCCCACGTCATGCTCGATGGCGTGCTTGAAATTCGGGTCAAAGGCCACAGCCAGATTGATCACCACGACCAGAAGCAGCAACAACAACGGCAAATTGTCCATCTTTGTCATTGACTCGCTCACTCACTCATTTTAAGAGGGCTAGGTTAAGCAAGCTAGCTTTCCCCAGTTACTGAGAAAAGAAGCCTAAATGTCACCGTGATTGAAGATTATTGCGAAAGGGCACGACTATCAAATTGGCAGTGCTGTTCGGTCCCTAGGGAGCGAATGCACAGCAATAGCTGGCAAATTTGAGATCATTTTTGGGGGGCGTTCTTCTCGCGTGCTCTAATTGGCACATCAATTAAAATGTATTAAATGGCTTGTCACAGTAGCAGCAGCTCCTAATAGCAGTAATATTTATTCGACAATTTGAAGCTTGTTGCTGAATTGTGATATCGACACACACATAGTAGTATGATGATGCAAATTAATGTAATTTGCACAACAAGTTGCGGCTGTCGTCTCATATGTGGTGATGATGGTGGTGGTGGTTTCAAACTCCTCCGTTGAAAAATTCCTCTAGATGGCATCTCAAAAAGTCTCTTAGGCACGTCTTTTACGAGAGTTGTAATGATATATAGTAATAATTCATAGTAAGAACAGAAATGCGTATAGTAATCATATAGTAGTAGAATGTGGTTGCAGTGGGCTGGGGGGCTCTGAGGACCACCAACAAAAATCGTCGTCATCATCATCCATGATGCACTTGTAGATGACTAAGGTCACTCTCAAAAAATTGGATCTAAAGTCGTCTGGCTCGGAGAAGGCTTTCCCGTTCTTTGGCTAGGTAGTCGAGGCCAGCCTGTGTGTACTTCACTAGGTCCTTGAGGGAGCTGTGCAAGGTCAGGGTGCCGCAGGCCTGATCCAGATGCGCAATAAAGTCTGGAAGAGAAGAGAATATAACGACCTCATTAACGTGTCCTTTTACGCTTGTCGGGTAATGCGAGCCAACTTCAAAGGAAAACGATGAGGACTTTGAGACCGCTACATCATTTCGCCTTTTGTGAACAATCCCAAAATTGTTGTTGTGCAAGGGCCACGTGGGTCCGTTTATTCAACTCACCTTGGCAATGGCCTCGCGTGGTGAAGAGCTCCGCCACATCCCACAGCTCGTGGCACTGAGTCAGGTAATTGCTGTAATGGTACTGCTTCTGCATCAGCGAGTGCGGCACGCTCATCGTCCCCTCGCCGGACGAGGTGTAGCCCGACGTGCCGGAGCCGTCGGAGCCCGCGGGGCTCGGGGTGCCACCCAGGCCTCCCCCGGGGCTGGTGTGCGGCAGGCTGTGGGTGGACACGTGGTTGAGCAAATCGCCCAGCTTTTGCTGGCACTCGCGCACCTCCGTCCGCCGCAGCTTGTAGAGCTTGAGGTAGAGCAGCGACTGGCAGCGCAGGCTCAGGATGGCCAGCTTGTTGTCCGTGCCGCCCGCCGCCGACTCGGACGACCGCAACGGCCGAGTCACGTGGTGCACGAGGTTCAGGGTCTCCTTGTACATGGTGTAGGCCGAGGCGTAGTCGCCCCGCGTCTCGCTGAACGTGCCGCACAGGATGAAGTAGAGCACGGCCTCCAGATACTTCATGGCCTGCCTCTCCCGGTTGTTGGGAATCCCGTCGGCCTCGTGCTTCAACTTCTTGGCCTGGTTCATGTACAGCTGTAAAAAAGGGAGGCATGGTGTATCGATACATGTGAAGATTTAGCCTTGATTACCGTGAACTCCTCCTCCATGTAGACCGTGTTGTTGGCTCCGTTGGCGCTCTCCTCGTCCCTTCGGTCGGGCGGCGGCATGAGGTTCCGCTGGCTCTTGTTGTTCTCCGACTTTTTGAAGCCGGGCAGAGCCTCCAGATCGGTAGCTCCGGGAAGGCATTCGGCAGCCGTCGGCTGCTGCCTCTCAGGCACCGCCATCGCGACTTTGTCATTGCTTAGGTCAGCTGGGCCGACCTTGCGCTTTTTGGAAGACTTGGAAGACCTCGAGGACGAGGTGCTTGGCCTTCGTTCCCGGCCATTGTTCTTACAGTCGAACGAGATTCGGCACAGCAAAATTGGCCTTCCATCCAACCTTTTGAGAATGGAGGCAGCGTTACTTATCGTCATCGGCTCCTCGGTCTTGACCTCGACTTTGACCCCGGCCTTACCACCACCACCATTCGAGGGGCCTTTCTTTCCCACCGGAAATATGCGCGAGATGGCCTCACGCTTCTTGGCCGACTCGGCCTCAGCCGAGACGGGCGGTAGCGAGACCCTGGGTGACCTGGTGGGCGTGGCGGCTGCCGCTCTCGAAGGCGTGGCTATGGTCCTGGAGGGTGTATGAGCGTCGTTGGCCTTTCTCTTCTTGGTGGGGGACTTGATTTTGCCCAGTCCATAGCTGACATCCTTGGACTCGTCGTCTTCGTCCGGAGAGGTCGATGCGTCGTCATCGGACGAGTCGATGATTTTGACAATTGCAGATTTGTTGCTAGCATGCAGCGTGGCTGGTTTTCTGCTCTTCTTTGAGGTTCGCTTGCGATTGGTCAACATCCCACCTAGGGACTCGTCCATGTCCTCCTCCTCCTCCTGGCTGGCTGACGTGAGAGCTAAGGCATTCTTGCGAGGCATTGGCCGGCCTCCGTGATGATTTTTCGACTCCTCCTCATCACTGGTGTCCTCGTGCAGGGGCATCTTTTGTTTCGGCCGCGTCTTCCGCACTCGGCCCTTCCTCGAAGACGATGCCGGTACTGGCAGTGGGCTAAGAGGGCTGAGCGGCCTGGAAATGTCGAGGATGGACTTGGCGGCCCCGTCGACCTCGTCGGTGGAGCCAATGATGAGATTTGAGGGGAATGGAGACCTACATGCACAACCATGATGAGCAAGCCATATACTTTCAATGCTAGATACATACCTGTTTTTGCTGAGGAACTCTGAAATGTCGTCCGGACTGACATCCGCCCCGACGAGATTGGAGGCCGGTGGAATGGAAGCTGGGCCCGGAGATTGCTTTTTCACCTTGTTCAAGAGGTTGTTGAGGCTGAACTTGTTGTCCACCTCGTCCGCGTCTGCTGCAGACGAAGACACCACCGCAGCAGTGGATGGGGCAGTGGCTACCGGCATCGAGCTCTTTGCCAACGAGGCATCGTTCTTGTCACTGCTGCTCAACTTGTTCTCCTTTTTGGCCTTCTTTCGCGACGACCGCGAGTCGAGGTCATCGGAGCTGGTGTCGTCGCTGGAGCTATCATCGCTTTCCGACGAGTCCGAGCTCGAGTGATGGCCATTATTTTTCAGGCTGTTTGATGGTGGCTTCTTCTCGATAAGGCTCACGCAAGGGTTGAAGGCCAGCAAGGAAGAGCCCGGGGGTTTCTCGTGATCACTTTCAGAGTCTTCTGACAACAAAGGCTTCACAATGCCAGGCGGTGCAGCGGCTGCAAGAAAGGATGATCAATTTAGAAAGCATGATCGCGGATTTTACGGCCAAATGCTACTCACCGTGCGACGCCATTAGCCCGTGGTTTTTGTCCGGTTCACGCTGGAAAAAAAGAAGCATTTTCATTAGATTCGAGGACAGTTTGGTCAGAAATTGCGAGAGTAGAGTGAGAAAGCTACTTGTCTTGAGCTGCAACAAGGTGGCTTTCTTTTCTTTTAGGTAACACCGTTTCCTACCTCTGGAGATGGCTTGAGGGGCTTGATCGGACTGGGTGGCGGCGACACGGTGGGAAAGTACTTGGGGATGGACCTCGCATTGTTCCCCTCGTGCACGGTCACTCTGGGCGTGATGATGGCGGACAAGGGGGGCGGCATCATGGTGGGCACGTTGGCCACCGAGTCCAAGCCTCCCAGCGGGTTGATCATTTCCGAGAATATCTTGTTGATGTCGTCGTTGGCCTTATCTAAATTGAGTCTAGAGATGTTCTTGCTGTGGTCCTTCAGCCTCGACGTGCCGCTCGGCGAGCCGTTGTTTTCTCTGAATGTATTGGGGGCAGCAGCAGCAGCAGGAGCCATGGCCGTTGGAGGGCCCATGCTGGCATGATTAGCCTGCTGAGGGCGTCGGTTGGCATTGTTGGCATGCTGCTGTTGCAATTGCTGCTGTCGGCTGTGATAGACATGGCTGGATTGCGGGGGCTGCATGGACAGCCTCGAGGGCGGCTGGTGGGGCTGAGCGGCCGACGTCCTCTGTCGGTACTGATTGCTGTGCTGCCCGTAGAGTGCCTGAGCGGGGTTCAGCATGGCCTTGCTGTGGTGGTTGCTGGTGGGGCTGGGCAAGTCGTCCTCCTCGCCAATGATGTGCTGTGAGGGCGCCGGCGTGGGCGGCTGGTAGTCCACCCCGATGCAGTTCATGATGTGAGGGGCGTTGTGGAAGCTCCCAAGGACTTGGGCAACCTGTGATGGAAGAATGCGTCAGAGAGAGAGGAGCAAATTCATGCGGCAAGCAAAGTTACCTGATCGTCCGAGCTCGAGTTGATTTTCTGCGGCTTCTCGAAGAGCTCCGACATGAAGGCCTCTTTCTCCTTGGCCTCCTTCTGCCTCTCCTCCTCGGCCCTTCGCCTCTTCTCGGCCTCCGCCTTCCGCTTCTCCTGCAGCTCCGCCGTCCTGCCCGTGGTCAGGTTCTGGAGCGGTGGCGGCATCATGCTGGCGCGGCCGCCAGGAGCCAGCCGAGACTGCTGTAGTAGGTGAGACTGGCCGAGTTGCCTTTGCATCATGGTTGAGGCTGCGGCAACGGCCGCGGCAGCTTGAGGGGCCGCGCTGACGGCAGCGGCCGCCGCCGCGCTCGGGTACATGAATTGTGGGGGGAAATGGCCGTTGAAGGTCCCCGGAGGCCACATGCCTTGCTGGCCTCCGCCTCCGCCTCCGAACATGTTGGCGGCCTCTCAAGTCTTGGGCTTCTTCAAGATCATGCCTAGAGGAGCACAATTTGAAGCCTTGCCAACTTACTCGAGTCTGGAGGCCGATTCTGTCCGAAATATTTACCTTAGTTTCGCCCCCAAACCCGAATGGAATCGAGCACCTCAGGATAACAATGCTGGTGGCCTCGACGAGGTGGTGATCCTCCGTGGTCTTTAGCTGCGATTTGGGATAAGCCTCGTTTTTCCACTTCTTCTTTTTTCGCCTTGAAATTCTCTCTCTCTCCCTTTTCGCGCATCCACTCTCCTTCAACAGGCACGCACCACACGGAACGCGGAGCAATCGCACACTCCAGAGGGACCAGAGCGCCCTCCGCTTTCGCGGAAAATTGCAATCAAAACAAACGGAAAAAAGCCAATGCGCAGCGCTGCCAGACTCCTCAAATCCCTCAGTTCGGCCCATCGAGAGGCACGTTGGGCGAAATATTAGCCATCATCGCACTGTTTGACACGAATGAGACGAAAAAAAGCTATGATAATGGGAAAAGACGGAATTTGCTCGCACGGACTATTTTTCGTGTCAAGGCCTCATTCAGTAAAAACGTCACAAAGCAGGCTGTTATTCAGCTAGCGCTGCTGCAACTGCCGTGGATTTGTATTGCACAAAGCTGAGATAATGTCGATTGATGTTTGCAGTCGAGTTGACTTTCGTCATTTCATGTTGTGCAAGGACGACTATTTAAAAAGTATTGATTTTTTTGCTGCAGGGATTTAAAAATAGAGCTACCAGGCATAAGGAAGTGACCATATGATTGACATCTTGGCTCGGACGTCTTGCTGCCAAATATGCTGATTTTTGGCGTTTTTGGCAAACAACTGACGATACGCACGTGTCCAATAGCTTGAAGCTAGGACAGCCTTGACGTTTGCTGAAAACACCCGCTACTAACAACGGATCCGCCTCGTCTCAGTCCATCTTCTTTGAGTAGCGTTTCGCTTGCCAATAGTTAACAATTTTAAGGCGAAATTGCCTCGCTTAATCGAAGGTAGATTAAAAAAATGGAAATTTTCTGATTTGAGCAAGGGTAGAAGAGTCATCATAAAAATTCCTCTCGCTTCCATTTGTGTGCTTACATTAGCGATTTGGAAAATTGTTTTAGCTAAAGGATGTTTTTAAAAGTGGAAACGGAGGTCAATTTCGAACCGTTATACTAAAAGGATGTTCGAACATTGTATAAAGCAGCAAAAATACGACCGAGTGAATGCAAAGTATGGCGCTTGTGTGGAGCAACTTTCCTGAATAGAAGATGCAGCCGGGAGAGGATGAAGTGGCACCTTCTTCTTTTTGTTGCCTTTTCCGTGGCCATCGGGCCGATGGTTGTTGCAGGCGCCACATCAACTCGAGGAGTTTCATCATCAGTGACGGATGATCATGCCACTTGCCCCCAGGAGTGCGTTTGCTCCAGGACGCCCGAGTCCAAGATCAGCGGGCTCAAATGCACGTCCACGGCCGCGTCGGGCAAGCAGGGCGAGTCATGGACCGCGTGCCTCCGCCCGCCCTTCCACCCCGCCCCAGACTTCTTCATCCACCTGACCTCGATCAGCATCTCGGATTGCTCAACCCTCACCAACTTGACCAGGTCGACGTTCTCCGCCTCGGCCGCAATCGTCACTTTGAAGCTTTCACGCGGCAACCTCGGCTCCCTGGAGGCCGGTGCTCTGTCCAACTTTGGGTCCACTTTGCACACCTTGGATCTTGCTCACAACAGGCTTGCCCTCGTGCCCGAGGGCTTCTTCGATGACCTCGCCACCCTCCGCGTCCTTGACCTCTCGGGCAACCAATTCGTCACTTTCGACCTCAGCAGCCTTAATCCGGGAGTCGTGGCCTTCAGCCTCAACGAGTCCCCGAGTCTGGAGCGGCTGATCACGTCCAACAGCAGAAAGTCCTACCGCCTCGAGTCGCTCTCCGCCACCAACAACCTGTTCCTACAGGAGTTTTGTCCTGAGATCATCTGGCAGTCCCGCTCGCTCAAGAGCTTGGACCTGAGGGACTCGCCCCAAATCCTGCTGCCTCATCGAGCCTTCAAGACCAACGGCGAACGCTTGAAGCTCAGCATTGACAAGGTCATCTGTGACTGCTCACCGCCCAACGACATCGTCGACGACTGCCAATCGTCCGAGGGGACGAGCTACTTGGTGGACAACTTCCGTCGACAATTCTGCCACGTCCTCCCCGAGAAGAACTCTTCCGTTACTTCGGCAGACGCAGAGTCCACGCTCACCTTGGACTGTGGAGCGACAGGTACACTTGACGAACAAGTCGTAGCAAGTCACTGCAGTAGGTTTTTTTTTCAGACAACTTTGAACGCTTCATCTGGATCACGCCCGTGGGCGAGGCCGTTTCCGCGCCTTCAGACACTGATTGTTCCCACAGTGACAATGCCCTGATGACGGCCAGTTGTCTGCAGCCCTTGAGGAGGCTCTTCCTTGGCCACAATCAGGCGACCGTGCTCTCCAACGGCTCCCTGGTGGTGGAGAACTTTGGCTGGTCCGACAGGGGCATCTACGAGTGTTTGGCCCACGATGACTTGGGACGGTTCCAATCGCTCTTCACCAGAGTCAACTTGGACAACGAGTATCGCAAGTCCCTGTACAATGTCAGCCTGATCTACGGCTTCGTCACAGCGGGCGGATTTCTGCTGCTCACTCTCCTGTTCAAGCTTATCCACTTCTTGTTACTCAAGTACGTTTATTTTTTTCCGCTCTTATGCAGTAATAGCATGACACTATTTTTTCTAGTTATGGCTGTTGTTTGTTCTGTTGTTGTTGCAAGGACCAGTTGCCACCGAAGGCGAAACGACTCAAGACTGCGCTAGAATCCATCGAAGTCTACCGAGCTCAGCAGCAGGAGAAACTCAGGGAAAACTATGCTCTGCAGAACGAGTGGATTCGCCAAAATTGTGCTGTGCAAATGGAACGAGTGCGCGAAAATTACAATTGGCAGGTGCAAAATTTGCGCGACATTCGCCAATACGGATCGTGTCAGGTGACAGCCGTTCGCGACCAGTACTATGAGCAGGTGATTAATTTTGGTATTGTTCATAATCAACTTACTTTTAATAATGCCTTGTTTTCAGATGTCTCGCATCAGAGATTACTCAACTGGACAAATGGAGAAGTTGCACGAAAACTACATTTTTCAGCGGCAACGCTTGCGCAAATTCAACGCGCAAAACTACCTGAAAATGCGCGAAACGCGCCAATACACGCGGCGAACGCTGCAAAAAGTCATGGAAAATCTGCCAGTTCTCTACTTGGATCTGACCAACTGCCGCCAAGGCTTGGGGGATCGCCAGCCTTCCATCGAGTGGGACCCCACCATGGATGCTGCTCAGGTAATTATTTATCACAAGTCTTGGTACGCATTTTGTCATGGAGGAACTTGTAGATATTGGAGCTGGAGAAGCTGCACCAAAGGCGGATGCAACAACTGCTCCAGTTCGGCGAGAGGCGGTCGGACAGCCTCTACTTCACTCCCTCAGGGACGCCAATGCGAGAGTTCCCCGTTGATGGCTCATTCCAGCCGTCTCCCTCCTCCAGCAAAATGGCGCCATACAACGACTCGGATGCGTACCGAGCGGTGTACCAATTCTCCAAGACGCACGGACGCGTGCGGAGCTTCAGTCACTTCTTGCCCCAACTCCCAGGCTGGTTTTCAACCTCGGCCGAGGCCGCCGCGCCAGCTGCTGCTGGTGGAGGGCCCGAGGTCACCAAAGTGGTCGTGGAGCGCTACAACTCCAACGGGGACTACTTTGAGGTGCACCAAGAGAATGAGACGGAGCACCTCCTGTCCTCGGTCATTGACCCACTGACAGGTGAGGCCAAGGTGGAAATGACCTCTTCAGAGTCCTCGGCCTCCTTGAATCGAAGGCAGCCAGGTATGACAAGTACAAGTGAGTAGTGAACTTGCGCAAGCTAACATTAATTCTAGGGTCCTCGAGTGAGTGCTCGTCCGAGAAGAAGCCTCCGTCAACCTCGATTAGCTCGGCCTCGAACTCGCTGTCGAAGAAGACACTGATTACCAACCTGAGCTCCAATTCCGCATCGGAGCTTCGCATTCCAATTGCCTCGCAGATCATTGTCAGAAAAACACACAAGAAAAGACTCAGTGTCTGATCAGCCCCCCGCAAATCATACATATTACTTATTACATTAGAGCATTTCCTCCATATAACGACGATGGCAAATTTGACCCTAGAAATTGCAGCCCGCGGCGTTGAATGAGATGATACCTTGTGATACAATAAGCCCCCCGAACAAAATCCGCTCTATATTGTCATGTCAAGAGCTTTGTCGCGAGCGTACAACGATAAGTTATAACCCCCTCTTATCACTTGTTTCAACTTACTACAATTAACTATCTATAGCCACTACTATTACATAACATATTGTGACGAATGTTTGAAAGAGCATGCAATAAACATATTGTCACCCTTGTTCGAATTTCTGATGTGGTTCTCATCTCCTCCATCTTGAGCACAAAAAAAGCTATTTTCGACGAAGCTAAAGTATTGAAAAAGCTCATAGGGCGCTTATTGCTGATTGATGACGCACTACATGAGAAGCCCAGTTTGGGAAGCTACTAAGGTTTCCAACTGTCAAAATTGGAAAGTTGTACTTCCTTTGGGTCTGAAGTCATCATAAACCTTCAAACAATGCCTATTTTTTACCGCTCGCAGTTTTTATCTTTCTTTGGCCTTCAATCTTTGTAAGTATGAGGAATGCATAAAAATAGTAACACACCATTTGAAAGCTATCATTGAGCAAATCTAAAATCATCATAATATTTTCATAATTCCAAACTTTCCAAATGTTTCGTAATTGTGCACAAAACAATTGAATTCAATTTACATAGAATTGTGTTAAACTACCTAATTTTACCTAAAACAATTAATTTTATCTGTAATAATTTAGTCATGTATAAAATGAAATAATTATGTTGAAAGTTACGAACTATTTAAAATAGAATAATTGGAGATTGTATACCAGCGAGATACTAAAAAACTTGAGGGTAATATCAGTATATTGGGAGCTGACAAATATCTTAAATACATGGAGAGCAACATAAATAGAGTATAGTGGATGCTGAGAATGATCCTTAAATACAAAGAGTACAATAATATTAGGATGAAGACTGGAACTTTGAACACTTCATCTCTTGATATTCTGGAGTTTTGCTCAAATGTATATACACTTAATTTTAAACTTAATTATAAACTTTAGGCTTAAAATGTCACGTTATTTGACCGTAAGAAAAAATGTGAAATTCCCTTAAGAGTTAGATTTTCCAAATAATAACGGCCAAATTTTATCTTAATAGACGTAAGCTGCCTGCAACCATTTCGACGTAAGCGAGTTTTAAGGCAACTACGACAAAGCAAAAAACCACCCATAAATTGTCGAAAATTTTCTTGATTCACAAAGTGGATAAATGATGTAGTTGTGTTATGATGATCATAAGTGTATATGTAAAGTTTTTCTGGTAGCCGTCGACCATATGGACACTTGGGGGGTGCGATGAATAGTTAATTCAATCTAATGCACAGATGTCTCGACATTCTAGAAGAGATATTGCCAACAACATAACGAGACATCAATTGAGCAGCTTTCCCCTACACCAACTTCTGTGTATGTGTAGCTAGCTAAAGGATGATAAAAAAGTTACGCCCAAATCTCTCGGGACTGATTTGAGCAACTTTTGCACCAGCTCCAAAGAGTACAACCACCGTGAGATCCGAGGCATGGACTGATTTCTCACGCCTCACCAGCTTCTACCATCCCTTTTGCCCAATTTTTTTAGAAAGCTCCTTCAAAGTTCGAGACGTGGGCTGTCAAACAACAAGATCCAATTGTAATCATCCTTATCAATAATGGAGTAAAACAAGCAGACTTTCTACCTTAGCCCGTTCTCATATTTTTCTAGCTAGGCTCCTGCAATGTTAAGCAAGGCTCTTTGGAGGCTTATAATTCATCTACGTTCAACTGAGCCGATTGGCAGCAAAGTTGGTAGGATTTGTCAGTAGACCCTAATAATTGTTCATGCCAAAATTCATCCGGATTAAAGGCCGCTTAGCTGAGGCCATTTTTTCCCGCTATGAATGTTAAGCAAAGAGGTATAAGCTTAAACGGCCTCCAGTTGGGGGCCTTGGATCTCAATCAAATTTGGCACTCAGCCGTAGATAGTCTCACTGAGAAATCCTACCAAGTTTGGCTTCAATCGGCTCAGCAAGAGGTATTAGCTTTCAACGAGCCTTGCTTAACTTCAAAGAGCTCTGCTTAATTAATATGAGAACGAGCTATTAAGAAGAGTTAATTTCTACAATTTAGAAAGCATATCGCGAGTATTGTCCATTTGGCTGGATTTCCCATGGGCCTATCGGCTCCAGAGAAGAAGAACGTAATTCCCCGGTTTTTAGAAAGCAAATCGCGAGCCATTGTCCATTTGGCTGCATTTCCCTTGGGCCTTTCGGCTTGCAATTAGATGCAAAGGGAAAAGCAGTCTCGAATAGATTGGGAGTGCGCGGCTGCGGTGTGCTTTCTCTTTCTGTAGCCCCGCCCCCGCGGCCAGAGGCCAGCGGTGCGTTGACCCCGCCCCCTCGAAGAGGAGCCACGGAGGCTGAGGCCGTCGCGTTGCCGGAAGGCGCCTTCGCGAGCCGACGTACGTACGACGTTATTGAATTACTCTCATCATTTGATTTCGTCCGCTCGCAGAGTTCTCTGGGCCAAGACGGATAATATTGCTCCAGTCATAATTTGATATAGAAGAAGCTGATTCAATTACGTTCGTTCGCGCGAGGGCCAACACCACCAACAGCTGAAGAGGCACCACCAGGCACTACCAGCAGGCTTCTTCTTCAACTTGGATTTATTTGCCCGGTAATTGCATTTACTCGGTTCGTTGCCACAGATCACCAACTACTGCAATATGTTCTCTTGTAGCGGGAAATGCACTTCATTTCAGACATGGACTACACCTACCTGAACCAGGCCACGGCCGGCTTCGACCCGGCCTCCACCATGTCCAGCCTCCAGTCGGCCGCGGCCGCCGCGGCCGCGACCTCGGAGGCCAACTTTTACGGAGACCTCGGCGCCTCGTGTCCATCCATGATGCAGGCCAACTACGGGTCCCTTGGGAGTCGCTACCACTCCTCTGTGATGCGCTCGGCCTACCCGCCCCCCGGCCTCGCGGGGGCAGCCATGGCCACGCCCTCCTCCCCCTCATCCTCGTGCGGCGGGGTGATCCCGCGGACGGCGCCCGCCGACCACCACCACCACAGGCAGTCCATGTTTGGCGCTGCTGCCATGGCGGGGCTCAACAGTAAGATATAATATGGGCCCGATCCTTAGCAGGCTTTTTTATCGTTATAGCTATTTAACTTTTTTATACAGTTTTTAAATACCACTAGGCATGTGTGGTTTTTCATCATTGCCTTCTAACGGCGATTAAAATACCCTATATGTTGTGAGAAGGTATGTTAAGAAAGCTGTATAAATATTGGCTGGTTCTTTATGCAACCTTTTGATTGTTAATAAGTAACGATGTTTGAACACCCTAATTATGTAGTGAAAAGCCGGGTTTTAAATACTTTTCATGAGGGTATTTTCATACAGTAAACCTGGTAACCATGAAAAAGGTTGAAAGCCAGTAGTATTACCATTAATGGTATTTAAATAGCCGTCAACTTGTAATGATGAAAAAACCTGCTGAGGATCGGGCCGATATCACACGTACTGTTGCTTTCATAAAGAAAATCTGTGAGAAATTGGCCCAATGATGCTCGATTGGGTCGGTGAAATATTAGAAAGGCAACCGAGGTTGACATGCGAGGCTTTCTCGCATTACTTCCTTGGCAAATTGCTGCGCCTTTCGCGCTTCGGCCGCCCGCTGCCGCAAGCGAGCGAGACTAAGCCTTCATCATCGCTGACGCAGTTGCTTCTTGATTTCCAGGCCCGTATAAGGTGTACCCCGGCGGCCATCATCACCCTGGGGGCGGCGATGGCGGGGCGCTGACGGAGAAGCGGAAGCAGCGCCGCATCCGCACCACCTTCACCTCGGCGCAGCTGAAGGAGCTGGAGCGGGCCTTCCAGGAGACCCACTACCCCGACATCTACACCCGCGAGGAGATCGCCATGAAGATCGACCTCACCGAGGCGCGCGTCCAGGTAATTTTCCCACCACCATTACCAGCGTCTTGTCACGGTTGTCGCGAGTCAATTGGATTTGCCGGAATTATGATCGTCCCGGTCCGCGAAAAATTGCCTACTTTCCCGTGAATTTCCCTTCTTCCGCGCCACTTGGCCGGATTAAAGTCTGCAATATTGATGCCAGCTACATATAGTATATGGCGCTCACCAAAAACAGATTCACTTTTCGTCCGGACCCCTTGCTTTATATATACAGGCCGTTCTCATACTGCCGAAATAAGCTAAGCTTGTGGTTATAAACGCTAAGCAAACCCTCAATATTTAGTGCAGAGCAGTTTACCTGGTTTGCGTTGACTGATACCGCTCAAAATTAAAAAAAAGCCTCTGCTTTGCTCTCAGTGCTGTTTGCTTAGCTTCTGTTGAGCTTGCTTTGCGTCTTCCGGCAATTTTTATGATGAGAACGGCCTTTTTTGGGGGGGCGAGCTAGCTGCTGGCTAAAACGCCGTGATGTTTTTCTTCAAACATATATACCAAGATGTCGTCGTCATCGTTCCCCCTTGCTTGCTTTTCTTTCGCATGCTCACAATTTGGAATGGCTTTCAACGACGTCCTCCTTGTTAAATGCCACACTTCCGCGCAGAATACCAAATGAGCTTTGGGTTGACACATGTCCGACAACGCATAATATTATTATTGCCATGAAAACACACTCATGATCGTTGTTTTAAGGCAAGAAAGCTTTTTTCGAAAGCTCTCTCAAAAACCGCGTCTTCTTTGCACGCGTCATTTGTGATATTTCAAATTAGGCTCGGTCTTTATGCAACCGTTCTTAAGTTACCTGGGAACGGTGCTTATGAAGTGAAAAGCCTGGTATTTAAATATCGGCCTGATCCTTAGTTTAGTTCATGCACTACATGGGGTATTGAAATACCCGTCACCTGGTAAAGATGGAAAAACCTGCTAAGGATTGGACCGGTATTCAAATACCTGGCTTTTCACTACATAAGCGTATTTCATCACCGTTACCTGGTAAGAACGGCTGGAAAAAGACCGACCTTCAAACCAGGTGACGGGTATTTGAATATACCATATGCTGTTTATGTACTGCATAGGTTATTTAAATTACCCGACCGTCTATGGCAATGATGAAAAAACCTGCTAAGGATCAGGCCTCCCGTTACGTAGAAACGCTCAAAAGGTTACTAAAAGAACCAGCCATTATCTTGAAATGTCGCGCGGTCGATGCTGATGACTGTGTTAGTTGGAGCAGATGTGCATCTTTTTTGAAACGGTCAATGTCAAAATGGTTCTGCACCATTATTGCACCTGTTATTAGAATCTGTGAGAGAAAAATGGCCCTCGCTCATTTGGAGGGGCATTGACAACAAAAAAAGGGCAGATGCCTTTTAAACTCTCCTTTGTGTAAGGGCTTTCTAATGCCGAACACACTTATAATATCATATATATAGAAAGTAAGTAACAATACACTCAATTGTGTTTGTTGTTTGTCGTGGTTCTCAGCGTGCAGCAACATCATTGTTGAGCAAATAGTAATCCAGATGTGACGTTTTTAGGCATGTTTTTAAAGGGCTGGCATCAAAATGAGCATCTGTTCTGGCTCTTCAACGTGGGGAAATGGACCATGAAAATTTTCCCTCGCTGCCAGATAACAATAACAGCTGGCTTTCACAATTGAGAAATGATGGAGAAGTCAAAGTCACTTTCCCCCCAGAATCATTGGCAATCACTTAACCATCAGAAACCATCTGTGACATTATTTCCACCACTGCTTTCTAAAATCAAGCCAAGCTCAGTCTTTTTTAAACTTCGTCTTCTTTTTGGAAAGCTCAATCATAAAAAGGGCTTCCTTCTTGGCTGCATTGAAGTCTATATTGGAAATTTCGTTAAAGTTCACCTTTGTGTCCCCATAGAAGTAATTGGATTTTCGGTTCATGATTCGTTTTTATTTCGTTTTCGCCTTGACAGATGCCAAGGTTGCTTGAAAACGCAAAGATTGTTGACCGAGCTGATTGCGTTCTAGCCAGGATAATCCAGGAGCGAGTTCATCACTTCTACCCAGAAGACCATATGTTAGTTTACAATTCTGCTCCTGATCATGTTTATTGTCAAACAATTGGCAGCTTCCCCCTCAAAATAATCATGTATTCACGAGAATTTGTAGTTAGCCCATGGCACTTTTTTAGCTGCCACCCATGTATAGGGGGGATGTTATTTGGGATGACATGTGTTAATGTGTACATCATCACAATATCCGCCCCATTGACCGCAACAACAAAACGAGACGCACGAGAAAAATCACTTAATAACATTGTGTATATGCAAAAGAGTTGAACTTGGCGTGTCTAAATTAAAACGACTCGACTTGCCGAGCTAAAAAGTTCAACTTCCCAACCAGAAATTCTGGGCCCTCATACGGCAAAAAAACCCTCAGTGAAACTTATACGTTTTATCAACATTGAGTTCAAGTCGTTATGTAACATTAACTGCCTTGACACCTTGGTAAAATCGAAAATACAAATTTTCCGTGTCACATACGATTTTTCTCAAATTTTTATAAACTCAACCTGGGTAAAACGAAGGAGTGATAACACGTTACAATAACTTTCAGAAAACTTGGGAAAATTTCTGGTTGGGTTGTGCCAACATTGCTGGATCGCCTTTTTTAACTTGGACCAAGACTTGGACACACTTTTTTTTGTAGTACTTAGACACTTCTTTTGTCGTTGTAGGCCCATTTTGGTCGACACCTACGTTTTAGCTCAGAAGTGAAACCATCAAAACGTCTAAAACAAACCAAAATTGTGCTTAAAAACTACTACACAGGTTGTCTAAGATAAAGCGTGGTAGTCACCAAAACTGTGTCGTGTCTGCGTTAAAACGTCCTGACTGTCTAAGTAAAAAAAGTTCTCCCCAAAACAATTATGCCAAAAAGGTGTCTAAGCTACAGACAATTGTCAAAGTAAAAGACTTTCTAAGTTAAAAAGTTCACCTAAAACCACTATGCCAAAAAAAAGTTGTAGCACGTTGTCTAAGCTTAAATAACTTGACGAGTCTAAATTAAAGCGTCTCGACTGTCTAAGCAAAAAAGTAATTGTCTTAGTAGCTAAAAAAAAGTAGCTAAAAAGTTCACCCACGTTCGCAGGTGTGGTTCCAAAATCGGCGCGCCAAGTTCCGCAAGACGGAGCGCATGTCTCAGCACTCGGGCAAAAACGGCGGCGGCGGGAACAACGAGGACTCGACGGGCGGCAACCGGACCCCCGGCTCGCCCGCGGGGCCCTGCGACAATGACAAGGGGGACAACGCCTCGGACACCTCCAACAACCTGAGCGTGGAGGGCATCAAGGAGGAGAAAGCCGACTCGAAGCGCGGAGCGAGTAACAGCAGCGTTGGTGGCGGCAACGGCGGCAACAGGGACATTGACGGTGCGCGGTGATCTAAATTGCGTTATTGGCAGCGTTTTGAGCGCATATCTTTCCAGATCCCGAGTCCGAATCAACCGGTCCAAAATGGTCGCATCACATGAGCCAGCTGGCCAACAACAACCTCCACGGCGGCGGCGGCGGTGGCGGTGGCGGCGGCGGCTTCAAGGAGATGCAGGGCTACAACGGCGGCCAGCACCTTAACCACCACCATCACCACCACTCGACCATCTCCTCCCAGTTCTCCGCCCTTTTGGGGGCGGGCGGGCCGGCGGCCGCCAGCTACTTGCTCAGCTCGTCGGCGACCGAGTCGAAGACGATGCCCATCTTCTGAGTGTAATAATAACCTTTGTACGAGAGACGTCGAGTGTAATAACGGAAAATATACAAAGTTCCCCATGTCCATTTTGCGGCCATTATCATGCGAAGGTTGCCAACCAATCTTGGAAATTGCTTTCCCCGCTCCCCATTCATCCTCGTTACTGTCAACCCTTGCAATTTACAATGGAGTCTGGATGATTCGAATAATTTTCAATGTAGCTTCTTGCGTCATTGCAGGAAGCCTCTGAACAACGCCAAGCCCACGTTCATTACTTTGAGGCCGCAATGCACTACTTAAAAATAGCAGAATTGGAAGTCTAGCTCGAATTATCATTGATGGAGATCGTGGATAAAAGGACACTACTATAAAGGGGGAGGGTCAGCGGGCACGCCCCCTGCCATCATTGACAGGATTATCCCTGGGAACGGAAGAATTTGGTCGTCGATGCAAATCTTGCGTGCCCGTGGATCGATGCGCTAATTTGATAAAGGCCACCATCATTCTGGCCCCTAGCTAGCTTCTCCTTCTTTTTCTCCCTACGAATTGTTGGCAGCGACTTGTGTGCGCTCCTAATCACGAAATAGGCTACTCTGCAATGACGTGAATATATATACTATGTTTATTATCCTATGAGCGGAATGTTTGAAAATATCGCGTCCACGTTCTTCTTGATGTTTTTCTGCAGCGTGGCGATCGGGTTGGGGATGAAGCCGAGGATGTAGTCGCCAGCCTCCTCGTCCTCCTTGGCCACGTCGTCCAACTTGTCCTCGAGCTCGTCGACGAGTTGGCTCTCCGAGTCGGGCTCCAAGTTGTTGCTGGGCAGCTCGATGCGCTGGTTGTTCTCCGCGAACAGCGTGATGTTGAGCAGCGTGGGGTTCTGCTCGACGATGGCGAACTGCACCTCCCTGGGCTGGTAGCCGTCGGCAAACACCTCCATCGTGTAGATGCCGGGCAGCAGGATGCGCCAGAACTCGCCCTCCTTCGTCGTCTGGAAGCCCACGTCGCGTCCCTTCACCTGCAAACGCGAAAACAACACTTTTTTTGGGGGTTCCCATCAATTGTCACTTCCATTCATCATCCTCCCGCCATTGTTGCTTTTTAAGCCCTTAATCCCTGCAGTACGTACGTACCTTCATGGAAGCCCCTTCGATGGGTTTGGCAGCGTCATCCTTCACGAATCCCTTCACTCCGCGATGAGCTTCCCCGAGGAATTGGAGGAGCGCGTTCCGGTTGTCGTCCCAGAACTGCGGCAGCTCCGCCGCGGGCGGGAACTTGCAGCAGGACAGCTCCAGCGTGACCTCCAGGCACCCGTGCCAGATGTAGTTGTAGTCCTGCATCCCGCCCGTCAGCGGGTACCACGCGGCCCCGTTCGTCGTCCCGTTTCTGAACTGCGGGGCTCCCACCTGCAAAATGATCCATATAAATAAAAGTAAAACCAAAAATCATATCAAGACTAAAATTGCTCATGGGTTTGCTTTGGCCATTTTCGAAATGCTTGCCTAGTTTTCAAGAAAAACGCAAAAAACGTCATTTCGCACGGCAACGCCGGTGCGTTGAGACCGTCCCTCTTTGCTCGCCAGGGGGCGCCAGTTGCCCTCAACGACACTAAATGAATTTACATATTATTCACCTTGCAGGGCTCGCCGAGGTACATGCGCGCGTGGTTGAGCGAGTAGGAGACGGCGAGGTGCTTGAAGACGTCGTCGTCGGGCGTGAGGCTGGGCGAGGAGAGGACGGAGCTGAAGATGGAGTTGGGCGTGTTGTCGAAGGGGTAGGAGGCGACGAGGGCGCCGCCGTGGATGTTGCCCGACAAGACGAACTGGATCTTGGCGATCCACTCCTTGACGGCCTCCGTCTCGGGCTGCGAGCGCTTGTTGTTCTGCTTGAAGTAGTCGGGGAAGTTGCGGTTGAGGTCGAAGCCGCGCGCGTTGTAGCGGCCCTGGCCGCCCTGGCACGTGCCCTCCTGGGCGACCTCGAACCCGTCCGGGTTCATCGACGGCATGATGTGGATGCGCGTGTTGTCGAGCAGCCATCGGATGTAGTAGTCGGTGTCGTAGTTCTGCACCAGGTGCAGGATCAGGTGCAGCATCATCTCGCGCCCCACCGCCTCGTTGCCGTGCATGTTGGCCACGTACTTGACGTTCGGCTTCCCGATCATGTGCTCGTACGGCGACGTCGACACCACCATCACCCACAGCTCGCGGCCCTGCACGCTCTGCCCGATCGAGTAGAGCGCCGTCAGGTTCGAGTAGATGGTGCTCACGTGGCGCAGGAACGTCGTCGTCGACGTGTAGTTGTGGTAGTCCCAGCTCAGCCTTCAATTCGAGAAAAAAGCGTGTTGAGCATTCTCAGCGCTAGATGGCGCGGGGCCGCGAGACGAATTTCATGTCGGCAAGCTCAAATAAGCAAGGTACTTTGGAGGCTTACAGCTCAGCAACCACTCAATCGATTAGCATTTTTGGTAGGATTCATCAAGAGAGCATAATAAGCCACCATACCATTTCAGCAGAATATCTCAGGATCCCCTCCATAGGCTGACTTTACTTTAGATTCCTAGCTTTGCTTAAAAAATGGCCTCCACTATATGGCCTCCGAACTTAACCAAATTTGTAACACAGCTGCAGGTTGACATTTTGATGAGCCATACCGAATTTGGTGCCAATGCACTCAGTATTTGCTGATATATTAGCCTCCAATGAACCTAGCTTAGCTTGCCTTAGCTAGACTTTGTTAATATGAAATCGGCTTGATGGGTTACCAAAACATTTTGAGCGTATATACTAAATACCGCACACAAACACAACACAACGCTCAGTACTAAATACCGCACACAGCAAAAAAATGCAAACCACAGTAAATTCATCAGTTTTGGCGTAAAAACTCATTTTCATTATTGTAACTAAAGAACTCCATGCTGAAATATCCTAGCATGGAGTTTCTTTAATTGTAACCAGGCTATAGCTATTTTTTTTCTTTTTTTTTTTGAACAAGCATTCACTTAGTGTGCGGTATTTAGTATTCACATACTAAATACCGCACACACCCAAACCATACTTATGCACACAGTTTTGTTTGGTATTTTTTTTTTTATAAAAACTTTCGCATCTTTTTATACTTCTACATAACTATTTAGAAAGCAGGCGGTAAGCAAAGGAAGGCACTTTGGAAGCTCATAACTCAGTAAGTATTGAGCCGATTGTAACCAAATTTGGAGGGATTCAAGCCTCAACAAATCAATGTTTATGCGAATAAGCTTATAGCCGTTCTCATATTGCCGAAAAAAGCTAAGCTTAGGTAAAATTAGCTAAGCCAAGGTAAAAATTATGCAACGAAAACCGGTTATTTCGCACAACATTCACAAAAAGCAGCTACTTTGCTTGAAATGTTGAACGTTTGCTTAGCTAATTTTACCTAAGCTTAGCTTTTTTCCGGCAATATGAGAACGGCCTATAGTGTGCGGTATTTAGTAGGCAAACATACTAAATACCGCACACACTTAAAAATCGGCAATAGACAAAAAACCAGATTTACTAGAAGCATACTGCTATCCTTCAGCCAGTTTGATAAATTCATTGATACAATATAATATTAAAAGCAGTGTGCGGTATTTAGTAGAGTGCGTTGCGTTGCGTTTGTGTGCGGTATTTAGTATGTGCCCATTTTGAGCGCTTTCTACACAGATTTCCCCCAAAAGTTTGGCTGTATCGGCTGCATTCCGAAAATAGCCACAAATATGCCGTATATAGCCTTATTTCGAAGATTAAATTAAGCAAATGAAAATTTGATCCAATTCTTATGATATGTGTGGGAAGAAATGAAGATTTTCATCTAATTTTAATAGTTTCAAAAATCAAGCTAGCCATTTTTCAGAATTAAAGCTTTTTCCAACTTTTTTGAAAATCAATTAAGCAAAAAATCAAGTTTTGTTGGCTTTTTAAAATAGACCGCAAATGGATATGGCTGATCATCGCCCTAAATTTCTGTAGCCACACTTGAGTCTAAAATAGTCACTTTGGACATCAACAGCCACATCTGGCTACACACATGGTTACCAGAACGCGCAATTATAGCCATTTGAAAAGAGTCAGTTACCGTGGATAGATGGGCTGCTGGAGAAGCCGGCTTTGCGCCGCATCCGGCTCCGGCCTCCGCAGGTTCTTTTGCCGCGATGCGGCGGACGGCAGCGGCCTCAGAGGATCGGGAAACTGCCGCCGGATTCTCCGGTGAAAGTCCGCCACGGTCTGAACGGGATCGTAGGCCGCGTCCCCGCGCACGCCGCGAATGTAGTTGACGGCGTAGACGTAGAAGTAGACGAAGGTCACGACGAACCCAAACAGGTACCACGCTCCGGTCTTCATGATCTGAAAAAGAGACACAGGCTTTTCCAGCGCATTTTTGGGGCCTTTCGAGTCGCGCAGTATCGCGCAGAGATTTCTCAGTTTTGCGTTAGAGCTGTTGATGAAATATAGAGTAACGCGCGCCACTGTTCGCGAAGAAAAACACATTCGATATAAATGATGAGGAACGACGCTTAACTTGCTCCTATTTTGATTTTTGATGACAAAAGTTTTGTGTGGTCTAAAAGTGAGTATTCAAAAGGCTTTCAATTTTGTCACATCAGCTGAAAAGCGAAAGGTTAGCCATATCTTTTTGTTATGTAAAAGGTAGTTGAGGCATGCATGCAAATCACGCTAAATGTACCTAGAGCCAATGCAAGCAGGGTTTCAGACTTAAATTCTACCGTTTTTACGTAGTTTCATGACATTTTGTATTTGACATTTGTTAATTTTCTCGACAACAATGATCAAGTTTTCGATCCTATCGGAGTCGCAGTTTAAGCTCTACCTTAAATTAGTAATGTTTTTCCCTTTTTCGAATGTTTTTTGTTGGCGTTGGCAGAGTACGCTACTCCATTTTTCATAGACAGCTCTGGTTCTGATGAATAAACTGTGTATGTGTTCAGCTGTGCGCAGATTGTGAAAGAATCAGAGGGTCTATTCAAAAATTGTGCTCTCTCGGCTTCGTTTCTAAATAAGGTAATGAAGCTTCATTTTCTTCTTGTGTATTTAAGTTTAAAAAAAAGAGCGCATTGCGTACTGAAGGGGACGCTCATTTTTCTCGACAATCTCGGGTTTGTCGATGCAAATAATTGGTTTGGGGACGTTGTATTAATGGCTGAAAATCCACCCAACTTTTTGTCCAGACCAAGACGATCTCATGCATTTGCAACCTTAATTACGTGTACTTGGCTAAATGACGAGATGTTCATATTGCTCAAAAGGTTCTTATAGCTAGCATACTGTTTATAAATTCATTTTAGTTCTGTCAGTTTGTGCTCCTTTTTTCTATTTTGGCTGGTTTTTTTTTGATTTTGGGAGAATTTGATGGCTGGCTTTGCAATCCTGGCCAAGTTTTCAAAGCTCCTTTTCAAAATTCTTACAACATCGGCTGCAATTCGGACGTTGCTAAAGAAAACCATCGAGGATCAACTTTGTCGCGCTACTAATGTAAAAAAAAGTGCGAGTGACGCAAATACGGTCGATGAAAATGGTAGGAATGCGAGGTTGCGCGAAAGCCGCCGACTATTGGGGAAATTCTTCCGTTTTGGAGAGAAGTAGTGATGGAGCAAGCCGGATATTTTCAGCTTTTTGGGTAACAAATCTTAATCATAAAGACAAAACATTCGCAAGCAAGTGCCCTTGGAAGTCCGAATTTCGGAAAAAGTCATCAATAAAAATCGTGGCCCTGGCAAATTGAGAGTGGCTCGCAAAAATTAAGCTCACTTGGTAAGCGGGGAGCGGAGAAAAGTGGAAGTTTGTCATTTTGCGGAGAATAAAACCGCCACTTTTAGCGTTATCTGCGATGAGCCAAATTCCAGGCTTCCAGCTCAAAAGGTGAGCCGAGGGCTCCGCCATAACCAAAAAAAAGGCTGAGAGTAGTTCCATGACCCATGTCAAGCTTTTCACTTATTTCGGTGGTTTGTTGTCAAAAACGGCATCGATCTTGACCAAACAGAGCAGATAATGGCAAAAATGGCTTTGCCAGGACGCTTGCAAGCATTTTTCATGACGAAATGGTGAACTTTCAAAAGATCACCCTTGGTTTTCATTGGGTGAACTTTCGGGTTTCCATCTTGCAACCATTTGGCTCGAGCCAACCAAATTCACTTAAGCAGCCAAATTTTTGTTGTAGCAAGCTTTGAGCTAAATTCCGTAGCTTGTATCGCAGCACCAAAAGTTGGCCCATCATGACCCAGAAAAGAAACTCACCTTTTCCGTAGTTGTGTCTACTAGGTGTAAATGTAGGCGGGCCTTTGTATGTATGATGATGTAGCGGCGGGCGGAATGTATCGTCGTATGTAATGTGCGTGTATTTTCAACGTTAGCTCTCGTTGTTGGCCACCATGTTAATTTAGGCAGGGAAGAGAGCCAGAACTGTTGTTCGTTTTCTAACGGTGTCAAGATGCCTACTGGACCACATTGACGTGCATGGCATACGCATGCGCTCCACAGGTAGCTGCTACGGTGCTGGTGAAAACAGCTCCGTCGAAAAGTTTTCTCTTTCACCTGAGACGAGCGGGACAAACGCGGTCTTTTTTGAACCGTACTTTCTTCGCGTTTATTCACTCTTGACCATGAATGCCATCAACAGAGCGATGGCTAACAAGGCGTTGGCCGCGGCCGCGGTGGCCGCCGCGTTGCACAAGTCGCCCGCGTCGCAGACGCACGTCTCCGACTGCCAGCTCAGCTTGCCGTTCGAGCTCACCCCCGCGGGCAGGTCCAGCTCCTCGCGCATCCCCCGGGTGTCAGAAAAATCGAACACCGTCACGGTGGCCAGGTCGACCTCGCTGACGCTACCCGCGTTCGCGGCCTCGGAGTACGTCAAGTTGGCGTTCCTGCGAACCAAAAATTCCGAGCCCTCAGTGAAACTTGAACGTTTTACCAACATGGAGTTTATGTGATTATGCAGCATTAACTACCTTGCCACCTAAGTAGAATCGAAAACGCCAATTATCCGCGCCACCTTCGATTTTTTGTCATAGGTGGTAAGGCATAATGACATGAGCAAAAGGGTGCAATAACTTAGAGAAAACATAGGAAAATTTCTGGTTGGGAAATGGAAAGCTTTGAAACATCTGCGAATTTTAACCTACCCATAAGGGCGATCCCATATTGGCATTTTTAGTCAAGTTACGTTGCTAGAACAGCAACCTTACTTAATCAGTTAAGTTCAGCTTGTTCTAGCCAAGTTCGGTTCATTTTAGCAATGTTCAGTTGACCGCTGAGCTGACACGCCAACGCGTTGTCCATCAGCAGCTGATGAGCAAAGTTAGCTTCAGTTACTACGCATATGAGAACACTTTTTGTAGCTAAGTTCAGTTTGGCAACTGAACTTAGCTGGGCAAGTAAGCTACTACTACATAAAATCAAGCTAAGTTCAGTTCTACCTACATAAATATCTGGGAACGGAACTGAACTGAACTTAACTTTTTTCCTAACTTAACTTGACTAACAGGTCAATATGGGAACGCCCTATTATTCGATGCCAATGAGCGCATGATCGGTTTGGCTAAAAACCCCAGAACTCTTTCGTTTTTCCCACATTGAGTTAATTTGGTCACGTAACATTAACTGCCTTACAACCCATGCAGAAAAATCGAAGGTGACACTGAAAATTAGCGTTGTTGATTTTGCTTAGGTGGCGAGGCATTTACTGCTACATAATGACATAAACGCCATGTTGATAAAGTGTGCAAGTTTGGGTAAGGGTAATTTTGGCGTATATAAAGGCTTATATTGCTTAATCGATATTATAAATGCCTCACCCGACGTTGGCCAGGGCGACGCTTTCCTCGTGGACCCGCGTGGTCCAGCACCTCCTCGAGGCGCTGTAGGCCCCGAGCACGGGGCTGTCGGTTCGGTTGAAGTCGAGGCTGCTGCCGCACCCCTTCACCACGCGCACCTCCAAAAGGTCCACCTCCCCGCCGTCCGTCAGCGTGAGGTTGACGTTGGACACGGACATGGTGGCGTAGCACAAGTCCTCGTCCGCGCCGCACACTTCCGACTCCTCCTCGGACTCCACGTCCTGGTAGTCCGACATTCTCTGGCCATTTTCAAATCAAACATTAATGATATTATACATATATAGTGAATTATTGTTGGGCTACTTGAATACCTTGACGTAGTTGACGGTGTCGGCGACCGCGCACTCGATGAGGCCGTCCGGCCGCCGGTTGTAGGCTTGGCCTTCGTGCTCTTTGCCGTAGGTGTGGCTGGGGTCCCGGTACCCGTAGGGCCGCATCAGAAAGCCCGGCCTGTAGCCGATCAGCATGCCCACCCCTAGGCCTGCAACGCCACATAGTTTTCAGGGCATTAATCACTATTAAAAATGGAATTTATTGTACCCAGTCCGAATCCGTTTGAATTCACGGACTGCCGACGTCCCGTGAAGGCCGATCTGGCGTAGAGGCTCGTTCGCGGCCTTCCGGACATGGTGAAGGACGAGCCGCGGGAGGCTGTACCGCGGGAGCTTGAGGAGCCGAAGCGGGAGCCGCCGCGGCCGCCCCCGAACCCGCCGCCGCCCCCTCTGCGCCCGTCGGCCGCAGACGCTAAAAGTAGCAAGGCGAGCCATAGAATGCGAGGCATGCACGTGGTCCCCATAGCAATGCTCGTTTCACACTGAAACCGCTTAATGGCACGCTCCTTACATAAAATAGGCATTGTATCGATTGGAGGATACGCGTACATAAATGACACGCTATACATATATATGTACCTGATTCTGAAAGCCAGAACGACTCTCCAGCGACATCAAGTCACGAGGGACCTACATCATTGCATCGATTTTCGTAAAATCGCTCTTATTCAGAAGCCGTGGCCTCAAATAAAGGCCACTTTTTACCCATGAACTTTGAAAATGTGCTGGAATAAGTCAACTCAGTGAATAAGGTTAGAGTGGATTTTGGCCTTAGGAATCGACAACCTCAGAAGCTGGACTATTTTCATTGGGCCTTGTTGAGGCCGTCGTTGTCTGACATCGATTGGCCTTTGTTGCCTGGATACGTTGGCCAAAGAAAGGTCACTTTTAAAACAATGGCTCATATAACTTATCTAAATCAAGAGGCTCAAGCAAGAGTTGATTTCATCTGGAGGTTGCTTATTTGAGAATGGTCTTTTTCAAAGCAAAAAAAAATGAATTTCAAGCATACACATGGATGCGTTTCACACGGCGGATTCCGAGGTGGACAGCTTCAATTTGATGCGGTGATACAAGGAGAGCGACCCGTTCGCCTCCAGCTCGTTGACGGTTTGAGCGAGAGCCGATCCCTTGGTCTCCGGAAGGAAGCAGAGAAATAGCGAAGCCGTGATCATGATTGCTCCGAAAATGGCCGGTGGCAAGCCTTTCATGCCCGTCACCGCTGAAAGGTACACCACAAACGGGCACACCGTCGTGCCCACCTGAAAAGGCAAAAAGTGCATCAGCGTTTTAGCTTTTCATATCGCGGAATTTCGTACCTTGCTGACGGCATCGAGAAGGCTAAACGTAAAGTTCCTCACGTCCGTCGAGAAGATCTCGGGCGTGTAGGTATCGATCAGGAAAAAGTCCGCGGCGATTATGCCCTGCGCAAGCTGAAAAAGGCCAATTTTGATCATTTGTCAACCATGCATAATAATAATTAAGTATATAGTATAAGGATTATTTTATATAATGCTCAAGTCATGCCATACGTCAATTATGGCGACCAAAAAATTATACTTGATTTGGAACTTGCCATGTAGACGACAACTCTGGCAATTTGAGCGTCCTCCGGAATGATGAGGAGTCCAATGCCAAAGAGGCCGCCAATGATGAAGAGGACCACGAGGCAGGCGGTTCTGCTCAACTATGATAGAAATTGGAGTAGTCATCAGTGGGCGATTTGCCTGAAATAGGACGCACCTTTTGAAAAATGGGAATCATAACCAGGATGGCGATGAAAATGATGACCTCCTTGATGGCCGCTGTGCCAAATATGTTAAAGTCCACGGTTTGCACGGAAAAGTGGATTCCATAGGAGCTAAATAAAAGTATAACATGCGGCCAGTGGCACTTTTCCAGCGCTTAATGGCATACCTACCTGATGCCAACCGCAAACCAGGGTGGAATCATGAGCAGCAGCCTCCTCAAGTACTCTTTGTTTTTCGCCACCTCCGTCACAGCTCTGATCTTGTCTCCCACTGTCAGTCTTGAATAAATCAGACATGACTTTGCATTCTTTTGAAATCACCATATATCTACCTCTCCTTTTTGGATGATCTCTCAACGAGGACCTCGAAGTAGGTGGTGAAATGAGTGGTCTCGGCGTTGACGCCATTTCTCCGGGCAATGTTGAGCAACGTGCGTCTGGAGGCCTCGACGTTGCCCTGTGCCAGCTCCCACCTTGGCGATTCCGGAACGAGGAAGAAGAAGAGCACGAGGACGAGGGCTTGGCATGCGAACGCCAATTGGAGGTGATCCCACTGACGGATGAAGTAGGCCATGAGCGTCATGAGGAGCGAGCCAATGTTCCAGCCAAAGTTGAGGACGCCGCCCGTGAGGCTGCGCGTGGACTCGGGCAGGATCTCAGTCATGAGGATGAAGTAGGAGGACCAGACCGCGTGGATCGAGCCGCCGACGAAGAACCTCGCGCTGACGAAAGTGGTGAAGCTGCCGGCGAAGGCTGTGAGGAAGGAGGACACGATGTGCACCACCGACAGCCCCATGATGATGGTTCTCCTGCCGAAGCGATCTGAGGCCAGCCCCATCAGGACAGCGGTCACGACGATCTTAATGCGAAGCAAATTAACTAGATTATGGCTTCACAAAAACCCTTAGTGAAACTCGTACGTTTTATCAACATGAGGAGTTAATGTCACTATGTAACATTAACCCATTCTCATATTAGTTAAGCAGCTCTTTGAAGTTAAGCAAGGCTCTTTAGAAGCAAAAACCTCAGCAATTACTGAGCCGATTGGAACCAAACTTGGTAGGATTCTTCAGTGAGACTATCTACAACTGTGTGCCAAATTTGGTTAAGATTAAAGGCTCCCAACTGGGGGGATTTTATTATGTCAAGCAAGGCAGCTACTTGCTTAACATTTAAAATGGGAAAAATGGCCTCCACTGACCGGCCGTCAGTCCGGATGAATTTTTTGCATGAATAATCATTAGGGTCTACTGACAAATCCTACCAAGTTTGGTGCTTATCGACTCAGTAGTTGTTGAGACATGCGCCTCCAAGAAGCCTTGCTTAACATTAAGGGAGCCTAGCTAGAAAAATTTGGGAACGGGCTAATGTTACATAGCGACAGAAACTGAGTTCAAACGAAGGATTGCAATAATTTTCAGAAAACTAGGGAAATTTTCATATATGCGTACCCCGCTCATGTAGGAGCTGGCGATGATTGGGACGAGGTCGTTGTTGCCGCACACCAGGTCGAACTGCGTGATCACGGTGCTGTCGAAGAAGTCCGTCTCGTAGGCCCACTTGTCGCATTCGCGCCCACCAGACGCGCATTCTGCCTGAACATTATTTCATATGGTACGTCGCATGTTTTTGTAGCAATTGACTAGATTACCGGTTGTTGCGCTATGGAGGCGTTGACGATGATGGCATCGTTGTAGTTCAAACAGTCGACCTTGCGAGGGCTGAAGGCCAAGTAGATTGGCGAGAGGTGGTTGAAGGCCGCGAGGAAGCTGCAGACCAAGCTCAGCAGAAGCAGGAGGATTTGGTACCTACCGAGGCCGCCAATGTCGGTGAGGATCAGATCGAACAGGTGGCTGTCATCCAGACCCTCCCAATGCCCCGTCTCTTTTCGCTTCATGATCGCTAGCTCACTACACAATTATACAGTGAGATGGCCCATAGTGTTCTTTTGCAGCTGAAATCCCTTTGTTGCTCTGCATGTGTATATGCAACCTCACGTACGCGCGCAGCTATACAGCATATATCAGTACTTTGAATCTAGTTTTTTGTATTTCGCTGAAATGCTACGCATTTTCCAATGATGTAGTATATATATTTTAGGCTGTATTCACGAAGGTTGATTATCGTTGATGACACTGTTGCGCTTGATTCCATTGGCACTGCTGAAGTTGCAAATACTGTCCAGGGTTGAGTTGTGGCGCGTCCGTCGGATCCCGCAGCTCTCGGGCTCCGCTTCCGCGGCATCCATGGGCAACTGGGCGCGCGGAGGCCGCATCGCGTTTGACAGCGCCTGCGTGCGGTCAAAGTCGATGAGCGCGTAATCGCGGCCCGCGTTGTTGGCCTCGTCCTCGCTGCCACTGCCGCTGCTGCTGTTGCTCTCGTTGTTGTTGGCCTCCGGCCTCGAGGAGGACGTCAGCTCGAGCTGCACGTAGTTGATCTTGACGTTGGCCTCTTCGGGTTCGAGGTCGTGGTCTGGAGGCCGCATCTCCTTGGCGACCTCGGGTGAGGCAGGGCTGGCCGCGAGCACCACGTTCTCGTAGTACGACCTCGAGGCCGCGGCGTCCTCGGGCATGGCGACGTTGACGTACTGGAGCGGGTCGTGGTCGAGGTCGGAAGAAGGCCGCCTCGGCTCGCCGGGGGCTTCCTCCGCGACGACCCTGCCCACGCTAGCCCTGCGCGCGTTCTCGGCCTCCGAGCTGAGCCTGACGTGATTCTGCACGAGCTCGAAGAGCTGCTGCGCGCGAGAGCACTTGAAGGCGTAGACGCCCGGCCCCGTTTGGCACCTGCGGCCGGCCTCGAAGGTGAAGTGCTCGGCATCGAGGCCGTACCTGCGGAGGCTTTTGAGCGGCCACTTGATGGGAGGCAGGCCCTTGCGGAAGAGTTCGATGGACGCGTTGGTCACCTTCAGGTGCGCGTCGAAGGTGGTGTTGCCCTTGAAACGGTTATATGTATACATATAAAAAAGCCCATTCTGATATTAGTTAAGCAAAGCAAGTCTGTTCTCATATTTTTCTTGCTAGGCTCCTATAATGTTAAGGAAGGCTCTTTGGAGGTTAATATCTCAACAACTACTGAGCCGATCGGCACTTAACTTGGTAGGTTTCATCAGTATACACCCTAGTGATTGTTCATGCCTATTAAAATTCATCCGGATTGAAGGCCGATTAGTGGAGACCATTTTTTCCTGCTTTAATTTTTTTAAATGTTAAGCAAAGCTGCTTTACACATTATAAACGGCCTCCAGTTGGGGGCCTCTGATCTCAACCAAATTTTGCATACAGCCGTAGATAGTCTCACTGAAGAATGCAACCAAGTTTGGTTCCAATCGGCTCAGCAATTTCTGAGTGGCTTCCAAAGAGCCTTGCTTAGTAAATCATAGAGCTTTTATGTAAGTCAAGCAAGGCTCTTTGGAAGCAAAATACTCGGCAAGTGCTGAGCTGATTGGAGGTAGGTAGCATTCTTCAGTGAGACAATCTACAGCTGTGTGCCAAATTTGCTTGTGATCCGAGATCACACATACTGGCGGCCGTTTCAAATGTGAAGCAAGGCAGCTTTGCTTTACATTTATAGCGTAAAAAACTGGCCTCCACTATACTGCCTTAAAACAATCACGATGAATTTGCGCGTGAACAATTATTGGGTCCACTTTTGTATCCTACCAAGTTTGGTGCCGATCGACTCAGTAATTGTTGAGACATGCGCCTCCAAAGAGCCTTGCTTAACATTGTAGGAGCCTAGCTGGAAAAATATGAGAACGGGCCAATATAGTTTACCTGATCGTCCACGTTGGTCACCGTGAAGATGTCCGGGTGGACGTCGTTGATGTTCTGCTTAGTGGGGAGGCATCCCATGGTGGTCATTGCATTATTTCGCTGCCGCTGATTCGAGCCGGAGTGCAACCAAGCGATCAGCCATCGTCATCGTCGTCCACCTGCTCGTTTTTTCATGTGCAGTATGATGTTTTAGCTGGCTGCTGCTGACGACTGGCGATGATCGTGGAAACGACATAAATTTGGAGTCAGCTCACTCAAGCTGCAAGCTAGCTGCTGCTATGCAATGCTGCAGCTCACCAACGCAACGCGATGCGAAGATGAGTACATAAGCAGCGAGCTATGTAGCTGCCCTAGCAGCAAAGGCTGCGAAGGCTGCCCGTCAGAGCTTTCTCACCAGTCGCAAATAGACGTACGGTGCATTCTCTCGATATCGCTCCTCCACTAGGCTCCGCTTCGCTCCTCGGCGGAAAAAGCTCATGATCATACCGTGTATTTCGAATAGTCTTAAGAAATAATGATAGCAATTCATGTTAGTGAAGCGATGCGTAGGTGGGCACGATGTCCTGGGCCTGCCTCCAAAAGTCGCACTTGGGGTAGTTCCTCTGGGTGCTGATGGCCTCGTCCACCACGTACATGCCCAAGGTGACGTCCTTGGCCATGGGCAGCTTGCCCGTGCGCACGAAGGCGTCGAACATGCGCTGCATGTTCGCCACGAACGACCGCTCGGCCTCCGTCTGGCCGCGGTAGGCACCCAAGATGGCGGCGAGGTCGAGGGTGCGGCCGGCGAGGCCGCCCAGAGGCCCCGAGGCGTGCCCCTTCTGCGTCGCCACGTAGGAGAACACGTCCGCCACAAAGTTCTTGGAGACGAACTCCGAGAGCGCGAGCAGGGGGCACACGGTGCGAATGTCGGAGACCATGGAGGCATAGGCCTGCCAGTGGTCCGACGACTCGTTGTACGCCGCCATCGCCTGCCCGGGGAGCGTGGTGTTGAAGCTGCCCAACTTGCTCTCCACGTGCGCCTCGAACTTGTCGGCGTCCTTCCAGTCCATCAGCTTCAAGTTCTCCTCCCTCACGCCGCCCTGCGCGTTCGAGCCTGCAATCATGATCATCATTATAAGCCAGTGGGGGGACACACTTTTTCGCCAGATGGCGCTTTTCGTGCAAGTGTTTAGGGATAAACTGTCTCGCGATTACGAGCGGCAATTTGATTGGCTGAAAAAATTGCTTTCCGCTACAAAAGATCTTTGCGTGAATTTCAGATTGTTTCAGGGCTTGAAAGGAAGCCAAATTTTGTCTGAGGTTTATGCCATTTTAATGAGCTAGGTTTTGAAGGCCAAGAGGAAATGCCAATTTTTGGTCGCTTATCCAGCAGTGCTGCCATGTCTAATTAATGCGCTTGCTCAAGTTGCCGGGCTAGATGGCGCTGCGGTTCTAGCGACTTTGCGCCTTTGCCTTATTACGAATCATATTTTACCAAAGACAATGGGGATGTTGTTGGAGAGCTGGTTCTCGGCCCAGTAGTCCTTGGGGTGCTGGAGCAGCACGTGCTTGTCGATGATGATCCAAGAGTGGCCCTTCTCGCCCACCTGCGGCAAGTCGGGCATCCGCGTGTTGTCCCACTCGAAGATCTTCTTCGTGGCCAACGTCAGGTCCTCGGCCGTCGCGTCAATCAGGCAGTCCACGACATCGGGCGCCGAACCGCAGTTCACCGCATTCAACACGGCCTTTAATTGAGAAAAAAAATATATAAATAAATTAACTTCGGTTTTACAGCTAGTTAGCTAGAGCTTTAAGTCAGGAAAGGATTTTTCGTATATACCTTGTTTTCGGCGTTTGCAATGGCGAGGCTGGTATTCTCGTAGACCCCGGCCCCGTCCGAGACCCAGAGCTGGTGGAACAGGCCTTTGGCCATGGGTGAGGCGGTGAGGGCGGTAGCCAAGGTGGCGCCCGAGCCCCTGGCCAACAGGGTGACCCTGGAGGGCATCCCGCCAAAGTGCTGAATGTTCTTCTGGATCCACTTGAGTGCGGAGACGAGGTCGCCGAGGCCGTAGTTGCCGGAGCTCTTTGTGCGTGACCTCTGAGAGAGGCTGTCAAGGCTGAGGAAGCCCAGCACGCCTTGCCTGTAGTTGACCGAGACGAAGACCATGCTGTGGTTGTGGGCGAGCGAGGCCGAGGGCTGGAGGGCGGCCTCCTCGGCCTCGCTGAGGTCGTCGCTTCCGATATACACCACCACGGGCTTGAGGTCAGTGTAGACCACGGACGAGGTGTAGACGTCCAGGGTGAGGCAATTCTCGTCGCCGTCAGCATTGTCGTCGTTGAACCTTCTCCAGCATGAGCCACTCGCGTTGTGGCCGTGAGCAAGCAGCGTTCCTGCAAATACTGAATTTGTGGCAATCCCTGATTGATATGATAAAAAATGTTCATCTACCTTCATGGCAGTCGGTCAGGGTTGTCATCGGTTTGGAGTGGGTCCACCTGTCCGTGTTCAAGACTGGTACAGCGTAGGGGATCCCTTTGAAGGAGAATTGGTCGTGGCCCTCCACAAGTCTGAGACGAAGAATTGAAAGTCATATCCTGTCCTCATTCATTATACATACATCTAATGCTGAAGCAAAGCTAAGCAAGGCAGTTTATATGGCCTTTTTTGCCTATTTTGGCTTCAATCTTTGTTATTATAAGGCTACTTTAAGCATAATTACTTCATTGGAAAGCTCTCATTGAGCTGACTCTGAAATGATATTTATATTTTCATATTTCCAAGCTTTTTACCAAATAAAAATTAAAAAATAACCACTGAAGTCAATTTGCATAGGCTTAATTTCATCTAAAATGGCATCATTTTATGTGAAATCAATTTTTTTCATGTATTATCAAATAATTTTGTTGAAAATGATATTATTTAAAATTGAACACACTACTGAGGTTGCACGCCCGCAAGATGCTTTAATTCATTAGAGCAATATAAGAAGAGTATGGTGGAAGCTGAGAAATATCCTAAACTTCTTTGAGGGCAATACAGGAAGAGTATAGTGGAAGCTGAGAAAGATAACAAAATAATACGAAGAGAGAGTAAAATGGTGATAGGTTGGACCTACCCTTGGACTGGACCACAAGCGGTGTGCGTCATAACGTATTTGCCGTCCTCGCTGATCCGTGCGTAGTTGGTCCAATTGGAAGGGGCGCAAATGGCGATAACAATGAGAATGAACAAGAAAGTGAGCAGGGCGGCAATGAGCGCCAAAAGTCCGAGCTGCTTTTGCCGCTCCAGCCCTTGATACTTTTGCTGGCAGGCCTCTTTGGCGGCCTTCGCGTGGCTCAGGTATTTGCAGTAAGGCTTCTCCGGATCCTTCTTCTCATCCTCCAGCTTCTGCTCCTCACTCACCACCTTCACCTCTTCCAACTCGTTGTTGGTACCCTCGAGCTTTTCGCCCTCGAGGAGCTCCTCCTTCTCACCAGCCTCCACGTCCACAGCTTCCTTGTTGGAGTCACCACTTGAGGCTGCAGCTGCTTTTTGGCCCTTGAACAGGCTTGGCACTTGACTAGCGACGCTCCGGATCGTCTCCAGCAACGTTGACTTGCTCTGATCAGTCTTCTTCTCTTCGTCCTTCTTCTCTCCTTTGTTCTCGTCCTCATCTGCAGGAGTTCCTTCTGCTTGCTCCTCCTCTCCTGCCTTCTTCTCCAAGAGCTCTTTGGACTCCTCTTGGTCAGCGTTGTCATCCTTGTTGAGCTCCTTGGACTTTTTGCTCAAGAAGGCTGGCATGTGGACCTGACTCTTCCTGAAGTTGTCGAAGAAGCCAGGCACCTTTTTGAGCTTGCACGTCGCTGATTCTGGATCTTTGGAAGCCTCCGCCTCCTCGATCTCACCCTTGTCAGCATCTTTCGCCTCGGAGGCTTCGCCACCAGCCTCCTCGGGGCTGTTTGCAGCCTCGTCCGACGAGGCCTCGTCCTCCTTCTTCTTCTTGAGGAAAGCTGGCTTGTGGAGCTTGGGCAGCTTGGGCAAATGGATGTTGTCCAGGGCATCCTTCACCATCGTTTTAGCATCTTTTCCGCCAGCCTGCTCGTCGTCGTCGTCAGGCTTCTCCTCGTCATTATTCTCCTCCTGCTCGCTCTTTTCGGGGGACTTGTCCTGAAAAGCGGGAGTCATGAGTTTGATCTTTCATTCAGTGCCATTATATCCCATCAATTACGTGAGCTGACCAACAACTCGCGCAACCCCAGACCAACCTCCATTATTTGCGTAGACAGCTCGCCAAGATTGATTGGGTTGGCCAAACGAAAGGGGGAATGAATATCTCTGCATTAAACTACATCATTGCGTTATAGCCATCAAGAGTTGGGAAAAGGCTGTCATTTCTTATACCTAAATTGGCCATTTTAACACTTGAACTAAAGTAGTAAGAATTAACTACAGCAGAGTCAGATGGCGCTAGTGTGCTTGAGTGCAGCGCCATCTAGCTTTTCGGAAAGCACACTTATTTGCCGTTCATGTGCGAAGTTGCTTTTCGAAAAGCAAAAAATGCCTTATGGCAAAGCTAGAGTTTTGCCTTTAAGCCACTTTTAAGAAGTGCCTCTCAACTAGTTGAACCAAGGAACGAGCTGACAAAGTTAAGGCAAAATACCAATTTTATAGCTGACATTGAGGGAAAATTTGAGCGTTATTTACTCTTTCAAAATTGCCTTAAAACTGACCTTTGTTTGCCAAAAGTACCAGCAGACTATCTAAAGGCGTTTGGGAGTACATGAACGGGACTTAATTGCGCGCTGTTGTGGCAAATCTAAATTAAGCTGATTTAGCATCTGCACGCGGAGATTAACTACCCTTCTACATTCATAATGACCGTATAGTGACCACACGCAAAGTCGCTATTGTGTCATAATCCAACCGGAAAATCCGCAGTAACAGTGGGAAAAAGGATTTTTCGTTGATTTCTTACGAATCGTCTTTCAGAATTGCGGCGCTTTTCGCCGCCGCGCGTATACAGTTACATCATCATTTCCACCAACTCACAGCTAAACCATGTCACGTAGCGGAAAGTGACACAATAAACTGCCTTATATTAATTCTGCAGCATGTCTTTGAAACGGCCTCTGTTCGACCTCTCGGCCTCGGCCTCGAGTTACGACGGCTGCTGCGACATGGGCGTCGACCCGGCCACCTTGATCGCACTGCTGACAGGTAAGATTAGCCCGTTCTCATATTTTTCCAGCAAGGTTCACTTAAAATTAAGCACGGCTCTTTGGAGGCGCATGTCTCAACAACTACAAAGCCAATCAGCACCAAACTTGGTAGGATCCATCAGTAGACCCTAATAATTCTTCATGCCAAAATTCATCCTGATTGGAGGCCATTTTTTCCCACTTTAAATGTTAAGCAAAGCTGCCTTGCTTCACATTTTAAACGGCCTCCAGTTGGTGGCCTCGGATCTCAATCAAACTTTGCATACAGCCGTAGATAGTCTCACTGAAGAATCCTACCAAGTTTGGTTCCAATCGGCTCAGCTATTTCTGAGGTATTCGCTTCCGAAGAGCCTTGCTTGACTTTCACAAAGCTTTGCTTAACTAATGGGCTAATAAGTCACTTTTGACCCGAATTTTTGCCAATTAATGCTACTACTTTTTCAGGCATCGTTTTGGCCACCTACTTCCTACGCATTCAAATTGTCGTGCTGATGCGAGGCAAGCGCTCAATTGGCTCCATTTCTCAGACCAAAATTATCGAGGACTTGCATAATAATTACTACCGCGAAGACAAGGAATAAAAAAACCCGCATGTACACATATATATCGACCCATCCGCCTGCTAGCTGATATGGCGTGCAATGGATGGTGGAAACCATTTATGGCATAGGCTTTCCCAGCGCAAAATCGATGGTGCAGTGGGGTAGAGCGCAGCAAAAATCGATAATAAATGCTAGACCATCCCCAAAAGGATATATATCCAGTCTTTTCCTTTTTCATGCATAATTTTTGGCATTGTTTTCAGCTGATTGCAATTTGGACTCAAAAATCAACTTCGAAGCAATTTTGCTGCAAGGTGAAGAAGATGGGAAATGTGTTGACCGCACGAGCGATTACGATCATTGAAAGTGTTTGCGTGGAAACGGAGTTAATGGTTGGTTTAGCGCAAGAATTTGGTTGAGCCCCCAAAATATGGCGGCCATTGCCCCGGATTCCTCAAGCTGGATTGACTCTTTTTTTGAAGCGCTTTAATGGCTCGCAATTCAGAAATTCTGAGCCCTCATCCGCCGAAAAATCCTCAGTGAAACGTGTACGCTATGCCAACATGGAGTTTACACCATTATGTAACATTAACCGCCTTGCCTCCTAAGTTAAATCGAAAACGCTGTGCTACCTTCTAATTTTTTTCGTAGGTGGTAAAGCAGTTTATAGCCCGTTCTCTTATTTTTCTAGCTAGGCTCGTATAATGTTAAGCAAGGCTCTTTGGAGGCGCATGTCTCAACAACTACTGATTTGATCTGCACCAAACTTGGTAGGATTCGTCAGTAGCCCTTATAATTGTTCATGCCAAAATTCATCCGGATTGAAGGCGTTAAATGGAGGCCAGTTTTTTACAACATAAATGTTAAGCTAGCAAAGCTGCCTTGCTTCACATTTAAGCGGCCTCCAATTTGGGGCCTCTGATCTCAACCAAATTTGGCACACAGTCTCACTGAAGAGTCCTACCAAGTTTGGGTCCAATCCGCTAAGTAATTGCTGAGCCTTGCTTAACGTCAAAGAGCTTAGCTTAACTAATACGAGAACGGGCTAATGTTACATATATAACGACGTACACTCTATCTGGGTAAAACGAAGGATTGCTACAATAACTTTCAGAAACTAGAAAAAAACTGCTCAATGGGTGCGAGCTTTTAAAGTGAGTACGCAAGGAAGGAATATGCAAAGAGAAAGTTGGTCCGGTTCAATAGCGCGAGAGAGGCTGGGGAATATCCTCGATCCCCAGGGAAGTTGAGCCGGCTAAGTCAATGGTCGATGAACTTTCTCTCATCGATCTTTGGGCTCACCTTGTTCTTTTCGCGTTCTTTGGATTTCGACCGCAGGAAGCCGGGCATTTTGGGCAGCTTGAACTTTTTCCTGTCGGCCTCGTCCTCACCGTCATCGTTCTTGTCCTCCTCGGCGACCTCCTCGCTTTTTTCCGCCGGTTCCTCGGCCTTGTCCTGACCGCGCTTCTCCTCGGCCTCCTCTTTCTCGATCTCCAGCTTGTCCTCCGACTTTGCTGGCACGATGACCTCGGCCGGGGCCTCGGGCAGACCGACCTCTTCCGACATGTCGGCCTCGCGTCGGCGCTGCGGTTCCTCCGGTGGGGAGTCTTTGGTCAGGGGCTGCTGTTCCTCCGGTGGGGTGACGCACTCGTCCTCGTCGTCTTCTTCCTTGTCTAGTCCGTGTTTCCGGTCGGGCTGCTGCTGCTGCGTTTGCTGCTGCGTTGATTGCCCCTGGGGCCGCTTCTTCCTCTTTTTACCTATGTTTGCGGAGTGGAATTGCCGCTACGGAGGTAGCAGCGGCAAAGGGAAAGTCGCACCTGCAACCAAAACAAAGCTACATCTCATTAATGTTGAATTGCGCACGGAATTTTGACCAGCGGCGACGAGCTTTTGATGGCGTATTAGCATACGCGAGTGTTTGCCACCACCCTAGCTGCGCGCGCATCCCGACCGGAAATTTTCCTTAGTTTTCCGAAAGCTAACGCGTTAGCGCTCCTTCGTTTTACCCAGGTTGAGTTTATAGGGCGTTCTCGTTTTAGTTTAACCAAAACTGATACTGGTTAGACCAAACTGACTTTAGTCAGGACAAAAGTCAGCATTCTTGTAGTGTTTAGTTTAACCAGAATCAGCGTGGTTTAACTAAAATCAGTTTTGGTTAGACCAAACTGCGATACGAGAACGCCTTTATGTCGTTATGCAACGTTAAGGGCCTGTTCACCCACTTATTATGACCGTTATTATGCGAAAATTATAACGCTATAAAAGAGCTAAAAAAATTAAATGGCCTTACCAAGAATTGCCTATTAAGGCTAAATTTGGCTTTAAAAAGCTGGAAAAATAGCGAAAAAATGCGTCAATTGGCCTATTTTTTTGTACTATTTGTCCGTAATATGCCCAATAACTGGCCAGGTGAATAGGGCCTAACTGCCTTGCCAACTATCAAAATATCGAAGGTGACAATGAAAATTGGCGCTTTCGATTTAGCTTAGGTGGCCGAGGCAGTTAGTGTTGCGTAATGACGCAAACTCCATGTTGATAAAACGCATAAGTTTCGCTGAGGATTTTTATTTTGGCGCATGAGGGCTCGGAATTTTTGGTTGGGATGTTATTTGCCCCCCAAAGCCTGGAATTTATCGAGAAGATCCGACGTCTTGCTCCAAGCTCACGCGCTGGCGACGACAAAGGGTTTATGTCCTGTTCATGTACGCCCCAAACTCCTTAGGAAAATGCACGAAAAACACCTTCAGGAAAGGAGTAAAATTGTCTTATGACAAGCGCCAGCTGATACTAAAAAAATCAGATCGACTTTAACTCAACCTGAAAGTAAACAAATCTAATTTTGGCTATTAAGAGCTCCACTTTTCAGTCCTTTTGAGCAAAATCAAAAGTTGAATTTCATTTTTTATCAAAGAAACACGTGATGAAAGCTAGTTTGTTCTGAAATTTGCTGAAAACCATGAGACAAAATAGCAAAAATTGCCATTAAAAACGCTGCTCGGCCCCAAGCTGAACTCGTAGAGTGGCAGTCAGCAACAGATTCACTTTTCCTTATGACAATTTTTTCCATACCTTAAGGCATTCTTTATACATGAACAAGGCATTAGGTCGGTCGGGCGTTGGAGAGGGGACAAAACAACTTCTGGCGTAAACACTTCATGATTTTTGGGCGCAATAATAATAATATTATCAAAAATACGGCTAACAACGTGAAAGCGAAATCTTGGCCCAGATGGCGGTAATTTCTAATTTGATTAGCATGATGACTGCGAAAACACGTCGCTCTTATCATTTGCATTGGCGTGAAATCAAATGAATCTCCATCCATCAGAGCAGAGCAATCATGAGAGAGCCACCGAATCAGCTGGCGCTCCATTAAAGGGTGACGCAAAATAACTGCAGTTGGATGCAGCAGAGCCCTAGATTTTGATGAGTACTGAGCAGAACATTATCAAAAGTCAGGTCCGAAAAACAGCCTAAAGGTGGCACGACATCTGCCCATTTTTGTTCCGCCGTTTATTTTAGGCAATGTTTTATTTGGCATTTGGTAACTTTATCGAGAAACCATGAACACCTCAAGTTTTCGTTCCGATCGGAGTTGCAGTTTGAGCAGTAAGTAATTTTTAAGAAAAGTTCAGCTGTTGTTGAGAGCGAGATACTCTCATCAAAATCTACTGCTCTGGGATGCAGTCTCGTTTTTTGCGAATGACAAGATGATCTATAGTATAAGGTGAGCTCTATGCGCAGCTTTACTATAGCACGTCATCGGACTATGCTATGGTAGGGTGCAGGACAAAATTTCTATTTAAATCTGTGGATTCTTCTTTGTGTTAGAATATATGGATTCAAAATTATCCCCAAGAACCCATAAAAACAGCCAGAATTTATGTTATGAAGAGCTAAAGTTTGAAAAAGGCTGGTAACACTTTCAGGCATGTGATGCGAGCAAGCGTGAGCGCTCACTCTCATACTGGTTTATCCAGTTCTTGAATTTGAATTTCGCGCTATTTTTATGTACTAGCGCTACTGGAGCGCTCCCTTGCGGAGGACAAAATAACTATCATAGTTTCGTGATTCAAAAGTAGAATTGTTCCGTCAGGATTGCTCGATAGAGATGCCCCTGGCGAATGAGACGAAATGCGACCGGGAGGAAAATCCTTTGAACTATTTAACGCATGCGGGTGCGTGTCACTACGTACCCCGCCTCGCTTTTATTATATCCTTCAAAACAACAACAATATCCGCGTAAGCATTCCGTTGAACCGAGCGGTCGTGCTTGTCGCAAGAGTGACATTTGCGCTCTTTTGGAGCCTCTCGAATAACCGTCGCTAGCATTAGCGTCATTTCAGCATAAATTGGGGGAGATGAGTTGAATAGCGATCCGAGCTTTTTATTCTCTATTGTTTTTCGGGTAGGAATGCCCATTGATTTTAAAGCGTGCATGTTATGCTGACGGCTCTATGATGGTCCATAATAGCCTTAGTGGAACTTAGTTGCGGTATTTTAGCACAGAGTGGCGCTTCAGTCGCTCATCGGGGCAGTCCGAAAAAAAATGCTCTAAAACTCGGTTTACACTTAGCTGAAAATGCCAAACTCCCTTCAATGCGTCGAAATATCATCAAGTTTGCCTCAAAATTCCATTAAAACCCACTGAAACCCTTGAATTACGAAAATAATCTGCCCCGATGGAGCTGCCAGCGCCATCTCGCGTAGGAATTATCCCTACTCAAAACTGTTGTTCCACTAAGGCTATTGCCCGTAATTTTGACCGCCGGACCAAAACTTGCGTTTGCTCGTGAAAAAAGACGATTAGGGCGTGAAAACGCTGGGAAAATGCTCGATGGCTTCTCCGGTTGCTGCGAGCGAGGTAGGATTTGCTTCCTTTGCCGATGGATTAGCTCGCTGCAACAACCGTAATTGGTTCGACTCTCGCGTTACATTGTCACTCACTAATGAAACGAACGAAAACGGCTAAAATCCAGTCCGTTAAAAATGAGCGGAGGGCTTTCTATAAGAAGAAAATGGCCAATGACTGCGAAGGCTTACCCCAAAGCAAGGCAAACTAAGGAGGGTCGTCGAGCCTTTGGAAGCGGAGCGTGGCACTGATTTCTAGCCGTTGGCCGTTTCGGACTCGCCAAGGATTGGAACTGAGTTGGCAGCGAGTCGTCGGCAACTTTGAGCGCTTCCACGGCTCCCAAATCCATTGTGCGGCAACGGATGGAGGGGAACTTGCGCGCGCACGCGCACTCGGCTTTTCATTACAAAGCGTTATTGCTTCTGCGGCCAAAAGCGGCTCCCCGCTCATAAAGGCCGGAAAAAGAGGCCCATTTCGAAAGGGCGCGGCCTTTTCGCAGGCTGCTTAAATTGATCAAATGCTCGGAAAACATTTTCTTGATTTTTTTTGGCTAGGGGGAGCTTTCCCACACAGTTGAAACGGGAGAAAGGACGCCGCCGCGCCGTCTACACATCCCCCCCTACATATAGATATGTAGTGCATACGCTGCCGTACTTTATGTATACCAGCTATGCTACTTTGTGAGACGAGACGAGACAGAGCTACGTGTCCCATCATCGGCGTCCCCCTGACGCACCAAAACCTGCTCTGGCATAAGCTCCGGCCTTATTAAAACCATGACTCCGATCCAAAAAGTGCTTGCTTTCGCTTTGATTGTCCGAACGTAAAAGGTGTTCATTTTGAAAATAGAACAGGAACTTGCAACTCGCCTAAAATTAAGCATACAAATATCTAGAGCTGTAATTTGGGTCTTCGTTCGCGGGACTTTGGGGTGGTAGCACACAACCAACAGATGCCACGCGACTGCGACTGCGACGGAGGAAATGTGAGCTTTCTCCACCATTATGGATCTGCTGCTGCTGCTGCTTCTACTGCGGCACAAGTGGAGAAAACCTATTTTTCGGCGAGCAAGAAGAAGCCTCACCACACCATTGCATTGGAGAAACATTGACTAGTTGCTGAGGAAATAATAGCTTTTATTCCTTGCTTTTTCATAGGGAAGGAAGTTTTGGAGTCTTCTTCCCGCCGCAATAGATAGAAGATTGGACGCTCATCTTCCAATGTTGAATCCATTGCGGGGGAAAAAATTAGGGGTGACGGCCGCGCTCTGATCATTGGGCCGACTGCAACCCGATTTCTTCAAAAGAACGAAAGGGTGAAAATTCAAAGGCCAAGGCTGCAGTCCGACCCAATCCTCAAGCTGAGCCCAATTTCATATTGTATTCATCGGAAAAGCTCCCTACGTACCACTCAATCTTAATTTTCAACAATTGCGCTGCGGCGCCTGAAAACAACGGAAGCCATCTAAAAGATTTCAGGCGACAATATTTTTGGTGATCTTTTCAATGCGCCGCCGGCAAACGGGGCAACCGCGGCGATTTTTAAAAAGCTTTTTCGCGCATCCGTAGCAGCACACTTGGTGCGAAATTCGGCCGTGGATGAGGCAAGCATTTTTGGGCTGAGCGCAGCAAAGCGAGCAAATGCCACCTACGGAGGTCATCGAAGAAGAAGAGAAGATCTTCTGGTTCAGCTTGACCTCGTTCATCAGCTTTTCGTCATCACTGAGCTCTTGGCTCTCTGCGAATCCAGAGTCCTGCGAGGAGGACTCCTCCGTGGACTTGCCAGTCTCCTCGGAGATGCTCCGCTCTAATTTCTTCGTGCCATTCTTACTACTATCACAATTCGGGTTCTTTTTCTTTGGCTTTGGCCGCTCCGGCAACCATCCTTTGCGCTCCTAAGACAAGTGCGACGTATTATGCATGCCCTTTTTTCATGAAGCCTCCAGAAGTGAAGGTTTCAGCATGAAAAAAGTCAATTCAGACTGTATTATAAATACCTTGTAGCAAGCGCTGCAGTATCTGATGTAGGGCGTGTTCGGCTGATTGCAGTCCAGGCAGGTCCACGTGTCAGCATTCTCCAAGTCCGCCTTGGTCGGATCATCATCATCATCGTTGTCACTGCTCTCATCCGCGTCATCGTCATATGAAAAGTTCTCCACAATGTCCACAGCCGTGGCAAAGACAATGGCTTGGATATCCAGATCGGACTCGTCGTCGTCTGAGGAGTCGGCAGTCCTCTTGTTCTTATGCTTGTCCTCGTCCTCGCTGGAAGCTCCCTCGGGCTCGTACTCAATGTCATAGACGTCGAAGTCATTGCTCTCGGCAACTTCCTGCTCGTCATCATCATCATCATCGTCGTTGTCAACTGGACAGGTACTGTACCCTTGGGCACTAAGTATTGTCTCCTCGTCCGAGTCCCTTTGCGATGATGACGGAGATGATGATGCAAAGACAGTGATGGATATGGAACCTCTATTGCTCCGTCGCCGAGCCCGTCGAGGCGGAGGACTCGAGCTGTCATCCGGATCTGTTACAAGGGTGCCGATAATGACTACAGCAGTCTTTCAAGATGGTTGAAAGTGAGTGTGTACCTGCGGATCTTTTCCTGCTTCGACTATGATTCTCCTGATCATTGGGTGGACTTTTGCATGGCATCGAAGGCTTGAACGGAATCAGCTGGCTGCGCAGGAGCGCCCTGGAAAAAACCCGCACGTTAGAATAGGCGATCGCAAAGTTTACACCTTCGACTTACGTCACTTGGGTTCGGTGGAAGGCGCGGACGTTAAAGGCCTTGCCCAGAGCATCATCGGCCACATTGGCCACTCTGATGTTCCGCTCGTCAAAGAACTTGTCCTTGTTGTCCAAGATGTACTGGCTCAAGTAGGAGGTGATCTCGCGGTAGGTGAACACGACCTGGGTAGGGTTCACCCCCTTGACTTGTCTCAGGACCCTGAGGAACAAGGGCTTCACCCAAAAGCGGGCCTCCGCATCGAACTTTTGCTGCTGTCCTCCAGCATTGTCAAGAGGAGCTTGCTGCTGTGGTTGAGGGGGAAGAGGTTGAAGGGAGGCCAGCAGCGATGAGGAGGGAGGCTCCATTTGCATGAGCACCACGTCCCTCACCTCGGTGATGTGCAGGTGCTTCATGCCAATGGCGTCCTCCAGTTCGGCGCTGCAGATGATCACGGTGGAGTTGTTGGGATCGTACAGCTTTTCCCTTGAGATCACGCCCCGCAGTGCTGACAGGACCTGTGGAGCAAAATCGGAATTGCATCAATTTGGGAGTGCCAATAAAGTCAATATTTTCGACTTACGATGAACAAGGTGTACTCCGTTTGCGATGCCTTGACTTCATTGGGAGCCTTGAGAGCCAAGAACACGTGCAGCTTGGAGTGCGGCTTGAACCGCCGGGGCACATTGTAGGCTGTCAGCTGAGTTGACGTGGGCAACGATTGCGACTTGATCATTGTTCAATCTGCTGCTGGCCTCCCTCTTCAATTAATTATTAGTGAGCTGGAACAAGCAGGTTGCGTTGGTAAGTGGCGAAAAGGTTGCGATCGCAAGGCCAAGCCAAATAGTGTCAAGTTTTCTGACACCGCTTTCGTTATTAACTAAATTCAATTACCCTATGTGATAATGCAACATCGACGCTGCTAAGTTGACTATTTAGTATTTCACAATTGTTGTAGAGCTTTTCAAAAGCGTCGAATGTCAGTGGTGAAATAAACTTTGTATTTTGTAACACTCAGCTTATTTGTTCTATGACGAAGATTGCAAGCGTTACCAGACAAGCGTCAATTAGTTGCGCGAAAGCGCCACAATACAAGGAGCATTTTGTAAGTAAACATACTTGGCATCTGGTAGCGCTGTCGTCCTCGCCTCGCTGCAAGTTGGAGCATGTTACGCAAGGCGCATAAATCGGGTGAGTTGAAAAACAAACAAAACGCTCTAATTAGGATGATTAACCTTATTATTTAGGAATCGAAGCCGTTGATGTGAATGAAGAAGTGTGGAAGCCTTTCCTGACATAATATGGCAAAGTGCACTTTTTGAGCCTACCTCATTTTTGTGCACCTTGACGACTACGCACGATTCCGTCATTTTTCGTCAATCAGCATTGGTCAACGGTTAGATATGCCATTTCCCGGAATTTCAGGAATATTCTGAATATTGTTGGCGTTGTTAAGCGCAACTCTTGCGAATTCTCGGAATTGCATACTTAAAAAGTGCTCAATTCGTCGGCTCATTTTTGCCAACCATTGTCTGCTCAGGCTTCCGCTTCGCTTTCATGATTTCTTGATTTTCCTGGAAATTAGAGCCAAAACCAACTTATAATCAGAAATTTGTTAATTGATCTTTTCTGTATTTGTTGACTCAACGAAAAAGACGTTAAAAAGAGGAAATGAGATTATCACTCTAAAAGCTTGTAATGTTGGGGCCTTTCCATGTGGTGTGTCAACAAACAGTAAATAAGTGATAGTGTCAAAAAATGGTTATTGCCCTGCTGTGTGCTATGCAATGCGCAATAGTGACAGTGTCAAGGAGTGACTGTGGCACTGGCAGATGGACATGTATCAAGCAACCAAAACAAACTTTACTTCATAACTCATATGATTTATACCCTTTTTCTTACAAAAAACACCAATTTCAGCTGTGTGACTTTCTGCTTTGTCTGGTAACTCTTGATGAAAAACAAACTTAAAACTTTTATGCTTTTGTCCATCTGACTTGTGTTGTGTTGTACTGTGCTGTGATGTAACAAATTTCGGTCACTTGGAAAATTAAGCACTGATTGTAGTGTCGAGTTTTGGTAACTTAGTGTCAAAGATGCACCACATGGAAAGCCCCTCAGTCTTTTTAAAGTAATAAGAGGTTTCGATTGATCGACGAAAATGTTGCGCCCGATTTATTGATTTATGTCAAAACTTGGAAGCGAGCTGGTCATTTTTGAGGCTTCAACATCGCACCAACGAACTAAATTCAAGTCTTCTTCTGACTTTAATATACTTTAAAAGTAGCATTACGACTGGCTGATTTTTCTTAAAATACAATTGCTTTGTTTTAAGCTTCCAAACACTTTGACTGTGAATGTTGAGCCTCAAAATCCAAATATCTGGTCTTTAAATCGGTCCAGCGTTTGTGTTGTCAAGAATAAAGTATGTAAGCATAAGTCAGAATTTGCAAAAAGCTCGACAATGGCCTCCAAGTCAATCAACTCCAAAGAAATGCAGGTAAAGTAAAGGCCAAAAGTTTCCAGTGCCTCCCTTTTCAACTCATTTTTCATAGGACATGCTGAAGGACAATGACTACGAAGAGCTCGGACCCGGATCGGGTTCAATTCATTCGGGCTACTCGGCTAAAATCCCGGCAGCGTACAGCCGAAAGCCGCCACCGACCTCGCTCAACCTCGGCTCAACTGGTAATTATAAATTTCATATATTTTGTCACCATGGTTTAAAAAATGGTTTGTTCATGTTTTAAGACGGTCGGTCTGGCGATGACCAGGACAGCCCAATCGGGTTTAGGGGCGTGGACGTGGAGGGCGTGACTTTGGGGGACTCGCCCACCTCCGAGGAGATGATGCGGGGCATGCCCGATTACTCCGCTTCCACCGGTTCCCTCGGCTCGGGAGTCCGTCCCACCGCCAAGCTGATGACTGTGACCTCGCCGCCCGCAGGCTGGTCAGGCACCAGCTGGACCGGCGGCCTCACCCAGGGCTGCGCACCCACATTCAAAACAAGCGCAAGTGTCAATGATCTGGCTAGAACAGGTGATTCATGTTCACTTACATAAGTGCAATCGAAAAAATCTGAAGTTATCTTGATCAGAATTTTGAGAGCTATATAAGTATGCGCGTCTACTTAAGATTGTAGTGGAACTTGTCTTCACATTTGCGTTAGGCATAATTTCAAGAATAATTTATGTCAAAGAGAAAGGTGCACTTTCGATCGATTCAACTGAGCTTTCACGAGCTCATATAGCCCTGATTGCCAACTAAGGGAGCATATAAAAATATGACCAGTTTTTTAAAAATCTTTTTAATCAGTTAGCCGATTTGTAAAATTGCCTGAAGGTTAGTAAATCAGTACCGATTTTTTCAATCAGGTTTTCTGATTTTGGAGACATGGACAAAGAGACTGAAAATAGTAAAAATGGCGATTTTTTCTATTGTGCACTATATTGATCGCCATACGATATATATAAAACTATTTTGAGTGAGTGTGCTGCTTTTGCTGCATCATCAGCCCTGTTTTGTAAGGCAGGTGTGCAACAGTTGAAGCAGCTTGTTTTAGCTAGATCTAAAATGGAGAATGAACAAGAGGAATCAGTTGGAACTTACTCTGGCGGTATCAGTTGCATTGGTAGCGAATTATGTGCGCACACCTTGGTAGATTCTTACTCTCTATTATGCAGATTTGACTTTGGGCCGGAGCAATCGGGAGGTGAACAAGCTGGAGAGCATCAAAAGCTGGACTATATCTACGTACAAATGTTCAAGACAAGTAAGAGCATCATCATTTTTTGGCGTTTGAGATCTCACGATTCTCCTCCTAGGCTTTGTTTGAAAAGCTCGGCAAAACGTCTCGCACAGTAGACACGGAATTGGAGTCTCAGATTGAAAGCCTGAGGGACACGCAACGAAAATATGCCAACATTTTGAGGCTGGCTCGGGCCTTGACGTCCCACTTTTCACACGTCATCAACACCCAGGTAAACTAGATCCGTTATAAGCAACGACCAATTGAAGGCGATTTTGGGATCAGAGTCGAAATAAAGTCTTTAATTTTAATTTCCGTTTTAGAGTGCATTGGGAGAATGTTTCGGGAGCTTGCGCACAAATCTCCGGAGTTGCAAGAGGAGTTTTTGTACAATGCTGAAACGCAGCGAACGTTGACCAAAAACGGAGCCTCGCTCATCAGTGCTTTAAACTTTTTCGTCAGCTCAGTCAACACTCTGTGTAACAAGACAATGGAAGACACGATCGCTACTGTCAAGCAGTACGAGACCGCAAGGTACTATAATATACTCATTAACTATTTCAAACTGCGGTCAAGCCTCCGATTCCTCACAGGACTGAATACGATGCCTATAGAAGTGACCTGGAGTTTTACAATGCTGCTCCCAAGACGGAGGTGAACTTGGCCAAACAGCGAGAAACGGAGGAGGTGTTCAACCAGCAAAAGTTGGAGTTTGAGCGACTCCGCTCCGATGTGCAAATCAAGCTAAAGTTCCTTGACGAGAACAGAGTAACCGAAACAAACTGATCGGAAAATATCTTGAAACTTCTCTTCGCGTTTTTTCACATTATTTCGATCAGTCTCTATGCAGTCAATAGGAATTAAGCTAATTACCGCATATTAATTTTAGGTGAAAGTCATGCACAAGCAACTATTGTTGCTCCACAACGCAGTCTCTGCCTACTTCTCCGGGAACCAATCTGCTTTGGAGGCCACGATGAAGCAGTTTTCCATCAAGGTCAAGACTCCCAATGCCACCACACCTTCCTGGATTGAGCAGTAGTAATAATAAGAAGAGAGGTTGATCTGTGATTAGTTGCTTTAATTTTCAATTATTTCCTACTACGATAATATGAGTGCTTCTTTCTAAATAATACAATACGTATGACTTTCTCTAGTCCAAATCACCGAGAAAGGTCTCCCGTGAATACCCTGTTGATGGACTTGAGCAGGGGGAACTTGCCCTTGCCGCACGCGTTCTGAAAAGAGTCCCATGACAAGATATGGAAAAATTGCTAGCAAAGCCTAGTTACGCTGAAGTCATCCTGGGGCAAGTCCCACAGCATTGCTCCGCCCAGCTTTCGGTCGAGAATGTACTGAGCCTTGTCCGCGACCGATCCTGGAGAGTCATAGCCCACCCAAATGGTCCGGTCATTGCTGTACGCGTACGGGCCTTCGGGGTCATCCACCTCGACCCAACCAGCATTCTTGACCTTGAGGCAGATCTCCATGTAGCCCATGGAGCCTGCAGATTTGGTCAAGAAGCCTGCGGGGCCGCCCCTTTGGCAGCCACTGGCGGCTGCATTGGGAGCCATTGATGCGGATCCTTGGTTGACCAGCTTCTTCCATAGGAAGGGATACCAATCACAATCTTGTCCTGGGGTGCTCCATGGTCAATCAGGTACTGAACCCTGAAAAAGCAATTAGCGTGTACTACTTAAATGTATATGTATTAATACGATTACGTTGCGTCGATGTAGTTGTAGGACGTGTCCCATTTGCGCCTGTAGAGCGGGGAATGGTGGTCAGCATAGGATTCCCAAGGGCCATGCATGTCATAGGTCATTATGTTGAAAAAGTCCAAGTGCTTGGAAAGCTCGGCAATGTCGTAGCCATCGAGTAGCTTCTTGGTATTGGCAGGCACGGAGGCCGTGAGCTTAAGGAGTACACATTTCAACTTTGCATAGGCCAGGAAGTGGAAAAAGAATAGCTACCTCGTACTTGTCCCCGAAGGCCTTTTTGATGCTCTTGGCCCAGAAGGCGAATCCTTCTCTTTCGTTGGTCTGCGGGAACTGGTAGCTCAGGTCCACCCCGTCAAAGCCCCAGTTTTTGAGGAAGTCCTTGAGGCTCGTGATGAAATTGCTCCGGATCATCTCATTGTTGAAAACCAAGTTGTATGCGTCGTGATTCTGCTGAGAATCCACCCACCCGCCTATGGCAATCAAGGCCTTCAGGTCCGGATTTTGCTGCTTGAGCTGGACGAAACTCTTGAAATTTCCCTTCTCCACGTCCAACCAATCATCACCAGCTTTCATCACCAAATTCTCGGCGTCCATCACGGAGTAGGCGTAGACAATATGGCTGCATAGCTTGGGGTCAATGTCACTCGGAGCAAATTTCCCCATAGCTATGTTCAGATGATTATCATTTGTGTAGTGTATTTTGCTTAAAATACCTTTTCTCCAGTAGGACCAATTCGGGTAGAAGCAAACGACTCGTGGAGTTGCTGCGCTATCGTCACGATTGGATCGCAAGTCCAGTTTTATGGGATTGAGCACAACCTTCAGCTTTTTTCCACAGGAACGGCTCCCTCCGGAGCCTTGACATTGCATTCCACGTTGGCAGGAAAGTCGCACGTTTTCGAGACGGGATTGAAGAGCAATCCTGGATTGCAGTCCTTGACGTACGGCTCGCTCCAGCTGCATTGGATGAAAGTGGAGCAAGTGGGGTCCACCGGATTCGAGTAAATGCCAAAATTTTGCTCGCAGGCACCTGTCAAAAATTGTAGACATTCGAGTTACGTGTGTTGATACTGTGAAAACCTTTGAGTGATGAGGCGGCTGCCGTGGAGCACGAGACCATTGTGGCATGATTGCAGCATAGGCAATCGGGATCAAACATTGTGCCAGGTGCACAAGTCATGAGCATTTGATGTCCATGGGCACACAGGTAAAAGCTGCGGCATGACACATCTGAGGCATCTTGCGCAATTTCTCCGTGATTGCAATTATCTACGTAAATATGTCGGCACTATAGAGGGGATGGCAAATAAAGTTATAAAAAGACGTCTCACGTAGGGAGGATGCTAATCCAAAGAAAATAGAAACTATGATGCAAACTATCGAGTCCATTGTAATTTAGAGCTTGCTTCGCAAGTGGTTTTGCAACTACTGCTTTAGAAAGCTCGCGAAACAATGACACATATGGTGAGTGACATCGACAGCAGGAAATCAAATATTGCTGAAATTATGTCACAGCTCTCATTTTGTTCATCACTTTATTTCTGCCTGGAATGACTACATTTTTTCACGCTTCAAAACAGACCCCTGTCGATCACTTTAATTTGTGGCCCCGGAGGCTCGGGCTGGCCTCGCTCCAAACCCTGGCACTCCTTGTGATGACTTAAAGCTACTATGGCACGAAATGTCCTTGGCTCCGAGATTGCCAGATTGGCGAGGATTTTGCGGTTGAGGCAGAAATTGAGTCGTGCCAAAGACTCGCGCATGTGAAACGGCTCGTAGTTGAGCTCTCTGGCCCCGGCCTCAATTCTGACCTCGGAGAGCTCCCTGAAATCCTGCCTTGAGGCTTGTCGAGCCTTGGTCACGCGTTGCAACGACCAGCCCATTTTCCTCACGGCCACCGTGTAGCAGTTGCGATTGCGCCCGTACATGTGGGCCGTCATCATTTTCACTTTTCGCCGACCCCATGCCCGATCAAGGCTTTCCTTGACGATCCCGGTGAACTCATCGGTGTGCTTTTTCACAATGTTCAAAGTCCTCGAGATCCACATGCTGTCACTATACTTTCATCAATTTTGCCAACTTTAAATATTTTGTTTACGTTTTTCTACTTTTATTTAGGATAATTATAAATTCCGCAAAATTCACGCAACTTGTAAACAAAGAGGCTGCGCGAGTTGTCAACATAAAGTTGCGATGCAATTTCTAAAAATACAAAAATACACCGACCGTGATAGCAATTATCAAGGATGACTGACATCAGTGAAGGTGAAATCGAGGCTTTGTATGAACTCATTAAGCTTGGCCATGAAGCTTCTGGATCGAGTGAAGCCATCAAGGCCTACTTTGACCAAGTTCAATCGAGGCTCTCGGACCGTTTGCCGATAGTCCAGTTCCCCTCGCACTGTGACTGGTTCAACAGCTCCAGACCTTGGACCTGTGATGACTTGAGGGGTCAGGTCACCTTGCTCGACTTTTGGACCTACTGCTGCATCAATTGCATGCACATTCTTCCCGATTTGGAGGCCGTCGAGGAGACATTCAAAAACGTGAATCTGGTGACAATCCTGGGCGTGCACAGCGCCAAGTTTGACAATGAGAAGCTAGGCCAAAATATTTGCGATGCCATCAACCGATATGGCATTGCCCATCCGGTCATTAATGACGCTCAAGCTGTGCTCTGGAAACACTTGTGCATTAGTTGTTGGCCTACGGTAGTTTTGCTTGGCCCTGACGTGAAGCCTTTGAAATTTTTCATTGGCGAAGGCCATCGGGAGTCCATGATTGCCTACATCAAAGTAGCCTTGGAATACTTTAAGCCCTCTTTTCGTCAAATGGAGACAATCTACCTACTATTCAAGTTGGAACGCATGCATTGGAGACAGCCTTGAGATATCCCGGTAAAGTGCTTGTTCAAGCTGACCACGTGTTCATTTCGGATACTGGCAACCATCGAGTCGTCATCTGCGACCGTGTAGGAAAGGTCGAGCGTGTCATCGGTGGTGTCAACAGAGGCCACGTAGATGGCACTTTTGGCGAGGCCAAATTTGACAGCCCACAAGGACTGGCTTTTGCCTCCAATTGTCTCTACGTGTGTGACACGAGCAATAACGTCATTCGTTGCATCGATCTCGATCAGGGTCTCGTGTCTACCATAGTCGGCAATGGCAATTCCAACCGCACAGGTCTAGTTCCATCTTCACCTATTGCTGGCCTTGACGCAGCCATATCAAGTCCTTGGGATGTTAGCTACCACGATCATCGATTATTCATAGCCTTAGCTGGCAACCACCAAATCTGCAAGTATGACTTGACCACTAAAAAGTTGGAGCTGATTGCTGGCTGTGGGAAGGAAGAGAACCGCAACACTTCTTACCCATTCAAGGCCTCATTTGCCCAGCCATCTGGCCTTTGCCTCGGTGATGACAACAAATGCATCTACATTGCCGACAGCGAGAGCTCCAGCGTCAGAGTGTACAGCCTTGATAAGCCTGCCGTGAAAAATGTGTGCGGAGGCTCCAGAGATCCGATGGACTTGTTCAGTTATGGTGATAAAGATGGCAAGGGTGTGGAGGCCAAACTGCAGCATCCGCTCGGTGTTGCCTTCGATAGTGTAAAGTCCAAGCTGTACATTGCCGATTCGTACAACCATAAATTAAAAATGGTGCAAGACTTGCATGCCAAACAGCCAGAGTGTCTCTCCATTCCATTGAGTGGCTTGAGGGAGCCAGGTGGCCTTTGTTTCGATGCCGAGACCGGTGCTCTTTACGTGGCTGACACGAATAATCATACGATCAAAGTTGTCAACACTGAGACATTCGAGGCTGTAGAGCTTGTCCTTGAAATGCCCAGCCCTGCTTCCTCTGAAGAAGTGGACTTTTCAAGCTGTCAAGTCATCCAAGTTTCCAAGAAAGACCTAAAAGTGCGGCTTAGAATCAGCAATGGCTATCACTTGAATTTGATGGCACCCAATGGCTACAAGGTTGATTTGGGGACTGACATCCATAAGGGGGAAATAGGCGAGAACCTGGAATTTGAGTTGCACATGATGTCTGAGGACTCAGCAAATTGCGTGCTCAAATTGTATTTATGCTCCAACGCGACCAATGTTTGCATTGTTAAGAGCAAAAAGTGATTTTTCAGTTTTCTCCTCACGCAAGTGAAGATATCATAACCATAGACGTTTGAGCCTAAAATAAATTTTTTTCTAGAGCTAGGAATTGTACTGGTATGATATGCACGACCAAAAAGAAAGAATTTAGTTTCATCTTGGTTTCAAAGGGGATTTTTTAATTATCGCTGTTGCAACTGCGAGGAAGTGACATTTGACACGTTTGAATTTTCGCGCTCGTGAAATAAGGGTGTGACGTCACAGGTCGCGCAGTTGCCTTTTGATGAAACGAGTTGTACGAATTAAGGCCTTCAAAGTGAGATGAGTCGCTATTGAAACTATTGTAACTCTCAAAGTTAACAATGAATACTAATTTGGCATCTACTTGTAAAATTGAAATCGTGTTATGAGCTGGACAATATTGAGTGTTTCCACGCAAGTGAATATTGTCTCAGGCACAGCATGATAATTTGGGGCTCGACTTGGTTTTTGGTCACGCACGTCTCTGTACAGCAGTAGAAGATGGACGTACAATAGGGAGAGAGGTGAGGTTAATTCTCACAGCTTTGTTACGACCTGAAACGGCCTCTAAACGGTCTCTGTTGGCCTTCAAGCGCACTCTCAGTGATCTGAGGCCGTTGAAGGCTACATTTGTGTGATTTTTCGTAAGGTTTGAAATAGTGAAAAATGCAAGCCAAACTTTGGGTGGAGCACGTTTCTTGGCCAACTTGGTCCAGGTAGCTCAGGCTGGCTGCTTCAAAAATTCGCCCCATTTTCTGCAAATCGTCTCATTTTTGTTTGGCCTCGCTCAGAAGTTCTCGTCCCCAATTAGGCCGTAAGTTTCCGAAAGCTCAACTTGACATTCGAGATGATGTTGGATTTTCCTCTTTTGGTGCTAAAAATAGTGGCCTAGCTTAGCCATGCTTTAGCCACGTAAACTATTAAACCTGACCAAACGCAAGGATTTCAAAGTTGCCAGGCCAGCGTCAAAATTATGGCTTTTAGCGAAATTCGTCAGCAATATTTGTCTAATTAGCAGCAAAGTTTCTATTTTCTTTTTTAATTACAGAGGCTGATCCAGAAGGAAATATTCATCTCTCCTCGCTTGAACGATGTCCTCCATGCCGGGCTGCTCTAGCTCCGAAGATTTAGATCCCAAGCCTGGAACAAGCAAAGAGGAGACCGCCAACGAGGACATCGAGGACGAGGACCCCAAGCCTGGCCCCAGCACGACCGCGGCCGACTTCGACCTCGAAGTCTTCGACTCTGGATCCTCGTGTTCGCTCGAGGATTGCTGGGGCTGCCACTCCCATCCCAAGGTCATCGTGCAGGCCAAGAAGAGCAAGAAGAAGCACTTGTCATTGACGGCTGAGAGCTCGGAGAACGAGTCCAGCTACGAAGACCTCACCACCATGCCAAACATCGACAACCCCTTGGAGTCAGCCTGTCCCTCAGAGACGGAGGAGGCCATCTCGGATGACGACGAGGACGAAGAGGAGGAGGACGATGAGGCCATTGCTGGCGAGGAGGCGGACAAGATGGACGAGGATGAGGATCACTGCCAATGCCCCAAGAGCTTGATCGCTCTTCCGCCTCTGAGGCTGAGCGAGGCGGCCTCGACTGTGATGAAGTCATCCTGCTGGAAGTGCGCCGGTCCCTCCACGTCGACAGCCTCGCTGACGCTGTGCTCGGTGCACGCGACCACCGAAAACATTGACGAGATCGTGCAGGACCATGACAACTTTGGCATCGACGAGACGGAGGACGACAACTCGCTCGACTCGTCCAACTCGGCCTCCGCTTCTGCCATGATGGTCGACATGGATCTCATGGCCGCCATTCCGTCGCACAAGATTGGCGGGTTCAAGCGCAAGTGCTGCGAGGAGAAGGCCAACAGGTTCAACCACTTTGACAACGACGAAATGATGCTGATGGTGGAGGCGAAGAAGAAGCGCGAGACGTTCTCCACGTCGGAGGAGCAGGAGGTGTGCGTGGCCTCCGAGGTCGTCCTCGTCTCCTCTGACCTCCAGTCGGCCAGCGAGTCCAGCGAGGTTGTCGAGGTCGTCGCCAAGGAGCCGCCCAAGGGCCTCGATCCCTGGCTGGAGACCTTTTCCACGTGGAGCCACGCCCAGCGGTTGGAGGCCATCGACCAGCTGATTGGCAGGTGCCATCCCACCCAGGTAAGAAACCATGCATACTTAGCAGAATGGTTGATGAATGTTGGCTTCGTTGAAGGTCCGCCATATGATGGCGGTGATCGAGCCGCAGTTCCAGCGGGACTTCATCTCGCTGCTGCCGAAAGAGCTTGCTCTCTACGTTCTGTCTTTCCTACACCCTCGCGACCTGCTGCGCGCGGCGCAAACGTGCCGTTGCTGGCGCATCCTGGCCGAAGACAACCTCCTGTGGAGGAGAAGTTTCGCGAGGCCGGCCTCGACGACATCCACGACATGCTGAGTTTCCGGAAGAGCCGGCGGCTGAGCAGCGGCTTCCACTACTCGCCGTGGAAGTCCGGCTTCATGCGCCAGCACAACATCGAGATCAACTGGCGCGTCCGCGGCATCCGGACGCCCAAAGTGTTGAAGGGTCATGACGACCACGTCATCACCTGCCTTCAGTTTAGCAACAATCGAATCGTCTCTGGGTCAGATGACAACACGCTCAAAGTCTGGAACGCGACCACGGGCAAGTGCTTGCGGACGCTGGCCGGACACACGGGTGGCGTGTGGTCCTCGCAAATGCAAGGCAATATCATCGTCAGCGGCAGCACCGACCGCACCCTCAAGGTCTGGAACGCCGACACGGGCGCGTGCCAGCACACGCTGCACGGCCACACCTCCACCGTGCGCTGCATGCACCTCCACGGACACAGGTGCCCTTTTTTACAGCACTTCTGTATTAGGTGGTAACGATTTTGATGCAGGGTCGTCTCGGGGTCCCGGGATGCCACGCTCCGCATGTGGGACATTGCGACCGGCCAATGCCTCCACGTGCTCATGGGCCACGTGGCCGCCGTTCGATGTGTTCAGTACGACGGGCGGCTGGTGGTGTCGGGCGCCTACGACTACATGGTCAAGGTGTGGAACCCCGAGACCGAGGAGTGCCTTCACACGCTCTCGGGCCACACCAACCGGGTCTACTCGCTGCAATTCGACGGCATCCACGTCGTTTCGGGCAGCCTGGACACCTCCATACGCGTCTGGGACGTGGAGACGGGGGCGTGCAAGCACGCCCTCATGGGCCACCAGAGCCTCACCTCTGGCATGGAGCTGAGGAACAACATTTTGGTCTCGGGCAACGCCGACTCCACCGTCAAGGTGTGGGACATCACCACGGGCCAATGCCTGCAAACCCTCTCTGGTGAATATTCAAAGCCATATGCTCAACGTCAGTTGACCTTATAGTCTCTGTTCTAGGCCCCAACAAGCATCAATCAGCTGTGACTTGTCTTCAGTTCAACTCCAAGTTTGTCATAACCTCTTCCGACGATGGAACTGTCAAATTGTGGGACGTCAAAACAGGTAATTGCGTGAATTATTCATCATTTAATGGGTAGATTCCAAGCATGGCTTTCCCATAGGCGATTTTATACGTGATTTGGTCGCGCTGGAGAGCGGAGGAAGCGGAGGAGTGGTTTGGCGGATCCGTGCCAATTCCACCAAGTTGGTGTGCGCCGTCGGATCTCGCAATGGCACCGAAGAGACGAAGCTGCTCGTCCTGGATTTCGATGTCAACGATCCGAAATGATGAATCTCCGGCTCCGAACGTTGCTTGAAATCATGTCAGAATAACATTTTTATGGTGTAACTCTTTATCTCTCTCGTTCTCTCAGCGCATGGTTACAAAAGCAAAGCAAAAGTATTAAGTACAAATCCCCTATACCGCCCCGCAGCACTTCAATTCTTTTTCAACGTGCAAAATTGGCTCTTCTCCTTCGTTTTCTGAATTGAACGCTATTCAGGTCATGCCTCTGCTACAATATACATACTTAATATGATCGACATTGATAATAAGAGACTGAATAAATCAATTTGTTGGTAAAAAAAAAAAAATCACCAAAGCGCCAAAACTCGTCAAATCGCCGAGGGCTAAAGTCGCCAAATCGCCACTCGCTAAAATCATGTTTTGGGTGTTTTGCAATCGCTGCCTGCTGCCGTTTGAAGGCCAAAACACCGCAGCCTTGTTCGTCGTCACCAACTGCGGCCACGTTTTCTGCAACGACTGCAAGGACTCGGCCACGAAGCCAAAGTGCCTGATCTGCTCCAACCCGAACGTCCACGTCACCAGCCTCGACGCCAACATGCAGCCCGATGTCAAGGCCGTCTTCGCCGATGTCTCCTCCCTGGCGAAGGCCTTGGGCAAGGCATTGGAGTTCCAGCTGTTTCACATCAGGAAAATGCCCGCCTTCTTCCGAAAAAGCATGGAAATGAAATTTGAGAACCACCTCAGGTACGTCGCTTGGTCTTGTCATTAAAATCGTCTTGGGTCGGTCGTAACCGCGCCTCAGTGCAAACCGTGTTCTCCGAAATGAATTAAAGCCCGTAATTACGCCGCGATTTGCCGTCAAGCAAAAAGTTCTTCAGTGGCAAATAACAATATCGCAAACGGTGTTTCCCTCCGCGGCCGCGGTCAAGAACGTCTGAATTTCAGCTTAACGCATCTTTCGACGAACCAAAAATATTTCGCAAACGGTGCTTCCCGCCGCAATTCGCTGTCAAGGATGTGTCTTAATGCACGGAGTTCAGCTAACCGTACTTTCCGCCGCGATTCGCGGTCCATAAATAGTATCCCGCAAACGGCCGTTAGCAACGCAATTCGGGGACAAGAATAACCAAATTCAGTTAACAGCAGCTTTCGTCAACTTGACGTGAAACCAAAATTAAACATAGCAAACGGTGCTTACCGCCACAATTCGATGTCAAGAATATGTCAGAAGCATATCGTCGCGATTCGCAGTTAAAAAAGAACACCTTTATTTAAAAAATAAAAATATCGCTAACGGTGTATCCCTCCGCCGTTCTCGGTCAGGAGTGCTTCAAATTCTGTTTGCGGCACCTTTGCAACAATTCGCCTTCAAACCAAAATTAAATATCGCAAACCGTTTTTGCCGCCGCAATTCGCTGTCAAGAATATGTTTCAACGCAAATCACGAAAAAATATCGCAAATAATGCTTCGCTCATTCGCCGCAACATTCCGTCTTGCAATACGCGGTCAGAGCGACTGTGCGAAGACAGTCATTAAATCATTCAATCGGCATTTTCCGCCACAAATGGCGGTCAGGCAAGCTGAGGCGTAGACTGATCATGGTTGCTGACATAGTCTTTTTTTCTCGCTAGGGACATGAATCAGAAATTGGCCTTGTCCGGGCGGAGGCTGGAGGAGGCCAGCCTCAAAGTCAAGCAATTGGAGGCCGAAAATGCGAGGCTGAAGGAGCTTGTGGTGAGGTTGAAGAAGGCGCCGCAGCCGAGCCCCGATTTCAGGGTGATCACATCGCCGCCCACGACTAAACGACAATCGGCGATGCTCCACGAAATGTCCATGTTCAATTACAACCCTGTCACACCCGCTCCGCTGAGGCAGCAGCCATTTTCACGAAATTCAGGAGCCCAAGGATCATTTAACTTTTTCGGAGCTGCCTAAAATCCTAGTTTTTCAATGAATGAAGGCAAGTTCTCGCTTTTTTATTGGCCTTTTTGTTGCCAGAGGCAAGCTTCAACATTCCAAAAGGTGCATTTTATGCTTGGGATTGAATGAATGCGTCCAGATTTCGCAGAGGCAAACCGTGGAGTGGAAGCGGTAGAAGACGGCCAAAGGCATGGACACGTGGGTGATGATGGGCCACACCCATTTCCCTCCGTAAAAGTGGGCCTATAAAAGCGCATTAATTGCTGCAAGGAAAACGCTGGCAATAATTGGATTCTACCTGAATGGGGTGGGAATCCGCACGGTTGGCTTGCAACGTATTTATTGCCCACATGGCAAGGTTGCAAATGAGTAAAAAGGTCACGACTTCCCTACCAGGTTTCTCCTTCATTTGCTCGGCACAAAAGGGGAACCTGCATTGACAACAGAGTAAAAAGGAGACATTTGAGCCGATTTTCAATTCTAGATACCTGTTCGAGGCATCGAGAATAAATAGGGTTTGCAGCAAGGTCTGGATGGACGTTAGTAGGGCCGCCATGAAGGCCAAATAGTGGTCTTCCATTTGGAAAAAGCTGCCAATCATGCTGAAGACTGAGTAGACCAGCACACCAGTTTGAGCCACGACCAGCAGCAAATTATCCAATTGGAGGTTCTTCGAGTTGTCATACCACAATTTCCTCATCTTGAATAATTAGCTAAGGGCCGGTATTACTCACAAAAAGAACTCAAATACTACCTGAAAGAAGCCCACGGCGACAGAGAAAATGGTCAGCGAGTACAAGAGGATCTCGGTGATGGACCCCACCATGACGGACAACCCCTTGGCATCTGGATCCTTCGAGTTCTTGAGCACAAAGAAGACAATGAGACTGATGATGGTGAGAACTATGACCAGGATGCCGCAGAACAGGCCGTTGTTTGCCCTTGAGCAGTCAACAGAGTACTTGTGCCTGAACTGCCCACCTTCCTCACTAAAATAGAAAGATTCTAGTTTTGAGTGCTCAAAATTGCCGCTAGCCGGAAAGATGGCGCTGTACTGAGAAGCAACGGTGCTTCCAGGCGAGCTCTGCTCTGGTTAGGGGCAAAGTGGCGTTTTTCATCGATTTAAGGGGACTAAGTGAGTGTCTTACCCGGCTTCATGGACGGACGCGGAGGAAGCGTTCAAGTCCAGAGCCGAGGCTTTCCTGCTGAGCACTCTCTCCGTGATTTCCTTGTAATGTTGGTGCTCCTCCTCGATGTTCTTCCACATGGTGTACAAGATGGCGGCGCAAATCAAGCTGTACTCGATGGTGCATGGAAACAGAAAAGGGGCTGAGGTCTCGAGGAGCTGGCCCATCACCGTATACTGATCTGAGCACTTGTTCAGCACATGGGCGACAAGATGCTCAGCACTAGAATCATTTGGAGAAGTGACTAAGAAGCTTCCAAAAACATTTGCTAACGTGAGAATTGCCTGCTTTCTAAATTAAAAAAATGCCCCTAAAAGTTTTATGCTAGATCATGACTAGATGGCGCTGCGAATACAGCGTTAACCGATGACAGTGAGCGCAATTGGCCGATTCATGGCACAAAAAGCCAGAATGAACCAACGCCATCTAACCATACTTGGAGGCATTATTATAATTAAAAATTCGTCGATTTGAGCTTCGTAGTCACTTCCCTAGGCAGATGTTCGGTTGAATTGGTGTCAAAAGCCGTGGTGTCATAGTCGTTCGATTGCAAGTAGTGGTCATTGTTGGTGTCGGCTATGACGTCATGGTGGCCAATGGTCTCTCCATGATCCATGCCATGTTCCTCACCGCCATGTTCAGTAGCGTGGCCGTAGTGCAAGACCTCGTGCTTGGTCTCCATGATCAAGACGTTGACCCAGACGCACAAGTTGGTGGCGATCATGTGCATGAGGCCGAGCCTGGACACGAACTTGTTCTTGTAGATGTTCATCTTCTGGTTCAAGAAGATGAAGTACATTTGCACGAAGACGAAGCAGATTTGGAAGAAGGGCTGAGCCGAGGCCACCAAGTTGGAGCAGCCTTCAGCGACATTCTCGATGCTCGTCTCGAAGAAGAGGCCGACCTCGATGCCGGAGTGGATCATGCTGCCAATGCCAAACACTGGAAAAGAAAAAAAGAAGGTCGGTGCCCTCATCAAAAACCCTAATAGAAACTTCCCAACTAGATTTCACAAATTATATGAACATGTTAAAACTCTATGTGTATAAAGCGTATAAGTTTCACAGCGAGGATTATTTTAGATTATAAACATTTTAAAACCGCCTTCTTGCCACCAAAGTTAAATCTGAAACGCCGTTTCACCGTAGATTTTTCATTTCGGTGTCACTGCAGCTAATCTTACATAACGACAAAAACTCAACATGGGTAAAACGAATGAGCACTAGCACGTTACAATTACGTTAAAAAACTTGGGAAAATTTCTGGTCGGGTAAGCAAAAGACTACGTACTCACAGCCCCCATTCGGAGGTAGAGGCTGCCGTAGACGTTTTTCGGCCTCGGAATGTCGTCCTCGTCGGCTGTGACGACGGATTTCCTCCTTCGCATGATGGAGCTCATTCTGGCGCCTCCATTGAAGAAGCTCTTGCGCAGGCTGTTCAACCAGTGCCTTTTCTTCGTTGCCACGGTCATAGCCTTGAACCTGACAAGGTCCACGTACACGAAGATGAGGAAGAGGAGGCTTCCAAGGACTAGGTAGGCGTAGAAGAGCTTGAAGTAGCCGGCTGGCACCTTGTCAGTCAGCGTTTCGCCCAGGGAAATCCAATGCCCAGAAGCACCAAGACTTTGCAGTACAAAGCGGTGATGGCATTTTGGCTGTCTCGCCTGCAAAAAAGCAAAACTTTTCAAATTTGCCAATAAAAAGCACAAAACTCAAGAATTGTGACTCCCTCCACTGTGCAAAATTGAAACATGGCTAGCCCACCCGATCAGACGTTGTTTTCATTGATAAATTATCAATTATAATTGAGGGGCTAATTCACTAAATGTGAAAAAGTATGGATTCAAAATTGCCAAGGATGGTGCTTTGATTGAGTATTTGACATTCTTTAAGGAAAAAACAATGTTATTGTTGTTGAAATGGGATCAGCAACAAATGACATGCGCGTGACAAAAAGCAAAATGCAATGCGCGACGACAAGCAACATTTTATAGCAGTTTCAAGGAAAACTGAAAAACACTAAATTATTTTTTGCTTACCTTCCGGTGTTTTTCCACTTGTTCACCACGGTTGGGTCATTGTAGATTTCCCTCCGTGACCTCATGGTGGAAAGTGAGGCTGCCGAGGCCACAGGTTTCAGCATTGGTCTTGTCACCTCACCTGCTCCCAAGGGGGATTCAGACATGGTGAATGTAGCACGCTCCCTGCATAAATGATCAAGTTTAGGGCATTTTTTTGTGGGCCAGCTTCAGTGCACATTGGGAGAAATAGCCTTATCGGCCCACTGAGAAAAAGTCAAAATTCAAAACAAATCAAGATATTTTTGATTGCAACAATGCGAAATTCAAAAGAAAGCTTCTCACTGTGCAAAATTGTAAAAGGCGTGCCCACCCCACCAGACGTTGCCATCTTATCAATAAATTGTCAATCATGATTTGAAGGGTTAAATTCATTGCACATGAAAAAAGTATATATTCAAAATTAGAAGGATGGTGCTTTGATTGAGAGGTTGGTGGGGCAGGTGTTAAATTACGTTTTTGGCGCACTCAGACAAAATATCAAAACAACGCAAGATTTTTTTCATTGCAACTGTGCGAAATTTTAAAAGGAAGCTTCCCACTGTGCAAAATCAACGAATTGTCACTTAGGATGTGAAGGGCTCAATTCACTATTTACAAAAAAATATAGATTCAAAAATGCTAGGATGGTACTTTGATTGTGAGGCGTTTCGGTTGGTGGGGTAGGTGCTAAATTACCTTTTGGGCCTAAAGTTGCCCACGCTGATGCTTTTCTCCCGCCCATTTTTGAGCTGAAGAGCTTCAGCCGATGCTATTTCTTCGTCCATTACCTGGCCTCGACTAATTCATTGAGTCAACTGAATTTCCACTAAACTAGTTTACAACACAATCAATGCTGCCGTCAATTAGCAATTGAGATTGTACCATAACAGCGACATCACTTATGAGTTGTCGTACTTTGAGCAAATTGCAGAGAGATTAAACGTTCGGTTGGTAGAGGGCGCTCATCGATTTTTTCGCTAGTTTGCATAGAGCGCCATCTATGTCCAATTTGAATATCCCATCAATGAAAAAACTTCTTTAGAGCAAAAAAACACAAAATGGGGCAGGATTGCTACTATCGGCCATTTTGGCACATAACTCAAACTACAACATTAAGCAATTAGGCAATTCCTCTATCGCTGTTTTCCTTGCCTTTTGCCTGATTAGATGCTAATTAACCGGTTGCCATGGCCTAGATGAAAAGAGGAAACCTTTGTATAGAACTGAATTTAGCACTTAAGTTCGTGCGTAATTACAATTTGTGCAGTTTACCAAATTTAAAAATCGATGTGTAATTGGCTCATTCAATTTCATTTCCACCCATACAAAAAGAGTAAAACGCCTTTCATCTAGTCAAGGTCAGTTGCAACATGGCCTTTCGACTGGCAAAGGTCACTTTCTTTGTCATATTTTCAATATGTTTCGCCAGCCAAGTGCTGGATCAAATTAAAAAGTACGTCGAGGGTCGAATAACCACCACCACTTACCCGCAAAAAATGGCCACTGCGGTTTTGCCGGCATTCTCATTTTGCCCAGGATTCAGGAGAAATGCCTTCCCTCCTAATGTGACCCATCTTCAGCCTGGCCTGGATTACAATTTTTCGATTTTTACCCCCAAAATAACCTCAGCGGTTTGAAAAGTTGAAAAACAATTTTTCAAAATCAGCTGAAAATTTATCTTTTCCTAGATGAATCCATCAGAGCATTTTGGAGCAATGTCTCGTACACATTTGAGCAAATGTTCATTTTTTCTGCCTTTGTGGACAGCAACGCAGACCCAATTTCACATTTGTCCCTTGAGAGCACTGAAATCGGTGTTATTCATCAGCATTTTTCTGGTGGGGACGCTGCTTCACCATAGAGGTGATTTCTATCATAAAAGCTTTTTTAGCTTAAGAGTGAGAATCCCATAGCATTGAAGAATGAGTCTAGTGGCTCCGACAGCTTTTCAAAAATCTTATGGACCATCTTGAGGGGCTACCCCTAGATACTCACTGTACCAAAGGGTTTTGCCCTTGGACCCCTGGGAGGGGAGATACACGCCCCCAAAGTTTGGAGACATTCTTATGTAGTAAAACTTTGGACCCCCCTGGTGGCCACATGAGGCAACTTTTATCAACCCATTTTTTGTGCATTGTTATATCCCCTAAGGGTCTCTTGGGAAATGGGATAAAAGTTGTCGTCATGCATGCCCACTGTGCTCCAGGGGGCAATATGTTATTTTTAGGGGGTAACTTTGGCGCAAAATTGAGGAACCTTCCCGCGGATGAATTTTTTTCATTTTTTGCACAGAGTCAGCCAAAGGTTAGTACTTTTAAATAAAAGAATAAAAAAATGACCCTTTTTTGTTTGGAGCCAGATATTGTCCGTCAAAGTTTTGCTAATTTTAGCCAATATAACTTTGTTTTACAGACTTCAGAATTATGGCCTGAAAAAGAAATTTTATTATAATTATGATATGTTGTAAACAATTGTTATTATGGTCATTTTTTGTTTTGGTAGCATCTGGGGGTACTTCCTGAATAAAAGTTTTATGGTTTATTGAAAAAATGGTGTTAATTGCAAGAATTACGTTTGTATGTTACATAATTTATTTTTCACCTCTAAAAATGAAATTTTATTATAATTATTGGCTGTGGCAAGCAACTTTTATTTTTACTAAGATGAGGTTTGATGGCTTTTTAAGATACTTTTATAATAAACATACATCAGTCTTGTTTAAACTTATATATTTGTTATATGAACTTGAATATATTGAGCTGAAAATGAAATTTTATTATAAATATGTGGTATATTCAACAACTTTTATTTTTGCTATGATAATGTTGGATCATTTTTGGGGGTAGTTTAACAGTAAATGTATTAGTTATTATCAAATAACTGCCCCTAAAATTGAGAACACCAAAGTATGACAATATTAAAAGTTGCTCCTTATACCCCATATTTATAACAAAATTTCATTTCCAATTCATGCATTTTTATTTTACCAATCAGAAACTAAGGTTTTTTAATTAAACCATTTTTTCAAAAAGTCATAAACTTTTATTCAGGAAGTACCCCCAGATGCTGCCCAAACAAAAAATGACCATAACAAAAATTGTTCACAACATATCATAATTATAATAAAATTTCTTTTTCAGGCCATAATTCTGAAGTCTGTAAAACAAAGTTATATTGGCTAAAATTAGCAAAACTTTGACGGACAATATCTGGCTCCAAACAAAAAAGGGTCATTTTTTTATTCTTTTATTTAAAAGTACTAACCTTTGGCTGACTCTGTGCAAAAAATGAAAAAAATTCATCCGCGGGAAGGTTCCTCAATTTTGCGCCAAAGTTACCCCCTAAAAATAACATATTGCCCCCTGGAGCACAGTGGGCATGCATGACGACAACTTTTATCCCATTTCCCAAGAGACCCTTAGGGGATATAACAATGCACAAAAAATGGGTTGATAAAAGTTGCCTCATGTGGCCACCAGGGGGGTCCAAAGTTTTACTACATAAGAATGTCTCCAAACTTTGGGGGCGTGTATCTCCCCTCCCAGGGGTCCAAGGGCAAAACCCTTTGGTACAGTGAGTATCTAGGGGTATCCCCTCAAGATGGTCCATAGGATTTTTGAAAAGCTGTCGGAGCCACTAGACTCATTCTGCAATGCTATGGGATTCTCACTCTTAAATCCTTATAAAGTCACAATTTTAGTCACTATAAAAGTTCCAAAATTAAACAAAGCTTTAAAAAATGACATTATACACAGTGGATTACGCTGAATGATTGCTATTAGCTCTAATATTTAATTTTCTCCTACAATAACTAGTATGCTGCTTATAATTGCCTTTTCACGTTTTAATGTGCTAAAATTAATCAGCCGAGGATGGAGGTGTCAAAGCATGAATATTTGGGATTTATGCTCAATAAGAGTGACATGGAGCATTTGGTTGTTTACATCCATCCCCACCGGGCGCAAATGGGGCTGAATTACCAACATTGGCCCACCACAGTGGACAGCTTCATTCTTGGCACTCAATTCTACTACACCGAGGTGCATTTAGAAAGGAGTGCCACCAAATACAGCCCGACTGAAGACTCGCCCTGTCTGCCCGACGCGGAGGAATTTAACCAGTTTGACTGCATTAAGGAGTGGGGTCAAACCGAGTATTTGGACGCATCGAAGCTGAGCTCCATTGAGGGGTGCGCCGATGCCAAAGTGTGCTGGTTTTATGCCGCATCTTTCTACATTGACGAGCTTAACCTGACTGCGTGTTTAACCAGTTCACAGGAGGAGTGCATGAGAAAGCATTTCCGGCTCAACATTATGCGGAAGCAGGTAGAACCGTTCTCAACTATTCAAGAGTTGGATCTATTTTTTTAATGAGACTTGAAATTGAAAATTAATTAAAACTCTTTCAAAAATTAGGCCAATTTTAGCGTGACAGGATGCTTACCAAATTGCACTGACGAGAGGTGGCAATTTGCCACCACAGGAGAAGTTTTACCCTACCAAACGGAAGAATACAAAAAAATCAGCTCCCAGTCTATGATGGTTTTCATCAAGTACATGGACACATCACTCTACATAAAAGTGGACATTTTAAATTAGGTTATCATCAATTTGCTCCAATTTATTCAATTTCTAAGGAGGAAATTTTGCTCTTTGACCTGAGCTCCATTATCGGCTCAGTTGGAGGATCCTTGGGATTATTTCTGGGTTTTTCATGCCTGGATTTCGCCAACCGAGCCTCGGAAGTCATCCTGAAAAAGGCCAAAAGTTACATAATTTGAGGCCTTTACAAAAGTATGATAACAAATAACGACCATTAATGAGTTCGAAAAAAATAAAGTATGCCCAGACTGAACTTATTTTACCCACTAAATAATAAAAAATTGGCACTTTCTCAAACTATTTTGCTGTTAAAGCGAGTCGAGCTCCCTAATAACTCTGCGTAAAATGACGTCCATGAATCTGATGCAATCCAGGCTGTGCTAGATTATTCCGAGTGCGCAATTCTACGCAATGGCCATTTTTCGTGCTTACTATTTTATTCGTCAAAATGCAGAGCGTTCAACGCCCTGAAAATGAGCTCAAAATTTTACTTGTGAGAAAGATGGCGGCGATATTTGGCGATTTTCGAGGAACTATTTTTCGTGAGTCATCGCTCTACTTTTTCGTACTCTGCGCACGTGCAGCTAGTTATTTGAGAAAAGTCAAAACATGGAGACCAACAAGAATTTAGTGAGACAGTTTTAACCCCGGAGATTTCATCATAATGCATTCTCAACCAGCCCAAAAGTATCATAGAAGGAAGGAAGACTTCATTTTGAGTAGTTGGAGTGCGACAGTTTTGCCAGAAAGAACTTTTGGTGTTCCATTAAAGCCTCAAGACAAGTGTTGCTGAAAACGGCCTCAGCATGTTTCCTCAGACGGCGTTTTTCCACAATCACTACGCTCCCAATGGCGGAGGCAAAAAGTTGTCAGATTCACACCAGAAAATCAGGTAAATAAGTTTTTCACCCCCGACATGCTTTGTTACATTTGGCCATGTTTGAAGGTCATCGGAGCTGACTTTTGTTTTTGTCATTGTCAATGGTTGAGGTTCCTTCTTCTTCCTAACTGGATCATGAGCCATGAACCAAACTTTGAAATGGCATCTTTCAATTATTTGTTGTTTTGCTTAGGATTGTGTCATGTCAAGTTTACACTAATGATGTAATTTTGAAATATATTGTAGGGAAGGTCACAAAAGCAGAGGATTTGTTCGCCTTGACTCCTTGGACGGCTCTTGTCATACGCTTCCCAGGCAAATGGACTCTGTGGACCAGAAGATTTCACCTTCAGGGAAGGAATCAAGGTGGTTTGACCATCAGCAACCAACATTTCATCATAATCAGTACCCATCATATTGGCCATCGGAGCGCCAACATCAACAGTTTTATTATCAAGGCCCGCCGCAGCAGTTCCAAGTGCCGTTCAACTTGAACAAAGGCCAGTACGAAGTTTGGCCCATGGCACATGATCCATCAGGACAGTTCATGCAACCCCAACCCTCGGGAATGATATTCACCGATGACACTCATAATGTAAGTTGAACATAGTTTTTATGTGCGTCTTCAACTCCCTCATGAACTTTGATTTGCAGAGCACAAAATTCACCCGTTGCGTCAACTACATCTTTGGCACGGTTGGCACAGTGATTGCCTCAGCATTTTCGTCATCATCATCACTCAGCTCTCCAGCATCAGACTCAGAAATGGCTGCTTGCAAGGATCTCCAGACAAGTACACCCAAGGGGCTGAATCCCAACGCCAAGGTGTTCACGCCACTTAATCCCAACGCCAAAGAATTCCATCCAGCGTCCAGACCAAGCCATGATGCTCCTCAAGCAGTACCTAAGTTAGAGATTGACCATGTCGATGAAGAGGCAGAGCTGGTCACTCCTCCCAATGAAGAAGACTTGCCAGCGAAAGTTGTGGCAAAGCGCAAGTGTACACCCTGGATTCCAAAAGGGTCAGTCCACCAAAGTGACCTTTTGGAGTCCAGTGAAGATTCCATCGCAGTTCAACATGAAGACCTAGATGAGTCTGATCATGAAGAGGAGGAGGAGGAGAACTCTGAGGACGATGAAATCGATGAGGACACATCTCGCTCAAGGCTGTTGAGCATTTGTTCATCCGAGGATAACTTTATCCAATTCGTGCCCGAGGACGCAAGTGCCAAAGATCATCCGCCTCAGAAGCTTGAGAATTGCTCAAAGTTCCTCAAGAGCTTCCTTGCGGGTCATGATGATGACTCTGACGACGAAGATAATGATGATGAAGATGATGCTGATGATGGGGACTGGGACTCGACAGTAGATGCCATTTTCATTGACGATGAGGACATCCTTGAGCAGTGTGGTCTCCAATGTCAATGGATGATCCAGACGCCGAGGATACCTTCGTCTCCATCGGAAACAAGCATTAGTGATATTGATCAAGTGGATCATCAGGCTCAGGAATCGCATCCAAATCGCATTGATCGACAGATGCTTTTGGACAAAATCCAGGCTGCCAATGACCAATGGAGTGAAATGAGCTGCAGCGACAAATGTTTGAGTAAGGTGGCTTTTGGCGAGCCTTTGGTCACTGGTGTGCTCTTAGAAGATCCGGACATTGCTGAGGATTTGCAGTCATCCAGGATGAGCGAATTGCCCCAACGAAGAGCGGACAAAGAGCGCCAAATGAGGTTGCTCACGCCCATTTTCAATGAAGAACATCGCAGCAAAATGCGAGCATATATTGATAGCTATTTAAAACAATAATAAAAAGGTTTATATTCTCAATTAGCATAATCAGCCTTTTTTCGGCGACATAGACTCATTTTCTGCTGTTTTGAATTAAATAATTTATGTTGATATCCCTATGCTGATGGTGCAAACATTTTCCTTTAGGTTCTAGGAGAGCAATTGATCATTGATTATGTTGACGATCAATTGAATGGCATCCGGATCAATATCTATAAATGACCAATGGAGAGGTGCGAGCCATAATGGCAAGGATTTCATGATTGAAGCTTGTTACGAGCATTTAGAAGCTTGTGTGGTAATGCGAGCTTGTTGTATTGTTGAGGATTAGAGGTCATCCAGGATGAACTCGTTGTCATTCATGAAAAATCTTGGCTGAAATGCAAACGTACCTTGAATGTCGTCGACGTTCGCTTTATGTCTCGATTTCTAGTCATTGCCAAATGAAAGTTGGATAAAGCATATGTTTTTTTCACATTTTAATTGAGGCTCCATTTGAAGTCACCGTTCAATCCAGATTGATCAAGTAGCTGCGAATTTACTCATCAAGCTTTTACATTAGTTGGGTGTCTTTATTTAAAGGAACAACTGAATGAATCATAGTACACAATGATATCATCAACACGAATAACAACAGCAATGCGATGAATTGGCTACAGTATTAAAAAATAACGATAATAATGCCTCGTGAAATCCACACTTGAGCTGCCACCAGGATCAAACTGGTCAAGCCCAATTTACAGTAGATAAAGAAGTACACAGCAGCGAAAAATAGTAAATTCCAACACCGAATTGTCGAATTAAATATTGCGAAAATTGCTTCACCCCAGCAGCACACACATGTGGCATAATTGTATCTCCATATGGAGGATCATCATCATCACGGACTTCTTGCGTATTATGGCACGATTTGTCAAAAACACTTTGCCTTGAAATTTTCGGGAGTCGTTTCTGCAAAAGAGAAGGAAGCATTAGCAAACATTTCCCAGACTTTCTCCATTTTATTATTCTCTATCATGGTCCACAGTGGGTCATTTCGCTTTTTGCCACGTGCATTCATGCAATTGAATTCGAAATTTTTCCGCTTGTGAAAATATCCAATTTTTACAGTTCTATTTATGCAATGCTCTTTTGACAAGAGCCCAAAAATGTAACAATACTGTCCTGATGACGAGTCCATATAGGGTTTTTCGCTCATGAGTAGTCAAATGAAAGATCACCGAGTGGCGAAGCCACGAGTGATCTGGAATTTTACTACGAATGAGCGAAAAACCTTATATGGACGAGTCATCAGGACAGTATTGACATTTTTGTCAGCTTCGTGACGGTTTTAAGTCGCTATAGTATTCTTAAATGCTAAAAAGCTATCAATTTAATCAAGAAATTAGCCTTAAAAAAGATAGCTCGTTTGCAGGTCAAGCTTTGCGGTCAATCGCGCACGCGCATCTCCAGCAAGAGCTCAGCACTTGCAGGGTAACCAGATATTTAGAGGGATATTTACTATTTAGCCATAATTTTTCCCAAAAACACCAAAATAACGAGTTTGGCTTAAAATTGACTGAGAATGTTTCAGACATGTTTTAATGTTCTTCATTAGGATTGATTTGGAAGACTTTCTTAAAACACAATGTAATTTTTGTAGTATGCCAGAATGTACTTTATCTGTGTGTGCCATGATAGTACAATGGTATAGTGCAGACCTCTCACTAAGCCGACCTAGGTTCGAATCCTGGTCAAGTCAATTTTTTAGTTGATGAAGAAATTGAGCTTGAAGAAGTTGCCAACTGTACAATAATGAGCATTATTCTTCACATGTGACGAAAAAATCCATTATTGTACGGTAGATGCGAGCGCACGCCAAAACTCAGCAAAATACAGGGATTTTCGCTTCACTGCCGTATGTAGTGAACCCACCGCCAAGTTGACAAAAATGAATTTTTTTGAAAAAAAGAAAAGTACAATTTTTCATGCGTGTGCCAAAGTGGCAAAATTATCCAGCTGGTAAAGCAAAAAAAAATTTCTATAAAATCCACTTTCTGTATGCAATCAGCAGTTTCTTCCTGGTGGTCATTAATATGGTATTGCACAGGAATTTACAGGAAATGGCCCTGAAAAAATAAGGTTTTGTCGCCATTTCCTGATGGTCTATTGAGAAACCATAACGCACACTGGGCTGATGTCTTGGAATGTTGCACGCATCACGCTGGCCATGGAATGCTGTTTTGCACACATCTCCTTTGAAATCTCCAAAAAATATCTCCTCCTCCTCCGTCCAAAATCAACAATCACAGCCCCAAAAGCTGGATTTTTTGAGGCAGAAGCAAAGTGACTTGTGAAATTCAACTGCATTTATCCTTAACCTTTCGAGCAGCGACTTAAGAATGACCTTGTCTTCATCGACCTTGGTGATGTTCAAGTGTTGTCAGTTGGTTTGCCCTTCAAATAACTAAAGCTTGGTGGTGGGGTCTTTGCCCTGTGTGTATGCGTTACTATACATAGCCTACAAAGTCAAATCGACTTTCTGTATACACATTAACTATACACAGGATGCGGCTCAGAAAATACTGCTATGGAGGAGTAAATAAATGGGCTGAATTGGCTGTAGCGCGGTTGCAATTTCGGCGCCGCACCCTGTATTTATATTATTTATATAGTACAGAATGCGGCTCCGAAAACGCAAATAAGTGGGCCGAATCGGCTGAAGTGCGGTTGCAATTTCGGAGCCGCAATCTGTATATGTACAATATAAATATATATACAGTTTGCAGCGACTCTTTTGCATAATTTGACACCGTGGCAGCTTGGTCAGTTTCATCACATTTTTCCCATTATGCTGACATATGGCACAATTACTACCTAGGTGCGCATGTCGCAATGGAAGCTTACCTCGATCAAGAAGTGGCTAGATGTGGAAGTGAGGCAATTGCTATGCATAATAAGAAGCACAGGTCGTCTATCACAGCAATGATAATTGTTGGAGCCAGTTCTGATCATCATGAGTTGACGGAATAGGAGATCCAATCTGAGGTTTGTGCCACCCGGTGGTAAATGCCCGGCTGACCGCTCTTGGCGCACGAGTAGCCGGCGGAGACGATGCCAATGAGGGTCCATCGGCCCTCGATCTCGGTCATGAGGGGGCCGCCGGAGTCGCCCTGGCACGAGTCCTTGCCCCCGCCGTAGTAGCCCGCGCACACCATCTCGTCGTAGATCACCACGCTGATGCCCTTGTCGTGGTGCCAGCGCTCGCACTCGCGATTGTCAATGATCGGCACATCCACCACCTGATCAAGAAAACCCATTAGTTCACAATCTCGATTAGTGCATGAACCAAGTATATCGTTGTCTAAGCACATGATCTATGAAAATGAGGACGTGATCTAATTGACTTGAGTATGTGATCTATATGATCTGACTATGTGGACTAAATGATCTGAGCACACGATCTAAATGATCTGTGTACTATCCAAATGATTTGAGTAAATTATATGAGTAGTATCTATCTTCAAGGTTTAAGTTCATGATCTAAATGATATAAGCTATGATCTCAACAATCTGAGCACACGCTCTAAATGAGTCCTATCTAAATGATGTAAGTACTATCTTAATGATCTGAGTATACTGTCAAAATGATTTGAGTAAATGATCTAAATGGACTGACTACTATCTCAATGACTTTTAAAAGCACTATCTAAATGATCTGAGTAGACGATCTAAATGATCATTACTACATAGTAATGCTAAGTACTAGAAAGGAACATTATAACCTTGCGAAGAGAAAGCCATTCCAAGGCATCTTACTTCAGAGTTAACAGAATGCCCAAATATCTCATGGCCATAATTATGTCTAAAGGTACACATTTGTAATTAAAGGCAGATTACCTGAAGGGTCTTTGGCCTGAGCCGTGACCCAGGTTGCAGTGCTCCCCATCCCGCGGCCCAACCGTGCACGCCGTACATGTTCATGTCCTTGGGTGGCAAGCAGAGTGGGCTGATGTGGGGGGCCATGTCGACCCTGCGGTTCAGCCGCACCACGGCCACGTCGAACCTGTCTGCTTGTGGAGTGAACTTGAAGTAGGGGTGCACCTTGATCTCCGAGGCTCCGTAGGTGCGCCCTGGCAGCGGTTCATCGTTCGACTTGAGCACATATTCGCCGAGAGTGACGCGCACTTGTTCGGGCCGGGCACGAGCCACACAGTGACCGGCCGTCACCACGTACCACTCGTTCACGAGTGACCCACCGCACCTTGAGGTACCTGCAAGTACCTTGCCAATGATTTGGGGAAATGTATATAATATTAAAGTGTACTTATAATTAATCAATAGTGTACGCTAACAAAGAGCTTTTTAAAAGCCCACCCTGAAATTTTCCCTGGTTTTCTGAAAGTTATTGTAACATATTGGCACTCCTTCATTTTACCAATGTTGAATTCATGTCGTTAAGTAGCAGAAACTGCCTTACCACTTTTGTGAAAAAAATCGGAGGTGAAACGACAAATGTTTTTTTTAGATTTTACTTCCGCTGGCAAGGCAGTTAATGTGATATAATGACATAAACGCTATGTTAATGACACATAAAAGTTTCAATTAGGGTTATTTTGGGGTATGAGAATTTCTTGTTGAGATTGCTCTCGCACCTTTGCATTACCCATGTAGAGTTTACGTCATTATGCACCATTTTAAACTTACCACCGATGTAAAATAAATTGGAGGTGAAACGACAAAATGGTGCTTCAGATTTCACTTATATGGCAAGGCAGTTAATGCTGCAAAATGACATAAACTCTACGCTAATGAAAAACGGAGAAGATTCAATAAGGGTTGTTATTTTGGCGCATGAGGAGTTCTGGTAGGGATTTTGCTCACCGATTCGGATGTAGGCCTGCCAAGGGAAAGATCCGAATCCTGCCTCACTTCCACCCACGATTCGCCTCTGGGCAACGCTTCGGCTGGCGGCGTTCAATCCGCACCTCGGATCGTTTCTGACCGGACCATAGTCAATTTCCGGTCTGCGCGCCTTGTCCTACAAGAAAATGGTGGGTAGACCTCAAGCCAAGAAGTGTTGCTTTTCCTCAAGGTTAGCTGTGCATGCACACCGTTAATATGTGAGCTGTAGCCAAGGTTGACTGCAGCACAAGGTCAGCTTTAGGGCCCCGCGCACCTGGCTTTTTTGACAGTTTAATCAGAGCAAATGGCTATTTGAAGTATGCTGCTGCTCATTTTTCCAGCTTTTTGGCCAAATTTGGCGAAATGCAGCAACAAGCGAAATTCTCAAAGCTTTTAATTTTTGATAAATGGAAAAATGATTTTTTAAACAAAAAGGAAAAATAATTTTTTCAATTATTAAATTTTTCGTTCATCACTTGTGATATTTTGACAGGCATTAGCAATAAGGCTCAGTTTCATGAAACAACTCTTTCAGCCCAAAAAATCTGGGAAAAACTGAGATGAAAAACTTGCCATTTGCAATAGCTATTCGGTCAAAAAATTGAAGGTGAGTAGGCATAACTGATTTCGTGCATTAATTTTTTTGGTGTAGTTGATGAGGGAAGGAGGTTTATAGATTGGGACAATGACTCGATCCTTGAGAGGAATAAGTGCATGATAATGTAGCTGAGAGAGTTTCCTCTGGACGTTTATTTTTCATATTTATTTGTACCATTGGGTTGGCAATCCAAGCACTACTTTAGTCCTAAAGGTGTTTACTTGTCCTTGCAGTGCTAAATAGAATGCCATATGTGTGTGGTGCATTATTATCTCTATATATTATATAGTATGGTGGTTGCACTGCGTGAAAAGTTACTAAGCTTTATAAAGAAACCATCCATCAAGGTTGATATGACCAACGAGCAAATAAATCTTGCAAAACAGAATGTTTCAGGGACAAAATTGCAATATTTCCTTTCCTAGCTGCTGCTGCTGACTGTGAAAATGTAACGCGCCTTACGCAACATTTTGACGACATATAATAGTGAAAAAAGCATTTCATGATCGTTTTCAAAGATATTTTAATAGCATTGAGAAGGAGGTTAGTTAAGCGAGTGATACTGGTTAATCTGTTTTCGTTAATAATGTAGTGGGTTTTTTAGCTTATGCATATAATGGCGAGAAATGGGGGATTGTTTTCTAATTTTTGATTTTTGGTGCAGGTGCACAAAGGTCAGGTGAAAATGATCAACTGACCTTGCGCAAAAAAAGTTGAAAAAGTCATCATCAAATGAACTTCAAAGCTGGGCTTCAACTCGAATTAAAACCAGCATGAAGTTGAGTCACATATTTAACTATAAACTAATTAGTTCTAGAAAAGTATCTAAATGGAGCAAAAACTGAAAAGTCAGTATTTATACTTAAGTATAACATTTAAGCCTTGAATAATTAACCAAGCGAACAGACGGACCTGCTCATCTGTTTCCACCAAAACATCTGCCATGATTTGCAGCTGAGCACGGCCTTTACAAGCATTAGCTCGCTCCGCTCAACTCATCCGAGGCGGAACGCCCTGGACACCTATTCAGGCCATTGATGTACTTTTTTAAAGAGGACAGGTGTAAATTGAAGACGCATCAACCCAACAGACAAAAAAGGTGAAAAATGGTCCAGACGAAACTCACCTGGTCAGCGATGATCTCGGAATTTCTTCCTCCTGCGTCCGGCCTTTGGCAGCAAGCGAAGAGAAAGCCGCCACAAGAGCCTTGGACGAGTCCGCCGCTCATCCAGCAGAAGAGGAAAAATTCGCAAGATCCGCCACTCAAACACTGGTGCTGATCACCTACAAAAACTTTTGGTGCAAGGTGTGGTGGTGGAGGTCGTGGGGACTGAGGTCGTGGGGAGAGAGGTCGAAATGGCCTCACCACTGCGGGGGAGAGCGGCCTCGAAGAGAAGAAGTTGGGGAAGAAGAATGGCGAGGGGCCTCCGCCCCAGAACTTGTCGTCCTTGTGCGTGGCAGCCTGCACCAGCGCCTGAGCCTCGGGCGCGTCAACGCGATCTTCAGCAGCTTCCACGCCCGCCAAAGTGAGGCCGAGGTGGTCGTGGATCAGCTTCGTGCTCAGCACGTTGTAGCCCAGCTGGTGGCTGTTCACCAATTGGCTCCAGCTCTTCTCTGCGTGGCCTCCATCCTCGGCCTCGTTGGGGAGGACGGGGTGCAGCGACTGGCAGCCTCGGAGGCCGCAGCAGAGGCCAACGAGGACGAGCAACAACGTCATTATACGGCCGAGGCTGAGGTTATTTGTCCGGGTTTCAGCCTCTCAACTGCTTCATCCGAAACCACTGACCAAGATACCAAGACTGACAATATGCCATAATGTGGCAATAGGCTAGCGCGCGCGCGCACGCGCAAGTACTTGATGTGTTTGCACGGGGCTCTAGGTCGCCTTCATCTCGAGTAGAGTCTGATTGGGAAAAAATGCTACTCTTTTTTCTGTCGAAATCAATTTTTCCCAAGTTTTCTGAAAGTTAATGCAACGTGTTGGCTCTCTTTCGTTTTACCCATGTTGAGTTTACGTCTTCATGTAGCATAAACTGCCTTACCACCTTTGTGGAATAAATTGAAGGTGAAACAAAAAATAGTTTTTTTTTAGATTTTACTTAGTTGGCAAGGCAGTTAGTGCTACAACAATGAGCTTAACTTCAGAATGCGGCTCCAAAATTGCCCCCATGCAGCAGCAAGCTTCTCTTAATAAGTAAATAATTGGCCCGAATGTAGTGAGGTTGCATTTTCGGAGCCGCATCCTGTATTTTGATAAAAACCCATTTACCCATGGCAAGTTTATGTCCTCATGTAACATAAACTGCCCTACCACCTATGTGAAAAAAATTGAATTGATGGTGAAACAAAAATGTTGTTTTTTTTAGATTTTACTTAGTTGGCAAGGCAATTAGTGCTACAATAATGATCTTAACTACAGAATGCGGCTCCGAAATTGCACGCAACGGCAGGCTGCTCTGAATAAGTAAATATATTTTCGGAGCCGCATCCTGTATATTGATAAAAAGGCATTTACCCATGTCAAGTTTATGTCCTCATGTAACATAAACTGCCTAGCCATCTATACCCAAAAACTCGAATTGTCTTAGATTTCACTAAAAATTATTTTCAGATCAGACTCTACGAAACGATTCGCCGTCTCGTTTCGACGAATTTTTCGAGGTTACATCGCTGACAACAGCAACTGCAACACACAACAGGAAGAAGGAAAAACCAGTGGACCTTGTCCACTTACACTCACACACTGAGCGTTGACCTTGTGGCCTTGGACAACACGCTGAAAAATCGGCGATTGATGCGTTGCCTTAAAAAACGATCATCCCAATGCTACCGTGGGTTGGGCCCCGCTCATCTGCTCACTAGCAACTAAATCATTTAGTGAAATTCAATGCATACAGTGAAATACTTTGAATAGCTTTGGAATGGCAAAAATCACTGCAAAAAAAGGTGTTCACTTTCAAAGTTGATGTCAATTTTAATTTGAAGCAGGAAATGGCATCCAAATGATTATCTTTTTTTTCTACTGGTTGGAAAACGAGTTGCTGTTTTTATTCCTGAAGCGACTGGAAAACTGCTCAAAGAATGACTGAGGCTTATTATCTTCCGCGTCTTTGATCGTGACTTGGTTACGGTTGTTATCGCTTCTTATTTACTGACATCGCAACCTCGTCAGTAATTAAGAACCGATAACAACCGCAACCACGTTACGATCAAAGACGCGGAAGATAATGAGCCTCTAGCTAAACTTAACAACCCAACCAGAAATTCTGGGCCCTCATACGGCAAAAAAATCCTCAGTGAAACTTATACGTTTTATCAACATAGAGTTCTAGTCGTTATGTAACATTAACTGCCTTGACACCTAGGTAAAATCGAAAATACAAATTTTCCGTGTAACATTCGATTTTTCTCGAATTTTTTTCATAGGTGGTAAGGAAGTTAATGTTACATAACGACATAAACTCAACCTGGGTAAAACGAAGGAGTGCTAACACATTGCAATAACTTTCAGAAAACTTGGGAAAATTTCTGGTTGGGAACGTTGACCTTGGACGTTTTCTTGAGCCCCAATTGCACAATGATGTGAAAAAGTTGAATTAAGCTAATTGTAGAACAATTGTGTCGTAGTTGAAGTTTACCTTCACTTCCTTCCGTTTTACTTTTCTTGACAAAAATATTTTCTCAGACCAGAAGGCAAAGCTAGAAAAATAAGTGTACTGAAGAAAATGCAGCAAAGGTTGCGTGGTCACTCATGCATCATTGCGCTAATTTTTCATTTGGCATTTTTTTCGTTGGATTCCGTTTGATCTACAAATCGGACTCAAGAGCCTTGGCTGATTCCGGTTAATCCACCATGAATTCGATCTTATAAGGTTAACTCGAATGGCCCAGGCAAGGCTGCAGTGAAGTATTTTACATCCACACTTGCAAATATTTGCCGACAAAACGCAAAATTCTCAACATGGTATAACAATGTAGCGTCTGAGACGAGCAAAGTATTCAATTTATATGCAGCCTTCGCCCATGAGCAACAGCAAATGGGAAGACATGATGAAATTGGGTCTAGTCTATTTGGCATGAATTACTGAGAGGAAGATGGCTAATTGGGGAGGTGATAATATGATTTTTTTCCTTAAAAGCATTCTTTTGCAATTGAGAAATGCCTGCCTCAAGCTTTGATTAATGCCAAATCATATCTAGATGGCGCAGCACTCGTACACAGAGGGCTCTTCAGATCAAAATGACGTCATAATTTAGGCGCGAACGAAAGCGGGTGCGTGATTTTATCAACGCGGACCGGCGTTTCAACCTAGCACATTGTATGTGTTAATTGATGACAGAGACCGCAATGGGCCATTCGATTCCGAAAAAAGCCCACAAACAGAGTTATTTCAGAATGCAACTAGCGCCATCTCACCCGACTTTGTAGCATTGAACTAAGCTCAAGACAAGCTTTTTGCAATTGCAATGTGACTCATGTGACATGTGTTGTTATGCCGCTGTGACGCAACCGTGTGCCTCAATGACGCGACTGTGTGCCGCAAAAACCAGTGTTGCCAACGGATTTTTTGCCTTCCGACCACTTTTGCGACCACAATTTTGAAAGGGATACAAAAACGACTAATTTTGCGACTAGTTGCCAAAAAAAACAGCAAAAACGGAACAATTTTCAGCTAAAAATGGCTTAATTTCTGTATTTGAAGGCCTGCTTTGTGATACCCTTTGCTGAAAAAGCTAAGGCATTGGCATAAAAATGACTTTTTAGAAAAACAAAATTTATGGGCGGAGCTCAGATCCACTTACTGATTGTCTGAGATCTAACTGAAAGTCAATTTCAACATTGCATATATAAAATTTTCTGAGCAAATGGGAAAATTACAGTTTTCAGTTGAAATTGATCTTGATATGAAAGAAAAGTTTTTGTAAGTAGCCTGCAATGTTTTGTCTGAAGTGGGATCAGAACCCCTCGAGTACACATAAGACCTACAGTTTGCACACAGCCCAGATGGAACTGAGGGATCATTCAAATCAAATTTATCAAGGTTTGAAAACTCATTAAGCAGGTCAATGATTTTGGGGTTGAAATTGATTGGCCGGTCTGCTTTTTTGAAACACAAAATACAAACTTTTTCTCTGCAATTTTCATGGGACAATTTGGATTTAGGCCGGGTGGTTTTTGTTTTCCCCATTTCAAAGAAAACCTGGGTTGCTTTCAGCAGCAACTGGGAAAAGGAAAAATAAGTGGGTCATTCGTAAAAAGTTAAAGCCAAGAAGAAAGTATAAAAAATGCCAAAAATAACTAGAAAAAAAAATAGACTTAACTCCGACAAATCATTATTAAAATGCTGAAAAAGACCATTTTAATTTCAAAAACAGGACCCACAATTCTTCAAATTGAATTGGATAAAAGATTTAAGTAAGTTATTGCATATTGGGGCACTGCATCAATTTTCAATAGCTTTTCTATGCGTTCAGCTATTTATTTCGTCAAATGAAGTGGGGAAAAACTGTTTGCTATTAGAAAAAGAAAAGCACCGAAAAATCCGTTCCTGTTCATCCTAGCGACTTATTTATGAAATGATAAAAGTTAGACCTTTCAATTTTAAGGGGACCTCAGCTAAATAAGAATTGCGAAAAGCTCAACGGTTGCGTAGCTAGAAGTTTTTCAAAAATTTATGTTATGGGAAGCCATAGGCCATGATTTAAAAATTAGCACCATACGAACCCCCATGAAATAACCTTTCAACCACCAACCAACTACAAGTGGTTGCGGTTCACCACAATGGGCAACTGATGCTTGGTGTGATGATGACAATACCAATGCTGGTTGCAACTATGATGGAGGTGCTTGTTGTGGACCCAATGTTTTGACCACATTCTGCACTCAGTGTCAATGTTTAGGTCCCGGTGCGACAACTACTACAACCACCACAACTACAACCACAACAACTTCAAGTGGTTGCGGTTCACCACAATGGGCAACTGATGCTTGCGCTTGGTGTGATGGTGACAATAACAATGCTGATTGCAACTATGATGGAGGTGTTTGTTGTGGATCTAATGTCCTAACAACTTTTTGCACTGAACGTGAATGCACTGAACCCCTGAATTGCTATGGATAGAAATTGCTATGAATTTATATTCATTTTCTGATTGTTGTCATTATTTGGTATTGACTATGTTTCATAATGTTTAGCTTTAGTGTGGCTTTATATCATCGTTTCGATTCATCATAGATATGATTTTTATTTATTTTCACTGCAAAAAACTGCAAGCAACAATTTAGCTCAGTTCTAAAGCTTGTCCAAATATTCAACTTCTGATGTGCTGAGTTTTTGATCTCAGTTTTTTTGCTGATGCTCAACATTGAGAAATGTGCTCAACATTTGAGCTATTTACTCAAACATGCTTTCAAAGCACACATTCAAGTCATTTGAATTTCATAATATGTTTCCGAAACTTCTGCCTTGATATCCTTATGACTTTTGAGGTTCCCTGTCAAAAGCAGAGAGGTGTAGCAATCAGCAAATAAAAAATAATGATACCCAGCCCCTGCAAAATCCTCGGGGCACCAAAACTTCTTTCATTTTCCCTAACCTCTCACAGTATACTCGCGAGGCCATTCAAGGAGATGAACCAAAGTTTCCATCACTATCTAACCTTTGGTAAACGAGGCTCTGGCTAAAATGGCATAAAACTTTAGTAACAAATATGTCAAAAAGCCAAAGTTGGGAAGAACTGCTAAAACTGGCATGACTCCAAAGAGTTGCGCAACAGTGAAAAACAACAACAGCAACAAAACTGCGCTGAAATGGAGGAGGAAATGAGGATTTGCCAAAATTACACTTTTCGGAATTATAATCCGGATCAATGGGCGAGCTACACCGAGGCCTTGGAGCACGAACTAGGCACTTACAAATATATGGCCCGAGTGTGAGTAGTAAAAAGACGACTACAATGCTCTACTAAAGTACTAACGTATACGTAGCCTGAGTCGTCCAATACACTACACTTTCAAATAGTTTGCTGCAATGAAGTATTTGGCGACTCGTGCTGTTGTATAAAAGGATTGTATCCATATGTTGACCTTGTTTACCATGCTTGCACCTTAAATGCTCTTGCCTCGATGTTGGCAAGGTTTTTTAGGGTACCAGTACTCTGACCTAAAAAGGGGTCCGTTTTAAAACCTAAGTACTAAGATCTAATAGGGAACCGTAAATCGTACCATATTTATCCTACCGGCAAGCTCATAAGATTTCAGACGGCTGATTGCTAACTTCGTAGCGCCGTCTGAATGAGCAAAATGCCTTATTTTCTTGATTATTTTTCGTAAGGTATAATTTTTACAAGCTTAAGTAGTGTCTAAGATTCAAATTGACCAATTATATTTACATCTCACTATATTTAGAGAGCTATCTTTCCTGAAATTCCATCTTTTCCTCAAATTACAGGCTGGCCTTTGGGCTGGCTTACGGGCAAGCTAGAACACTAATTAAAAGTGTATCCAGATTGACCCATTTTATTAAAGTGGCGTTTTTGTACGAGGGAGCTGGCTCTTTTTGACTTTTTAATATAGTTCACATCTGGCAGTTCATTTGTTAAACGTGTCAACTACGCGCGCGCACTGATGACGTCAAGCCGTCTGAACTCAGTGCCATCTAGTGCAGTCAGCTTGACTTCGGGTTCCTATGGCGTCTGTTTTGTGACCTAAAGGTGTCGTTTTAACATCTAAATGGAAGATTTGTAAGTAATGTTCACCTGAGTTTTACGATCTAAAATCGGGGGCAATCTTTTCAACTCCTAAATTGATGCAAATGTTAGAGTCCTGTTGCTATTGCACTGATGGATGGAAAAACTAGGCCTATGTACCGATCACTTTTTGAGGCTATTAGAGTTTTGTGTCCCAACTTTTCACGTCTTCAGCTTCAGCTGATTTTGAACAGGCAAGCAGAGATTCATTTTTGGAAATTGTCCCTAACACAAGGGTTTTTGGGTGTAGATTCCACTACACGCAATGCCTGTATTGCAAAATTACAAAAATTGGCCATTAGATCATAAAACAGACCCCATTAGATTTTAAAACACAGGTATAAAGTTGGCTCCAGCTACTCCGCCTTAGGTATTAAAAATATGTTCTTAGGTCATAAAACGTAAACAGCACGTAGGTATTAAAACTTAGGTCTTAGTATGGTTTCCCGTTTTTTAATGGTTGAGCCATGGGAATTGCGACCTTCATGAACTTTCTGAGGCGACCTTTACATGCACCCTTTAGAAGTAACTTGCTCAAATAACCTTCCCTATGTGACTTTTTGACATGACCTTTTAATCTGCCCTTTTGAAGAAAACTGTAAAAAATAACCTTTTGAAGTAACCTTCCAAAGTAACCTTTTGAACTAATATGTTAAAGTAACTTTTTGAAGTAATCTTATTTGGCAACGTGCTAAAGTTACCTTTTGAATAACCCTATTGAAGTAACATGTTAAAGTAGCTTTATTAAGTAACCTGGAAAAGAATCCTTTTGAAATTCATTAGTGTTTACCCTTGTTTCCTTGTTGTTGCACAAAGAAATTAAATGGCCTTTTCTTTGTTGCGATTCAGGTGTGGCCTGGTTCTACTCAACCTCAGCTTTCTTTTGATTGTGGCAATGCTGCCGTCTAAGAAACGCAAATTTAGGCCAAATGTCAAATGTGAAGAAGTGAACAACAACAAGAAGGGCCCAATTAATGTATGAATTTACATGTACTTTTAACAATAATGATACACTATTTGACAGCGACAATTTGATCCATTTTTTCGAGTCCGTCAACTGAACCAGTTCCAGAGTCGCAGTCGTCATTCTCGTCTGGCATTTCTCCACCCTGAAAATTGCACTTTTGGCAGTTTTCCTGCTGCTTTGGCGGAAAACTGGTCGCGCAGTTCGGACACACGATGATGACGTCATCCGCCGCCTCTTGATGCAAAGTTTGAGACGCAACACTTTTTATATTAGGCGAGGAGACCTGGAAAAAATTGATAGAGAGTGAGAAAATTATGCATGAAATTTTGTCGCTTATAAAAGGCCTTCATAAAAGTTGGCCTTTGAAAATAAACTTTTGCATCAAAGAAGGCCCAACGATTTTGGGTACATTTTTAGGAAAAAAATTAGCTCAGCACTTTAACCAATAATTTTTGTTTCCGAATTACTAATATGATTATTTCTTAAAGGAAGTGCTTCATAATTAGGAATCTTGCAACTTTGCTTTCAGCAGTGTTCAAAATACACGACCCTAAATACATCAACATTTTCCTTGCCATAATTAACGTAAGCACGCGAGGCGCTGAATTTGTGGTTCTCAATCTGAGCATGATGGATCTTAAGAACTCCGTTCTAAAATAGAGTTTCTTTAGGTGTATCAAATTAAAGAACTCCATGATCAAATGAGAAAAATAGCCTCACATTTAGTTGCTCGACATTACATGAGTTCAAAACAAACAAGTTGAGCTAGAGAGGATTTGATAAAAATAGCCAATTTGTTGACAAATGAGCCAACATTGTCAACAAGTTGAGGAAAAAGTATTTTCAGGCAATCACCATTGCGCCATGCTATATAGTATATATACCTTTTACTAGCTCAGAAAAAGCTAAGAAAATTGGCTAAAGCTCGGCCAAAATTGAAAAATAGGTATTTTGAATGTAATATCTCTTTTAAATTATATGCAGTTAGCTAGGAGAACCTGAGTTGTAATTGCTCCTAATGAACCCTCCATTAGTTCAGCTAAAATCCGCCAGTTGGAGTTTTGGCTCTCCTACTTTTGCCCTGTTATAGAAAGGCAGCAACATCCATTTTCTGAGATCCGCTTATCGTAGAAATGGAAACCAACATGACAAAAAGGAATCCGAGGCCCTCGTCATGATGATGAAAGGTAGACATGTGATTGAATACTTTTCGCAAGACATCATCGCGGACACTGACATGCCAAAAGGCTCATTCTCATCCTTCAAAAGTTAGGTGGAGCAAAGCAACTAAAAATTATTTTCAGTGATTGGAAAGCACCTCGCTTTGCTTCGCCTTGCTTCGCCTTGCTTCTGGAGAATATGCATCGAATTACCTCCTTGCATTCCTCAGTTTGGAGAGCTAGGATCTTCATTTGCAATCCGGAGTTGGAAGAGAAGGAGTCTTCTTCCTGAATGTCCGAGCAAGCTGTTTGGGCCAGCAGCATTGCTTCCCTGAAGTCGGATCTAGTTTGGGCCCTTTTGCCCAGGCTTCTGCTGCTGCTGCACTGATAAAACGATCCTGGTGACAAGCAGTACATTTGAGACACCTGGCCACTCTGCTCACTCAAAGCACATGCAGACGACATTTTCCGCCTGCCACTTGACCTAGAAAGTTGATTTGTGTCACAATATGTAAAAAAGCCACTCATATATGCTTAATTCTCTCTTGGAAAGTGAAAGCAGATTTGAAAGACTTTTAATATAATTGTGTCAAGATACTAAGCACATTGATGAACTCAACAAAATTAAGGTTAACAATATGTATTTTGGCAAAATGTACCATAGACCAAAATTATAAGAAAACAGCCTTGTAGTAAAAGTTAGAAGATATCACTGCAAATGACAATTATGCAGCTGCTGCTGCTGAGGAAAATCCCGCGCAAGCACTTATTTTTTGCTATATTGTTCTGCACTTGGCATCTGGCAGCTTATTGCAAATGGCTCATTTTCAACTCCATGAAAAGTGAAGTAGGGCCATGAAAAAACTTGGTGCTGGTCTCTCACAACAAAAGTCAGTCCCATGGGAAATTAGCTACAATATGTATTATTTTGGCCCCCCGAATTAGCCCCTTTTTGCCAGACTTTTGATTTGGCAAAAAAAGGTGGAAAACCGTGGATAAAAAGGGGGCTTTTCTCAAGCTACCCTAGGAAATCCTCGAGAAAATCAATCTTGCCACTCACAAATAGAGAGAAAATGAAGCTGAGAAAGTGGAAAATGAGACCTACTCTGACAACCAAAAGTAAATAAAATGTCATATCAAATTGCGAGCTAGGTTTGTAGACAACAGTATCATAACAAAGACATTACATCTACCGACATATTTCAAGAAACACTTGGTAGTTGAGCTCAAAATCGAGTTTCATTTTGATGAGTCGAGCCATTTTTTCAAAGCGAGTAATTATTATATTTGGTTACTTTTATTTTTCTTCAGCCTTAGCATCAGGATTATAACATCTTGATATAAGTATCCTACTCTATTCTTGTGTCATGAAGCAATTCTTTATTTACTCGAATTGCAAAAACGCGGCAACTCAGTTTTTTTCGAGCAGTGCCAGCTGATAGTCCCAACTGTTGCCCTTAAAGGCCGCTAGGATCGCCCTACGTCAATGTTATTGTTATGATACTAGTGTGATTAGACGCAAATGAAAACATTAAGGCATTATGCATTTCCATCCAAAAAAAATTCAACAATAGACAATTATCAAATGGTAAAAATCAGTGCTTTCACCTATGGCTTGATGCGGTTGATGCCAATGTTTGCAAATTGGTTTCCGACGATAATCCACCTGGAATGGGAAAAAGAGTTTTTTGGGCTTTCTCTATTAAGTAAGAGTAGATGTGTGGTTGCATGACTTTTTATTGTTTCTTGAGCAGAAAGGATTGCAGACTTGCCGCAAAATTGCCCCCACATTTTTCTCTAGAAAACCTAGGTGAACAATATATGCTCAGCTATTTTCTCTAACAAAAAGTGTACAAGCCTTCTTTCACTATGCTATACAGCACTGACTAAATAGGAAATGTCTTGACACAATAAGGCCCATTTTAGCTACAAGAAGAAAGTGCTTCATTTTTGGCAGAAATGTGGTAGATGAGTAGGGCCTAAATCTCTTCTTCAAGTAAATATCTTTTTTAAATAGAGCTCAATAATTTGGTGTATCGAGTAGATTTGAAATGCCATTAGTTTATGCCTCGTATCATGGCATAAATACCATAGTAAATTATGGTGCCAGTATTTACCATATGCGAGCAGAGTTGTGATTAATCAAATATACTGCATTAAGGCAGAGCAACACATTTAATGTCACAAAGGGCGGGGAATGGAGTAAGGAACAAATTGCCTGCTTTTTCTTGCTTCTTGGAACCACTCTATTTTATGTACTATTTTGTGGTGAGCTCACTGACAAAGTCAATTAAAAACTTGACATATAACCCAACTCTTTCCCGTTTGAGCCTTTCATCTTTTTATGAGCTTTACATGAATTGTGGGAATCCAATTGTATTTTGTACATTTTGTACTATATAACTAGTCTTAATAAACTTATAGAAGGAGGAACTTTTTCAATAATGTGAAAGCTCTGAAAGCTTCAAAGGGGAAACCTAATTTATGTTTTTGGTGAAAAGCAATCAACTGATCATAAACTTTCTTTGTGAGCTTATGCGGACGGGAAAATGCCGACTAAATTGCATTCTTCGTACTTTGATTGTGATGGAAAAAATAGAATATGAAGAAATCGTAATTGGAACAAATGAGGCCCAAATATGAAACTCCCATAGCTATTTTCAGTTGCAAGGACTGAAATTCAAGCCGAAAGCAAAAAGTTGAGTTTTGCTACGGACCTGTTCTCGATGAGCTTCGGAAAGTGTAGCTCCTTTGGTTGTTGGCCTGGTGATGGGGTTGGTCTTCCCTGATTCTGGTAGTAGGTCCACCTCCACTTTGGCTAGGCCTACCACCTCCTTGGTGAGTAGGCCTTCGCCTCTTTTTCCCGCAGAGCGTTTGCTTGAATGCATGCCTGTACTTGAGTGACATCAAGTTGTACAGGATGGGATTCATGGTGGCTGACAAGTAGTACAGGAATCCGGAGATGTAGTACAAGTACTCGTTCAAGGTGCGAAAAATCTTGGACTCTTTGAAGTACACGTAGCCCAGCCTTTGGGCATGAAATGGGGCCCAGCAGAGGAAAAAGGCCAAGACGACTGCAGCTGCAAAATGAAAATATTCGCATTTACTCTCAAAGGTCATTTCATTTTGGGCAACTGAAAGTAAAATGGAAAGTGGGCAGTTCTGCAAGATTCTTGACAACTTTGATTTTCCCAAATAAGTTTTTCTTAACGTCCACTACAACAAATTGAATTCACAAATTATCACAGTCTAGGAAGAAAGTAAGAGGCCACATATAAAGGGCATAGCAAAGAATACTATGTGAGTCTTCATTGCACTGGGAACTGTGTGTAGCATGCATAAAGTTTCATGAAAATAGACGTCCAAAGTTGTTCAAGGCCTTGAGATTGTTGAGTGGGCCTCCTTTGTGCCATTTCTTGGTTTCTCTCAAATGGCATTTTTTAGCCTTAATGGCAGCCATAATTCAATGAAATAATGGCAAACTGCAAGGTTGGCACATTTTCATATGCTAAATGGGCTAGTTTCATTCAAAAAGCCCTCTAGGTGAAAGGCAGCCCACCAGCAAGCAATTGCTTAAATACCTTTTTCATGTCTCAGTCAGTAGTGAAATGAAATATTTCAATGTTACTTTCAGCCCTCCAAATGGAAGTATCAAATACTTTGAGTGTCTACAAAGAGCTTACCTAGCAAAACAGTGATGCTTCTTTTGTCAGATCTAACTCTTGGTGTGAAAGAATCAGTGTCATCAGGTCTCTGATGAAGCTGTTGCTGATTTTGCTGTTGCAGAGCAATCAAAGTGCAGCAAGCATCACACAAAGTATTACTCTCCACTTGGATGCAGTTGCTGTTGCTGTTGTTGCTGCTGGTGGGGTGCAAAATGCAGTTGGTGGGGCTCTGGTCTCTATGCTCAAAATCTTGGAGCTGATGCTGGTGCTGGTGTTGGACACATGAACATTGCACTGCCAAAAACATGCAAAATTAAAATCAAATCAAATATATGAGAAGTTCATCAATCCAAAATGCTGCATTCAAATTGATTAGCTTCTCAATTGAATTCTTTTTAAAAGTGCGAAAGTGGTTTGACGACATTTTTAGAATTGACAAAAGTTGCAATCTATCATGAGAATAATCTTGCTAAATCAAGCACAAAGTAAGTGGGTATATCTGTTCAAATCTGTGTAAGCAATAATCCGTGCCGTTAAAATCCGTGTCAGCAAAAATCCGCGCTGTTAAAATCCGCTCAGCAAAATTCCGTTAATTGAAAATTCGTTGAATAAAAAAAGTTTGATGACTGTAACTTGACTTTACTGGTATAAGGGATCCCAAAACAAATTTATCTTGATCCTAGTCTTGGTCATATTTACTTGTATACTTATCTCTACTTTCGTACATTGCAACCAAGCTGGTTGACTTGGGCAAAAAATAATTGACTTGAAGTTATGCTTAGAATGCCAACCATGATTAATCTTCTTACAAATATTGCATAACTAAGAATTCAGAGCCATAAAACCAGTTTTTGTAGAAAATGGTCAAATTCTAGATGCTTAAAATAAACAAATCAGTAGCTAATCAATCAATGGCCCATAAAAAAAGGTATTATAGCTAAAATTCAAAGTATTAATAAAAAACCTTTTGATCCATTCTATATTTTTGTCTGGTATTTTGTCAAATGTTGAAATACTGAAAAACCAAACATTTTGGTGACGCAGCCAGATGACATTTTGGCACCAAAGAAAAAATCTAAAAAATATTTTGAAAATACTTGAGTTTTTTAATTTTTGGCTTAGATTTGCATGAACAAAAGATTGACAGAGCGGATTTTCGCGGAGCTGATTTTTATGGAACGGATTTTAACGGAACGGATTTTTTCGGAACGGATTTTAACGGTACGAATATTTGCGGATACGGATTTGAACAGTACATTCAGTAAATGAGATTCACTTGGCGACTCTCAATTTAGCTTTCAGTTGGCGATACTGAAACTGATCACTATCAAGAAAATTGACCAAGTACGTCAAACCTTAAATTGACTTTGAAAATTATGCGTATATTCAGGGAAAAAAGCAGTATTTGCTGTACATTACTTGACTTAAAAATTAGCTTAAAAACCAGCAGATTATATTGACTTTGCCCCTCCAAATTGGATGAAAAGTCAACATATATCACATCAAAGGGGAAAAAGTGCATAAAAATCCTTGCTTTACTTTGGCTGATTTGAAATATCAAAGGCAAGCTTTACCCAGCATTCTGAGGACGCTTTTCTTGACACAATTGAGCTGCCGCTGCTCACTCTGGATGACAGCCTCAATGTTGAGTCTTAGATGGTTCGGTGCAATGGAATTGTTCGAGCTTGACAAGTTGGCAGCTGCTTGTTGTTGCAAATTTCCACATGCAGTTGCAGCAGCAGATGAGCGGGGCAAATTGCGCTGAATCCCGCTCGTTTCGCGGATTCTCAGCCCCATGCGAATATAAAGTATGACCAGTATGCACATGGGGAAAATGAAGAAGAGGAACGAGCTCAATTCGTACACAGGGTAGTTCTGAAACAAGAGGAAATTAAGTGATTTTGTGCTCATTTCAGTTTTGCCAACTGAAAACCAAATTGACAGCCTTCTAATGAATCTCAGTAATTTGTGCGTCGATTGCTAAATATTTCCTCGACAACACATTGCATTCCATAACAATTATTCAAATGTCGTCAAATAAGTGCTTAATGGAAAGAACTTTAAAAATAACCATTTTTTCATCAAGGCGCAAAAATGGAGAAATGGCAAAAGTTTAGCATAGATGAACGATGCTTTCAAAAGGAAAGGAAAGTTTTTGTTATAAATCTACCTCATTGAGATTCAGGATAGGGAAATGCATTTCTCCAACAAAACTCAATTTGAAAATCACATAGATAACTCAGGAAGCAGAAAGGTAAACATAGCAATGAAGAAAGTCAACTTACTTTTGGATAGATGTTGTTATCGAGTAGTGCGCAAAAAGCGGATTGCGGAAGGAAATGGCCCGAGCCGAGTGGCCTATCCACATAATTCAATCTTGTAAATAGTGCATAGGGAATGGCACTGAGCATGGAGATGAACCAGACCAGAATGATGATGCGCACTGCACGCTTGAAACCAGACATGGTGTGCGAGTACAAAGGGTGACAAATGGCCAGGTAGCGCTCCATGCTGAAGGCCACAATGATCAACACAGAAGAATAAGAGGTCCTGAAATATTACATTATGCATTTAGATTTCAGGTTGAGAGGTAAGCCCTGACTGAGCTTAGCTCAGCTATGCTCAGCTTAGTCAGCCGATAGATGAGCTTTAATATCTTGACTCAACTCTTACAAATGACTCAACTCTTACATATGACTCAACTCTTATCTTGACTCAACTCTTGACTCAGCTCATAGCTTGTCTCAGCTCTCAGCTTGACTCAGCACTCAGCTTGACTCGGCTCTCAGCTTGACTCAGCTCTCAGCTTAACTCAGCTCTCAGCTTGACTCAGCCATAAGCTTGAGTCAGTTCTACACACCTAGTCTCAATTCAACTCAGATCAGATAAATGGAAGCAACGAACTGTGCTCAATGTGCACCTCGCGCATATTGTGCCCAATGAATAAATTGAGTCCTATATAAGAACATTTTGCCTAATGACTACATAGTGCTCAATGTGTACATTGTGCTCAATGTGTACCTTTTGCTTTATGATTACTTTTTTCTCAAAAAGTACATAGTGCTCAATGTGTACATTGTGCTCAATGTGTACGTTGTGCTCAATGTGTACGTTGTGCTCAATGAGTATGTTGTGCTCAATGTGTACGTTGTGCTCAATGTGTACGTTGTGCTCAATGTGTACGTTGTGCTCAATGTGTACGTTGTGCTCAATATGTACGTTGTGCTCAATGTATACGTTGTATTCAATTTGAACCTTGTGCTCAATGTGAACATTGTGCTAATAGTGCATAATGTTTCCGATGAATATTTTGCGTTGGATGAGTACATTGTAAGCAATTTGTACAATTTGTTCAATTTATGCAATGCCCTCAATGCAAACATGATTCACAATAAGTGCAACTCGATCACTGCCTATAATTTGCTATAGGTGTGCATATTGTGGACAATATCTCAATACACTCACAAAAGGATATTTAAAGGCTTAGCCCAATACACAAACTAAATACAAAAAAGGATGAAAACAATCAAGCAAAAGAACACTTTTTTTTTCAAAAAAGGACACTTCACTGCATGGATTAGACTTGCATGGATCTCACTGTTTTTCTTCTTATTATTTTTTAATTTTTTTGAGTATTTCCCCTGCCCATGATAAGCATTGCAAGACTGAGCTAGTCTAAGCTGATCTTATCTTATCAACCAAGTCAAAAAGCCAAATCTCAGCTTAACAAGACTCAGCTCAACATGACTCCGCATACTTCAGTTCATTAGTTCAATACAATTGCACCATCTGGGCGTTGAGCTGTCCTCATTCTCATATCAAGAGCACAATATGTGAAAACTGTCATCAGTGGATGTCATATTTTCTATCTTGGCACTCTCATCTAGTTCATTTATAATTTAGAACAGCAAACTGGTGTATCAAAATAACAAACTCCTACATGAGGAAGCCAAGTCTATTTTTTGGATGGCAAAAAAGGCCAATTAATTACAAATCTACTTACAGCTGCTGAAAGTGGTCCAAAGCATCAAGTTACACTATCTTTAATCAGATCATTTGTTGCAGTTTTATGATAGCTAAAACAGGGCCCAAGAGCCTTTATTGTATAATGGTGTACAGTTGCACTTTTCTCAAATCCTTTTAACTACCTTCCACTCACCAAAGCACATAAAAAAGAATGCAGCTAGGTATCTGAGTAAAAGCCACTTAATTACAGGCCTTCATGCTCTCCAAATGAGCACTATGAAAAACTATGAAAAAAGGCCCTAATGGCCTTGAATTTGAAATGGAAGTCTGTGGGGGCGCCTAAAGGAGTCAATATAGGGAAGGTAAATTGATAGTAAGCTTGCTTACATTTCTGACACCCAAGATCTCAGCCTGCACAAGAGTTCCCCCAAAATCCACGGATATTGCTGCCAGTAGATAGCCAGATCGTTTGGAAGCCCTGCAAAAAGATAAGAAGAGTACAACAACCTATATTAACTTTTAAGGGCTTTTTAAGTACATAGTTCACGCGGTGTACTTTTGCTTAATGATGTCAACCAAGTACTAAAGGAGGGGCTTTGCTTTAATTTGGTCACACAAGCATGAATAACTTAGTTTTAATTTTTGTCGTCTTCCACAGTTTGCTTTGATAATCTGAATAAATCGAGGATTGAGGATCATTTGTAATCTTACAAAGTTGCTTTCAGTGCCCTAAACTGAAATGCAACTCAAAGGGCGTGGATTTCTCCTTGCGCCAAGATTTAAACTTTTTAGGCTAACATCGGTGGATTTGCAGCGTCTTACCAAGAAGGAGGATCATGAGGTCAGAAATGGCCAGTGAGAATAGGTAGTAATTTGTGGCAGTGTGCATCGACTTGTTTTTCACAATAACAAGGCAAACTGCAACATTTCCAATAACTCCAGTGATGAAGATCACCACGTAGAAGAACGTAATTGGAACCAGAGGAGTTAGACCAATCCTCTGCGGTCCCAGAACCTGAAGATGAATGATTAATGAACCTCCTAGTTCTCAAATGGCCAATGCGCAAAAGTAAAGTAAAAAGATCATTTTCAAGTTCAGTCAGTAATGTTGCTAACAAGTTAAGCACAATTTGTACCTAGCCAACACCTCAGAAACTGCCTCAATGCGGTTTGAGCCAGACTTGTTTGGTTACATCGCTTTGTAAAGCAGACATTTCTCAGACTCAACAAGGGTACATACTAAATACCGCACACAAACGCAACGCAACGCACACTACTAAATACCGCACACTACTAAATACTGTTAAACTACTTTATATATTATACTACATATCATATCAATGAACTTATGGAACAGGCTTGAGGAAAACACAAATTATTTTTTAGTTACTAGAAACACGAGTATCATTAGTACATATTTTAATGTGTGAATTGTGATAGCTCAAACAGAATCTGAGTTTTTTAGCAATTTTTTAGTGTGTGCGGTATTTAGTATGTTTGCCTACTAAATACCGCACACTATGTTTATAGTAATGAATAGAAATCAAAGGATGAAAAATTTTGCTGAAAGAAGGTCCATTTTTTGTCCAAAATTGCAAAATTGCAGCCCTATAGTTTATATGCCCAAACTAATGATTTTAGCTTGTTCTCATATAACTCAGTAAGGCAGGCAGTAAGCAAAGCAAGGCACTTTGGAAGCTCATAACTCAGTAAGCACTGAGCCGATTGGAACCAAATTTGGAGGTATTCATTAGAGCATATGGAATAATGCTGATTTTTCTCCCTTGCTTAACTGGTTTGCCTCACTTTCAGGATGAAAATTGGCATGAAGACTCTTCAATATGTCCTTGTGAATTCCTCCAATTTTGGTTCCAATCGGACGAGTAGATGCTAAGATATAAGCGCGCAAAGTGCCTTGCTTACCTTATAGAGATGTTTATGAGAACAAGCTTTTAATTGCATATCCATTTTTTAGTTGTGTGCGGTATTTAGTAGTGTGCGGTATTTGGTAGTGTGCGGTATTTAGTAGTGTGCGTTGCGTTGCGTTTGTGTGCGGTATTTAGTATATACGCTCAAGAAGTCTTAAAATAGGTATAGGCTCCGTCAATCTATCTCAAGTAGTTTAATTAATTAGCCTGAAATTAATAACATTTCTGATAAAGTTGAGAAAAAGTTAGCGACAATCACCAGCTTGACAGTTGCTGAGGTTTTAGCTACGAAGAAACCTAGGGTAACTGGATGCTTATGTTACTGAAAGGACATAAGAATGGTAAATTGTTACCATGGCCAGGTACTGCTCATCGGTGAGGTTAGCAAGGTCGTCATCATTTTGCTCATACTTGGGCATGCCCCAGACTTCTCTGTCGAGGTCTGAGCTCAGATTTTTGGGTACAAATTTTGATGATACATTGGCCACCTCACTCTCGCCATTGCTCAGTGGTAAGCTCGACTCCATCATGACTTTGCAAATCTTGAAGCAAGGAGTTTTAATCCCTTGATGTTTTATTTCAGTTTTGGGTGCTGAAAGCAGGTCACAAAGTGTTCAAACGAAATTAAATAATTGCCAATTTGATTTGTTCAGATTTGCCATACAAAAATTCATAATATGCTGACAATTTCAGTGGGTCAGCCTGTATACATGGACATTTCTTACCTTGCTGTTATTCAATGACTTTTTCGGTACTGCGAGGCTTTGGCGCAAAAACTTGAGGCCCACCCATGCACAAGAATAAAAGCGAGCAAGAGAAGAGGCCGTTTTCTCCTCTCCATTTCTCGCCTTTCTCTTTTTCGCTTTTGCCGGAAGAATTTGTGTTGCACAAATATAGTATATTTTGTGGTCACAACTTCTACATGATAAAAAGCTCTTTGAAATCACACAGCTGAAAACTTTGACAGGCCTTAAATGCTTCATATTTTAACGCACATTTTTCTGCTATATAACTCTGCATGTACATTTCGCTTTTCCCAACATATGTGGCCGGAAAATTTTGAAATTATTCTCTACTAAAAAGCATAATTCACTCCTCCGCATGACTTTTTGAAATATGATACAATAATATTTCAGTTTTGAGATAATGAAAAAAAAATGATATCTGATACAGGTAGATTCAAAAATGATTTAGATCATTTTGGCAGCCATGCTTTTGAACTTGCTGCTAATTTTCCACTTGCTATGTGAAACTTGTGGTGGTCAAAAGGCCCATTTTGGTCTGGATGGCCAAGGCAATGGACTCATTGAAATACCGAGGAAATTTTGGCAAGGCCAAAATTATGCTTCGCTGAAAATTCACCTGAGCAAAGAAGTCATGCAAAACTGGACTAGTCAAAGTAAGTTGATTCCAAAGTAGTACAAAAATGTTCCATTACATAAAGTAGAGTATGAAGCCAAAAAATGGCTATCATTTTGCAATTTTCAAAGGCTGGAAAAATGGGAAAAAGGAAAGTCTCCTTTTTTTGGATCAGACTCTTGAGGAAAATTAGCTTTCCAATGTGTTCACGATTTCAATTGGATTTGTAGACTTGCACCAAGGAGGAGAGGCCAAATCTTCTTTGGCCTTATCGGGTGGCCTTAGTGGCCTTCAGCCAGCAACACGGGGATTATTAAATGAGCGGAAAAACGACGTCAACTTTCTGAGGCCGATCCCATTTCTGCAATCTTACGGCCACTCCGAAGCTGACACAAAGGAGGTAAGCTACTATAAAGAAGCAATAACATTTTTTAGGCCTTTTTTATAAAGGCTACTTGACGTGCCATGAAGGCTGAAATTACAATTCTCCGCCACAGTGGACTTTATATGGTGGACTATCGCGAGTACCAAAAAAATCTCATATGTGTTAATTTAAGATGAATAATCCACTGTGCTGCCAGGGTTGAACTCATTATCCGGATTTTCCTGCCATAGTGGATTATTTGCGCGCGCATTTTCTCACTTTTTTGAAAAAGTAACAACTTTTGATGCTTTCCAAAATTTCTGCATGCAAATGGGCTGTATCAAGTTTTTTTTGCATAATTTTGCTAGATTGTATGAAAATTGATACTGTTGCAGCAGGTAGCTTCTCCTGTGGAATTTGATATTGTGCACAAAAGGCGGAGAAGCCATCGCCAAGAAAAGTTAATTTTGGACTTGCTGGGAGAAATCCACCAAACGAGTGATGACGATCTAGCTAAACCGCAAACTTTGACAGCCAAAGTTGACAGCAGAGAGCCAACTTTGAATACACCTAGAGTTGAAAATACAGAAGGTAAATTATAATAATCAAGCTTAAAGCTGATATTTTCCCTCCTTTTTTTGACGCGAACAATCTACACCTATTTATTTTGAATACTTGGCTTGAGTTTTGAATTGTGACATTTTGCAAAATATTTTAAGCCTTTTTGTCATAATTTTTTTCAAAACCAAAAATGAGCCATTTACAATAGCCAAGTGAGCAGGAAATGTACGCACTAAATGGTAATGTAGTCCATTGCGTAATGATGATAAAGCGCTCGCTACTTTTACTACATTTTCCCGCCATTAGAGATAATGAAATGACAACTTTGATGCAAATTCCCCAAAAGAGTAAAGGCTGACTCCATGCAGACGACAAAATTAAATTCACAACTACCCACAAAAAAGCAATTTTGAGTTTCCCACCAAATCACAACCCAATTACTTTCACGTCCAAAAACCACAAAACTAAAATTAAAGGAAACACATATTTTTTAAATCAACTGAAAAATGAACACTAGAAGGCTGAAATATTACAAATGAAATCAAGCCTCAAGTTGACAGGCTCAAATGCAAACAGATTTGAACAGGTTTGTTAGGTTGGCCGCAGAGGCGCTGAAAGGGGCCAATTTCTCCCGAGAAAAGCCAGATTTCGCACCAGAAGCTTCAGCAGTGAGGCAAAAGATCTACAAAACTAAAGCAACAGGTAGAACAAAAAAAATGGGCTAAAAGTTATTTTAAAATTTTTTTTCCAATGCAGATGATTTTGCACTAATCACTGGAGGTTTCAGTGAGGCCTCAAAAAGTGTGCTTCACCTTGGCCTCTTTTCTGGCCGGAACCACTGCCAAACTCAAGTGCAACTTCCCTTTCCACTGAGCCATCATGCAGCTTTAATGACAATTGAAAAGGCTCTCATTTTGTGTGGAGGTTTAACCAGTCAAGGGGAAATCTCAAGCAAGTGCATCAAGTATGACACAAAAAGAGGAGATTGGCAAACCTTTCCAACCTTGCCTTTGCCCCTCGCTCATGTCAGCTCTCAAGTGATGCCCGATGGCAAAATGTTCATTTTTGGCGGGGGACAAGTGATCACTTTTTCAGACTCAGACTTTAAGTGGAAAATGGCCCGGAAGTATGACCAACCCAGCTTTTCGGCCTGCTCCACTAAGTGGGACGAGCAAAGCATCATCATAACTGGAGGTCAAACTCCAAGTGGTGAAGCTCTCAAAACAGCGATGATTTTCGATACAGAAAGTCTGACTTTTGCTTCATTGCCCGAACTCAACATTGCAAGAAGCCAACATGGATGCAGCATGGTTACAAGTCCCAAATTCAATGGTAATTGGGAAAAGCTTGCCTAAAGCTTTGATTAATGCCAAATCATATCTAGATGGCGCTGCACTCGTACACACAGGGCACTTCAGATCAAAATGACGTCATAAATTTGGCGCGAATAAAAGCGGGTGCGTGATTTCATCAACGCGGGCCGGCGTTTCAACCTCGCACATTGTGTGTGTTAACGGATGACAGATTCTGCAATGGGCCGTTTGATTCCGAAAAAAGCCCACAAACAGAGTTATTTCAGAATGCAACTAGCGCCATCTGAACCGACTTTGTAGCATTAATCTAAGCTCAAGACAAGCTTTTCGCAATAATACCAATATAATTATCAATTACTTAATAATCAATTAATCATCAATTTCATGAATCAAATTATTCCTATCAGTCAAATGAATCCTATGAGTCAAACGGCTCACATGAATCAAATGGCTCACATGAGTCAAATGGCTCACATGAGTCAAAAGGCTCACATGAGTCAAAAGGCTCACATGAGTCAAATTGTGCTCATGAGAGTAAAATAATTACGATCGCCGTCAAACTCAACATTTTAGTTAAAAGGCCTGCAACAAATGGCGGTAAAAGCATTTACTAACTGTAACCGGTTTTACTCGCGAGTAAATTCACTTTGCCGATCGTGTCAGCTTTTTGCAAACCCCGTGACGTCACAACATGGCATTCCGGCAAGTTCATTTCTCTCGGAAAATCGGTCACAGTTAATAAAATTTGACTTGCTGCTTCTCAGGACTTCGAAGGTAACGTAAATAATGCCCTCGGTGAGTAAAATAAAACCTCGCCTCACTATTCCCCTCGCTTCGCTCGGTTCAAGATTCGGCTTGGTTTCATTTACTCACCTAGGGCAATTTTTACTTACCTTCTCAGTCCCAAAAAGCAGCAAGTAAAATACTATTACGCACTGTAAACCGAATTTCCTCGTGAGTAATTCACTTTGCCGGTTGACTCAGCTTTTTTGCACTCCCGATGCGCTATGAAGTAAATGACAACCCTAGGGTTACTTTTTACTTAGTAAATGGTAAATGCGAACCCTAGGGTTACTTTTTACTTAGTAAATGGTAAATGCGAACCCTAGGGTTACTTTTTACTTAGTAAATGGTAAATGAGAACCCTAGGGTTACTTTTTACCAACTTGGTCAAGTACTTGTCATAAGCAGGGATACCTGACGTTTCCGAGGCCGCTGTAGTTTTCTTGGCCTCTTCAATCCATTTTTCCAATGATTTTTCACTTTTTCACTACTGCTGCCGCTGCTTACTGTTAGGTGTTAGGCAGTCGCTCAGCTACTTTGTTATGGTTTGTAGTTCTTGATCAGGCTAAAGAGGGGAGCAATGTTTCTAGATAGCAGAGCCATCTCTGGATTATTTCAGAAAACACGCTAAATTGATAATTAATTTATTTCCTAATATATTGCGTTTTTGGAAAAAAGTTACTTTTAAGTCATGCTTGGATTCCACATTTCTATAGCTATGCAAAGTTTCAGATCTCTGAGCAATTCCCACCAAGGAATCGGCATGCCTTAAGTTCACGGCCCCTTATGAAATTGCGCTTGATTTCGGCAAGTTCATTACTCACTTGGAAATTCGGTTTAAGTGCATAAAATTTGTACCTGCTGCTTTTTGGGACTTCGAAGGTGCGGTAAAAATTGCGCTCGTATGGTAAACATAAAACCTCGACTCACTTTTGACCTCGCTACGCTCGGTTAAAAGATTCGTCTTGGTTTTATGTTTACCATACTCGCGCAATTTTTACCGCACCTTCTCAGTCCCGAAAAGCAGCAGGTAAAATACTATTGCAGATTTGACGTCATCAAACATAAACAAAAAGCTGGATATTTTTTTTGAGAATTCATTGATTTCAGTTATTTTCATTCCAATATCTAAAATCCTTGATTAATGGTGATCATTTTGGTACCATTTTCGTAAAATTTGGCCTGAATTCAGGTCGATTGGCGCATACATGATTCATATCAGAGATGATCTTGAGCATCGCGCTCATTTTATAGCGGCAGTTTCTTCCCAGCAGCTTGCACTAAGTAGAAGAGACGGATCGAAAATGACCTAGAACTTGGATTTTCAGAGCCCACTTAAAAGGCATTTTGGTAGATTCTGTTGGAGTCATTGCTCTATTAGAAAAGTCAATGAAACAAAAGACCCAAAATTCAAGCCTTAGGGTTAGAAAACATTTAAAAAATGCCATTTGGAACTAAAGAACAACTTTTGAGCTCGAACTTGCACTTAAAATCGCCCAAACTTTTGTATGGAAGTTCTCAATTTGATCAGTGCTGCTACACGATTCTGTTGATTAATTCATAAAAATGCCAGTTTGACAGCTAAATCAAAATACCACATCTGGATCTGAGATTAAGCTCCACCCTCTTATTTTTTGCGCGAAAATGTTGCCGTGAGTTTGCACGAGGGTTGATACGCCCTCTATTTTGCATTTTTTGTAACTTTTAGCGCTAAATGACGGCGATCGTAATTCAAAAGAGTTAATTGACTTACTATTGGCAATCAAGAATCTTTACTTTTGACTCAAACAAAGTTAGCCTCACTTGGCTCAAAGCCTCCTGACTTCTTTGGCGGAATTTTCCTCATGATTTTATGTGATATGCCATTTTTAGCCCTTTATAGGCATGTTTGTGGCAGGAGGCGTAAATTCAGTACTGAGTGACCTGGTTGCTTCATCCGTGGAGTATATTGCTGATGGGCAATAAGTACATCATGTCTCTGGTGCACGTTACGACCAGAATAGGACTTGATTGGACCCCTCCAGTGGAACCTGTGGAAACCGTGGAGCCCGTGGAGCCGCCAGAAGTCCGGAAGGTTGCCCATTCACCGCTACATCACCACCTCAAAATCCCAAAACCTCCCTTCTCAAAAAACACCTTTTCATCTCCTCCAACTCTCTGATTGTTGCTGCTGTTGCTGCTACTACCTATGCGTTGAGCCTTACCTATGGCAATTCACCTGACCTTGAGTGGAGAAGTTGCTAGCCATTGTGTGGAGGAGTTGCTAGCTGCTACATAGAGAGGACCTGCAGCTGCATGATAACGGAGAGAAGCAGATGGAAGCTGATGGAACTTGCTGCGATGCATCGAGGGGAGAAGAAGGAGAAGACTCGGGGAGTTCGATGGGGGACTTCAGAGAAACAAGACATGGACCAAGTGCACATGGCCCATTGAGTGAGCTCTGCCCTGCTATTGTCCCACCAAAGTTCTCCAAAGTGTGCTGAGGCATGAAGAAGATGGCCACAAGAATATTTACTGCAGTACTTATTTCTTTGTATTTGCTGCCATTAATTTGTGTGGTGTTAAAAGCTGAGTGAATAAGACAACCTTGTTTGACTTTGTTCGACCATAACTTGTATAGAGGTTTCCTGGGCAGTTATGCACCCTAGTCTGAGGCTGTTGAGGCCGTTGAGGACGTGGGTAGGAGGCCCAATCACTGGTCTACAGCACTGAAGCTTGCCATGTGATGTATCTCGCCAGAGTTGGAGCACTGAGGCTGCGGCTTTGGGTCCAAGGCGAGTAGACATCCGGCCAGCACCCGGAGGCTGCGAACGGTACCGCGACCATGAAGCCGATGCTAACCATCCTAGGCTTCAGAGGGTGTGACCGTCGCACACCATTTTGGAGGCCCCGGAGGGATAGAAGGCCACTCTCTCTCCTAAAGGTTTGATGACCAAAAAACCATGAAGTCCCGGAAAATGTCTTGGTGTGGATCAGGATTCCTGCTCTGCGGCGCAGGTTGGGCCGCACGCTGATTGCGATCAGGGTGTGTCTACTACAGTACAAAAGAAAAATCCCGAAGGCTGACGAGCCGATGGGGGTCACTCCGATGGCATTTGGGCCTATGTGGTGCGTAGGCTTTAGATTCCCTTAGACCCAAGTTGCGCATTGATGCCGTTGGCGGGTTGGAATTGGCGCGCGGGGAGTGCAAGAAGGTACAGGCCGTGACGTACCACCAGCCCGTTGATGATGTCTTCCATGGACCATTGTTATGATGATGAGCCTACACAAAGTAACAATGACACTGTCTTTCCCGGAGGTGAATGCATGCGTGCAGGCTCCGCATGGCATAGCTTGGAGTATGGGTGCCATGGCAGCCGGAAAGCCAGCCAAGGTGCAGGTTGCGACCTGAGCCTCTGTTGCCTATCCATTATGGGGCGAGTGAGCGCAAGAGTGTTGCGACACTAGTGGGTCTCGTCCGTGGGTTTGGCCACACAGATGGAAGAAGATGATGTAATCCATGACTTGCGAGTCAATGAACCCCAAATAGGCCACGCGTGGAGCCAGAGTGGGAGCCACAAAGGAAAATGCGTGTTTGGGGCCCAAAAAACTGGCTAACCTTGGACAAGTTGCCGAGGGCACAGGGAAGGTTGGCCGGCCCGCAACTCGAGGAGGAGTGGGCAAACTTTTATCTTTCATTCACTGAGTCGACACTGGTTGGCGAAGTGGCATACCTTTTTTGCGTAAAAAGTTGATGCACCTTTGTTTCAGAGACTTAGAAGAACTTACCATCCATACACCTGTTGGCACCAGTAGTGCCAAATTTTACTTCATCTTTTATATTGTAATAAGTGAGTGTATATTTGTGCGTGTGTGTGAGTGTGTGTTTTGTCTTGGCCGCTCATAGCCTTGACAAAAAATAAATAAACGAGCTTAGCAATTGCAACCTTTTTCTCTGTGTCACTTGACGCGGCGTAGTAATTAGGACAAGCTTCCCTGTGCTTTGAACAGCGTATAGCTTTTAATTCGGTATTACCGAATTTAGTACACACAGTAGTGTACTAAGACCAGAATATTGCGTGTGACTCCGTTGCACCTCTAAGAGATAAGAAATACTTCGTGTGACTCCGTCACGCTTTTTACAAGATAAGAATGGCTAATCAGGATTCTAGGATCACTGGACCTACTCTGGCTGAGGAAGTTACGAAAGTAAAGGATCGATTGTTGCAACATCTTGGGATTAGTGAGGACACTTTTCAAGGGTACTTATCCCAATGCCACCCAAATGGGACCAGCAGGACTGTCTTGCAAAGATTTTTGCCACACGTTGCTTACCCTGAAGCACTAGAGTTTGTTACGGTAACCCCAGCACAAATAGCAGCTGTCTGGGATAGGACTCGGATAGTAATTGTTCCTAGGGAGCCAATTAGACCGTTGGATGATCATATTACGGCAATCATTAGTACTATGCCTCTTAAAGATCCAGTAGGCCAGGTTGTAAATGTGGTTAAATATATTGATGCACTTGACCCTAATTCATTGACAAGCACGACATGTGCTTTATTATGCATTTGTTTTGGTCTGGATGAGTTCCTAACTCGTATTGAGGAAAAGAAAGATCTGCAGCATATCCAAGAAGTTGATGGAAGCTCCATGACCTACGCAATGTCAGGGACGCATGAAATGGTTGCGACATTGATATCCAGGAATTGGCTAAAGATACGGGCATTTGGAGATGGATTTTCTATTGTAGCAAGGCTTTATGGCCTACAAATCAATTATTTCCTAAATGAGCCGCTTAACCTGAAGCCACAGAAAACTTCAGGCCAGAGTGTACATTTTCCAAACAATGAGACGAGTAATGCTGTTCCAGATATGTCCTCGATAGCAAGTCCACCTGGGACTAACCATCATGAGTTCACTACAGGTGTTGATCTGAATGGCCAAAATAAGTCAGTCCTAACCTCGACTAAAATGAATCCTCGTGATTTGCACAACTTGACTAATTCTGTCACGCTTCCTCCAATGGAAGTTGTACATAGGATGGTACAAAAGATGTTGTCAGGAGGCCATTTGAATATTCAGGAATTGAACACGGTAAAAGCTTACTACACGAAAATGCATGATGCAAGCACGGCAAATAAAATCATTGCCTCTGCACAAATCACGGCTAAGCACATGGTTGGGGCAAAAGTAGAGTCTATCTTCAGTAAGAATTTAGAAAGAACCTTAAGCATAGTAGATGCTGCAACGAAGGAAAGAATGGTGCCGGAAACTGACGTCATCTACGATGAGTCTGCTCCGATTTCAGAGAGGCTGAAGTTAATTAACACCGACGAGATTAAGGATGTGGAATCAGCCAGACGAGTAATCCTTCAGATGGTTGACCCAAACTTATCCTCAGGAAAGAAATTGATTGAGATGCAGAAGCTCTTTAGTGTACTTAGCACGAGGGACGAGTTTACTTCTCTCCAAAAGCAGATATTGGCAGAGGGCTACTTGAAGACCCCTGAAATAAGTGTGGCCGCTGGAGTATCAGCTGACACTTCTAGGAGCATTTATGATCCGACTACCATGAGAGGTTACATCGCTGCACCTACGAATGGCCATGTTAAGTATGCAAGCTCACAGTCAATGAAGGAGATTAGGCACAAATATACTAAAAAGTTTGATTTACATAGTTCTTCATTAACTGCTGAGAATATAATAAATTTTCTGGACTATATGGCGAACGAGGCTGGCAGACAGCATTGGTCTCATGCAGCTTTGTTAACAGCCATGTGTGAGGCTTCATCCCAGAATACTAGTGAGTATTTTAAGGGGATGGCTGGAGAAGGAAAAGATGGTATGGAATTGCTATGGCAAGATATCTTTAACTACACGCAGTTTGTGCGTAAAGAGGATCCATATTTCCTCATTCAGGAGATGATCCGGAAGCCTACTGAGTGCTTCACTGCCACACTTAAGGCAATTCTTCGACTGCGAATGAAGATACACAGCACAACCATTGGAGATGGCGGAGATGCCCATGCAGTCTCTGAAGCCATCTCTGATGGTTTTGCACTCCTAGGACGTCATTGGCCTCAGAATTACCAGTCATTAGTAAACAAATACAACGACTATCTGCTGAGAGCGAATATACCTGCTAGGAGTTTGCACGCCTACAATATCATGATGAACTTGATTGGCAGTGACCTAGGTACCTATGTGCCAAGGGACGTGGATAGGGCTCATAAAGAGGAGAGGCTGCCAATGGTACCCAATATGCGTGCCAAACCTAGAATTGCTATGGTTGAAGCTACTGAAGAAGAGGTGTTAGACAGTGCTAGCACTATGTCGGCAGCCTCTGGCCGTAGTCAACGAAGTGCTAAAATAATAAATGAGCTACAAAGCGAGTTGGCTCGAGCAAATTTTGAATTGAGTAGGCAAGCTGTTGAAGTAGCTATGATGAAAGCTGAAACACCATCCGAGAAAATAAATAGGTTGGGAAAAACTTTTAACATAGATACATCTAAGTTGCCTGAAGGAAACCCTCTTCAGACTAATGGGTGCTTGTTCTGCAACCAAATGCATTACGCTACACAGTGTACAAATTACCCAAACACGAATTTGACCTCAATTAGAAACGATGGCACATTGTGCCCGTTGTGTAAAGGATTGCACCTTGAGTTTAGGGGAGAACAGTGTTGGAAGACACGACCTGCTCGTAAACAATAATGGGACCAAGTACAAAAACTCCCAATAAGAATGATAAAGATAGTTACATCTTGCCTTCATTTATGAGGGGAGAATGTAACAAAGAAGTAGGACGAGCTTACTTTGATTATTTAAAGGAGCAATCTGTGAAAAATGCCGAAATTATGACTCGTGGAAGTGAGGACAAAAAGGCTCTGGTCCTTGCAATAAGGGGTAGAAAAAGTCGGTTTGTCCATCAGCATACTATGACTGTAATTGAGATTAGCATAATACTGTTTGCAATAACAATATGTCAATATTGCTTATTTGGTTGGGATTATTGGCCAATTACAGTAATCTGTAGTGGAGCAATAATAGCTTTATGGTACTACTTTGTAAAAGGTAGCACGAGTGATGAGCAAAAAACTTGTAGTAATGATGGTATCGTTACACATCTGGCCTCAGTAAATGCTAATGAAGCAGAGCCAGTAACACATTTTGAACCTTTACCGAATCCGGAACTTGAAGATGACGTACTGAGTATATACTCATTAAAACTACATAATGTTTGTGAAAGGTATTTTATACCAGTAGAAATAACTGGAAAAATACGTTTGCATGCTTTATTTGACAGTGGAGCAATGGTGCAGATAATATCACGCACTCTTGTAAAACTGATCGAAGACAAAATTGGTTACACTCTACCTCGGGTCGAAACTAATTATGTAATTAAGAACTTTAATGGGGAAGAATTCCCAGGGAATGAAGCTGTCTCTATCCAAGTTGCATTTGGGAATCGTGTTTTAATCAGACAGGCTGTTTTCCTTGTATCTGATTGCGATACACTATTAATGATAGGAAACTCGTTATTAGTAGACAATAATGTCCGGATGACTAGTAAAGATGGAAAGCACTTTATGGATTTCCCTGGAAAGTCCAAAAATAAGAAAATTCCACTCTTACTATCAAAAGAGGCTTTCTACCCAGTTGCAATAAATGAAGGGATCACTCTACTCCCTGGAGAAGAAGTGACCACCATGGCTAGTTTACCTCATGATTTACCTGTCATCAGTAATGACATCCAAATAGATTCTGACTCTGACGAAGATGACGACCTTGGTCGTACTCATCACCAGAGAAATGTTTATTCCGGATTGGTGGATAAGTACTTAAACTTTATGCCTAGTAACGAGTACCGCGGAGTGACCTCTGAGGGGGCACTTACTGCAGTCACTCGTAAAGGTACTTTCCCAGTAAATATTGGGAATAATACTGAGGATCCCATCTACTTAAATGCACATGCAGTGATTGGGCGAGCCAGGATTGTCAAGAAACAGAAATTTAAGAGTACGGTTGCAGCCCATGTGGCTAACATTAGTTTAAAGGCCCTGGAGCATGAAATGGAGTCATGTTACTGCAATTATTTGGATTCGCACGTAATTGTGCAGTTTACGGATATAAATGGTCTTTCTTTTACGGATATGCATTTTTTCAATGCCTATGAGCCATTAAGGGGAAGCCACAAGCCCTTGATTAGTAGAAAAGGAAATTACGTATTTATCTCAGCTAACCAAAGTGATGGTTACGAAGAGATAACTGATGTGATAATTAGCAAATTTATGAAACGAGAAAAATGGGATGAATTACCGTGGGCTGTTATTGTCCCAGGGCATAAACTTTTGTCTGGCGAACAAAAGCGCATTGTAATAAAGATGAATATGATGGTGGATAAACTCAAAGTAGTATGGCTAAAATATAAGTATATTTGCCCACCATGCATGACCATTGCCTTGTGTCCTATTGAATCCTACCTCAATGGGATGGATAGGGTCATAATAACTATGATGATACATGAGTATGAGAATTACCCCCTTGCTTATCAAAGAAATGAACTAGATAAGTATTTTGAACTAAATGTTCTTGGAGCTCATGGTATCATGTTTAAGTTGTCCAACAATGTTGAGTTAATATTCCATGTCCCTAGCGAACATGCTGAGAATATTGGCTACTTAACCACGCTTATGTACATAATAATTGGTCAATTACGGTACCAAAATGTGGCCGACGACGTGTGGATCAGAACACTTATGGATGGCGATGTGCATGTAGGTGACCCACTTTGTATGGCAACCACCGCTGCATTGCTAGTGTTATCTGGGTTACAAATGTACCCTGATGACCTTACCAAAGAGGATATAAAGACAAAATTTGGTAAATTTATACCATTTGTACTTGAACCACATGGTTGCTCGTGCAAGCCTTGCTTGGCAAAGAACATGGGCATCAAAGTGCCACTTAAGAGCTTCACTACTATTTACGAAGGTCCTATTGTGGATACCAGTGTCAGACAAACAGTTCTAAAAAGTCCTTCTGAACTAGACCTCGTATCAGCTAGCCTGGAGCTTTCTAAAGATGAGAGAAATAACCAAAAACTATATGATGAGGTTTATAATCTCCTTTTGAAATTTCCAAGTGAATTTGACCCCCTCCGTGTTTTAAATGGAGTAGCAGGTTATACATTTCCATTGAAACCAGAAACGATCCTGAACATGGATCTAGAACACATTCCGGATGAGGTCAGAGAAGACTTTAGGGACCTCTTAATAGAATATAAGACTATATTCTCGGAGGATCCTAGATCATATAGGCTATGGAATGTCGAACCCATGAAGTTCCAGTTAAAGGATGATAAACCATTAGTGCCAAAAGTATTTAACATGTCGGAGTATGAAACTACGCAGGTTGACCGTAAAATAGCATTAATGCTGTCATCTGGATTAATTGAAATTGTGGATAAGTCACTTAATAGGTACTCGGCTTGCCCTTGTTTCTTGACTTCAAGGCCAAATGATGAAAAGCTGCCTATGAAGCAACGCAAGCCTCGGCTACTAGTTGACTTAACATCTTTTAATAAAAATCTGATATTTACGACTTCGGAGCACATAGTGCCACCTATCCCTACCTTGCTAGGGATGTTATCTAATTCGTGTTTAATGTCATCTTTCGATGTAACATCCGGATACGATAACTTACCTGTGGACTCTGATAGTGCTGATATGTGCTGCTTTGCAGTAACGTCCCCTCGCAGTATATATAGATCAGTCTTTCTGAAAAGTAAGTCATGCCTACAAGGGATCGCCATTGCTCCGAGAATGTTCGCAGAGCTCCTCCAACAGGCCCTTAACCCTGAGATATTGCCCTTTACATGTGTATATGTAGACGATTTGGTTGTGGCCTGTAAGAACCCTGGCAAGCCTAGGCCTACTACATTGGATGATTACATACGACATTTAGGTGATCTGAGGAAGTTGTTTCAAAGCCTCAAGGACTTAAATGCCCTATTACAAATTAAAAAGACACAATTAGGAGTTAAAGAAGCTACAGTCTTAGGGCACCTAATATCTATTGACGAAAATGGGATTATGACTATGCGAATGCCCGATAAATTCAGGTCTGCATTTGATGATTTCCCTATTCCCACAACCAAGAAACAGCTGCAAAAGTTTATTGGAATGACAAACTGGTTAAGCCAGTACTGTCCTAATATGGCTACATACACAGCTCCACTGCTAGATGTATTACAAACAGCGCAAGGGAAAACAGGAAAGTTCACCTTCACTGCTTTCCAAGAAAAATGTTTCTATAAAGTAATAGACGAGATTAGAACAGGTATGTCACTGGCATTGCCACGTTTTAAAGAAGGTTATTTAGTGGTTGATTCTGGGGTAATTAGCACCTCAGCTTTATTAATGGAGGTGAATGAGGATGGTAAAGCTGTGTGTGTTGGTGCACACAGCGCACGCTTTCCTTTATCAGTTTGCCTCTCGTACCACTCGTTTCAGCGTGAAGCATTAGGAGTTTTAACAATGATAAACCATTTTAAAAGCATACTATTCGCCTATGAGCGACTAGTCATAGTTACGGATTGTCTATCAATAGCCAGCGTGCTGGCTAGTTCATTTACTGGTAAAGATGCTTTCACTCATAGACTAGCAGCTCGTATTTATTCCCTGCCTGTAGCATGGAAATTGAGAGCTGTACCTCGCACAGAGGTAGAAGTAGTTGATGTATTATTAAATAAGTACCATCAAACGCCAGAAGGTGAAACTATATTTTATGCGCCCTACTCTATTGCGGGGCAGATTACGAAGGATATTTATGCAAATAAGTACCCTCTGCCCGATGCAATCAAAGATAAGGTGCTAACGACACATGAATTACTTACACATGTGTATGATACACTTGTGAATTCTGGAACTATGAGTAAGACTCTACTCCAGAAAAGGTTGCATTGCCTAAATGACAAATGGGTTGACATGATCGGCACGAAGCCGCCATTTGTGCACGACGACACGTCAACCTTACTTCAAGCAAAACATGATGATGATGAATTTCTTGAGGACGAGATACTTTCAAAACTATCTCATTCGTTTCATGGGGAAGCTGATTTTGACTCACCAGTAAATCATATAGAAAATAACTTAAGAGTAGATACAGTAACTGTTAAACGGCGAATATCGCCACATTTACCAGGAATTACACGCAACCTACTCATTAAGTTGCAACAAAATTGTGAAGAAACACAAAAGATAATAAATCTAATTATGCTTTCGCCTCCAGAGAAAGTACCACTAGATGTTGCGGTAAAATATCGTGTCCTTGACGGTGCCCTGTTGGTCATTCGCAAGAATGTAAAGCTACCTTTTAGCGTTGCGACCAATACGAAAGTATATATGAGTATGCCCAACTGTGTGTACCTGATGGCATGTATTCATTTGCTACATAACCATTTGGGAAGTAAAAAGACTAATACTCTTTTTACCCAATCTATGTATTCAACTTACTCAGCCAGAATCAGTCGTATTATTATTGGTGCGTGCATGCATTGTGCTTTATACCGCCAAGCTAATACTAGGTTTGTTGGGAAGGGGCGTTTCCGCATCCCGACTCAGCCATGGGAATTGGTAATGATTGATTTGGCCAAGTTCGATGACACTTTAGTCAAAGGGTCTTCCGCAAAAGACCTGTTAGTATTTGTCGATGTTTATTCTAAGATGATAATTGCTAAACCACTATTGGATGCTAAATATAAGCAGGTAGCGAATGCTATGGAAGAAGTAATTTCTTTGTTTGGGGTGCCAAAAACATTACTTGCAGATAATGGTGCCCAGCTAACGACTAATAAGGCCCTCCAACGCCTTGTTGATCGTTATAAAATTAAGGAGTTATGTCATTACCGAACTTTATCACCATACAAGCATTCGAACGCTTACGCTGAAAATGCTATACGAATAATAAGGAGTGCATTAGTCCTAAACTCTAACTCATACAATATGAGGTTATGCGATGTGTTTAAGACTTCTATTTACGCAATAAATAATCGCCCTCTTACTTATTTGGCATATACTGATGATAAAGGGGTGAAGATCACCCCCACACCTTATTCGTTATTTTTCGATAAAATGCCGTTCTATCATTTAGGACGGGATGTATTTGAAATACTTAGTGAAAGCGAGGACAAAATTCATAAAGCCGAATGGCGTCAACGCATGCGTGAATATGATCTAGAAGAACAGTTCCACTTAGAAAAAATGAAGGCTACTGAAAGACCTTCCTTTAAACCAGAGATTGGATCATTAGTGTTAGTTATAAAACATCCCATAAATAAACAACGGTATAAATTTATGGATGATTTGTTTGAAGTTATTGACATTGGACAGCATTCGACTGTGACTGTAAAGCCATACCTTTATGATGGGCTTACTCGTGAAGTAAGCTTAGATCATGTCAAGTTATACCGATTCCATGAACTATATAGATTTCTTCCGGAAAAGTTGTCCAACCTCTTGAAACGACCTTACACTCCGGAAGAAATTCTACGTAAAAAAGCAAGGAATGAGGTTATCGAATTTCTTGAAGGGGCAGCCCCTGAAAGTCATGATTATAGTTTGCGGGGTCATACAAAGGCCTCTAGTATAGTGGCCTCGCAAAGTTCATTGATTTCACAGTCCACATCAATGGACACAGAGCCAAGTGCGATTCACCAAACCTATAAGCGCTCTGGTTCTATCCTCATGCAAAAGGCAGCGAGCTTGTTTAAGCCCTCAGATATTTTGCGAATACAGGAGGAAAATAAACAACTCGTGCAAAAGCAGTGGGAACAATATGACCGTAAGAAGTTAGAAGAAAAATACCTAGCTGACAATGCTGGTAATAATATTCTCCACAAAGAAGCAAGTGATTCTTTGTCTGACACTGGCACTGATGATTTTATTGAACAAGCAATTGCACTAAGTGCAAATACAGGGCCCAATGAAGCATTTTATGAGGACATGCTGGCCTTGAGCCAACGTGGCCCTCCTACTTTTGCTGAAATGGCCCAACAAGAAAGATTATACCCGAATTTACCAAGTGTCAAACCTGACCATATTAGTACTCCTGATCGCTCGAACGTCAGTGAAGGGACACTTGCAGGGGTCAGCCCTGTAAAGTGGGCCTTTCGTGGCCAATACCGTGATCAACGTGTGCCAGATATACCTGAAAGTCCGGAGAAATATCACACTCCTGACCAAAGTATGTCTGCAACTCCTAATAAGGACAATGATAATATAGAGGAGATTGTTGAAAAAGCAGCATCTTTCATCGCACCTTCCAAATTTGACACTGACCTAGAATCTTTATCTGCTGGCCTGGAAAGTATGCAATTAGCACTGCCTACTGATCCATTCGGCGGAAATACACACGATGATGAAAATGAAAGTAGTGATAGTGATGACACAACTACAATTTATTATACTGCTCGTAAAAATCTGCGGCGTACACCGCTGACAAAAAGCATTAAACAGAATGTTCAAAAAGCAATCGATATTGTACGACGCCAGTTAGAACTCTCACCACGTAAACGGCCTCCCTCTCCACCAATCGATAATCCTATGGAAGGGCCCAGTGCCCCAAAACCGGAGATTTATGGAGCTGAAGGAGGGGAGCCTCAAGTTCGGTATACTATAATGAAAAGTCCGGTCAGAAAACCTGATTTGCAACCAAGAAATAGTGAGTTACCAAATGCGGGAGTACCACAAACTGTGCCAAGCACAAACGTACTTGAGCACTTTTCGGCAAAGGTTACACCTTTGGGTGACCTGGCTATGACTGAAAATGAGCACCTTGCTCATCCATCTACTCCTGAGGTTACACACCCCACTGTCAGGCTAACCAGCCCGGTAGTTCCACAACCGGGTACTCAGAAGCCACCTGAGGCTGCTGTACGAGCTCCGTATGAACCAGAAAAGTTGTCTCCATTACGTTTTCTTCCTCATAACCTAAGGAGAAGAAAAAACGTTAACTATCGCTCCCTGGCAGGGTTTCGAGAGTATAATAAAAATAACGTACCTGCGGGTCCTCCTGCGATTGTTCAGCCTGATCCCCTGGAAGCATTGACTCGTCCGGAAGCAGCATTGACAGCTGAACAGAATACAAGTCCTTTACAGAATGTTCAACAGCTTCTTGACCAGCCTAGTAGCTCGGCAGCCACACCAATTGCCGGATCAAAGGAACCAGAATCCTCGGCCGCTGTCCAACCAACAGTTGAACCCGAGATTAGTGAGCCCACTCCAATACGGATCCTTCCCAGACGACAACTGCGGGAGAGAAAGGAAACTGTAGATTACAGGGAGTTAGCGGGCATAAGAAAGTATGGGAAAGAGAAGAGCAAAGCTGGTAAAGCACAAAAATACTTTCCTAATATTCCACGAATAGCTCCTTTAGATCGGGAGGAAAAGGAATTCGCCCGTGTTAGGTTTACAAATACGAACCAAAGGCCAGACCAAAAAGAGAGAGAGTTACTAGAAGAGGTAATTCCTAATTGGAAACTGAATAAAAACATGGCTGCAGTCCATGATTATATTCAGTTTCTCAAAGCGACTGGCATGGATCACCAAGATGATAGCAACATAAATGAAATGAAGAAGCTGCGTCTCACCTATGATGAACTATACAAGCTAGCTTTTAAGAAGTTTAAATAGAAGTTTTGTAAGTAAGGACGTGATGACGGTAATCGTAGTTCAATTTTATGGGATAACTACCTTTACTTTGTCAGTCCAAAATGGGCGCACCGTTTTACCAACCAAGTGCACCCAAAATTATATTATGTAATACGTCATGCGGACTTCAAGTTGTTCGCTTGACAAAAAGATCATACAATACTAACGGGCAATATAACTTCGCATGCCCGTCAGTAATTTACGATATTCATAAAGGTAATGATAAGTTGCTGAAAAATACATTGACAGCAAGAAAACGACTAACGAAACATACTTTTTGCAGTTCGTTAGCGGTTCTAAAAGTATGTATAAAAATGATGGAAAATGATGGATGCCACAAGGCATTGGATTTGGACTTCCTCTAAGGCTTGTTCAACCCTTCAACAAACCAAACCTCGCTTGTTTTGACAAAATAAATGAAGTTTGTGTAGGTTCTTTTTACAGTATTGATATTGATGGGACAAATAATTTTGTCCTGTTTCCTGACAAATACCGATGCAAATCACGCGTTGACCGGTACTTGCATGTGCTTGCCCCATACTACTATAGTAGGAGGTCAAGCTTACGATAAACAATGGGCCGATTGGCCTGAATAAAGTTAAGTGTTATATAAGTTATATAAAGAAAATAATATGAACACGCCATGCAAGAGGGAAGTTGCAGATGGGCGTCATACCAGAGGGGCGAATGCCCCTTCTGAATAAGTTATGTTTTGAAAACTATGGTTAAAGCTCCACTGAGCTATGTCCAAATGAACTGCTATCCACTCCATGCCTCGCGTGGGTTGATAGCTATTGGGACTTTCGTACCTAAGTACAGCAAAAGTTGGCACTAGGCACTGTGCAAGTGGGACACAATAACCCTCACAATACGTAAGAGGACTTGTGTTGGCCGCATTATTGTATAAAATCTTGGAACGATATTGAAAAACTCTCAAACGAGCTGACGAAAAGTTGCACACCCTCTGAAATGAGGAGTGGGCATAGAAAAAAAAAAAAGAATGATTATAAATCACACAAGTTCTGGCATGGAAACGATACCACAGTAGTATATGCCATAAAACACAAACTCTGTTGCAACGACTACTGTGCCTATAATATCAGAGTGTCTCGACCATGACCTGGTTGCATAACGCAGGTCTAGTCGTGACGCCTCCAGACTTTGAGAAGGATGGAACATGGAAATCTGTACAAAAATGGGATTCATCTCCCTAAAAAGGGATTTTGAATGAAATACTTAACACAGTTTTTTATGCTTGGATGAATAAAAATGCCCATATGCTGGTGAAACCATCAGCTTTGGATACAACTGGAATATCTTGGAGGAGAACAAGTGTTTCCCCATAAAATACCATTTTACATTTCATTTGCCCAAACATTTTTTGTGTGGCAAACGAAATTGTAATTATAAAAGAAAATAAAGTTCAATATATGCCGCCTTTTTCTACTTACTAAGGCACGATTTAGTTATTGACATCATGGATGGTGCCCGCAGGCGCCATCGATTAAATTGAATAAAATTAGCCTAACCGCTAAGATCTTTTATAGTTAAAGATTCGAAAACATACTTACCTGAATTTTGTGTGACTGCTCACTGCAGTTCCCACAAAATGAAGAAATTTGTGGCGGGGGGGGGGGAGTATATATACGTAGCCGCAGGAAATGCAGCCTGCGCCCCAAAAATTTCACAAAATTTGAGCGCCCTCGTGCTCTGAGAAAGTATTGTAAACAAAATTTCTAGAAAAAACTGGAAATGGCAAAACTATGAACCGGAATACTAGCACATAAATGTCGCAAAATCTGCTTCATATATTATTATTAGTGCTAACCGAAATTAGCTGAAAAGATTGGTGCTGATAACCTCAACCTTTTAAATCAATTTCGGTTACGAGCACCCGAACTTGATGCACGCATCAAGACCGAGCTGGAATGCAGAGCTATAATAGCGGTGCAATTCAGTGATAACAGATAAAAAAATAACCCATGAGTCTGTTCAATATGGCTAGACAAAAAACTTTTGAGCAAGATCAACTGAAATGTGAGTTGCATTGCGCAAAGACGCTGAGCCAGCTTTTGTCGAACAGATACCCGACTCCAAGGGGGGCAAAAAGTTGTTATGGAACAAAAGATCCAGAGACGCTCCTAAACTAGAAAAATCTAGTTTGAGCGGCTTCGCTTGGAGACGTAGAATGGTGGCGCCACCATGCGCCTAACCACAAACTAAAAACGTTTTGCCCAAGGCTAAAACGAACAATGAAGATTGGAACCGCCGGTGCACCTACAATTCACCTGGGAAGGTTTTTGAACCGAGCTAAACTCAAATTATGGCCACACTCGGCTCGAGTGGTGATTCAAATTCCGGGATTTATTATGCGGGTACAAGGAATAAAATAAAACGTTGCATAAAAGTCAAGAGAATGAAAATGACTAATGTTATAATGATACCGCTAATGATCGCCAGATGGACTAACAGAAGAAAAGGTTCAAAGTGCACAAAGATTAGGCATATTGTTAAATAAAAGAAGTGCTGAAATGTGGCTATCTTGCAGTCGCCACATGAATCCCCTCTCTTTTGGTGGAGAATTCAATTTACGCTAAACACAGCACTAGCAAAACAAGCTAGGTCAGCACACATTGTAGACTGACATGTGAGAAAATGAAAAATACACGTCTTCTAGCCTGATATGGAAAAGAATATTGTGCCATTGCCTAGTGCTTGAGCTTGCTTTTGCTATGTGCAATGACATACGGCCGGTTTTCCAGTCCTGTAGGGACTACGTTTCCCTCGCCGCACTCAAGGCCGAGCCGGAATGCCCAAGGAAAAAAGGATGCCAAATTGGCATTGGTAGCCCATAAGCACCAACGCTTGGCCGGTAGTAATCGCAGACACTCAAATATGGTGCTGCATCAAGCCCGAGCTGGAATGCAGGGCTATAGTGAACGCTTTTCTTGAACATTGAAGCATCGTTTGCAGTGTCAAGGCCGTCAAGGTCGAGCTGGAATGCTAGCTTATTTACAGGCCCGAATCTGTGGATTTGGGCCGCTAATGATTCGCTAATGATTAATTATGCAATTAAAATGCAATTCTTGACACCTGAGATATGGTCTACGGTCCTTTTGGCCATGAAATGTAAAAAATTGGACTCGAAATGTGCTTGGCTATGATAATGAACTGCTGAACTTGACTAGAAAGGTGCTGAGCTTCATAAGGCTGAGCTATCTGCTGAGGTAAACGCGAAATGAGTTGCGGTAAACACAGTAGACACAAAAGTACAAAGAACGTGGACTTTATTGTCCCGAAAGGGAGGCCTCCTGGCTGAGGGGGGCGGGCTGGCCTTGGGCCACGTTGGGGCCAGCCCTGGCCGGTGCGGTGGCCTACCGATAACGAGACGATTTCTGCAAAAGATAAGGCGAATATAGTGAAGCTGTGATAGCTTAAATGAATAAGTTAGACTTACTAAACGACTCCTTCGAGGGGGTCCTCCTCCCCCACAAACAGGTGGAGGACCCAGGCCGAGACCCTGGGCAGGTCCGTGGGCTCGTCCCACACCCGGCTGACGAGCCGATACAGGCCCCTGGGCCTGGCCCGGTGGACCCAGGCGAGGGCGGGCAGGGCCACCAAATAATAGGTGGCCGCCCCTGCCACGTTCAGGGCCACGCCCTAGAGGATCTCTTCGGCCTGCAATACGAGAAAAAGTCGAGCTTTCGAGCTTTGACCAAATAGATAACGAATAATGCACTTACGAAGCCCTGAACGGGGCAGGGAGGGCACTCCTCGTTGCCCAAAGGGGCTGCGGGCGGGGCCGCAGGTGGCTGGGGCCACCCCGCCGCGGACTCGGCCGCGGGGGGCGCCCCTACGGGAGCCTCAGTGGCGGGGGCCACTGTTGTGGTTGAAGGATTCTACATTCCCAATGAAAAGATACAGTTTTATGAAAGGATTCAACGGATTCGATTCGAAATAAAAACTTACGAACAAACCGTGAAGGAAGCCCGCCATGTTTTGAACTTTTTAGTAAACAAGGCTCGCTACCAGATGAATCCGGTCCGAAATCGGCCTAATTTCGTGTAAAAAAGCCTCTTTTTATTATGCGCCTCTACGTAAAGCCTGGGAGCGCTGTCAGATGAAGATAACGGCTTCGCTAATACCTGCTACCCCACTTGAATTCGAATTCTTTATTATATATATATAGAATACAAGTACTATAGTATATACTCGAGTATATTGGAAGCTTTGAGATCAAAATAAAAACAAGACGAGTGCAAGTGCCAAAAGCCGGCTTGAGTCTGCGAGGCCTCGAAAAGTCTGCGAGGCCTCGAAAAGTTTGCGAGATCTCGAAAAAGTGGAAAAGTCCGCGAAGACTGCAGGAAATGCAAGTATAAAGTGAGAATTGGCACGCGATAAGAAGAACAAAGTGCAAAAGTTACAGAAAACAAGCGTAAATGCGTGCGAAAAGAGAGTGATCTTCGTCTTGCAAGTTCATGGCGATCCTTAGTTGGCATCGCTGTTAACGTCTTGGAAAGCCTTGGACCCAGCTGAGTCCTGGTCCTCATCTGCGATCGAGAGAGGTTCAGCCTCATTGACTTCGTCTTTGTCCGGAATGGACCCTGCTGCCGAATCCAAGCGACGGTTATCTCGGGCTCGAGCCCGGCGAGATCGTTTCTTCAAAGTTCGCGGCCCGCACCCTTCAGTAGCAGGTACCTGAAAAGGTGCATGAAAAAGAGTACATGAGTAATCCGTTTACAGCTCATAAATTGATAGGTCCTTACCCAGCCCTTGGGATTAGGGACGTCATAGATGTGGGCCAGCCCGGACATGATGCTGGGATTCCGGCGTAGTGTTCCATAGGGGTCCATGGCAGCCATTGCCATTTGGAGCGAATGGACATCAGGGTCACGCATAATCGGGGCTGGTGGCAAAGCTCGGACCTCTGGTGTACAGCAGTGAAATACCGCTGCATGCTCAGATGGGGCCTTTGTTGGAAGCATTTGCATGGCTCCACTGGCAGCCGCTGACTCCGTACGAATAGCTCGAAACGTGGCCACAAACCTACGGCACCATCGTGATGTCCACACGCAGAAGTACACCAACATGCCAAGCAAAATCTGTAAGGAAGAGGTGGTAAATAAAATTTGGCCATAGTTGCAAAACTAGCCATAAAGTTGAACTTACCAAAGCCATCCCAATGGAGGCTCCAAGACCGATCCACCCCATTACACCGTATCGGTGATAATTGAAAACCTCATCGATCCAGTCCCTCTGAGGGGCAACGGGACGATAACCATTTGGTACCGCTGGCATTAAATCTCGGGGGTCAAACACCTCCACCTCAAAGGGATCGACAGGAGCTGGGTCAAATCCAGGTCCACCCTCAGCTTCAGAAATGCCGCTCTCAGGAATAGCAACAGTAGGACCTACTGGGCCCGTGGTTTGAGAATCCACTAGCGCAGGACCCACCGTTGATGGCTGGATTGGAACCTCAGTGGGAGCCTCTGTAGAGCTGCCCTCTGGAGTTAGAGAAACCCAGGCTAAAATGACCATCGCGAGTTGATTAGGATTGGAATATCTCTAGAAAAGTGACCAGCTTGGACGAAGTCCGATGGGAGAATGATCAACATTAAGTGAAAGCTGAGAGTTGCAACTGCCTGTTGCACCCTCGCTACGTTTCTCGACCTAGGAAGTCAAAAATGTCCGTGCAACTCGACGATGAGCGTGCGCGCACGCGCCCATCTTATAAGGAAGTGGTATAAGTCCTGTTACCTTGTTCTTTTTTACCTAGACAAAAAATGACCTTGGTTTTTTAAAAAAGGGACAACCCACGCATTTAAATGCCCGAGTGTGGGGCATACCTGTAAAGATGCGTATAAAAGGGCAGTTTACGGCCCTACAGCAACAGTCTGGAAATGAGCGATAGCTTGAATAGCCTCGATAACCTAAGGATGTCTCTGATCACCGAAGCCATGGAAGGAGAATCTGCATTGGTCTCCATGATGGAGACTGATAAGACTGGAGAGTTCAACGAGCATGAGGTTAGTGAGCTCCTAAAGGATGATGAGCCAGTTATGGATCGCAACATGCCTGCTGTCAATACTGAGAACCAAGCCCTAAATCAGACGACTAGACACCAGGACCAAGAGGAACCCCTCGAGGTCCCATTGGAAAAGGGTATCCTCCAGTTTGGGGTACCCATTGCCATTTGAGGATTTGATCAGGCCTCCCCACATGGAGGGCCTACAGGCCTATGCGAGGGAGGCGAGCCGGACCAGAGCTACTATACAGCAGCATTATGATGCAAGCCTGTTGAAGATAGCTACGAAAGAGGTCATGACTGTTGGAAAGGAGGTGCCTTTTGACCTAACGATCAGGATAAATGGAGAACCCTATGAACGGACCGAGCCTCGTAGGCCATTGAAGGTGAAAAACTTTGACTGCATTGAATTGATTATCGAGCCAGTGAGTAAAGGAGGAGATTCCCGATTTTCTTGTTATATTTCCGATGCTAGACAATCTACCAGTCTACAACTTGCCTGACAAGATGGAATATGACGAGAATGTCCATAAGTTGGCCAATGTCAGGAGTTGGTCTGCCGTCCAGAGCCCAACAGCTGTTGGGTATTATGTGCATGGAATCCGTGGACAGGGTGGAGCTCAACTCCCTGTAGTAGTCTCCAAACATTATACCAAGCGAGGCTGCATTCAGATCATGCCAACATTGGACTCATCATTTTGGGATCCGCGGATGTTCCATGATTTGACGTCGCCTTACGTGCAACTGTATGTGGGACCGCCGTCCTGCCTTAACAATGGCGTGGCTCAAGCACCACGAAAATTGGACGTGAAGATCGATATGACCGCACTCCTGCCTACCATGGTAGCCCAGTTTGTCGATCGAGCCATTGGGACATATCCGCAATGCGTGAGGTACACAGCCGGGGCCAGGCCCCAAAAACTAGCTGCGTTTGTGGAGAAGTCTTGGCAACAAAAACCAAGGCGAGGACCTAGACTGTACGCCGATGTAGCGCGCGGGCGCCCTTTTGGCACAGGAACGAATGGACCAGACATTTTGCACGCTAAGCGCTCCAAAGTCGATAAGAATAAGGAGCGTGTGAACTATCTCCTCCAGGCTAAAATGGAGGAAATGACCCCCAGCGACATCAAGGTATTCACTGAGGCGATTAATGGATTTGTCGGGCAGTTCTAAAAAATGAAATTACCCTTCAGAATCGAATTGTACATATTGATAAAATACTTGGTTGTGGGCCAATACTCTTAACTTTTTACCATACATGTCGACATGCTATGATAATAAAAAACCAATGGAAAAAAGCAAAGAATGTCTAGACATAGTGAGGTGGCGTGCCCATACTTGTCTGGGTTTATAAGGAAAGTTAGCGGTCTTGGGGCCCAAATAGTTTCTGATCAGAGTTTGTGCTGGTAAGATGTCGTTTGAATTGGCCTTCATACTCACCCTTTTGGGATCTGGCACTTGGGGCCTGTCCAACTACCCAAATACTCAGTTCGTACTGGATGAGGCACTTTGCCATTCCGGACATGCCCTAGTTCCAGTTAGAGTGGTCCATCATCCTAGAATGGTGAAAAAGGCTATGGTGTTAGATACGAAGGATTACAGTGGCCTTTTGCAATCAACAATTGGCGTCCTGAATAATATTGACACCGTGGTAAAAGAAGTTAAGGACAAGGAGGACTTGGTCCATATTGGGAATATGTTGGCAGTTGGAGAAGAGAGTACCCCTAACACCATCGACAAAGCTTGTTCCAAACGTCAAGGGTTTGTACCATTTGCCCCTAAAACTTATGAAGACATGGACGTTTTTCTAGAACTATTACGTTATACGGCAAAGGAAAGCCCTCTTGCCACTAAGGTAACTTTATGTGTAAAGTTTCGGATCGTCAATGAGGTACCTATGTCCTTGGATGGGAAAACCACATTTCCTCAAGTGGGGTATGAGAAAAACCGGATGATGAGATAATTGCAGGTTACCCGTGTATCACGGGGTATTTCACTGTGGGACAAGGGCCGAGGACCATGACGTCAGTTAAAGCCCATGCACCACACAGTGATGGGAAGGCAACAATATGTGTTCAAAATGACTTTGTCATCACCCATAAGGACTTTGTCAAATCTGAATTGTCCGGGAGGAAAAGCTTCCTTGAAAAGGCCTACAACGCCGTGATGGCCCTAGCAGAATCAGGTAAATCGACAAAATTCACCGATGGCATGATAGCAAATACCACTCCACTGAGAGTACCACCGAAAGTTTCTTTGGCCTTTCGACTACTGAAAGGTTTTAGCAAGGTATTTTTGAAGTCTGGATTATTACCAAATGATCTGCAGCAAGTATTGTCATATGCTGACACAGTTGTGCAATTTGCCAGAAATTTTGGGCAGGCAGGCACACGGTTCAGCTTACCAACTCTGGCGCATAATAGTGACAGAAATGCGGCCACCATTACTAATGTTTATGAACCTTTGGCGAACACTGAGCAGAGTGGAGACTTTGTCACTCAGGGAATAGTTGGGTATAAAGAAATGGACCCTACCCCTGAGGTCACATATCATATTGTGTCACGAAGCAAAGACGGATTCTTACTGCATGATAGGTATTTGACCCGCCGAAATGATCTAGTGTTTGTGTCTCGGGAAATACCCATCTATAGTGATTGCTTCGTTCATGACCATAATTTAACCGTGTGTGAAAACAAGGACTTTGACTTGACAGAAGGAGTCCAGCACTGTGCTAAAGTACTTTTAGGGCTAGCTCTGGGTGACCCTTTTGACGCCTGTGAATTAGAGCCACTTAAAACTAACACGCTCACTGATGTGGGATGTGCTAATTATAAAGGGTTCTTAAATTTGGTCTCAAGTGCAATGATTAATAGGACTTGTTTAAATGACTTCAAGAACTCGGTGGTATTGGAACCAGGATCCTATCAGATCCTTAGCAATTGTAAGGTTTCCCTTGGAACTCAAAGTACTGGATACGAGGACTCTCCTTGGGAAAGTGATATGGTGAAGTTCTTTACAAAATTCCCTGAAGATGAACTTGGAGGTTTATTCAATAATTGGGAAATAATCCTGACGGTGAGCCTATTGTCTGCAGCACTGGGATTCACGTGTATGGGCATATTGATTTGGAAAAGGCGGCGAGTATGCAGCCGATGTTATGATGATGGAGGCTATGTGAGACCTAATACGTCCCGCCCACGGCTTCGCTACAATAGAGGAGATCGCAAGAAAGATGCTGACCAAAATCAGCGCCTTACTGTGCGAATGAGTGGCCTGGGAGGCGCGACGTTAGTATAATAACTGTATCAACCTTAATGTGATGTAAGCGATCAATGACACCTTTTTTATATTTTTAGAGCTTAAAAACTATTTCAAAAGCTGAAAAAGTTAGGGCCGGGGAATGATGGGCAATAAGTACATCATGTCTCTGGTGCACGTTACGACCAGAATAGGACTTGATTGGACCCCTCCAGTGGAACCTGTGGAAACCGTGGAGCCCGTGGAGCCGCCAGAAGTCCGGAAGGTTGCCCATTCACCGCTACATCACCACCTCAAAATCCCAAAACCTCCCTTCTCAAAAAACACCTTTTCATCTCCTCCAACTCTCTGATTGTTGCTGCTGTTGCTGCTACTACCTATGCGTTGAGCCTTACCTATGGCAATTCACCTGACCTTGAGTGGAGAAGTTGCTAGCCATTGTGTGGAGGAGTTGCTAGCTGCTACATAGAGAGGACCTGCAGCTGCATGATAACGGAGAGAAGCAGATGGAAGCTGATGGAACTTGCTGCGATGCATCGAGGGGAGAAGAAGGAGAAGACTCGGGGAGTTCGATGGGGGACTTCAGAGAAACAAGACATGGACCAAGTGCACATGGCCCATTGAGTGAGCTCTGCCCTGCTATTGTCCCACCAAAGTTCTCCAAAGTGTGCTGAGGCATGAAGAAGATGGCCACAAGAATATTTACTGCAGTACTTATTTCTTTGTATTTGCTGCCATTAATTTGTGTGGTGTTAAAAGCTGAGTGAATAAGACAACCTTGTTTGACTTTGTTCGACCATAACTTGTATAGAGGTTTCCTGGGCAGTTATGCACCCTAGTCTGAGGCTGTTGAGGCCGTTGAGGACGTGGGTAGGAGGCCCAATCACTGGTCTACAGCACTGAAGCTTGCCATGTGATGTATCTCGCCAGAGTTGGAGCACTGAGGCTGCGGCTTTGGGTCCAAGGCGAGTAGACATCCGGCCAGCACCCGGAGGCTGCGAACGGTACCGCGACCATGAAGCCGATGCTAACCATCCTAGGCTTCAGAGGGTGTGACCGTCGCACACCATTGCTGAAAACTCACTCAAGTGGGCGGTATTAAGTCCATTGCAAAGGCCTCGATGCTGCTGGCCGCAGATGGGCCAATTGGGTCATCAGTTGTACTTACTCTCCGGGGAGAAGCTGGCCTCGCAAAGTGTGGAACGGTTTGATTTTTCCTTGGAGAGTTGGAAGCTGGAGGAGGATTCAGAGCTTGCAGCTAAACGAGCTGGCGCCAGAGCCATTTTCCTCCATGATCGCGCGCTCTTCACTTGCCCAGCAGAAGCTGATGTTTGGCTACAGGAGATCCGGCTCGAATTCGATCCGTCAACTAATTAACAAGAAACGAAAACCGAGTGGGCAAATCTGGGGCCATAAAGTTTGAAATTGATTAAACCAACGCCTCATTGGTCTTAAATGCAACGCTTATCAAAAGAAAACCGAGCAACTTGTTGTTTTTGCAATTATTTAATGTAATGTTCAGTGTAAGCAGGAAGTTTGGATGATATGCCCATTCCTTATGATTTGGGCATTTTATGGTCAAGACTTGTCATTGTTCATTGCTCAAGCGCCTTCTCATTACTCTTCGCATGCTGAGTTCCGCTCAACTCCCCATTTGAATGAGGACTTTCCTCTTGGCTCATGTCCAGGGCTTTTTTGGCTGTTTTCTTGGGGACTGGCTTGAAGTAATCCGTGATCTTGGAGGGAGACAAGTTCTGCGACAGAGGAATCGTGATGTCAACTTCATCGTCTTCCTCATCAGTGGTGGTGGAGTTGTGCTGTTGCTCAATCTTCTTGGCCAGCTCATCTCGGTCAACTTCCTTGAAGGCTTCAATCTTGTCAGACTCGCTGAGGAAATGAGATCTTCGCTGGCGATGGCGTTTCATGTTGGAGGCATATTTGGTTCCGAAATCGCAATCCCCGAATCCGCATGGAATCCGATCCAAATGCTCGTTTCTCAGCGACTGGTTAAGCTACAAATGAAAATAAGTGATCATGGATCAAGAATTAATCTTGGACAATGTTGCGTTCGAGTTTGATTTCAGTTTTGAGGACTGAAAAGAATGATTACCTTCTTAGGAGTTCGATGGTTCATCTCTGTGCGATGTTCTCGCATCTTCACAAAGCTGGAAGACCTGAATTTACATTGGCCACACCTGATGATTCGCTTTGACTTGTCAGCCTTGGTTTTGTCGCTGCTGCTTGAAGACGACACCTTGTCATCTTCCGAAGGATCCAGAGTGGCCATGAGGTCGTTTTCAAGGATCTGACTTGGATCAGAGCCCTCCTTGATCATTCGCAGAAGCTTCTTCAGTGAAGGCTGGTAATTTTCCCTATTTAACGATGGGTGGTAATTGTGCCAATGCCTGAAGAACAAATAGTATACTAATTAATTATAGTCATATTCATCATGAAAAAATAGCTTCATTGCTTCATTTTAGCTAAGAAAGCCGAAAATAAATAGAAATGCTGCCGATTTCCAATTTACAGAAATCTTTGATTGAGTACCACTAGGACATGACATAGGATCACCACAATTAAGGCTGATAAAAACTTGAGCATGACTTATGATGAGCACAATTAAGACTGAGTACGACTGAAATTGAGCACAAATTTCTCTGAGCACGACTTAGGATCACCACAACTAAGGCTGTGCATTCTTAGGCTGACCATGACTTAGGCTGACTAAATCTAAAGCTGAGCACGACTAAGGCTGATATGAGCACGATTAAGGCAGAGCCAAATCAAAGCTGAGCACGACTTTTGCTGAAATAGGATCACCACAACTAAGTCTGAGTACGGCTTAGGCTGATGAAAACCTAAACTGAGCATGGCTTAGGATGAGCACGATTTAAGCAGAGCACAATAAAGGTGGAGCATGACTTTGGATCACTGCAACTAAGGCTGCATATTTTGAGGCTGACTAAATCTAAAGCTGAGCACAACTAAGGCTGATCTGAGCACGATTAAGGCAGAGCCCAACTTTTGCTGAGCATGACTTAGGATCACCACAACTAAAGTCAAAGCCTGGCTAAAACTTTTGCTGATCACGATTTAGGCTGAGCACAAGGATTGGCATTAGTTAGGTTGAGCACTACTGGGCTTGGTCTCACCTGGCAATGTTTTGTGAGGAGACTTTCATGAGGCATTGCGGTGCCTTGCACATGACACGTCCGTCCGAGTCAATTTTGCTAAAAAAGGGGTGGTTTTCGAGAGCTTCTCTGTCCGAGTTGCCCAAGCTTTTCACTTGCTTGGTGGAAAACACAGACTCAAACAGGGAATTGACCTCAGCATTGCTGAGCTCCGAGTGCGTGTTGAAGATGTGCCTCCTCAGCATCATGGGCAAGCAGAGGTGCTGGCACACTGGGCATCCGATCTTCTCCAATCTCGAGTGGTTATCCAAGACTCGCTGTGGAACCAATTTCTGCGCAGCCACTTCGTCCAGCTTGTGCTCACGCAAATAGTGGTTCAACAAACGGGTTCTCCGGGTGCGGAAACCGCAGCCATCCACTTTACAAGTGTACTGCAAAGTAAACAAAATAATATATATATATATATGCATATAACTCATGATTTTGAGAAGATGGATATGTTACCATGAACGGTGTTTTTTGTCGCACGTCTAAATCATTGTTATCAGCTTTTGGAGCTGGACGAATATGGTCACGTCTGGCCGAGTTGCTGTTCTCCTTGCCAAGCGTTGTCTTGACCCGCACAGCTGGCGACTTGACCGGTGAGCTGGTGGACGAAGTGTCAGCTGATTCCGTTGACTGCTGCACAACATTGGGACTTGTTGCTAAATGCTGGACGCCGCCTGCACGCCGGTAAAACTTGACCAAGTCTGTAATGTCATCTTTGTGCTCATCACAAATGCTGCCAAGCTCCTGAAAATCCAAACATAATTTCAAATCACCATTAATCAGAGATCATTCCACACAGAGAAAAATTTGAAAACTGAATTAATTTAACTTGCTGAAAATAGAACCTTGTGTTGTTGCAAAACATCGTTGTGGGATTTGCAATATGCATTGGGACAATGGATGCAATGCGAAACTGCTGGCTTGCCACACTCGACACAGTGATGCCACGGACAGAACCACTTTTCCCGAGGCATTTTATCCCTGCCAAGGCAGGCAAGGTGGTACACCTTTGGGCAAGATTTCCAGTCACACATCAGGACTTCGCCATCATCAAAGCACCTAAAATCAACAGGATGATTAAGAAACGTCTCCATAGAAAATTAACATTCATTTCAAAAGCACCTGAAGCACAAATCCTCCCAGACTTTGGCTAAGGACTCCTTTTTCTTGACCACTTTGGCCTTTTTCTTGCTGCTATTCCCATTTGGCTTGGCAAGAGCCTTCGCCTTCTCCCCGATGAAGCCAGAGCAGTTCTTGGCACCACAAAGGCACATTTTCTTGAAATCACCCATAGCCTCGAATTGGTAGTTGAAGGTGAGCTCCGTGCCTCCCTTTATGTCGGCCAAGGCGAACAGACCAACTCGAGTGTCACCATTGACCGTCCATTTCTGCGTCTCAGCATTGGGATCACATGAGTGGTTCATGAAGCGGGCAATGTTGCCACGTGGTCCAGCATCGAGCATGCGCTGTGTGTCCAATCCCATGTAGTAGTAATTCTGCTCCTCCTTCCGGTCAATCTTGTACTCAATTCTTCGCCTGCAAGCAAATCCTCATCAAAATCAAAGATATCTCCAAGTGTGTGCAATCACGCTCACCTAAATTCATCCATGGTGATGAGCTCACCGACATACTCGATAAGAAAGTCTCCGCGTTTGACATCACTCAGGACGAACAATCCCCAACCTCTGTTGGGAGTTCGCAGTACCTTGAGAGGTGGATAAGCTCGCTTTTGGAATCGCTGATTCTGGCACCGATCACCAGCCCGACATGTTGCTGGACGACATTCGGTCATCAGCAATCGGTTGATGCAGTGCGTATCCGGACCGCATGGGTTGTCACCTTTGGGGTCACAATCGCAGACTTGCTTGTCAGTCGGGTCAGCCTGGTAGACTGGACAGTCTCCAAAAGGTCGATTGGCCTTGATCTTGTTGAACACGGGCGGTTTACAGTTGCTGCCAATGCGTCCCTTGGCAGCATTCTCATTCTCTCTCTTATTCCTGGCCTAAGAAAAATAGTCCATTACTCTTGATCAAACTCAAAATTTTCAGGTCACTTACTTCAGTGTATTGAGTGAACAATTTGGCAGCCTCCACCAACCCACGCCTGTAAGCTCCATCCAATCCTGATCCGGAAGCGACTCCAGGGATCTTTTCGGCATCTCCCTCTTCATAGAGGAAACACCGGCCTCGATTCATCCAAAAGTACTCCTTGGACCCACAAAACTGAATTGGGAACTCGCCCACGTCATGAGGCAATTTTTCTATATTCAGAGGAACTTCGGATGGGTGCAACACTTGGGCTGGCCACCATCGAAACTTGCCCAACTTCACCCACAACAACTCCCCGTACAATGGCATCCTGCCAGTTTCGCAGTTGTCACAGAAGTACTTGTCTTCTGGAGGATCTATCTTGAGGCACTCAACATGGAACGAAGCGGGGCAATGTTCACAGCAAATCAGGGATCCACCCTTAGAACAAATGAAACACCATGATGCGTTCGTGTGGGTGCTCACTTTCTTTTTTGTTTCAGGTGGAACATAATGTTTGGGGCAAACAATTTGCGAAAATGTGATTTGAACGGTGCCTGTAAGATAAAATCACAAATTCTATGAGAACATATCCAGGATTGAAAATTGCAATCTCCAAGCTCTCTCAAGCTTCCCTTCACTAGTGCAACTGATGAACAAAAAGATTGATTTACCTGCAGCGACACAATAGTCGCCTGAGTGATAGGCAGTTGGACAACGAATGCATTTAACTAGCTTGGAGTTGTACTTCATGTAGGGATCTTTTGGGTTGTCCGAAGCACATGTGTGACACACATGTGCTGGACACTGAAGCAACTTCTCATCAGGGCCAAACCTTGCTTGAGGCCACAAACCGTGTTTCTTCAGGCATGCCATATGAAAGTGTCGGCCACAACTAGTTGTCATGCATTTCACCACCGATCCCAACTCTTCGCTCGACAACTTTGATAAAACAGGAGTATATTAGCACATAATCGTAATGATTAGAATTATCATAAGTACCTTGGAGCAGAGACCACATTTGTAGTTGCCTGTCACACACTCCGGACATTTCCAGGAGCTTTGATGCTGTTCTTCGTCAGCCTTTTCGCCAAGGCAAGTCCAATGGTAGGAGTTTTGGCAGCCTTTGCACTTGTAAATTGGATCCGGGGTGGACACTTCCTCACAAATCAGGCAGCAAGACTCCTTTTTGAAAAGGCCAACCATGCCCTCTGTCCGTATGGCGGCCTTTTTCTCCTTCAAAGGTTTATGATTGGCCTCCACAGAAGCAGATGCTGCTTCGGATTCTTCAGAGATCAATGAGTCCTCTTCGGAGTCGGCTTTGTTGAGAAAGGCCGCAGCCTTTTCTTGGAAGAACCTCTGCTCAGCAGCTGAGATTGAGCTCCACATTTTGCTCAGCACGCTGGCCTTGCTTGACTCAATTTGGTGAGCGAGTTGGAACAATTTGAAACCTGTCTTGAGCTTCCTCCGGTTCTCCTCCAGAACATGCTCGGGAATTGCTGATATCAACTTTTCAGCATCTTCAAATACAGTTTTGGCCTTCTTTGACGAAGGCTGATTGCTGTCATTAAGGCTCTCGGCTGATGGCCTTCGTGGTCTTTTGCGACAAGTGGGAGTGGCAGCACGTATTTTGCTGAGCTCTAACCGCTCAGCAGGCGACTTGTTCTCTATTTGCAGACAGTCTTTGATGGCCTCATTCCAAGACACTTTGATGTGCCCTTTCGGAGAAAATGCAGCCTTCATGGCCTTGTTGTTGTTGGGGACGTTCTTGGCCAGCTCATTGAAAGCCTCGAGGCCTTCAAACTTAAGCATGTTTGGCTGCTCTACCCAAGCTCTTTGCACTCGACCAAAGAACTGCACGTGGTATTCCCGCCTCAGTTCTGTACACATAAGAATTATGCTTAAGATGCTAACTTTCAACTATTTTTTATCTGTACGAACCTTTTCTGCGGTTATTGAACCTGACACAGGTGTACTTGTCACTGGGATCATGGGTGATTACACAGGGCCAATAAGGAGCACTGCCAACCCGGGCCCATGCCAAGTCACCTAGACTGAAAGTGGAAGGCAAAGCGTCTTCATCAGCACTCACTTCACTCACATTGTCATCATGCTCATATTCGTCTTCTACAAGCGATTCAGCCAAGGCTTGCAAGTCACTTTTCTTATTGTCATCAGATTTGTCATTGCCCAGGGGAATTAATTCAGGTAATATCTCGATACTGTCAGCAGTACACTAGAAAAGTAAATTGCATTAGTAACAACAACATGCCCGATGATTTTTATTGAAGGCATGCATTACCATATTGCCATTTTGAGCCGGACTTGTTTTCTCTTTAGGAGCATCTGGACTTTTGGACCTTTTTGGCTTGGACAAGTCCTCAATGACTTTGACCGATCTTCGCCTACGAGCAACAACCAAAGGCTTTTCTTCTTCGCTATTCACGACTTCACTTTCACTGCTCAAATTAGCCATGACAATGGCCTTTGGCCTTGAATTGCGTTTTCCCTCATTGTCCTCCTTAATAATGGCTTTTTCTTCAAACCCATTCAATTCTGAAAATCCGGAATGATGTTTAAAATGATAGCAAGGAAATTGGAAATCAACCAAAGCTAAATAGAGAGAGCTTTCTCCTGGACTCGCAAAGGTGAAAGCTCTGTTTACATTTAAGGAATATTTTTCTGAAATCCGGAAAGAAAATCATGGCATTTCAAATTCATAACAAAGAAAACATTTCTCGTCAAACCGCTCGGGGTTAGCCTAAAGCAACAACAAAACGGGATTTTTCTCGCCAAATGGCGGAGGTGAAAGCCCTACTAGCGTTTACCTTTCATCTCTTCTTTGGTGTGCTGCACTTCTTTTGCGGCGTCCTCATCCTCATACAGAAGGCTGAGCTCTTCCTCGGCGTCATCGCCGAGATCATCAACGTCCTCGTCGTCATCCTCCGTCTTGAAGGAGGCCGCAAGAGAAGCATCCGGATTTGAGGCGCCGCGGCTGTAATCCCGCTTCACACCGTCCTCTGAGGATTTGTTGACAATCAAGTCGTCCTCGGAGTCGTCCATGACCTCAACCTCGTCCTCGACCTCCATGGGCATCGAGGTCACCTTCTTCACCAGGTGGATCCGCGGCTTCACATCCATGATGGCTTTTGGCGGGTTCAACAATGCCACAACACCGCTGATGCTGCCAGGCCACTTTTTGTCAGCTGGCAGCGTTACAAGACTGAGCACATTTTAAAACGCTAAAATGATCACACGAAAGTGCCCGAATCAGTAAAAGTCTGGTCTGGTCACACCACGTTTTGTTATTGTTCAGAAGCGGCCTGCTTCTGTATGCTCTGCCGCATCCCAGCCGAATTTTGTCGCCCAATCATTCAGCTGATTTTCCGCCAAATTCTGGCTTCAGACTTTGAATTCTAAGGCGCATAAATCAAAAACAAATTTGCTTTCTGCTCCATAAAAATCGAAAAGTCTGAAAACTTACTTATTCGCAGTAATACATGATTATCTCTCGATGATTATTGTGCTCTCCAAAAGAATGTAAAAATGAGGGTTTTTTCTACTAAAGAATTGAGGTCAAGAGCCCGGTCTGATTTCGATCCGTATTACCTCTCAGTTTCGCGGTTTTTCTTTAAAGCTCAGGTTTTAAAACAAAGTAATTTCTGAAGATGCCTGGCATAGAGGATCTGGCCACAACTCCTTTGGCCTTTGTCGACAAGTCTTTCCAGCATTGCTTGACCAACCCAGAAGCTAATTGGCCTGATCATGTGGAGCATATGTTTGGCAAATTGGACAACCTTGACCAAATCAATTCCATCAATGAGACTCCAAACCACATGTTGATTGATGGCCAAATGGCCACTTTTAGGTGCATGATTCAAGACATGTTTGACCCTGAGCTCTTCATGGACAAGTACGGAGTCAAGGACTTGGCCACAGGTCAAGTAAGGTTTGAAACCAGTCGGTACAAAGATACTCTTCATTTTGGTGCCAAAGAAGAGCCTGTGGAAGAGGGTGTGAAGTATGGTGAGAGGCAGTCCTTTTATTGTGTGTCCATTCCTGGAGAAAGTCCTTGGGTCAAGGATGTTCATGCAAAAAGAGCTCCTCTAATCTGCCATCCTTCAACTTCCTCTTCGAACCAGTCCAACAAAGTTAAGCGACCGAATAACATCCTGGATGACAATGATCAAGATGAGCAAGAAGTGAAGAAAAATAGGAATGTTCCTGCAACCAATAATGTGGATGACCAAGAAATGGCAGATCTGGAAGCGAACAAAGATCCAGTTGGCGCGAGCGACAACCCAATGCTGGTCAATGATCAACCTACCAGGATGAATCTTGAGCAGAATTTGAATTTGCCCATTGCCAAAAGTCAGGGACATGCTGTCATAGTCAAACTTTATGATGTTACTGAGGGAATGTTCAAATTGAATGATATGGTGCAGTTCACAGGCATCATTTCGCTGAGTCCAACCCTGGCCAACATTGGTTCTAATGTGGACAAATTTGAAGAGGAGGAAGTCAATGCCAAGAATCCACCACCAAGCTTGATCCCAAGATTGCATGTGGTCAAGCACGTCAAATTGTCACATTGCAATACACTTTTGCCTCATTTGTTGTCTTGTGACAATGACTGGCAAGATATGAGAAGATCCAGGGAGGACTTGCACCATTTGATGACTCAAATGCTGCTAGGTGACTCGGTGGCTGCTGATTACTTGCTGTGCCACTTGATGTCTCACATTTACCACAGGAAAGATGGAATGGTTCTTGGCAAGTTCTCGCTGAATCTCTTCAACATTCCCACTGCCAAGAATTACGCCAAAAGATTGGCCACAATAATCCAATTGCTCCTGACACAATCACACTTTGTCAACTTCACCACTGATTACTTGAACAATGCCACATTTGTCCCGAAGAAAAACTACGGCTCCAACCGGTTGACCTCTGGCCTGCTCCAGCTTGCCAATGGCACTCACCTGATTCTGGATGAGACTGCCATGCAAAATGGACAGCTGAACCAGGTTGGCCTCGGCAATTTGACCAGTCTTGGGCAAACCATCAAATTCCAATCTGTCGACTATGATTTCGGATTCCACAAGATTGCTTTCGAAACCGACATTGCCTTTTTGGTCTTATCCGAAGGACGCTCCATGTTGCCCAGTGATGCTCAAGTCATGCTCAAGCCACAAGTTGCCATTGATGAGGAAAAAATCGATGAGGTGTTTGCTGGCATAGGCAACGTCCTTGATAGCCAACTCCTATCGCGACTAAGGATCTTCATCACTCAAGCCAAATTCAACCAGTTTGAGTTGGCTCCAGAAGCTCAAAGCTTTGTTGAGGAGGACTTTGTGCGTGAGAGGCAAAATTCAGCTTCGATCTTGAACAGTGGTGATGATTTGCACTCAATCCTGGTGCTGGCCAGATTGCTCTCTCTGAGCCGAGGTGAAAAGTCCTTGAATCCCAGCTTGTGGAACGAAGCAAAAGCCATGGAGATTGAACGGAAACAGCGGATGGCACACCTGCCCACTCGTCCTAGCTTGTGATTCGTTCACCATCACCTACAAAGTATTATCATTAAAAAAATGGGATAATGAATGAGTCACTCATAAGATTTGCTTTATAAAAATTATATTTTATGTTTTAATTTAAAGAAATTAATTTGATAGTTTACCAATTTAAAATGTAAAATATGCATAAATTTCACTTATGAAAGGGTTTTTATGAAGCCATAAGAAAGCAGCTTATTTCATAGCATAGTGATTTTTGATGATTTCTTGTAGATCACGTTGGGCAAAATCATGAATCCTTTTTCGAGCCTGACCAGGAAGCCTATCAGCTACCTTCGTCAAGAATGTGGTCATGATTATAATGATTTGTCGATCAGGTGCAAATGTGTTGCTCCATAGCTCCTGCTCTGCGCTCCAATGGTAGCCCAAATCATCAGACGACAAAACTCCAATGAAGAATCTGTTCCTTGCATTGACCACTTTCATCAAGCCATCCAAATGCCACTTGTTCGTCTCATGAATCTTGGGATCGCCAAGGGTGAAGAGATCAATGGACGCCATGACATCCGGGCAGTTTCTGAGTTGCCCAGTGATGCTCTCCTCATTGGCTTGGCCAAGCTTCTTCTTCCACTCATTGTGCTTTTCCAATTGGTCATCGTACTCGTGCACCCTCTTCAGCTTGATCACCAGCATGGCAGCCACATACGCAATGGGGGCATCATAGAGGAAATCGTAGTTTTTCCCACTGAGGTAGGTGAGGAAGTCGATGTCATAAGGCTTGTCATGGACGAACTCGCCCAACCATGACTTGTAAAAGGCGTTCATGGTGAGTTCTTTCCTGTCATGGAAAAGCCACTTGTGGATGAAAATGATGGCATCATTGTCCTTGTCTATAAACGACAAAAAATTCAATCCTCGATTAACACTAAAAGAATTAATGGAAGTTTACCAAGGAGTATCATGACAAAAGGAATGCGAAGTTCGCATAGGTAATTGGACGGAGTCGGTGCCAATTCGTCCCAGAACAAGATTTCGCAAAGGTAATCTTCAAGGTACATTTCAGCCAGTTCATAGCTTGAGTACTTGCTGGCGAATCTCCACACGGCTTCGGCCATGTTAATCAGACATTTTCTCAAGGGAAGAGAGTCCTCCGAGGGAGGACGTTGCTCCTTCAAAGCCTCGATCTTGGTTTTCAGGAGGAACGCTTCAAGGCATCTGGTCTTGTGCGAGTTGTAATCAATCTTTTGACAGCTGCGAGAGCAATAACGCAGCAGTTTGCATTTGGAGCAGAGTTTCAGCTCAAATGAGTTGGTGTCTCGGCAGGTCACGCAAAATCGCTCTTTTTTGAAACTCATGCTTGTTTCATTGCAGAAACTAATGTTAAGAAGGCTTTTTGTTCGTGACAATTAAAAACCAAACTCGATTTTCAATGTTTTTAGAATACGATCCAAACTGTTTACTGAGCGCTCATTGTTTACCAACTCAGTAAGCCAAATTGACTCTTCAGCAAAATGTCAGCAATTTTAAAAAAGGCTTTTTAGAGCGAAATGTGATCAAAGTGAGATGAATGAGAAAAGAGCAAGGCACTTTTTTAGCTTAGAAAATCTCTTCAGCAATTTCGCGACTCGCGAGTTTTTTATGACAACTATTCTATTTTTTCTTTAAGTTTTCGCGGATTTTATGCTTACGATATTATAATGAAACTTTCGATGTGCTACGTGACGCAAACAATTGAAAAATTGCAGTTATTGCGAATTATTGCAATGCAGACCTAGTGAAGCATATACTGAAGAATACGTGATTTCTCCTGCAAAAATCCTTTATGAAAATGCATGTTCAAATAATGGACACAAATGGAGTAAAAATAGTAGCAGTAGGAACATAAATGCATTACTAATATGGTTGCTTAGGCCTCGACCAGGAGCACCTAGGTAACCAATACTTTGTCCATATCAACAGATTTACGTACTGCTAGTAAAGATCATGGCGGGCAAGAAGTATGAAGTGTATGTGCAAAAAGGCCGCCCAATATGGAAAATTTTCACTGGCTTGCTATTTTCACATATCGGCCTGTTTGTCCTCTGCATTGCTTTTGCAGCCTTGGGTAATTATCTTTCTAAAAATGACCTCAATCACATCAACAGAAATCTTTTTTGTCCTCCTGGGCTATAAAATACTTTATGTCCCTTAAGTTACCCAAGAAGACAATAAATGAATTATAGCGCGGGGAAATCACTTTACAAGTCAGCGCTCTGCCTTCACTTTTGCAGTTTGCTTCCCTCGAATGGCATTACATATTTATATATATGGTTTGCATATTTTCCAGGCGCGTATATTTTCATACTGATTGAGCTGCCAGCTGAGGAGGAGCGTTATTCGGAGAAGTTGAATCGCACCAAAGATGTGGAAGCCTCGATAGATTACCTAAAGAGCATTTTCTACCACTACGCTACCAACACGGAACGCTACAATTTCACGCGCGACGAATATCGCGAGGCGGTCTACGCGGACTTGGACACCTTCAAGAAGTTCGTCGTGGATTACTACAACGAGTACAACTACGACATGACCGACGAGTGGGACTATGCGTGGACATTTCCAAAGGCTCTGCTCTTCACCATCACAATCATGACAACCATAGGTGAAAGTTTTTTTTTTTCTGGGCATGCAGCGTGACAAATGTTGACATTTGTCATCATGCACTGAAAAATTGAAAACTATTTCATAACCAAAATGTCGCTTGTTAAGCATCTTTCCATTTCAACTTTTCATCGCTTATCAGTAAAGAAACGAACGGGTCGAGCTAAAAAACGCACATTTTCAAAAATTATCATTTTATAAAGGGTACGGACACATTTCGCCGAAAACCGTGATGGGCAAGATGTTCTGCATCTTGTACTCGTTGGTGGGGATCCCGCTGCTGATCGTGTTCACCGCGGAGATCGGCGACCTCATGGCCGACTCGTTTCGATGGGCGTACAGCCGCGTGTGTTGCCGCTGGTGCCGCGTGCGGCGGCGAGATGCGGAGTTGCCGCCGGGCATGGAGCGGAGCCGCGAGTTGCGGGTGCGGCAAGACGACATCGGCAAGGAGACCTACATGCCCACGGACAAGGTGAACGTGCCCATCATGGTCAACCTCATGCTCATCTTCAGCTTCTTGTTCATCGGCGCGCTCGCCTACAGCACATGGGAGGACTGGGACCTCGGCACCGCGGTCTACTTCTGCTTCATCACGCTCTCCACCATCGGATTTGGCGACAAGTGGCCGCAGACCTCGTTCCTGCACTACGCCGAGGGATTCGGACCTTTCATGAAGATGCTCGTCACCATCGTCTACATCATTTTCGGTAACGGAATGCGCAAGTATGCGATTATTTGCGTTGCGGTGCGTTGGCCGCGCCTTTTAGCAGCTCCGCACTTTGCTACTAGTGCTTAAGTGAACGCGCCTTTATTTTATTGGGCGTATCTGGCTAAGTGACAAGCGTTGCGCTAAGTGCGCAAACGTGAAATCTTGCTTTGGTTAATAGCTCATTTTTCATTCTATATAAAAATGTCGCACGTTCTTGATGTCGCATAATAGCAACTAAAAAAAACATCGCGCATTTCAGCATTAAAATAAAACTTTTGAAAAATTGTCGCAAAGTGGAAATGGCGCTGAATTCTAGTTTGCTTTTTGCTTTTACTATGCAGGCATGGCTTTGTTGTCCATGTGCATCCAATTGATGCAGGAGCAAATCATGGAAAAGGTGAGCTGGTTGATGGCTGAAATTGGCATGGGAGGCAACTCGAACAATGAGGAAGTTGTCAAGCTCACCAAACCAGACCGGCTCAAGGAGACTCCCAAAGACATGACTGGCAACGAGTTGGACTTCAACGAGAAGCGAAGAAAGAGGAACATGAAAGAAGAAAAAGCTGAAGACAAGGAAGAAATTTTCATGGATGAAGAGGAGCTTTTGCAATAGAAATTTGAATTGTCCCGCCTTTTAATTGACTTCTGAGCCGAGCCTGTATTTCGAAAGCTCCACACCCAAAACAATAAAGCTAAAATACACTATTGACTCCAAAATTATTTTGCCTCTTTATTTATTTTTGAGTTTTATACTTCATTGGATTGCATAGCGAGGTTTTCAACGTTTAGAATGACAAAATTAGGTGCTGATGGATTAGATTAATTATGGATAGACTTGAATTTCGATCCGTTAGAAGCAGCGAGCGACCGTGGCTGCGCTCGGCTGCCAAGTGCCAAACTGCCAACTCTGAACGCTCCGTAGAGATTGAGAGTGTGGAGAAATCCTGGGAGAAAATCGCCAACTTTCACCATTTTCATTGAAAGAGCGTCAAACCACTTTGTTCAGGTAAACAAATGCAAATTGACCCCGTTTGATTTGACGACTTTTTCGCTATGTAAACAACTTTGAGTTGACGACATTTTTGCGGAACGTAAACAAAAGAGACTTACGGACTTGATTGCAGTGGATGAGATGACCAAGTGAAATGACCATGACGGACAAACGACGGAGCTATTCGTCGTCAACGGACAAAGACAAGTACTCTGACCACATGATGAACAGCAGCAACAAATACGACGACCCGCCCAACTCGAGGCTCTTCATTGTCTGCGGCAAAAACATCACGGAGGACGAGTTCAAGGAGGCCTTCGGCCAGTATGGCAAGATCGAGGAGGTGTGGGTGCTTAAGGACCGCAACACCCAAGAGCCCAAGGGCATCGTGTACATCAAGTTCTCCAAGACGAGCGAGGCCGCCTTGGCAATGGAGGAAATGAATGGCAGGTGCATCCCGTCTTGTCCGAGGCCCCTTAAGGTGCTGATTGCCCATTCGCGCGATCAAGGCTCGCGAAGAGACATGAACGAAGACGAAAGGCTCGTTCGACTCTTTGTCGTGGTGCCCAAGTCGGCCTCTGAGCAAGACCTGCGGGGCCACTTTGCTAAGTTTGGTGACATTGACTATGTCTCGATTGTCCGCGATAGAAACTCCAAGGAGAACAAGGGGTTCGCCTATGTCAAATATCACCGCATGAGCCACGCGGCCAAGGCCTTCGAAGGCTGCGATCGAAGCTTCAAGCCAGTCTTTGCGGACCCCAAGCCTACCAAGAGCGGGAGCAGCCATAACAGCTACCAGGGCTCCTCGGATGGTGTTCACTACCATGGCAACAATAATCATCACGGAGGCCATCATCATCACCACAATCATGGCCATCAGAACAACGGTCCAGGATCCACCGCTTCATCCTCGTCAGCCTACGACATGCTCAGCCTCATGGACACGTCGACGTCCAACCCCGACAGTTGCTGCAGCCTCAACGTCAATGCCTCTGGCAGTGTCAATCAGGATCAACTGTGGAAGCTCTTTGATCTTGTGCCAGGCCTAGATTATTGCGAACCAGGACGAGGAGCCTCATCGTCATCCAGGATGAAGCCGTTCTTTCATGTGGTCTACAACAATCCTCAGTCGGCCGCCTATGCAAAGGAAAAGTTGCATGGCTTCGAATATCCACCAGGACACAGGCTGGTGGTCAAATTTGACATGGCCTATGCTGGAGCAGATCTACCCGCTCCGACCGGACCGTCCTCCGCGAGTGCTGCTGGTGGCCCAAGGCGTTTGATCCCCAGCGACCTTGCTCAGCTTACTGAAACGATTGCCAATGCAACAGCATTGTTGCAGGCAGCTGGCTATGCCAATCCTGGAGCCGGATCCTCGAGTGTTCCACAAGTCGTTGGAGGCTCTTCTTCGTCCAACTCTGAGACGTATGATCCGGCCTATTGCAGTGTCAAGCTGCCAGCTCCGCAGCCTTTGGCAGCCATGGATTCTGTGGTGGCAGAACGGCTCTTCATTGTGTGCACTCCAGTCCCTCCTCCATTGTATGCAATGAAAGATGTCTTCGGAAGGTTCGGCAACCTCATCGACATCTACATGCTCGGTGGCAAGACGTGTGGCTATGCCAAGTATGCGGCCAAGGAGTCTGCAGAGAAGGCCATCGAGGCCTTGCATGGCCAAGAGTTGTGTGGATCCAGACTGAAGGTCATGCCAGCCGACCCACATGACAAGTCCAAGCACGACCAGGATGGCTCCAATGCTGTGCGAAAGCGGCCTAAAATCAGTGATTGATTCCCTTCCCATGTTGATCGTACTGTAATGATGAATGACTCTACTATATAATAGTCTGCTATGTAACGCAGCCTGACAACGACTTAGACACACGTAATGACTTTGTCATCCAGGATCACTTGAAAAGCAGGCATGTCAATGAGCAAAGTAGAAGTAGCGTTCTAATTTCACTCTATTTACACCGAAAGTTCTTTAACTCATTTATGTCCTCTTGAAAGTCTTTAAAACATTATTTTTCAATGCTTTTGTGCCACGCGGTCACTTTATGATAGCACATGTGTCAATTTTAACACAATTTATATTATGTTAAAAGGGGGCAACAAAAATATATACTTAGCATATTAATACTGTTTAGGGCAACTCCACAACGAAATGATTCTGGTTTTTTTTTTCTTGTTGCAAAGTGTAAAATATATTATATTTGTTAGCAATAAAGTCGTCATCAACATTCTGTTTTGGCAGCATGAGCGTAGCCTCAGTGGAACCTTTGGTTGATTTTGAAAGCCTCTGTAAAGTTGACATAACCAGAGAGCTCCATAAGGCCAAGTTGACCAAGGCTGGATCCAGAGGCTGCAAATTATCAGTACAAAGGAAGAATGGAGCTTTATCCTTGAGGAAGACGGAAAAGGCTGTGCCTAAAACACTAGTCTGTCATGATTTCAAGGGCGGCTACCTTGAGGACAAGTACTTGGACGGGGCTTCTGGATTGGACCATCAGCCTTATACATTTTTGCACTGGTCCAAGATCGACACTTTTGTCTACTTCTCACACAAGTTCATCACCATTCCACCATTGGGTTGGATTGAGGCTGCGCACAAAAATGGAGTGCAAATTCTGGGCACTATTATCACCGAGTTTGATGACGGAGCCAAAATCTGCAAGGACATCCTCAAGTCAGATGAGAACATGCATGCGTTTGTTGAGAAATGTGCTCGAATTGCTGAACATGTGGGTTTTGATGGGTATTTGCTCAACATTGAAAATAGCATTCAACCTGAATGCATTCCATCCTTGATTGGCATTGCCAAAGCTCTCACCGAGCGAATGCATAAGGCCAATCCAGACTCATTGGTGATTTGGTATGACAGTGTCACCATCAACGGTGATCTTAAATGGCAAAATGCGTTGAATGATTTGAATGCCCCATTTTTCAATGTCTGTGATGGAATCTTTCTCAACTACAATTGGGACGAAGAGAAACTTGCCAGCACTATCCTCTACAATCAAGGTGACTATTCTATCTGCTATAAAATCACTAGGTTTGATGATCAAGCCAAATTGTGCTTGTACATCTGGGCGTCACATGAAAACATGAATGAGTTAGTTGGTAAATGTGCTCATATCAGTGATGACTCAGGGTTTCTATGGGTTGTGGTAATAATATAGTTACACGTTTCAGAACGAGCCCATGATATCTATGTTGGAATCGATGTTTTTGGACGTGGTTGTCCTGGAGGCGGAGGCTTTGACAGTAATGTTGCACTTTCCATGGTTAGGTACCATGGGTTGTCAGCTGCAATCTTTGCTCCAGCATGGACTCATGAGAAGGCTCAGCGCTTGTCAGACTTCAATGAGAGGGACCAAAAGTTTTGGCTCAAGCTTGAGCCTTTGCTTTACCATCAAGGACTCAATGTTCATAATAATCTTGATCTTTGTGTCAATCCTGGATGTGGCAAGGATAAAGACAATAATGGGACTTGGTGGCTCAATTTGAGCCAACAATCCCAAATGCCTTTTTTCAATGGCCTCCAGAATGAGCTCTTTTGCGACCTGCAGCTTGACAAGACTGGCTCATTTGAGATCTCCATTCACTGGGATGCTCCAACTGAGATCAGCAAGGTGAAGATGAACCTCTTTTTTGACGAGAAAGAAGCCATACTAGTCAAAGATGCAGACTGGACCCTGTCTGGTGACCATAAATCCTGTACTGCTTTTATCTGTGATACAAAAACCAAAAGTTTCAAATGTTTGCATTGTATTCAGGTGCAAAATGTCAGCAGCTCTCACATTGAGAGAATTTCACTGACTCTGCATCATAAATAAAGTCATAATTCAAATTATTATTTAGAGTCTCAGTAGTATGCCTGTGACCTGTTGGACAGCCAATGAAGCAAGGTTTTCGGCGTTTTGCAAAGCGCACCTAGATGCTTATTGGTTGTTGCTTACTGAGAACTGGATGCTGATTGGCTGACGCTGTAAACATTGAGAGCTGATGTCATCACTTCTTCATTTCTTGCGGCTTTTGGTTCACCATGAGGTTTTGGGCTGTTCTTTTCTTAATCCTTCCCTTGCTGGCAGAGTGTAAAAAGTCTGCCAAAGCCACCATTGAAGACATCAGTGATCACAAAGACTTTAAGAAGCTCCTAAGGACCAAAAACAATGTGCTAGTCTACTTTTTTGACAAGACAAATGCCAACACAGCCCTGATAGGCAGCCTTAGGGAGGTTGCTGAAAAGGTGAAGGGCACAGGGACCATTGTGAGCGTTAACTGTGGTCACCAGGATGGGAAAAAGCTCTGCAAGAAGCTCAAGATTGCTTTGCCAAACAAAGGCTATGAGCTTAAGCATTACAAGGATGGAGACTTCCACAAGGACTATGATCGGCTTGAAACTGTCGACTCACTCATGACATTCATGAAAGATCCCAAGGGGGATGCTCCATGGGAAGAAGATCCTGGATCTGCCAATGTGGTGCACATCAAGGATTCCAAGGAGTTTGCCAAGCTGATCAAGAACGAAAAAGGCAGACTACTTATAATGTTCTACGCTCCTTGGTGTGGATATTGCAAGCGGCTCAAACCAGACTACCAGTTGGCAGCGACTGAGATCAAAGGTAAAAATGAAGACCCTTCATAAAGGGTTTTTGCCAAGAAAGTTCAAGCAAGGTATTACGAAGGCCATCAGAAAAATTAGAGGTGTCCGGGTCGTCTTAACCATGTCAAGCATCACATGCTCATTGAACATTCTTGGAATATTTCTACCCATGCTAATCATTCATGACTCTTATACTTTTGAAGGTACCGCTGTTGTTGCTGCCATAGACGTCACCAAGCCAGACAATGGATTTGCTAGCAGAAAATACAACATCACTGGCTTCCCAACTTTGCTCTACTTTGAAAATGGAGCCATGATGTATCCTTACCAAGGAGAAAACAACCGAGCTGCCATTGTGAGTTTTCTCAAGGATCCCAAGCCGCAACCAGCCTCCTCTGCCAAGGCTGCTGACAAGGAGTGGAAAGATGAGCCCTCTGAGGTTGTCCACTTGACCGATGACACCTTCGACACTTTCCTAGAGGAGCAATCATCAGTACTTGTCATGTTCTACGCACCTTGGTGTGGTCACTGCAAGTCGCTCAAGCCCAAGTTTGTTCAAGCCGCTGCCAATTTGGCCGAGGAGAAAATTGATGGCAAGTTGGCTGCTGTGGATTGCACCAAAGAGTCCAAGTTGTCGGGCCGATTCGCCATCAAGGGTTACCCCACAGTGAAATACTTCAAGAATGGTGCTGAAGCATTCGATGCTGGCCATGTTCGGGATGAGAATGCCATTGTCAATTTTATGAAAGACCCACAAGAACCCCCACCCCCGCCTCCACCCGAAAAACCCTGGTCTGAGGAACCGTCTGAAGTTGTCCATTTGAACGAAGAAGGCTTCAAGCCCTTTCTCAAGAAGAAAAAGCACGTACTTGTCATGTTTTACGCCCCTTGGTGTGGTCATTGCAAGAAGGCGAAACCAGAGCTGATGGCAGCTGCGTCGGCCTACAAGGATGATCCCAAGGTGGAGTTTGCAGCCATCGACTGTACCATTGAGAGATCCTTGTGCTCCTACTATGAAGTCTCTGGCTATCCGACCTTCAAGTACTTCAAGTACTTTAGCAAAGCGACCAAGCCTTACCATGGAGGAAGGACCAAAGATGACTTTATTGCATTTATGAAGGATCCAGAGGATCCCTTGAGTGGCCAAGAGCTGCCCAAGCCTACTCCAGAATCCGAATGGAGAGATCATGATGGCGCTGAGCATGTGAAGCATTTGACAACCAGTAGTTTCCACGCTGAGCTGGGTGCTCAAGACCATGCCCTGGTCATGTTTTATGCTCCTTGGTAACACATTGTCTGACTTGTTAATCAGTTAATCGTTACGCTTGATCTTGATAGGTGTGGCCATTGCAAGGCAATGAAAGGCGACTATGCTGGAGCTGCTAAGCGGCTTGCTCAAGATGGATCTGCCAGTTTAATGGCAGCTGTGGATGCCACATTGGAGCATCAGTTGGGTGCCATGTTCAATGTCAAGGGCTACCCCACTTTGAAGTACTTCCACAAAGGAGTCGAAGGCGAGGAGTACAATGGCGGAAGGCGCAAAATGGACCTTGTCGAGTTCATGAAGAAGAAAGAGAAGACTGCCAATAAGGATGAACTGTGATTGATCAACTAAGAATCTGAGCCTTCCATTTCAACAACAATAATTAGAATAATAAGTATATACACAGAGAGAAATTAACTCTAGTCATAGGGATTGCCAACCTGACTGTTGGCCAGCATGAGGATGTCTTTCTTTTCCTTTGGATATCTTAGTTCTCTGCCAGAGACTCTGGCATCTTCCAACTCCCTCTCGGCCAAGTTGAGTTCCCTGGAGATGATGCCAGGGATCTCCTGCTCCCTGGCAATCCAGTCCAAGGCCATTTGGGAGCGCATGTCATCATCCAAAGGCCGTCTTGAGTAGTGATCGACCACCTCTTGCCTTGAGCACTGCCTCTCCCTCATTGCCTTGAGGCTGCCATTCCAATGGAGCAACTGGAAGACTGTCATGAGCTCTTGGAACTCCAGCATTGTCTTGCCCAAGTTGGAATCCAGCATGAATCTGAAAGCAGCCACACCAGCACTCCTATCTTCCAGCCTGTCACCGGAGCTCTGCAAGCAGGAAGAAAAAGAACATGAGAAGGTTACATCAGTTTCTGTTAATTGTTCAATTACTCCATATGCACTGGCTGCATCATTGACTGCCTTGTCGATGAAGTCCTGGGTGATTTTTCTGCTGGGCTGCTCATTGAAAATGGAGTTCATCAGAGCAATTCTGGCTGCACTTCTTCTGGCCTCAGCCTTTGTGGGACATGCCTAATTATAATAATCATAATTTAACCTTGGCAACATTTAAGTTTTTGTAGTTAGGCAAACTTTTTGACCAAGTGTCTTTTTTCCAATCAAAAATCTCACTGATGAGACTTGGTTTTGGTTTGTCCACCCAAATTGCAATTCAGCTAGCTAAGCGGAATTCCCAATCCTTATTAATATTAAGATTGGTGCAGGTGTACTTACTCCATAGCTGGCAAAGCAAGATCCTCCTGGTAATGTGACAAAGCAAACATATGGAGGACTTGAGCTGGGCACTGACTCATAAATGACCTAAAAATTCTCATAGGGTATTTCTCTTAATTTTTTCTCTTTGATAAAAATTACCAATGCTCCATTCTTCATTTCAGCTCCCCTGGCTTGTTTCATTTGCCAAAATTCTTGCAAATCTTCCACCACATTGACTACAATGCGAAATTATTGAAATTTGCACTTAATTACATAATATTCCTATTTTGAAATTTACCTCTGTGTCTTGTTGAGTTGTAGCCAGCAATTTCCTGGTAAATGTGCTCAGGACTCCATGGTCCATTGTTCATCAGCATTTTGCCCAAATGAGAAAAGTGAAAATATTGTCTTATTTAAACTGCCAGCAAAGCAAAGCAAGGCAATCACACGGTCCTGTACCAATTGTTGTACCAACTTGCAAACTACCCATAGTTTCTTCTACCTGGACGCTGCTCAAACCCATTTACTGTACATTAAAAAAGGTGAACGCGCAACCTCGCATTAAAAACTTATTTAAGTTAAACCCAGCTTACAGTACATTTTGCCATCTTTCTTTAAATTGCAATCTTCTAATTAGGAAATTTCCAATTCAATTCGATGTATTGCTATAATTGTGAAAAAAGAAGAGCATCCTTTTTTTAGCTTCACATCTCGTAAATGAAATTTGCATATTTATTCATGAAAGCATTTTTTCTATTTGTTAATTCAATTTTTAAAATGATGAAACCATTGAGCATTTTTATAAAAGCGCCATCAATATTTTTTAAATAAAAGGTTGCGTGAGAAAAGTCGCGAAATTGACGCGCGTCATCAAAATGAAAACAAATCGGTGAAACGTTGTAGAAAGAAATAAGGAGAAGTGAATTTTTGTGGAAATTATCATGGCCAACAAGAGACCTTTCGGCAAAATAGCACTGAATTTGGGTGGGCTTAAATTGGACAAGACTGAGGAGCAGGCAATTGTGAATGAAGCCGCTTCTACATCCGGATTCGGAGCATTTGGCAAAAAAGATGATGACACTGGCAAGAAAAGTGAAGAGGTGGATTTGGTGGCTGAGCCGGATCCGGACTTGGCGAATGTCATGGGATTTTCCGGATTTGGTGACTCACGGAAAGCCAAACAGTTTGACATGAGTCAAATCCTGGAGGAAGCCAAAGTGAAAGCTCGTGAACGGAATGCGGCCCAAAATGCACTATTGGAAGCTGAAGCTGAAAAAATGGCATCTGCTCCTAAAGCTGCCAACCGACCTAGTCCAAGCGCAGCTGTTACCAATGCTGAGCATCAAAAGGAAGCCAAAAATGAGGAGTCTGACGATAATGATTTTGTTGGTCCTCCAGCGCCAGACAAAACAGAGGACCAGGACTCAAATGATGACTCAAACGACGACGACGAAGAAGAAGACGAAAATGACTTGTCAAAGAAAATTCCCACTTCACATGAAGTTCAATTGGGCCATGGCGAGCGAGCTGTTACATCATTGGCCATTGACTCGTCTGGAGCCAGACTCGTTTCTGGAGGCATCGATTTCGAGGTTAAGTTCTGGGATTTTGCTGGCATGGATGCCAGCCTAAGGAGCTTTCGATCTCTTAAGCCATGCGAGAGCCATGTCATCCGGAACCTCGAATACTCCTCGACAGGTGACAAGATCCTTGTCATTGCTGCCAACTCGCAGGCCAAAGTTCTCGACAGAGATGGGCATGAGATCCTTGAATGTGTCAAGGGTGATCCATATGTCGTGGATGTCAGTCGCAATAAAGGCCATGTCGGACCGTTGACTTCAGGCTGTTGGCACCCTAAGATCAAGGATGAATTCCTCACAGCATCGCAAGACAACAGCCTCAGGATCTGGATGGTGGACAAGAAGGGGAAGACATCGAAGAACATCATCAAGACCAAGTCAAAGAAGAGTGGCTTGAAAACGGTGCCAACTGCCTGCACCATCAGTCGTGATGGCTTACTGGTGGCTGCGGCTTGCCAAGATGGCTCCATTCAATTGTGGGACCATAGGAAGACATTTGTTAATGTGACCATGCAGGTGCCAAATGGTCATGCCAATGGATCGGACACATCCAGCATCGCTTTCTCCTACGACAACAGATGCATTGCCACTCGTGGAGGCGATGACACACTCAAGTTATGGGACATTCGTGCTTTCAAATCACCTCTCCATGTTATGGACGATTTGTACTCACGTTTCGACATGACCGAGTGCTGTTTCAGTCCGGACGATCGCATGGTCATCACTGGCACATCGATGGCCAAAGGCGAGTCATCTGGAAGACTGGTGTTCCTGAATAGGGACACCTTTGAAAAAGTCAGCGATATTGAAATCGAAAATGCCCACATCATTCGCACAAGGTGGCATCCACGGTTGAACCAGATCATGGTTGGATCTGGTGATGGAGTCGTGCGAGTGTACTATGATCCATTGATATCAGTGAACGGTGCCAAGCTCTGCGTGGTGAGGAAGAGGTCCAAGGCAAAGCAGACATCATACGTCGCGACCCAACAAATCATTACGCCTTATTCGCTGCCACTGTTCAAGGAGGATCGACAAAGGTCGACGAAAAGGCAGGAAGAAAAGGCGAGGAAGGATCCGGTCAAATCGCGAAGGCCAGACTTGCCACTTGGCATGCGAGGCACAGGTGGAAGGGTGACATCAGGTGGAAGCACCTTGCACTCCTGGATGGCAAAGCAGATTTCAGTGAAGAACAAGGATGACCACATCGATCCAAGGGAGAGGATTTTGAGGCATGCGGAGGAGTCGGCCAAGAACCCCTACTGGATTGACCCAGCCTACAAAAACACTCAACCCAAGCCCGTATTCCAAGATGTATCTGGTGAAGAACCTCCAGAGAAGAAAACACGAAGCGAAACTTTTGGTTGATCACAAAAGTGCTCCACAATTTATACGTTTTGTTCGAGTAACTAAATCCTACTTGTTAGTAAATGTAAGCTTGTATAAGTCGTTTAATGGCCATTATTCCTCCATATTAATTTTTTTCAAGGGTTGCTTTAAGTAGCTTAGCTCAATTAGTAATCCCTTCCTTTCTTTACAAAGCATTTTTAAAAGCTGCAAATTTTTCTTCCAAATGCCTCCATTTCTTTGTTGATTCTAGTGATTTTTTTCAGGGCTATGGGAAACTGACTCCATCTGTGGTTCTCAGAGCAGTTTAGGGACTATTTTTGCTTTCCAGTAGAACTAGGGTTGTTTGTGGCAAAATGAAAAATTCTCTGAAATCCTGAACATTTTGCAGATGTCTTCAAATTACAGCTTGGTTGCATTTTGGTTTTATGCTACAATATCTTCAGTTTTACTATAAAAGCAATAGTGATGGAACGAGCTTTGGCTTGGCTTGAAAGTTTGATGTAAAAGCTTGAAACAAAAAAAAATTGTCAAATTTGGGGACTAATATAGGATTATACTCCTCTAGGCTGGAGGATAACACGAATTATTTTATTGTGTCAAGTGGCAGATCACTTGTTCGCTCCGCTCACTCGTTTAAAAACCTAGACTCATTGTTTAGGCAAATTCTGACCCTTTTTTGTCTCAAAAGCCCCTTTCGAAGACTTTTGAAGATGATTTCTTCAATATTAAGGAAACTTTGCATTTTATTCATCGAGGAATCCTCGTTCTTTCGCATACACATTGAACTGCTCCGGAATGGTGATGAACTTGAGCAACTTCTGTCGTATTTGCTTGGGTGTCTCTTGCCAAATGTTCTTGGGATCTTTGGCCATTGCCTTGAAGTCATCACCGTGCTTGTCCAAGCAATAAGTGATCCACTTGACTTGTTCGCTAGGAAAGCGAAAGCTTGGCTTTCGATTGCTTTCAGCCTCAGCAGCTTCAGCCTCTAATCGCTTAATGACCTCTGACTTCTCCTTGACAACCTTCTTGTCTTGGTCTTGATCTTCTTCTTCTTCTTTGGTGAGCTTTTCGACCAATTTGGCCTTCATCGATTTCTCACCGACAACTTCATTGGCATCAAATGCAACTCCCATTTTAATCATGTTATTTCGGATTGACTCTTTTGGATCCCACAACTCTTTCATGACATCACTATAACAAAAAACAACACCAATGGCATAAAGGTACTTTTTTGTCTTTGAAACTTTTTTCCTTACCTTGAAACTTTGATGTTGTCTTTGCGAGTTTTCTCTTGCGACTTTTTTATTCGCCTGCGATTGCGATCATGGCGAAACTTTTGACGTTTCCTCAATTTATGCAATTTGGGCATCTTTTCTGGCTGAAGTCACTTTAAACACAACTCTATCTACTCTCAGTACTTCACTTGCTTTTACTTTTCTGTTTGTAAACAACACATGGTAGAGGCACGGATCTGTGAGTGAAATGACGGTACCATGATTTTATAATATGGACGATTTTTTTATTACATCTCATCAATTAATCATTAGACAGTTGCATAGCGCAATTGCGCAAAAATTTCGATAGATGAGGCAATTTCATCATTATTTTATCACCTTGTCGCGAAATATTGCAAGTGTAATGACATTGCCATTATTTTCTAGAGCATAAATAATTAAAATTACGCGAAATCATATGCACGTGATGTGTGCAACCAACTTTGAAGAGCTACAAAAAATTCATAAAGCGATAAAATTATCCAATTTTTGTTTGCGTTCTTGGATGCTGATTTAGCATATCACATTTAGCGCTAATGGGACAATAGGTCGTTCTCACCGAACCTTGTTTACTAAAAATTCAGCCAAAAATAGCTGTTAATGGCTTCCTGCTTGGATCAAAAAATCAAAAAAATCTGGCTATATATTCTAATTATTATCAATATCTAGCACTAATTTTAAAGAACACTAAGGATGTTCAAGGATTTCCTTATGGTGCTGGAATGCTAAATTTGCTATTGGAATGAGCGCAAAATGTCCGTTTCTGTGTGAAGTAGCAAATCGAAATTTGAGCATAGAGTTTTTTAGAGCTTGAGTATCATGTTATCACACTTTTCGGCCCCATTATCAATTTAGCACTCATTCAGCTTTGTTGTCCCCCAATAAATGAGCATGATTAAGCTCAAATCAGCCCAGCTAGCTATTCTGCTTTATTTTCTAGGTATTGGTAGTTTTGGCTCTAAAGTCTATAATTGGCAAAGTTTAGTTTTTATCACAGCTGTGATTGGACCTGCCTATGGCATCGAGACACCTCAGCAAAGGCTGAGAAACCACTTGCTTCAGAATTATGACAAGTCTGTCACTCCCATTGAGCATCATGATCAACCTATGCATGTTCAATTAGGACTGGTGGTTCTTCACATCGATCTGGATGAAGTCACCTCCATCATGTCATTAGATGCTTGGGTCAGGCTGAAATGGGCTGATGAACACCTCACCTGGGATCCTAACCAGTATGAAAACATCCAAAAACTTCATCTAAGTCCTGAGGAAATTTGGCTGCCTGACATAGTCCTTTACAACAAGTGAGTAACTATGGGACATTTGGTTTTCAGAAAATTTGATTTTTAGACATTTGATTTTTAAACAGTTGATTTTGAGACAATTGATTTTGTGACATTTGATTACGAGGCATTTTATTTTGAGACATTTGATAATGAGACATTCACCATTTGGGACATTGATTTTAGGGACATGTGCTCTTTAAGGGCTACGCGCATGTGTCCTGTTTTACAAAAAAATAGCAAATTATTAAGTTTATATTCTTGGAACATAATGTTCCATAGCCAATGAGGCAACAAGGCGATTTTGTTTTTACTAAAGAAAGCAAATTGTCATAAAGGCATTTGTCACATAGCATATTGTCACATAGAACAATGGCCCATACCAAATTGTCACATAGCATATTGTCACATAGCTTATAGTCACATAGCATTTTGTGTTATAGCATATTGTCTCATAGCAAATTGTCCCATAGCAAATTATCTAATAGCACAATGGTTCATAGCCTTGGTCACGTAGCTTATTGTCACATGGCATATTGTCTCATAGCATATTGTCACATGGCAAATTAGCTCATAGAATATTGTCAATTAGGATTTTATCTCATAGCACATTGTCTCATAGCAATTTGTCGGTCTCAGGACTTTTGCCCTTGGCCGTTTGCCCTTGGTCTATTTGCCCTTGGCCGTTTGCCCGTAGAGACTTGCCCATGAGACTTTTGCCCTTGGGAACTTTTGCCTGTAGTATATTTGCCCTTGAGACATTTGCCCTTGGGGACGTTTGCCTTTGGGGACTTTTGCCCTAGGGGACTTTTGCCCTTGGGGACTTTTGCCCCTGGGGACTTTTGCCCCTGGGGACTTTTGCCCCTGGGGACTTTTGCCCCTGGGGACTTTTGCCCCTGGGGACTTTTGCCCCTGGGGACTTTTGCCCCTGGGGACTTTTGCCCCTGGGGACTTTTGCCCCTGGGGACTTTTGCCCCTGGGGACTTTTGCCCCTGGGGACTTTTGCCCCTGGGGACTTTTGCCCCTGGGGACTTTTGCCCCTGGGGACTTTTGCCCCTGGGGACTTTTGCCCCTGGGGACTTTTGCCCCTGGGGACTTTTGCCCCTGGGGACTTTTGCCCCTGGGGACTTTTGCCCCTGGGGACTTTTGCCCCTGGGGACTTTTGCCCCTGGGGACTTTTGCCCCTGGGGACTTTTGCCCCTGGGGACTTTTGCCCCTGGGGACTTTTGCCCCTGGGGACTTTTGCCCCTGGGGACTTTTGCCCCTGGGGACTTTTGCCCCTGGGGACTTTTGCCCCTGGGGACTTTTGCCCCTGGGGACTTTTGCCCTTGGGGACTTTTGCCCCTGGGGACTTTTGCCCTTGGGGACTTTTGCCCCTGGGGACTTTTGCCCCTGGGGACTTTTGCCCCTGGGGACTTTTGCCCCTGGGGACTTTTGCCCCTGGGGACTTTTGCCCCTGGGGACTTTTGCCCCTGGGGACTTTTGCCCCTGGGGACTTTTGCCCCTGGGGACTTTTGCCCCTGGGGACTTTTGCCCCTGGGGACTTTTGCCCCTGGGGACTTTTGCCCCTGGGGACTTTTGCCCCTGGGGACTTTTGCCCATGGGCACTTTTGCCCCTGGGGACTTTTGCCCCTGGGGACTTTTGCCCCTGGGGACTTTTGCCCCTGGGGACTTTTGCCCCTGGGGACTTTTGCCCCTGGGGACTTTTGCCCCTGGGGACTTTTGCCCCTGGGGACTTTTGCCCCTGGGGACTTTTGCCCTTGGGGACTTTTGCCCCTTGGCACTTTTGCCCTTGGGGACTTTTGCCCTTGGGGACTTTTGCCCTGGCCTTGAAGACTTTTGCCCTAGGGGATATTTGCCCTTGGTGACTTTTGCCCTAGCCTTGAAGACTTTTGCCATAGGGGATATTTGCCCTTGGGGACTTTTGCCCTTGGGGACTTTTGCCCTGGCCTTGAAGACTTTTGCCCTAGGGGATATTTGCCCTTGGTGACTTTTGCCCTAGCCTTGAAGACTTTTGCCATAGGGGATATTTGCCCTTGAGGACTCTAGCCCTTGAGACTTCTGCCCTTGAGAACTTTTGCCCTCCTAAACTTTTGCCCTTTGTGACATTGGCCTTTTGAGACTTTTGGCTGTGGGTCTTTTGGTTGTGGGGACTTTTGCCTATGAGGACTTTCTATTGGTTGCTTTTACTTTGTCCAGTAGATCAATTGGCCTTGTACACGCACACGGACAAAATTCAGATTTAATTTTCATTATTCTCTAATTGTAGGTTAAAAGCAAATTAACAGAACTTCAAAAAAGTCCAAAAAGGGCAAAGGTCCCCAAGGGCAAAGGTCCCCAAGGGCAAAAGTCCCCAAGGGCAAAAGTCTCCAAGGGCAAAAGTACCCAAGGGCAAAAGTCCCCAAGGGCAAAAGTCCCCAGGGGCAAAAGTCCCTAAGGGCAAAAGTCCTCATGGGCAAAAGTCCCCAAGGGCAAAAGTCTCAAGGGCAATAGTCCTCAAGGGCAAAAGTCCTAAGGGCAAAAGTCTCAAAGGGCAAAAGTGTCCATGGGCAAAAGTTTCAAGGGCAAAAGTCTTCATGGGCAAAAGTTCAATGGGCAAAAGTACCAAGGGCAAACGGCCAAGGGCAAACAGCCAAGGGCAAAAGGGACGCAGCCCAATTTGTCTCATAGCAATTTGTCACATAGCATATTGTTCCATAGAAAATTGTCTCATTGAATTTTGTCTCATAGTGTGACACTTTGTTATGAGACAATTTGATATGGAACAATATGCTAGATGACTATATGCTATGAGACAATATTGTATGAGACAATATGCTATGTGACAATATGCTATGGGTCATTGTGCTATGAGACAATTTGCCATGAGACAGTATGCCGTGTGACATTGAGCATAGGCCAATCCGGCAGGGTATATTACTGGATAATTAAAGAATGTTAGCTTTTAGGGGTTAGTGCTACTTATAATGGGACATTATGATATATAGGCACCTGCAATGATAAAAACTTTGGGCTTTTTTTCATTGAGCTGGGCACATGTGCGTAGCCTCTTTAAGGCATTCGCCTCTTGGAAAATGTCCCTCTAAAGACATCTACCAGCCGGGAAATTTGCCCATAGGAATTTTTGCGTTTTAGGACATTGGTACCTGAGCACATTTGCCTCTTCAAACAGAGTAACATTTTAAAAAGAGACATTTGCCTGTGAGGACCTTTGAAAATAGTAGCCTTTATTTGGGGCATGCAGGCAAATGTGCAATTAATATTTCGTTTCTTAGTGCTGATGAAGGGAGCATTGCCCATTTTAGTGGTACATACGCCATAGTGGAGCATGATGGCTCCATATTTTGGGTGCCACCTGCTTTTTTCAAGTCTTTCTGTGAGATGAACATGAAGTCTTGGCCGTATGACACTCACCTGTGCTCTTTTACTTTTGGCTCTTGGACCAAGCATGGCAATGAAATCAACTTGACCATGTTTCATACCAATGTGGAAATTGAACCAAGTCATTTTGCGGAGAATCCCCAATGGGACATTGTTGGCGATATTTCAGCTGTGCATTCTTCAAAAATCTATGACTGCTGTCCTGAAGCGTACATTGATGTGACTTACACATTTCAAGTCAGGAGAAATTCCCCAGCATTGGCTACCGTGGTGAATGTTCCCATTGTAGGTAATTTGATTAGGAAGTAATCAAGAAAATCCCAAAGCTTTTGATTCTAAAAGTCCCAAAGAATTTTTTAAAAATTTAATAATCCTAAAAACTAGTACAACTAGTGAATTCACCGTAAAACACCTAGAACTTAGCTGAAAATGGAAAACGTTTATTTGTTTTCAATTTGCTTACAGTGATTTCAACAATGGTGACATTTTCATTTTTGCTTGGTCCCAAGTCTGAGACTAAAGTGCTCATAAATGCAATGGCTGCAGTGATAACTGTCCTGGTTTTAGCCTCACTTGGACACTTAGTGAATTTCTCCAAACATACCATGCCCACTGTGGGTAAGGTCAAATCAAAAAATATTTGTGTGCCTCATTTTTTTCATTCCTTTGGTACCTCAAGTTTCAGTGTATGGAACAATTGCTGTTATGGTGGGACTGGCTCTGTTTTTGAACATTGTCACTTTGCACTTAGCCAGCTCTCAATGGTCTACTCCACCACCAGTTTGTCTGACCTCATTTTTCACAGCTAGTTTGGTGAACAAAGTGCTTTGCATTGGAAAGTACAGAGATCAGATGGCGAATGCCTCAAAAAGAATTGAAGTGTCCCAAAGCCCCATTGAGGATGAAGCAAAAGGGGCAAAGATGTGCGAAATCCTGAGTCATGACTGGCTCTTGGTTCTGGCAGGCGCTGAGAAGATGTTTTTCTTTCTATTCTCAGCCATCTTTGCAGTTCTTGCCTTGGCCGAGTTTTAAGCTTTAACTTCAAAGGGCTGCTGTACATCAAAGAATTTGAATTCAATAAAAAATGAAGTACAGTGACAATGCCATAGTATCCTTATTAACTATAATTTATGGCCTTCAATATGTGTTTTCTCTCAAAAATGCATGTAATGGCTTCATGGGTAATTACCACAAACTTTTCACTTTCCAAACAGATTGATTTTTTCTCATTAGGTTCACCATGGATGGTGTTCATCAGAACTTGTGAGCTAGCTGTCATGGAAGCTCAAAAAAATACTATTGAAGACAATACTGAAGCTACAAATGAACAAGATATAATCACTAATAGTAGTGGGGACAGCACAACAACCACTACTACAACCACCTCTACAACCACCACAACATCTACTAAAAGAAAGACAAGAAACCCTCCCATAGGAAGGCCCATTACTTACTTTACTAATGACATATTTACATACCCTAAGCCAACATGGGGCAGCATAGAGTGGACCACTAGGGAGTGGGATTTTCCACAATATGGGAAAAAACAAGTAAAAGACAAGCAATATTATGAGAAGCTACAATGTCAAGCAAAAAAGCCTGCAGCCAAAAAGTGGCATTGTGTTGCAACTGCTAATCCCTGCAACTCTGCAAAGCCTAGAATGGTCAATCCTACTGGATCACTGGTATTCAAAAATAAAAACAATTTTCAAAAATATTGCCAGAATCTTTTTCAGTTCCAAGGCGAGACTTATTTGAGGCAAAATAATTCAACATTGCAAGCAAGGATGCTGGAGAAATCATGCTTGATGGTACATAAGAAGCTCCGTTTTAAAAAATCTGGGAGACCAAAGGATAAAGGTACCTTGGTCATAATAACATCAACAAATGGACTTGAACTTGATGAAGGCATTTTCGGGTTATTTTTTTAAATCCAGTTTATGTTGAACCAGCTTGCAGTGGTGTGATTGTGTCAAGAAATGTGATTCTCACTTCAGCAACTTGTATTTCATATGCTCTAGGTGGACCCTCACTTTGTGATCTACAGGTAAATGTAGAGGTGGTGGGACATCTGGTTCTTGTAAGGTTTGAGTTTTTCTATAGGTTATTGCTGGAGCAACCAGTCCTGAAATGAAGGGCAACCAGGTGGTGCTAGTTGGCAAAATTGTTGCCTGGAAGAAGAAACCACAGGCCAAGCACATGCTTGGGCAAGACTTAGCAGCCTTAATTCTGGCGCACCCTCTAGACTTCAAATGTGGCATTTCTGGGGAGTGAACTTCGCTAGCACAAACCATCTAACTTTACTTAAGTGATTTTTGGTAGTTAATTGTTTTCTTCAGTTATTTTCATGCAATGACACTAAAAGTTTGTATTTTTGGTGGTTTGTGCTAAACATTAATTTTAATGGACAGCCATCAGTTTACACCCTGAGCTAGGACATAGGCCAAAAAGTAGTCAAATTACAGCTTACCTTAAAAACATATGTGTGCATTACTATACTGTTAGCTAGTGAGAGAAGTGTGTGAAATCTTTGGCTGGGGCTGGGTCTCAAGCAAGTTGAAGGAGTTCACCTTAAGCAGGAAGCAAGTGAAAATTGGCAGAGATTGGCCTTGCAAATGGGCAACATTTATTGTCAAATTTGGCAAAGTGGATAATGTTACTCAGCTAAGAACATTGTGCATTTTTTCAAAAAACTTGCAAATGTGTCCAGTAACCATACCTTTTTCTATTTCAATGGGAAAATTTGCTTTTTGGAGATTTTAGGGAGACAGTGGTGGTCCTTTGATTTGCTCTGATGAGAAATTTGGCATTTATTTGGCTGGCATTGCCTCTTATGTGGGACAAAAATGCAACAAAGGCCTTAAAAGAATTAGGCCAACCTACATCACTAATCTGGGCTATTGGTCTCAGGCTATCAAGGAAATAATCACTGCTAACCAAAACTATAGGTCAAGCATGTCTCATTTCAAGCCTTCTTGCCTCATTACCATATTATTATGTATATTTTTCTGCTTCTTTTAGTAAAACTAAAAAGAAAAATGAAGCCTTAAAACCTTTTTGTAAATGTTATTGCTCCTAGGGGCACATTATTAAAAGAGGTAGTGCTCATAGTTTTTAATTTTGTGTAAAGTAACCAAACAACTAATAAATCGAGATAAACACTTTCTCCTACTCACACTTCAGCACTAATTCTCTGTGTCAGATAGATTAGGGGGTCTCATCAAAATGGAGTTCACAAGGGACACAACAATTTATTTGATGAATATTAAAGACAAAAGAGTTCAAATCATCCTATGGGATTCAGTGAGGCTACCAATGCTCATTTTCTTTTTGGGCATCATTGGCTTCATTGGTTCAGCTAGCAAAGGTGCCATCATCCATTATGTCGTCAGATTGGCTCCTACAAAACGGCCAATCAACACTCTCATATTACTCAATCAGGTACAATTTTATTATCAAAGCAGGGCATTTATGTGATGTTTCTAATAGGCTTTGACTTTGTTGAAGTTGAAGTTACCAGACCAGGCAATCTTGACTTAGCATTTGATCCATTACTTTGAGGGCTTGGGTTGAGAGGCCCTCAGTAGTGCAAGAGTAGCTGAAAGCATTAATCAATCACTTAGAAAGTGTGCATTTTGAATTTGGCACTTTTTTAAGCTAAAAGATGAGTTAGATCAAGTTTTGTCAGGTATCTCTGAAAGAGAATCTTCTACTATGCTGAGCTAAGCTTAGTAGAAGAGCACAAATGTCATTGTTAAAACAAATTTTACCAACAAAATTGTTAGTGATTCAGTAGCTCAGTCAGTAGACCCCTAATCTAGGTGATCAGCGTTTGATCCCCATTCAAGACATTTTTTCTCCTTTTTTCTGCAATGGGATTTACTTCTTGGACAATATCATGGAATCAGGCCAAACAGAGGTGCAACACACCTTATAAAATACTTTATTATGTGTGTCACTTGATAAAGTAAAACGTCAGATCTTTTATATATGTGTAGTTACATGAACTGAAACGATAGATTCTAAAACAAGTTCTGGTGACCCAGAAACAAGTTCTTGATACGACACTGAAAAGTAAGATTTTGGGTAGACAAATTGTAGTTGTAGTAGACATGAATCTGTGACATAAAAGTTTCAGATTTTTGTAGAAAACATGTACATGTCATGTACATGCTTTTAACATTTTTCTTAATTTTGCAGGTACATGTTTTCAACATGGAATCTTAGACAAGAAATGGACTTGATGGCTGAGATTTTCAACATGTGCATGTTCCTATGACCAGAGACTTAGATTATAAGAGAAGCGAAGTAAAAATGTAAACATTCCACTTTTCTGCTACGCGTCAATAAGTTATCTTTTTCATCACTTTTATGTAGACGTATACTTTCAAAAAATGCCACACTCGGCATTTGTTTGACAATAAAAATCCCATTTAGAGCAACGCCAAAATCAGTGCTATATCAGAAAGAGATTAGACTTACTGCCTTGGTTTCCTTAGAGCCGAGAATTTCCGTCAAATGATATCAGAGTAACCAGATTCGCAAGTTTGATCATATATGTTAAAAAATCGACTTTTTCTGAAAGTGTTTGGCCATTTCCAGGAACGCTCAGCCGGGAACGATTAAATGGCTGTACCATAAAAATGATTCTTGAATAAATTGAAACTTTCAAAAAGAACCTTAAAACTGTTGAAAATAAAAGTTATAGGCACTTGGTCAACTTACATTCAAACTATACTTGACATTGATCACAAATGGATCATTTCTGAAATATTTGGAATGAAAAGTCAGCCCCAGCCCAAACTCAGGCAGCCAGCGCCAAAAAGCCATTGTATTCTCTTTTGGAGCGTCCCAAAAAAGAGGCACGCACCCCCAATGACGTCACATAATTTCGCTTCTCTAGTAATCTAAGTCTCTGCCTATGACCAAAGTTGGTTTTCAGCTGAATTTCTATTACAATTTCTGAACAGATCATGTTAATTTTAGTTGTAGCTACTAAATTTGGAACCCCCGAATCATTTTGCTCCGAGTCATTGAAATATAATCAATTGTTTAATTGTATGTATTTGCACTGGCTGGGTGGCAATGAAATGCTTAATAATTTGCGCAATTAACTGTATGCACTGCTAAGAATTGGACAAGAAGTTGATTGGCCATGTTTTTTATTATCTCAGATAAGCATGGAAACGAGAGCGATTCCTTTAATTATTAATTATCATAGCTTAAAGCTGAGAACACTAATCAAATGTCACTAATCACACATTTTCATCACTAATTTACAGTTTTGCAAAGAAATAGTTCTATTTTTGTTCTTCATTCTTGTTCAGTATTCATGTGAAGAAGCTAACAATGGTAGTCCAATGATGTACTTGTCATCAATGACCCCTTTGCCAATGACACAAGATTTCGGCACACATTGTGCTTCTGGCTCATGAACATGATATCAACACTTTCTGCGCAGAACCTAGCAGAAAAAGTGTTGTTTAGCTTGTTGGTACGCCATTGGTCAGCATTGAGTAAACTGAGAAACACAAAACATTTGGCATTTTAATTTCATCTACAAGTTCTGCGCATTTCGTGTTCATTTTCACAAAGTAAATATTTTCCGTTAGCAAGTTTTATTTTTAATATTTTTTACGTTAAAAGGCCATTCGTTAAATTTGGCGAAGAAAAAAACGGATGGAAAGAAGAAAAAAGGGGTGTATGACAGGTATATCATTGCCTGCATTGATGAGAAGCCTGTCTTCTCGTACTTGGAAGCGAGTTGGACCGATCGGAACGGCAAGAGCTTGCAGCAATTGTCCTGGCCATTTTGTGTCAACAAATTTATGCAGGAAGCATACCGATGCATGAACTTAAAGTCCGCCTTGGTGACGAAGGGCAAGACGAGGAACATTCGGGTGTTTGCCAGGGTCAAGCAAGGTTTATTTCTACCCTATAATTTGTCTCGATAAGTTGCCCATAAAACTATATCGCCAATTTCAGGATTCGAGCAATGGCGCCTAGATGCAGTCATTAAGGAGTTGAACGCCAAGACTAAGGATGCTACCGATGAGAATATCGAGGAGATGTATGCACATCTTGTCAATATAAACTACGAAAAGCTCATTGCTGAGAAAAACTACAAAATGTGGGATCCGGTAACACGATCATACAACTTTGATGATTTCAAAGGCTGCGAGACAAGACAACGTGCCAAGAAAAATGTATGTCAAATCATCAAACTCTCGAACACAAACTGCGATATGATGCTAAAATAAACGTCACACTGATAAAAGAGCACTCTCAAGGGGATCTTTTGGTCAAGCCGTTTATTTTGCGACCGACATGAATAAAATCCGAAAGAGTACTGAGTAAAAGTAAACAAAACAGATTGAAAAGTAGGACCAGCTAGATTGAGGTCACACAACCTCGCCGGGAGGCAACACAGTCCCCTCTGAGACTCCATCTGGTGGTCACAACGATCTTGAACATTCACTCGAAGCGTCGAATGGGCTTGAATGAGCCATAGCGCTGCAACACTAAAATTCTTCCATTCTTGTCCATTTGCCTCACCGCCATCACATGCACGAATGGCGCCACACGCTCGCCAGCCAACAGCTGGACCAGGTCATGATCTTGATGATGGGCCGCTCTGTGCCCTCTGCCACGACAGATGGTGCAGATTTCCAGGGCGAGCGGGCACACACCCGAGGCGTGGCCATCTTCACCGAAAAAGGCAGGAGGCACGTTGGGAGCTCCAAGCAATCTTGCACGTCGTGATCGAAACTAGCGCAAATCACACATGCATGAGGGTACTTGCTGATCTGCCCATTCTTCCGCGAAGTCGTCGTTACTCTGCCTACAGCACCATCAATGACAGCGGATCTATGAAGGTCAACCAAGGACACTTCCAGTGCGCTCTCAAGGTTCTGCACAGCTGAGTTCGACAAATGCGGGAAATAACTACGAGAAATCGGCCAGAGTAATTCCAACTCCCTCAACTTCTTCACCATTGCTTCCTGCGAGTTGAAAAGCCTCGATTCACGGCGCAACACCTGCAACGGCAGCGTGGGCTCCGCCAACAGTCCCTCGAACTCCACTCTTGGCAGGGAGCCAAACCTCAAGGGCACCTCCACATACAAGGCCAACAAGGCCAGTGCATACAGATACATATTGTCGCCGTCTTGCATGCCCTCGCACTCCGCCACCCCACCCTGCTTGCTGCCAGGAACAAACCCGCAAGCGGTGCAAACTGATCGATCCGATCATAATACAGGGTGTTCTGGGAGTACTTGTCAACAAATCCACCATATGGATCTTCTTGGGCCCACTTAGGGAAGCGAACTGAGTGCCTGACTTCAAGCAGCCTCAACATCTCCTCTTTGCCGACGTTCGCAGTGGGATCCAGCAACTTGATGAGGTGGCTAATGTCCACCCAGGCTCTCACAGTGATGCCCATGAGCCTGAACCTTTTCAGGTCGCCATCAATTCCAAAGCCGATCTTGAAAATGGTCGGCGACTCCAGCAACTCCACGATTCTCCTTGGCAGAGTCCTGCCCACAAACTTGGGCCCAACAAAGCCAACCCGCACTCCGAAGGCAATGCCATTCTGCGCACCCCTGTGCACGTAAGAGGTCATATTGTTGAACTCGTCCACCGTGGGCGGGTACATCTTGGCATACGCAACCTTGTAAGATTGGTGAAAGCCTTCTCAATCCAGCGTCATCACTCTTGATTTTTGAATGGCCTCAAAGAATCCATCTCCCTCCAGGAAGTGCTCCAACTCTGCAAAACTATTTGACGCGTACAAGCAACTTGTTTTTGTCAATCCATAGATGTATACTGCCTGAAGCTTTGGAGTTTCCAAATCATATGGCGTGCCGCGAGCCATTGACGCTAATCTCTTAGCCTCTTTGACGGTGACAACTAAAGCCACCGTCATGGACTTGTCGATCAGCTCAGCAATATCAAATTCTCGTCTTACCGCACATGCCACATGAAAACACTTCCTCTCCTGGGCGCTCACCATGTCGTAGACTTAGCCAGCCTCCAGCTCTGGGCAGTTGTATTTTTGGACATACTTGCTCAGGTAGACCTCATCTTCATCCAAAGGAACGGCGTTGCTGCGCAGCTGCGACAAATCTTTCAATTGACTGCCCTTGAAGTCTGCCATTATCTCATCCTCCATTCCAGCCAGGATTACAATTGGGCCTCGGCCCACGCCTGATGTTGACGGCCGGGGCTCGCCCTCTTCAGCTTCAGTCTGCATCGTGGCTGTGGCTTGATGTTTGACCTCCGTTTGGGCAGAGATGTCTCTGACCCTGATGATTTCTTCGAAGACCTCGACGTGCTCGACCTCCATTGGCTCCTCGACCTTGCTCGGGGCAGGACAACCAAGGTCCTGCCCTTCACTCGGTGTTGGCGCCTCAACCTGCACACTTTTATGTTGCACTGTTTTTATAGTTACCCTGAGGCCTTGAGGTTGCGTGATGGCCTCCAGCGTGTCCCGAAGAGCCTTGATGAACTGCTCGTTGTGGTCTCTCGTCATTATTGGCAACTTTCTGAAGATCGAAAGACTTTCCATTTCTTCTGCCGACACAACATTTCTCATCTGGTCCACTGTGACTACGTCGGCCACCTCGCCATTGACATAAGCCGAATGCATCTTGGGTGGCTGCCACATTCCAGAGCCCAGCTCCATTGCTTGCAAGACGCCCTTCTGGGTCATTTATCGTGTGCGTTAGCACTTGGCCCAATGCTCTCGCTGCCATCCAGCACCTGGCCATTGTAGCTTTGTCGGGCATTTCTTCCATCTCTGGGTCTTCGATTTCTTTTTGCAGCCTCAAGATATCCATGAACGCTTTTCCCCACGCGAACATGTAGGCCTCCATCAACGACATGCCTCTGGACCTGCACAGCATGAACCTGTACGCCCTCCACATGTCCATCCTCCGGTGCTTTCTTCTCTTGTCGCTGGGGAGTTTTTTGCCCCAATTGTATTGGACTGGTTTTGTTCTTTTTCCTTGTCCACCAGTCTCTTGGCTTTTTGAAAACTTCCTCCATTGTCCGAAAAAGCTTCCTCAATCGGTCCCCGCCTTGCTGCTATCCTGGTCAGTGCTAACACCAAATCTTCTGTGTTCATGCCGAGTGTAATTTCCAAAGTCACCACCTTGGTGACTAGGCACATTGCTACCAGCACATACACTGGAATCCTCTTCCTTCGGAATTTGACCCATTGTGCACCCGTATAGTCTATAGCAATTTTTGCGCACAGCCTCATATTTCTCAGTTGCACTTCTGTTTTTCCTCCCATAAGCTGCCTTGGCATTGGAGTGTGATTTCTGACGCATCTGCTGCACTCCCTTGAGATCTTGTACGCAGCTTTCTTTGTCCACGGGCCGCTGACTTCTTGGCTTATTCGGTGCCACAAATTGTCGTTTCTTATGTGATTTTCCATCAGATGGACTCCCCAGACATAGAGCTCAAACGGCCAAGTTTCCACCAACAGGATTGGGCTGATCCTGGATCCTGCCAGGTCTTGCTTGTACAGTCTCGTGTTGACTCTGATTAGCCCGTCGCTGCCCATTTCCAGGGCATACTTGTCTTGCCCTGCCAGTTTCCATTTGCCAGTCTTCTCGTACTGCTGGGCTGTCTTCTCGAGCTTTAGCCATTGTCCATAAATCAACACTCTCCTGACTACTTCCGCTAGAATGTCAAGTTCGACTGTGCTCTTTGGTTTGATCTTCCTGGCTTTCTCCACAATTCTTGCAATTGCTCTCACCATTGTTGGCCACCTTCCTGCCATCTTCAAACTCATCACCTCCTTCATTTGTCGGAAGACCACGTTGCTTCCTGCCACTGCTTCCGGACCTACCAGCTCTACTCCATGTGGTTGAATCATCCCTAACTGGTTGACCACTATTTGGCCAGGACAACCAAGGTCTTGGCCTGTTCCAAGCAACTCTTCTTCGAGCACTTTTATGTATGAACGCTTCCACTCAGACTGCTCCTTCGTGAAGAACTCCGGTCCTTCCCAGTAGTTTTTGTGGTCTTTAAGCTGGTTGCCATCACATCCTCGCATTGGCAAATCTGCTGAGTTCTCAGCTGTGGCTATGTGGTTCCAATGCTCAGTGATCGTGGTGTCTGCAATCTCTATCGTTCTATTGCGCACAAACACACATCTTTCCACTCCTGGCTTTCTTATCCAGAAGATGACTGGTTTGTTGTCGACCCAGTACCACACATTCTCCCTCGGTATTTTGAACAGCCTGATCAGCCTATTTGAAAGTTGTGCGCTCAGCAGCGCTCCAGCTAATTCCACTTCTGGGATGGATCTCTGTCTCACCCCCTGGATTCTTGCTTTTGTGGTGAGCCACCTTGGTTGTGGCTCTCCACTGCGGCTGCTTAAGTACGCTACTGTTGCAAATGCCAAATCTGATCCATCACTGCACATGTGGAGCACCGTGTTTTCGTCAATGTTTGCTGCTGCCTTTCTTGGGTATTTGACTGCACTCATCTGGTTGAACTCTTTCTACCATTGCTTCCACAGTTTCACAGCCTCTTTGACAACCTTGTCATCAATCTTCGTCAGATCTTCATCCCACGAGATCTTCCTTGTTTTGTCAGCTTTGTGTGCTAGCTGCAGTGCTTTCCTAGCTTTCAGCAGGCAAGGTGCCAGTGCGCCCAGGGGGTCGAACACTGCTGGGATTTGGCTGGCCATGATTCTTTTGGTGACTGCCTTCTGCTCTTGCTGAGTCAGCTGGTATCCAATCGTGTCTGTCACTGGGTCCCACTTGAGCCCAAGTGTCTTGTGCACCACACTTTCTGTGTCTTCCACTACCATTGCCTTGCCAATCCTGTCTTTTGGAATGGTTGCGAGCACTTCCTTGTCATTTGACACGAACTTTCTCAACTCCATGCCAATCTCACTCATTAGAGGAAGTAACTCCTCAATCACTTTTTTTGCTGAGTCTCTTGATTGGAATGCTACGATGACGTCATCCATGTAGATATTTACTGAGTCTTGGAGGAGCTGAGAGCCTCTGGCCTTGATGTGCAACTTAACCACGAAGTTTGCCACCGACAGGGCCGCTCTCAGTCCAAATGGCCACCTGCAAAATTGATATTGCTTACCATTGATGAGGATTCTGACATATTGTCTTTTTCCGGCAGCGCAATCATCGGATATATCTTTTCTATATCCGCCACCACTGCAATGTCACCAATACGGAACTTCAACATAGTGTCATAGATGTCTTCCAAGTAGTTGGGTCCGGTGTACATTTGTTCATTGATTGATGTGCCCTCGAACTTCTGTTTGGCATTATACACGAATCTGCATTTTGTTGTTTCACTTGTGTGTCTAGCCACGCAGAACACGGGAAGGAAGTAGCCTTTTCCTAGCTCCGCAATTGGGACTGGTTCAATTATCCCCAGCTTGAGGTACTCATCGAATGTTGTTGAGATTGCTGCCATTATTCCTGGGTCTGCCTCGTCTAGACTACGTTGAATGGCTGCGCATTGTTTAAAATTGTTTGGCAGGTCCGGGATTTCCTTGATGAATGGTATGGCCACCTCCACATGTCCTGACGGCAGCAGTCTCATTGAGCTCTTCATTTTAATCAGTGCAATCTCTTCCGCTAAGTTGAGTCTGATCGGTTCTTCTTTTTTGTCTATGCCTATCGACTCCAGGCCGTACTCCCGATCCAGCATGTATCTGAATTCAGATTCTGCCATTGATGACTGGTTGAATAGCTTCCATTCGTCTACAAGGCATGCGAGCTCTGTGTCTGCTTTGCCTGGGTAATTCAAGATTGACCACCCCAGTGGTGTTTTTCTCGCCAATGGTCCATTCTTGGCAACGATATCCTGCTCACTGCTCATCAGCATTGTGTTGTTGAAACCCACTAGAAGTCCGACACCTCCTTCTTCCAGTACAGGAAAGCTAATGTTTTTCAGCTCCTCATGATTGCACTTGAAGTCACTGGGATTCACCGGTGTGATGGAGACTGGCAAGTTGAATGTGTTGAACCTGAGTTCGAACACTCTGCCTTTGTCTCCTTTTGGTCTAATGAAGATCACTCCCTCTTGCGAAGGTTGGGTGATTGACTTGTCGCCCACCACTTGGACTGTTAGAGGTTTTCTCTTGCCTTTGAATCCCAGTTCCTTCACCAGCTCTGGCTGCAGCAGCGTTGCACTCGATCCAGCATCTATAAGTGCGTTAGTAAGCACACTTTTTTCGAACTTTCTGTCCACTGCAATTTCCACTGGAACTGTTAGCCACGATCTGGTTGCTTGTGCTGCCAATAGGATCACGTCTTCTGTCTCTTCAGGGTCACACAACCACCAAGGTCGTGACCCAAGAGAGTTGTTTCTGACAGCTTTTTTGTGAGCTTTTCCAAGGTCTCCACTAGTTCTTTAACATTGTTGTTCTTTTTCTCGTCTTTGGCTTCCTTGGGCTTGTTTCGATGAATCTTTGTGTGGTGGCTTGCTGATCCACACACGTTACACTTTGACTGTCTTCTGCAATCTTTTACTTTGTGCTTTCCTTGGAGACACCTGGGGCAAATGTTTGCCTCTTCTATCACTCTTATGATGTCTTCCAGCTTGAACAGTGACTACTCTGGACAATCACAGCACCTGTGTCCAGTTTTCTTGCAAAGTAAATACACCGTTTTGCCATTTGCCAGATTCACACACTCCTCATCATACTCTTGTGAGCGAAAGTCGTACCACTCACCGCGGCCTTGGTTGCTGCAGTGAGCTACGACATCTCGTTCGTGGTAGTCCCAGTTGTCTCGGTCGTCTTCTTCCCACCAGCACAGATCCTCTGTGTGGTCTTCATATTGCTGAGGGTGCTCCCACGCATAGTAGGCTTGCTCTCTACTCGCACCATAGTATGGTCTTCTTGGTCTGCCACCTCTGAAGCCTCCTCTCGGGTAGCCTCTTCTCGTGTCTCTCTGTTGGTATTGCGGGTTGGTTGGTGCCGGGATTTGTCCATTTTGCTGTGGATATCCTCTGTGGTGCGCCTTGTCATGCATCTTGTTGATGTCTTCCACGACTGTGAGCACCTTTCTGCTTCTTTGAATCTCTCTTATTCTGGTTCTTGACCAGGTGATGAACAACCTCATTGAGTTTTTCGACTGCATCTTTTGCTCTCGAAACCTCTCGTAGTCTCTACGTGCACTTCCTTCGAATTGAATGTTGCTGAGGATTGTTTGCTCCCCATTGAGTTGTTTAGACCAGAATTGCGCGCCCCATCTACTTAGCTGCTGAACTATCTAGTTTGCTCAGTCAGCATTGAGATGCTCCATGTTTTCCTTATTGCTCAACCTTCTGCAGTTTCTCACTTGTTACCTTACTTCTGAACCAATAACAACTACCTTGATACTTTGGATTTACTGCCCTATAATTGGCCTATTTGTTTACGTGTACTATTGATCTACCATAATGTGTTCTTGTGTTCTATATTGAGTCCATCTGACTCTCCCTATCGGGATGATAAGGTGGCAAGTCATATGGGGTCTATCTGACCCTGGTCAATCCGACCAATCTGGCTCTTCAGCCATGTATTTTGCCTGCTACAGCAGCAGCTCACCAATGTATTTAGCGTCAGCTAAGGGGGCATTTCCAGCCGAAACATGAGTGCATCATTCCCCGCTCTGCCATTGCAGTCTATAATCTCCTCCACTAGCGCCAAAGTCGTCTCCAGCGTTGCTAGGTTTCTGAGATTGATTGGGGTCATCTTGATGAGCTGAGCCGACAAATCATGAACTATCTCGTCTGCTTCTCCCGGGTGGCCAAGGTATGTTCCATCGAGGTTTTCGAGGGCATTGATAAGCCCATCCAAGTCCAGTGTGCACCTCCTGACTGCAAATCTTGCTCCACCCGTGCACAGGTGCTTCAGTCTCGAGATCTTTTCAAACCAGCTCATGTTTTTCTTCATAATTATGGCCGCATGAATGTATTCTTTAAAGTCCCTGTAAGCTCCTGTGTTAACTCCGTCGAAGGTTTGGCATCATCCCTCGAGTTAGAGTCTTTTGGTAGGCTGGCGTCGTAATACTTGATGAGGTTCCTCTTTTGCATGATATCTGCCCAGCAGACATCTGTAGTCTTTCTCCTCCTGACCTGTTCAATCACTGTGTGCTGGTCGAGGAACTCTTCTTCCTTTTGTAGTTTTAATTTGTAATCAGCCTCGGTCAAATGCACTGCTGGGATCCCAAGTTGTAGTATCTTACTTCCTTCTTGGCCTTGAACTTCCTCTTTTCCATTCCGGCCATTTTCTTGATATCTACTCGGGCCTCTGTTGAGGAATTCGTCGTCATCGCTCGTCTCCTCGCCAGCTCCAGTCCCCCCGTTCAGGGCTGCCATGATGTTGTCTGCTTCTTTGTTTGCTATGACTATTGTTTGCTTGCTTACTGGGAAGTCAGCCGTTTCTGGGAGGGCCAACAGCTCGACTGCTGTTGTCTTCCTTTGCTGATTGACTTTTTCCATCATTCTCTTTTGGTTGTCAGCTCCCGCTGTCCCCTCAGTCATTGATCTTAATTCTTTCTCCGCTCCCTTCAGTTGCAAGATAAGTGAGAGGAAGTCTCCACACAAGGCCATGGCCTGATCTTTCGTTTCAACTTTGACTTCACTTGGGCCTCCCGCTTCCACCTTCGGGCTCTCCTCGATTGCACTGCCTCCAGAGCCAACTAAAGGCTCTGGAGGTGGTGGCTCCTCTTCCATCATTAGCTGCCTGCTTTTGCTGCTCACTCTCATGACGCCTTCGACAATCCTTCGGCTCACTCTCGCCGTGTCGGCCTCGAACTTGGCTTTGTCCTCAGCCTTCACTAAGAGTTCGAGGACCTTAATTTCTTCTCTGACTATCTCTGTGAGCTGCACATATTTCTTCTTCACTACCTCCGCCACCTTGTGCGTGTTCGCTGCGGTTAGGCTCACCTCGAGGGTTATCACATCCTTTTCCAGGGCTTTCTTTGTCGTGTCCCACATTTCTTTCCAGGCTGCCTTCGCCGTTTCTTTGTTTGCTGTCATCATGTGCACGTTGTTTGTCTCGTCGTTGTTGCAAACTGTAGTGTCACTATATTTTAGGTCCAGCTCGGACGCTGCGGTGTACAATACACTTACAATTGCACTTGCACCTGCGTCAGGAGGATGTCCGGCTAAGCAAACGGATTTGTCCGTTGACAGCCTGATTTTGAACTCCGCTATTCTTTTATCTGCTTCTTCTCGCTTGGCCTCTTCTTCGGCCAGCGAGACCTGGTTGGCCAGGGCTTTTGACTGCCTGGCTGTCCTCAACTCATGCTCATAGTCACCTGAGGTCAACCTAACATTTCTGGTGGGGTTCTGTCGGAGGTTATGCTGCTTTCCTTTGTCCTCCGACATCAGCTGCCCCTCGTTTGTGGCTCTGCCGCCGACTTCGTCAGCTGTCACCGGCTCCTCCCGTCGTAGAACTTGACTCTCGATCATGGTGTGGAACAGATAACGTTGGTCGCCATGTATGTTAAATCATCGAACTCTCGAACACGAACTGCGATATGATGCTAAAATAAACGTCACACTGATAAAAGAGCACTCTCAAGGGGATCTTTTGGTCAAGCTGTTTATTTTGCGACCGACATGAATAAAATCCGAAAGAGTACTGAGTAAAAGTAAACAAAACAGATTGAAAAGTAGGACCAGCCAGATTGAGGTCACACAACCTCGCTGGGAGGCAACACAAAAAAGGCCAAGGTAAACGAGAATGATGTACAAAATTGAGTGCAAAATTTATGTGTATTAATGAAAAAATACTGCTGTTACAGCAAATACCACACTTTTATATGCAATACTGCTCATCCAATGCCCAAAAGGCATTTTAGGTCCATCTGGGGCACATTCGGGGCCCATTTGGGGCCTATCCAGGGCCCAATTGGGACTGCTCATCATCTACAGGTTTTCGATAAGGAGGCTTACCTGCAAAAAAATTAAAACATGCTATCAACATTTAATCGCCAGAACATGTTCAGATTAACATAGTTGCTCGTCAGGTTCTGTAGATGCAATTTATAATCAACATGATTTCCGCAGATTGGCTGGCATGTATGAAGCATGATGTGGAGAAAACTTGTTTCTAAAATAAGCAAAAATCTGTAGATCGATCTACATGGTAGGCTAACATGGATTGCACATAGGAGTTTTACTTTGTTAAGATCATGTCAGTGTTTCAGTATCCAGAACTTGAACATGTGTTTGATCGCGCCGCCCAAAAAAATTCTAGTTGGGGACCAAAACGTTCTCTTTCTATATTAGTCTCTGTATAGTACTAGTAAATACCTTATGTAGGTAACCTAGGTCTCAGAAAACCTTATGTAGTACAGCCAAAGTTGGCGCTGGAGCAAAGTGGTCATTGGGACAGTTGTTCATCTTGAAGAGGGGCATCTTTTCTATTAATGATTTTTCACCCAGGCCTAAGGCCTGGGAGATGGGGCCTAACCCTACTTCAAAATGCTGCCCTAAAAACGTACGCGTGGAATCAGCTGACTTTTGGTGAGGATGTGGGGGGGGGGGGGGGGGGACTAAGGTCTATCACCTCACCAAAAAATGAACTTCCGGTTCCAACAAATGGGTAGGAGCATACCCGGTCCATCACCAGGTATCTTGGTTTATTGTACGGGTTAACTTAAGTTACATTAAGACTTATTTTGGCGGCACTTTTGAGGTATAGGCATTCAATTTCAATTAGAAAAGATCTTTGATTGTACGAGTTTTTGTGGATGCGCCAGGCAATCTTGGCTTGTATTTCTTTAGGTTATTTAGTGGCCAGCCATTTGTTTTCCACTTGGCTTGGCATAAAATCGAGTGAGCTCAGTCGCGTGAGACGCAGAACAGCAGGCAGACACAAAAAAATGGCTCTACTGATCATCGTTGCATTATTGCTATTATCTTGTCAAAGCTTTGCGTTCCTAAGTCCTTGCGAAAAGGCGATTTGGAGGTGAATTTCAATATTCTACTCATAAGCAAAAGCTTGTCATTTATTGTATTTTTAGCTGCTGCCAAACTGATCGAGCTCAGGCTTTTTTCCCTCAATTCTGCTTTGATAGTCATGGATGTCCTGGTTTCTTCCTATTTTCTAAATCATCGAGAGGAGCTTGTGATCCAAAATTGATTACCGCAGTGGGCCAAAAAATCAAGGATGCATGGGCCAAGAAAGTACTGTAAAAACTATAGAAACGAGGCTATAAATTCACGAAACCTTTCTTCACAAACTACGACGATGCACGATGAAGATCTAGATCGATGAGCATCGCGTGAGTCATGAAAAGTTGAACTCTGTGCATTTCATCAAATCGTAGAGAAGTTGTCCATTTGATTGGCTAAAAATATCCTTAATGGAGAAATTGCTCAGAAATGCGTAATTTTTTCAATTCCAAGGAACTTTAAAAATCCTGTTATGAAAGTGTGCATTGACACGCGCCATTGTTAAGAACTAAATACCCGGTTTCTTCGCGTTATGCTTTTTCTTGGGAACTCCATTCATTTTTTTCGATGTATAATTGGAGCGGAGCGTAGCAAAGCCTGTTTTATTGCTCAAAATCATTCGTTTTTCATAGTGAATGGATTCGCAAATGTCCAAAAGAGGTGACATTTCCGTCTCTTGATAAAAATGTATTCGCGGAGCTCGAACCCAAACCTCTCGCGTGAGAACTCATAGCCTGCATTATCGCGCCACGTGCATCGTAACTATATTAAGCAAGCCTAATAATTAGACCCGCGCGCTCAAATGATCCTAGACGGATTTTCGCGCCTCGGACGCCATAACTACCGAAGTTGTCATAATAACAAAAAAAAAGCACGCCAACATCCATGACCGGATCACGATAATTCCAGCTAGCTGGTGTCCCCTTTACGATAAAGATCTGGATGATTCCTGATAGTCCACTGGAGTTATGTTTTAAATGAAAATCACCTGTCAAACAATGCTAAATTTTATTAATCCCCAAGGAGGCCACGAGCAGACTATTAGATATCAAAATGGTCATCGCTTTTGTTCATTGGAAGCTATAGGTCCTTAAGGCCCATCAAAAGATTATTGTCTAATATGGAGACAATCGGAGAGTAAAGAAGCGCGATGTGTTGCGTAACTAAAATGACCACGCGATGCTGCGTAAAACTGATGAAAGCTAAGAATTCGCTAAGCGTTAGAGGTAGCCAAAATCTTCGAGCCTTTTCGCTCTGCTACATTTTTTGATGAGCTAGTATAACTAGCTATTCTAGTTTGAAGAGGGTAGCAACTGCAATAATAAAAGCTTTTATGACAGCCAATGCCTTTCGCGTGCATTTTTCGTGCAACTTTTGGCTTTCGTTTTCCGCTCGAACCAGTTTGAGTAGGTCGTCCTAAAGCATAAAGCTGCAGCAGGAGCCTTTTTCAACGGAAGTGGAAAATTTGCGGCCAATTCCCCAAGAAGAAGAAGAAGATACATACTCAATGTTTTCCCAAGAAAAACGAAGCTTCTCGCAATGCGCAGTTTTGTAGTGCTCGTTCAGCTAGGCTTCAACCGCGTGTCCAGGCCACGAAATAAACAAAAGAGTTTTATATTATTCTAAGAAGGTTCATGCCATTCAAGCACCAGCTTACTAAGCCTACCAATCGAATCATGATGGTTGCTTTGATCCAACTTAACCATAATTGTACTGGTGAGGCGCCATCAGTTATTTATTTGAAATAATGCTGTTACATACGGTTCAAAGAAGTATGCTTAGTTAACTGCCTTTTCAAAAAGCCAAGGCAGGGTAGATGAATTTGACTTTTTGCTTGCATATGTGCGCATTAGGCGGGCATTTTCCAATAGTTTGGGGCTATCCATCAGTAATTCTGAATGTTGTGATTTTGGCCGATTGCTCATATAGTATATGTTTTATTTGCCGCAGATCGGAGCTGGACACGCGGTCGCAGCCGCCAACTGTTAACATCAACAGATCGCGTTTTTAATAGTCCGTCATGATCCGCCAAGGAAAGGAAGAATGCGACGCGACAAGTGTCGCGGGTGGACTGTATTTAAGGAAATTGCGTCCGAGCCGAGTAGTTCATTAATGTGCAGAAATCTGCAAGAGTAAGAGTTCGTGTCTGATCCGTGATCGGTGCGTGATATTGCCGGCTGTGCCAAGACTCGAACGAGGGCGTCATCAAGATTAGAAAGCAAGTTCTCGCTCCGCAGCCGCGCCAAGGAAAGGCCGGCCTTTGCTGTCTGGATTGAACCAGATATTCTCACGAGAGGAAAGCCTAGCATTTTGAGCGGACACGTGTAGGACTGCAGCTGTTATATTGTGAAAAGTAGTTGGGATTTGCAAATAGATTGGTCAAGATCAGTCTCTTCGTCTCAGGCCTAGCCATGGCTGCTTGAGTTTCCGCATATCTAACTTGTGGTAAGTGCATGAAGTCGTAAAAATATTTTGTGCCTTGTGATGTTGTAGGCTTTCCATTTTATTGGGCCTTCCATTTTATGGGGCCTTCCAATTTTAACCGTTATATTCTACAGATTTCCAAATACATATATTAGCATTATCTAAGAGAAAAAGTTAGCAAGCTCGCATTACTTTTCAGGAGGTGCTGCAAATAGGAGACATATTTAGAAAAGCATTTGAAGCTTATCAAGATGAAGATCCATCACCATAGCCTGGTCCGGAGGGTGGCCTCGCCCATCCTCAAGACCATGGCCATCCTGTTTGCCCTTTATTTGTTCATCTGCTCGCTGACCTTCCTGAGCACTGCATTCCGAATCCTGGGTGGACGCAACCTGTCCAAGCTGTTCTCCTCATCCGAGCTGCTGAGCAACCCCGTCGTCGGCATCATGATCGGCATCCTTGTCACCGTGGCGGTTCAATCCTCGGCCACGTCCACCTCCATCATCGTGGCACTCGTCTCCGCTGGAGCTCCCGTCAAGAATGCCATTCCCATGATCTTTGGCTCGAACGTGGGCACCTCTGTGACCAACACGATTGTCTCCATGACCCAAGCTGGAGATCGGGAAGCCTTCCGGAGAGCCTTTGCCGCTGCCACGGTCCACGACATGTTCAACTGGCTGTCGGTGATCGTCCTCACGGTGGTGGAGCTGTCCACTGGCTTCCTCGAGATCACCACGCAAGCCATCGTGGACCAGTTTGATTTCGACAACGAGAACAGCACTGAGGTCCTGAGGAAGAGCGGAGGCAACGGTCCAGACCTACTGAAGCCTCTGACCAAGCCATTCACTGATTTGGTCGTTCAAGTGGACAAAAAGGTTCTCCTTGGTTGGTCATTCCAGGTAATTATATTGAAATTGTTGTATAATTGCAATTAGCCTTCTGGAATTATATATAGTATAATAGGAGTAAAAGATGTAATCGATGACATATTCTGCTTAGGACCCCGAGTATGCCAACGTGACCAGCATTTTGAGGCAAGAGGCTAACGGCACACACTCCTATCTCCTCGGCCTTTTAGGCGAGCAAGGCCTAGGCCTGACTGATGTGACCCTTGGGATCATCCTGCTGCTCTTCAGCCTCTTCCTCCTCTGCTTCTGCTTGATTGCCCTCATGAAGATCCTCAACTCGATGCTTGGCACGCAAATGTGCATCATCATCCAGAAGACGATCAACGCCGAGATTCCCTATGTTCCTTGGCTGACCGGCTACTTTGCCATGCTCCTCGGCTGTGTCATCACCATTCTCGTTCGGTCCTCTTCCGTATTCACCTCCACGCTTACGCCCCTCTGCGGAACTGGCCTCGTCACCCTGGAGACCGCCTATCCCATGACTCTGGGCTCCAACATTGGCACCACGACGACCTCCATTTTGGCCTCGTTTGCAGCGGAGGGCCGCTACTTGAAGCCCTCCATCCAAATCAGCCTGGTACATTTATTCTTCAACGTGGCTGGCATCCTCCTCTTTTACCCCGTCCCGGTGATGAGATGGCCTGTCTTCCTCGCGCAAATGCTTGGCGACGTCACCGCCAATTACAGGTGGTTCGCTGCCGTCTACTTGGCTGTCATGTTCGTCTTGGCGCCCTTGCTGATTTTCCTGCTCAGCCTGGCTGGCACGACTTTCATGTACGCGATCCTGGGCCCTCTCGGCATCCTGGCCTCCATAGTCTCGCTGATCAACGTGATCCAGAACCACAGATCTCATTGGCTTCCACATTGCCTCCGGGACTGGAGCTTCCTCCCACTCTGGATGAGGAGTCTCCAGCCTCTGGACGACATTTTCAGCCGCCTGTCATGCTGCGCCAAATGCATCAATCCCCCAATGGAAGCTATCGCTGATGGCCAAGACCTTGAATTGGGACCATCGAGAGTGGTTGTGATGAAAGAGAATCATTCGGAAGAAATGCAAATACTTGTCACAGCTGCATCATCGGCCAAGACAACCACCGCCGTCATCGCCGCCAATAACGACTTAGTTTGATTTAATTAGCACGCGCGCGCGCAATATGCTATACAATAATGCGGTTGCACTACGTAGTATATTGCCAATCAATGTCCAATTTTTTAGTTCAGAATTATAGATATTATTATTACTATGCTTTGCAAATTCTCGTTTCAAGAGGATGAATGACGAAGCTTCGATCTGGCTAATCCAGAAGTAATGGCTGGGCATTAAGGAGATGATGTGCTTACCACGCTAGCTGTCACTGTCTGCTGTGTACCATATATTTTTCGTAAATACGCTAGCTGTCAAATCATTAATTACAATGCTATATATATATATTGAGAAAATCAAATGTATTTCCAACAGTAGAAATAAAATAAAGAAATGTTTAGTTAGCTATATATGTAAGTAGTTCAATTTTTCACTTGCATTCCAGCGGCTCAACTATCCACAGCTAGAAAGCAAATATAGAAGAATGCGCTTTTAATGTGGGTCAAAAGCGACTACACTATAGCAAGGCAAAATGCTTCTTCGACCCCAATTTCTCCTTGAAAATTCAAGGCTGATGTAACTATGTCCTTAAAAAGGTCGTCTTAAGAGCAAGTAGGCAGCGAGCTCCACCCAATACAGGCGAACAAAGCTATAGGAGCCGAAAAGAGGCCTCTTTGGCTGTTCTGCGGAGTAGAAAGCCAAATAAGCTGCTGCTGCATACTAAGGCTCCCCACAATTGCGCAAAGGCCTTTTTCTGGCCTTTTCTGTAGGCCAAACAAAAGCAGCAGCGATGCTATCTCATATTTATTTTTTTGCTAGCACGACAAAATAAGATTTATGTATGTACTACTTTACTAAATCTCCTGCAAGCGTTGCAATATTTTTATTCTTTTAATTATATGCTGCTAATTTTCCGTCTAATGACAGAGCGTTAAAGGATAATTATAGCGCGCAACTTGCTAAATACATATTTAACATTGAAAATGATGTTCCTACATGCCAAACTGCTGTTCTTGACCGTTGCATGGATTTTCTACGTGATGGGTGGCATTGTCGAGTTCGTTGGCTTCGACAAGCTGAAAAGAATGCCGGATTTGTACAAGGATCTGCATGCAACAGCGGAACCGGTACTTCTGACGGCCGCCATCGGACTTTGGATTTTGGCATCTGTCCTGTGGCTTTCCTCGATCTTGACCTACAAATTGATGACTGCGGCAAAATTATCCGCCATCGAAGAGGAATTCGTTGCACTATTGAAGCTTGAGAAACGAAGCCAATCCTTGGTGGAGGACCCAACGGAAGAGGAGAAAATTGAAGTTAGAATTGATGCGAGCGGAAAAGTTGGCTTGGAATCCTCTTCCCAGTCAAACGAAGAAAAATTGAGCGCTCCACCTCAAGCAAATCCGGAAATTCCTATTGTGCAGAGCGAGCGCGAAAAAGAAGTGATTTTCACCCGCATTCCGGATGAGACTTTGCACCAAGTCATGGGCCTTCTCGATAGGAGCTCCACGCGTCAATTCACGCTCCCTTCAAAAGGCAAAGGAGCGAAGGCTACGGAAAAGGCCCACTATGTTGAAACAATCAAGGCTCCCCTGGCAAAAGGCATTTTCTCCGAGTCTGACTTGAGCGAGCAAGACGTCGCATTTTTCGTCGAGAGACTGCAAATCGACTCCCTCGGTGAACTCGGACTGAATAAATTCTAATTCATTGTGATTATTGCGTTCTAGATTTTCTCCAGAGTGGAATTGATGCGATGAAGAACAGGACTGAACTGCAGGCGACCAACCCGGGCCAAAACACAGCCACTGCTTCGCGAATGCCAATGGCATCTTTGAGTGGGCTGATAATCACCGGCAAATTGCCTCCAATGTTGTTCATGATGAAGAGAAACAAGGCAATGCTGATTGCCTTGACGTTGGGGTTGCACACCTCTACGATGACGGTGAACAAGATGGCAAACCAGGTTTCCGCGCAGAAGTAGTAAATGAGCAGCATGACCAGGGCAGTAGGCGGCTGAAAAAATCAAATAATTGGTAAGAGAACTTGTGATTGCCATCGCCAATTACCTCGGTGTAAAGCGTAAGAAATGCAAATGGCACTGCCAGCAGCGTGAACGCACTGAGCACCCACAGCCTCGAGTGGAGGCCGAGTTTTGTGACGATTCTGTCAGAGAAGAAGCCTCCAAAGAAGACTCCGAAGCTGCCCCCGACCACAGAGTCAGCAAAGAGCCACCATGGCAGCTCGTCTTCAAAGTCTTCGTAGTACTTTTGGAAGTATAATTTGGTATTGTAGGCCCAGCAGTATCCGGCTGTGTGCCTCACGCAGGCGGCCAAAAGCAGCAAGAGCATGGTGGGGTTGATGAAGAAGGACCTCAGCAAGGTTTTCAGGTACTCTTTAAAGCCACTGTCTTCCTCAGTCGTCTCATTGCTCGCATTGCTCGACGTTTGAATGCCACTATTGTTGGGCTCCTGTAATGCATAATATGGTAGCATCAAAGTACGTACGCGCGTTAAAGTATGCAAAAACGTTGACATTATACCCTATATCCTTCGGCTTTTGGATCCCGCATGAACAAAGCAATGAGGATTCCCACCACGGCTCCGGGAACTGCGCTTATCACATAGGAAGATCGCCAACCGTATCCTAAAGTAAACTATTTAAATGTTCATGCATAGTTATAGTATTATATATTTACCAAGGATGTCAACGTTGGTCAAATAGATGCCAATAACGTACGCCAGGCCGTAGCCATAGTAGACGCCCCAGGAAAAGATGCCGTTGGCCAGGCCTCTTCCGGAAGGGGTGAACAAGTCGGCCAGGATGGATCCGGAAACCGGTCTGCAAACCGCTTCGCCGGCTGCTATGCCCATCCTGAGCACCACCAACTGCCAATAGGAAGTAGCCAAGCCCATCAAAAAAAGGCTCACGCTGAATACGAGCACGCCCACGGCCATGAGGGTGTGTCTGCCGAAATACTTGGACCGGCCCACCAGCCGGTCGGAAGTGAGGCCAGTGATGATGTTGGAAACGGTGAAGACTGCAATGAAGGCCGGTCCGGCCAGGATCTGGTATTCCAGCCCGCTCCCATCGTAGTCCCAAAGGCAGTCGTTCTTTTTGCATTCCTCCTCACTTTTGTAGTCGCACTTGTCGATGCTGCTATTTTTGGCAGAGCACGCCTGGTTGCCAAAGTGCACATCTAAAAAAAATGTGTTTTTACGCATTTATACCATGTGCTTATACAATTAATTATGGCTAATTAATTACCTCTCGCCACTTCTCTGCTCGTGGTGTTGATTAAAAAATGCGCAATCTCGCCAAACACGTAGCCCAGAGTCATCAAAGACAAGTACAAGATGTTTTTAGACGTCCAATCACCCATGATGATACTTCACTTCCTCTTTTTTTCTGTTCAATTTCAAGGACGCTTGGGTGACATCATTTCATCCGTGACGATTGTCCCGAAAATGTCAATCTCGAAGAAATCACGTCTTAGATAAGAATTAACGCGTCTGTCATGAACGTCAACTACAACTGAATCAATAGCAAGCTGCACTCTGCACATTCGATATACTATACATTGTTGCATAAGCTAGCTAGCTAGGGTGTTCTCATTGCGATCACAGCGTTACCAGACACACACTGAGAAAGGAGGAAAAACTGCTCACTTAGAGGTAAATCAGAATTCTCTGCAACTTCTCGCACTAGATTGTTAGTAGGTTGCATTAGAAAAATAATGCTACGCCGAGCTCCATGCATTTTGGCTGGTTTCAAACATCATCTGGCGAGTTAAACGCTTTTCAGGAGCAGAGATGTGCCATCTGGTGTGACTGCCGAAAAACGCCGACTTACGTATATGAGCAATGCGCAGTGCGCGCGCGTTCGCGTTTTGTAATAAGGCAACTGAGTATGACGATGGTAAAGTCGTGCGCATGTATTTATTATACGAGCCAATTTGCCAATGCAGAACATTTATATAAATGCTCTACTCAATGACCCTTTGTTCGAACCTAATGCAAATGTTATTATGCAATGTGCTAACACTAGATGAAGGCTGAATGACCTTTATTTCTTCTACGAGTCCAAAAGGCAAGGCCGTATGCTTATATTTGACAAATTGAGCTTGTCAATAACGCACTGATCAATGACTTGCTCCCCGGCTTTGATGTATTGATGCAGCAATGAATTCGGATTGGGACAATATCGCTTAGCGTCGTTTGGAGGATGCAAATCGGAAGTGAGCATGAGCAGCAAATGGTGGGCCAAAATTTGCGGGCCCATCCAAGTTTCGCCCAAAAAACCTTGATCGACAATCACCATGTATCCGGAGTTGGCACCTAGTTCACACGGACCTCCAACCGCAAATCCGGAGTACCGATGACCGGTTGTGTCCGTTCCAGAGGAGAAATCATTGAAGACCAAAAAAGCTACGAGATCGCAACCAGCTTGCGATGCCAGCAGCACGTCCTCTTGGATCTTTTGTGGATATCGATTCTGCTTGTCCACTCTCGCATACGGTCCCTTCCATTTCAGCTTGAAGTTTTGCAAGCCTGCAATAAAAATTCGATTAATAAAATACGCGTGTGAACTAGCTACCAATTACGAGCACATGGTGGTTGATACCGAAGGTGCTTTTGGCAAAACTTGCATTTTCTTGCTAATTTTTGCCCATCATTGACTTATTATCATGATTAGTATCCTCCAAATGAAAGTCCCAATCCGAATCATTTGCAGTTGAAGGCAATTGTAATTTACATTGCCTCAAACTGCAGATGAACGTATCATACCCATTAGCACATTTGCTCCCAATGTCAGCTGGTTGATGTATGCGTACAGCCCCGCTGGATTGCTCGGGTTGAACTTCCATTGCTCATTAAACTGCAAGTGGCTGCTTTCAACATCATTGCCAAGGTAGTAGCACATGGTGATATTTGTCAAAGCTGGCACATCTGTAGGTGAAATGATGCCCTGAGGCCTTTGAACTGGTCTAGGTGGCAAACTGCTAATTCCTTGCTGAGGCCTCAAATTATTTATTGGCGGATTATCTGCAATAAATAAGTCTCCTCAGAGCACTTGATTATGCAATAAACTGTACGAATTTACTTACTGACGATTTTCGATAGCCCAAATAAGCTGTACACATAGTGTGCATTAGATGTTTCAACCTCATTGCTTTGCAAGTAGTATTGCTTAGCTTCACCTACTGCAACAATGATCGAGAGGAGAAATGCTATGAAATGTTTCATCTTGACTCACTCTTGGCAACAAATGGCTAGTTGGGCTCTCCAGAACCTCTGGTCATTTATTGCACAGCGGGGATTTGGGCATAAAAATGGTCACAATCAAAATTTGAAGAAAATTGCTCATCGAAATCTTCCGTGAAGAAAGATGCACTTTTCTTTGTCTACATTTAACGTAAGAGAAAATCTAGTTTTCCACGCCCTTGGTTATAACCGACATGTAGTAGGTACATTGACCCTTGAAAAACAAAAGGTCTGGGCATGTTTTTACTCCGAGCATTCGAGTCTAAAGAAAAAGACGTGACTCGAGCGTTTTTAGATTCTATCTGCTTCGGCATTTTTTCCGCCGAGGAGGAAATTGCGCCTAGACTACGTTCTTTTGCTAGCATAATTAGCCCGAGGGCTTTGTTGGCAATTGTTGCAGAAAGTGCGATAAAGAATCATGAAAACATGAAACGCGCTACCTACTACAACCAAAATGCTGTTGAACGTATAAAGCCTTGAACATCGGTTTGCACCCAGGAAATGTATTTATGCTCTGCTCAGATTTTTTTATTCTCATTAATGACCCAATTTATCAAAGAGATTTGCACCCTTCAACAATTAAAACGCTTTTCTTATTATGCTTAAAACTCGTTGACACCATGCCTAATATCTGTTCGTACCTGGCGTGGGAACGTAAAATGGGGCTGAAGAATTTGAATCGCTGATACTGACAGAATTTTAATACCCAATTGCCAAAAAAGTAAATTCATGCCACAGAAAACGTGAAGGAAAAATGATGCTATTTGCACCTCATTACGCTTAATTTCCCCTTGATGGCCCAAAAAACTTGCGACGCAAAAGAGCTGTATTTAAACAGAATTATAACGCGTGGAAAAAGAATTAAGATACATATATTCATACATACAACCACACGCTTAGAACGCAAAAATCACTGAAGTAAGTAGATTGGGCCTAAATTGCCCAGACTATTTTTAAATGTCCAATAAGTATATGAAATAGTGTAGGTTGCTTGCCAGACAGAGCCTCTTAAAATTTTTCACAGTAGAGTACACAAATTGAGAGATCAGTTCAAGTTAATCGCGCGATGACAATGCAGACTCAAATCCATGGATACCTTGCCATAGTCCTCATGATGTGGCCAATTCAAGCTGAAATTGGAGATCACTTTCCTCTAGCTTCAATAAGACAGCTCCAAACTCTGATTTTCACGAGGCTCTTGGAGGTAAACAAATATGTAATTTTGTGCCACAAAAGCATTTCATTTTCTCTCATCTAATAAGAATGGAAAATGCAGCTCATATTGCATCAACCTCTTCGTAAAGATGATCAGCTCCAACCAAGTCAGCAGCCATTTGCTGCAAAAAAGCTCAAAAAATGTCCATCATGAACGATAACAAAGAAGTGAAGGATAACCTCCATATCCTCATGTCATCAAAGCCCAATTGCCATGAAAACATGATTAAGGATAGAATTATCAAAATTGCACTGTTACTTATTGTTTTATGCATAATGTATAAAACAATAACTATACTGTTACTATTACGTCCAGAAGAAACATTTATTGAACAATCACAGCAGTAAATGAAAATATGAATTGTAATGCTCCAATTTTTGTCAGCAAGCTACGAAGATCGGTTCCTGCTGCGGCAGGTTCGGTCTCAAATCAGCAGATGAAGAGGGCTTTAGTTAAACAGCGTCATTAGAATAACTTTATTAATAAGACTATGAAGATGCTAAAATTACTCCACTATTTGTGCGCATCTCGTAATGTCCACCGTTGCTCGCTTGCACCACGTTGTTCTCTCCCTTGCTTCTTCTCGGAGTGATTGGCTCGGATCTGACTGGCTTGTAAAAATTGTGATATCCCAAGCAGAGGAAAACCAGCAGAACCAATACGACTCCGACGACAAAAAACGTGGGATACCTGCGCAATGTTAAGTTATGATGAAACAATATGGAGCTGTAGTTTTGTTAATGCTTACAGAGCATTTCGTGCTCTTTCGGGAGTATTAATTGCCATATGCAACAAGCTGATGGTGTCCGGATCATCAATCACCTCAATCCCATCCGCAAACCACAGGAAAGGAAAGACTATGTCACGAAGCCCTTCAGCTTGCTTGATGTCGTCAATTCTGTACATTTGTATATTGATTTGGGTTCTGGCTTGCGCCTTCAGCCCAGTGCCCAACTTCTGCGATCAATCAATCATATTAAAAATTGCGATGGATATTTCATAAGAATTATAGCTCACAGGTTGGATGTCGATGTAAAACTGATGCTTGTCTTGGTCAGGTTCCAGCCCTTCCACAGCTTCCAATAACGATGGGTCAGCCTGATGTAACATTGGAATTAATTAAACTACTTGAGATATGGAAACAAAAAATGGCTACTTGGAAGAAATGCGGCCATGACATCAAGACCGGGGACCCAAATTGGCACGATGACATGTTGAAGAGTCCACTGGGCACATTGCACCCACCCTTGACCATGCAATAGCAGTCATTGTCAGGGTTCACCGTCGGAGGTGCGAAAACGTCATCCGGAGGGACGAACCTGAAACCGGGCACTCCGCTGCTGATGACATCCTTCTGGAACGTCAGTGGCAAGCTGCGGCACAAATCACGGTTGAAAATGTACAACGTTTCGTTGCGCTGGATGTCCGGATGGAAAACGGATCCGTCGGTGCCACGGATTTTGTTGCATTGGTCGTTCTTCCAGAATGACAACTTTGCATTGCGATTCCAGGCTGCAATTTCGCCCACTTGGTTCACATTTTTCGTGCCAGTCCAAGTGGTGAGAATGCCCGGAGCGCTCCCATTTTTCTGCCAAAAAAGGAAGTATTACGCTTTTTTCCACGAAAAATCAAGCAAATTCAAGTACCCCGATGAAGAGTCCAAATTTGTCAAATGGGAACGTCTGGTCTTCAGGGAAAATGCCTTTGCCCAATTGGATGAGCGGATTATCGTAACCCCATAAAATCTCCTTCACTGTCACTGACACGAACGGGGTCTGCTTCAAGATTTCCAGCATCGATCCCAATGCCACTCGAATCAAGCTTTCCGTTTCTCGCACTGCGCTGATGGCTGCCAATGATGTCTGCAACCAGAAAAAAGAAACGATTTTTCGGCTATGCCAATCATTTTAGAAAATTAATTTCAATCACGTCAATGCTAAATAATGTTAAAGAAATTCGATCATCATATGTTTTGATTTCTAGTCAATGTAAGCTTTAAATGTGCATAAACAAGAGCTAGTTTTTGCTCACCAGCATGGGTAAATTGGGTAGCGTGAGAAGAGTGTTCTCCTTGCCAACGCTGAGATCTTCTCGAAAATAGAAGGTTTTCTTCTGCCCAAATTCCACCTGGTCCCCATTCTCCTTCCATGTCACGTTGACTTTTTCCCATTTCTCTCTGCAATAATTATCGTGGCATTTCGCAATTTGGTGAGCAACTAACGAGCCTTACTGGTAGACAAAGGGACCTATTTCCCTTAGAATGGGCTTATCACCGGATAAAAATCCACTCGGATTTGTGACGTTGAAAAAGTACAATTTGAGGTAGGGCGTGATTGGCGGCGATTGCCATACTTTGGCAATTTTTGATCCCTCTCGCAGTGGAATTTCCTGTAAATCAGATCGGATATCATCATCGTAAACTAGAGGGTGGAAATGCATTATAAAATCACCAGCAACAACCCCAATTTCAAGACGTTCCTGGTAAAATTGAAACTCTTCTGAAATGCACACCGCATTCCAATCATAGCAGTTTCAAGAGGGTGGTGGAGGCAAAAGAGGCCGCCAGTTATTAAAATGCAATTTTCAATGTATCGATAAAAACGAAATATAGTTCAGGAAATCATCATTCTTCCCAGTTTCTTTTGGCCGGTAATCAGCCATGCATAGCTTTTACGATTCATTTAAGAATTTTATAGCAGAACTTTTTGCTTATCATCAGCGGAAAAGGCGGTGACCGCACACGTGAATATTTTGCAGTCTTACCGATTTGATGATTCCATCGATGAAGTCATTGAAGAAGAGGAGCACGAGAATGCCACAGACCAAGCTGGCGATGCCCAAAACGAAAGTGATGGCTGCAAGTATTTTGCACATAGGGAACAACAATAATGTCACGTGTGTGTTTTGCCATACCTGCACAACAATGCTTGCATCTGGCGCACTGTTTACGGAGGCTGTAGCCCATAATGGTGGTTGTCACTAGTCCCAAGTCATTTCTATGATTGGAGAGAACCCAAAATTCTCCAACAACTGAGCTGAGCTGGAGATCCCAGGTAAACTGACGTCTCGCGGAAGCTGGAAGGACCACTAGCCTATTCTCAACTGCTGCTGAAGCCGCATGCAACATAGCTGCGAGCTAACACTCACCTATGTGCTTCTCTATACATGCTATGCAGCGGTTGCTCGGCGAAACTGCGCGAGCCAACGTTGTTAGCATTTTGATTCACTCGCAGCTTACAGTGTTTGGGCTCAGCCAAACCAACTGACAATGCGAAACGGTGTCAACTTGACTACACACTTTATTGGCAATTGCGATCATGGATGAATTACTGTATTCTTGACAATTTCGTAGACCATCCGCCGACGATAATAGGGCATGTCATCCTGCGTGAATGTGATGTTTGCGTTTCGCGACAAGTACTCCGCGTATTTCAACGTGAACACGCCACAGTCCGAGCCGTTCATTTGGCGAGGAATATCCTTGACGTTCACCATCTCGAATCCAGA